>JAESUZ010001906.1:0-1318877 GCA_017311185.1 Proteles cristata cristata | reverse complement strand
AGGTTGCAGGAACAAAGATTCCAGAGACACCACCACAAACATGAACCCTACAAAAGATACAAAGACTCTAAACCCACATATTTCAATAATAACACTGAATGTCAATGGGCTGAATGCTCCAATCAAAACACATAGGGTAGCAGAATGGATTAAAAAACAAAATCCATCTATATGCTGTCTACAAGAAACTCATTTTAGACGGGAAGATACCTTCAGATTAAAAGTAAGGAGATGGAGAAATATATATCATGCTACAAGAAATCAAAAGAAAGCCGGAGTAGCGATACTTATATCAGACAAACTGGACTTTAAATTAAAGACAATCACAAGAGATGAAGAAGGGCACTACATAATAATTACAGGGTCCATCCATCAGGAAGACCTAACAATCATAAATGTCTACGCACCGAATATGGGAGCACCTAAATATCTAAAACAATTAATCACAAACAGAAACAAGCTTATGAATGAAATATTATTTAATAGCAGGGGACTTTAATACTCCGCTTACAGCAATGGATAGGTCAACCAGACAGAAAATCACTAAAGAAATAATGGACTTGAAAATACATTGGACCAGATGGACCCACAGACGGATATATTTTGAGACTTACATCCCGAGGCCAGGGAATTTTACTTTCTTCTCAAAAGTCACATGGCACATTCTCAAGATAGATCACATACTGGACATAAGCTTGGCCCTGTGAAATATAAAAGAGAATGAGAATCATACCATGCACACTGTCAGATCACAATGCTTTGAAACTTGAAATCAATTACAGGAAGAAGTCTGGAAAACTTCCAAAAACATGGAGGTTAAAGAACACCCTTCTAAAGAATGAATGGGCCAATCAGGCAATTAGAGATGAAATAAAAAAATATATGGAAACAATGAAAATGAAAGCACAACAATTCAAAATCTATGGGATGCGGCAAAGGCAGTCCTAAGAGGAAAGTACATTGCTCTCCAGGCCTATTTCAAGAGATTAGAAAAAGCACAAGTCCAAAAATCTAACAGCTCACCTAAAGGAACTAGAGGCAGAGCAACAAGAACGCCCTAAACCCAGTAGAAGAAGAGAAATAGTAAAAATTAGAGCAGAAATAAACAACATAGAGACCAAAGAAACAATTGAACAGATCCATGAAACCAAGAGTTGGTTTTTGAAAAAGTAAACAAAATTGACAAACCTCTAGCTAGACTTATCCAAAAGAAAAGAGAGAGCACCCAAATAGACAAAATTATGAATGAAAATGGACTTATTACAGCCAACCCCTCAGAAATACAGGCAATTATCAGGGAATACTATGAAAAATTATATGCCAACAAATTGGACAACTTAGAAGAAATGGACAAATTCCTAAACACACACTCACTACCAAAATTCACTCGGGAAGAAATAGAAAACCTGAACAGACCCATAACGAGTGAAGAAACTGAATCAGTGATCAAAAATCTCCCAACAAATAAGAGCCCTGGACCTGATGGCTTCCACAGGGGAATTCTACACCAGACATTTAAAACAGAATTAATCCCAATTCTCTCAAGTTATTCCAAAAATAAGCGAGAGAAAACTCGGATTCATTTTGTAAACCAGCATCACACTGATTCCCAAGCCAGACAGAGATCCAGCAAAAAAGAGAACTACAGGCCAATATCCTTGATGAATACGGATGCAAAAATTCTCAACAAGATCCTTGCAAATCGAATCCAGCAGCATATAAAAAGAATCATCCGCCAAGATCAAGTGGGATTCATTCCTGGATTACAGGGCTGGTTCAACATTCGCAAATCAATCAATGTGATACATCATATCAATAAAAGAAAAGATAAAAACCGTATGATCCTGTCAATAGATGCAGAAAAAGCATTTGACAAAATACAGCATCCCTTCTTAATAAAGACTCTCGAGAAAGTTGGGATAGAAGGAACCTACTTAAACATCATCAAAGCCATCTATGAGAAGCCTTCAGCTAACATCATCCTCAACGGGAAAAACTCAGAGCTTTCCCCCTGAGATCAGGAACATGACAGGGATGCCCACTCTCACCACTGTTGTTTAACATAGTGCTGGAAGTCCTAGCATCAGCCATCAGACACCAAAAGGAAATCAAAGGCATCAGAATTGGCAAAGAGGAAGTCAAACTTTCCTCTTCGCAGATGACATGATACTCTACATCGAAAACCCGACAGACTCCACCAGAAGCCTACTAGAACTGATTCAAGAATTCAGCCAAGTTGCAGGGTACAAAATCAACGTACAGAAATCGGTTGCATTTTTATACACCAACAATGAAGCAACAGAAAGAGAAATCAAGAAACTGATCCCATTCACAATTGCACAAAAACCATAAAATACCTCGGAATAAACCTAACCAAGGATACAAGAGATCTGTATGATGAAAACTATAGAAAACTTATGAAGGAAATTGAAGAAGTCACAAAGAAATGGAAAAACATTCCATGCTCATGGATAGGAAGAATAAATATAGTTAAGATGTCATTACTACCTAAGGCACTCTACACATTCAATGCAATTCCAATCAAAATTGCACCAGCATACTTCTCAAAACTAGAACAAACTATCCAAAAATTTGTATGGAACCACAAAGACCCCGAATAGCCAAAGTAATCCTGAAAAATAAAACCAAAATGGGAGGGATCACCATCCCAGACTTTAGCCTCTACTACAAAGCTGTCATCATCAAGACAGTATGGTATTGGCACAAAAACAGACACATAGACCAATGGAACAGAATTGAGAACTCAGAAGTGGACCCAAAGTATACAGCCAACTAATCTTTGACAAAGCAGGAAAGAATATCCAATGGAAAAAAGACAGCCTTTTTAACAGATGGTGTTGGGAGAACTGGACAGCAACATGCAGAAGAATGAAACTAGATCATTTTCTCACACCATGCACAAAAATAAACTCAAAATGGATAAAGGACCTGAACGTGAGACAGGAAACTATCAACACCCTAGAGGAGAAAGCAGGAAACAACCTCCTTGACCTCCACTGCAGCAACTTCTTACTTGACACATCCCCAAAAGCAAGGGAATTAAGAGCAAAAATAAACTGTTGGGACCTCCTCAAGATTAAAAGCTTCTGCACAGCCAAGGAAACAACCCAGAAAATTAATAGGCAACCAACCGAATGGGAAAAGATAGTTGCAAATGACATATCAGATAAAGGGTTGATATCCAGAATCTACAAGGAACTCACCAAACTACACGCCCGAAAAACAAACAACCCAGTGAAGAAATGGGCAGAAGATATGAACAGACACTTCTCCAAAGAGGACATCCAGATGGCCAACAGACACATGAAACGATGTTCAGCATCGCTCCTCATCAGGGAAATACAAATCAAAACCACACTGAGATACCACCTCACGCCAGTCAGAGTGGCTAAAATGAGCCAATCAGAGAACTCTAGATGCTGGCGAGGATGTGGAGAAACGGGCACCCTCCTACACTGTTGGTGGGAATGTAAACTGGTACAGCCCCTCTGGAAAACAGTGTGGAGGTTCCTAAGGAAACTAACAATAGAACTCCCCTATGACCCAGCAATAGCACTGCTAGGAATTTACCCAAGGGATACAGAAATGCTGAGGCATAGGAGCACATGTACCCCAATGTTCATAGCAGCACTCTCCACAATAGCTAAAACCTGGAAAGAGCCTAAGTGTCCATCAACAGATGAATGGATCAAGAAGATGTGGTTTATCTATACCATGGAATACTGCATGGCAATGAGAAACAATGAAATCTGGCCATGTGTAGCAACATGGATGGACCTTGAGGGTGTTATGCTGAGCGAAATAAGTCAGGCAGAGAAAGACAAATATCATATGTGTGCACGTATAGGAGGATTAGGAGGAGCTTAACAGAGGACCAAGGGGGAGAAGAGGGGCGGAAATGGTGGGGGAAAGGGGGAGAGGCAAACCATGAGAGACTCTTGAATGCTGACAAAAACTGAGGACTGGTGGATTGGGGGGGAGGATGGGTGGGCATGGAGGAGGGCACTTGTGCGGGTGAGCACTGGGTGTTATGTGGAAACTAATTTGACAATAAACTATTTGTAAAAAATAAAATAAAATAAAATAAAATAAAATACAAAAAAAAAAATTTTTTTTGTTTGGATTATAAAGTTCGTACACAAGCTCCGTAGAAAATTTAGAAAATACAAAATCCTCTTACCCAGCTATGACTGTTAATATTTGGACATATTTCCTTTTTACTATTTAAAATTTTTTTAAATGTTTTTATTTATTTTTGAGAGAGAGAGCACGCACAAGTGGGGGAGGGGCAGAGAGAGAGGGAGACACAGAATCTGAAGCAGGATCCAGGCTCTCAGTTGTCAGCACAGAGCCCGACGCGAGTCTTGAACTCACAAACTGTGAGATCATGACCTGAGCCGAGCCCAACGCTTAACCAACTGAGCCACCCAGGTGCCCCACTTTGTACTATTTTTTTTTTTTACAGCACTTTAGAATGATTTACACAGTTGACATCATACGCTAGTACCGTTTTCTAATTTGCCTTTTATTTAATGTTTGGCTGTAAGATCTTCAATGGCCTTATAATAGGTCATAGAATGGTTCCTCATTGCTTCTTCAACCTCATTTGGCTCCCCCTCCCCACTCCCCCTTACATTCCAGCCACCTGGTCTTCTTGGCATTTCTCTAATACACTATGATTGTTTCTGCCTCAGGACCTTTGCACAGTCACCTCATTCTCTCTCTAAAACTCTTTCCTCGTTCTTTTGGAAGGGAGCTCCTTCTCACCTTTTATAACCCCACTCAGATATCACATTCTCAGACTACTATGGATCCACAGGGATCCTCTTGTTTCTCTTGATCTCATCTCTTGGCTTTATTTTCTACTTAAAGGGGAGCCACTTTATAATTCTATCACCTGAAGTTATCTTGTTCATCTATTTGTTTCCTTGTTTATTGTCTTACTTTGTAAATAAATTGTAGGCTCCATGAGGACAAGCACCTTGTCCGTCTTGCCTGTCATTGATTGTTCAGTGGCGGACACAGTGCCTGTTGCATAGTTGGAGCTCAATAGGTGTGTCTTGAATAAATGGATGGGTGGTCAGGTGGTTGGATGTGTGGCTGGGTGGGTAGTTGAAAAGGGATGGGTAGGTGGATGGCAGGGGGCGGTGGATGGATAGGTAAGTGGATACATGAGTGGACAGCTCATGCTCTTTACTATCAATTCCCCAATTCCACACTTAGAGTGTCCACATAGTTGTAATTGCTTTGAAAAAGTGAGCAATGCAAATGCGAGGACGCAGGAAAAGCAGGTGACTTGGGGAACCTGCCCCTGCCCGGGGCACTTGTTGCGGTTCCTTGCTGAGGGTGGGTAGCCCAGACAGAGGGTGGGAGGTGGTGAGATCCTCGAGGAGCCCACACACTCCACGCCCAGGAGTTCACCACCACACTTCTGCTTTGTCCCTCTTGCAGTGGGCCGGAAGCAGTTCATGCGCTTCGAGTGGGCAAACCACGCAGCCGAGGCCCTGGGCTGCGAGTATGAGGAGTTGAACACGGCCACCTTCAAGCACCACTTGCGACAGATCATCGAGCAAGTGACATCTGGGCCGAGCCGACGGGGCCTGGAGGGCGAGGAGACCAGCTCAGGTGCCGCACTGCTGCCTCTCTGGGTGGGCCAGCCCCTGGGGACACTCCCACACACTCTCACCTGCTCATCAGGACACACTAGATGGAGATCTTCCAGGTGGAAGGGAAGCCCTTGTGGGGGGAAGTGGACCTGGTCCCCCCCCACCCCCCCAAAAGTGCTTCTGGCCACGTAGCTCTGTCCAGGGTCCTGAAGGCTCTGCTGACACCCAGCAGGACGCCCTGTGCTGTGGAGGGGATACTGTGAGCTCTGCCAAGGAAGGGACCCACACTTTTCCAGGGGCTATTATGTTTGTCGAGCCCCTACCTGTCGGGAGAAGCCTGGCTTTCCAGTTTCAGGAACCGAAATAAGGCCAGGATGGGAAAGGGGTTGGGAGGATAGTAGAGGAGGCTGGAGAGCTGGGGTGGGGAGTGGTCAGCTCATATTAGACTCTTTTTTTTATGCTCAGACCTGTGAGAAACCAGGCAGGGGCCCAGACAGGGAATGCCATGATTTGACTTGTTCTTCAAATGCCTTGGCTGGAGGGGAAGACAGGGGAATGGGTGGGAGACGGGAGGCCACACAGAACTTACACAGTCACTTGGTGAGATGATGGTGGTTTACACAAAAGGAGGCAGTGGTGGACATGTTCAAGGCCTACTTTTTTTACAAGTAGAGAAGGTAACATAGTGGAGAAGCAAGGGATTGGGGTGGCTTCGAGGGTTTTGGCCCGAGAGGTTGGAGGAGATGAGGTGCCTCGGACTGATGTGGGGGTGAGGGGGAGCAGAAGGGTTTTGAGTGGCACCTGCTGGAGTGTGACTCGCTGGGTCCCAGATCCACAGCCACCACCAGCCAAATGCTTTAGCTGCAGAAAGTGAGGATCAAGGGACCCCCAGGAGCCCCAGGAGTCCAAGAAAGCAGGAAAGAGTTAAGAGTGAGCTAAGAGTGGTTGTCCCAGGGAGTGTAGAGTCTGTCATCGGGGGTAGCACTGTTCTGAACTGTCATTTGGGGGCCAATCTCTCAGAGACCCCTTAGGTCCTCAGAACTGCTGTGGTTCTGAAGACTTCCACTTGATGGCTAATGTCACCCAGATGCCCCTAACCTTTTGTCTGCTTCTAGGTCCAGGTATGAGCTGTAGTCTGCTCATGGTCACTCCTCTCTGAAGCACAGATGCACTCCACCATCACACACGTGCACGTGCACACGGACACCACATGTTCACAGACTCATACTCCACACACACACACACGCACACACACAGGAAGCATACCGCTGTGCACTGACACGTGAGCATATGGGCACACACATTCCAACATGAGCGCTAATTACATCTCAGGCCAAGGTATCAAGGGTAGATGTGAGGCAGACAGGGGACCAGAAGGCTTTGGAGAGATGAGGAGAGGCTGTGGGTTGCCTAGCAACAGCCCAGGTTGGGGGCGGAGCTACAGGAGGGCTGGGAAGTGCTTTGGGGCTGCAGTGGGGCTGCCTAGAATATACAAACAGAACTGAGTCTCCAGGCACAGCACAGATTTGAAAATCGAGTCTCCGATTCTGGGGATGGAAACTGAGAGGCAGGATTTAGGATCTGACCCTTCCCTCGCAAATTCTCACTCTGCTTTGTTCAATGCACCCTCATTAAGGCTAGCTATTTTAATGGGACGTGTGTGTGTGCGTGTTTAAACAAAATTGAGACCGTGACTATATTAATAGTTTGCTAAACCTTTTCATTCCTCCTAACCTCACAGGTAGGCACTTTTCCATCTCTCCATATTCATCTCTGCCTGACTTCAAGCACTCCTTTGCGCAGACTACAAATTATCTAACCCCCTTTGCTATTGTTGGATATCCAAGTTGCTTTGAAAGAGCGATTTTCGCCCAATGTAATCAACAATCAGGAGAACATATGTACCCAGAGATCTTTGTTTCTCTGAATATTTCATTAGGATAAAAAGCCCCAGTGTGAAATTATTAAGTCCAGGTGTAGGAACATTTTATGGCCTCTGACAGGGGATTGCCAAAGTTCCCTCCAGAAAGAGGGAACAACAAAAATTTGCTGAGTGCCTACTATGTGTCAGGCACTGCGGATCTGGGAGCTGAGACACCCAGAGATGGTCCCCATCATCCTCAGGCCTGGCGCTGGGCGGGGGTGGGGGTGGGGAAGGGAGGTCGTTAATAAAATAACAGCACAAGTAAAGATATACTGGACTCAGTGCTGTAAGAGCAGCGTACCTTTGTCCTTCTGTGTCTGGCTTAGTTCATGTAGCATAATGTCCTCTGGGCTTATCCGTGTTGTAAATGGCTGGATTTCCTTTGTTACAGTGGAATGATACACTTCACATTCCCACATATGTATGGAATCTAACAATCACACTCATAGAAGCAGAGAGTAGGGTGGGGTTACCCAGGGCCGGGGGAAGGAGGAATGGGAGAGAATGAGTGATGGGTATACAGCTTCATTTGTGTGAGACGAAGAGAGCCTAGAGCCCAGATGAATAAATGGACGAACACGGTGACTGGCAGATGGATACACCCACAGTGCAGCATAGAGCCTGTGGTTACTGACGCCATATTGAATCCTGACAATTCTTTTGAGAGGGTAAATCGTCTGTTAGATGTTCTAACACACGCGTGCACACAAAGAAGGCAGGAGGACCCTCAGAGTTGACAGTTATGTGTATGATGTTGTTTATGGTGATGCATAGTTATCTTGAAGCTCGTCGGGTGGGATACATTAAAGAGGTGCAGCTGTTTGGATGTCAGCCGTAGCTCAATAAAAAACTAATTAAAGAAGAGGTGCAAGGTCGAACTGAAAATTGGCCCATCAGAGTGGTGGTCAAGGCAGGCTGCTCTGGGGGGTGATGCTGGGTTGATCCTGAGGCATAAGAAGCAGCACTCATTTGAGAAGACGTAGGGCAGGCTACCAGAACGCCCTAAGTCCTGGTAATACACTTGCACGTAGTTCTGAGAGTGTGGGCACACAGTTTCGGCAGCGAGTGGAGTGGGGGTTCTTGAAGGCCAGCAGTGCTGCCTGTGGAGTGGGGTCCTTGGCCCCCGGCAGGGTCCTGACCACGGATGCCCTCCTTTCCCTCACTTCCACTCCAGGGCTCAAGATGACGGGCGTGGAGTGTGTGGAGGGGATGGCCTCCGGCCTGTACCAAGAGCTCTTTGCGGCCGTGGTCTCGCTCATCAACAGGTAAGGGCAGCCTCTTCCAAAGCACACAGATGAGCCCAAGCACGGGACACGTCAGCAGAGAGGGTTTAGTTTGTTTTTTTGGTTGGTTTTGTTTTTTGTGTTTTTTGGTTTTTTGGGGTTTTGTTTCTGTTTTGTTACATTTTTAACAAGAAAAGAGTGAGTTTTTAAGTCGGGTCGTGCTGGGTTTAAATTCCACCTTGGCCACCCAAGCAAGGCATAGCCATTCACCTCTCTGACCTCCCCTTCGGCACCTGCAAAAATAGCTCTGTCCCCCAGGGTCATTGCGAAGGTTAAACGAAATAATGTAATAAAGAAATTCTTCCTCATAGTGATCAGAAGACCAATGATAAAAGCTAACAATTTCGGGGGGACCCGCTAAGTGAGGACAAGAGCCTGCGCTAATTGGTTCACTCGCCTTGTATCATTTAAAATCTATTTTTTAAAGTTTTAAACATTTGTTTATTTTGAGAGAGACAGAGAGAGCGAGCAGGGGAGGGGCAGGGAGAGAGAGGGAGAAAGAGAAACCCAAGCAGGCTCCATACTGTCAGCGTGAAGGCCGACGCAGGGCTTGAACTCATGAACTGTGAGATCCTGACCTGAGCCGAAACCAAGAGTCGGACGCTTAACCGACCAAGCCTCCCAGGTGCCCCCACCTTATATCATTTAATATGCACATTAGCCCAGTTTACTGATGGGGTAACAGAGGCCCACCACACTGCTCTCATCCATTTCCTTTTTTTTTTTAATTTTTAAAAATAGTTTTTATTTATTTTTGAGACAGAGAGAAACAGAGGATGAGTGGGGGAGGGGCAGGGAGAGAGGGAGACACAATCTGAAACAGGCTCCAGGCTCTGAGCTGCCAGCACAGAACCTGATGCAGGGCTCGAACCCATGAACCTGAGCTGAAGTTGGACATTTAACTGACTGAGCCACCCAGGCGCCCCTCCTTTTTAAATCTCCTGCTGAGGAGGGGGTGCAAGCAGGGTGTTGCCTTGTACTGGGTGACACCGTGTCTCTGGAATGCATCTGTCGGGCTGAGGTACCAGCAGCCGATTTCTACTGCCATGAGTGGCACTCTGAGCCTGCCCTCAGAAATCAAGCAATTCCAATGGGGCCGATCCAGAACCCAGGCAAGGGCTTCCCTGTCTCCTCTCAGAAAGCAGGCGGCATAATTAGGCTTCTGACAGACATCCTGCTGGGTGGAGGTGGGGAGAGGGGGGGATTAGGCCGGTGCACAGCAGAGCCGCTGGATTCTCCAATGATGAGTGGATGCGGAATCCACTTACTGCCTCACTGCTGGAGCAATTACCATCTGAGGCCACAGACACACTGTCTACAAACCAGGGGGAGTGTGCGTGGATCGTGCATGCTCAGAGGAGGAGCATCTGGGGTGGGGACCGAACTGCTGGCTGAAAAGCTGTCTCGGTCCATGGAGGGCGGCTGCTTCCTATAGAACCGGCTCTCCCATCACCTGGGAGCACCTCGGAGGTACCTGGCTCTCTGAGCATCAGCTGACAGTCTTCACGTGTGTCTGCGGGGCGGCCGATCTCATTGGGCCCATTGTACAGATGGAAAATCCTAGAGAAGAGCTAAGGTCCAAAGCATAGACAAGGCTGATCATGACCATAATCGTAATGAGTAACAGCAGGTAACCTTTACTGGGCACTCAGAGCCTGGATGTCTCATCCCTTGCGACCCTCCCCGCAAACCCCTCTGACTTGTACCTGCCATTGACCCTTTGGCGGCTGAGGCCCAGAGAGGTTGGGGAGCATTCCCAGGACACACAGCCTCACCGTTGCAGGGGGTTGGAGCCCATGTGTGACTGCCTCTACCATGTCTTGACGCCTGCATTTTGATCCCGTCTCTGTCCACCTGGTAGATCCACCAAAAAGATCTAGGGAGGAGAGGGCTTGAAAAGACTGTTTAGAAAATTTTTTAGAAAAAAAAATTTTTAAATTTATTTTTTAGAGAGAGAGAATGAGTAAACGAGCACATGAGCAGGGGAGGGGCACAGAGAGAGAGAGAAAGAGAGAGAGGGAATCTGAAGCAGGCTCTGTGATGACAGCATTGAGCACGATGCGGGACTCGAACTCACAAACCATGAGATCATGACCTGAGCCAGTCAGCTGCTCCACCGACTGAGCCATGCTTGAAAGGGCTTTAAGAAATTAAAAAAAAAAATGTTTATTTATTTTTGAGAGACAGAGACAGAGTGCAAGTAGGGGAGGGGCAGAGAGAGAGAGGGAGACCTGTGTCCAGCTCACAAACTGCAAGATCATGACCTGAGCTGAAGCAAGATGCTCAACCGACTGAACCACCCAGATGCCCCTGAAAAGGCTTTGTAAACTGAGGCACTAAACACAATTGTTCTTCTATTGCAATGTGTTATTAAGAAGGAGGCTCTGGTCCTAACGTGATGGCCAATCTACGAGGTGACCTGACGCAAGTCATTTCTCGTGTTCTGGCCTGGGGGAGAAAGAGCACTTCCTGCAGGCTTGCTATCCATGGGAGCACTTAACATACTTTGACTCCTTTGATCCTTTTTTTCTTTTTTTATAAAATGTTTATTTATTTTGAAAGAGAGAGAGAGTGAGGGACGGATGGAGAGAGAAGGAGAGAAAGAATCCCAAGCAGTCTCCGTGCTATCAATGCAGAGTCTGACATGGGGCTCGAACTCACAAACCATGAGACTATGACCCGAGCCAAAATCAAGAGTTGGCTTCTTAACCGAATGAGCCCCCTGGGCGCCCCTGACTCCCTTGATCCTTACTGCATCCCCTGGGATCATCTTATTCATCCCCACCATCACTTAAGTGTTGGGGAAACCTTAGCTCAGAGAAGTTAATTAACCTGCCCCAGGTCACACAGCCTGGAGTGAGTGGTGAGCCTCATTTTGGCACCAGATCTGCTGGATCCCCAACTCCGCCCAGCATGCTGCCTCAGTTTCCCCATGTCTGTGATGGGGGTGCAGGAGACGTGGACTAGCAGGGCTCGAGCATGTGACCTCGGGGCCCCCCCTCCTCTCTCCCCAGGTCCTTCTCTTCCCGCCACCTGTCCATGGCCTCCATCATGGTGGTGGACTCTCCGGGCTTTCAGAACCCGCGACACCAGTGCAAGGACCGGGCCGCCACCTTCGAGGAGCTGTGCCGCAATTACGCCCACGAGCGCCTGCAGCTGCTTTTCTACCAGCGGACCTTCGTCTCAGCGCTGGAGCGGTACCGGCAGGTGTGAGGTGTGGGGGTATCTACCCCCAAAGAATTGAAAGCAAGGTCTTGAAGAGATATTTGCACCCACGTGCACAGCAGGGTTATTCACAATGGCTGTAAGTTAGAAGCAGCCCAAGTGTCCGTCCGTGTGGACACAGATTCGTGTGTAAAGAAGCATCCATGCTTAGGCTCTGGTTCAGCCATAGAAAGGAAGGACGTTCTGACCCACTGCAACGTGGGTGAGCCCTGGGACATTACACTGAGAGCAGGATAAGCCCGTCGCCAAAGGACAGATCCTGCGCGACTCCACTCATGTGAGATGCTCAAGGGGAGTCAAGCTCCCAGAGACAGAAAGTGGATCGGTGGTTGCTGGGGCTGGAGGTGGAGGAGTGGGGAGC
Organism: Proteles cristata cristata; assembly: GCA_017311185.1. Lineage (NCBI taxonomy): Eukaryota > Metazoa > Chordata > Mammalia > Carnivora > Hyaenidae > Proteles > Proteles cristata. The sequence continues at coordinate 1,306,457 of JAESUZ010001906.1, read as the reverse complement.
CTGTGTTTATGGGGATGGAGTTTCCGGTTCTCACGATGACAGAAGTAGGGGTCGTGACGGTCACATAACTGCCTCTGGCTCTACACTTACAAAGGTAGATTTTATGCCGTGTGTATTTCACCACGATTAAAAAAATGATGATCAGGAGGTGCGTGGCTGGCCCAGTCGGTGGAGCACGCGACTCTTGATCTCAGGTTTGTGCGTTCAAGCCCCATGTTGGGCATAGACATTACTTTAAAAAACTATTTTAATAATGATAATAAGAAAGAAGTTAAGGAAAGGCAAAAGCCCGCACTTCTCTTTTCTCCTCTACAAGTTTTCCACCCTGTTCGGCTCACGGAAGGAACTAATGCTGAGCTTCTGTGACTTTGCAGGAAGGTATCCCTGTGCCCTTTGACCTCCCGGAGGCTTCCCCAGGAACCACGGTGGCCGTTGCGGACCAGAATCCTTCCCAGGTAGTGCGGGGCCCCACAAACGGAGGCTCTGAGATGCCACAAAGATTTTAACTGAAATACGAGATGATTTGAGTCTCTTCTCAATGCTGCCTGTCCCTGGAATCGCCCAGGGATTGGTGACACCCTCCCAGACTGGTCCGAGGGTGTGACTCCGGGGCAACGAAACTTCAGACACCTCAGGTTGAGGACCACCTCTCTACTTGATGTCTGGGTCTGTGTCCCAGAAGGCGCATACACCTGGGAGGCTGTGCTGAGCTGAGGGGGGCTCAGGGCCAGGGCCCAGTGGACGCCGGTCCACACAGGTCAGGTGCTCAGAAGCGGGTGCTATGTCCGGGGCCACTGGGGGATGGAGAGTGGCAGCGTGGTGTGTCCAGGCAGTGATGGGCTTCAGTTTGGGGGATACCTGAGTCTTTACCTTGCTTTCCCCACCCCAAGAACCTGCTTGGCTGACCGCAGATCTGCCTACCTCTGCTTGCCCCCTCTCTAAACTGCCCTGGGCCATTTCACTCAACTTGCCAGGTTCAGGGCCAATCCCAGTGACCTTGATCATATCCCATCACCTCTCTGGGCCTCCATTTTCCCGCCTCCAAAATGGGAACAACAGCCTCCCCAGAGGTGGCCGGGAACATCGATGCGATCTGGTACATAAAGTGGCTGGCAGGGTGCTGGGTGCACACGAGGTGGCCTGCGGGTCACCTGTTTCTCCTGCTGGGTGATATCGCAGGCTGCCGCTTCTCTCATTCTTTGTCTCCTGCCGGCCGGGCGTGGGCTCCAAGCCCCCCTTGCTCACGACGGCCTGCCTCTGTGCCTGCAGAGCTGCCTTGTCTGTGAGCCCCGCCGGCCCTTGCCCGCTCCTGCTTCCTGCTGGCACGTCTTCACCGGTTCCTCCTCCCTGTTGTGCTTCCTTCCCTGGAAGGGGTGGCCCGAAGGGAGGCCCCAGGCAGTGTGAGGAGGGAGGCGCCGCGGGGTCCCCTGGATGCAGGCGCAGCGGCTGGGAGGATCTACCTTCTGAGGATGGGCTGGCTGTCAATTTCAGCCCCATGAAGAAAGGCGAGGTGAAGGCACAGGATAGCTGGGATCCGCTCAGGTTCTGCCCCTGTGCCGCCCATGTGGCCCTGGAGGTGTCCCTTCTCCTCTCTGGCCCTCCGAGTGGGGTGGGCCAACATTTCCCGGGTAGGGTACCCAGCCCCCCGGGTTTGCTGGCATCAGCGCTGACATGCTCACGTCCCAGGAAGTCCCGCAGTTCCGGTCACCAGGGGGCGTCTGGTCCCCACGTGCATCGCATTTCCATCAGGACCACTGTGGGCCCTCTGATAAGCGGCGTAGACTCTCCAGGTCTCTTTCTGTTTCCCCTGAACAAAACTTCATTACCTAGATGCCTTCTGAAGCTCGTGGCCTGATTTAAAATTCCGTGCCTGTGCTATTCAACCAAGTTCACCTTCTCCTCTACTACATTCTCTGGGTGCTCCCCTCCCCCTCTTAAGATTTTAGTTTAAAAAAAAAAAACCCGCAGATTTCTAAGAGAAAGTGCTATGGATGGGATTAACCCTTTGATGTGCGGCTCTGCACAAACACACACAGCCACCCATGTGTATCTAGAATGTGTAATCTACAGAGCACTCTCCCGTGTCAATTCCTCACTGCAGCCCTTTGAGGAAGGTATTGTCAGTCTCCATTTTCCATAAAAGAAAGTGAGGCTCAGCGTGGTGCAGCAGGTTGCCCAAGGTCATACAGAAAGTGAGGACAGAGGCTGGATGGGACCTCCCGAAGCTGAGTGCTTATTAAGGTTTGAGGTTCCCACGCTGAGATTCTGGGGGTGAGTATGAGCATGGCTCTGGGCCAGCACGGCTGAGTACCGATGCCAGGGACTCAGACTCCCCAACTCCTGTAGGCAGGAAGAGAAGGCACGGACTGGCCTCTATCAGGGACCAGGGCTCCTCAGTGATCCCGGGCTTTTCACCAGGTCCGCTTACCAGCTGCTGGAGGTGCTGAGGACCCTAGGGGCCTTTTCTGGCTCTTGGACGAGGAGGTCCGGGTGGAAGGCTCCAGTGACAGCGTGGTGCTCGAGCGTCTCTGTGCGGCTTTTGAGAAGAAAGGGGAGGGAGCTGAAGGTAAGGGGGTAAGGGCGACCCATGAAGGGAGAAGGGAGCCCAGGAGTTGGGATCTGTCCTTGTCTGCTGCAAGAAAAGCCCTGACAAGGTCTGCATGAGGCGGGGCAGGGTGAGAGTCTGAGAGCACAGATGTTCGTGCACATGCCTGCATGCGCTTTGGTTCATTTATGTGTTCATTTGTTCGTGTGTTCAAGAAGCACATGCAGTGGCTACCTTGTTCTGGGCAGCGCGCTACAGTAGGAAGTCCTGGGAAGGAGCCAGCCTGGGGCGGCCCTCCCTCGCAGGGGGAGGATGTGGGGAGGCACTGTGGGCAGGCCAACAGATGAGCACATCATCTGTGTTTGGTGAGCTTCAGAAGACAGACCCGTCTGACGGTGGGCCTCAGGAGGACCTAATTCCTCTGGGATCCAGGGCGCGCAGGGCGAGGTCGGGGATGCCATTGGAGCTCAGACCGCCACAGACCCTTGTGGGCCCTGCAAAAAAAAAAAAAAAAAAAAATTAAATAAAATTAGTCTCAACTCCATAGCGATGAGAAGCCATGAAGGATTCCAGGCAGCAGGAGCTAAAGTCAGATCCATGTTCTGGAAAGTTCATGGAAGGCGGCCAGGGAGGCAAGAGAGGAGGTGGGCAAACTCTGGAGGTATTTAGCAGTCAGAAGACACAGTGTGTGGTGATGGGCTGGGTCGGGGGGAGGGAGAGTCGAGAAGAGAGGTGGGGACATCCAGATAGAACCATGGTCAGATGTCCGGGGCTTTGGCTTCGTGCGGCCCCACGTTTTAGTCTGGCGTCCCTGCCTCAGCCGTGCGACTCTGAGCAAACCTCGAGTCGCCCCGGGTGGACCATTTGCACAGTAAGCATGGGGGTCACCCCTGCCCCCCTCTCACCAGAAGTTCTGCTAGAGTGACGGGGAGACAGATGTAGCAGCTTTGTGACGGGCGGCTGAGTGTCACAAGCACTGATTGACAAGGACGGGGCTGTTGACGGCGATGGAGAATGTTACTCCTGCCTCCTCAGGGGCCGGAGAAACCTGTCATCTCCCTGGTGGTTGGTATCTGATGAGGACTCTCAGCTCCAGACAGAAGCCTGTAGAGATGCCTAAGATGGCCCAGAGCGTGAGCGTCGGAAGGCAGATGCAAAATGATCTCTGTCTGGACCAAAATCTCTCAGGATGCCCTCCTCCTCCGCCTCGATGCCCTCAGGCTTTTACAGCGGCGGATCCGCTCTGAGATCTTATGGGTCCCCGCTGGCATGGCGGGCAGGACCAGGGCTCATTCAGTCGGCGATGTTTATGGAGCACCTCAGACATCGCAGCCACTGTCCGAGGCCGGCAGACACATCCCTGCACAGGACAGATATCTCTGTGCCGTGGGGCTGACATTCTAGCCGAGGGGATGGATGATAAAATGAGTAAATCCGTGAGAAGCCTAAGGTCCACGGTTCTGGTTGAGAGCACTAAAGGAATCCATGATGGCCCAGGATTCAACCCTAGGACACGCCAATGTCAAGGCCCAGGGACAAGACCAGTCACCAGCAGATGCAGCAGAGGAGGGGCGGCCCGGAAGGTGGGAAGGGAGCCGGGAGAATGTGGTGTCCGGATGCCACAGGAGGAGGGACGGTACTGACCTCATGTGAGAGGTCAGGGCAGGCGTGGCTGAGGAATGGCCACTGATTTGGCCACGTGGAGGCCACTGGCCGTGGGGACTGGTGCCATTTCGATGGAATGTTTGGGGTGAGCGCCCACCTGGAGTATTTTACAGGAAATTGGGAGAAGATGTGGAGATAGAGGAAGGACAGCTCTTATTGCTGCTATCCGCTGGGCTGGCGACGGCAAAAGCCTGCCCCAGAGGGACCAGCTGAAGCCTATGTCCCGGGCATTCGCGGGGCATTCCTGTCCTCACTTCAGGAAAGGGTTTTCTGGACAGCTGTCTGATGGCTCCAGAAGTCCTTTGTGGCCCAAGCTCAGAGCGCCGGTACCCAAGTCAGTCCCAGAGGACAGAGGGAGAACTGAACTTCTAGGTCAAAGCATGATAGACACATGGGGGCGCCTGCGTGGCTCAGTCGGTCAAGCCTCCCACTTTGACTCAGGTCATGATCTCCCAGTTCGTGAGTTCGAGCCCCGCCTCTGACTCTCATCTCTCAGTGCAGAGCCTCTGCTTCGAATCCCATGTCTCCTTCTCTCTCTACCCCTCCGCCACTCTTTGTCTCAAAAATAAACATTAAAAAATATGTTATACATGTATATGTATGTATGTTTAAAACAATTTTAATGTTTATCTATTTTTGAGAGACAGAAAGAGATAGAGTGAGAGCGGGGGGAGGGGGGCAGAGAGAGAGGGAGACACAGAATCCTAACCAGGCTCAAGGCTCTGAGCTGTCAGCACAGAGCCCGATGCAGGACTTGAACCCACGAACTGAGAGCTCATGACCTAAGCCCAAGTCAGACGCTTAACCGACTGAGTCACATGCATATGTTATGAGCTGATTCATACTCTACCTCAGATTCATGTGTGGAAGTCCTAGCCTCCGGGAGTTTGGAATGTGCTGTATTTGCTGTATTTAGAGAGAAGGTCTTTAAAACGGTCATTAAGATTATCTGGGTTCATTGCAGTGGGTCCTAATTTCATATGACTGGTGGCCTTAGCAGAAGAAATTAGGACTCAGATGTGCACAGAGCAAAGATGGCCAGCTACAGGCCCTGGAGAGAGCCTCAAGGGAAACCAGCCCTGCCCACACCTTGACCTTGGACTTCCAGCTCCAGGACTTTGAGAAAAATACATGTCTGTTGTTTACAGCCCCAGTGACGGTACTTTGCTATGTCAGCCATTGCCGGCTGATACAGTGTGCTTATATATTATTAATACTATTTGCTTTCGTACCAACATAGCCATGAAATATAATTTTTAATATATATATATTTATATATTTTATTTTATTTTATTTTTTTGTAAATTGATTTTTTTAAATGTTTTTTATTTATTTCTAGGAGAGAGAGAGACAGCGTGAGCAGGGGAGGGTCAGAGAGAGAGGGAGTCACAGACTGAAACAGGCTCCAGGCTCTGAGCTGGCAGTCAGCACAGAGCCCGACGCGGGGCTCGAACCCACGAACCGCGAGATCATGACCTGAGCGAAAGTCGGACGCTTAACCGACTAAGCCACCCGGGCGCCCCTGTATTTTAATAGCAGAAGGGGCCCATGAAAGCAAAAGCACAGGGCCCAGGCCAGGAATGGTACAACCCAGGACTGCTCTCACCCTGCAGGGTCCTAGTGCCTGCCTAGCTCTGGGCAGCGATCACCTCTGTTGTCCCAGGTCACCTGTGTCCTCTGAGTACACGTGCCTCTCGGCCAGCTGGTGGGTGGAGGGGCAGAGGGAACAGCTCTTTGTGGAGGCCAGGCAGCCTCCAGGGCCCTGTCAGCAGAGAGAGGGCTAAGCCGGGAGTCCTCTCTTCAAAGGCCAGGCGGACTCACATCCGGTGTCCATGTTCCGAACGTGGCCCCTGTGTTCAGGGCATGACCCCAGGGCTTGGGATTGGTTTTGTGAGGTAGAGGGAGACCCTGGCTCAGATCCAGAGGAAGCTGGGGAGACAGAGCCCTTGAAAGCTCACCCAGGCTTTGGACCCCAGAGATCTGGGCGGGATCCTGATTCCACTGCTGAACTGCAATGCACGTGACTTCTGGGAAGTCACCTCCCCGTCTGTAAAGGGTAATAATGGTAACACCTCCCTTACCATTACTGACCCCCTGTTTACTTCCTTCAGGGGCCTCTCCAGGCTCTGGAATGTTTGCTTCTTCCCTTGCTTCTACTCCGACCCTCAACTACCCTGTACGATCACCAAGGGTGCAGGGCGCGCCTCTATCTCATTCTCTGCTCTCTCTCCGGTGCCTGGAACCCAGCAACCCCTCCATAGACTCTGCCATTTTCCCTTCCCGTCTCCTCCTGTGCTCTGTTCTGGCCACCGTTCTGGCCACACTGCTCTCTCAGCTGCTCCTCAGACACACCAAGCACACTCCCGCCTCAGGGCCTTTGCACTGGCGGTTCCCTCTGCCTTCCCTTTTGCATTTCCCTTCTCCCCTGGAACTCTCATGCCTGATAACATGCACCTGTCCTCACAGGAGCGTCAGGCTCAAGAGGGCAGGGGCTGGCTGGTCACCTCCACCTGCGACGCCCAGAATGACACCGGCCTGCACAAGACTGCAACGAGTCCTTGATACAGACTAGATGAATATGTGAAAACTCAATGATCCGGAGTCGAGTGAAATGGACTTCTCGAATGGAGTGTTTTCTGGATGCTGATGTTCAGGCAGATGACACCAGAGTCAGGGCAGAAGGAGAAGGTGTCCTGTAGGGTGTGGCTTGGGCAGGGGGATGGGGGGGAGACTGTGGCGCTCCTCTCCTTCTCCCGGGAGGCCTAATGTGGGATCCCAGACACCGCCAGCAGGGCGCCCTGAGGCTTGTCAGTTCCCCGGGGGAGACAATGTTACAGTCCTGGCCCGACGAGACTGACCCATTAATTCAGATATTTTAGTGACAAATAGGGCTCTCCGATGAGCTCTGAGTTAACGAGAACGTTCAATCAGGCAGAATGCACAGCGAACCCAGTGTTTGCTGTTACTTCTCAACGAAGGTATCATTGCTGTGCGGGCAGGGATGGGGCAGACCCCACAGAGCCCAGGCCAGCAGATGGGCATCAGGCATTGGCAGTGCAAATGTAGAGGTGGCTGCCGGGGTCCCAGGGGCCCAAGAATCCACTATCCCAGTGCAGGGGCTCAGGCTTCTGGGGCAGGGCTTCTGAGAGACACGGAGCAGGGATACTGAGTCAGGCTGTCTTAGAGCCATGTCCCTGGGGCTCCTGGAAGCCAGAGCTGCCCGTGCGGTGCCTGGACGAGCATCACCACGGCTGAAATCACCTCTGAAGAAGGGGGAACGTGCGAGGGCCGAGCAGCCTGGGAGGGGCTTCCCGCGGCTGTCATCCCTCCACGTCCCCATCCACCTCTGGTATGAACACAAGCCCGGGACCAGGAGACCTGTGTTCTCCTCTGGGCTCTGCCCACATGGCCTCCGTGACTTCACAGTGTCACCTTCTAGACACCCAGCCCCGCGATGCTCACTCCACAGAGCAGGATGTGTGACGCTGTGCACGGAGGTGTCCGGCAGAAGCTGGCTGGCTTCTTTCTCGCTTGTCTTTGGTTCCGCCCCACCCTTAATGCTCGTGGGGTCGCCATTCAGAGCCCAGCTAGGTGCTGGCTGCTGGACATAGTGGTGGATGACGTGGTTGCTGCCCTCAGGCTGCTTCCGGTGTAGGGAGGCGGCCAGGCCAACGGATACCCGTGACATTGTACAGGCAGCGCCAGGCGGGCGCTTTGTCACCTTGCTGTCATTGGAAGGTGACCCCTTGAGGGCAGGGACTGCATGGTCCTGAAGGTCTTACAGGAAGCACTTGATGAGGAAATACTTGACTTCATCAGAAGTGTCCCTTGCTGGTGACCTCAGTCAGCCCTGGGTATCGAACACAAAAGACCTCTAAGGAGCCACACGCGAATGCAGAAGCCGTGTTCCTTACTCATCTGCAGACTCTCAGACTATGTTTTTTGCGTGCCGACTTCCAAGAAACGCAGGTTTCCTGTGTCCCAGCTCAGTGCAGCAGAGAGGTGGCCAATTAGCCTTTGAGGGAAGGACTCAGGACCCTGGGACAGTAGGAGGAAGGGAACTCACAGAAGTTCAGAATACGGAGAGCAACGGAAACAGTACTACCGCTCCTGATAGTAATTGGTGGCCTGGGGCCTTTGCTCAACCTGACAGCTCCCCATAGTTAGAGTGATGTGATTCACGACTAGGGTTCACTCGCTCGTTCATGCCACAAGCAAGCCCTTCCCGACGCCATGTGTCTGCCAGGCACGTGATGCAGAATGTTAGGGATCTGGAGATCGGTACTCTGTGGTTGCAGAATATCAGCACTAGGCTAAATGCAGGCAGTGGCTGGGGCGCCTGGGTGGCTTAGTCGGTTAAGCGTCCGACTTTCGCTTAGGTCATGATCTCGCGGTTCGTGGGTTCGAGCCCCGCATCGGGCTCTGTGCTGACTGCCAGCTCAGAGCCTGGAGCCTATTTCAGAATCTGTATCTCTATCTCCCTTTCTCTCTGACCCTCCCCTGTTCACGCTGTCTCTCTCCTAGAAATAAATAAAAATATTTAAAAAAACAATAATAAATGCAGGCAGTGGCTGTGATATGCACTACGGTTTACTGAGTGACTACTATGTGCCAGGCACCCTGATAACGTGTCACGCACATTACCTCCTTTAAGATTATGCCAACCCGGGAGGTAGGTATATTTGCATTATGCAGAGACAGAGGTCAGAGATTTAAGAGGCTGGGCCCCTGCCACACGGTAGTAAAAGGCAGAGTCAGGATTTGAAGGCAGACCTTCTCTTGAAGCTCCACGCCCCTCTGGCTCTCCCACGCCGCCCCTTGTGACCAAGGGCAAGTCAGCGTCCCCCACATGTCTGTTGTACACACTCATTTGAATGATGTCATTTCAAAATGATGTTGAAAATATTTAATAACTATGTATTTATTTCCATGAGTGTTAGAAAATACAGGCATGGAAGGTGCCGGGGGGCTCAGCCGGTTGAGCGTCGTGACTCTTGGTTTCTGCTCAGGTCATGATCTCACGGTTCGTGAGTTCAAGCCCCGCATTGGACTCTGTGTTGACAGTGTGGAGCCTGCTTGGGATCATCTCTCTCTCTGCTCCTCCTCTCTCTCTCTCAAAATAAATAAACAAAAAGAAAATATAGCACGCATGCCAAATCCACAATAGAATGCTTCACTATAAATGGATTTACCTGCTTTATAGAAAATAGAAGGTAAATAACAGCCCAGGTGATTCAAGGGAAAGGCAAAAATCATGAAGATTATATGCACTGGGGGGAGCTGGGGAAAACAGGTGCCCTGTGTCGAAGAAAGTAAGGAGGAATAGGTGCTATGTGGGCACCTGGATGGCTCAGTCTGTTAGCGCCCGACTTCAGCGCAGGTCGTGATCTCATAGTCTGTGGGTTCGAGCCCCACGTCAGGTTCTGTGTTGACAGCTCAGAGCCTGGAGCCTGCTTTTGGATTCTGTGTCTCCCTCTCTCTCTGCCTCTCCCCTGCTCATGCTCTGTCTTTCTCTGTCTCAAAAATAAATTAACATTAAAAATTTATTTTAAAAATTTAAAATAAAAGGAAATAATGCGCAAGAGGGATGATGGCACCCAGCAATGTGGGCTTCTGTCTGGAAACACAGCCGTGGAGAAAGTGCGTGCTTGGTGATGTCAAGCAACTCCCGAGTGTCCCCCCTTCCCCCGCCCCCCGGCCACCAGCGTCCCCAACACTCATGCACTCTGTCTGCTTTCAGGGACCTCCGGCCTTCGGTCCTGTGAGCAGCCCCTCCAGTTTGAGATTTTCCACCAGCTGGGACAGGACCCCGTGCGCTACGACCTCACAGGCTGGCTGCACAGAGCCAAGCCCAACCTTTCCTCCCTGGACGCCCCTCAGGTCCTGCAGAACTCAAAGAGGTGAGCCTGGCCACGATGGCCGGCCAGGGGCATTCAGTGCCCTGCCCCTGGGGCCATGCAGTCGCCACAGCCCAGGGCGTGAGGGCCAGTCCGGGAGCCCCACCCTTTAGAGACGGTGTGGCCCAGGGGCCAGCGCAAGTCTTGCCCAGGAGAAAAGCTAGCTTCTGGGCGAGGTGGCACGAAAGCTGAACCAAAAAAAAGCTGAGACTACTTCTTTTGGCCTTTAGCCCTTCATTAAGTATCCGGGAGATGCTGTGACTAGAACAATTTTATGAACATCCTCGAACTCGGGGTTTGTAAAACTGAAGTGAGAACGTTTTGTGGTGTTAACAGAAAACGGAGCTCACTGAATTCCCTGACAGCTCTGCTCAGAAATGCTAGCAGCGAGCAATGCTCCAAGTCCGCAGTTCCTGGAAAATGCTTCTCTGTGTGCACGCGCACTCACTCACGCAAATATGCACGCCAGTCCTCCTGTCCCCGTGGCTCCAACCTTTCAGGGCCAGAACTAGGACACAGAAGAGAAGCTGAAAGCACCTGAGAGGTGCTGGGGACGTGGGTACGGGGAGGGGAGACTTGCCGACTACCCATTGTTGCACACCCAGCATCAGGATAAACAGTTGATAAGTAGCTGGTTAATCCTGGCAACAGCACTGCCTCCTTAGCCCTATTTCACAGATGAGAAAACTGAGACTGCAGTGAACGGCCCTCCTGCAATCATACAGCAGAGGTGTGGCAGAGCTGGGATACGCTTGGGTCTACATCGTCCCTGTAGAAGTTTTCCGCATGTAATGGTCCGAGTTGAATGGAAAGCCTAGTATGCAGGAAGGTTCAAGAGCACACAAGTCCTGAAAAGAGGTCAAGTCGGGGGGGTAGGGGCAGAAGGAAGGTCAGCAGCACACAGAGGGCAGCATGGAGAGCTGGGGACAGGAGTCAAGTCCGAGCCCTGGCCCCTCAGCCTGGGTGACCGTGGGCAGTCATTTTTGCTCCGCTGGGTCTATTTGTTTGTTTCATTTCCTCTTCCATAAAATAAGTGTTTATTGGATGAGTCTGCAAGATCTGCGATATTGCAGATTTGGGGTCAGGCGAATGTTCAAATTCTGCTTTTGCCTCTTTTAAGCGGCACGATGTGGGCCTCAGTTTCATACTCCAAGAAGGGGGAATGGTAGGACTGGACTTACATGCTTGAGTGTTTGGCGTGAGGCTCTGATGGCAACGTCGCGGGTGGCTCACTAAGGAGCCTGCAGGCCCTCGGCACACATCCGTGACCCTGTGCCGCCTCTTGTTCTAACATCCCATGGCTCCAGCCCTCTGAGCAGGAGGTGGAGGGTCAGGAAAGAGGGAGGCCCAACTTGATGACCCGATGGCTGATGAGGGAGGGACACTATGGGAAGAAGGTCGCAGCCCTCGGGGGTGGAAAAACACGGCGACTTGGAGTGTAAGTTCCCTTAGGATGTCTTGTTTGAGCGCCAAGCCTTGGTGGTTCGTGAGAGCAAACCCTGCTTTTTTTTACAGTGTGGTTCCACCCCCAAGAGGGCCAGATTCCCCAGCTTCACTGCTGGTCTAATGTTCCAATTCCTGGGCCCACCTCACCTCTGCTTCGGTCAAACCGAGATATAGATACATCTCCAGCTATGGCCCAAAACAGACATCACCTGCCCGAGGGCACACCCCCATTGAACACCGGAAGTCACATCTACCAGCCACGGGGATGGGGCAATCCACACACGGGCCTCAGAGCCGTGGGCGCAGCCTCTTTCCCTGTACCAGGGGTGGTGCCCACATGCCCCAGGGCCCTGACCTCTCCTCTCGGGGCTCCTGCTTCCGGTAGAAGGGGCTCCTACAGCCCCTCTCCCCCAGATTTTTATTTCAGCACCAGGGTCATAAAGCCACCGTTAACCTTCATACCCTGCCGGGAACTTAACCACTTGCAACACCTTTGGACCGTTTGGACAAGACGTTTCCGTAATCTCAGACAGTCGGGCGAGGCAGGGAGGCAGGGAGGGAGCATGGCTCAGGAGGGAGGGAGGGAGAGAGGGGGGGAGCGTGGCTCAGGAGGGAGGGAGGGAGGGAGCGTGGCTCAGCAGGGAGGGAGAAAGCATGGTGTCAGGAGGGAGGAAGGGAGGGGGCGTGGCGTCAGGAGGGAGGGAGGGAGGGAGCGAGGCGTCAGGGCTGTGGCCGGGCGGGCAGCCAGGACTTTCGGACAGCGTACAGCGATGGAAGCTGCGTGGGTCCTTCCCCTGGAGGGGATGGGGCGAGGGGACCCGGGTGGCAGGCAGCGTCCTCTGGGTCCCAGCCTCACCCAAGGGCGCAGGAGGGTCTGTCCAGCCTTCAGAGCCCTTACTGCCCTGCACCCGCGCATACGGGAGTGCGGGGTCGGGGGGAGGCGGTGTTCCCCTCTTGCTTCAGGCCGGTGCAGGTTCAGAAACTGCCCGTTCAGCCCGTGGATTCCTCACTCTGGCGTGAACTTTATAGGAAGCACCTACTACGTGCTGGGCCTGTTCGGGGGAGGACCAAGGTGACGGTGCTAAGTCCAGGCAGGGGCACCTGGGCGGCTCTGTCAGTTAAGCGTCCGACTCTTGATTTCGGCTCTGGCCATGATCTCGCCGTGTGTGGGCTGGAGCCCCACATCGCATTGGGCGCCGTGCCGACGGTGTGGACCCTGCTTGGGATCCTCTCTCTGTCCCCCTCTGGGGTCCCGGCAGGTATATAAGTGACAAGAATGTCCCGTAGACCCTCCTGCTGCTCTCACTGCTCTAAGGCTAGCGGAGGGAGAGGCACAGAGAAGGAGGCGGCGTTTGCCACCAAGCAAAGGATAAAAGCGTAGCAGCCAGGACGTGTGATTCGAGGGGGCGTTCGGGAAGCGGATTAGCAAGAAGCAGGGTGGGCCCATTCCCCACGGCCCCTGAGTCCACCTCTCTTCCCCCTGCTACCCTCCAGGGAAGACCTGAGGAGCCTGTTCCGGGCCCGGGCCAAGCTGCCCCCCGTGTGCCGGGCCGTGGCCGGCCTGGAGGGTGCCTCCCAGCAGGCCCTGCAGAGGAGCCGCACGGTGAGGAAGGCCTTTGCCAGCAGCCTCGCCGCGGTCAAGAGGAAAGCCCCGTGCTCCCAGATCAAGCTGCAGATGGTGAGCGGGAGCCTGTCCCCGTGGCCTCCTCTGCCACGCTCCCTGCCCTCCTCCGGGATGGGCTGCCCACCGGAGTCCCCTCCAACCTCCTCAGCAAGCCTGGGGGTGTGGGGGCGCGGCAGGTGCCCCCTGTGCTCCACAGAGGAGGCAGATGAGGCTCAGAGCAGCCAAGCAACGTCAACCGTCAGATCCCGGGGGGTTGGGGGGTGATCTCTCCGAAGCCTGGGCTACTCGAGGTTGCCTCGAGCAGCTCTGGGAAGCTCCCAGGAATCCCCAAGGCCTTTTCGACCAGAGTGACAAGTATCCAAGGGGGGCCAGCCCTTCCTCGCCTCTCAAAGGCATATGCTCTCATCACTAGGCTCTCCCCGGGGAGGGCTGCAGGATGCCACAGCTGGTGCCCATACGTGACCTTGACACGTTACTCCAGTAACCAGCGGGAGCGCTTTGATGGCTCAGTGGTCAGCTGGCTCCAGAAACTGGGACATGGAAGGGCAGTCTTTGAAAACATCCTACTAGCATATTATGCCGGAAGGACCTGTCGGAGCAGGTCTTGGGTTCTAGCCAGGGATCTGTGTGACCCAGGGCCCTCTTGCTTGCCTCTGCTATGCCTCAGTTTCCCCCTCCGTCAGAAGAGCTGCTATAAAGTTCCCCTTCTTCTCATGAGTGAATCAGGCTGCAGCCAGGAGGTCCTGGGTGTAGGACACAGGAACCCCCTGAAGGTGCCCAGCCTCGGCGGAATGGATGTCCGTTTGGGGAGCATCCCTGCCCATCGTGCCCCCGGACAGCAGGCCTTTACCCCCCTCTCCTCTTGGTCCTAGGATGCGCTGACCAGCATGATCAGACGGTCTCAGCTACACTTCATCCACTGCCTTGTGCCGGGCCCCGTGGGGGAGAGCAGAGGTGGACAGGGGCCTCTGACCCCCCCGCAGCCTGGGGGAGACGAGCCCAGGACAGGCACCCCTCTGCCCTTGGACATCCCCGCGCTGAGGGTGCAGCTTGCCGGGTCCTGCCTTCTGGAGGCGCTGCGTCTGCACAGGGCAGGTAAGACACGGCCAGGGAGCACCAACTATGTGCCAGAACTTTCCACACAGCAGCCCCTTTATTCTGTGAAATGATAAGCTTGTGAAAGAGAAGCTGTGATGACAAGTGGAAAAACAGAAGCTCTGAGCGGCGGAGGACTTGCTCTGGGTCACACAGCTGGGGCAGGGTGGAGCCTCGATGGGACCTAGGTCTCTGAGTCCCAAGGCTGCCTTATTTCTTGAACAGCGTGTGCACTCCTCGGAGGCTGGGGCTGTGACCGGCTCACCTTTCTTTCTGGAGCAAATGTCCAGGACACTTCCACCTGGGACAGAGAATGGAATTTCCACAGTGAGCAATACCTTGGTCTTCAGGGTGCTCAGTGTGGTTTGAGAGGCCAGGGTGGGGACAGGGGATGGGGGCATGAATCGTCACACAGGGGTGTGGGAGGTACGAGATGCATAGAGGAGGGAGTCCCGTGCTCTCACTGGAGAGACTGGGTGAACCTTCTGGAAGAGGTAACATCTTACTTGGGTCTTGATGCGAAGCAAGCAGCTCACGTTTGGGAGGTAGAATGCTAGGCACACAGATCAGCATATGCAAAGGTCCTGAGGCAAGGAAAAGCCTGGATTTTCAGGGACCAAGGTTCAAAATGAGTGGGGGCTCATCTTAGCAGTTGAGTTCTCTCTGAATCCTTCTGATTCTCTTCTGTCTCTCCGACCCCAGAGGCCACTGCATGGATCCCCACCCTGACATTTGAGACGGCTCAGGCATGGCCATTGTCTCTGCAGAAGATGGGGTGATGGGGGCTAGCGGGGAGGCTGGCGGTGGGCCAGTCTGCTCCCTGGCTTGTGGCCGCGGCCCCATCTCCTCCCACCATGTTAATAACCTCAGCCTGGCCACCAGACAATGAGACCTCACTTTTCTGAGCATCTCATTGATTTTTCCTCTTGCCCGCCCCACCACAGTCGAGAGGTGACAGATAATGTCACAGGGGAAGAGTGAAATGGTCACAGCGGTGGCCGGTCGATTCTGGCTGGCTGGCTGGCAGGGGGTGCCGGGCCTTTGGGGACACCCTGAACGGCCCGTTCGAACCCCCATGTGCATGCTCGGGTCTACTATCCCTGTCCTCGGCCAGGTGCCTCACCGTGATGGGTGTCTGCCCTCTGCATTCTCAATGCGGCCCGCCTTGGGCAGGAAGAATTTTCCAACTAAGTACAGATGTGAGGTCTCATGATAGGACTGTCCAGTTTCTGCCTCTCAGGCTTGGTCAATTCCTTTTTCTTTTTCTGCCCAAAGTGGCTTCTGTCTCCCTTACACCAGATAAGAAATATTTACCTGTGCACATGGATACACACACACATCAAATATTTATGATTTCATTATTTAAATTAAATTAAATTAAATTAAATTAAATTAAATTAAATTTTTAAAATATTTTTAAAATGTTTTTATTCGTTATTGAGAGACAGAGAGAGACAGAGCGTAAGCAGGGGAAGGTCAGAGATAGAGGGAGACACAGAGTCTGAAACAGGCTCCAGGCTCTGACCTGGCTGTCAGCACAGAGCCCGACGCGGGGCTCGAACCCACGAACCGTGAGATCATGACCTGAGCTGAAGTTGGACTCTCAACTGGCTGAGCCACCCAGGCGCCCCAAATATTTATGATTTCAAATTCATGCACGTACAGTCCATATACACACACACCTGTGCACACACATAGTACACACCTGTGTAAGCAGGACACTGAGTACTTATAATGTGCTGGTGCTGTGTCATTACATATACTAACGGTCATCATTCTTACCAAGCCCTTAGCACACCACCCGGTGTATAGTAGAGGCTCATTAAACCTTATGTATTATACAGCTCGGTGGGTGTGGCTTGGGCCCTGGAGCACCTGGCCTGGGCGTGACTGTGGCCGGCACCAGATCATTCTCTTTCCTCTGCCTCAGTAGCTCAGGTGTCAGAGAGCTGACGAGCAGTTTGTTAATAAGAGACTATAGGTCACAGAAGAGTCACCTGGACATGGGAAAGATTCAATCCACAGAAGCATCTTTTACTCTGTCAGTCATCTGTCTCAGTCCTTATAGTGACCGGATCTTGTTATCCTCACCTGACAAATGAAGAACTTGAATCTCAAAGAGATGGGGTCCCTTGTGACCAGTCAGGGGGCTAAGAAGGGCAGAAATGGGGTGTGAACCCAAATCGATCTGATCCCAAAGGGCACGTGTGTAACCTCCCAGCTCCTATCTCTGTGCAGTCAGCATCCTGGGAACCTGGCCTGAGACCATCCTCTTCCCCCAGGAAGGCTTCCTGGATTTGCCACATGTACCTACCACCACTATCCTTCCTCATGGTTCGTGCGTTTGGCTCACTGTGACTCTCAAAGTGGAGTCAGATTTCATCAGACCTTCACCCATCCGGCCAGTGGAGGGGTCTTTTTAAGGCAACCAAGGGTCTACCATGCCCCTTGTATTCAGGACCAAGTCCAAACTTGAGGCCTAGAGGGGCGCCTGGGTGGCTCAGTCGGTAAGCGTCCGACTTCAGCTCAGGTCATGATCTCGTGGTTCATGGATTTGAGCCCCACGTTGGGCTCTGTGCTGACAGCTCAGAGCCTGGAGCCTGCTTCGGATTCTGTGTCTCCCTCTCTCTCTGACCCTCCCCTGCTCACGCTGTCTCTCTCTCTCTCTCAGAAATAAATAAAACATTTAAAAAAATTTTTTTTAAATGCATCTACAAACTTAAGGCCTGGAGTTTGACTTCAAGTTCCTTTGGGATCTGGTCCCTGCTCATCTTTGACCTCATCGATGGCTACCATCCACTGGATTAGTTATAGTCTCTGTCCCAGTCTGAATCCCAGATGGGAGAGTTACTATCCATGCAGCTTTGGGCTAGGTGGCTTGAACTCTCTGGGCCTCAGTGACCACATCTATCAAATGGGTATAATGATAGAGGCCCCTGAGTGTCTATGACACAAGGGCATTGTTGATCTAGTGCCTTACACACCACAGTGCTCAGCTAGTGCTGGTTTCTGTTCTGACTAAGGAGCCAGCCTTGGGTTTCTCCTCTCTGGCTCCCTCTGCCTGAACTTCCCTTCCACACCCAAGCCTGTGGCCAACTCTTATGGCTCCTTCAGAGGCTGGCTTTAATGTCACCTTCTCTCGGGAGGTTTCCAGATGCCTCTGCTGAGTGTCCACACAGGAGGGTTCACTTGTGTCCCTCTTACATGTTAGGTTTCAAAAACCCTTCGTAAGTACCCATGCAGTGTTTCCCACACGTGGGGTGGTCATAAGTATTGGACCAAAAAAATATTTTCTCTGTGGCAAAGGCAATCCCACACCTTCCCTGTAATGGTCCACGGGGCCCTTGGCATTGATCCTGGCCCACAACGTAACCCCCCCCCCCCCCCCGGGTAAATCACAGTGCTGCTTTTCCAGATGTTCAGTGGAGCACTTTTTCAAAAAAGTTTCTTTATTTATTTTGAAAGAGAGAGAGAGAGAGAGAGATCATAAGTGAGGAAGGGGCAGAACAGAGAGGGAGGGAGAGCATCTAAAGCAGGATCCACACTGCCAGTGCAGCGCCAGACGCGGGTCTCAAACCCACGAACCATGAGCTCATGCCCTGAGCATGAAAATAAGATTGGGACACTTAACCAACGGAGCCCGCCAGGTGCCCCTCAGTGGCCCACTTTATAGGGTTCATGTTCTAGGGAACAGATCTGGGAAATGCTGATTGAATTCAACCTCCTAACAAGTAGGGAAACTGAGGCCCTAAGGAGGGAGGGTGGGGACCACCTGTGAGTGAGTCCAGGCCCCAGGCTGGCCTTCTCACTCGGACCCCTCATTCTGCTTGCCCCCTGCCCCGCCCCCCCAGGCTATGCTGACCACGTGGGCCTCGCTCAGTTCCGACGGCGATTCCAGGGGCTGGACCCTGTCCTCACGAAGAAGCTCAGGTCGGCCTCCGAAGGCATAGATGAGAGGAAGGTACGTGCGGCAGTGGGGGAGGGAGTGGTGGCCTCGGGTGGTTCTGTTCCATAGGGGATGGTCCCAAGGGGGCATCTGGACCAGTGCACATCTGAGACCCAGGCCCTGGGGGTAAAGATGAGGGCGGAGTGAGGTTTTTTTTTTTAAGTTTATTTATTTTGAGAGAGAGAAAGAGAGAGAAGAGCCTGCACAGGGGAGGGGCAGAGGAAGAGGGAGAGACAGAATCCCAAGCAGGCTCCACACTGTCAGCACAGAACCTGAAGTGGGGCTCGATCCCACAAACTGTGAGATCATGGCCTGAGCCAAAACCGAGAGTCAGACACTTAACCGACTGAGCCACCCAGGCGGCCCGAGGGCAGCGTGAAGTTTGTCTCTGATCCCTCTCCAGACTGCACCCCCTACGCTGTCCCTTAGGAATGGCCCTCCTGAAAGCCGGCATGAGGGACTGCAGGAAGAAAATTAGGGCATATGCCCTCTCCCCCCCTTGCCCCTATAGGGTCCCTAGCAAGTTGCAAAGCCATTATTTTCAAAAGGAGTTCCAACTCCCCCTGGAATAGTCCCAGAAAAGAGAGCTTCATAGTCCCCAATATTCAGGAAGTATTTCACACTGGAGACCCCTTCTAAGAGAATCGCCATGAAGGCCACCTCAGGGCCTTTGCACTGACTATTCTCTCTGCCTGGAGCACTCTTTGCTCAATGTTTGTGTGGCTAGTGTCCTCTTGCTATTCAGATGCCGGCTCAGAGCTTAGCCTCATATCATCCTGTTCTAATGTGTGGGTAGCACTTCCCTTGTTTGAAATTTTTTCATTTCCTGTGCATTTTCTGGGTCATAGCAAGAGCTCAATAATCGTTGGCCGAATGAATGAATGAATGAATGAATGAATGAATGCATGCATGCAAATGCCTAACCTTGTATTTCTGCTCCTGCATGTCTCCTCTCTCCACCTCCACCATAAACTCCTATACCCCTCTGGCTGGAACCTTGCATTTTCCCCAATGCCAAACCTTCCATAAATATTTCCACTGGGCATGGCCACTGGCCTGTCAACGAGTACAGAGCTCTTTAGAATTTGCAAAGCCGCATCTTCCTGGTAGCCTTGCAAAGTGCGCACCATCGCATCCCTTTTTGCAGATGAGAAAGTGGAATCTCAGAAAGCTGGATTGATTCCCCCGAGGCCACACAGCCAAGCATTTGTGGGTTTTGTCCTTGAACCTGAGATTCTTGCTTCTGGGGTTGGGGGCGGTTGAGAAAGCAGGGCTCCAGAGTCAAACAGACCCATAGTTGACTCCTAGCTGGGGCTGCATGGATGTAAGCAAGTGACCTCATCTTTCTGCCTCAGTTAGGTCATCTGTAAAGTGGGCACACCTAATACTGTCTACCTGCAGAAGGTGTTTTGAGGATTACATGCAATAGTGGAGTTGCTCAGCATGTATAAATACTGTCATCAGCATTAACATCCGTTTGGGCATCAGCCTCCTCTTGTAAGCCCAGAGCGATGGGAGCCAAGCCACACGGACTCCATGTTCACAGCCACGTTGAGACTCTACCTACAGATGAGTGTGTCCATGGGTGTCTGAGATCATCGGGATTGGAATCCTCAGTCAGTGAGTCATGAGGAAAGAAGAGTAAACAAAGTCACCATTCTTACGCCCCTTCTTGGCTCTTCTCTGCAATGAGGACCAGGGCATGGGGCACTCCTCCTGGACAAGGCAGTACCTTCTACACAGCCCTCCTTACCCACCATGGGGACGGGGGCATCAGACCCAGCTGGCGTGTTGCGGGGACATCCCCTCCCTTGGTGGAAGCCCATTTGGGAAGTCATGAGACTGCCTTGATGCCAGCGTCCTGTCTGGACCAGTCTTCATTTGGGGCCCCTTATCCTTGGTCACTCCCACACTTGATGTCCATTCAGAGCCTCTGGAGCGGAGCCACGGGAATGGTCTTGGGCTCGTCTGCCGTTGAAAACAGCACAGGAGTGGGGTGTGGGGGAGTTTTCTGCGGGAGCAGAGTAGGTACAGCATATGGGGCGGTTCTATTCTGGACGACTCAGCAGTTCTCTCTTGTAGCCAAACCGAAGCCACCTCCATACACATGCTGGAGGGCTTTGGAAAATGGAAAGTTACCAGTGGCGTGGACTTGGCTGGGAGTTTTCGCTTCTTCTTCTCTTTTTATTTGCTCACAAATTTCATTTGCTACAGCATAGAATTTTGGTAGCAACAAAAGGAAACACCATCCTGCCTCTTATGAAAAAGCTGATAAATATTCATTCGCCGGGCAACGTGATACACCATGAATTATACATGAACACGTGCTTGGGTGGGCAAACTGTCAGCCTCTGTGTGCAAAGCAGTTAAGACCTCAGGATTTAAGAAGACAAGTTTGACGGCCAGGAAAGGTCAATACGGTCACCAGACACTAGATGGCAGCAGAGAGAATTCATTGTCCGGGACTAAACCCGCCTCGATGAGGTCCCCTGTGTGCCTAATATGTGCGTCAACAAGACTCTTTCCTAATGACGTACACTCATTAGGTGGGCACCTGCTGGATACTTGTGTTCCTGAAACAAAATTAGCAAAAGCCTTTTACTGTACATGTGCAAACTCTCATCGCAGAACAGGCACGATGTGAAAGAATTACAGATCCTTCACCTGGAACAGCCCTCCGGAGATAAAGACTTCCCGCTCTGGGAATTAGCCCCATTTACAGCGGAGGCGACTGAGCCCATCACCGCCCAACGAGGTTCTGGCAGAGCTGGGATTTGAACTCTGGCTCTCGGATTCTGCACGCAGGGCTTTTATGCTATTTACTGTGGGAGAATACACTTCACCCAGCCTGACATTTATCATCTTAACCATTTTTAAGCACACAGTTCAGTGGCGTGGGGCACATTCATTTTGCTGTGTAGCCAGCACCACCATCCATCTCCAGAGCCTTTTTCATTTTGAAAAACTGACACTCTGTCCCCCATGAAACACTAGCTCCTCATTCTCCCCCCACCCCCAGCCCCAGCTACTGCTATTCTACTTTCTGTCTCTGTAGATCCGACCCCTCTAGGAACCTCATATAAGTAGAATCCCAGAGTTCTCGGCCCTTTGCACCTGGCCAATTGCACTTAGCGTAAGTCCTCAGGGTTCGTCTGTGTCTTAGCCTGTGTCGGATTTGGCTTCCTTGTAAGGATGACTTGTATTCATTCCACTGTGCGTGGATCCACCTGTCAGCGGACACTTGAGCTGCTTCTCCCTTTTGGCGATTATGAAACAAGGCTGCTATGCACATAGGTGAGACCCTGCTTTCATTTCTTTTGGGGGTATATACCCGGAAGAGGAATTGTTGAGTCATAGGGTCACCTGTGTTTAATTTTTATTTGTTATTTTTTGAGAAAATGCCACCCTGTTTTCCATGGTGGGCGCACCATTTTATATTCCTGCCAACAGTGCACAAGACTCCCAGTGTCTCCACAGCCATGCCAACATTTGTCATTTTCAGGTTTTTGGTCTTGTTTGTGATTTGATGGAGGCCATCCAAAGGGATGTGAAGTGGTGCACCATTGTGGTTTCGGTTTGTGTTTCCCTGATGATAGGTGATGTTGTTATGCATCTTTTCTTGCTCATGTAAGACTTTTGAACGGAGCCTTGTGAGGATAGGCAAGGCATCTGGTGACTTTCTGCAAAGAATGTGCCTTGTGTGATGTTAACTTAAAGCCATTATCCTTGATTCCATCCAGCTCTAACCAAGTGCTTGCTTTGTACCAGGCTCTGTGCTGGGTGCCAGAGATACAGGGATGGACAGAAGACAGTCTCACTGGGTAAGGGGAAGGCTAAAACAGGCAATTCCCATCCAGACAGTTGGCTTTGGGACACCACAGGGAACACCCTTACTAAAACATTTGTTATTTGCAGTTGGGGTGAGAGTGTGGCATTCAGGGAAGACACCTCAGAGGAGGTCATAACTGAGTTGAACCCTAGGGGACAATTTGGAGGAATTAGGTGAGAAAGAGTGAAGGGCAACCCATACTGGGTACAGCATGTGCAAACATCCAGTGATGAGATTACAGGGGTAATTTAGTGTGGCTGGAGCAGAAAGGATGTGAAGCATCATGAACAGGGGCTTAGGATGTTGGCAGAGACCAGGCCACAGGTCACTGTTGGCAGAAGAGAGTCTGGGCTTTATCAGGTGGTCAGCGATGGTCAACTGAGCAGTCATTGGCATAGAACCCTGACCTTCATTACTTGAACTGGCTTAAGCAGGATCATGAAGGAAGTCCAGTGCACGAGGTCCTTCCACGGTCCTCTCTAGGGAGCAGCATCCTCACTCCCATCGTCGGCTGTTGATGATGCCCCTGTCCCTCTTCCAGACACCCAGGCACATGCTCGGGTCTCCAGGATGACCCCATCCCCAGCTCTGATCACCTTGGTCCCATTCTTCTGTCCCCCAGTATCCCATCTGGCTGAGACTGTGCATGCACCTGCACTGACGCCCACCCAGAGTGACCACAATGGTGGGATTTCAGGCAGGTCAGCTCACCTTGGCAATGTCTCAGATTCTGGTCCCTTTAGTCTTTCTGCTGCTCAGGCAGGACTTGCCAAGTCTCCCTGATCGATGCGAGGAAACCCTAGGGTTTCTCAGAGTGCCTACAGTGATGATTGATTTTAGCCAACAAAATCTCTGTCCCTGGGGACTTGACCTGAAGAACACAATTAAAGGATGTCAATCTATCTTCTTGAGGGCAGCCCCTCCTCTTCCATCTCAGACCATTGTGGACACCCCCAGTTGCCTGTGAATTTGTCCGAGACCCGTGCTGCTGGAGAGAGGCCCCTAGGAGCCCTGGGGCTGGGAGGAGGAGCTGTCCACTCACAGAGTGCTGAATCACGATTCAGGGGTTCCCACGGCCTTCGCAACGTATTCACCATCACTGTCTTCTTCTGGGTCAGGTTTACTGCTTTAATAATTGAACATGTTTTCCATTCAGTGACCAATCCAATTGTGTGTGTGTGTGTGTGTGTGTGTGTGTGTGTGTGTGTGTTCATGAATTCTATTGACAGTTCTGAGCCTATGGAGTTAAACATCACAGACAGAGTCCCACCCTTGTGGGTTGATTTGATCAGCATGTAAGGGAGAGCTTGAGTGGTTGAAAGCATGTGTGATAGAGTCCGACAGACCTGTATTCCAGTCCTCCTTTCTGCCATCTCTCTTTCCAGTCATCCACACCCCTTGATACTCAATAGCTACATGAGCACAGGAAACACATAACAGGGCATGACAAAGGGCCTGGCATGTAGCAGGTATGTGACAAGTGGCAGCCATTTGGCTGTGGTGGCCATTGGGTCATGGTGTGGGTTTCCTGGAGGATGTGCTGTGCTCACAGCAGCCAAATGGTCCTCTGGGTAAGCATTCAATTCTCTGTGTCAAGTTTCTGGCAAGCTTCTGGCTTGCCCCAATCCTGAAGTAATCTTAGCCTAGTTGTGCCGTTGACTTTCTCCCTTTCCTTGCTGCCAAGATCACTACTGTTTCTGACAACGACCCTGGGTGTGGGACTTTCCTGTATGTCGCTCCATATAAGTGAGCCCCTTCCGGCGGCAAAACCACTGGTTTCCACAGCTTGCCTCCCCCTGCTAAGATTACCACACTGCTAGAGCCTGACAGAGACCGGAGAAGCCCGGGTCAAGACTGTCACGATCTCTGACTGCTTTTATCAGAAAGTCAGTAATTTCTCTTCAACAAATGTTTCTCCATCTGTTGTATCCCCTTGCTCAGTTTCCAGAGTATCAAACTTGTTTTTGAAGATTGCACCATTTTTATCACTGGTTTTTCAGGGGTAGGGGCAGAGGATTTATCCAGTTCCTTCCTCCACCATTCCATAAATCTTACTCCTACATGCTACCTTTGTGACTTCATTGAGTCTCCACTCTATCCTAGATGTTTTGATTATCCCATATCCTAGAATAGGCCACAGAGGATCAGCGAGCAGGTGTGGCTTGCTCAGGGCCACACAGCCACTGAGTAGTGGAGCTGACAAGACCCCATCATCAGAGGGCTGAGAACAAACTCAAGAATCTGATTCACGCATAAAATTTTTGGCAGGTCCTTTCATTAAACTGGACCTTGTCTGTAAAATGGGCATAAAGTCATACCTGTCACAGAGGCTTGAAAATAAAATGACTTATGTGTAAAGCACCGAGAGCCATGGCTCAGACTCAAAAGTACAAGAGGAAACCATTTAACTGTTTCCTCAGAACAGAACGGCCAACATTTTACTCAGCATTCCATATGGGGAGGGGCGAGCCTCAAATATCTGAGCAATTAGGGTGGGATAGCCGATTCTGTAAACATGCGGGATAAGAAAGAGATTTGTTACAGTAATCCGAATTCTTGCCCTGTCTTCCACCAACTGGCTGCTGGACAGCGATTTACACGGTGTAGAAACAAATGCAATCGCTGATAATTGACCTACATAAGTGCCCATTTCATAAAGTCCCATCTAAGAGTAATACTCATTATGATAACAATAACAGCAATTAGAGGCAACATCGCTTTATGCATATTCTCCACGGATCATCCCAACATCGTAAGGTCTTGGCAGGGAACCTTATCGCCATATTGTAGGTGAGGGAAATGAGGGTCAGAAGGATTTTTCAATGCCTGCAGCTGCCCGTAGGCTCTATTTTTGCGGACATAAGCTTTCTTACCTGTAGAATGAGATCGACGGGAAGGCCGGATCTTCTTGGCTTCGTTGAAACTACAGGACTCTAGGAAGGAGGAGATACGGGAAAGAATCCTTGGAGACTGGGTGGCCGTGTGTGTGTGCTTTGGCAGTGTTCGGGGGTGCACCTGAGAAACAGAAGCTTGGTTTACGTTCCGTAGCACCTCTACTAAGTTTTGACCAAGACGGAGCCAGTAGGACTACTTCAAGGTCATTGGGACTAACTCATCAGGTTTATTGAATGCCTTCTACACACCACGGAGCTCTCTGCAGGAGCAGCCACAGAAACCTCTGAAACAGATGCAGTCATTTCTTCCCCATTATTCTGAAGACGAACCCAGAGCTCCAAGTAATGTGCTCATCCAAGGTCACACAGCTCGTGAGGGGTAAAACCAGGATCTCAGCCCAGGTGGCTATACCACCCGGTCCTGAATGTTTCTTCTCCCTCGAAACATCTACTCTGGACGCTATGTACAAGGTCACCTTAGAAAAGTTTCAAAATTTCATTGGCTGTCAGTTTCATGTATTTTTCCTCCATCTGTCTTATTTTCAGTCAATTTTTATTTTGTTTTGCTCTTGTGCAGAGAGAAAAGGTGCTGTGTTTTGGATATATTGGTTTTTATGCATTTTGCTGCCTATAGCTCCCTTGGAACATTTTTGGCTAAAATGTCGTAAGTGGAACTGCTGAATTTTGGGAGGGGCATTATGGAATGTTCTTCCAGGAGGTCAGAGGAGGAAAATTGTTCCTAGATTATAGTCTTGGACCAGACTTTTAATATGTTTCTTTTTTTTTTAAAGTATCTTAGGAAATTTTCCTTGATGCCAATGACCCATGGAATTGAAACTCATCTACTAAATTACACCAGGCCCATAATACCTTTTGTTTCCTGAGTGTGGCAATTACTTTCCTGACAGTTTATTCCAAAAGTAGTCTATGATTTCAGCGAATGGAAGGTCCATGAGGGGTGGTGTGGAGGCGGGGTGGGAGGGGACTCGCAGGCACAAAGGAACCAGGTGTGACCTGCATTTCTCTGAGGGTACAGATCTCCCCCAGGGTTGTTTCAGACCCTGAAGACCTTGATGACGAAGGAAAATGCCAGTAAGTGGCTGTGCTGTGGCCAATGCCGTGTTCAGGAAGTCTCCCAGAGTGAATTTGTTTCTCCTGCAAGGGGCTGCCTTGGTCCTTCCGTCCCCCTCCCCTCTCACCCCTGTAGGATCACTCGTTTGTTTGTTTACTCAGTCATAGTACATATTGAGCTCCTACTGTATGCATAGACCAGTAGCAGGTGCAGCAGAGGAAATAGAGATGAAGGAAACACAGGCTTCCCTCCAGGCTCTGGGTCAGGCACGCAAGGTTGACAGCCATGTCATTGGGCAGTAATGTCTGTGAATGTGAGGCAGAATCTCTGACAAGTACAGCGAGGGAGAGATGGAGGGCGGGGGCGGCTGTCACAGCAAATGGCAGTGATGCAGCATGTGAAGTTCCTAGTGGCCTGGGGTCCCTCCGGAGCCACCCTGGGCGTGTGAAGTGGAGAAGTCAACGAGGTTGCCATGTGGCCCGATAGATCTCGGTTCTAATTTGGCTCTGCCCACATGTGACTAACAACCTTGGGGAAATGCCTTCATTTTTTAAAAAATTAAGTTTGTTTATTTATTTATTTCGAGAGAGACAGAGATAGCGTGAGTGGGGGAGGGGCAGGGAGTGAAGGAGAGAGAGAATCCCAGGCTCATTCCATGCTGTCAGTGCAGAGCTCAGCTCAGGGATTGAACTCACGAAACTGCAAGACCATGCCCTGAGCTGAAACCAAGAGTCAGACGCTCAACTGACTAAGCTACCCAGGCACCCCATCATTTTTTTAAAAAATTTATTTTGAGAGAGACAGCATGTGAGCAAGTAAAGGAGGGGCAGAGAGAGACAGAGAGAGAATTCCAAGCAGGCTCCACACTGTCAACACAGAGCCCCATGTGAGGCTCAAACCCACGAACCATGAGATCATAACCTGAGCGGAAGACAGACCCTTAACCGACTGAGCACCCAGACGCCCCAGCCTACAATCTACATAATATGAAACGTGTCATTGTAACTATTTTGAAGTGTGCAGATGGGTGGGATCCAGTACATTCCCGGTGATGTGCCACCAGCACTCCAGTCTGTCAGCAGATCCCCTCATCTTGCAAGACTGGAACTCTATCCCCAGCAAACCCTAACTTCCCACTCCCACTTCCCCAGCCCGTGGCACCCGACCTTCTACTTTCTGTCTTCACAATCTGAGTAGTCTATAGGCATCTCGTGTAAATAGGGTCATCTGTCTTTGTGTGACTGGCTTATTTCACAGAGCATCATGCCCTCAGGGTCCATCCATGTCGTAGCAGATGTCAGAATCTCCTTCCCTTTTAAAGCTGATTAATGCCCTCATTGGATGTGTATCCCATAGTGTGTGAATCCATTCGCCTGTGGATGGGCACTGGGCTGCTTTCACCTTTTGGCTGCTGTGAATAACACTGCCAAGAACATGGATGTACCAATATCTGTTCAAGTCCCTGTTTTCACTTTTCATGGGTATATACCCAGAAGGGGAATTGTTGAATCCTACAACAATTCTAGGTTTAATTAAAAACTTTTTTAATGAGGGGCGCCTGGGTGGCTTAGTCGGTTAAGCGTCCGACTTTCGCTTAGGTCATGATCTCGCGGTTCGTGGGTTCGAGCCCCGCGTCGGGCTCTGTGCTGACTGCCAGCTCAGAGCCTGGAGCCTGTTTCAGTCTGTGACTCCCTCTCTCTCTGACCCTCCCCTGCTCAGCTGTCTCTCTCTCTCTCCTAGAAATAAATAAAACATTAAAAATTAAAAAAAAAAAAACAAAAAAAACCTTTTTTAATGCTTATTATTTATTTTTGAGAGAGAGAAAGAGAGACAGAGCATGAGCAGGGGAGGGGCAGAGGGAGAGGGAGACACAGAATCTGAAGCCGACTCCAGGCTCTGAGCTGTCAGTACAGAGTACAACACGGGGCTCGAACTCACAAGCTGTGAGATCAGGACCTGAGCTGAAGTCAGATGCTTAACCAGCTGAGCCACCCAGGTGCCCCTCTAGGCTTCATTTTTAAAGGAACTTCCATCTGTCTTCCACAGCAGACACATCCTTCATTTATTCTTGCATCTTTGGGTTTATTCCTTTGTAAATGGACACGGTAGTGGCAATCCCCCTTGGGTTGCCATGGAGATGCCAGGAGATGGTGTCCATGAAGGTCCCAGCAGAGTGGGTGGCATACAGTAGACCCTCAGTACATGCTCATCTTCCATCCTCGCCTGGGTCAGGTGGGGCTCAGTTGCTCAGGCTCACAGACACGTGGAGCCATCCTCTTTCCTGGGGCATCAGCCATCCATCCAACCTGACTCGCGCTTTGGGAGTCCGCCTCACTCTGCCCCTGTCACCTTTCTCCCCAGGCTGTGGAGGAGCTCCTGCAGACCTTGGATCTGGAGAAGAAGGCAGTGGTCATCGGGCACAGCCAGGTGAGTAGAGCTTCCTTCATCTGTCACTCTGTTCATCCCATCAGGGGCCCAGATGAACCCCAGTTCTGGGCCTAGTGCATCATCCACACCTGCGGGGTCCCCCACCTGAAAACAGGGCTGGTGATTTTCTGCCCTGCCCACCTTACAAGGCGAGGAAGATAAAATGATATTATGTGGGAGGCAACAGCATTGGGGAGTATCTTTTGTTAGCGATTACTCTCCCAGGGACCTTGTGGTTTGAAAGAGTTCACATCCTGGACCTCAGCAGAAATTTCTGAGCCTCAGAAAGGGCTGCCGTGAAACCCAAGAAGAAGCACTCATCTTCACCCAGAGCCTTGTCAACTTTTACTTTGCAGCCAACTGTACCCCAGCGAATAGTCCCGGCTGATTAGCAGCAGTCAGTGAAAAGTGAGGGCTCTGTGAGAAGGCATGTGACATTAATGTTGAGGGAAATTGCTTGTTTCTTTTTTTTAAAAAAATTTAAAAATGTTTTTATTTATTTCTGAGAGAGAGACAGCATGAGCAGGGGAGGGTCAGAGAGAGAGAGGGAGACACAGAATGTGTAACAGGCTCCAGGCTCTGAGCTAGCTGTCAGCACAGAGCCCCAACGCAGGGCTCAAACCCACGAACTGTGAGATCATGACCTGAGCTGAAGTCGGACACTTAACCGCCTGAGCCACCCAGGCGCCCTGGAAATCGCTTGTTTCAAACTGGTGTTGGGCCCGAAGCTTTTCCACCAACGCTTCAACATTTAGAAGAAGTTTAGAGATGAGTCCTGATAAGATTCTATAGCCTCCAAGTTTTCAAGAGGGAAAACACTGTATTTAGGGCTACCCCTTTTGTCTTTGTGGAAGACTCCTGACTGTCTCCGGGAGCGAGTGTTCCGCGGGCTCTGGTTTGGGAAGTAAACGCAAGGACCTGTGGCAGGCAGGGTAGAACGGCAAAGTGTAGAAACAGAAATGAGAGAAAACAGACCACAGGAAAAATTGCCCCCTCCCTCTCCCCCGCTCATCTTCTGATTGGCTAATGTCAACTGATAAACACATGTTGAGCACCTGCCATGTCCAGGTGCCATTCGAGGTGCTGGGGAAGGGCTCAGGTTCCCAGAAACCCACCATGGTGGCCTCAATGGCCATTGCTCATTCTGGGATTCCCATCGCACTGGCCCTGGAGAGCTCAGTCTCTCATGCAGCTATTGCCCCATTGACATGCATGCCTGTCCCCCACACCTCTTGCTCCTGCTACACTGTATGGTGGAAGCTATAGTCTACTGCCGTCTCACCCTGATTGATTCTGCTGGCAGTCGGCAGTGACTGGGACCTCACAGACCTTTCCAGTAGAGGGAATGAAGCTGTCCATTCCCGGGCTCAGGTGTTATGGCCCAGTGCTATGCCAGACACTTCACCCAGTGTTCCTCTCTTCCCTCAAACCCTCCTGGGAGATCATTAGTAAATCCCTTCTTCCCAGGTGGGGAAGAGGCACCTCTGGGAAGTGAGCCCCCTGTCAAGGCCTTGAGTTAGCTAGGAGACCAGTTACAGCGCCCATGAAAACCTAGATGGCCTTGAATCCCACAGTCTTCTCCACACGCTGGGTCCTGCTATTTGTTAGTGCAAGTCTAACACGCATTCCTCACACACACGTCTGGATGGCCCAGAATCAGAGCCCTTGTTTTCCAACTCCAAGAACTTCAGCCATGTAGACCAGCAGTGTTCAACATATGGTCTCTGGACCATGGAGCACCCCCTGAGAGCTTGCTAGAAACATCTAGAAACATAAACATTCAGATGCCCCCCACTGCAGGCCTAATAGAATCCATAACCCTGAGGGTAGAACCCAGAAGTCTGGGTTGTAACAAGCCCTCTTCAGGACTCCAGCCCATGTTCAAGTTTGACAACCGCTGGTCTAGATAATTACTCGGTTATTTCATGAATACAAAAATCAGTCTCTAGGGGCATCTGGGGGCTCAGTCGGTTAAGCGCCAACTTCAGCTCAGGTCATGATCTCACGGTTCGTGGGTTTGAGCCCCGCATCAGGCTCTGTGCTGACAGCTGGGAGCCTGGAGCCTGCTTCTGATTCTGGGTCTCGCTTTCTCTCTCCCCTTCCCCTGCTCATGATCTGTTTCTCCCTGTCTCTCAAAAATAAATAAATGTTCAAAAAATTAAAAAAAAAAATCAGTCGCTATAAGTCTGGCCACTATTGTAGAGCAAGGAAAAAAACAGAGGAAGGGAAGTCTTTGTACACATTTTCACACAGTGAGGGCAAGAAACGTAGAAGCCAAAACATCCCAATTATGAACAAAAACAGCACTGTTGTTCTCGACTAATACTTGGTATTCATTAAGACGGCAGTCAGGAGCAAATTAAAGTCCATGTATCCTTTGGAAGCTAGGCTATTAGACTTTGTGAGCCTCTGTCTCCTCATCTGTTAAATGGAGCCACTGCCCCCCCTCCCTCCCCACCCTGAGTCAGGCTTCTAGGAAACTAGTCCATTGTCATTTAATTCTTGAATGCATTTGTCAGTGGGGCCAGACACTTATCAATAGGATAACATTTGACTTATTAAAGAATGAAACTCCTCTAATCTGGAAAATTACTAGGACGGGAGCTAATTCCCCAGCGGTTGCAGATATGGGAGTCATTGCCATATCAGAATTTTAAACCTTGGTCTTCAGCATTTTTAGAGGCAAAACAGTTTGGATTGCAGTGGGCCCCACGGATTCCTTAAATGTGGGGATGTTGGGACGTTACACTCTGCTTGCGTCTGATAAGCCTTCGGACCCACGAAAGGCAAATCATTTAGATTTTTCTTTGTGATTCTCAGCGTCTGGTACCTTATCCAGGCCTGTGCGGAGAGCCATGACATTTATGAAAAAGGTGGAATCCCACGTGCTGTGGGCCTTCTGGTTGGCAATGTGCTCTTTAAAAGGAAAAAAAATCAAGATAAGCTTCTGCAGAGCCCATGACTTATTCCCATTCTGTGTATGGCCGTTTCCAATTATCTTTTTAATGAAAGCTTCATACTTAATCAATAGTGATTGTGGCAGTGCTCGCCGCCTTTTGTAATATACGAACTAGGGCTGTCATCATTTTGATCATTGATTTTTTTTTTTATAGCAGCTTTTGGGACTCACTAGCTTGTGAAATTAATACAGTCATTATTGAGACAATCTGATAGGTAATGAGTCAGTCGTGTCTTTATTTCAATGAGGCTAATTGTCTTGGTGGCTCTGGCTGATGGGAAGTGTTCTGTAAAGCCAGGGAAGGTTGCGAAACAGAGTTGGCATGGACCAGGCCTGCGAATTCTCATCTTCCTGTTGAGGAAGGGTTCGCCGTGGGATGGGCGGAGCGGCCGCATTACAGCTAATAGGTTTGGGGGAATGGACGATCCATTGAGACCCTTTGTTCACCTGGAATCGAATTGCAATTCAACCCCAAACTTCAGACGTTGGCACTGTAGCAAATGAGGAAATGAGGCACCTCGTGCTGATGTTGAGAATGGATGCTGGTGGTGAACTTGGCTTCGCTGATCGCTGGCTATGCAAGCTGGAGTCAGTTACATAACCTCTCTGGGGCAATGGACTCCTCATACAGTTTTTTTTTTTTTTATTAAAATGGTACAGAGGAGAAAGAGCTTTGAAAAATCTAGATGCTGTGCAAATGTTAATTACATTCAGTGATACCTATAGTCTGGTCTGGCGTCAGACAGAGGGAGATGTTTCTGCTGCTGCTGCTTGCTAGTGGAGGGTCCTTTGGGAAATGCCGTTGTTAGCCTTCGTTTTTCCTTCCATAAAATGGGGGAATCGCAATAACTACCATACAGGATTATGTACATTCAGTACTTTACCTGCACGTATCAGGTAAGGTGGTTGGTTCTGATCCGCAACATTGATTGGTAATGTCCCTGATGACTTGATAATGTCCCTGATAAGATGGAGCCATCCAGTGCCCCTAGAGAAGCAGCACGTCCTTGGGGTGAGAAGTCACATATGGCAGAGAAACACGCCAGGTCATAGAAGTTAGCTGCATGTGGGCATCCGAAAAGCGACCCCTGCCCCTGTCACTGACTCAAGTCCCAGGCCCCCAGGGCCTCTTTCCTTTGCCCCTGGGGAGGTGAGACTGACTGGAGCCGCCCTACCAGGCTGGCCCCAGAGCATTAGGCTCTCAGAAAACCCTTCCGCGTGCCCTGCAGTACACGCAAGGCGGCCCCACGGGTTGCCGAGGGGGCATTGATCACTTCGCTGCGGAGCGCCTCCATCCATTATGGATGAGCAGAGAGGCATGGAGATGGAGGACCGCAAGCTGTTTTCCATGAAGATCCTTGAGCACCTTCTGTGTGGGGGGGCACCAGCCTGGCCCCTGCCTCTCCCGGCCGGGGAAGGCAGCCCTCACTCCCTCCACATTCTCTGCCCCTCCTTATAAGGCAGGACCGCGTGTGTCCAGGGCACTGCTTCTGTCAGAGGCCGGCGGCACTTCTCAGAAAGAATGCATGGTCCCAGGCCTGTCACTAAACCCATGGATCCAACCCTTCCTGGGGCGAGGCCTGGGGTCTGCGTCTCCCACCCCTTGGTAGGCAATTGTGGTGCAGAGATGTTGAGGCAGGTCCCTCCTGGCAGCGCGTGTGTGATTCTTAGGTTTACTTACTTATTTTGAGAGAGAGACAGACAGAGAGAGAGAGATGTGGGGAAAGGCAGAGAGAGAGAGAGAGAGAGAGAGAGAATCCCAAGCAGGCTCTGCACTGTCAGCACAGAGCCCGATATGGGGCTAGAACTCACGAGCCGTGAGATCATGACCCGAGCCAAAACCAAGCTGAGCCAATGGAGCCACCCAGGCATTCCCCCAGTGACAGTGGTTTGGCAATGAATGTGTGCGTGGTCCCCCTGAGCGTCACCCTACGGTGTTGCTCTGGCTCAGCAGGTGGGGTCTCAGATTCGGCATTTCCAACAGGCTCCCTGGTGGTGACAGCGCCGCTCAGGGGCACCATGCTCTCAGCATCCAGGGGCTAGAAGAATGTTAAGAGGAGCCGTTAGGAGACAAAGTGCTTTGACAATTGAGACCCTCAGTTGCGGCCACCTGCCATCAAGTAATCTCTGCTGCGCGCAAGGAAAAACTGGGCTCTGAGTGGCAACCGCCTTGCACCTCGGACAGTCTGATTCAGCCGAGCAGGACTCACCCGCCACCTTCTGTTCTTCTAGGTGTTCCTAAAGGCGGGCGTGGCCTCGAGGCTTGAGAAGCAACGCGAGAAGCTGGCATCTCCCAGCATCGTTTTGTTCCAGGCGGCTTGTAAGGGCTTCCTGTCCCGACAGGAGTTCAGGAGGCTCAAGGTATGGCGGCCGCGCTCTGTCACCCCCGTGGAGGTGTGAGGTCCCAGAAAAGCAGCATCCAAGCCGATCTGGGCACAGTAACCTCGCGCCTCTCACACTCGTGTGTGGGTGTGAAGCCCCGCACGGTATTATCAACACGCAGTCTCAGATCCAGTGGGTCTGGGGGGCGCATGGGGCAGGGGGGTGGTCTGCAGGTCTCCTGCGATGGCGCTAGTGCAGCCCGTCCATAGCTACCCCCTCCCCGCGATGGTAGGACCTTCAAGTGACACTTTGCAAGATGGGATGACTGTTTCTAGGACATTGACATCAAATGACCAAGGATATTGGACATGATCTAGATTATCAGGGGGTCGTCCAAGCCCTCCTGGGTCGGTTCTGGTTTCAACCTTTTCCATCTCTGGAGAACTTGGCCCTGGTGGGTCAGCCGACAGGGCATGGCAGGACCTGGCCACTGAGGCTTTGGGGACTGAAGGGCCAGTTCAGAGCCCGCAGTCCTGAGCACCACGCTTGGAGAGCTTTGGAGGCTGCGTTTCCTCCCTGTGGCTTGGGCCATGGAGAAACGTGTGCACGGTCCCCCTGAGAATCACATTACAGAGCACGGCTCTGGAGACAGTGGAGACCCAGCCCGTAGTGGCTGCGTCACGGTGAGATGGGGCCATGCGCGCTGAGTGTAGTTCATGCCCCAGAGTAGCATTTCAACCAATGCCAGCTGCTGTCACCTCCATAGCCTCATTAAGAAGTGCTACCACCAGCATGCGGTCTCGTTAAACCTGCCCCCCTCGCTACACATTACGAATTTATGCGAATCGTAAATTCAAGCATGTGCTTGGCAAAGGCAGAAGAAGGCGACATTAATACTTAAAATATTGTGGGCAAGCCCACTGGCCCACGGCCCTCCAGTAGCTCGTGCCTTAGAATGACTTGGACGAGAGGTTCAGTAGGACCCTGGATTCTGTCTGCATCCAGACTGGCAGGGTTTCAAATCCCAGCCCCACCACCGGGAAGCTGTGTGATATTGAGCAAGCAACCGGAGCTGGCAGGGGGGGAGCATCTCTGTGGCTCAGTTTTCCCACCTGTAAAGTGGGGATGACAATAAGAATGCAGTGAGGACTGAGTCTGTAAGCTGCTCAGCCTGGCACCTGGCCTGGTGAAAGAGCTATGCCGGCCACAGGGGCAACGTATCTCCTGCCTGGGTACTCAGTAGCGGGTCCCACCCGAGATAGGAATGAATATCTCGGCGGCTCTCAAAGTGCCATTCCCCAGACCAGCCGCATCATCATCACCTGGGCATTTGTTAGCCATGCAGAGTCTCGGCCTCACCCCGACTTCCTGCATCGGACCCCCTGGGGGTGGAGCCCAGTATCTCGGTGCTTTATCAAGCTCTCAGGCTCGAGAAGCATGGGATTCGTGTTTGAACAACACTTAAAATGATACCTGCCCCTAACTGTCACCTGGCAACATCATCATGGCCTTTGGAGCTTGTGGGCAATTTCAGGCATTTTCAAGGATCAGTTTTGCCTTTCGCGGTGACTTTTGTGTACAAGAGGTGACCCCGTTGTTTGTATACGATTCCCTCCTCCTCCTCTTCTGACTGGATCATGCAGGATTAAATTGCGGTGTGATGTCTGATGCCCAGAGCCCCACTCCATGAAAAGCTTTCAAAAAATATTTCTAATTAAAAACAAGTCTTCATGTACTTTACTTGAGTATAGTTGACACAAGGGGACAGTCTCCGGCATGCAGCCGAGTGATCGGACAAGTCAATACATGATGCTGAGTTCACAAGCGCAGCTGCCATCCGTCACCGGACCATGTGCTTACAATAGCATCGCAAAGCTTTGTAAATGCTTCAGTTACCCAACCTCTTCCACTAGACATGAACTTGCCTTCTCCATCCCCTTTTCCACCCCCTTGCTCTCTTTCCTTCACCTTTACCGGGTGGGGAAGGACCCCTCAGGTCTGGTTTCCTTTCCCTGCAGATTCGCCGCCTGGCCGCACGGTGCATCCAGAAGAACGTGGCTGTGTTCCTGGCGGTCAAGGACTGGCCGTGGTGGCGGCTCCTCGGTTCCCTCCGGCCCCTGCTGAGTGCCACCGTTGGGGATGAGCAGCTCCGTGCCAAGGAGGTGGGTCCATGCGGCAGGCGAGGCGCTGGGCAGCCGCGTCCTCACACCCTCGTGTTAACGCTTCCACCCAGGCTCCGCGCCTCCACTCTGCAGATTCCGATCTAGAAAAGCTCTGCTCGGCACCCCTCGCTGCCCCCTTCTGGATATCACTCTGCCTCCATCAACACAGGCACAGACCACCCTCCGCCCCCTGTGCAGCTGTACGCTGGGCTTGTGGGAGCTGGACAGAAACCCAGTTACTACCCAGGGGCACATGCGCACTTACTGGTCATCCCAGCGAGTCTTGGTGGTGACATCTTTGTGTCCTTTGTCTCCGTAACCTCTCAGACAGGGGCTCACTGTCCCTTCCGCCTTGGTGGCGCCCACCTTCCACAGGTGACTGTTTTGATTGGTTTCCAGCTTATCCTTGCTGTTGCTTATTGCAAAATTCGCCAATTCGTGCACATGCACACACAATTCCTTTCTTTCAAACACTAACAGTAGCATACGGTTTATATTCTTCTGCCCCTGGTATTTTTCACCTAAAAATATTTTTTGACACTGATGCCATGTCCACTTGCTCAGAGGTCTTCCCGATTCTCTGTCCACGGCAGCCTCTGACTCCCTTTTTGTGCGCAGTCCACAGTTCATCCCAGTGGTCTGCCGTGGGTGGGCACTTAGGCTGCTCCTAACGACGGTATCGTAAGGATCACGCAGAGCCGCTGTCAGGGTAGTGGTCTTGCAGAGGAGGAAGGGGCCGAGCCCGCCCTCTGAGCCCACCCTCCCATTCAGCCACACCCAGTCTTGGGTCACGTAATGGACTCACTCTGAGGGTCTGCGTCCCGCCCCTGGACTGGGATGCTCATCCGAGCCTGCTGGCCCCAGGCTTGAGTGAGTAGAGACACTGATATTCAGAAAAGGGGCAAGAGAACGTCCCTCATGGGGACTCGGCATCCGGGCAGCGTCACAGACAGGCTGGCAGGACCACACGCTCCGTTCCCTGGGCACGCTCCCCACAGGCGGAGACCCTTGCTTTGAGCTAGGAGGGCTTCTGTTAAGGAGTTTGCTTTTTACAGGAGGAGCTCACGATGCTGAGACAGAAGCTAGAAAAATCGGAGAAGTCACGGAATGAACTCCAGCAGAATGCGGATCTGCTAGAGAGCAAGGTACCCTGTCCCTCCCGTGTGGGGTGCTCTGGGTGGGGCGAGGTCTGTTGATGGACGGTGACAATGTGCCTGGCACTCTGCTAAGTGTTTTACAAAATAACTTCAGATAAAGAGTTTATAAATAACCCCTCAAAATAACCCTGCAGGACATACTACCCTTGTCCCCATTTTACGGAGGAGGAGGAGATGGAGGCTCTGGGATGTTAGGTATCTCCCCACGATCACACGACTAGCATAGCAATGAGATTCAAACCTATATCATCTAATTCCAGAGGGAAGAGTTTCTGACATAAGTCAAAAAAGTACACATTACAAGGATACAAATGATATGTTTGACTATATTAAAGTAATCAACTTCTGTGTATCAAAGCATAAAGTGAAGATGCACCACATACTGGGCAGTGCAATTTGCAACACAGGAAACTGGCAAAGGTATTTGGGCATATAAAGAATTTTCTTAAATCAGTGGGAAAAAGAGAAACACTCCTCCAGTAGGAAAAAAAATGGGCAAAAAGAGAAATTGGTAGCTCTCAAGAGGAGAACTTTAAAAAAAAAATTTTTTTTTAATGTTTTATTTATTTCTAGAGAGAGAGAGAGAGAGACAGCGCGAGCAGGGGAGGGTCAGAGAGAGAGGGAGTCACAGACTGAAACAGGCTCCAGGCTCTGAGCTGGCAGTCAGCACAGAGCCCGACGCGGGGCTCGAACCCACGAACCGCGAGATCATGACCTAAGCGAAAGTCGGACGCTTAACCAACTAAGCCACCCAGGCGCCCCCCAAGAGGAGAATTCTTAAGAGTTCAAATGTTCAGGGACACCTGAGGGGCTCAGTTGAGCATGCGACTTCAGCTCAGGTCATGATTTCACAGTTGATGAGTTCAAGCCCTGCGTCGGCTCTGCATGGACAGCTCAGGGCCTGGAGCTGCTTGGGATTCTGTGTCTCCCTCTCTCTCTGCCCTCCCCTGCTCACACTCTCCCTCTCTCCATCAAAGATAAAGAAACATTAAAACAATTTTAAAAAGGGTTCAAATGTTCAGGAATTTAAATGGCCAATAGACTCATGAAAAGATGCTCAACTTAATTAGCAATCAGGAAATGCAAATTAACACCACCATAGGTACCATTTTGCACCTTGGGTTGGCAAAATCGAAGTCTGATGCAGCCAAGGACGTGGAGCAGCAGGAAATCATATGCTGTCGTGGGAGTGCACATTGATCTCTTCTCTTGAACAACTGAGGCTTGTCTCTGGAAGTTGATCCTGTCCATACCGTGTGCTCCAGGAATTCCACTTTGAGGAATATGTTCTCATGTATATAAGAAAAGACCAGAAGTATATAGGAACAGCATTATGAAGAAATGTAAACCTCCAAAAGGGAGCCTATCAATAAGAGAATGGATGAACACATGTTGTTATATTAAAGATGGAGTTGCCAAAAATAAACAGGACTAAAGAGGCAGGAAAACGATGGCTCATTAGCCAAACCCAGTTTGCCACCTGGTTCTTTGTAAATAAAGTTTTATTGGCACACGGCCATGCCCATTCATTGGTGTGCGGTCTCTGGCGCTTTCATGCCTCAGTGGCGGAGCTGAGTAGTTGTGATGGAGGCTCTGTGATCTACAAAGACCCAAAGTACTTACTATCCAACTCTATATAGAAAAAATTCCCAACCCTTCAACTAGAGGTATGTGGCATCTACATGGATTGTCTTCAAAAATGTAACTCTGGAGAAAAGTTAAGTTACGAAAGAATACTTGAAATATGATGCTGAACATATTAATCTTTAAAACATTTTTAATGTTTATTTATATTTGAGGGAGAGAGAGAGAGACAAAGTGCAAGCAGGAGAGGGGCAGAGAGAGAGAAGGAGAGGCAGAATCCGAAGCAGGCTCCAGGCTCCGAGCTGTCAGCACAGAGCCGGATGTGGCGCTCAGGCTCACGGACCACAAGATCAAGACCTGAGCCAAAGTCCGACGCTTAACCAACTGAGCCACCCAGGCGCCCTGAGCATATTAATTTTTTAAATGTGCAAGACAGTACTGTGTGTTGAGTAGAGCATATACCATGTGATTACGGTGTGAAGATACTTGCATGGGAATAATAACACCAGATTGGGAGTGGTGATTGCCTCTTGTGGGTGGAAAGGAACATGTGATTGGAGATTACGTTGGTGGGGGTGTGCTGAAGTCTTATGCCTTTAGTTGGGTGTTGAGTTCACCGGCTGGGGATGAGGACTGGAGTCAGGGAGTCCCTGCCCCAGGGGACCACTGCAAATTCCAGATTCTAAGCAAATTCACACAGTGTTATGTGAGATGTGGTTGGGGGAGGCTGCGGGTGTGGAAGAGCCACTCAGCTCCTGGAAACTTGCTGTTCTGCTGGTTTTTCAGGGCCAGGACTCAAGGAAGTCACTCGCCTGTGGCATGAAATTTAAAGGGGTGCCAAAAACTCAGCAAGATAAATCGTATTTCAATGTGGTATCCTTTAAAATGTAAATTAATGCAAAAAAAATCTGCAATGAGCCAAATACCAAGATTTCAAATAAACCAAGGCTAGGATGAAGGTGAGGGGCAAGTGAGGCAGTCAGCGCTGTGGGATCCTGTCTTCATTTAAATTTTTGATGTTTTATTCATCACGGAATTTTGGCATTAATTTTGACTTTCTTAAATATTGCATTAGAATGCTATTTATCTCAGTCACTGAGTTTCTTGGCACTCCCTGAAATTTTGCACCCTGGGCGAGTGCTTTGCCCGTCTTATCCTTAGTCTCGGCTGACTTTCGAAGCCCTGGACACCTTGCAGGGTCCCTGCCGAAGATCAGATGGAGCCGCAGTTTTATTTCATCCGTTCAGCAAAGAAGTATGAGCATCTCCCTGGTAGCAGGCATTCAGCTGGCCACCTCAGAGGCAGCGAGGCAGGAGGCAAAGTCCCTGTCCTCATGAGGCCTCCAGGCCAACTGAGGAAGACAGACCACAGTAAAAAAATAAGCACACTGCTTTATGGTGGTGAAGAGATGCAGATAGTCAGCAGGGGGAGGTGACAGCGAGGGGGCTGTTTCTGCCTCAGTGGTCCGGGAAAGCTTCCATGGGTTGAGATGGCTGAGTCTAGATCTGAGTCATTTGGTGTAGACATCTATGCGTGGATCTGGGGAAACGAGTAGAAATGGCAAGTGCAAAGGTCCTCAGGCAGCAGGGCATGATATTTGTTGGTGTGGAGCAAAACCAGAGCTTTTCACACCTGTGTGCCTGTGGAGCCCTCTGTGCTGATAATACTGCTTGGTTGGCTAGATGGATGGTGGGGGCTGTCATTGATCAAGCCCATTGATCACAGAACCCATTCTGCTTCCTATGTTGACAGCCTGGCTGGCTCCCCGTAGGGACCTGGAGTGAAGCTTGGGGTGGGGGCTCTCTCTTTTCCACCCCTTTGCATTCTCCTTGTAATCGTGTCTACTCTCCCCACCAAGGGTTCTCTGTCTCCCTCCAACAGACAAGGAAGAGTCAGAGACTCCTGGAAGGGGACCGTCACATCACACAGAGTTAGGAGAGGCGGGGTGGAAAAGGCTACACTCAGGGTCTACGCCCTCTTATGGAAAATACTGTAAGGAGGAGAAGACATGACACCCAAGTGTCATTCAAGGCTCAGAGAGCACGCGGCCTGACCTCTCCCGCAGGAAGTAGCAATGCCAGAGCGGCCGATGTGAGAAAACCAGAGAGCCGTGTGTGGCTAGGAATATCGGTGGCTCTCCTGCAGAGACTCCTTCCCGCAGAGCTGACACGTGATACAGTAATTCATCACAAACTGTCAAGTAGGACGCGGGAGCTTGGGGTGGTCAGCGGCGGGGGGACACTGGGAGAGAGTGAGGAGGTGAACGTCATTAGCATCTAGAGCTACAGCTTACGCAGCACTGGGAGACGGAAGGGAGGTGGCCAGGGTTCCAAGACCTGGACCCAGCATTCAAGTGTCAGCACCTGCTCCATACTCTACTCAGGCTCTTTGTGTCTCTCTATCCAATAAATCCTCTCATTTCTCCACATGCGGTGCCTGGAGGAAAAACAAGATAAACTTTCAAAACTAAGAAAGGCAGAGGAATGGGAAATAAGAGGTGGAAGGGCATATAAAATGGGGAGAAGACTTAGGAAATAGAGACTTACTGTGAGCCTCGGACTCGCTCTCGCTTCATAGACTTTGCATGTGCTGTACCCTCTGCCTGGAATATTTCCCTCCACCCTCCTCACCTGGTTAATGCCTGGTCATCCCTTGTCACCCAGTTCAGGAGGTACTTCCAAGGAGCCTTTGTAAACCCTTGAAGGATGGGTTGGGCCCCTACGATCTGCAATCCTGGGCCCTGAGCTTCCTGTTACTGCATTGATGGAGGTGTTCTAACCCCTTCTGGGATGCCTGTGTCCCCACCTGGTGAGGCCCCAAGGGC
Organism: Proteles cristata cristata; assembly: GCA_017311185.1. NCBI lineage: Eukaryota > Metazoa > Chordata > Mammalia > Carnivora > Hyaenidae > Proteles > Proteles cristata. The sequence continues at coordinate 1,265,009 of JAESUZ010001906.1, read as the reverse complement.
GGGGGGTCTATTTTGCTCTTCACACTGGCCCAGCCCCTGCTGCAGAGTAGACATCCAACGGGCCGATGAAAGTGTGAAATGTAAACCGAAATGTTGACGCTGAGCTTCCTAGCAACCAAAGCAAAGAGGGAAGCAAGCTATTACGTAGACTTATTGTCCCCAGGTTAAACAAACACACACACACACACGCACACACACACACACACACACACACCTGTTGCTTGAGAGAATACTACTTTTTCTGGGTATTGAGATATCATAAAAGTTTCTTCTATGAGTCCTCGTGAAAGGCAAAAGTGACATGGCAAAGTATATCCTCAGTGATATCCATCCAGGAATTAGAAGAGGGGGTATGTAGGAGGGCTTTTGTGGACATTGCCCTGAACTGCAAGCCAAGGGCAGAACATCAATTCCCTAAGAAACCCAATTAGGTGACAAAAGAGTTTTACCCGGGAAGCACATTCTGGTGACTGAGTGTTATGATTTCTTTCCCCTCTCTCCTCTTCTTCCTCTTCCTCTTCCCTCTTCCTCCTTTTTAAACTTTATAGTAAGGTCCAACATACAAAATGTGCACAAGGTGTAAGTATACGGCTCCATGAATTTTCACAAATTGAACACACCAAAGCAATCATATGGAGACACAGAACATTCCCAGCTGCCCACCCCCCCAAATCCCCCGCATGGCCCTGTCCGCCACTACCTCCCCAAGGGTAACCACTAAACTGACTTCTAGTACTATAAAGATTAGCTTTCCCCCGCTATTTCTGAACTTCACCTAAATGCAATCACATGTGTGTACCTATTTGTGTACTTTCTTTCATAGAACATTGTGACATTCCTCTGTGTCAGGGGCGTGGCTGTGCCTCACCCATCGCCTCTGCTGTATAGTATTCCATCATGTGTATAGAGCTCTATTCCTTTTACTCTAAATGAGAATTTGGTTGTTTCCAGCTTTAAATGGTTATGAATAAGCCTGATGTGAACATCTTTCCACATGTCTTTTGCTACACGCGTCATACATTTCTGTTAGGAATGCACTAGGAATGGAATCGCTGGGTTCTAAGTTCTTTCTGTATTGGGTTTTAACCAATACAAACAATTTGTCCAAGTGATTGTATCAATTTACCCCTCTTACAGCAGTGGATGAACATTCCAGTTGCTCCACACCCTTACCATCACTTAATATTGTCCTTTCCATTTAGTGACTTAGTGGTGTGGGCGCCCCATGATCCCATACCATGATTTTAATTTGCGCCTTTTCTTGTGTTTTTGGCTACTTGTTATTCTCTTCAGTGGAGAGGTCTTCCAATGTCTCTTCGCCATTTACTACTGCTTTACTTATTCATTTGTAACAACTCTTTACATACTGTGGATTTAAGTTCAGTTGTTGGATGTAAGAGGCACAGACCTCTTCCTCCGATCTGTGGCTTGCCTTTCTGGCTGCAGTAATTGGAATTTGTATTTTCTGAAGCTCTGAGTCTCTTCAGACCTGCCAAAGGGCTAGGAAGAGGTCAAGGACTCCAGAATTCCCAAACCTGCATCAGCGGGAATCGATATACTTCTTCACTTTCATTCTGTATTGTATTGATTTTCTGGACGCCCATTATTTTCCGTCTTTCTGTTTCTCTGGAATTGCACTGCGGTTCCACAATGCCTGGCGTCTTACACGAAAAAATGACAGCACTTTCTTTTGTTCCATGATGGTGCATCTTATAATCAGAGGCAGCTCAGACTGGGGGAAACGTAGCATCCTAGGGCCCACATACGATTTTATTTGAAAAGACTTTCTTTCCCCCCCACCGAAAAGCCACTTTGATATAAATATATTTTTACTGGTTGCTTTTATACTTTACAGAACATCAGGATCCCCTGGGGGGCGGGGGGGGCTGTGTAGCTTAGAGCTTCCCCACCCCATTTCCCGAGGGTTTGACCCAGGAGGAAATCTCTGGGAGGGGAACCTTTCACTGCCTCTTTTAACGAGCCCCAAGGTGAACCTGAAGGCAACATCGTGCCACACGACTCGTGGTTCTCATACCTGCAAGCGTGTCAGGGTCCCCTGAGGGTGTGTTAGAACGCGGTCTGCCACGGTGTGCTGGCCCCCAGCCCTAGAGATTCTCAGCCCCGAGACTCAGGCGGCCCTGGAGACTCTGCATTTCCCACGAGCTGTCAAGTGATGCCGAACCCGCTGCCGGTCTGGGGTCCCCACGTTGAGGCACAGATAGAAGGGATCCCCTTCTATGCAGTTCTACGTTCTTAGAAGAGTTTGTGTGAGCAGGTGGGAGGCAGCCACTCCTCAGGGCCAAGGCCAAGACGCCCCTGGCCCCCCATTCACGGCTCCGAGCCCCGCCCTCTCGACTCGACTGGCGGGGGAAACAATTGATAGAAATGTTGCTAAAACATGTTGTGCCTCATCAGTGGAAACTCCATTTGACGAGGCTTATTAAAAAGACAACATTATTGCAAAATGATTTAAGTGCTTCATTTGCGAAGGAGCAGAAGAGGAGATGGGAAGCCTCCGGGAAGCTGGCTATAAATATTCCTCAAGCGTGCAAAATCTGCCTGGATGCAAAGTGGGGTTTTTTATGTTCACAAGGAGGCGGGACTTGTCTTCTTCTGGGGACTTCCTAGATGGCTCCATGGCAGGAGCATGGGGGTGGGGGGGTGAAAACGCCAAGGGGGTGTCCTCTTCCCTCCCTGGAATATCTTCTAGGTTTATCTCCAAGAATTCAGTTATCGTAAAAGACGGGCCCGTGCACTCCGATGTTCGGCCTCGTTAGCTTGACAAGTTTTCGCTTTTTGGTAAGGGACGGCCCAGAAGAGAGAATCCACCAGGGTATGTGGGAACTGGGGAGTCAGGGCAGAAAGCCCGTTGGAGTTTGGCCCCAGACGGTCATGATGTGTGGCCAACAGCTGCTCCCCAGGAGGGAAGGGACTTTCCAAGGGTCGTGCAGTCAAGCGGTGACTGAGTGTGGGACAGCTACCGGGTCTTCTGACTGCTAGTGCTGGACCACACACAGTGCGCCCTCTGGGGATGGACGCGGCAGCTCCGTAATCCCCAGGGGAGCGAGATAGCCTGCTTGCCTGTCTACCTCAGGGTGTCAGGTGCTCTAGGTCTTGGCTGCTGGGGCATGCTGGGAAGGGTGTCCTTCCGGCGGAAGCTGGATGCAGAGGTCCTGTGACCCCAGTGTGGTCGTAGTCACAGATGACCACTGTGGGGTCAGCTAAGGCCCCACAGAGGAGTGCACAGCTGGAATGCTCTGTGCCTCAGTTTCCCCATATAAAACTCCAGGCCATAATGTCTTCTCTACTTGCTTTGTAACACAAATGAGGAAGCCGGGGATCGTGCAAGGGATGGGTATGACAAGCCACCTGGTATGTCCGGTCCAGGAGCAGAGGGTGGGTCAGGACGGTGGGCTTTGGATGCTCATTGCAATGGGACTGTGGGCAGCCTCTTCCAGGCTCTGAGCCTATGTGTCGTTGTCAGCACAATGGTGAGAGTGATGTTCCACATTCCCCTCTGCAGGGTGGTGTGAGGAGGTGCATATAAAGTAATTACTACAGGGGTGCCCGAGTGGCTCAGCTCGCTAAGCATCTGACTTCAGCTCAGATCATGATCTCATGGCTCATGGGTTCCAGCCCCGCATCGGGCTCTCTGCTGTCAGCACAGAGACTGCTTCAGATCCTCTGTCCCCCTCTCTCTCTGCCCGTCCCCTGCTCATTCTCTTTCTCTCTCAAAAATAAGTGAACATCTTTTTAAAAAGTAAAGTAATTACCGTTAGTGCTAACATATATGTGATTGCATCTTGGCTATTTCTATACTCCTCAAAGCATTCAGTGCCCACTGCACGAATAAATGAAATAATGTTGGATTTAGTAATGCAAGGAATATTTAATGAGCGACATGTCTGTGCCAGGTGCTGTTGACACATCCTTCACCTGCTTTATCTCATTTTACCTTCAAATCAAACCACGAGGAAGGTGTTGCTCATACCCCCATGTTCTAGATGAAGACAGTGAAGACTAGAGAGGTAAAGCAATTTGTCCAATATCACACAGCCAGTGAGTAGCAGAGCTGAGCTTTGAGCCGGGGTCTGGGTGACTCCAAACAGACTGGAGAGAGGAGGAGCCTGGAGCAGCTCATCCTTTAAGATGACCCGGAGCCAGCCAGGTGACACGTTGGGAAGGCCATGCCTGCCAGGCAGAGGGCACAGCAAGAGCAGAGAGTGTGGGGACCTGGGCTGGCACCCACCGTCCTCACCATTGGAAGGTCTCCTATGTGGGGGGAAGTTTAGGGGTGGGTCAGACCCTGAGGCTGGACTAGATCCCAGGGGCTGTGAGAGCCATGTGAGATGTTTGAACTCCATCCTGAAGGTGGGGGGGCAGAGAGAGAGAGAGAGAGAGAGAATCCCACTCAGACTCCCAAAGTGGGGCTCGAACTCATCAACCATGAGATCATGACTTGAGATCAAAAGTCAGGCACTTCACAGACTAAGCCACCCAGCTGCCCCTAAAAACCATTTTCAAGATAGGATATGTGGGTAACAGCATCAGAAAGGTTATTTCCTCTTTAAGGGGGTGCTATGGGACCCTTGAAGACCCCTTCTAAAGCTCATGAAGGCCCATAACTGCCTCTTCTCCCCCCGAGGCCAGTCAGCGATGTGTCGTCCCGCGTGTCCCGCTCTGACACAGTACACGTCCCCTGGTGCACCTGCAAACGTGGTCCCCATTCCCGCCGATGTGCCAGAGGCTGTCTGCCCCTCCCTCCCTTCTTGGCTCCTGTGTACATTATTAATTCGCTCAGCATATATTCTTTGAGCCCCCAAGAGGCAGGTGGAAGTGAAGGCTAGGAGCTAGGAGTGAAGGCTCCAGAGCCAGGCTGCCTTGAGTCCCATCCAGCTCTGCCATCGGCCGGCTGTATGTCCCTGGGTGAATGTCCGCGCCCTGGTGTCTCAGGTCGTCATCTGCAATGTGGCAGTGTCAGTGTGGGTGTGAAAGTTCTGTGGGTACCCTGGGCTGGACCTGTGCTAAGCCCTGTTTAGGGTAGTGATTATTATTATTTTTATTCAATTTATGTACGTATTTCGTGAGAGAGAGAAAGAGAGCAGGAGAGGGGCACAGAGAAAGGGAGAGAGGGAATCCAAGCAGGCTTCACACTGTCAGCAAAGAGCCCGACTTGGGGCTCGACCCCACAAACCATGAGATCTTGACCTGAGCGGACGTCAAGAGCCAGACGCACAACTGACTGAGCCACGCAGACGCCCCTCTGGTCGTGATTATTATTCAGGTGACTATTATCATCACTTAGGAGCCGGCGGTGTACCCAGCTGGGACGAGAACTACACAGGGTAGTGCCTGAACGGGTGCCCAGAGTGAGTCTCTGGGGAACCCTGGGGAACCCTGGAGCCTGCCAGTAAACTGGAGATTTGCTCTGGGTTTCCCCTAATGATCCAGGCAGCTTTGGGGGCAGAGAGCGTGAGATTGAAGCCGCGGCTTAATCTCCTTGACAAGCAAACAGCACCCCAGCCAGCTGGCCATGCAATTGGACAGACCCTCTGCCTATTTATTTATTTTCTCCCCACCCCCTCTTTTTCTGATTTTCATTTTTTCTCTTAATCACTCAGGTTGATGGGGATGGGGCTTCCCTTCCCCTAGGGCTCCGTAAAGTTCCCTTGGGTCGTGGCGCCTCGGGGGGTGGGTGATCTTGCCTTTGAACCACACCCAGCTGGCTGTTTCACCTCCCTTCCCCGATCCATACCTCCCGGTCTGCTCCAGGCGCACCAGGACTCCTGTACTGCTGGCCCCCGGCATCGAGTCAGGTGGCAGATGTGGGACCGGACGGCATTGTAATTATGAGTCAGGACTGGGATTCAGGCTGCCCAGCTGGACTCCCCCGTGGGACTTATCAGCCACGACCTTGAACAAGTCATTTTGCCACTCACTGCCTCAGTTTTCCGTGCTGTGAAAAGGGAATGACAAAAATCCCCACCTCATAAGGCATTTGACGGGCGTAGGGCAAGAGATTAGCATGTCTCTCCCAGTGTCCGATTAGTATGAGCTATTTCTCCTGCAGTGGCTTTTTTTTTTTTTTTTTTACATTTAGTTATTTTTGAGAGACAGAGACAGAGCACAGGCGGGGGAGGGGCAGAGACAAAGGGAGACATAAAAGGTGAAGCAGGCTCCAGGCACTGAGCTGTTAGCACTGAGCCGTTAGCACTGAGCCGTTAGCACTGAGCCCGACACAAGGGCTCGAACTCACAAACTGTGAGATCATGACCTGAGCCAAAGTCAGACGCTTAACTGACTCAGCCACCCAGGCGCCCCTCCTGCAAGGGCTTCTAATGAACCAATTCTTTTCGTTACATTGAAAAGTACAGGAACGCAGTGAAAGGCCACTGCCTGGTCTCCATAGACCAGATAATTTGGGGAGTTTTAAGAACTCTTGAATATAAGAGCCAAGGACAGGGCTGGGCTCAGACACGGGGGTGATCCACGTGTGGGCTTGTCTCCCCAGTTCGACAGGAAGATTCTGGAACACATTCGGTGCTCACATACTGAATTACACGTGACAGTGACAGCCCAAAGGGTCACGTATGTGCTCAGCATTTAACGCCCATCAGATTTTTGTTACCGTCTCTCTCAGGCTGCAGTTGAAGCCAGGGCACGGGATGCATATTATTTCTATTTGATTCGATGCAACATGCACTGCAAATTTATTCATGTCTGTCCCCTTCTCTCTGGCAGACTTTTGGAGTATTGTCCCTAAGTAGAGAGAGAGTTTCTGATGATTTGGCTTAAGTGGTGAATCCAGGGAGGCTTTCAGAATAATTTCTAGTTAATTGGTCCTTGAGTAATCTGCAAGGACCCTTCTTGGTTTGCAAACCAGGCTCTCCCCTCATTAAATTGGTTTTCATTTTGCATTCACCTAATAACTCTGGGCGTGGTGCCCACCTCTCACCTCGGTGGTAAAAGCCCTTGGGCCCCGAAACCTGGGGAGGGAGAGGGATTTGTGGGAAGCGGGGAAGATCGGGAGCTCCTCATCTCTGTGAAAGGCGTCCGTCGTTTCCCTAATCTGAAAGGACTAATTGTCCTTTGGGCTCTGGACTTGGATTGTGTAGAACTCAAAATTAATGCATTAAATTAATTTTGTGCTCCCTTTGCTCAGGCTGATCAGCACAAATTAAATCTCACACTAATTGTCTAAGGCGGAGGGAGCACGATCCCGGTGTTTGGGCTCGATGCTGGTCGCAGGGACGGAAGGCAGGGCACCAGGGGCATGATCAGGAGTGTCCCTGGGTTCTACCAGCCTGTGCCCAGTGCCCACTGTGACCGAGCCGTCCCCAGCGCCAGTGCTGTGTGTGCCCGCAAGGAAGCCTAACCCGACTGAAGCCAGGTGTGAAGCCGAGATGAGGAGGAGATTTCTATAACAGCAGTTCTTTTTTTTAAAGTTTATTTATTTATTAATTCTTTTGAGAGTGAGAGAGAGAGAGCACGAGCAGGGGAGGGGCAGAGAGAGAGAGAGGGAGAGAGAGTATCAAGCAGGCTCCGCACTGTCAGCGCCGAACCCAACGTAGGGTTCGGACCCACGAACCTCAAGATCAAGACCTGAACGGAAAGCAAGAAAGAGCTGGGCACTTAACCAACTGGGCCACCCAGGTGGCCCTATGGCCATCATTCTTAAACTCGGTCGTGCTTGAGAACAACCGTGGAGTGTGTTGAACTTCAGACCCCCGGATCCCGCCACAGAGATTATGGTGTGGGCGTTCTGGGAATACTGGACTTTGCATTTTACCAACCATCCCAGGGGGCTGCAGTGCAAGTGTTTCCCCAGAACACTTTACAGATGACAGCGTGAGGAACAGGAAGAGGAAGTTCCACCCCCAAGACAGCCCAGTGCACCCCTGGACAGCCCCTGGCTTATTAGGTGGTGGCTGTTACTTGGACTGGAGGGATCTGGGCTCCTGTCCCAGTTCCGCCGCTCACTTGCTGTGTGGCTTCGAAATGCTCCCCCCTACGCCTGTTTATTCCCGTTTCTACTGCAAGGCACAGATAGGTCTGAGCCTTCGCCGGTGTGGGCTTCAAGACAGGAAGCTGATGGGCTGGCAGGTATAGTAAAAGGTGGATGACATAGAATGTGTGGAGCAGCAACCCTGGTTTTTTTGCAGCTTCGTTTTGGGGGACTGTTGTTTTAAAGATATTTATTTTCTTCTGAGCTCTTCTGATTACGGAGATGCACCTCAAAGAAACCAGTGTCCCTTGTGAGCCCATGCCCTTCTAGGAAAAAAGAAACAACCCCTATTAACAGTTTGGGAGCACTTTTTCTGTACAAGCACAAACAAAACAAAAACAAGAACGTGCCAAACATCCTATTCTGCACCTTTGCTTTTCTCCTCCGCCATTGGCAATATATCTTGGGGTTTTGTTCATGTCAAAACATAAAGATCTTCATCTTCCTTCTTCATGGGACAGAGGCATGGTTTTTGAGATCACCTGTGAGCTAATGGTCTAATGGTATTGATGGGAAAGCGCTGGGTTGGGGGGGGCACTGGATTCCATGCTGGAAGAGCCACTTAGTGTCTGTGACACACCCCACAGTCACTCCTTGGTGCCACACCCAGTGAAGCCTGCAGACATCTTCTGTGATGACATTTGTGGCATCAGATGGGAATGCAGAATGACAATAGACATTCCCTAATGTGGTGCATTTCACAGCTCAAGAGAAGAAGGGATTTGTCCAAGGTCATGCAGTGTGTCTGGACTTGAACCCCATGCCTTACATCTATTGATTTCTTTTCCTTCCCCATCTCTCTTTTTTTAAAAATATTTTTAAAAATTATATTTATTTCTGAGAGAGAGAGAGAGACAGCACAAGCAGGGGAGGGTCAGAGAGAGAGGGAGACACAGAATCTGAAACAAGCTCCAGGCTCTGAGCTAGCTGTCAGTACAGAGCCTAACGTGGGGCTTGAACCCATGAACTGTGAGATCATGACCTGAGCCGAAGTCAGATGCTTAACCAACTGAGCCACCCAGGCACCCCTCCTTCCCCGTTTCTTGACTTTGACGACTATCCCCGTGGAGGGAGCCTCTGTGTCCCGAGCAGCCCTTCTGTGTAAGCTCATTTCTAAACCTCTAGGTCAGAAATAGTCCGCTTACCTGGATCTCGCCTCACTTGCTTTGGCATCGCCTTGAACCTGGAAGGCTGCATTTTGGGGCAATAACATATAAGCCTTGACCCATTTGGTCATTGATGGGGAAAAAAATAGTCGGTGCAAGTGGGAATTCATTAAAATATAAACATTTTTTATTTTTGCCTCTAAACATGACCACAACTCACTCTAGTTCTGAGGAAGAACCACAGCCTTCAGAGTATGAGCACTGGGTCCAAGGCCTGTCTCTTCCTTTCTTAAACCACGACCCTAATACACGACCGTGCAGTTTCCAGTTTTGATTTCATGATTCCATTTGCCAGAGCAAATGGCAAAGTAGTTTGAATGCAGAAGCCTAATCTTTAAATTCTTTTTTTAAAAATAAGTTTTGCACCTGAAACTATTTGACAAAACCGATGTATTTTAATTAGAGTTTTAAGAGTTTGGGGGCACCTGGATGGCTCATGTTTGTTGAGCGTCTGACTCTTGATATCTGTTCAGGTCGTGATCTCATGGTCATGCGATCCAGTCCCCTTTTGGGGTTCGGGCTGAGCATGGAGCCTACTTGGGATTTTCTCTCTTCCTCTGTCTCTACCCCTCTCCCACTTGCACTCTGTCTCTCATTCTCTCAAAAATAAACATTAAGAAAACAAATTTTAAGAGTCTTTTAAAATGTGTATTTGTTTTTGAGACAGAGAAAGAAAGAGAGAGTAGGAAGAACAGAGAGAAAGGGAGACAGGATCCTAAGTGAGTTCTGTGCTGATAGCAGAAATCCCGATGCGGGGCCTAAACTCATGAACTGTGAGATCATGAGCTGAGCCGATGTCGGAAGCCTAACTGACTGAGCCACCCAGGCACCCCGTGAATTTTAAGAGTTTTAAGAAGCAACTCACTTGTATTATTTCTTCCAAAGCATTCCATTTAGTTTTCATGGAAACTCCTAGCCTGGCCGTGGTTTATAGGTATACGTAACAGAGAATTGAATCAGAAATTACAGCAGGAATGTGACAGGCATAAATGGGTGGGGAACACGCACACTGGTCCCGGGGTGCATGGCTGTCCCCTCAGGGAGGCAGATAGACCACAGAGAGTCACAGAGAGGTTTCCTAGCTGACGGCGGTCCGATGTGGGGACACCTTTGTGCCTTACCAAGGCGAGCCTATTGGTCTGTCCAGCAAAATGGCTCGCCGCAGGATGGATAAGGAGAGTTCTTGCTAGAGCAACTTTTCTTTTTATAAACTTTTTTTTAATAGAGAGAGTGAGCGGGGGAGGGACAGAGGGAGAGAGAGAATATTAAGCAGGCTCCCCACTCAGCGTGGAGTCCAACGTGGGGCTCAATCCCGCCTCCCTGGGATCATGACCTGAACTGAAATCAAGAGTTGGATGCTCAACCAACTGAGCCACCCAGGCACCCTTAGGATAACTTTTTTTTAAGTGAGCATTTACTATGTGCCAGCACGGTGCTAACTTTAAGTAGATGATCTCATTTAATGGTCAAGACAGTTCTGTAAGTTATGCCCCACCCCTTAAAGCTGAGGAAACCAAGAATCCGGTAGGCATCGTGCATGGCTCAGGGTCATACTGCCAGTGAGTATTGGGCCAAGAATTCTAACACGTCAAGACCAGTAATTCTGATGACCACAGTCTGAACCACCTCGTTACATGGAGCTGCCATTTTGCCACGAGAGCCGGTGACTTGTCCAGGGGTGGTCCTGCTGAGGCTGCCTGGGGGGAGGAGCGTTGGTGCCCCCTCACACGAGTGACCCTGTTTTAACCCTCCCTTCCCAGATTGCCGAACTGACCACGGAGCTCGCCGACGAGCACTTCAAAGGGGACGTGGCCTGCCAGGTGCTGGAGACCGAGCGGGCAGAGCGGCTCCGCGCCTTCCGGGAGGTCCAGGAGCTGAAGGTGGGTGGCCCAGACGCGGTGGCGAAGCGCGGCTGAGCAGGGCGGCCAGGAGCCATTGGGTCCACCCTCCTCCCTGTCTGCTCACATGGCAGGGCAGTAAGCCTATAGGCAAGGCGCGCTGGCTTAGCGACTCTCACGTTCAAGGTCCCGGAGGACATTCATGTCTTCCTAAGCCTTGTCCTTGGAGGTGCCCCAGATGAGAACCTTGTAGGGCGTAGACAGCCCTGGGTTACCCAGCCGCCGTGCGGGAGGTGGCCAGGCCCAGGCTGTCTTGGGCTCCAGTTTCACAGCCCATAACCTTTCTTCCAGAGCAAGTATGAGCAAGTCCAGAAGAATTTGGGAGAAGTGCAGAAGCAGTTGGAGGAAGCCCAGCAGAAAATTCAGATGAGTGAGTTGGAAAGGAGCCACACGGGAGGAGGTAAGCAACCCGCGACCGTGGGGGTTAGACAGGGGTGGGAAGATGCTGTCTCTCTGTTCCATTCGTTTGTTGGTTGGCTCCAAGCACTTATGTGCTCCAGACGCTGCATGAGGGGCTGACGTTTTGGCAGAACCCTGCCCTCCTGGAGTGTCCGGTCTAGTGCTGACATTAAACAGAGACCCAACAATATCCCTGATGGTCCGTTATCAATGTGACAGGTCCAGCTCAGTGATAACGCAAAGAATGATCAAAACAACCATGGCTCTACAGCAAAGCCCCTGTATAATTATATGAATACTTTTGATATAGACGATGTGGATTTTAGGCAAGGCATTTCAGTGGTTAAAAGCAGAACCTATGACATGCCATTTCTGGATTGGAATCTAGACTTCATCTCTTATGGGGTGGTAAAGAAATGTGAGCTTTGACTCGCTCGCCTTTCAAATGGGTGGAGTCCTACGTGATTGATAGAACGTGGCTAGCCGCATGCACGGCAACTTTATTGTTACTACTAATGAAATAGTGGGGTCATCATCTGTGTAAGCTGTGGAGCAGAAACTACCACCATCCCCATTTAAACAAATGTTTATTTACTTTTGAGACAGAGAGAGAACAGGGCAGGGGAGGAGCAGAGAGAGAAAAAGAGAGGATCTCAAGCAGGCTCCTCACTGTTAGTGCAGAGCCTGATGCAGGGCTCGAACTCACGAGCTGTGAGATCATGACCTGAGTGGAAATCAAGACAGAGCCACCCACATGTCCCGTACCATCCTCAGGCTGGGCCCCTGAATTGCCCAGAGGTAGGTGTGCTCAGCGGAGCTGGGGTTTCTGGTGGCGCTCGGCTTACAGAGTTGCCTGGAGACTCCCATCTCACGGTTCAATGGGCATGGTGACATCTCTGTCAACTCCTCTCCCCAGCCTAAATGAGTCAGGTGACATGGACGCCCGGTGTGTCTGTCAGCTTTTATAAAACGTTGACATCCCCTCTTCGATGCCCCTGGAGGATTTATGGCCTAGAAACGTCAGGGACGCTCAGAGAGACAGAGGTCAGGAGGCGGTGAAGAGGCAAAGTGAGTTTGCTTCTCACTCCACTCTTGCTTCCTCTCTGCCTGGCTCTCCGTCCCCACCCCCACCCCCAGGACATGCATTTACAGCGCAGTTTGGGAGCCTCTGACACAGGACTCTCCTACAAGCAGAGAGAGAGAGAGAGAGAGAGAGAGAGAGAGGAAATGGCTTTTTACAGAACCAGGAGGTGGGACGGCAGTTTCCCCCCAGAAGAGCATGGCCCCAGTTCTGTCCCGGCCGGGACTGATGAAGTCCACATGGCGCTCCCCAGTTTGTTCTTCTCCAGGAGGATCTGGGAACTGAATAGGAGGAGTACGTGTGCTTAGCTCACGAGCACATCCGTCATGATGTTATATAGGCTCTCAGCCCTGGATGCTCGTTCCGGGAAGCCAAGCCACAAATACTTTGTTTGTCATTAGGAAAGCAATACATGCTCATTACGGGAAATTTTTTAAATATAGGAAAGTCAAAAGGAGCCATAAAACAGTTTAATCACACCAGAGCCGTGTCACCACAGCCTCTTCAATAGATCGAGCTGGAGTATCAATTATGAAAAACATAGCTGTTTTTCCCACCATGCCAGGTGGGGTGTTTGAAGAGGCCCTTTTAGGGTATGTAGCCGGCACTGGGCAGGCCGCTGGGGGCAGGGGACTACAGAAGAATTTTAGCTGGGCTCTGCTCTCAAGAAATTTGCAATAGAAGTGGGGAGGTCAGATAAATCCAGGAAAGATGGATAAGGAAGGGCTGGATTATATGTACTGATAAGAACGACCCCCACCGGGGCACCTGGGTGGCTCAGTCATTTAAGCCTCTGACTCTTCACGATCTCTTGGTTTGTGGGATCGAAGCCTGGTACCGGGCTCTACACTGAGCTTGGAGCCTGCTTGGGATTCTCTCTCTCCCTCTTTCTCTGCCCCTCCCTGCTCGTGTGCTCTCTTGCTCTCAGAATAAGTAAATAAACATTTTAAAAATTATTTAAAAAGAAAAAGAATGCCCCTCACCCCCATGGAGGGGTGTTGGTAGAAATCAGCCTTGAAGAATGGAGAACGGTTTCCTCTTCTGCTCATATCACCTGGTCTGTAGCCCACCTGAGCGCAGAGCACAGGTGGTGCGGCAGAAATGCTGTCTGCTTTCTCCTCCTTTTGCAGCTATTTGCTATTTGAGGGTTTTTTTTTTTTCCTGGTGGTGAGACAGGATTCTTCTTCCACCATATGATTTACCTTAGTGGAAATTGAACAAGCTCTAACTCCTTACAATTATATCATCCTGGTTGGATTACTTATGTGGGAATCCCTGTTGGGCCACCTCTTCTAAGACCCAGGCCCTATCATGTATCCAAGTGTCCATCCTTACTTCCTTCCCTCCATCCGTCCGTCTAGGTTTCCGCCTCTCCATCCACCCTAACACCCATCGCCTGTCTAGTGAAAGTTATGAAGCATTTATGATATGCTAGGCATTGTAGTAAGTCCTGCGGACACAATTATGAACAAAAACATTTGCTGCTTTTATGAGTTTGAATTCTCTTCTGGATTTCCATAGCTTGCCTTGTGAGAGCTCTGATCATGCTAGATTGCAGCTGTCTTTTTGTATATTGTTTCCCCCACTGGATTCTGCTGGAAGATAGAGTGGTTTCTTGCTTGTTTTGTTATCCCTTGTGCCTGGTATAGAGGAATGCTGCTCTGTGGGTATTTTAGTGCATGGTAAATTGAACTGTGTATGATGGATAGATGGATGGATGAAGGGAGGGATGGATGGATGGATAGGTGGATGGATGAAAGTATGGATGATTGGATGAATAGATGGATGGATGAAGGGATGTATGGATGGATGTATGGATAAATAAATGGTTGGGTGGATGGATGGATGGATGGATGAATGAAGAGATGAATGGATGGATGGAGAGATGAATAAAGTCTCTATCTTCAGCTGTCCATATGTGGAATGTCTCCCACAGCTCCTTTACCTTAAGGGACATTACTCTATTACTCAGATAATCCAAAGACATCCTAACCTAGTCTAGCCCATTCTATTCAGCCAAACAGTTTTTATCACATCAGCGAGGATTTTTTTGTAATTTATTTTTTTACCAAATCAGAGGATTGTTTTATTATCTCATAGAGACAACTTGAATGTCTTTGTTGCTATTATTCAGTAGATTCTTTAATTATTATTCAATGATTTCTTTGTTAATTAATTTAACCAATAGTCACTGCTTATGTACTCTCCCACCTAAGGTGGTTGGCCAGTAAGGTGCTTCCAGTTGGTGAACTTGTATCAACACACATGAGGGAATCTTCTGTGTGTGTAGGAGACACTCCCAGAGGGTGCTGAGGATCCATAAAGGACTGAAACCATTCTCCTGACCTTCAAGGTCATGGGATATCCTTAGAAAAAGGAAAGTATCTTTAGAGGAATTGAATGGTATAAAGAAACCAAGCTTAGAATAATGAACAGCCAATGGCTTTAGACAACTAGAGGTGGTCAGGACAGGCTGCCTGGAAGAAGTATTTTTTTTTTTAAACACATAGACGTAAAGCAGACTTTCTTAACCTAAAGTCTAAGATCAAGCCTCAGGAACTCTATACTGTGAAATTACACTCAGAGAGCTAAGAGAGTGTGAGAGAACCGCCCTCACTCACCTTGCCTCACATCCTGGCCTCCCTGACTTTGTCAAATAGCGGATGAGTGGCAAATGCGCTTCGACTGTGCTCAGATGGAGAACGAGTTCCTGCGGAAGCGTCTGCAGCAATTTGAGGAGAGGCTGGACTCGGAGCTGACATCCAGGAAAGAGCTGGAGCAGAAGGTAAGAGGGAGCAGCTGGTCTGGGTCCCGAGAATGTCAGACTGGGCAAGTTCCTACCTCCACTCTTCAAGGTATTGGCCGAACCTGGGGAGGGAGAAAGAAGGCACCCCCGTTTCATGGTTTTGCACCTCCACCACTGTTACAAATGCGAGTCCCTGTGGGAGGTGGGAAGTATTTTGTCTCCATGTGCGTGTTCTGCACGGGGAAAGAATACTCTGGAATAAAGAACCTCAGATCCCAGGCCGCAGATCTTTCTCCTCTATAAAATTATGGTAATACACGCTTAGAATCATCACATCCTATCTGTTCCCTTTGCCTCTAATGTGCCACCTCCATCTCTCATCTAGACCAGAGCACAGCCTCCTGCTTGGTCTCCTTGCCTCCGGCCTCTTCCCCCAACCACCTGCCACACTGTGGCCGAGGGGTCTTTCAGAGTCTCCTTTGGACCATTCTGTTATTCCAAAGTATTCTGATTCTCAGGGTGGCTCGTTTTCTTGAGTGTTTTGTAAATTTTGAGTGTGAGCCCATCTTCAGCCTGCCCCAATACTCCCGCCATGGGAACCCCGGTGGCCCACGTGGTGGAAGGTTCCTTTTCCTTTCACTCTTACGGTGAAGTGTGTGTGTGCGTGTGTGTGTTTAGTTATTTTGTATTGTCAGTTGATCTTCCTTGAAATTTTTTTTGACTTGACTGATTTTCATAGCAGTTCTATGTTTACAGGGTTGTGGGTGTGTTTCTCTAGAAAGAATGCTTTTGCCTTGCCTTCTACAGCAGCCCCTGAGACTGCGTGACATTCTCTCCATTTCAGACTTGTGCAACATGCGCAAAGTGCCACTCAGAGCTCTAAGCCCACCTGAGGCACAGACCTGGGGTTTTGATTTCTATTCAGACGACTTTCTCCCCCACCCAGGGCCAGAGCTCACCAGGCTTTCTGACCTCCTTCCAGGCTGGGGGGTGGATCATTTCCTGTCCCCTCACCCTGACATCCAACTCTTTGAAGGTTCCTGACTTAATGCAGGGGTCTCTATTCCAACTTCCCATCTTCTATGCTCCTGAGGTTGCTTCTTGTCCCTGTTCAGCCATTCGACCACAGCCATTATCCTTAGTGTTATTTCTGGGTCTTTCTGCTGCTCATCTTCTCCTCCACCCCGGCTGCCAGAGTGTCGGCATCAGCCATTATTGCTCTTGTCTTGTGTCCTTTGCATTTCCCAAATTTTCCCATATCCCCAAATTTTCCTCTCTGTCTTCAACGTGCAGCTGGACATTACGAATATAATGTATGCACACCTAGTGTTTTCTAGATGAACGTAGATATAGTTTGACCCCGTTGCCTGTTTTGCATTGTCTCCAACCACCCATATTTGTACATTCCAACCAGTCTATCCTTCAACTCGTGGTGTGCTGGTAACTGGCCCTCTGAAAATAAACACCCCGATGTGTATTTGCCAATTGCCAGGTTCCACGGCCTAAATATTCCCACAGGGGCCAGTTTCCACCTACCATTGTGATATCACTGGGTGTGGAACCAGGAAGAGAATCCGCTCTCCTATGAGGTTTACCAGCCCCAGCACCCCGGATCCAGCCTCACTTACATGTTTAAAGCTCATAGCAAAATAGAGCAGAAGGCACCTTCCTATCATTCCTTTATATAGCCTCCTGCATGGTCAACACCCCCCACCAGACTGGTCCACTCCATACAATGGATGAACCTGCATTCATGCATCATCATCACCCAAAGCCTATAGTTTTTATTGAGTTCACTGTTGCCGTTGTACATTCTATGGGTTTAGACACATATGTAATGACATGTATCCACCATTGTAGTTTTATAGATTAGTTCCACTACCCTAAAAATCCTCTCTGCTTCATCAGAACACCCCTCCACCAATTCATCCTTCTATACTTTTGCCTTTTTCCAGAATGCCCTTTAGTTGCAATCCTACAGCGTGTAGCCTTTTTAGATTGACTTCTTTCACTTAGTGATATGCATGTAAGTTGTCTCCACGTCTTTCCATGGCTTGATAGCTCATTTAAAAACATTTTTTTTTTTTGAGAGAGAGAGTGCAAACAGAAGAGAGGGGCAGAGAGGGAATCCGAAGCAGGCTCCGTGCTCAGTGCAGAGCCCCATGCAGGGCTTGATCCCATGACCACGAGATCATGAGCTGAGCCTAAATTGAGTTGTACGCTCAACCAGTGGAGCCACCCAGGCACCCTGATAGCTCATATCTTTTTACTGCTGAATAATATTCCATTGTCTGGATGGACCACGGTCTATTTATCCATTCCCTTACTGAAGGGCATCTTGGATGTTTCCATGTTTTGGCAATTGTGAGGAAAGCTGAAATGAAGATGCATGTGCAGGTTTTTATGTGGACGTCAGCTTTAGACTCCTTTGGATCAACCCCACGGACAACAGTTGTGGGACTGTGTGCTAAGAGTCTGTTCAGTGTTGTAAGAAACTGCCAACCCGTCTCCCAGAGTGGCCGTCCCGTGTCGCACCAGCAGCGAGTGACAGCGCCTGCGGCTTCGCATCCTCGTGAACATTTAGTGTTGTTGGTGTTCCAGATTTTAGCCATTCTCATAGGTGGGTGGTGGTGTCTTGTTTTTGTTGTTTTTAAATTTTTAATGTTTATTTTTGAGAGAGAGAGAGAAAGTGCAAGAGAGTGTAAGCGGGGCGGGGGGGGGAGT
This sequence comes from Proteles cristata cristata, assembly GCA_017311185.1. Lineage (NCBI taxonomy): Eukaryota > Metazoa > Chordata > Mammalia > Carnivora > Hyaenidae > Proteles > Proteles cristata. The sequence goes on along the minus strand of JAESUZ010001906.1, from coordinate 1,246,990 downwards.
GTAGAGAGAGAGGGAGACACTGAATCCGAAGCAGGCTCCAGGCTCTGAGCCGTCAGCACAGAGCCCGATGCGGGGCTAAGCCAACCAATGCGTCCCCGTGTCTAGTTATTTTACTCTGCATTTCCCTGATGACATAGGATGGTAGAGGATCTTTTCATATGCTCATTTGCGGTCTTTCTTCTTCAGTGAACTCTCTTTTAAGGTTTGACCCATTTTTTAATTGAGTTCTTTTCTTGTTAGGTTTTAAGTGTTCTTTGTATAATTTGGATAACAGTCTTCTATCCGATAGGCTTTTGTGCAAATATTTTCTCCCAGTCTGTGGTTTGTCTTTTCATTTTCTTGATTGTGTCTTTTGTAGCATAGAATTTTTAAAATTCTGATCAAGTCCAGCTTATAAACTTTCTTTCATGGGTCATGGCTTTTGTGCATTTCTAAAAAGTCATTGCCAAGGGCGTCTGGGTGGCTCAGTCAGTTAAGCCTCCGACTTCAGCTCAGGTCATGATCTCGAGGTCGGTGAATTCCAGCCCCATGTCAGGCTCTGTGCTGACAGCTCAGAGCCTGGAGCCTGCTTCAGATTCTGTGTCTCCCTTTCTCTCTCCCCTTCCGTTGCTCATGCTCTCTCTCTCTCTCTCTCTCTCTATGTCACTCAAGAATAAACATTAAAAAAAGTTTTTTAAGTCATTGCCAAACCTAAGGTCATATAAGTTTTCTTCTATGTTATCTTCTGGGAGTTTCATGGATTTGCATTTTATCTTTAGGTCTGTGATCCATTTTGAGTTAATTTTTGTGAAGAATGTAAGATCTGTGTTAAGATTCTCTCTCTTTTTTTTTGCATGTAGATGACCAGTCATCCCAGTATCATTTGTTGAAAAGACTATTTGGCTCTTTGCTCCCTTTTTTTTTTAATTTTTAAATGTTTTTTAAAAATTTATTTCTGAGAGAGAGAGAGACAGTGTGAGCAGGGGAGGGTCAGAGAGGGAGACACAGAATCTGAAGATGGGCTTCAGGCTCTGAGCTAGCTGTCAGCATAGAGCCCGACGTGGGGCTCGAACCCACAAATCGTGAGATCATGACCTGAGCCGAAGGCAGACGCTTAACCGACTGAGCCACCCAGGCACCCTAGCTTTGCCCCTTTCTGAAAGATCGATTGTCTTTATATCTATGAGTTTATTTCTGGGCTCTCTGTCCTATTCCGTTGCACTGCCTTATTCTTCCTCACCTCTGGGCCTTTGCACATGCTGTTTCCTTTTCCTAGAATACTCTTTCTCCCCTACCTGGATACTTCCAACTATCTTTAAGATCTGAGCTTCCATGTCCTTCTTTCCAGAAAGTCTCCTCTGATATGGACTGTTTGGGTACCCCTGAATTATGTCCCCAAGTATAAACCTCATTATGGCATATTGTAATTATCTGCTTACTTCTTGGTCCCTCCCTGCCTTTAGGGGTAAGCACCTTGAAAATGGAGGCCATATTTGCCTGTCTTGCCGATATATATGTATATATCCTCATTGCGAGAGAAAAGCATCATGAAATCCCCTTGCATAGGTGGGCCAGGGTGAGATCACATGGGATTTTATGAATAATGGAGGTGAAACTCAGGATCCTCCATGGTGATGATAGTTTTAGTAGTCACTTCCCAGACAGGCAGGTGTCGTACTCTTCAAGAGCATCTTGGGCTGTGGCTAAACCCAACTGCAGGGAAATAGCACAGTGCTTTCATAACAAATTATAAAGGCGGGTCAGTTTCCCCAAGGAATGGGGTGGGGGGGAATGTGCTATTCATGCTGCATTAAAAAGTAATAAAGCTGCAACCTTTCCTGAGCCGCAGAATATAAGAAAACATCCCATTTGCCGTCAAATACTGAATTTAGAATTACAGGCTTCATTAACTCAGAGTTTTGCTTATTTAAAGAAATTCTTTAATGAGGCCATTTCTTCAAAGTGAGTGCGCTGAGTTGTCCTCTCTCCCAGATTTAAACGAGGACATTTGGGAGGGTTTTTCCTCGAGGAAGATGCAAGAGGCTTTGCTTTTCTGTTTGTTTATGGTTATGTGCTTCCCCATGTAATTCAGCCCGTTGAAAGGGCCGTTCACTGCTCTAACCTTCCGAGCCCGTCCCTCGGGTTTCCTGGCCAGATCTTCTACGTGCACCAATTTGGCTGTTCCATGGCTAATCCTCACATGGGCTCTGGGATGGTGCCAGCCGATTGGGGATATTAATTACACAGTCCTCAGCCTTCTTGTGGAGAATCTGTGGGGAACCTTGACAGGAAGATTATGGAGGAAAATTAAAAACAACCCTAAGGGACGGAGGGAATCACCACTCCCATCTCACCTCTTTGAGCAGACAAGGTCAGAGAAGTAGCTTCCTCACCATGAAACGGGCAGAAAGTGGTCATGACGAGGTCTCTCCAGCCCCAATACCTGATCTCTTTCCCACTCTGCTCACCTCAGAAATGGCAGCTGCTTGAAATAAGTAGGAAGCCTGTCCAGTGCGAGTGGAGAAGGTAATTCATTCTGTGACTCACTCCCACAGCTCGGGGAGCTGCAGAGCGCCTATGAGGGGGCCAAGAAAATGGCTCACCAGCTAAAGAGGAAGTGCCATCATCTGACCTGTGACCTGGAGGACACCCACGTCCAGCTGGAGAGCCAGCAGAGCCGAAACCACGAGCTTGAGAAGAAGCAGAAGAAGTGAGTTGCGTTTAACAGCATCCCTGGGCTCCAGGGTGGGCTGCGTCGGTGCTGGGGGTCTCCTGGGGTCTCAAGGTTCTCCTCCTTGGCCCCCTCACTGCTGTTGGGGCTCCTCATCCACAAGGTGGAACCCCTCGCCTCTCATTCTGTCCCCATTTTCCTCCCCACCCCTCACACTCAATCCCTGTAAGCTTCTCCCAAGCATGAAGCAAGAAGCCGTTCTTTTCTGTACCCATCTTGCTCTACAACCAATCGACCATGTGACCTTGGGGAACTTTCTTGGCCTCTCTGGTCCTCAGCATCCCCCTTTGTCAAGTGAAGAGTTGGTTATGGAGGGCAAGGACACCCTAGCATGGTGGTTGGGGGAGCCAGCACTGATGTCAAGCCACCCCACTTCAAGTGCGAGCTGTACCTCTCTCTAGTTGCGTCACCTTGGACAAGTCATTCAACTCCCCCAGCCTCAGTTTCTTATCCTTCAGTGGGAGATGGGAATACCCCATTGTCATGAAGACAAAGTGATGTGGTTGGTAGACTCAACGGACTGAATTCTGGTTCCTACACCCGGGTCGGAAAATGGCGCCAGAGAGTTGGGGTGGCCCCAAATCAACTCACTCCCCTTTTCATTCGTTGCTCAGGCTCTCAGGTCACATGAGCAGCTCTGGCATAGACGGGGCACAAGATGCCAGCACTCCCGGGCTCACTTTCCCATCAGGCTGTGCTCCTAGCTCAGCAAACGGGAGAGCCTAGACTGGTAGCCAGAAGCTTCCATGGGCAAACCCTCAGTGCCTGTGCTGATCGAATCCCTGGGCATTCTGTGCCTGAAGTTCCGCAGCTTTGTTGGAGAGAGTGATGGTGCGTAGGGGTCCCTTCAGGAGTCAGCCCATCTCTAATGGAGACTTCAAGGCAGACAAATAGCGGAGACACAGCCTGGGATACAACTGGAAAACGTGACTCGGGTGGGGTTTTGCTCAGGGCACCTCTTTTCCCTGAGGCGGCAAGCTGAATTATATTTTCATGGGAGGAGCAGAGATTTTGAACTTGGTCTGTGTCATTAAATATTCTTTCTCTCACTTTGAGCTTTTTTTTTTTTTAAGTTTATTTATTTTGAGAGAGAGCATGAGCAGGGGAGGGGCAGAGAGAGAGAGGGAGAGAAAATCCCAAGCAGACTCTGCACTTTCAGTACAGAGCCCGATACGGGGCTCAGACCCACAAACTGCGAGATCATGACCTGAGCCGAAGCCGAGAGTCAGACGCTTAACTGACTGAGTCACCCGGTGCCCCTAGCACTTTGAGCTGTTTCTGAGCTGACTTCTTCCTGTAAAAAAAAAAAAAGATCTTTGGGGGGTTGTTAGCATGCCCCTCCCCAATGAAAAGTTATTTAATCCTTTATTGATTTCTGACTCTCTTTCCTTTTCCACCTTCCTGGATATTCTGGCTGACCTTGTCCTTGCGGTGAGGAAAATGGCTTTGTCTTTCCTTGCCCATTTCCTGTGTGACCTTGTCAAATGACACCACCTCTCCGGGCCAGAGGGTGACTGATGTTTCAGAGGAGTTTAAGCAGGCCACCTGTGGCTGAGGAATAGCTCCGACAGATCCCATCTGCAGACTGAGAGGTGGGGACTCCAGCCTCCCCTGGGCTTCTGACAGCTGTGACAACCTTGGCTCTCATCTGGGGCTTCTCCTGCTCTGAGAGGCTGTATGCAGGGTTCCCGCTCTCTGCTGGGGATGGGGACTGTCTGTGGAGTTTACACAGCCAGAAAATTCCATCTCTCTGGTCCTTCCTGACCCCCTTGAGCAAAATCTTTCATTCCAGTCTCTCAAGTACCTCCCTGTGGTACCCTCCTGTGAAAGATCCCATTTCTTCCTTCAAAGACTAACCCGTCTTGTGATGCTTCCCTACCCCTCGGCCACCCCTGGCAGAAATTAATTCACATTTTGATGCTCATAGCGAATGGCTGCCATTTTCTTTCAAGGTGGGCCAGCAATTCAGCAGGGAGGCTGAAGGCAATAGAAGCCTCAGTCTAATGGTGGGAATTCAGGCAAAATGGCTGTAGCCAGGGAAAGATCGAGAAGCCAGCAGTACTTCTTCATAATCTCTCCAAGTTTAATGGAACTGTAGACAGAGCCACCTCCTCAGTTTGATGGGCCCTGGATGGACTCATGTCTCTGTCCCTGTCCCCAACGTGGCTTCCAGGTTCAGAGTGGCCCAACGCGTTTCCATCTGAGCTTGGCTAATTGTCACCACGGTTACCCCATGGATCACAGAGTTTGGTTCCGAGGGCCGATGGAGCTCCGAGGCTGGCTCCTTGGGGGGGCCTGTGCTGGGCTCACCGACTCCCACACGTGCTGGAAGTACAACCCCAGGCCTCCCTCTGGTGGGGTAAAGCGTGTGTGCGAATCCATCTGGCCCCAGGCAGGTGGGGGTTTGGTGTGTTCCAGAAGCTGGAGTCCATAGGAGCCATTCTTTGGCATCAGGTGGCCTGTTAAGTCAAGGTCTCCCGTGAAACACCTGTCACTACCCCAACCACCCCAGTTAGTGGAGGGATTGGCTGAGGCAGTAGAGAAGCTGGCTCAAACCCACCTCCGCCACTTTGGGATTTAGGGGCGAATCACTCTGTCGCTCTGAACTTCAGTTTTCTCCTCTGTGAAATGGGTATCGTTACGTGTTTTTTGCTGAATTGTTATAGAGACTACGTGGACCCCAGCACAGAGCCCGGTGCCCTGGGACGGCTGGTTCCTTATCACCATCACAGTGTTTATATTCACTGGGGAGGCCAGTGGTAGCTCTTAATGTCACCAACAGCCAATCAGATACCCCCTGGACTCTTCCAACAGGGGGACCCCCTCGTGCGACCCATGATCGATTTCCGCAGGACTCTGAGGCTTTGAATGACCATCTAGCTTCGAGACACATTGGATAATCTTGTAACAAGGGAGGCTTTCTCCTCACTAGGACCCTGACCCCATGCCCCGTTCAGCCCTTCTGGCCACACCAAGGTCCCTGGAGCAGTGACACTTTCTGCTGGGCCAAGGGCATGTGGCTGAGGTCACATCTTATTGGGGCTTGCCAGAATCTTCTGTACTCATTTCCTCATCCATGAGAGTGATATGGGACCAAGGTCACTGCATGGAATGATATCAAATCCAGAAAGTTCTCCTCCATCCTGGTCCGCATTCCAGAGGGGCAGGGGGGCCCCCAGATGAGGCATTTCCTAATCCCCTGGCCATGAGGACTGCCTAGTTTCTGTGCTTCTTTTTTGCTGGGGAGACAAATGAGGAACACACTGAGTGTATTAATGTCCAGGCTTTTATCAATAATAGTGGAGGAGATGGAATGTGAAATATCTCTTGTCTGATCAGATATACGCATTCACTCTTTCACGGGTAGATGAGTATGAGACCCCCCCAAACCTGGGCCTTGTAGATTTAAAGATTTCCTTGCATATATTGGCAAACCAGATAGATGCGATTTTTCTATCATACTATATGTTTTTTTTTAAATCCTTTTTCCGTGTGTATACTTTTGTTCTATTATTTTTACTTGTGTAATCATGTTTTACGTACGGCTCCGTTATTTTTGCCGAAACTCCACGTAAACCCTAAAAGTCGCTCTCCGGCGTCCCGCATTCCTACTGCCCGTCCGCCACCTTACCTAAAAGCACAGAGCAAACCCCCTCATTGTTTTGTGTCCCTCCCCATGGTTCTCAGCAAGTTAGCTGCCGCTCTCCGGCCCTTCTGGCCCCCGCCCCCGTGCGCCATGACGTCTGCTCTGCTTGACAGGTTTGACATGCAGCTGGCACAGGCCCTGGGGGAGTCCGTGTTCGAGAAGGGCCTTCGCGAGAAAGTGACCCAGGAGAACACCAGTGTCCGGTGGGAACTGGGCCAGCTTCAGCAGCGCTTGAAGGTGAGGGATGGGGCCGGGGTGGGGGCGGGCACGGAACCATCCTGGCTCGTAGTTGCTGGCTTCCAGGAACTATGCCCCACTCCCCACCATGCACCTGCGGGAAATAGTGACAGGGAGAAAGCTCTGCGGCCGGGGGGGTGGGCGGGAGGAGCGCAGGGGGGATGCCGGTCTGCCAGCCAGCTGGCGTCATGAACCCCAGGAATTCTTAAAACAGCAAATGGTAGTTGGAATATAGAAAATGAGATCTCTCCGCACCTTCAAGGGGCCCACCTGGGTGGTAGGAGAGGCGGGGCAAGGAAGGAGTTGGTTGTCGCCCCATCCAGGGGCAGTGCCCTGCCCATGCAGGCTCCAGCACAGAGGGGCTTTATTGAAGTACAACACAGGCACCTTACTCAGGTGCTCCTGACCCTTCTGTGGCTCCCTGCTACCCCTAAGAGCTCTCAGCCTGGAATTCAGCTCCTTCTTGATGTAGCCCAAGGTTCTCTGACTTTGGAGCTGACTTTTTAACCCAGACGAGTCAGTTCTGGACCCCTTGCCTCTCTGCCCCAGTGTGTGCATCTCAGCCTTGGCAGATATGCAGCTTACAGGTGGACGGACACCCCCATTATGTGCTTTGAGGCCCAACCAACTCTGGGGGGGACGGTAGTTATTGCTCCACCACAAAGGCCCCCACCCCTGCTGTGTGAGCTGTCCCAGGGAGCAGCCCTTGGTGACCCACAGCGGCGCCTGCCGGGGCTCCCGGCCCAAGGTAGGGATGTCAGGGGTTCCCTGGTGGATGGGCATGTGGTCACGTGACTCTCGGTCTCTGCCCCCTTGGTCTCTAGCAAAAAGAGCAGGAAACCTCGCAGCTGAAGCAGGAGGTGGAGAAGTTGCAGGCCCATAAGCGGGAGCTGGTGGGGTTGTCCTCGCTGGGAGAAAATGGTGTCGCTGGCTTGAAGGAGAGGCTCTGGAGCCTGGAATCCAGCGCCCAAGAACATGAGAGAATCCAGAACCAGCAAGAAAACACCATCAAGCAGCTGGAGCAGGTAAGGAAGCACCGTCCCAGGCCGACAGCCGGTCCCATGCTGGCTCCCACGCAGGTGGGGGCTATTGAAATGCAACACCGACACCTCACCTCACTCCGCTACTCCTCATTCTTCTATGGCTCCCTAGTACCCCCAGAGACCCTCTCAATTGCCAGGTCTGGCATTCAGACCCTCCATGATCAAACACTCCTCCCATCCTGCAAGCATCAAGGTCACCTCAGAGAGAGAGAGAGAGAGGAGAGTGAGGGAGGAGCAGAGAAGGAGGGAGAGGAGAGAATCCCAAGCAGGCTCTGCATTGTCAGCACAGAACCAGATGCAGGGCTTGAACTCACAAGTATGAGATCATGACCTGAGATGAAATCAAGAGTCAGGTTGCTTGAGGCCTGAGCCACCCAGGCACCCCAGGTAGGATGAATATGTAAAGCAGATGAGCCCTGAGAGCTCTGGGTAAGCAAGGTGGAGTGGTGGTTGGGGTGAGGGGGAGGGAGGAGGAGAGGGAAGGCCCAGGCACCTGCCCTTGCTTCCCACTTACCCTCACTCCTTTGGTACGGAGCCCGCCAAGTATTAAGCCCAGGGTGGTGGTGGGCATCGAGGGACAGAGTCTGGAGCAGTCCAGAAAACAGAGTCCCTCACTCACTCAGCCAGCGGGAATTTATCAAACGCGGACTTTGCGTCCCACGATGTAGCTGTAAACAAGACAGGTGTGGTCTCTCTCTGCCTTCTGGAAGTTTGCAGTCGTGCTGAGGGTCATGAGAAAGTGCAACTTGCCGATCAGGTCTTGGGAGCAGGGTGGGAGGAGCAATCAGGGAGGACTTCCTGGATGAAGTGACATTTACTGGAGGATGTGACAGGTACTGAAGAGTGAGTCCAGTTTGGCACGGAGAGAGGTCCAGGCAGGAGGAACAGCCAGCACCAAGGCCTGGAGGCAGGGAAGTCCTGCGGCTGAAGTAGGGCTGCCTCCACGTGGGGTCCTCAAGGCAGCTCAGTCGATATGACCTTAGACAAACCCCCTGTTTTCTCTAGACCTCAGCAACTTCCCCCCCTTCAATCCCCTGGCTTTCCCCAGCCCCAGCCAGGGCTCCATGGAGGTTCACGAAGGAGGCGGAGTGTCTGTGCGGCCCGTTGAGGGACACAGAGGATCGCGCAGTTCCCATAGCAATCCCACGTCAAGAAGGAAGCGAGCACTTGGGAAAGTGTGTTAGTTCTTTAAGACACCGCCAGGGCACCCCTGGGTGCTCAGAGGTGGAAATGTACTCCTGCCACCTCAGGGGCCCGAAAGTGAATGCGACTTTCCTGGCTTTTCACCCTCCACTGACACAGAGGCGAGGCTGACTCAACACTTCATCCGTCCTCAGCTTCACCCAAACCTCGCATGGCGTTGCGCCCTTGTAGATACTGGGAGATATTTATGGATCACAATATAGCACTTTTCCCAGGGAATTTTATGTTAACTCATATACACTTGACATAAATGGCATTGCGGATGTCAGGAGTGTCCAAGAGGCTAGAAAAAAAAAAAAGGAAAGGAAATATTATATTTACTTGCTTAAGCTCCTCATTTTGGATTATCTCCCCATAACCCGTCATTTTAAAAGGAGGCGAGGAAAGAGGTTGACATTTAACTTGAGCTTTACTTTAAGCCGGGAGCTGTAGAAGGGGCTTTGAGTGCTACGCTCTCCCTTTGCCTCACCACCACCGTCCTGCACAGTAGAGAGAGCTTCAAAGTATAGGTTCTTGGAGCCTGGAGCCTGGAGATTTTGATGTGGTAGGTCAAGGGCAAAGCCCTAAAAATGTAAATTTTTAAAAATATTGCATTGTTTAATTCTAACACGCCACAGAATTTGAGAAGCAAGAGCTTGGGTCAATCCCTCATGAATCCAAGATCAAAGAAGTATAATCTGGAACCAGAACAGGAACCCATGACTTCTGCTTCCAATTCTAGAACCTTCTAGACAACACCATACAGCTCAAATGTCATGGACTGTGGCTCTTTGTTGGCTTGGAGCAAGTTTTGGAGGCTCTTATGGAAAAGACTCACCTTCTTCACGGGACACAGCTGTTCATTATGTCTTCCAGGAGGGAGGGGACAGTCCTTTCTGTTTTCAAAAGAGAAAGTTGGACTCGTGTGCCAGGCAGTGCGCGAGGTGCTTTATGTGGGCCATCTCACTGAATTCTCATAAAGCATTTTAAGGTGATTGTTTTCCGCAGAGAAGAGTAATCAGAGGCAAAGTGAGTTGTGTTCAAGGTGACATTCTGGGCAAGTGATCTCCCTCTGAAAGCTTTCATTCCTTCATAAATCAGCTTTTGTTCTATCATCCAGCCACCCACCTACCCACTCATTCAAAACACCATCAAGGATGCTTGCTCTGGGAGGACACATTTGCTTCATCGTTTATTTTTTTAAAATTTTTTATGTTATCTTATTTTTGAGAGTGAGAGACAGAGCACAAGTGGGGGAGGGGCAGAGAGAGAGGGAGACAGAATCAGAAGCAGGCTCCAGGCACCGAGCTGTCGGCACAGAGCCTGACACAAGGCTTGAACTCACGAACTGTGAGTTCATGACCTGAACCAAAGTCGGACGCTCAGCCAATGGAGCCACGCAGGTGCCACCCCCAGTTTTTAAAAAAATTTATGACGTATACTTCATCTTAAAAGTATCAAGAAGCAGATTCCTGGGTGACTTAGTTGGTTAAGCATCTGACTCTTGATTTCGGCTCACATCATGATCTCACGGTTCGTGGGATTGAGCCCCACGCAAGGATCTGGGCTGATGGTGCAGAAGCTGCTTTGGATTATCTCTCTCTCCCTCTCTCTCTGCCCCTCCCTTGCTTGTACGCTCTCTCTCTTTGTCTCAAAATAACTAAATAAACTAAATAAAGCTGTTGAGAAGGATGCTGAGGATTCTTCCGTCTAAGCTCAGCAGAAAATAGCCTGATGGATTAGCGATGATTGTAGTGACCACAGGAAGGGATAGATAGAGGCAGCATGTGGGCTGTTTACCTACTGTTTCTGACCTTCCCGGGGACCTGTGGGGGCTTCTGGATTCTCACCCCTGTGCCCCAGAAATGAAAAACGCAGCTGGGGTACCGCAGGTGACACAGCTGGTGCGGGTCGCCCTCACGCTCTGTCCTTGCTGCCTCCAGCTCCGCCAACGGTTTGAGCTAGAGATGGAGCGGATGAAGCAGATCCACCAGAAGGACCGTGAGGACCAGGAGGAGGAGCTGGAAGATGTCCGTCAGTCCTGCCAGAAGCGGGTATGTGCCCCTCGGGCCCTTGCACGTCCAGCCTGGGGTGCCACCTTCCTTAGAGCGTGGGGTGGGACTCCAGCGCCTGGGGACCGACTCCTTCTGTCACCACCTTAGCTGTCAAGAGTCCTAGAGCAATATGGTCCTGGAGCTTCCAGAAGCCTCTGGAACTCTCAAGCATAATCACCCCAAGATTTCTGCCCAAAGCCCATACTTCCATGTGACTTAGACCTTGGGGAAGGACTCCCACATCTCAAGACGGGGACCTGTCCTTTCTGGCTATTTCCTTTACGAATAATTTCTCACGCTTCATCCGAGCTCCTGCAGACATTTCAAACAGTGGATGAGAAAGCAAGAAGCCCTTGAAATCTTACCATCTAGAAACCATCATTATTACTATTTTAAATTAAAAAAAAATTTTTTTACATTTATTTACTTTTGAGAGACAGGGGGAGAGATGGAGCACAAGTGGGGGAGGGACAGAGTGAGCAGGAGACACGGAATCCGAAGCAGGCTCCAGGCTCCAAGCGGTCAGCATAGAGCCCTATGCAGGGCTCGAACCCACGAACTGTGAGATCGTGACCTGACCGAAGTCGGACGCTTAACCGACTGAGCCACCCAGGCACCCCTGTTACTATTTTAAGTCATTTAGTATCTCTCTGTCTTGGTAGACACATACATGCACATACATATTGTTGAGATACCATTTTATCTGAAGGGGGTCATGCTGTCTTGAAGCCTTTCACTCAGCAGTTTGTCCTTGGCCTCTCTCCTCTTTCTGGGTCAGTAAACACCGGTCTACTGTACATACTTAAGAGCTTCAAAGCAGAGTCCACACGCTGTCATTTGTTCAACCAGTCCCCTGTGGCTGGGCATTCAGGATTTTCAGATCATCTGTTATTGTAACCAATGCTGAGATAAACACCCTTATGGATGCATTGACTGACGTGAATGTAAGATGAGTCCTTTCAGTGGAGGGGCTGGAACGCTTTGGGGTCTGGCTCAGTTAATAGGTTTCCTTGCTGTGAGACCCCTGCAAATCTTTCGTGGCTCTGTGTACATTTGAATCTCCAAGAGGGGCCTAGGAGCATTCCTAACACTGACTCCTGCTCTTGGCTCCCTAGGCAGACTGTCTATGGAGACGTCCAGACTGTAGGGCTTAAGGGTTTGGGTGTTGGAATTCCCAGACTCCTGGTTTGGTCTCGATCTTTGCTTTTCCACTTTACCAACTGTGTCATCTTGGAAAGGTGATTTAAAAGCTTCAACTCCTACTAAAGTCCATCCTATTCCTTGGCTCCTTGCTCTGTATCCAGCGCTGGTCACTCACGGCCTGTGTAGAAGCTGCACCAGAAAGCCAGTGTTGCTACTTTATTGGGAGTCATGGCGGCTTGGGTCAAGCCCAGCGTCATCCGCTACCAAGCGTGGGGCATTGCAGAGACCACGTGACCTCACTAGTAAGCTCCACTGATCTCATCTGTGGAACGGGATAACATGGCTATTTGCAGGGTCACAGTGAAGGGCAGGGAGAGCACGGATGGGGAGACATTGCATGGTTTTGTGATGTGATCCTTGTGATGGATGCTTAACGAGCAATATTGGTGTGCGTGCTGGTTTCCAGGCTGTGAACCAGCCAGGCGGTTGGCTTGCTCCTGGGTGTAATTCATCCAGCCGGGAGGATCAGGGTGTGGGAGGACTTGGCACCCCAAGGGGCTCACAGCCGAGAGCATCGTCCTGGGCAGGACTGAGGGCGCCTCGCGACTGTCAGAGCCTCGGCAAGAGACGGGCATCTAGCCGACACGTCCTCGGCAGATCTGACTGCTGTGTGCCCTGACCTGACTCCGTGTTTGAGAGTGTTTGAGAGCCAAGCCCGTTTTTCACCCCCAGTGGATGATGCTACTGTAGCTGCTGCCTGTCTGCTCTTTAAATACTCTTTTTTGGGGTCCCATCAAAGCTCCATCCCTCTGGAGGTTCACATGGATGATCCCGAGGAACGGAGTGCATTCCTTCCCAAACTCCCCAGGGTTGGAAAGAGTCAGTGGTTTTTGGACTCATCCAGACTTCTATGCCCCATTGCCTCCCGGAGACTCCGTTTTCTCATCTGTAAAATTGGAGCAACCATAGAAAATGTTCCGCCTTCCTGGGCTATTGTACGGAAGAGATAAAAGACTGGGAAGTACCTTGTAAACTGGAAAGTGTGGGGAGTTTGCACGAGGGGGCCAGTTATTACCCATCTGGGAGAAACAAATGGGAAACTTTGAACACCCAGTGGGTGCCAGGCACCAGGCTGGGTTCTTTATGTCCATCCATTTATTTGCCCCTCTGAGGAGCACTGTAAAGATCGATTGTCCTGGTTCACAGGTGAGGAAACCAGAGTTCACAAAGGTGAAGTGAGTTGCCCAAAGTTGCCCAGCCAGGAAGCAGCAAAGCTAGGACTTGAACTTAGGTCGTTCTCGTTCCAAAGCCTGGTCTCTTAACCAAAATACTAGAGGGGCACCTGGGCGGTTCAGTCGGTTAATCGTCCGACTTCGGCTCATGATCTCATGATCTCACGGTTTGTGGGTTCAAGCCCCGCATAGGCTCTGTGCTGACAGCTCAGAGCCTGGAGCCTGTTTCGGATTGTGTATCTCCTTCTCTCTCTGACCCTCCCCTGCTCACGCTATCTCTCTCTCTCTCTCTCTCTCTCTCTCAGAATTAAATAAAACATTAAAATTCTTTTTTAAAAAAAACAAAATACTAGATTGAAATTTTTTTTTCTTTTGCAAACATTTGGACCGTGGAAGGCCATTTTAGGAAGCATTGATAGAAGTCAGCCTTAGGCGATGTTGCTGCATCCATTAGTGCACATGAACTTGCCAAAGGCTCTGATAAGTCTTGCACTGAAGAAACTATTAACTCAGATTCTAGCACGGACTTTCGTCCATCCTTCACCTACATTCCCATCACCCTTGTGAACACCAAGGGGAAACATCCCACAGAGCACACTCCAGGAAATTTGGCCTTGCTTGACATATAGTTTTTATTATTTTGTGTATTTTTCTTAAAAATTTTTAAATTTTTTAAATGTTTTTTTAAATGTGTATTTTTTAAAAAATTTTTAAATTTTTAAAATTTTTAAAATTTAAAAAAAAATTTTTAAATTTTTTAAATGTTTATTTATTCTTGAGAGATAGAGAGAGACAGAGCACAAGCAGGGGAGGGGCAGAGAGAGACACAGAACCTGAAGCAGGCTGTCAGCACAGAACCCGATGCGGGGCTTGAACCCATGGACTGCAACATCATGACCTGAGCTGAAATCGGACACCTAAACACTTTTTTAAATGTTTGTTTATTTTTGAGAAAGAGAGGTGGGGAGGAGGGGCAGAGAGAGAGGGAGACACAGAATCTGAAGCAGGCTCCAGGCTCTGATCTGTCAGCGCAGAGCCCAACACGGAGCTCGAACTCACGGACCGTGAGATCATGACCTGAGCCCAAGTTGGAGGCCCAACCGACTGAACCACCCACATGCCCCTCTTTTTCCAAATATGAATTTTTCAAATGAGTTTCAGCTTTGCCTGTCTTCCCTCTAAGAGCAGATGCAAGCGGAGTGCCTTGTTTCTCTCTCTGTTAAAAGAAAGTTCTGAAATGAACTTGCTTTCTACCTAAGTGACCATCAATCAGTGCTTTTTTGCCCCTCCATGGGTCAGGAGATGGAAGCCCTCAGTCCCTTCCCGTGCGCCCTCAGGTGAAGGTTGCACCATTTCTGAGGCATTCTAAAAGTACTGCAGAGCATCACGGGTGCCCTGACCTGGGGTCCCAGTGAGGTGGAGATATGACCCAGAGCCTCCTGAGGCTTTTCCGTGGACAGATTTATAAAGGGAGAGGGTGAGGTCAGAGAAAGGTGTTTTTCTCCTTACGACAAGCACTCACACGGGCTTCACATGTCGCGCTGCTCAGCTCCATCTCTCTTTCTCGCCATGGCAGGGAATCGATTGTTTTAGCACCCGGGTGGGAAAGCTGATGGCTGTCTGGGTTGGCAGAAGAGCTGGGAACAGAAGATAGAGCCCTAACGGCTCTCAGCCACAACTCACTCAGGAGTGTGTGCCTGACAGCTTCTCTCTCAGTTTACCCATCTGTGAAACAGGGTCACCGATAGCATGGAAAGGCAGGTGAAGGGGAGGGGGAGATAACACGTAGGAGAGAGGCTGGTGGGGAGGAGGGTGTGCAAAGCGGTTACAGTTGGGGTATTTGCTTCGGTGGGGAAACTCCTGCCTTTGAGGGGTGGCTAGAGAAATCAGAGTCAAGTGTAAATGGACTGAGTTCCTCGTAACCAAATGTCTTAGTCTATTTGGACTACTGTAACGGAAAATCATGGACTGCGGGCTGGACACAAAACTCACTTATCACGGTTCTGGGGGTCGGCAAGTTCAAGATCAAGTGGCCGGCAGACTGAGCGTCTGGTGAGGGCCCTCTTCCCGGTTTACCGACACGGGGACAACCATCTTGCATCCTCACATGGTGGAGAGAAGCAGAGGAACCTGGCTCTCTGCTGTCTCTTATTTTTTTTTAATGTTCGTTTATTTATTTTTGAAGAGAGAGAGTGTGCGCGTGCGTGCTAGTGGGGGAGGGGCAGAGAGGGAGGGAGGTGGAGGATCCAAGGTGGCTCTGGCCCACAGCACAGAGCCGGGGCTTGAACTCACGAGCGTTGAGATCACAACCTGAGCTGAAGTTGGACGCGTAACCAACTGAACCACCCAGGCTCCCCTCTGCTGTCTCTTCTTATAAAGGACACTAATCCCAGCATGGGGGCTCCACCCTCATGAACTTCATCTAAACCCAATTATCTCCTAAAGGCCCATCTTCAACGAGTCCTGTGTCAGAGTGTTAGAATTTCAACATAGGAAGTTTGGAGAGACCCGAACTCATAGTCCGTGACACCACGTAATCTCAAAGGCAGACTTCTTTTTAACAGCATGGATTCCCGGTCTCTTTAATAAAGAAGGTGGCTGCATGTTACTACACCAGAGATAATGTCGTACGGAGGCTTTAAAAGTCAGAATGCTTCGATCCCCAAATACTTGAGCAGGATCGTGGCATAGGAAGGAGGAAACACCTGTTAGGGATGGGGGGGATCTCGGGGTGGGTGCTTCACAGCAGATGGCAGGGGGCTCCCCATAAGCGTCCGGCTCTCCCCATCGTAGTCAGGCTCCCGGGCTTCTGGGCTCCTGGGTTCTCTGACAGAGACGCCAGGGCGGCCCCTGTGGAGCTGGGCAGGGGGCCGTGAGCTTCACAGCCCTCCCGCCCTCCGGAGGGTCCCTGCCTCGTAGACTGTGTCTGGAAGGAGCTCATGTAGCCCATGTGTGTGTCCGCAGCTCCGCCAGCTGGAAATGCAGCTGGAACAAGAATGCGAGGAGAAGCAGGTGGTCCTCCATGAGAAGCAGGATTTGGAAGGCTTGATTGGAACCCTCTGCGATCAGGTAAGCGGCAGACACCAGCAGGCGCTTTGAGACAACGCAGTCCCTGCCCCCAGGCACTGGGAGAGACTCGGATTCAGGGGGAGGGAATGCCAGAGGCCGGTCGTTTCAGCCAGCCTCCCCCAGCCTCCCCAGTGCCCTCGTCCCCATCAATTCTGGCCCTGTCCCCACTCACTGGCTCTTCAAAGGACACCTTCTGGGGTCCACATACAGCGGAGTTCTTGGAAGAACCATGAGAACACGTGGGGTGGACCCCTCCAGAAGTGGCAGACGAGGTCGCCTTGCCTTCGGCAGGCTGGCGGGGAGAGGGAGGAGGCAGCCCTTGCTTCAGCGGGGTGGCCGAGAATGGTCGCTCTGTCCACAGCTGGCCTCGTGAGCACAAGCCCGTTGCCAGAGGCAGCAGACTCAGAGTCAGGCAAATATGGCTTTAAGCCCTCGCGGGGCCACTTCCGTCCGCCTGGCTCGGGGTGAGCTAATTCACGGCCCTGAGCTTCTGGAAGGAGGAGCTCCGGGGGACATTGCCACATCTGGACACGAAGGTTCTCAGCTGCAGCCCTGCGGACACTTCAAGCCACACCATCCTTTGTCGTAGGGAGGCCATCTCACGCTTCGTACGATGTTCCGCAGCGTCCCTGGCCTCCACCTGCTGCGCACCAGCAGCCCACCATTCCCCTTGCCTGGTGACAACCAGAAATGTCTACAGACCTCACCGAAGGCCCCTTGAGCACAGAGTCAGAAAACCACAGCTGTAAAGAAAGCAGCCCGCAGGGCCCGGCCCCAGCCCCTGGTTTCCCAGCTGGGAGGAATTGCTCCTCCGTCTTCCCCAAATTCCTTTCCCTGCCTATAGTACCGCAGCGTGGAATGTCAGCATTGGGGGGGACGCCCGTGGCTTCTACGATGCCTCTGAAAGCATCACGGGAGTGTATTTTAATGGATGTGCTCAATGTGCCTTCATTGCCTTTTAATTAGCAGGGCCCTCGCTGTCAATCACCAGAGTTACCCCTTCTGCTCATGAAGGAATGTGGGCCCCTCTTCAAATGGCCAGCTAGGACAACCAGGCCTTAGACAAATAGGTGCTCATTCTGGATTTTAAAAAAATTGATTAAATGAGTGAATCCTAGTGCAGAGTCACTACAGCATTGAGCATCAAGGTCAGGAGCGGAAGGAGGCAACGGGAAAGCTTCGACATCATCCTTCTCTGAATTTTCTCGTTTCTCAGCCACGCAAACTGGGGCCATCGAGTGCAGAGCCATTGGGGCTACTCTTTCATTAGCACTCGTGCAAGAGAGCCCAGCCCGATACTTGATTCTAGAACGAGAGCGGGGAGATCACTGGGAGAAAGTGGCGTTCTATTCACCAGGGTCCGGGGGAGCTAACAAAGTAGGTAAACTAGGAAGGAAAGACTTTTATAGATATTGCTGAAATGAAACATCTTCTGTGCAAAGGGAAGGTGCTTTGAGACGAATAAAATGCTAATTTTGTGTTAGTCACCAAGCCGGGGCCTCTAAATAAATGATCACATTTGGTAATCTTTAATGTTTTATTAAGACACTTGCCAAACACACGGAAAAAGTAGAATGAATAATGGAATTCATGCTTATGCACCAAGCACCCATGGCTCACATAAATTAAAGCTTTGCTGTATTACATTCAGATATTTTTTAAGGAAAGGAAACATACTGCAAAAACCAAGGTGGCCCCTTGGTTTCCATCCCTCCTTCCTTTCCTCCCAGAGGAAGGCAACGTGGATTCCACTGCAAGTGTACTTAATCTTAACCACAGGGGCACCTGGGTGGCCCAGAACATTAAGCATCCGACTTCGGCTCAGGTCATGATCTCGCAGTTTGTGGATTCGAGTTCCTCGTCAGGCTCTGTGCTGACAGCTTAGACCCTTGAGCCTGCTTCCAATTCTGTGTCTCCCTTTCTCTCTGTCCCTCCCCCTCAAAAACAAATAGACATTAAAAATTTTTTAAAAACGTAACCACATGCATACAGTACATATGACTTTGCATTTTACTTTGTTCCCTTCCGTACCATGTTTATGAGGTCAGTTCATGATAATCCATGTAGCTCTAATTCATTCATCTGAACTGCTACACAATATTCTTTCTACTTTTAATTCCATTCTTCTGCTGGTGGATATGTAGTTGTCTTCATTCAGGGACACAAAACCGCAGAGACTAGGCTTATATCTGTGTCGCTGGGCACGTGGGCCAGAGTTTCGCCAGGGTATGCATATATCTTGAAATTACATTTTTAGGTGCATCTAAGCTTATTATTGTTTTCTTTCCTTAGCAGATTGTTTTGATTATTAAATGGCCCCTCTTTGTGTCACCTTATTCTATTTTGCTTGTATTTGCAAGACATTTTTTTTATCCCTTCAGGTTCAACCTTTCCAAATGTGTGTGTATGTAAATGTGTTTTGTTTAATTCACTGTTTTTAGTCCTGAAGTTTTTATACAAGAATCTAATTCATTTAGATCTATTGGAATAACTAATATAAATGAAGTTATTTCTATTCTCTTATTTCGT
The DNA here is from genome assembly GCA_017311185.1 of Proteles cristata cristata. NCBI lineage: Eukaryota > Metazoa > Chordata > Mammalia > Carnivora > Hyaenidae > Proteles > Proteles cristata. Next base: position 1,228,145 of record JAESUZ010001906.1, on the reverse strand, counting down.
GTTTAATATTTGTTGGTTTTACACCCAGTGTTCACCCTAACAAGTGCCCTCCTCCATGCCCATCACCCCCCTCCCCTCTCCCCCAACCCCATCAGCCCTCAGTTTGTTCTCAGCATTCAAGAGTCTCTCATGGTTTGCCTCCTTCCCTCTCACCAACTATTTTTCCCCTTCTTCTGCCCCACAGTCCTCCGTTAAGTTCCTCCTAATCCTCCTATACGTGCAAACATATGATATTTGTCCTTCTCTGCCTGACTTATTTCACTCAGCATAACACCCTCAAGTTCCATCCATGTTGCTACACATGGCCAGATTTCATTGTTTCTCATTGCCATGTAGTACTCCATGGTATAGATAAACCACATCTTCTTGATCCATTCATCAGTTTATGGACACTTAGGCTCTTTCCATGTTTTGGCTATTGTGGAGAGTGCTGCTATGAACATTGGGGTACATGTGCTCCTATGCATCAGCACTTCTGTATCCCTTGGGTAAATTCCTAACAGTGCTATTGCTGGGTCATAGGGGAGTGCTATTGTTAATTTTTTGAGGAACCTCCATACTGTTTTCCAGAGGGGCTGCCCCAGTTTACATTCCCACCAGCAGTGTAGGAGGGTGCCCGTTTCTCCACATCCTCACCAGCATCCAGAGTCTCCTGATTTGTTCATTTTAGCCACTCTGACTGGTGTGAGGTAGTATCTCAGTGTGGTTTTGATCTGCATTTCCCTGATGAGGAGGGATACTGAGCATCGTTTCATGTGTCTGTTGGCCATCTGGATGTCCTTTTTGGAGAAGTGTCTGTTCATATCTTCTGCCCATTTCTTCGCTGGGTTGTTTGTTTCTTGGGTGTGGAGTTTGGTGAGTTCCTTATAGATTTTGGATACTAGCCCTTTATCTGATATGTCATTTGCAACTATCTTTTCCCATTCCGTCAGTTGCCTATTAGTTTTATGGATGATTTCCTTGGCTGTGAAGAAGCTTTTAATCTTGATGAGGTCCCAATAGTTCATTTTTGCTCTTGATTCCTTTGCCTTTGGGGACATGTCAAGTAAGAAATTGCTGAGGTGGAGGTCAAGGAGGTTGTTTCCTGCTTTCTCCTCTGGGGTTTTGATGGTTTCCTGTCTCACATTCAGGTCCTTTATCCATTTTGAGTGTATTTCTGTGTATGGTGTGAGAAAATGATCTAGTTTCATTCTTCTGCATGATGCTGTCGAGTTCTCCCAGCACCATCTGTTAAAGAGGTTGTGTTTTTTCCATTGGACACTCTTTCCTGCTTTGTCAAAGGTTAGTTGGCCATACATTTGTGGGTCCAATTCTGAGTTCTCTATTCTATTCCATTGGTCTGTGTCTGTTTTTGTGCCAACAAGATACTCTCTTGATGATGACAGCTTCGTAGTAGAGGCTAAAGTCTGGGATGGTGATGCCTCCCATTTTGGTTTTCTTCTTCAATATAATTTTGGCTATTCAGGGTCTTTTGTGGTTCCATATAAATTTTAGGATAGTTTGTTCTAGATTTGAGAAGAATGCTGGTGCAATTTTGATTGGGATAGCATTGAATGTGTAGATTGCTTTGGGTAGTAATGACATTTTAACAATATTCTTCCAACCCATGAGCATGGAATGTTTTTCCATTTCTTTGTGTCTTCTTCAATTTCCTTCATAAGTTTTCTATAGTTTTCATCATACAGATCTCCTATATCTTTGGTTAGGCTTATTCCTAGGTTTTTTTTAATGTTTATTTTCGAGAGAGAGAGTCAGGGATATAGCATGAGCAGGGGAAGGGTGGAGAGAAAGGGAGACACAGAATCCAAAGCAGACACCAGGCTCCGAGCCATCAGCAAGAGCCTGATGCGGGGCTCTAACTCACAGACTGTAAGATCATGACCTGAGCTGAAGTCGGACACACAACCAACTGAGCCACCCAGGTGCCCCAATGTTTGTTTAATTTTGAGAGAGAGTAAGTGTGTGAGCTGGGGAGAGGCAAAGAGAGAGGGGGACACAGAATATGAAGCAGGCTTCAGGCTCCAGGCTCTGAGCTGTTAGCACAGAGCCCAACATGGGGCTTGATGTCCTGAACCATGAGATTGTGACCTGAGCTAAAGTCGGATGCATAACCGAATGAGCCACTCAGGTTCCCCTCTTTGTTTCTTCTTTTTTTCGTTTCCTGCTTTTGGATACTTTGATAATGTTTTCTATGATCCCTTTTGTTCTATGCTTGTTCTAAACTACAAACCATGTTTCTATTCTTGTGGTAGATAACTAATTATATTTTTTCTAACGTACTGTATTTGATTTTTACAACAATGCTGTAGGATAGGTATTATTAGTTCCTTCATAAATTATAAAAGTGAAGCTTAAAAGCTAAAAGAAATTTCCCAGATCATATAGCTTGTTAGTGGCCCAAGTGGGTTTGAAATAGGGTCTATATTGTTTGAAAGTCCCGTATTTTTAAAACCTAGCACTATGCTGCTAAAAAATGATTAAGTTCCTGGGGCACCTGGGTGGCTCAGTGGGTTAAGTGTCTGACTTCAGCTCAGGTCATGATCTGACAGCTCGTGACTTCGAACCCTGCATTAGGCTCTGTGCTGACAACTCAGACACCAGAGCCTGCTTCGGATTCTGTGTCTCACTCCCTCTCTGCCCCTCCCCCATTCATGCTCTCTCTCTGTCTCTCAAAAATATATAAACATTACAAATTTTTTTTAAATGATTAAGGTCCAAAAAAAAAAAAAGATTAAGATCCAGTTAGTTAGAATCATACTTTTGTTGACTGTGTTGATTTTTTAAAGAATGTTATCCATTCTCTCTCCTAGCCTCAATTTCCCCATCTGTAAAGTGACTTGATTATCCCTAATGGCATTTCCAGATTATGTTTTTAAAGGGCTCAGAGGGGTCTTTGGCAACAGATGTTCTTTTTAGATGTTTATTTATTTTTGAGAGAGAGAAAGAGAGTGAGCAGGGGAGGGCTGGAGAGAGAGAGAGGATCTGAAGTGGGCTCTGGGCTGACAGCAGAGAGCCTGATGCGGGCTCCAACTCACCAACCGTGAGACCATGACCTGAGCCAAAGTCAAATGCTTAACCCACTGAGCCACTCAGGTGCCCTAACAACAGACGTTTGACAACTGCTCCGGACAATTTGGCTTCATGATAAATGCTGAAACAGTTGAGGTTTGAATGTAGTTCCCCACAACAACACTAAACATCAGTTAGATTTATTGGTTAATTATTCACCAGCTTTATCCAAATTTGAATCTTTGTACTACAGAATGCAAACTTGCAGAATGACATTTATTTCCCATTAACCTAATGAGCTTCCTCTCTCTCTCTTTTTTCCCCTCCTCTCTTGTGGTGACTCATTATGAAGAGGAGGGTGACTTGGTCCGAGATTTTGCTGTGCGTTTTCTTTGCAAAGGCCCCTCTACAAAGGAGATGGGGTGGTTGTATTTTCAGGGTCTTCCTGGCAGTATGCTGCTAGAATCTGAGCCATGGTCAGTCCCATCATTTAGAGAGTGACCATGATGCCAACCTGCCCCGTAGGCGAAGGAATGCTCTTTACACTGGGGATGGGTAAAGAGCAAGAACAGGTATAAAAATAAGACAGATGCCAGTAGGCCTCTTGAATGGAATCATGGTAATGAACCGGGGCTCGAATGAGCGATTCCGGATTCAGGTTCCCCCAGGCTCTGCCGTGCAGTGGTTACAGACTTGCATTCTAATAGTGCGCCGCCCAGGTTCATGCACAGCCACTCCGCAACCTTGGGTAGAGAGAGCACCTACTCTCTCCATGTCAATTTTATCAGCCGTACCTCCACTTTCCTGTGGCGGTACCTACTTAGGAGTCCCACGCAGCTCACAAGACATGAGCCGGCCCCAGGCCACCTGCCCCACCTCCGTGTTCTACGCCCTCATGCCAATCACTCAGAACCAGATCTACAAGATGTTCCCAGCCTTCTGTCATTGCTCACGCCATGGCTTCTTCTTGGAACACCCTTCCCACACCTCACCTGGCTCTCACTTACCTAAGACCCGTCTGGATCCGATCCCAGCCCGAGCTGGGTGACACTCCTCCATGCCTCTACCACGCTTTCCCTTAAATTAAAAAGCAGAACATACCTCTTTGACTATACATTTCACTAAAATTACCTCTTTCTGGCCAGGACAGCTGCATTCCTATCCAAACTCTTCCACTTCCTAGCTGTGTGGTCATGGGCTGGTTACTGCCCCCCTCTGTGGGCATCAGCTTCATCACCTGTAAAATGGGCCTCAGAATACTGCATCCCTCGTAGATTCTTCATGAGGACCGAACACGTTAATTTCCTTAAAAGGTTTCGAACAGGGTCTGACACTTAGAAATCTCTCTATAAATGTAAGCTATTACTGCTTCTCTAAAGGCAATAGTAATAATGTCTATTTTTAAGAGATTGTCACAGAAGTTAGATGCAGTAACATGTGACAAAGGGCCTGGCACAATGCCCAGTCCTGATCTCAGCTCAGCAGGTGAGGTTATATAATGTATACATTCATATATATATATGAACAGCATTTAAAACTTAACAAAGCAATACATCTGAGAACAAAGAGGCTATATTCAAAGAACCAACTCATTCTTCAAAGAATCCAAAGCCGGTCGCCAAGAAATAGGAACGCACAATCTAGAGGAGTGCATTCTAGGTCATCAGACAATACTCATAATTCTTTATATTTGTGAAGCCCTTGACAGCATACAAAGTGCTTTCTGATCCATTATCATGTCTGGTCTTTGTCTTATCTCAACAGGGAGGGTAGAGGTTTTTTTCACCTTATTTTTGTCGACAAGGAGATTCGGGTGCAGAGAGGTGGCAGGATTCCACCATGCTTCCCAATGTTAGCAAATGGCAAGCCAGGGGTGAAAACCTGGGCCGCCCCATTCTAAACCCCACCTTCTTTCTAGAATATTCTGGGGCATTCTGAGCATCCCAGGAAATGGTTGTTGAGAGGCACAGGTATCCAGGTGTGTGGAAATTGGGTCCCACTGTTGAAACATACCTACACCCCATTTTCTTGAAAGCTCATCTGGTAAATGGTGCTGTATTCTTTCTGCTAGTCTCTGGAGAGTCCTAGAAGGGAGCTGTTAGTTTCTTTCTTTCTTTTCTTTTTTTTTTTTCAATTATTTATTTTGAGAGAGAGAGAGAGAGAGAGCACTAGCAGGAGAGGGGCAGAGAGAGAGAGGGAGAAAGAGAGAATCCCATATAGGCTCTGCACAGGCAGTAAGAGCTCAGCATGGGACTTGAACTCATGAACCGGAAGCCAAAACCAAGAGTCGGATGTTTAACTGCTGGAGCCACCCAGGCGCCCCAAGGGGCTGTTAGCTTCTTCCAGACTTTCAAAGATGCTCACTAGTGCTTTTCCAGTCGGCGCCATTTCTAGGTGAGACTGTGGGCTGTCGGTGTCTCTTGTCGGGCCTCTGGGGATCCCGCCCCTCCCTCTGGTGGCCACTGAGAGTTGTCACCCTCCTGGTGCCAAGTCCAGAAACGTGGCTTCTGTAGGGGCCCCTGGACAACTGCCTGCTCAGAAGGCCTACAAATTCAGGGATTCGGGGGATGGAATGTGCCCACTTGTTGGGTAACATCTTTTTGCAGAAAATGAACTAACGCCTTAACCTGGAAAGGAGACCAACCAGCTCAAGGGACAGCAATCCTTGACTTAGATCTCCAAAAGCAGCACACCTATTTTCAATACTATTTACGGAAGTGTAACATGCATGCAGAGGAGCACACCGGACCCCTCCCTTTCAGCTCAATGAATTGTCATAAACTCCGAGAAGTACCACCCACAGGAATAGCTTTAACAGATGCTCCCGATTTCTTCTGCCCTATCTAGCCCCTGACCCTGTAGGGTAACTGCTGTCCTCACTTCTGTCACCAGAGGGCCTCACCTGACCTGCAGGCTCTTACAAGGTGGGGAGAGGCCATATTGATGGCTTTGGTGCCAAGGACGAGACACGGTGACCTTGGAGCCTTACAGGCTGTGATGGCAGCTATGGGCACAGCTTATTAGGCCTCCGGCTAAACACCTTTCTGATTCCCGTGACAGCCCCCTGTGGTTGATGCCATTCCCATTTTGCGGGTGTGGAAACTGAGGCTCGGGGAGAAGCATTTTGTCCAAGGTCCCACGGTGTGAGAGGCGGGGGCAAGATTTCAACCCAGGGAAGTCTGGTTCCGGAGAACTTGGACCCTGGCCACTGCTCTGCTATCTCAGCTCACGAGAGCCTTCCCTTGGCTTCCAGATCGGCCATCGGGACTTTGACGTGGAGAAGCGCCTCCGGAGGGACCTCAAAAGGACTCATGTGCTATTGTCAGACGTACAGCTCCTTCTGGGGAGCATGGAGGATAGCAAGACGTCGGTCAGCAAGGAGGAGCTGGAGAAGGTGCACAGCCAGGTGGGTGTCGGGTCCCCTCGGGACCAGGCTGGGGAGGATGCTGCAGGGGATAGGGACGGCTGCGGCCACAGCACTGCCATCTGACCTGCAGGAAGAGTGGGACACCGCGGGGCTGAGCGGGTCACATGCAGGGGGCTTATAAATGAGAACGAGGGGATTGTAAACGACCAGGGAGTCCAGTTCCCTTCTTCAGGGCTGAGGCAGAAGGCATCCCGAGGGCGTGGTCAGATGGGACTACAGCAGAATGGCTTAAGGCAGTGCGCATGCGCGTGTCGTGTGGTGGCCGCCCAGGCTGGGTATGAAACAACGGGTAATGGTGCTGATAAAGCAAAGCCTGAACCACCAGCAGCAGCAGCCATTTGCCAGTTAGAACTGTAACGATGTTGATCTCTGGCTGTCATCTTCTGGAGCGCCCACCATGTAGCAATTGCTGTATCTAGGCTGGTGGGTCGAGTTCTCCACCGAGGTCTCCAGGGTTCTCAGCTCCATTTTCCAAAGGGAGGTGACTGGGAGGCAAGGAGGGGAGGAGACCCACCCGAAGGCAGGCAGCTAGAAAGTGTCAGAGCTGGGATTCGAACTCAGGGCTGTGCCCTCCCCGGCTGCCTCAGGGGAGGACTGGATGCAGATGGGAGGTGAGACCAGGCAGGAGCCAAGGACTGGGGGAGATGCAGAGGGCACAGCCCAGGGAGGCAAGGGGTTGAGGGGGTGAGGCGATCAGATCCCGCAGAGGGGATGCGGGACTTGGGGAGAGAGGTCCCACAGTGGAATATCACAGCAGGGACACAGGGTGCTACCTGACCGCATGGGGGGTGAGCTGGAAACAACGCAGGGGCGCTCAGAGCCCCACTGGGGGTGTGGTGCCCGTGCATTCGGAGTTAACTTCTAAGCCCCACACCGTCCTGCTAATAAACCACACGTGCTGAAGCCAGGCGTGGAGAGATGGAAGGCATTTCCTGCTGCTCTCACCACCTCCCCTTCCCAGAGCGTTGCCCTCCCTTCTTCCTCCTTCTCTGGCCTTCTGTCACGTAGCCTCAGTCCTGCCACATGGCTGCGGGCTTCTCAGTCTCCATAGAATATCCCCAGGGACTTAGATGGGTGATCTGTACTTTCTAGACTCTCAGGCAAAACGATATACTTCCTGAGGGCAAGACTATGCTTTAATCATGTCGGATGACACCTATCCCGTCCGTCATACATAATAAACACTGACTAAATACCTGCCTGTTGAATTCAATGGCGTCATCCACCTCATTTGACAAGTGAGGAAACTAGGGAACAGAGAGGGTGAGGGATTTGCCTGAGGTCGCACAGCCAGTCAAAGGCAGAGCCGGGCCTTGAACCCACATTCCCCGACCCCAAGACCACTGCTCTTCTCTCTTCCTCCTGGAGATGCTCATGAAGGTCAGCAGGTCCCCAGGAAGGCAGCAGGAGGCCGCAGAGTCTAGCTCCAGGTCTTAGAAACCGGATCCAGAACTTTCTCCGCCTCTTATCCCTGGTGTCCGTTTCCCGTCTGTCCAGTGAAAGGTTTCAGATAGAGATCTATTACCTAAGGGAGAAAACCTTGTCTTTCAAATGAAATTCCAGACTTGAATCTGATTTCGCGGGTTTCCCCATTAATTCTTGGATTCCATTAGTTCCCGTTCCACAATCCTGCCCAGAGCACGACACCGCGTTGGGCCGTCCGGCCTGCCCGGTGTCCTCTGGGCCGGGCCGGGTTCCCAGTCTTGCCTTGCTTTTCCTGACCTGGACAGTTTTGAGGAGGACTGGCCAGGTATCCTGTAGAGTGTCCCGACCAATCTGACTTTGTGTGGTGCTTTTGTCACGATTGGACCAGGCTGGTAAGTTTGGGGACAGACCACCCCAGAGTGCAGTGCAGGTGCCCTCTGGACACCAAAGGGCCCTTCTCTCTTAACAATTCCATGATTTTTTTAGCTGTTCCTTCGTTTAGCAGCCATGCTCCTTTAGGGTCACCAGCCGTCCCGGCTAGTCCTGCACTGTCCGAGTTTGAAGGCTGGACGTCCCATGTCCTGGGCAAGCGCCGGAAAAAAACAAGACAGATGGTCACTCTATTCTCTTCATGGCCGTGTCAGAAAGCGAGAATCCCCTGGGCTTAAATGCATCCCCATACTCAGTCCTCATCCCCTTCTTACTCTCGGGGGAAGGGAAGTGATACGGTGCCCATTTTACAGATGGGGAAATCCTGTCCAGAGATGGGAAGTGAGGTGCACGGCAGCTAAGTGGCAGAGCTGGGATTCATATCCAGAGCTCGTGATCCGAATTGTCCAAACCAGGGGTTCCTTGGCCTTTCTGTTATGCTGTCCATGTGGGCGGAAGACCCTGGGCCTTTTGACTTGCCTCAAGGGGGCAGAGGTATCTGAGCACTTGGTCGGGACCCAGGCATCTTGGGCTCATGCAGCCCCCTAGGCAGGGGTCCAGGTGCTCCTTCCTGCCTCCCACCAAAATATTCCTGATGCCACAGCCTCCAAGCGTCCCCCTCCCCACAGGTGATTGTTCTTGAAAAGGAAGCCTGATGGTTTTGTTCCTCCTTTTCCTTCCTTTTTCAAGTATTCGTGAGCAGCCTTCCTCTGCAGGGTTAAAATGTGTGTGCTTAAAAAATAGTGGTGTTTAATGAAGGCGCCTCAAGCTGAATCAAAGAGCTTCATTCTTCTGAAAGTCCTTCTTCCCCATCCCTGCATCCGGCTCCTATCAAAGGGAATTCACAGCCTTGGCTTTCTCTTGCTGTTGTCATGGAAATCGTTAGAAGGATGGTTTCGCATGGACCAGAGGTCAGGATACGGTTGCTTTGGCTCCCAGCACACGTGTCCCGGATGCCAGAGTCAGAGCTAATCAAATAAAGCAGTGATGACATTGGATGTCGCTGTGTTTCCTCTCTGAGGAAAGGTATTTGTCCTTTACCTGAAGGCTCCGGGGGCCGAGGTAGAGAGAGCAGAAAGGAGGGGGAAGGGAGAGGGAGCTAACTTTGTGACTGACTGTGCCGTAAGTGCTGGGTATGGCACTGAACAACTTCATTCATTCATTCATTCATTCATTCATTCATTCATTCATGATTTATGCAGCACCTACTGTGCGTCAGGTGATATGCTCCATCTAGGTATATAATGGTTAGTAAGACGGATACCACCCCACCCCGTGAAACTTACATCTGATAGAAAAGAAGGCAAGCAAACAATGATAGACATACGTAGAAACCTCTCACACCTTCATATGGGTAATAAAGGCAATAAACAGGGTTCTGGAATAGGGAATTACAAGGAGTCGGGTTGAGCTTGAGCGGTTAGCTGAACTACCCCGGGAGAAGGAGAAGCAGACAGGGATCTGATCCTGCAGGACCTGGAAGGTTTGGGTTTTATTTGAAGGCTCGTGCGAAGCCATTGGGAGGTTTCGAGCAGAGAGTGACATAATCTGACTCATGGTTGAGGGGATTGCTCTTTTGTGTGGAGAATAGCATCCTTTCCTGTGGAAACGATGGAGAGGCCGTTAGGAGTTTTGCATACCCTTCCAGGCTGGAGAAGATGGTCATCTGGGTTAAGACACCTCTTAACCCAGAGCTGGCTAGAAGGGACAAACTTGGGGCTGCTTTGAAAGTTATGGGACATGGGGCACCTGGATGGCTCAGTCAGTTAAGTGTCCGACTTCAGCAAAGGTCATGATCTCATAGTTTGTGGGTTTGAGCCCTGCACTGGGCTCCGTGCTGACAGCTCAGAGCCTGGAGCCTCCTTTAGATTCTGTGTCTCGCCCTCTCTCTGCCCCTTCCATGCTCATGCTCTGTCTCTCTCTGTCTCTCAATAATAAAAACATTAAAAAAAAAAAAGAAAGTTATAGGACTTGTAGACTTTCTGGTGGCAGCAATAAGTGCAGCATTTAGATAATCCTCACTACAACCACAGAAGTGGATATTTCTATTATTGATCTGTTTAACTAATAAAGACACCATCTCAGAGAGGTTGAGTAACTTTCCCAAGGCCACACAGCAATATGTGTCTGAAAGCTGTGAATGCTAGCAGATCTGTGCCCGTGCAACTTGGTTGGTATTGTATGGGTCCTGTTAACATTGAGCACCTACTATGTACCAGGCTTTTCCATGGTGTCTTGGGATCCCCAAACTTAGCTGCACGTCGGATAACTTAAGCACCGTTTAAAAAATCATGGATTCTGGATCCTGCCCCCGGCTAGTCTTCTCTTTGTCTTTCTTCACTAAGTCTGGGTTGGCACCCAGTATTGGCATTTTTATAGGACCGGCATCTGGGAATTGCGGGTCTGCCTTATCTCTCAAAACACCCTTTCAAGTTGCATGGTGACACATCCATTTTGTAGACGAGGAACCTGACAGCGAGGGGGCATTAGTGTGACAGATCGTCATGCAGCTCCTTCAACATTAATGAAATTTGAGTCAAGAGCACTGGATCTGGCGGTTGCTAATCTGAGGACCTTCAACGTGCAACGTGACATGACCTCCCAGGGACTTTTTCCCAAAGTGGAGCATTCTCGTCGCTTGATGGCCCAGTGCTTGCAGGGGGGCTGATGCGGTCAAAGTAGAGAGGTTCTTCAGAAACGTGACCACGCCCTGCTGCCCTTCTAGGTCAGTGACAGTGGCGCCAGAGAGCCCGGGGACAGGTCTACTCTCTCAGGGCACGGGCGAGGGGATTGCTTGAATGCACCCATTAAAGAACTGCATGCATTCAGCAAATATTGATCCGGTGTGACCCTGGGGCCAGTTGGAGGCCAGGCTGCAGGGATACGGAGGAGACCCTATGCTCTCTTCCCTCGAGGGGTTTTGCAGGCCGCGAGAGGCAGACTGAGGACCGGATTCTTGCTAAGCAGAGTGATAAGCTCTTTACTGGGTGGGGCGGGGAGGGGGGGGAAGGGGCGGGGAGCCAAAGAGGATGCCCTTAATATAGCTGTGGGAGAGGAGCTGGTGGCTTCAGATCTCTCTTTAAAGATAGAGATGAATTGCTTTTGGGCGGAGGAAGCGGCACAGGGTAAAGGGAGGGAGGCGTGTGGAGACAGGGAGCACATTCTTCTCTGCATGGGTTTGCTGATACATGGAGTATCAGGTGTGCGGGGTTGCGGGGGGTCAGTAAGAGCGAAGAGGGTGATATTGGTAGCTGGGACTAGAGCTGGCTCAGGAATGGTTTAGTGAGCCTGGCTAAGGAGTCTGGGTTTTATTCCAAAGGTGATGGGGAGCCATAGGGCGTTATAGAGCAGAGATGGGCGTGGTCAGAAATGCTTGTTAAAAATGGTAGGATCCCAGCACCTGGCTGAAGCTCTGTTGGGCGGCGTGCTAGGCTCAACCAGCAGTATGGGAGAGTGCCCTCAGAGCATCTTCCAGAATCTCTGGATTCTGCCCTATGGATAGGCATCCCCTCAGCCCGTTGCCCGAGCATCTGGAACCCTGAGAGATTATTGGCTCTTTTCACCCAGTTTCCTTCCACTGGGAGCCTTGGGTATATCTCTGATAATACCTTCGGTTTAAGAACCTCGTGGTAAAACATGGAGGACTCCTAGAGGCAAGGTAGAACTTTTTGGGTTCAAATCCTCCCTCTGCTACCTAATTCGCTGTCTGCTTTTGGGCAAGTCATCCTGCCTTTTGGCCTCCTCTTCTCATCTAAAAAGGGGCATGAGGGGCGCCTGGGTGGCTCAGTAGGTTAAGCATCCGACTTCAGCTCAGGTCACAATCTCATGGTTTATGAGTTCGAGCCCCGCGTCAGGCTCTGTGCTGACAGCTTGGAGCCTGGAGTCTGTTTTCGGATTCTGTCTCTCCCTCTCTCTCTCTCCCTCCCCTGCTCACATTCTGTCTCTCAAAAATAAATAAACATAAAAAATTTTTTTAAAAATAAAATGGGGCGTGGTATTTCCAGTGATGGGACTGGTAGAAAGAACACTATGACCGTGCATTTGAAAGAATTCTCTCAGATAAAAACTTACAGACATTGATTTTTTTTTTAATTTTAATGTTTTATTTATTTCTGAGAGAGAGAGGCAGCATGAGCAGGGGAGGGTCAGAGAGAGAGGGAAACACAGAACCTGAAACAGGCTCCAGGCTCTGAACTGTCAGCACAGAGCTCGATGCGGGGCTTGAACCCATGAACCAGGAGATCATGACCTGAGCCAAAGTCAGACACTTAACTGACTGAGCCACCCAGGTGCCCCCAGATATTGATTTTTAAAACGTCGAGCTCCCCAGGGGCTCCCTTGTTCCCGTCACAGGTATTGGCTGCTGGAAGACTTTGGTTTCTCGGCAAACAATTTTTACAAGGCCTAGCAGAACAGGGCAGGCAGGGTGAAGCGTGGGGATGATCTAATGACACCTGTTCTTTAGGAGCAATTACTAATTAATTCCCGTGGAATGTTTCCACTGGAAACAAACTAATCTGGAGACAGAAGCAATCCCAAGAACCAAGATATATAATTGAGATAATCGCCGCGCGTAAATAACATCTGTGAGCAGCAGATGCTGACACCTGGCTCCCACAAGACACCGGCAAAGGATGTTTTCTCCAGGACACTGGCTGCTTTTTTTTTTTTCCTATTTGATTCATGCCTTAGACCTTCGTCTCTTCCCCCAAAGGAAATATGGTATTTGCTTTTTGCTAACTGGAGACCTTCCCCCACCCCCATGCTCTTTCCTCTACTTAAGTCATGCAGGGGACTGGGTTCACCTCTCCCTGTTGAGAATAAAGCTGTCACCAAGTCACAGGCAAGCCCCCAACTGGTGCTTCAGTCCTTCCCCCTTCATTCCCCACCGCTTATCACCCCCCACCTGTATCTCTCATTTGGGGTTCTTGTCCGCTGGCCCCTGGCCTGGTCCCAGCGATCTTTCTGCCGCCTGATCTTTGAAGAGAGAATTTTAAAATTTGCGTGCAGTCTTGGCTTTTTGTGTTCAAGATCTGTCCACAGCTTCCGTGGCCTTCGGAATGCAGTGCGGATTCCTCAACATGACCTTCAAGGATGCCGCATCCGGCTCCCGTGCTCCTGACCCTCTGACCAGCAGCTTAGGGATGGCTTGGGGTCGCTCACACGTGTCTCACCCCCTTCCCGCCTTTGCCCAGGCTGTGCCCTCGGCCAGACTCTGGCTTCTTCCTTCTGAAACCTCTTTGCCTGCTGACCATCTGGTTCTTTTCTTCTTCTTCTTTTTTTAATGTTTATTTATTTTTGAGAGAGAGAGATAATCCAAAGCAGGCTCCAGACTCTGAGGTGTCAGCACAGAGCTTGACGCGGGGCTCGAACCCACAAACCATGACATCATGACCTGAGCTGAAGTCGGACACACAACCGACTGAGCCACCCAGGTGCCCCCATCTGGTTCTCTTCTGAGCTGAGACATCTCTGGGAGCCGTCTCTGACCCCCATGGGCTGGGCGAGGGCCCACCCCTCTGCTCTCACTGTCTCTGTGGGCTGGCACACATCATTCTCCCGAAGTCACCGCCTTTGCTTGCCTGTGCCCTGCACTGGCCATCCAGCTCCTTTAGGGCGGGCACTGGGCTGCTAAGGAAACACACCGAGAGACTGGTCCAAAGTCACAAACGTAGTAAGAAATGAAGCTGGGATTTGAACTCACAGACATCACCACAAGGGAGTTTACCGGCTGCTACCCCAGACCACGAATGTATCTCCCGTCAGCCCTCTGCCGCTGGGTCCTCACGCCCCTGCGGGAAGCCCCGCCCACCGGGGGGTTCCAGCGCAGTTTCTGTCCCTCCAGGTGGGCCCCTTGGGCCTGGTGTGTCTTCCATGTGATGCACCCCCAGCCATGAGGTCCCCCCTCCCTCACCTACTAGTGCGGGAGACTGGTAACCCTTGATTCATCCCCAGTGCCCTTAGGCAGGACGTTTGTCACCATGTGTCACCCATGCTTCCGGGAGACATTGAAAATAATTACCACGCTCGGGAAGAGGAGTCTGATGGGAGTCTTCTGTGTGAGTGAGCGCCTTCTGAATGTTTCTCCACAGCCGGGAGCCACAGGACAGGTGGCCTGGGTATTTTATCCAAAGAGATAAAAAAAAAAAACACCCTTTCTTTACCCCTTTTTCAAGATTATGTTGGAGTGAATTGATTCAATATTAACATAATCTCCTGTCAGAGTCGTGGATGCCATGACTTAATTTGATCCCCTCAACCCACTTGAATGCGGCGAATGCGATGTGAGCAGGGCCTCCTCTCTTTGAGGCTCAGGGTAGGGGTGGGTCTGCAGACGGCGGGTGCCCTGTGGCTCAGTAGGGACTCACCGGATGGGCCGTGAGCAGCCCGTTCTACGCTCATTTCAGGTAGGAGGGAGCCAGGCATATAGGAGACTTACCCAAAGTCACAGAGTTTGGGGGGAACTGGGATTTTTTTAAAATAACGTATTTTGAAGAAATTTCAAGCTTAAAGTGGCAAGAATAGTTAAGAGGATCTTTGCTTATCCTTCATTTAGATTCATCAATCTGTGGGGCGCCCTGGGGGCTCAGTCGGTTAAACCTCCAAGTCTTGACTTCCGCTCACGTCATGATCTCACGGTTCTGAGTACGAGCCCCACATTGGGCTCTGTGCAGAGCCTGCTTGGGATTCTCTCTCCCCCTCTCTCTGTGACCCTCCCCTGCTCTCTCCTTCTCTCTAAATAAATAAATAACTAAACTTTAAAAAGATTCATCGCTTTGTAACATTCTACCACATTTGTTTTGTCATTCTTTCTCATTCTGAATTATTGGAAAAAGAGTTACAAACACGATGCCCCTTTGCTCCAATCAAACTGGAAAGCTTCACGTTGATAAAATACTGTTTTCTAATCCAGGGGTCAATGAACTATGGCCATAGCCTGAATCTAGCTCAAATCCAACTGCCCGTTTTTCGTTTGTTTGTTTGGTTTGGTTTGGTTTTTCATTTTTTTTTTTTTGTCACAGCTTGAGAGCTTAAAATGGTTTTCATGTGTTTTTTTTTTTTAAGTTTATTTATTTATTTTGAGAGAGAGAGAGCACAAGTGAAGAAGGGACAGAGAAAGTGGAGGAGAGAGGGAAAATCCCAAGCAGACTATGCACTGTCAGCACAGACCCCAATGTGGGGCTCAAACTCATGAACCGTGAGATCATGACCTGAATTGAAGTCGGATGCTTAACTGACTGAGCCACCCAGGCGCCCCTCATTTTCATGTTTTTAAATGGCTACATTAACATTAGATAATTGGGGCACCTGGGTGGCTCAATGGGTTGAACATCTGGCTCAGGTCACAATCTTGTGGTTTGTGAGTTTGAGCCCGGCATCAGGCTCTGTGCTGACAGCTCGGAGCCTGGAGCCTGTTTCGGATTCTGTGTCTCCCTCTCTCTCTGCCCCTGCCCCGCTTGTGCTCTGTCTTTCTGTGTCTCAAAAATAAATAAACATTGGGCACCTGGGAGGCTCAGTTGGTTGAGTGTCCGACTTCAGCTCAGGTCATGATCTCACTATTTGTGAGTTCGGGTCCCACATCAGGCTCTGTGCTGACAGCTCAGAAGTCTGCTTTGGATTCTATGTCTCTCTCTCTCCCTCCCCTGCTTGTGTGCTCTCTGTCTCTTTTTCAAAAATAAATAAACATTGGGGCGCCTGGGTGGCTTAGTCGGTTAAGCGTCCGACTTTCGCTTAGGTCATGATCTCGCGGTTCGTGGGTTCGAGCCCCGCGTCGGGCTCTGTGCTGACTGCTCAGAGCCTGGAGCCTGTTTCAGTCTGTGACTCCCTCTCTCTCTGACCTCCCTGCTCACGCTGTCTCTCTCTCTCC
Source organism: Proteles cristata cristata (assembly GCA_017311185.1). Taxonomy (NCBI): domain Eukaryota; kingdom Metazoa; phylum Chordata; class Mammalia; order Carnivora; family Hyaenidae; genus Proteles; species Proteles cristata. The sequence continues at coordinate 1,211,988 of JAESUZ010001906.1, read as the reverse complement.
TAGAAATAAATAAAAATATTTAAAATAAATAAATAAATAAATAAATAAATAAACATTAAAAATTTTAAAAATAAATAAACATTAAAAAATGTTTTAAGTTAATTCATTCTGCTTGCTGTTTCTGAGACTCTCATAGTTTAGCCATTTTGTTGCTGATACCCGTGTAGGTTGTATCCAGATTCTGGTAACTAAAGATACAGCCACCATGGAAATTTCTCCCCATGTTATTTTATTCAGGAAGCAGGTGCGTGTGTGTGCGCCTCTGTAGACCTATCGATGTGGCTGAACAGTCTCCCAAATGTCCGCAGGCACGTTTACTCTGGCCAGCAGAATATGAGGGTCCCATGGGGTCAGCACCTGCTCCTGGTAGCGATTCCCACTGCAGCCACTCTGAAGGAGGAGGTGTTCTGTGGTCTGTTTTGCATTTTCCTGACGAGTAATGAGGTGATCCCCTTGTCGAAGCAGACGGACCATTTGGATGACTACTTCTGCCTTCTTCAAGCTGCCTGTGCGCCTTTCAAACTATTGGCCATTTTTTGTAGTGATTCGTGAGCAACGCTGGATGTAAGCTCTTTGCTGGTTAGGTTTATTGCACATACTTTCTCTCGTTTTGCAGACAAACTTTGGGGCACACTGCTGCCTTCCCTTAGCAGTGCCGTTTTAGGAACAGAAGCCCTTAATTGCAAGGTAACCCAGCTGGTCAATGTTAAATGTCTCAGAATACAAATTTAAAACGCCTTGGTCAGGCAGAGGGCATCCTGGTTAGCCGAATGCTCTGGTTAAGTGAGGGTGGTGGGGCAGGATGGTGGGAAGCTCACCCCTCTCTACCTGGGCCTTTGCCTGGACTCCAGGTCCAGCCCTGGACGTTTGCTGAGCAAGTCTGTGGTCACTCTGCGTGCGGGTCATCTCCTCCTGCAGGGGAAGGTCCTGCCCACACAATCTGCCCCTTGTCCTTTGTATGGAGCTGGCTGTCTGGACACCGGCCCATGTCTGAGGCAGAGACCTGTGCTCAGGAGGGACCTGGGAAGCAGCCAGGCAGCAGGTGGCCTCCCGAGTGGGTGCTCAGGCGGGCAGTGGGCAACTCAGGCTGCAGACCCAGGCGCCCCCTACCGCATCGCCCCCCCAGACCGGAACGGGTTACTGATGCACTGAGCTGACCTCTTTCCTTGGCTCCCTCAGCACCTTGTGTGGAGCCCCTACCATGTGAGGACCCAGAGGGGAGCAAGCCCCCGGTGGCCTCCAGGAGCCCATTATCTAGTGGGAAGACAGGGAGGTACTCAGACGCTGCACTATTTAGGGGAGCAGCGGGGTGCTGAAAATATAATAAAAATGAGGGCATGATAGGAGGGGGTAGGGAGGGCCTTTTATGTGTATTTTATCCTGCTTTTCCAAGGTTTTCTTGTTTTTGGAGAACATCAGTGTACCCGAAAGCCACTGCAGCCAGAAGTGAAGTCAGGAAGGAAATTCGTAAAGTCTGTTCCACCGTGTAATACCTGAGCGGTCCTTAGATCCCGTAATACAAAATCAGGAGGGACTCTTTTTTTTTTTTTCCATTTTAATTTTTACTGAAGTCTAGTTGGCAGGTAGTATTATCTTAGCCTCAGCTTGTACAACGCAGTGATTCAACAACTATATGCATGAGCAGACGCTCACCGCAGTAGGGGAGGAAGGACTCTTAAACCCTCAAAGGAATAGAGTCCGTACAAGTGAAAGGAGGTCTGTTTTACTCAGCAGGTGGGAAGCCCAGGCCACAGGGCTCACCAGAAAAAGCTGTGGGTTTAAAATTCAGTCCAGGTCCCGGCCCCTTTCACCACTTAGAAGCTGTGTGCTCTTGACAAGTTAACCGACCTCTCTGAGCCTCAGTTTCTTCCATCCATACAATGGTGATCAAAGTCCCCACTTCACAGAGTTGTCACATGTTGCAAATAACATGTTCACAGTGAGCACTCAGAGACTCGTTATGGTTAGCGCACTACTAATAATGATTATTTTCACTGTGAGGAGGATGGAAAGCAGAAATACTCAGAAAGCATTTCGGTGCATCAATAAATAATGATCCTCCAACACAGTGTAAGCAAGACGATGGGATGTTTAATAGATGCTCACATCGTTTGATCAAGGACACAGAGAGTAACCACCAGATGGTCTCGGGAAGTCTCCCCTTGGGGCCACTGTCATCGAACTTCTGAGCCGGATAGACCGTTGGTGGACCTAGCCTGACATTTTTAATATGTTTGCATTTAATACATTTGTTCGCTATCAGGGCTGTCTATAGTTTGAGATGCTGGTAAATCCCTTCAGGGGAAAGCCCTTCCCACTGAAGGTTAATGCTTCCGAGTGCCCGGATGGGATGTCAAGGCCTGGGATGTGTTGAGATTAGCCCGCTGGTGACACCGTTTCTTAGAATGCTCCCCGCGTGGCATTTGTGATGCAGGATCCTTAAATCCACCGCATGGCCCAGAAATCCTAGCTCTAACCATTCTGCCGAAATATCAGTGTCTTTCCCTCTCCCCGCCTCATTCCATATGTCTGGTCCACTCCTCTAGCGGCTTAATAAGTCCCAAGTAAACATTTTCGCCAGGTATTTAAAGCAGGCAGATGGCTTTGCATAGGCAAGTAATATGCTATTCATCGGGTTGTAGTTGATGTAGATGTGACGGGAATCTCAATCGCCCTCCCAGGGAATGGAGGGGAGGAGCAGAACGTCACAGAGAGCACGTCGCAGATGAACCCGGCAGTAGAGACAGGCTCGTTGCAGCATGGGCTGTGCGGTAGCCCAGGAGGGGCCCGGGCGTGGAGTCCCCTTGACTTGGATGTGATCCCGGGCAGGTCACTTCCCCTGCCCGGGTTGCCGTTTCCCCACTTGTGGGCTGATCCCTGCCTCGCCGAGCAGTTGTGGGTAGTGAACCGCGAGGGCCCCCACGGTGCCTAACCGAGTCTGCGTTGGAGAAGCTTCATTCCCTCATCTTTTTCCCCTTGAACATTCAGGAAGAGGGAGTATTTATTCCCCTTTGAGGACGGATCTGTACACAGAATAGGTGAGCAATGAATGAGTGTTATTGTATCACAAGGTTTTGGCTCAAACTACCTTGTTTGATCCAACATTTTTGGCAGACCAGGGTCACCAAAGGCATTTTTTAAAATAATTTTTTAAATATTTTATTTATTTCTGAGAGAGAGAGAGAGAGAGAGGGAGAGGTGGAGGGTCAGAGAGAGAGGGAGACACAGAATCTGAAACAGACTCCAGGCCCTGAGCTAGCTGTCAGCACAGAGCCCTACACGGGGCTCGAACCCACGAACCGTGAGATCATGACCTGAGCCGAAGCTGGACACTTAACGAATTGAGCCACCCAGGCGCCCCTTAAACTATTTTTTAATGTTTATTTTATTTATTTTGAGAGAGGGAGAGAGAAAAAGAATAGGAGAGGGGCAGAGAGAGAGAGAGACAGAGAGAGAGAGAGAGAGAGAGAGAGAAGATCCCAAGCAGGCTCTGAGCTAACAGCACAGAGCCTGATGTGGGGCTTGAACTCCCGAACCATGAGATCGTGACCTGAGCCAAAATCAAGAGTCAGACACTTAACAGACTGAGTCACCCTGGCGCCCCTGCTACCAGTGGTCTTGAGTGTTGACTCTGTGACAGACACTGTGCACGTATTATCTCTCCTAACTTGCTCACTTATTTTGCATCTGCCAACCCAGCTCAAAGCAGCTCAAGCGGGAGATTATTGACCAAAATATCTGAAATGTTCTGAGGCTCACCCTGCCTGTCACTGAGAAATGTGTTTCCTGCCTCAGCACCTCTGATGTCCCCTTATGTTCTCAGGAAGCTTCTTCTTTCTTGCTGGGAGGAGGGCCGCCAGAGACGCCAAGCGTACTTCCTGCGTCACAAAGAACAAGCTTTGTTTCTCCAGTCCCAGCAGAAATCTTGAGGTCTTCCATGCTATTATCCCACAGCCTAGCACTCTGGCCCACAGGAAGCGGCGTCCTGCTTGGCTAGGCTGAGTCACATGACCTTCCCAGAGCTTGATAGGGGATGGGGTCAGCTCTATCAGAACCACTTGGACACTTGGGGGATGGGCTTTTTTTTTTTTTTTGCAGGGGACATGGGGTACCACTATGAAAGGAAGGGAGAATACAAGCTGTGCACACGCATTGCAAAATTTCCCCTGTAAACGTGTCGTGGGCACCACTGTTACTGAAGGAATGCAGGGTAAAGGCTCAGAGTGGGAGTCACTCCAGGGCTGTGAGATCTGGAGTAAGTCCTTGGCCTCTCTATCCTCAGTTACTGACTCTACTTCAGAGTGTCATTGTGAAGGACAAGTGAGTAAATACATTAAAAGTGCTCAGAGCAGTGCCTGGCACAGAGCAAGAGCTCATCTTCCTAATCCATATGCATGGCCACCTCTAGGCTTGTGCAGTGCACAACGAATACAACTGTACTCAGCCATCCTACCCAATGAATATGAGCCACTATTTCCCTCATTTCGTGAATGGGAAAATGAAAGCTTAGAGAGACTAAGTCATCCACCCAAGGTCATAGACTTATATATAGAAATTGGGGATTAGGGGCACCTGGGTGGCTTAGTCGGTTAAGCGTCCAACTTTCGCTTAGGTCATGATCTTGTGGTTTGTGGGTTCAAGCCCCGCGTCGGGCTCTGTGCTGACTGCCAGCTCAGAGCCTGGAGCCTGTTTCAGTCTGTGACTCCCTCTCTTTCTGATCCTCCCCTGCTCACGCTGTCTCTCTCTCTCTCCTAGAAATAAAATAAAACATTAAAAAAAAAAAGAAAGAAATTGGGGATTGGACCCCAATTCTGCCTAACTACTGAATGTGCTTTTAACCACCCGGCAATGCTGTGGTAATGATGAATGTCCCACTTCGTGGCGGATGAGAGGCCATACTGGGGAAGCGCACTGCCGGCCCCATCCTTTGGTGGAAAGCGCTCAGAGCAGTGCCTGGAACAGAGTAAGAGTTCGTCATCACCAATGTCCATGGCATTCCTTCTCCAGATTTATGCAGTGCTTTATCTGTCCTTTCCTCTTACCCAGGAGAGCTCCAGGCTTCCAGAAGCTTCAGGGCTCTCCCACAATCCCTGAAGAGTCAGGACCTCACCCTTAGTTCATGCTCAAGGTCAGGAAGCATGTTCCCACCTGTAGCTAGAGAAGACTTCCAGCTCAAGGGGCTGGGGCAGAGTGACACCGTCCCGTGGGCACCCACCTTCCTGACTTTCTCAGATTCTGGGAAAGGGCACCTGACTGAACGAGCGAATGATAGAACGACACCATGAGCAGGTGGAAGAGAAGCTTCTGGTAATGGAAGGTGTTGGGTGCTTTAGTCCATATACCTTTGGTATTGTGTCAGCTTTACAAGAAGCTAGATTTGGAGGCGAGAGGAAAACATGAACTTGTATGAGAATCAGATCAGTTGTCTCATTGAGAGCCTGCTGGGGGCTCAGCCTTCACAGGTGTGAAGAGGGATGGACATTGTCAGGGACTTTTCCCCCCAGCCCTCTCCGCCCTGCATCTTGAAGGTCTGGCGAGGAACCGCCCAAGAGGGCTCGTCCATGTGGAAGGATGGTGACGTGGAGCCGAAAAGGGTGAGCTGTCCCCTGCCTCCTGGGATCCTCACTGCCGCACTGGCTACGGGGACAGGAGAGTGGACCCCAATAACCCTTCCCGAGGGGCGTCCCGGCTGCCCGACTCCCTTCTGCTCTCTGACGGCCCCTCCTGGGGTGCGTCCGGGAAGGGAAGGCATTTTCAAAGCGGCTTTGGGCTACATCACTCCCCCGAAAGGTCTGATCTCAGCCCCAGCATAACTTGCCACCCGACTTCATAAAAATGTCACTCAAACAGCCCCCATATGGAAATAACGCACGGTGAGTTATTCTTACACCGGGTCATCCATAATGGAAAATCAGCCCGAGATGGCCCTGTATTTCTTCCCGCTCCCTAAAGTGTAATAAATTGACATTTTTAAAGCTCGGCATTTAGATGGCTTGTCAGCAGCCGCCCGGAGCCTGCCCAGTGGGGGTGTCGGGCTGGGGGGGAGAGGTTCTGGTCTTGCCCCTCGAGATCCTACTGGCTAGTGTGCCTCTGGGTGGGCACCCTTCCCTCTCCCTCCCTAGTCTGCCAGGAAGCCTGAAGTTCCTCCCTGAGGTGGTGGGAGCCGAGCCCCCGCCTCATCCTGGCTGTGGGAACTTTACATTCTTTCTGTCATTCTCCTTGCCTCCAAAATGGGGTTAAAAAACCATTTTGGGGCATGTGGGTGGCTCAGTCAATGAAGCATCCAACCCTTGATTTCTGCTCAGGTCACAATCTCATGGTTCCTGGGATCGAGCCCCATGTGGGGCTCTGCGCTGACCGTGAGGAGCCTGCTTGGGATTCTCTCTCTCCCTCTCTCTCTGCCCCTCTCCTGCTTGTGAGTGATCTTGCTCTCTCTCAACATAAATTAAAAAAAAAAATTCTTAGGCTGTTAAAGGGAATGAAAGGGACAAACAGGAGTGACAACGGCCATTACTCTTAGGGTTTTCTCAGTGCCAGACGCGGTGCTAAGTACTCCCATGATTTCACTCACTTGCTATGCAGGACTGCATAGCGAGAGGGCTCTGCCCATTTCACAGGTGAGGAAACTGAAGCGCGAGATCCAGTGACCCACTGAGAGAGGCCGATGCTCCGGGTCCGGCTCCATGCTCACCCTCAGACCCCCACTCATGGTGGGAGCCGGCACTTAGCAAGTGCCAGTAAGCATTGGTTTCCTTCCTTGTCTCTTGGGAATGGACTCGTTTATCTGTGGGAGGCTCCAGGGATGATGCATGTTTCCTCGGGGCCACTGCATCGGTTCAGGTCCCCCCCCCCCCAGTTCCGTTCCCTTGTCTCTGATTGCTCTGCCTCACATTCCACAGCCCACCCCTCCCACCCCACCCCCGCCTGGCCCCAACCATCATGACACTGCTTGGGCGGCTCCTATTATAGCCCCACGCCACCTAGCCAACCATTTGCTCTGCAAACAAGCTTTCTCTTTCTTTTAATCCACCTGCCCCCATGCGGTCCAGACTTTCCAGAGAGTGTCTTTTCTTTTTTTTTTTTACAAATAGTTTATTGTCAAATTAGTTTCCACATAACACCCAGTGCTCATCCCCACAAGTGTCCTTCTCCATGCCCATCCCTCCTCCCCCCCACATCCATCAGTCCTCAGTTTTTGTCAGCATTCAAGAGTCTCTCATGGTTTGCCTCTCTCCCTTTCCCCCACCATTTCCCCCCTTCTTCTCCCCCTTGTTCCTCCATCAAGTTCCTCCTAATCCTCCTATACGTGCAAACATATGATATTTGTCCTTCTCTGCCTGACTTATTTCGCTCAGCATAACGCCCTCAAGGTCCATCCATGTTGCTACACATGGCCAGATTTCACTGTTTCTCATTGCCGTGTAGTATTCCATGGTATAGATAAACCACATCTTCTTGATCCATTCATCTGTTGATGGACACTTAGGCTCTTTCCATGTTTTAGCTATTGTGGAGAGTGCTGCTATGAACATTGGGGTACATGTGCTCCTATGCCTCAGCATTTCTGTATCCCTTGGGTAAATTCCTAGCAGTGCTATTGCTGGGTCATAGGGGAGTTCTATTGTTAGTTTTCTGAGGAACCTCCACTGTTTTCCAGAGGGGCTGTACCAGTTTACATTCCCACCAACAGTGTAGGAGGGTGCCCGTTTCTCCACATCCTCGCCAGCATCTAGAGTTCTCTGATGTGCTCATTTTAGCCACTCTGACCGGCGTGAGGTGGTATCTCAGTGTGGTTTTGATTTGTATTTCCCTGATGAGGAGGGATGCTGAGCATCGTTTCATGTGTCTGTTGGCCATCTGGATGTCCTCTTTGGAGAAGTGTCTGTTCATATCTTCTGCCCATTTCTTCACTGGGTTGTTTGTTTTTCAGGTGTAGTTTGGTGAGTTCCTTATAGATTCTGGATATTAACCCTTTATCTGATATGTCATTTGCAACTATCTTTTCCCATTCCGTTGGTTGCCTATTAGTTTTGTGGGTTGTTTCTTTTGCTGTGCAGAAGCTTTTAATCTTGATGAGGTCCCAATCATTTATTTTTGCTCTTGATTCCCTTGCTTTTGGATAGTGTCTTTTCACAAGGGGCAGAGGAGCCTAGCAATAAAGAGCTCGGACTCCGGAGCTGGACGCAGCAGGCTTCTCCACTGACCAGCTGTGCAACCGCTGGGCAAGGCCTTTCTGCTCTGGGGGCTTCCATGTCCTCATATATCAGCCAGTCCGAATGGTGGGTCCCCTGCTCCCAAGAGTTCTCACGGGGCTTTTCTAAAGCAAGACAGAGAACACACAGCGCCCTGGAAACGGTCCCCGTACAACAGTAGCAGATGCGCCTGTCAATGCCCAAACCGACTGGGGGAAAGGTAATCCTGTCCCAAACCCAGAAGGAGCTAAGAAGGACAGCAGCAGTTCCGGGGAGGGACTGTCCCCCTTGCTGCTTGCTCCAGGGAGGCTGGGGAGAGGAAAGGCCGCTTCTTGATCACATCAGACACCACCGGTGAAAAGGAGATACCAGTAGAGCCTTCTCGCTCCGAGGAGGCTCTGACGACCAGGGCATCACGCTGCCAAAACCCTCAGCCTGAATTGGGAACAGCTATCCTTGTATTTGGCACTTCACTGTGCGGTCACTGACAGTGGCTGTTGCTTGCTGCTTGGCCCCGAGCCAGGCAACTTGGCCAGGCAGCAGAGTGCTGTGTGATATTCCCCTCCCCCACTGTTAGCCACTTGACGTCACCTCCCAGGATGGCCCACCAGCTCCGGGCCGCCCAGACCTTTCCTTCTTGGCACATACTGCAGCGTGTCCTCACTGGCTGCCCTCTTTCCAGTCTATTCCACCAAAGCCCATCCTGCCCACGACAGCTGCCTGCCTCTTCCCCCTCCACCAGTGGTTTCCCTACAGAGCAGAGTCGGCTCACTGGCCTCACCAATGGGACCCCCTCCCCAATGGGACCCCCTCCCCATCTGCTACTTCAACACCCCTTCCCCATCCTCCCCTGGACAGCTGTCCAGCCACACTGGCCGCCTTTCTGTCCCTCAGCACCACTTCCACTTTCATTTCTGTTCCTGCCTCAGGACCTTTGCACCCGCTACTTCCTCCACTCAAGGCACTCTTCCTCTTTAATAGGTACACGGTTGACTCCTTGCATCTTTCAGGTCATAGTTTAAATCCTCTCCTTAATGAAGCGTCTGACTTCTACAGGAACCAGGGTCTGGCTTTGCTCTGCCACCGGTCTGCCTGGCCCAGAGGCCCCCAGAGCCTCCTGTGGGGAGATGACAGTGCCTGACCTCTCACCTCCTCTGTCAATGATGCTCTAACAATGCCAGTACCTCCTCTCGCTCCCCATCATGCTCCATGTGTCTCAGCCGTCTTCCCCCCACAACCCTCCCCCCCCCACCCAGGGAAATGGGCCGTCCTGCACGGAGCCCACCGCAGGAACACATTGTTCTTGGGGTCTGGGAAAATGGGAGTTTTGTGGATGTTGGCTGCTGGCAGTGGGGTGGGACCAGAACTAGTGCCAGTGTGAGAAGGGTTAGGGCCTCGATTTCCCCATGTGTATAATGGGGGAACACCTCACAGAGCTAAGATGAGGGTTACAAGCGACAATGAAAGTAGCACCTTTTCCCCCGGGGCACTTGATTGGAGACGTTGGAATCCCAGGTGACCTCCATTGTCCCCGCCTTCCACTGCCGTTGCCATTATTCTGACATCCGGCCTGGGCTCCTGATATTCCGAGGAAGACATTCTCTGCCCAGTTTGGAAGGAGATAAAAATGCTTCCAGGGTGGGGTGGGGGGCTCTACCCACAGAAACCCCCACCTCAGCCTGTTGTCCTGGGGTGGCCTTCACCTTGGCTCAACGGCTTCCCTTTCACAGATCAAGGGGACCCCTTCACTTACTCGGTGGCCTCGGAGGTCAGAGATTGTCTGCACGTCATTTCGCAGAGGCTCCAGCTTGCTTTTCTCTTCTGTCCTGTGAACACGAGCCTTAATATGATTAGCCGTTTGGGAGGGGCGGTGGCTGGGAGGGAGAAGACCTGCCAGTCTGGACAATACAAGTGCCGTCTTCCCTCCTTGCGGCTGTGTGACCTCAGGCAAGGCACTGTCCCTCTCTGAGCCCTGAGTGTTTTGCTCAGGCAGTCTTTACGTGTGCTTTCTGCTCAGAGATTCTAAGGTTCGGAAATCAAGGGGAAACTGCCAGGCACAGAAGGGACTTAGGGTTTGTGCCCGGATGTGGTTTTCTCCAGCGGGGAACGTCTGTCTTCTGGGGCCACAGAAGATAATTGTGCCTATTTGATGGTCCCGCTTTGCTAAGATAGAAGGCCTACTGTGTGCCAGTGGGTGAGCTTCAGATGAGAAAGAAAAGGGTGAGAAAGAGAAACTTTGTTTAGGTCGGTGGCTCTTAACCTTCAAGAACCCAGGAAAAATGCTTATGTGGCAAATAGTTTACATACCATTTAAAGGGGGATTATGATTCTGAAACCTGGTTAAGAAACCTCTTCTTGGGGCTCCTGGGTGGCTTAGTCGGTTAAGCGTCTGACTTTCGCTTAGGTCATGTACTCGCGGTTCGTGGGTTTGAGCCCCGCGTCGGGCTCTGTGCTGACTGCCAGTTCAGAGCCTGGAGTCTGTTTCAGTCTGTGACTCCCTCTCTCTCTGACCCTCCCCTGCTCACGCTCTCTCTCTCTCTCCTAGAAATAAAAAAAAAAAAAAATTAAAAAAATAAAATTAAAAAAAAAAAACCTCTTTGGCAAGTTCCCACTAACTTTTGAGCACCTCCTCCGGGAGGCCTTCCCTGATTTCATCCTGTGTTCCCAGTATCTCCATACCTTCCTTCCTGTGCTACTCAGGGAGGCTCTTGCTGCTGGTCTCCCTCATGGGGCGGGGCAGGGGGTCCAGGGCCAGGCTCCCTGCCTGCACTAAGTGGGTGCACTAAGTGGGTGCACTAAGTGGGTGCACTAAGTGGGTGTCAGCAAACATTTGCCGAGTGGAGCTGAGGGCCAGCTACTGGCCCCAAAAAGTGGCCTAGCCTGATTTCATGGTCCATTTTGAGCATCTCCGAGCCACCTCACATGCAAACACATTCGCTTCCCCTCGTTGTGGGCTGATGAATCGCTGTGAAGACGGGAGGGTAGTCCATAAATTATCCCGCCACCGAGAGGGGCTGGGCTGGGTTGGCGGGAAAGGACACTCAAGGGGGCAGCGTCACGAGGCTCCTCTCTCTTCTCCTCCCCGTGCCCGGTGCAGCTGGAGCAGAGTGAGGCCAAGTGTGAGGACGCCTTGAAGACCCAGAAGGCGCTGACTGCGGACCTGGAGAGCATGCACAGCGAGCTGGAGAGCATGACCCGGAATAAGAGCCTGGTACCCGCCCCTCCGTGGAGTGTGGGGCCCCGGGGCCAGCGCAGGGCTCTGGGCACCAGCATGGGGCTGCTGCGTACTCAGCACTGCAAGGGGGGCTGAGGGTGCTTACTGTAGACTTGCTGGGTCAACATTCTGCAAGTACAGGCCTTCTGCTCTGAGCTGAGCCTTGTAAAGGCTCTAAGAGCATGTGTGAGAATCAACTATGTGTTCCTCTCTACAAAGCTAGGCAAGGAAACTTGTTGTAGACCTAATGTGTGCTCAGCACTGAAGGGATGCATTCAATATGAGCCTATTGTTTGCTCAGCATTCTAAGTGGGAACAAAACTGTCTGTGGTGTGCCCATAGTGTGCTCTGCAGGGGAGTGGTCCCCAGGCACCAGCTGTAGTCCTACTGTGTGCTCCCCACCGTAACAGGGGGTTTGGGCATCACAGCTGGGTTATTGCATATTCATTCTTATAACTGGAGACACAGGCATCCCTCGTGGGCCCTCTTAGGCTCACTCCTATCAGGGACCCGGCCATCTATTATGAACCTACTATGTGCTCACCACGGAATGGGAGAAATGAACATATATTCAGAATCTAATACATGGGTAAAAATTGGGTGCACATTTCTAAGTCCCCTGTCTCGGTGTCCAAGGTTAACTTAAATTTATACTCCGCATCTAAAATCCCGAAGTTTATGTGTAGCCATGGATTTATAGGCAAAAGCTGGTCTCAAGATCCCTGTTGGACCCTTCGTTCAATTTTTTGCTGGGACCAGGTTAAAGGGAACCTGCCCACAAGCATACACACACACACACACACACACACACACACACAGGAATGTACACCCTCACCTGTAAAATCACCAGACACACATACAAAACAAATGCCCTCATAGGTAAATTATGCATCTAATTTTATCCATCCACCCAATTATGTATTTACGGAGCACCTGCTGTACGCAGGCCAAGTGCTGGGAAGGTATCTGCGAACAGAACGCAGTCCCGGTTCCGGCAGAGATTACAGGGCTTTGCCCTCACACGTGTGTCCCAGGCGCAGTGAAAATGGACATAACGTGTAAACCCACGTGGGCTGACACAGACATGTAGCCGTTCACACAGCCACGTGCATGCCCGTTACACACGCACGTGTGCACACACACTCAGAGCTGTCACTGCCACACCCGCGGCCAAGCTTTCAGGTGGATGGTCCCTCCTCTGCTGCACTCACAGGCGAGCCCCCACCTTTGCTTTTAGGCAGGCCCCTGTGATCCCCCTCCCACCATCTCCCTCCACCCACCACTGTCCTGACCCCCCCACCCCCAGGTGGATGAACAGCTATACCGGCTGCAGTTTGAGAGGGCGGACCTGCTAAAGCGCATCGATGAGGACCAGGACGACCTGAACGACCTCATGCAGAAGCACAAGGACCTCATTGCTCAGGTAATGACAGAAACCAGAAGGAGGCAGGGGCCGTGGGCCGGGTAGGTGGGAGATGTTGCGAGGGGCTGTGGCTGGGCCACTCCTCTCTGTCTAAGGACCTTGGAGGGATAAATGCCACCATGATAAATGGGGATGTGACATTTCATGGGGTCCTGTTAGAGGAGGATGTCACCCTCAGATGGGCATGCATCACTGGAAGACATCACCACACAGGAAAGCTTTGATTTATTTATACATCTACCTACACATCTGCCCATCCGCATACACTTCCTATCTACCCATCTAAATATTCATCCATCCACCATTCATCTGCTCATTGGTCTACCCATCCACCTATCCCCATTTCTATCCACCCATCTATCCACCCATCTGTCCATCCACCCAACTACTCACCTGTCCATCTATCCATCCATCCATTCATCCATCCATCCATCCATCTATCCATCCCTCCACCCACTTACCCATTCATCTACCTGTCCCCATTTCTATCCACCCGTCTATCCATCCACCCATCTATCCACCCACTCAGACACTCACCTGTCCATCCATCCATCCATCCATCCATCCATCCCTCCACCCATTTACCCATTCATCACCCATCCAACTCTCCATCCACCCTTGCATCTATTCATCTATCTCTTCATATGTCTATTTATATATCTGTTCACTTATCTAATACTTACTATGCCCTCATCATGTGTTGAGCAAAAGCACATTCCATTCCTGTGTTCACATGGCTCGCAGTTTCGTGGGCTGGGCAGAGCCTCTCACATAATCACCCAGAACAGGGAGGATATTTGCAAACTGAGCTGAGAGTCCAGAAAGGAAACGAACATGGTTCTGGGACTCTTGATGTAGGCTGGAGGTCAGGGAAGCCTTCCCTGAGGAGGTGGCCCTTGGATGGAGATCTGAACAAGGAACAGGAGTCAGTGAGGTTGGAAGGGATAATGGGGGGCAGGGCATGGGAAATGTTCCAGGCAGAAGGAACAGCATATGCAAAGGATTGGGATGGTGCATTTGAGAGCCTGGCAGGAGGCTGGCGAGGGAATGTGATGCAAGATGAGTTCGGCGCAGCCCCAGAGCAGAGCAGATCAGGGACTTGTGGGCCAAGATGAGTATGGATTTTATTTTATGTGTGGTGGGAATATTGGCAAGTGTTTTTAGGGGCATGAGCGGGAGGGAGAAGAGCAGCCAGGATGCCATGCCCAGATGCTCCTGTCTTGTCCTGCGTTGGATCCTGGAGTCTAGAAAGGGTGCCTCGCGTGGAGCAGGGCACCCAGTACACAGCTGGTGAATGAGTGCAAACTGTGGCTGGCTTGTACTGGGAGGCGGAGGGGACATGGGCGAGCAGATGGACCTGGGGGACAATGGGGAGGAGCAGTGGCCAGCTGGGGCGTGGCAGAGGCTTGGGGTCAGGGCTGGCAGAAGAGTGATGGGTATCCCTGATCTGCATAACGCGGCTGTTGGGGGGGGTGGAATAGCTCCCTCCAGAAGTAATGAGTGTCTTCCCCACATCCTATCCCGGAGCGCATCCGCGGTACAGTGCCGACCAGGCGTCAGGTGCATCCTACCAAGATGGGATCCATGAGGATAACAAAAATAACCAATTATATCTATCATCCACATTAGAACAGCTATCACAAAAATAGCCTGTGCCATCTCTGCCTTTGTGAATCACACCTATTTGGGGTCAGAAGGGGAATTTCTTCCTTTGATCATTTACAAAAGCAGTGTATCCCTATGCACGTTATGAAGAATTTACATAATATATAAGATGCGGGGAAAGAGAAAGAGGGGTCTGCCTTCCCCTTGAATCCCTCTCTTCAGGGATAATCAGCCTTCACAGTTTGGTTCTACTTTAAAAAAATTCTTTTAAATGTTTATTTACTATTGAGAGACAGAGAGACATGGAGCATGAGCAGGGGAGGGGCAGAGAGAGGGAGACACAGAATCTGAAGCAGGCTCCAGGCTCTGAGCTGTCAGCACAGAACCCAATGCAAGGCTCGAACTCACCAGCCATGAGATCATGACCTGAGCTAAAGTCGGACGCTTCACTGACTGAGCTCCCCAGGCGCTCCTGGTTCTACTTTTTTTAAAGGACCCTTAGAGTCTCCACTGCCTCCTTTAGTTTCTGAACAAACCCTATGTGGAGGAGTTATGCAGAAACTATCAGCCCCTTTTACAAATGGGGATACTGAGGTGCAGAGAGGCCAGGGCCAAGTCCAGAATCCCAGTCACTTGACACTCAAGAGTTCTCTTCCCTCAGTATCTGGCCCTAGCGCTGTGGCCAGCCTGTTTCTGTCCGGGCTCTCAGGGGTGTATAACAGTGTGTCAGGCAGCTGATCAAAGCCGCGGGCTCATGTGGGGAGTGGCGCAGCAGATGTTAAGATGGCCAGTGTCGGAAGGATGTAAGCTGTAGCTTTTTGGAATGAGCCACTGTCACAGAGAGTGACAGAACTCTGATGTATATGTGTCTATGCTTGGCTCCCAAGCCCACTTCTGAGAGTCTTAGACATATGGAGGGGGGCGCAGGGGTGTCCAGCAGTCCCAGCAAAACGTCTCAAGGTAACGTGTGTTTGTCTCGCCAGTCTGCTACTGACATTGGGCAGATCCAAGAACTACAGCTGCAGCTGGAGGAAGCCAAGAAGGAGAAGCACAAACTTCAAGAGCAAGTACATGCTCAGAGCCACCATGGCGTCGGGGATGAAAGGAAGGGCACCCTCCGGGACCTCCCAGTTTGGATCCCAGGGAACTGTCACCCATTCATTCATTCACTCATTCATCCATTCACTCAACTTCACACACACACACACACACACACACACGCACACACACTGATCTTGCTCACACCAGTCAGCCTCCAAAGACACCTTGTGCAGTGAAACTCATCAGCCTTTTGGTGCAAGAGTTTCTCCCTCTGAGAAATGGTTCCAAGGAGAAAGCGATGGTCTGTGCAAGACAGGATCATGGTCCTTCATGAAATCTTCCTCTGAAGCCACGCTTCCCCCAACCACCCCTGAATTTCACTCCTTAGGCTAGTGGGCTGCCATCATCCGCGCGATTCTCAAACCCTTTCCAAGGACCGTCCACATGTGCCTGCTTAGAGTTTCTGCCAAAATGACAGAGCATCAAGCAAATGTCCATGGGCCTGAGTAATACCAAATACCACAAAAATAATAGCAGCAGTAGGCATCTGTTGGGTACTTATTATATACCAGGCACTAATCGCCTTCAATCCTCAAACAAAAAAGGAAGGAAGGAAGGAAGGGAGGGAGGGAGGGAGGAAAGAAGGGAGGAAGGAAGGAAGGAAGGAAGGAAGGAAGGAAGGAAGGAAGGAAGGAAGGAAGGAAAGGGGTGCATCTGGCTGGAAAGGGGCGGAGCCTGGCTTTGAACTCTGATGTATAATGTGTATATGCTTGGCTCCCAAGCCCACTTTTGGTTGCATCCTTGGGTGCTGAACCGCGGCTCACACACTGCTTTGCCCCCTTCGCAGAGCAGGGAAAGGAGGTACGGGAGCGCTGACTGAGTCTTGTACTGGGCGTGGAAGACACAGGAGCACCACCTCCGCATCTGGGGCGCAGGGGCAGGGCCTGGCATGAGGGAATCGGCAGTTTGTGCTCGAGCCTTTAACACATATCACCAGAGCCGAGCGGCAGGTCGTGGGAAGGGGCCGGGGGCCGAGTCCGGCGTGGGTCTCGATTCCGGGACTCGGGGCCGCAGGTGGCCAGTGGACCTCTCGGGTTCGTCCCCAGCTGCAGGTGGCTCAGATGCGCATCGAGTACCTGGAACAGTCCACCGTGGATCGAGCCATTGTCAGCAGGCAGGAGGCAGTCATCTGTGACCTGGAGAACAAGACGGAGTTCCAGAAAGTGCAGATTAAGAGATTCGAGGTACGCGTACGTAAATATCGCCCAGGCCCAGAGCAGCGGGGCTTCTGCGTAAGCTCTGTCCATCCTCTGACCATCCTTCCATCCACTCACGCCTTTCTCTGGATACCTATTCCTCACCCATCTCTCATCTGTGTTTCTTCCCCTGCTCTCTCCTTTCTGCCTTCCTCCAACCACACGGTCCCACAAATAACTATCCGCCCAGCCTACCCACCTCTGTGTACCACGCCCATGTGCCATCATTCCATCCGTCGCCCTCCTTCTGTCTTTTCTTCCTTCCTTTCTCCATTCTTTCTTCTCTTCCTCTGCTCTTCCCCTTTCTTCAGACCTTGACCCCTCTGTCTGTTCATGCTTTTATCCATCGATCCTGTTCTGCCCACCACCGTTTGCCCACTCATGCACTTATGCACCCAACACTCACTTTGGGCAGAGATGTATTTTGCACTTAGGGTGTACCAGGCTCTTTTTGGGGCACATGGAAGACAGATGTGCACAGCCGATTCCGCTTTCCAGAAATATGGGGGTTTTGTAGGAGAGGTGGGTAAAATATGTACATAAATACCCATAATACGGACAGGGGGCTGTGAGGTGTGGGGAGCAAAGGAGGTCTTTCCAAGCTGGGGAATCAGGGAGGCCTCTGGGAGGAGGTGACCTTGATGCTGGACCTTGAGCAGGGCAGGTAAGATGTGCATGGGCTGGGGTGAGGTTCAACAACTGCATTCACATGGAGCTCTGCAGGCCAGTGACATGGGCGTCACTGTCGAAGCTGTTTGTCATTAGCCACTCCCCCTCGATGTTCGCTGAAGCCACATACAGCAGGGAGGATAGGCCTCACTGAATGAACTACAAGGTGTCTGCAGATAGGTCAAGTGACCCATTCAAGATAAAGCCATTTAGGGGCGTCTGGGGGGCTCAGATGGTTGAGCATCCAACTTCGGCTCAGGTCATGATCTAACGGTTCGTGGGTTCGAGCCCCGCGTCGGGCTCTGTGCTGACAGCTCAGAGCCTGGAGCCTTCTTTGGATTCTGTCTCACTCTCTCCCTGACCCTCCCCTGCTCACGCTGTCTCTCTCTGTCTCAAAAATAAACATTAAAAAAAAAAAAAAGATAAAACTGTTTAGTGCCAGTGACGGCAGTAGATTGACTGGGGATCTTCACTCCACCCTGGTCCCAGGCTGTGATTTCTCTGCATTCCGCTGGCTTCTCCACCAGAGGGTGGCCTGCCTGGAAGCACGAGGCTGCGTTCCTCACTTTGAGCCAGTCTCCCAGTCCCCTGCTGGGCACTTGTCTCTAAGAAGACTGCACGCGATATATGAAGACCAGAGAACATCCTTCTCCGCCTTGACCCTCAGAGCTTCTCGGAACTGCTCAAGGGGTCCCTTGAGGCACAATTGTCTCTGCAGATCACCAGGGAACTCTGATTTACTACATTTTAAGTTTACATAATGTTGGGCTATATCCATTTGCTTGAATCGAGCATAGCCAAGTGATAGCAGAAAAGGAAATAAAATTACGATAAAAAAACCCTTTATGTGGCAGATTCTATGTCCAAATTCCCTTTCCTCTTCTGCCCTCATGACTTGAATTTAGTAGAATTCCGGGCCTTGGGGACACTGTTAGAGAACGGAGAATGACTCTTCTTCCTTTTAACCAACCCCCCATCTGCCCTTGTCCAGCGCTGCCCTTGAAATTGTTACTAAACTCCATTTGAAAAGCGAAGGGCAATTGAATTGTAAAGCTTTTCTTCTAAACCAGGATTCAGTCTCAGATCTGGAGAGGGGCTCAGAGCCTTGCAGAAGGGTCTGAAATATTCATGTGGGCTCCGTTTTAGGTCAACACTCGAGTATTTACCCATCAGAATCGACTGGCGGCAGGCTTGTTGGCCAGCTAATGAATTCTGCAGAACGGCCCTCGGGTTTGTTTTCTGTAGCACTGGTGATGCCCACAGCTCTCTTCTCTTTTGTTTCATTGTGCCCTCTCGGCTTTTCCCCCTGGAAAAGGAAAAAATGCCATAAAACATTAGAGCTGAGGCTCGGAGGAGGTTATCTGATCCAAACCTCCTCACTTTACAAATTGGGAAACCAAAATCCACACTGGGGAAGGGGTTTTGATTCCCCAGAGTGTAGTGTTCTCCCCAGTGAGCATCTTCGAAAAATGATGGGGGGCTGCTGCAAATATTAATAATTCCCAACTCTTATTTAGAATGTTCTGTGTGCCAGGCAGTGAGCTAAGCCTTCTGCAGAACTTAACGTGTTCAAGTCTGACAGGATCCCTGGGACATAAATACTGTCATCATCTCTGTCTCTCAGAGAGGTTAAATAACCTGCCCAAGGTCACACAGCCAGGAAGTAGTAGCAGGAGGATTGAACCTAGGACATATTCAAAACCAAGGTGTTCAGCTCCATGCTAGGCTGCCTCTCTGAATAGCAATGATCATTTGCTAGGTTTTTTTTTTTTTTAAGTTTATTTTGAGAAAGAGAGAGCACAAGCAAGAGAGAGAGAAAGAATCCATGACCTGACCCAAAAGTCAAGAGTTGGTCACTGGACTAGCTGAGCCACCCAGGCGCCCCTCATTTGCTAGGTTTTTAAAATCAACTATCGGAACTGAGGATTATCATCCTGATTACCTTATACAAGTGCAGGGAGACTCAGCAAAGGATTTCTCTCCCTGGAGCCCCCTGCCTCGGGCCCCTGGCCTCTGATTCCACAGTGGTGTGCGCTCTCTGCCCGCCTCCAGGTCCTGGTGATCCGGCTTCGGGACAGCCTGATCAAGATGGGCGAGGAGCTGACGCAGGCGGCCAAGTCCGAGTCCCAGCAGCGGGAGAGCAGCCAGTATTACCAGCGGCGCCTGGAGGAGCTGAAGGCGGACATGGAAGAGCTGGTGCAGCGGGAGGCAGAGGCCAGCCGCAGGTGCATGGAGCTGGTGAGTGTGCATGCTGGCTGTCACGGGATGGAGGGTTTCGGGCTCTGTGTGCCCAACTGCGTTCTGAATGGGAGCTGCTGGGGCAGGACTCTGGGGCCTTTGGGAAGCAGGGAGGCACCAGAAAGCGATGGGCAGAGGATCGATGCTGCCATTGGCTGCAGACTCTGGGGGCAGCCTAAAGTGGGCCAATGGCATTCACTGCTGCGGAGGGGCCGCCCAGCACGTGTACATTTCAGATGCCAGTCATTCCTTTCCTGCCTCACACATTCCACTCCAAAGGCAGGGCAGCCTCGTGGGAAGGGGACAGAAGCAATGTTGATTAAATGCCCACCTTGCATTGACTCTTCACACCCATGTCATAATCTTCATAATCCTCATAACAACCCTGGAAAGTCAGAATTATTATCCCCATTTTATAGATGAGGAAACCGAGGCTTCAAAGGGGTGAAATAGCTAGTCTAAGGTCACCCCTAGGAGCTGTCAGAGCTGTTTCTGGGCTAATAGCAGCCACAACAAAGATAAAAGTACTTCTGGGTAGGTACTATTCTTATCTCCGCTTTCCAGTTGGGGAAACTGAGGCAAGGGGCCATCAGCATGCCAAACAGAGGCTCAGAGTGGTACATTCACTTGCCCATGGCTACACACACCTTAGTAGGGATTTGAACCCAGGCCTGGCCAACTCTATAGTCTGTTTTTATTGACTAAGTTGTGCTTTGCTCCCTGGTGTGATCCAAGCAACATTTAAAATTTTGTTTCCGGGGCACCTGGGCGGTTCATTTGGTTAAGTGTCCGACTTCAGCTCAGGTCATGATCTCACAGTTTATGGTTCGAGCCCCACATCAGGCTCTATGCTGACAGCTCAGCTCCTGGAGCCTGCTTCGGATTCTGTGTCTCCCTCTCTCTCTGCCCTTACCCCACTTGTGCGTGTGCTCTTTCTCTCTCTCTCTCTCTCTCTCTCAAAAAGAAATGAACATTAAAAAATTTTTAAAAAAATTTTCCTATCCTGACCAAAAAAAAAAAAAAAAAAGGAAGAAAGTAAAATAATTTAAAAAGTAAAAATAAATAAAATGCAGAGTTTGGCATTTTACTAAATTTCATAAGGGGAAAAACAATAAAAATTTGTTTCCTGCCCAGTGGGAAGGTTCCTCCCATCATGCACTGTATTTTTCTGAGAATGGTTCCCTGCAGGCATCACAGAGCATCTGACAGAGCTGGCTTCTCCTTTTCCCCATGAGGTCCAGTGTCCCTAAGAATCCAGGTTTCTGCTTCTGTGACCCGGGGGACATCTGGCACGCCCTTTGCCTGCCACCATAGCGCCTTCACTGAGGCAGCCCGCCTCCTGCCAAGGCTTGTCCAGAAGGTCCCTAAATCACAGTCTTTATCTGCTTCCCGCCCTGTCCATTCTGGTTTTGTGACAAGTCTCCCCAACTTGTCCGCCTGCAGCAAGTATATTTCTCAGGCCACTGCCCGCCACAGCCAGTGTCACTCTTGTCAGCTTTGCCTGTGACAAGCCATCAGCCGAGCTGCTGTGTGGGGGAGGTGAGGCTCTGCACAGAGACCCGGGTTCCCGGACAAAGCCCAAGCCCCCTGAATGGCAGTTTCCCCACCTCCCACCGCCAGGGAGAGAGAAAGGCTCTTTCCTCCAGTTGACAGAATGACTTCCTCATTCACCAGCCCTGTTTCTCATGCAGCTGAGGTCCCCTCCTGCCAGCTCTGGCCAGGAGCAGAGACAACAGCCCAGCCCATCTCCTCTGATGTCTTCTTTACCCGGCCAGACACCCGGGCGTGCCAGCCAGATCAAACAGTGGCTCTCCTCCTCTCCTCTTCACTCTCCGGTTCTCGCTCTGTCTCCTTTCTCTCCTTCCCTTTTCACTTTCCTTTCCTTATCCCCATTTCCAAGGGCAGCTTAAGATCTTTAAAAAAAAACCTTTTTTTAACATTTATTTATTTTGAGAGACAGAGCACAAGCAGGGACGGGGCCGAGGGAGAGGGAGACATAGAATCTGAAGCAGGCTCCAGGCTCTGCACTAACAGTCTGACAGCAGTGAGCCCAATGTGGGGCTCGAACCCACGAACTCTGAGATCATGACCTGAGCTGAAGTTGGACGCTTAACAGACTGAGCCACCCAGGCGCCCCAGCTTCAAATCTTTAAAGGCCCTGAAATACTGAAAAGATTATAGTGCACCCACTCCCAATACAGGTACCAAAATAAAAACAACAAAAAAAACCTGTAAAATGCAAAGCTTGTGTGTTTGCTAAAATGAGATCTATACGGTTCTCTGCTTTCTGATTGCAAGATGCCACAGAAATTTACCAAGACTGAATTCTTCCCTTGGTTTCGGCGTGAGTGTGGTTGGGCCCTGTATTTTCTAGGGCTGCCTTAACAAAGTACCAAAACCTCAGCTTAAAACAGCAGAAATTTATTCTTGCACCATTCTGAAGGTCAAAAGTCTGAAATGAAGCTGTTGGCAGCGCCACACTCCCACTGAAGGCTGTTGGGGAGGATCCTTTTCCATCCTTCCAAATTCTGGTGGCTCCAGGCATTCGCAGGATGGTAGCCGCATCTCTCCGTGGATGCGCGTCTCAAATATCCTTCTGCCTTTTTTCTTAGAAGGACGCCTGTGATTGGCTTTTATTTATTTATTTATTTATTTATTTATTTATTTATTTATTTATGTTTATTTATTTCTGAGAGAGAGAGAGAGACAGTGTGAGCAGGGGAGGGTCAGAGAGAGAGGGAGACACAGAATCTGAAACAGGCTCCAGGCTCTGAGGTGTCAGCACAGAGCCCGACATGGGGCTCGAACCCACGAACCGAGAGATCATGACCTGAGCCGAAGTCGGACACTTAACCGACTGAGCCACCCAGGTGCCCCTATTGGTTTTTATCAGGTGGATTTTGTCTTGAGATCCTTACCTTAATTATATCTATTAAGATACTTTTTCCAAATAAGATCACATTGACAGCTTCTAGGAGGCTTTTTGGGCTTTGGGGGCCACCGTCCAAGCCACCAGGAGAAAGGAGGGCTGTTCCTGCTTAGCCGGTGTTCTTACAGTTTGTTTCTTTGGTGACTCTGTGGATTAGCAAGGCTCAAAGGGACAATGTCAGGCTGGCAGAGGCCTCCTAACAGTGGATGTCCCGAACTCACTAACCTCTTTGCCCTCAAATAAGCCCTCTTATCTGTGGGCCTTAGGATAGTTCCACTGGGAGAAGAGAGGCTGTCATATTTTCTTGTCATCATTTATTCCCTGGTTCACTCAACATCTGTCTATTCGGCACCAACTGTGGGCAGGGCGCAGGCGCGGGCATCAGTGTGGAGACGCAGGAGTCAAAGGCATCTCAGTGGGGCGCGCCCTGATGCTAAGCACTGCAGGCCCCGCCCCATCTGTGTGGTGTCCTGAAACCTCCCCAGGCTCCTTGGCTGTGCTCTCACCAATTCCAGGGTCAAATGCGTGCCCCCAACCTGCCCTCCTCCATGCCCTCCCTGTATGACGAGGGGACAGCTGCTCCATGCCATGTGTTGTCTAGCAAACTACACGGGAAGTCTGCAAGGCCATCAGGGTTCTGGTTCTTTCCTTCATGCCAGAGGCATCCTTGGTTTTTCTCACAGACCATGCCTGGTGCTCCAGGTTGGGGACCCAGCAGAGAACAAGACACACTTTTGCCCTCATGGGGCTCACCCTGAATGGAGAGAGACGGCAAAGGCCGTCATTCGTGTATCTTATATATTCCTCTGTGATGGGCGCTCAGGACTTTTACAGGCAAAGCAAGGTGTCTGTGCGCTGTGGTTTGGGGCCATGGCCTCTGTCACGGCCAGCCATTTCTTTGAGGAAAGCATTGCCCCTTTCACTTTCCATGTTTTAAGTTCAAATCTTCCTGGGAGAGAGAATGCATTTTCTTTTCTTTTTAACTTAAAAATTTTTTTAATGCTTATGTTTATTTTTGAGAGAGAGAGACAGAGTGCAAGCAGGGGAGGGGCAGAGAGAGAGGGGGAGACCCAGAATCCGAGGCAGGCTCCAGGCTGTCGGCACAGAGCCCCATGCGGGGCTCGAACTCATGGACTGTGAGATCATGACCTGAGCTGAAGTCAAACACTCAACTGACTGAGCCACCAGGCGCCCCTAGAATAAATGTTCGAAGTCCCCAGTTTAAGTGCCCAGACCAAGCACACATGCATTCATTCATTTACTGGACAGTCTATGCTCAGGCCCTTTGCAGACATAGTTTTCTCTCACGTTCATGTCAAGCCCAGCAGGTAGAGAAGGTAGAGGGGCTTTGCCCGGGGCTGCAAAGTTGGGAGTGACAGAGGTCATCTGGGTTTCCCTGTGTGTCCAGCTCTAAAGCTGTCACAGTGATGCGATCCTGCCCTTTAGGCCCAATCTTCCTGAAAAATCCTGCTCTCCTGGGGGACATCCCCCAAAGATCCCACCTTCCGGGCCCGGGTGAGAAGGGGGAGCGACACTGATGGATCTCCCTTTCGTGTTACCTTCCGCCTGTCCCAGCCTGCGCCATTTGTCACTGTTGGTGTTGGTTTAAAGGGCTGTGAGTTGTTTCACGTGAATGATTTACACCCCCGGCTGGCGCACCGGCACGTCCAGATCAGGATCAATTACCCCGCCGATGGAACTTCTCTTCCCGGAAAAAAGAAAAATGAGGTTTTGCCATTAATTTTAGTAAATGTACTATTCCTGGCGACTCCAGGAGCCATTATGGAGAAAAAGAATATTCTGGCTCTAAATCATTCAAGCCCCTTTGTCACAGGGGGGATGAGACAGCTCATCTGTGGATTTATGTCCTGTTGTTTTCCAGTAGTTACAGGGCCCAGGGGAAACCACCTCAGACCCCGGCCAGAGTAACCAAGGGAGGTCAAGGGCAGCGGAAAGGGCTCATGGGGGCAGGGAGCCCCACTCTCTGCCTGCCTTCCAGCACGTGCATCTGTTTTGGAAGCTGCACCTGTTGGATTTACCCTCTAACACCTTGGCCTGACTGCCAACCCTGAACTTTCCCCTGAGCCAACTTTTTCAAAAGCTCCTCAGGTCTTGAAAAACATAGATTGGACTTCTGCTTACTTTTCCCAGTGACCCCTGCTAGACCAGTGGGGCCTGTCCCTCCTTCTCTGACTCATACAGATTAGTGACCAGGCCCGCTGTTTTACTTCATTTGGGTATTCACAAAAACATCCATCCCTCCAATCTTGTCCTTGCTTCTCTGTCTCTATTTAAGCCCCATTCCTTCTGGAATGGAGTTCTGGAGGCCTTCGTCTCTTCCCACCCTCCATAGCCTTTCCTCTTCTTACGAGAGCACTAGTCATTAGGGGGGCACCTGGGTGTCTCGGTCAGTTGAGCAGCCAATGCTTGACTTCAGCTCAGGTCATGATCTCATGGTCACAAGACTCAGTTCTTCGCCGAGCTCTATGTGCTGACAGCGCAGAGCCTGCTTGAGATTCTCTCTCTTTCCCTCTCTCTCTGCTCCTCCTCCAATCACATTCTCCCTTTCTCTCTCTCTCTCTCTTTCTCCCTCTCCCCCTCTCTCTTTCTCTCTCAAAATAATTAAGAACACTAGTCATGGGATTTGGGACCCACACTGATGCCGTCATCTTGACTAATTACATCTGCAAAGAATGTTTTTCCGAAGATGTTTTCCATTCTGAGGTTCCCGGTGGATATGGGTTTTGGGGAGACAGTCCAGCTTGCTGCAAGGTGGGAAAGAGCACTAGATGTGGAGTCAAAGACCTTGGGCAGCATTAACATTAGCTAAACTAACAGGACCCCAGTTTCCCCATCTGTACAGCAGGGAGGGGAGATATGAGGCAGCCAATCTCATTGGGCGGCAATGAGGCTCAAATGAGATGATTTATGTAAAAGTGTCCGATAATAGCACACAGTAGGGTCTTAACAGATGTTATGCTGTTTTCTTTGTCCTTTCTTCTCCTGCCCCTCCTCTGACTCCAATTCTCCTTGTACCCGAATGTCATCACAAGTCTGCTGACTCCACCTCCCATCCCATGAAGGCCGATGGTCCTGATGTTGGAGGGAGCTGGTGATTGGCTATCACTCACTGTGTGCTGGCACAGAGCTAAGCACTTACACGAGTTCTCTCATTTAAACCTCTCCTTTTGAGCCAAATATCCCTATTTTACCAGGAAAGGAACAAGAGCCAAAGGGCTGAAGCACCTTCTCCAGAGTCACATTCCCAGCAAGTGATGGAATCAGAATTTGAACTCAGGTCTGACAATTCAAACCTGTTCTCCTACTCACTAAGTCTTAGACACATCATATTTACTCATTTGTGTACATTTGTTTAAAAAAAAAACCCGAGATATAACAAGTAGTAGTGGTTTTG
This sequence comes from Proteles cristata cristata, assembly GCA_017311185.1. Lineage (NCBI taxonomy): Eukaryota > Metazoa > Chordata > Mammalia > Carnivora > Hyaenidae > Proteles > Proteles cristata. Next base: position 1,186,006 of record JAESUZ010001906.1, on the reverse strand, counting down.
ATTCTGTAATCTAGGCTTTATCGACTTTCGGGGTTGGAGAATTGTTGGTGGCACTGTCCTGAGCCTCGGAGGATACTTAGCCGCCTCCCCAGCCTCTACCCACTGGAGGCCAGTAGCATCCCTCCCTCAACCCCAACTCGTCACAATCGGAAATATCTCCGGACATTACCAGATATGGCCCAGGGAACAAAAGTGCCCCCAGCTGAAATGAATGCCCTCACATCACCCTTACAATAACTCTGAGGGCAATTCTCATGAACTCCCCACTCGACGGATGATCAAACAGGCTTAGCGGGGTGATGTGATGGACCCAAAGTCACAGACAAACCTGGCGAGGGTGCGCATCAGGAAGAGAGGAATTCAAGGGCAGGAGGAAGCAGCTTAACTCCCTACCCTCAGAGGAAAAAAAAGACAGGAGTGATTCCAGGAAAACCCCATCCCAGTGCTTCCTGGCCCGGGTGGCAAGTCCATTTCAGAACCCAATTCCGAGTGGAATGAAAGATCTTGCTGCAGACTGTGTACTTTTAATAATGTTTAAATAAAACATGGGAGCATGGGTGTGATCTCCTCACCGAGGCTGGCTTGTCAGCCGCCCGGGCAAAATCATAAATAGTTAATAGACAACCACTTACGGCTCTACTTTTGTTAAATCTAGCATCAATTATATATGGTCCATGAATTATTTATTTGGTGTTACTTGGGGGTATATTTTCCACCTTTGGGGGAATGGGGGAGGGAAGAATGTGAGGCCTAAGACAGATGATGGGCTAGCCATGAGGGTCTCATCTCCCTTCTAAACTGGGGGGGGGTTCCCTACTCCCTGTAAGGAGAAAGGTTCCCTCTGATGTGGGCGGCAGGCTGGGGTGAATGTGGATTCAGAAGGCACTGGCAGGAGAAAGGCTTGGAACCGTCGTGTGCTCTTAAGTGTGTAACAACCAGCTCTCCAGAGCAGATGAATCCTGGTAGTGCTTTCAAACCTCCCACCAAGGCTGACTTCACGCCAACAGCATGACGTCTCCGAACGCGGGATTGGGAGGCTGCCCGCCCTACACATAGGCTAGAGATCAAACCCTTCAAGAACACTGGCTAATAGCAAAACGTTGCTGAAATTATTAGGAAGCAATGCATTTGGAGGATGTGTTACCTTTGTTTTGAAAATGATTTCCTTGACTGTGAATTTACACCCTTTGAATTTTTAGTGGTAGCTGTGTCTGACAGCTGGCCCACAAAGTTCTTGAAAATTTAGCAGTAAGCTCTTGCAAGCTGGTAGGAGCGGCTTCCAGAGATTTGGAGTCTCCTTGGGGTGGGGTTGCCAGCGTTGGGAAGCTTTCTAGGTTTGGGGTTCTAAGCTCTTAAATCTCATCCTTCACTGACAATTTTTTTTTTTTTAAAGTTCATGTATTTATTTTGAGAGAGAGAGAGCAGGGAAGGGACAGAGAGAGAGGAAGAGAGAGAATCCCAAGCAGGCTCCACACTGTCAGTTCAGAGCCCAGTGCAGGGCTCGATCTTATGAACTGTGAGATCATGACCTGAGCCGAAATCAATCGAATCTTTAACCAACTGAGCCACCCAGGTGCCCCTCATTCGCTTTTTTTTTTTTTTTTTAAAGCGGAACTACTTCACCATCAGAACTCTATCACGTAAAGGACTTCTTTGGCCCCGTGTGTCAAATGGGTATGATCCCGTCTACTCAGAAAGACTAGAGCAAGCAGTTCACACCATGTCCTAACTCTGCCTATTATGTCCACTCCTCCTTCTCTCTCTTATCCCCTTCCTCCTGTCTTCTGAGAATCTGGCCACCTCTGGTAAGGGTCTTCGTTTTCACATTCGTTCTTGTGTTTTCCTGTTCGGTGTTCCTGGCCACCCGAAGACCCATGTTTTCAACCAGCAGTTGAGAATGCAGCCCCTTTCCACCACTTTGCCCAGAGGCATTCACCAAACCCAGAGTTAAGAGTTTCGTTTAAGGGAAAAAAAAACCAAAAAACAAAACCAACAACCAAAACAACTCTTTTTTCCTTCCACAAATGACTGTGAACCTCAGAGCATAAAGATGAATTATTCTGGCTGGGAACTGAAGTATTTAAAAAGGCATTCCATATGGAGGGCATTTGGGGCCATGAGCAGGGTGTAAATAATACCTTTTACGGCTTTCCTGACGGGGAGAGAGCTCTCCTAATTACAGCCCCTCTATCTCAGCGTGATTCAAAATGGCCCGACACGTTTATAAACTCACTGTTCAGACGGCTTCACTCCCCACCCGTACTGGCCTCCTGCATCCCCAGTGAGCTGGCAGGGGAAAATGTGGATATTTATATCACTATTCCCTTCCGGGCACCGCAGGCTTCTGTCTGTCTCCCCACAAAAGTTCCTCTACCAAAGAAACTTGGTCGTAAAAGGGACAGGGGTTCCCATGCATCCAGCCCCAGACTTGTTTCTGGGACAGAATTCTTCCAAGCTGTCTCTATCCCAAACTCTGAATGTGCTTGTCTCGATTCAAGAGGTGGTATCGTCTGATGAAATGAGTTTCTTTGCGGCTGCCTCTGAGATGAGCTATCTTGATAATAAAATCTATTACAGAGAGCCAGCCCAGGAATAATTGGGTCTATTATTCCCCGACTTGTGGCTTTGTTTCTGCATTGAGAACAGGCTCTCCGGTAATTAATCAGAATTTAAAGTTGCTAATACCAATTACAAATAATGCATGGAGTCTTGAGATGGTGAGCAGAAGAGTAGATACTCATCTTGTCCCCTGAGACTTCACCAATTGAACTTTTGTCACTTAGACTTGCTGGAAATTAGAGGAACTTAACTCTACAAAGTTAATTATTTTAAGAAGGAAAGGGGGGAAGCAGATATTGATTGAATGTTGCAGGTGTACATTAAATTATTCAAATAGATCCAATTCAAATTGTTTAGATGCAATTATGCCTCACTTAATTGCATGTCAGAGAGGCTCGGGAAGGTTAGTCTTCACGATCGAAAACACCATCATTGGCACGATTAGACATCTCCAGAAGACAGTGGTCCCAGGGAAATCTGGGGTGGGAGGAGCGCAAGTCAGGCCTGTTGTTCTGAATTCATTCCCGACCTGTGATTTAGTTGGAAGGGCAATTCATCTCTTTCTGGCACCCTTTTTTATTTTGGCAGAGCTTAAACAACGAGAAGTCAGAAAGAGGCCTCAGACCAAGAGAAGTGGGAAAGGAAATGGTTTTTACTGGGAGAACTGGCTGGGTTGGAATTGCCAGTGTAACAGAAGAGGGCATGCGAAGCAGTCTAAATGATGGCACTGTGGGTTGTAAGGGGCAGACAAAATTCAAACTGGCTTAAGAAAAAGGGAATGCATTGGTTCATCTAACGGAAAAGTCTAGTGATCTCTGATTTCAGGCCCAGTGGGATGCACGTACTGACAGGCTGAATGCACTGTGTTGGGGCCAGAGATGACTGTGCACAGCTTTTCCTAACCGGTGTGTTCGAGGGTGTCGGGTTGGTAGGTTGACGTGGGCCATTGAGGGAGAATTTATACCATGGAAATTGGCAAGTGCTCCAAACCTGGCTCCTCCCCACCCCCACTGAGTCAGGTTTTAAATATTTACCAGGACACCGCGGGCTGAACCCTTCTCTCCATCCCCGTTCTCAGGTAGGCTTTTCCTTCCCAAGGGGCCACAGTCAGGCTGAAAAAGGGTCAGCAAATCAACCTCAGTACTAAGAGGGTCGCTTGTACCCAGCAGCTCGGACAGAAGACCAGAAGCAGAATCTCACTGATTCTGATTGCTGTGGACTGGATTTCTGATTGGCCTGGTTTGAATTTCAGGCCCATCCCTAAAGCCTCAGTGCCAGAAGGGTACAGTCTCTGGTTGCATAGTTTCAGGAGACATGCCCAGCCCTGAATCCAGGGCAAGAGTCAGCCCTATCCTAACCACATGGATGGAGGGTAGGAGGGAAACGTCCTCCCCAAGCAAACCCAGGAGGACTGGGAGTGAATTCCAGGGAGGAGATGCCCTCAGATGTCCACCGCAGAGGCTGTGTCTGTGTACCTTGACCCTCGCTGGCTTGCCTCCACTCTATCCCAAGTTCCTTTTATGTTTTCCCTTCTCTATGTATTCTCTTTTCACTCACTCGATTTCTCTCCCCCTTCTCTTTTACTTCTTTTCTGTTACTCCTGGAGCTGGGAGGTCCCATAAGTAGGAGGGATCAAAGAAAGGGGAGAGGAGGCCAGAAGGGCGCAGCCTGATTCTCCTTTCCGTCTCCTTAAGGGGGTGATTCCTGTAATGGAAGCATCCTGCCTAGAAGCCAGGGAGCCTGGGTTCAAGTCCCACCTCTGCCTCCTACTGGTGACCGCGGGGCATGCTTTTCCCTGAGTGGGACTCATTTTCTCCCTCTCTGTAAAATGGATCTGATCATCTCTAATGCCCTCGCTGCTGAGATGGTGTGCAAGGCTAGACTTAGACGACCTTTGAGCTGTGGGCTTTGGGTGTGCCTCTCATGGTGGCAGCCTCTTCCTAGAAGGAGCTCATCCCTCCACCCCAAGACCTCTGCACAGAGTCACAGAATCTCGAACCAGAAGCTCTGCAGGCTCCTCCGTCCCATCTGATGCCTTCTCCGTCCTCAGAATGGTGGAAAGCCCACCTCTGGTTAAGCAGCTGCGGTGCTGATGAGATCACACCTTTGCGGGCGACAAAACCACTGTGGACATCAGCCTTTCTCCACTGCATTCCTGGTGGATTCTATACTTACCCTGGATTCCAGATGTAGATTCCAGATGGGCCACCTTCTTTCTAGGGAGATGCAGGGAGGCACCCTCTCACTTCTCTCACCTGGGAGAAAGCAAGGAGTCACCCAGGGAGGACCATGTTGTGGTTTTCTAAGCAGCCACTCCCCACTTTAAATCCATACCTAATGCACCTTTATGATAAATCAAAGCAGAGCCCCCCATCAGGCTTCACACATTCTTGCCCTGATCCATGAGGCAACACCACAAAACACAGCCTAAGAGCCCATCATCTAGACCAGAGGTCAGTAAACTGTGGTCCGTGAGCCAAACCTGGCCTGTCCTCTGTGTTTGTCTGTTTGTTTTTATAAATAAAGTTTTATTAGAACATAGTCACAACTATTTATGCATACTCTACGGCTGCTTTCAAACTACAATGGCAGAGATGACTGTAACAGAGAGCACTTAGTCCACGATATTTAAAATAGTTATTATCTGGCCCTTCACAGGGGGGGAAAGAAGTGCTTACCTTTGCCCTAGAACATCGCTGGGTGCGTACAAGGCATGAGAAAAAGATGCATGTTGAGTGAAGAAAGAGCTTGACGAAGGGCAAGATAGGGAAATAAGGGGACCTAGGTGCATCTTTTAGTTCCCTCATTTCCCTCCCGTGTGACTTTGGCCAAGACACTCACCTTTTCTGCATCTCTGTCATCTTATAAAGTGGGGATAAATCATTGCAGTCCCCTCACAACAGTGTGGGGAAGATTTAATGAGAATGTGTTTAAATGCCTGTCGTGGTAGCTGAGGCAAAGCAAAGTTAACTATCATCATCATGAACATCGTCTTAGTCTGTTTGGGCTACAATAACAAAATATTACAGGCCAGGTGGTGTTCAGTCCACAGAAATTTAGTGCTGACAGTGCTGGAGGCTGGGAACTTCAAGATCAGGGCATCAGCATGGTCATGTTTTAGTAACGGCCCTCTTCCTAGTTTGTAGCTCGCACCTTCTTGTCGTGTTCTCACGTGGTGGAAGGTCACTGGGGAGCTCTCCGGAGTCTCTTTTATAAGGACATGAATTCCATTCATGAGGGCTCCACCCTCATGACCTAATCACCTTCTGAAGCCCCACCTACCAATGCCTCCACCTTGGGGGGTTAGGATTTCATCACAAATATTTGGGGTTGGGGGGACACAAACATTCAGACCGTAGCAGCAATCATCATCACTGTTACCATCATCACCATCATTTTCATCATAATCAGCATCGTCTTCAGTGTCATTACCACCACTACCATCCCCCCCAATCATCATCAACATCATCATCACTGTCGTCATCATCACCAAAAGAGTCGGACCCAGAGCAGAGAACACCTCCAGAGCCCCCTCGGAGAGCAGGCAAACTCTGAGCTTCAGAGCAGAGATAGAAGCAGTGGCTGGATCGTTTCCAGTCTGACAGTTCTGGGAATCTTGTCCCCCATGTGCTGTCCTTCCTTGTAATGGGCGGGTTCACGGATGCCTCCTCATTTGTGCTCAGTGTCCTGGGCACCGGCTTCATTGGAATTCTGCCCTTTCCCCAGCCTTGCCTTGGCTGCATTCCAGGTAAATGACGCGGAGCCCATCCTGCCACTAGTCACCTCTGCCTCCCGCTCAGATAATTAGAATCAACACATCCATTTCCCTAATGGCAGTCTCATCTTCCTCCCCGAAAAGTTTTCAAATAGAAAAAGAAAGGCAAAAACAAGCTCCATCTGTCCTTGCTGGGGCAATTTGCAGCTCTCCGCAGCTGACATCCACCCAGAGCGAGTTTTGCTGTATGCTTTTGGTGAGAGATGATGTGGTCGATGCCGGTATTAAGTTTGGCAGTGATTTGGAGACAAAGCGTCCTGCTGGAGAGAGGCTTTTAAACAAATACTCAAGGGGAATCCTTCAGGCTCCAGCCTTTGTGAGCTCATTGCTGGTGGGTGGGGAGGAAAAAAAAGAAGACTTAATGTCACCGCTCAGCAAACAAAAGGAAAGGAACTCACGTAATAAGATGGCTTTCACTTCTTCCCAAGAGCCTGGGAAAACCTTCCCTCGTTGCGCCCAGGTAGCAATTGGATGCTTTTCACCAGGGATCAGCAAATGTTTTCCATAAAGGGTCAGGGAGTAAGTATTTTAGACTCTGCAACCTCTGCAATTTGTCACAAAACTCTGCACATTGTTGCACGAAAGCAGCCATAAATGATACCCAAAGGAATGGGTGTGTGTGTTCCAATAAAACTTTATTTACAAAAACAAACAAAACCACAAGCAGTGCCTTGCTGGTTCCTGTTTTAAGCTCTATTGGAAGGAAAAACAGAATAAGAGACAGACTGAAGAGCTAGATTTAAATCCTGGCTCTAACCTTTCCAGACTGTGTGTCCAGGGCAAGTCACCTGTCTTCTCTGAGTCTCAGTTTCCTCATGTTTAAGATGTGTTATAATATAGTCAGGTGATTAAAGAAAAAAGGGTTTGGCACATTTTAAAAGTCAATAAATAATAAGTCTCCCCAACACCCACTTCCTCACTCCTGCTAAAAACCATGAGGAAGTAAAGAAGGCTGCCTGAGAGGGTTTTCCTTTGGCTCCAGCTGTGATGATGGGTTTGGTGACATGCATCTTTGTGTAGCTCATTGGTAAGTGTAGCAGCTCTGAGTTTCACAAGGATGGTCCCGCTGTCATCTATTTCTGCCAGGTCCCTCCCACCCCAAAATGCCTTCTCTGCCTCAGCCTACCCCATGTTCAGCATAGAGCACAGCCTTAGCTGGAAAACCCCAAGAACACAAATCAACAGTCTGTGTACTCACTTCTGTTGTGAGAGTGAGCAGTACGTTGTGGGTAAATGTCAGGCCATCGGGAAACACTGAGAGTCAAGGACACTGCGTTTCGAGTCTCATAACTGTGTTTGCATTTCAAATGGTATGAGTTTCAGAAGGGGTCTTGGGGAGAATTCTGACTTTTGTGGGATGATGCTAATAGTTAAGACATACTTAACTAGCCAGAAGAGGGGAAAGGACCCTTTTTCACAGAAAAGTATACAAGGAACCTTGATTTGTGATCCCATGGTTTGTTTCCATTACAGATTTTAGCTGGAGGTTGATTTTAAATTGGGTTGACGTAGTTCATACTGAGTTATTTTTTTACGGCTATTATTTCTATAACAGCTTGCCATATATGCCAGCCCTCAGCATGTTTTATGCCTTATATTATTTATTTCTCCCAAGTACCCTGTGACCTACTACCTGCTTTTCAAAGTGTGATTCACAGATGAGTGGCCATGGCTATAGAAATGCAGAATGCTAGGCCCCACTCCACACCTTTGAGTCAAGATGTGCATTTTTTAAAATGTTTAATATCTGTTTTGTTTTGTTTTGTTTTGTTTTTGAGATAGAGAGAGAGAGAGCATTTGGAATGAAAACATCCTGGAGAATTATGGTATCTAAGACCTTAGCATCTTCACGCTGGAAAATCTTAGGACTTGTAGAAGCTTGAGTCATTAGACATACATAATATTAAGATTTTACCAGGTTTAACCATACATTTCCATTTGTATACAAAATGGTTGACTAGAGTTGATTTCACATGGCTCAACCTAATAAAAGTATGGAATATTGAAAATATATTCTTAGGATTATTTGCTCCTAAAAGCTACTGGATTTTAGAACCCTAAGAGTTTAGAATAGGCACTAGTATTTTTTTTTTTTTTTTTTTTGCCAAGGTCCAGAAAGTAAATATTTTCAGCTTTGTGGACTACAGAGTCTGTTTCAACCTCAGAGCTCTGAAAGCAGCCACACAGACAATACATAAATGAATGTGTGGTTGTGTTCCAATAAAACTTTATTTACAAAGACAAGGACAGACGAGATTGGAATCAAGGGCCATAGTTTGATGCCCCTGTTTTGGAACAGGAAAGCTGGAAGTGTTCCATCAAACACTTGGATTTGCACAGGAAAGTCCTAGACCTACTTCCAGAGGTCCCAAAGGGCCCAATTCAAATGTGGAGACATTTTTGAAATGTTTATTTTATTTTTGAAAGAGACAGTGAACAGGGGAGGGGCAGAGAGAGAAGACAGAGGATCCCAAGCAGGCTCCGTGCTAACAGCAGAGAGTCTGGTGCAGGGGCTCAAACCCATGAACCATGAGATCACGACCTGAGTCGAAGTTGGACGCTCAACTGATGGAGCCACCCAGGAGCCTCCAAACATGGAGACATTTTAAGGAAGTTTTGCCTAGTTTAGACCGCTGTCTTTCCCAGGGCAGCAGATGGCCTCCAGAGAGGGGATGAGGAGAAGAAGGAGCCCCTGGAGGCTGTTGCTAACATGCTCCCCGGCCCTGGGAGAGAAGCAAAGAGCCATGTGTCTGCACTTAGGAGAACGAACGACACCTGCCCTTGAGTCCCGGCAGTCCCGTGAGCCAAGCCCCTCAATGAGAAGCTCTAGAGGCCCCTGTGTGCTGGAGAAGGCAGGGTGGAGAGAGCTGGCAGTAGCGGGGGAGGGGAGGGTGGGCAGCAGCGAGCGGATTTGATGAGCCTGTTCATCCAGGCGGCACGTGCTGCTGAGCCACAACCTTGAGAGGTGGAGGCAAAAGGAGAGAGCGCACCCCCCCTTAGCAATCGTTTCTTTCCTGCTGAGTCAATAAATGAATAAATGGACCCTGAGTGGCCAAGTGGCTGATATAATTTTAGAGTCCATCAAAAGGAAGATCACAAAAGTGTATGGAGGGAGTGTCCCCGTGTCTTTGTTCCCCCGCTGGGAGCCTGGGCTTCCTCATCTTACAGTCTGGGAGGTGTGTCAAAGGAGGACACGCCATCCGGGGACATTGCCTGCCTGCCTGCTCCACGGCAGACGCGGCCCAAAGTGCTTTCCACAATTCGTCTAATGAAACCTGCACTTCCAACCTTATGCGCCAGGTAATATTTTTGTTCCTCTATTTTCCACAGATTTTTTTTTAAAAAGCTCTTAAAAAGGCAAAGTGACTTGCCCAAGGCTAAATAAGTAGGAAAGATTAGCGCCCTGCCACGTAATCAGTCTCCTCGACTCTGAAACCTTTGTGCCCAATCTAGCTGCTGCTGTTTCTCCAACGAGCATGGTGACGCCCATGGATCACTTCAGGGTATTGTTAAAATGCAGACCCTATGTCAGCAGATCTGGGGCAGGGCTTGAGAATCTGCATCCCTAACCAGCAACCGGGTGATGCTGCTGGCCCAGGGACCCCTTCGTTGGAGTGACTGATGTTATTTCATGCTCTCTCCTTATTCCAGACCCCCCTGAAGCCATGGAAGGGGGGGGGTATTTTTTTTTTAAGATGAGGTCACACAGCAGGAAGTGGTTTACCAGCTCTGGATTCAAATTGGCATCTGTCTGATCCAGAGTCTGTGTCTTTTCTAAAATGACGTCTACTGCCTCCCCTTCTACCTTTAGCTTGGTTTTCGACGGTATTGGATGTTGCCACTCAGGGAATATTTTGCAACATCTGGAGATGTCTTTGATGGGCACAACTTGGGGTGGGGGTGCTGATGGTATCTACTGGGTTGAGGTCAAGGCTGCTGCTAATCATTCTGAAATGCACAGAACAGTCAGCTTCCTGGCACCCCCAGCAAAGAATGATCTCCCTCCCCAGGGCACCTGGGTGGCTTAGTCGGTTAAGCGTCTGACTCTTGATTTTGGCTCGGGTCATGATCTCGTGGTTCGTGGGTTCGAGCCCTACATCGGGCTGTGCTGTTAGCACAGAGCCTGCTTGGGAATCTCTCTCTCTCTGCCCCTTAATGTTCACTCTCTGTCTCTCTCTTTCAAAATAAATAAAAATGGTCTCCCTCCCCATGTCAATGTCAGTTGTCAACTGATGTCAGTAACACTGAAATTGAAAAACCCTTCTTTCTAACAGAGTCTCCTTCCATCCACAAAATAAAAAACCACCCAGAACCCCTGTCTGCAGGCTGCCTCATGACCTTGAATTAGAGGAGTTAGTGAGCATTTGAAACTATCTCCCCCCAAAGTAGCATGAATAAAAATGACAGTCATGACTACCAGAAAAAGCCCATTTCCCAAATGGAACTTTCCACTGTCGAGATGAAGTCAGGCTGTTTGCATCTCTGGAACATCCTCTCGCCTCAGCAGATGGAAGCCAATCAAGTCCAGAAATCATTGTCTTCATCTCCAGTCATTATCACGCCTGGCCGCACGCTGTTTATCGGCGTCTTTCACTGTTAATGCCACATGCACTGTTTTCTCTGACAACAGCTCCTGCCTCCACCCATTTCTCAGCCAGACGGCATTGACTGTGGACCAAGCATGAGAAAAGCTGGCATCTGGCATTGATTGCCAGAACCGACGGCCTGGTCCACGTCCTGTCTGATCACTTCTGGGGGGCAGGGTGGGGGATGTACCTAGTAACACAAGACTATTCATGACGGTTGAGGTACCTGGGAGGGTTTGTTTCTGCTCACTCGAGCTCATTTGTGATGGTTCTTTGGCTTGTCGGGAATGCCGGCTGGGGCTTTGGTCATTACGAGGTGATTGGATATGCCTGAAATGAAGTGGATCTCTGGAGAGGGATGAAGCCATAGGATAATGATCCTGTATGCATTCGGCTCTCTACAGTTTACAAAGCACATGCACGTGACCTGGGCTTTGCAGACAGGGAGAGCATGGATGGCTGTCGTGGAGTGGAGCGGGATGACTCTCACATGCTGGGGGGGGGTCAGGGCAAAGGCAGGGCCTGTGTCCGGGTCTCAGGTCTAGTGCATTTCTCAGTCTCACTGCTGTGCTGCTTCTCCCTGGCTGTGCATACCGGCTGTGGCTGTCGCGATGCTATCATTTCAGTCCCTGCTGACCTGGGTGACTTTCCTTAGGGGACCATATTCTTCGACTCCTAGGGACTGTCTGGGACACTCTGGCCACATAAGGATGCTAACAAGGACGAGAGCCTACCTGACAATGGGCACGGGGAGGGAGAAGCTGCACATTAGCAGTAATGGTTTCCTCCACTTCTTGGACACATTTGTATGACTTGCAACTGGGTGGTGAGGAAGTGGGAGAAAGGTGAGCATGTTCTGGTGGAGAGGGGACAGGAAGGGTCTGGGGCATTGAAATAGTATGGCCAGTGGCGTGCAGGGTTGAGTGGTCTGGATGACTATATGAGGAGCATGGGAGGGAGGAGAGCTGGGGGGAACGTGAGAAAATGTCACAACAGAGGAGCCCCTGTCAACTTGCCACACTTTACAAGCTGTCACCGGTCATTCCAGGAATAGGAAAGAGGGCTGTTTATGGAGCACCTGCTATGTTGTATGCAGTGTGTCAAGCACCTTCCACCCAGGAGCCCACAGCTGTGGGCTCCGTATAATCCCACAGCACAGCCATGCTGAAGTCACTCCCACTTATAGTTGAGGGAAACTGAGGGTCAGGTAGGTGGGTGACAAGACTGGCCTGGGGTCAGACTGTACGTGAAGGAGAAGGCATCATCGTGGAAGAAGGCGTCATGGAAAAAGTGACTATAGAAGTGGGTCTTGCGGGTTGCATAGGAGTTCGCTCAGCAGGGAAGACCATTCCAGGTGGAGGAACAGTAGGTGCAAAGGCACAGAGACAGGAAGGGGTGCGGCATGCTTGGGAGCTGGTTAAGACCATGGGAATTACCAATGAATGGGGTGCGGAGGGTGGGCAGTGGAAGAAGGTGGGCGGGGGACCGTGAAGGCTCGCTAGGCTTAGCCACACAGTTTGGACTGTGAGAAATGAGAAGGAACTAAGGCCTCTTAAGTGGGAGAGGACATGATCACATTATAGGGATTTGCTCTTGGACAATTTACGGGCTACAGCACGGCAAGGGGGCTGGATGGAAGAGAGGGACAGCAGTTTAAGACAGCAAGAGACCCCTTAGGGGATGATGATGGGCATTATATGAGCATGGACAGGGAGCAGGAGAAAAATGCAAGAGACCAGCCCCACCGAACTGATGAGACACTTGAAGCCCAGCGTAGGGCCCAGGGGCCGGGTATGGAATAAATCGTTCTCCCGGTGCCTTCTTTGGGCGAGAGCCCATGGACACTTGAGAAGCTTCAAAGTCCAGTTTCCTGATTTCTGCAATCACATGGACTAGTGGGCTGAGAAGACATATGAGCTTCATTTCCATTTAAATTGAAATAAGACATGTCAAAGGTGACTTGATAATGACTGCCTGGAACAATGGCCCTCTGATGCGGGAAGTGTAGTGTCAGTATATGCGGTGCAGATAATTTTTGCATTTGAGACTTAATTATGTTGATATAATTATTCCTCTGTCAGGAAAAATTGGGTGGCACAGATATGTCATATTTGCATTTGAGCAGAAAAATGAAATGCCTTCCTTCTTTTTTTTTGCAGGAAGCAAGTGGGTGGGTGACTTGGGGAAGTCAGGAGTTGGGTGTCTGGAAGCTCACTCCGGGTCAGGGAGGCTGCCTGTGGCCGGAGGGGCTTTGTGACCTGCAGCTGTCAACCTTGAGGGGCTAAACTCCACCCACAGTCCTTTTTTGCCCCTTTCTGAACGTGCTGCACCAGAAGTCACAGCCTGGGGGTATCTTTTGGGCTGAGAAAGCTATGAGCTCTGAATAGCTAGAGCTGTAAGGAATTTTTAGAGAGGTGGATTTATTTTATTTTATTTTATTTTACTTTACTTTATTTTATTTTATTTTGCTTTTTTTATTTTGTTTTATTTTATTCTATTTAAATTTATTTTTTTATTTTTTTTTAAAATATTTTTTATTTATTTCTAGGAGAGAGAGAGAGAGACAGTGTGAGTAGGGGAGGATCAGAGAGAGAGGGAGTCACAGACTGAAACAGGCTCCAGGCTCCGAGCTGGCAGTCAGCACAGAGCCCGATGCGGGGCTCGAACCCACAAACTACGAGATCATGACCTAAGCGAAAGTCAGACGCTCAACCGACTAAGCCACCCAGGCACCCCTATTTAAATTTAAATTTAATTAAACTTAATTTAATTTAATTTGCAAAGCTTGTGATGCAAAGACTCGCGGCAGAGTTGTACACCTGTGCCTAGAAGCCTGATCACCTCCCTCTTCCTGGCTATCCCCACCCACTGGTCTCAGACCCTCGACCACATTCTTTTTATGAGGGTCTAGTGCCAGCAGTGGAGTCTGTGCCCTCCCCCACTTGGGACCCTCTGGGGAAACTTGGGACCCCCAAGAATCAAGTACAAAGCCCCCTCCTCACCATGGGAGCCCCAGTCCCATTATTGCCCGGTGGTAGGGCCAGTGTTTAGGCAAAAGTGACTCCTGGTCCTAAGTGTGTGAAAAAGAAAATGTAGAGAGAGGAGCTCACATCCTTCTTTTTTTTTTATGTTTATTTATTTTTTTAATGTTTTATTTATTTTTGAGAGAGCACAAGTAGAGGAGAGGCAGAGAGAGGGGGAAAGAGGATCCAATCAGAAGTGGGCTCTGCACTGACAGCAGCAAGCCCGATGCGGGGCTTGAACTCACAAACCGTGAGATCATGACCTGGGCTGAAGTCAGATGCTCAACTGACTGAGTCACCCAGACGCCCCAATGTTTATTTACTTTTGAGACAGAGACAGAGCGCAAGTGGGGGAGGGATAAAGAGGGAGGGAGACACAGAATCCGAATCAGGCTCCAGGCTCCCGAGCTGTCAGCACAGAGCCCAACGTGGGACTTGAACTCACAAAGCGTAGATCGTGACCTGAGCGCCGATGTCAAACGCTTAACCCGTGGAGCCACCCAGACGCCCAGAGAGGAGCTCATTTTCTGACAGAGAGAGGACCTAGTAGAAAAGCCCGGGTTCTAGCTCTGTCCTGACCACCCAGGGAGTGGCCCAGAGACTTGGCCGGGTGTCCACCTGCTGGAACCTCGGTGTCAAGGCCTAGATACTTCAAGGTAGATGCTGTGTGTGTCCATGGATGCATTGGTGATGTGTGCATGTACACAACACACACAGCTTTGACCTTTTGCAGGCTAAGGTCTGCAATCATCATCTAAATGTTGAACAGCCCCAGCCTGCTAAATGTTCATTTTCCAGAATGCTTTAAAGGTGTTTGGGCAATGGCTGGGGGGCATTTTAAAAATAATCAGTTAGGAAAACAAGCAGGGAGAAGGAGGGCTGCAAGCAGGTGCCTGGAGTCCTGAGCCCTTCTATCTTGAGATAATGGGGAATCTTGGGGGGGGTGAGCCAGAGGGGCGAGGTGGGGGTTCCCAGGCTCCCCTGCTCATCTGCATGGCGAACTCCATACTACCTTTCCTATCAAACCACTTCACCCGCATGTGTTAAATAGGTGTATCTATACGAACGTGCAGAGGTGAACACAGGAAAGACACAGACTTAGTCCTTCAGAGGGGTTGTCCCCAAGTAACAGACTTAAGGGCATTTTTTTAAAATGTTTTATTTATTTTTAGGAGAGAGAGAGAGACAGCGTGAGCAGGGGAGGGTCAGAGAGAGAGGGAGTCACAGGCTGAAACAGGCTCCAGGCTCTGAGCTGGCAGTCAGCACAGAGCCCGACGCGGGGCTTGAACCCACGAACCGCGAGATCATGACCTAAGCGAAAGTCGGACGCTTAACCGACTAAGCCACCCAGGTGCCCCAAGGGCATTTTTAAAGGACTTTTTTCTTGCCACTTTATTTCCTAAATTCTTGATAGGGAACCCTGTTGGAGCCAGAAAGGAGAAGAAATGGTGTTTAAAAGACAAATAAAAGGTCACGTGGTGCCCTATTAGTGTGTGCTAGGGCTGCCATGGCAAAGCGCTCCAAACTGAGTGGCTGGGAAGAGCAGAACTGTCTCAAGGTCTGGAGGCAGAGGTCTGAGATGCGGGTGTCATCAGGGCCATGCTCCCCTTGTCGGTGCTAGAGAGGGACGTGCTCCGTGCCTCTCACCTAGCTTCCGGCTGTTTGCCGGCCATCTTTGATGTTGCTTGGCTTGTAGATGCATCACTGGGATCTCCTGTCAACCCTGGGCACCCTCCCTGTGTGTCTTCTCATCGTGTCCCTTCTGTGTGTGTCTGTCCCTTTCCGAATTTCCCTCTTCTTATAAGGACGCCGGTCATATTGGATGAGGGCCAGCTAATGAACTCATTTAAGTGGATTACTTCTGTAAAGATCCTGTCTCCAAATACAGCTACATTCTGAGGGACCGGGGATTATGATTTCAACCAATTTGGGAGGTAGGAGGGACACAGTTCAACCTATAAACAAATGAGTTTCTAGAAATGGGAAGAGGTTCAGGTTGGCTATGGTGTTTTCCTTTGTGGGTAGTGGGGTCCCTTGAGATGGAGCTTACACATGAAGAACTTCCAGTGTTACCGTGTCACTCAGCTTCCAAGATGGCACCCCATGATCCCAATCTCCGGCATTCACACCCCCGCGTAGCCTTCTCCCGTATTGTACCAGAGTTGGTCTGTGTGGTCAAGAGATGGTCGGTAGTGATGGTACGTTGCCACTTCCAAGGCTAGGTTATCCAAAGGATTTGGCATTTGCCCTCGGCTGTCTTGGATCACGTGTCTGGGACACAAACCGCCACATCAGGAGGACACTCAGGCAGCTCCGTGAAGTCCCTTGTGGCAGAGAACTGAAGCCTCCGGCCAACAGCCGTGTCAGTCCCTTCTTGGAAGGGACCCTCCAGGTTCAGTCAAACCTTCAGCCAACCATGCGCTGGTCGACATCTTCACTAATACAAATCCTGGATTAGTTTTCTTTTGTGGCTGCAATAAATTACCACAAACTTGTCAGCTTAAAGTAACACAATTTATCTCTTATTGATTTGGAGGTCAGATGTTTAAAATAAGTCTTAAGGGGTTAAAATCAAGGCGCAAACAGGGCTGGTCCCTTCTGGAGGCCCCCAGGACAACGCATGCCTTACCTCTCTCAGCTTGTGGAAGCAGCCAGAACTTCTTGGCTCTTGGCTGCCTCACTCCAGTAAGATGCCGCCATCATTCTGCTGCCTTCTTCCCCACTGACCCTCCCACCTTCCTCTTGTAAGGGCCCTTCTGATTACATCCAGGGCTCGTCCGGATATTCCAGAAATAACCTCCCCATCTCAAGATCCTTAATTTAATCATACCTGCCATGTTCCTCTTGCCACGTAAATGAACATATTCACATGTAGCTGGGATTAGGATGTGGACGGCTTTGGAGGCTGTGATTCGTTCTGCCACAGACTCTGAGCCAGACAAGCCACTCCTGAATTCCTGATCCACAGGAGACCGTGAGAGAGGTAACGAATGATCATTGCTATTTCAAAACATTAGGTATTGAGGCAATCTGTTATGTAACCATAAATAACTAATACAGACCAGGGGGTTATAATCCAGCATTTGATTCTGTAACACTTGAAAATTGTAACTGTGGATTTCTTAGAACTTTTTTCTTGAAATGTACATATTTATACATCTATTTATTTATATCTCTATATCTATATAAATACTTATATTTTATATAGATATAAATATATAAAGAGATAGAAATGAAAGTGTGCAGATCTTGCAAGTATATAGTTGGATGACTTTTTACAAACTGAGAACACCTGTCTTTCATAATGAAGCCCGGGTTGAGCCTGGATATGTGTGTACTCTGTGCCTGTGATTCTCCTCTTTCCTCTCAGATATATCCCTGCTCCTTATTTTCTTGACTTTAAATTGTAGGAATCTAGGGCATCTGGGTGGCTCAGTCGGTTAAGCGTCCAACTTCGGCTCAGGTCATGATCTCACGGTCCGTGAGTTCGAGCCCCGCATTGGGCTCTGTGCTGATGGCACATTGCCTGGAGCCTGCTTCGGTTTCTGTGTTTCCCTCTCTCTCTTCCCCTCCCCTGCTCATGCTCTGTCTCTCTCCCTCTGTCTCCCTCTGTCTCTCTGTCTTTAAAAAATAAACATTAAAAAAATAAAACTAAATTGTAGGAAACTAGGTTTTCTAGTTTTCTTGCCTTTCATTGACCAATGGTTGACCAGTGAAAGGCAGCAATGGACAACCGAAGAGCAGGAGAAGGAGAGAAGCCAGGATATTTCTCCCTTTCTTGCACTGCCTTGGTGGGCATCCCTGGCAGCAGCTGAGACTGTAATTCTAGTTTCTGTTAGGGATGCCCCCTCCCATGAAGCCACCTTCCACCAGGCAGCCTCCGGTTGGATGGCCCAACATTCTGATTTGTCCTTCAAGCCCTAGGTTGCACTTCATTCCTGCCATTGCTAATCTGTTCTGGCTTCTCACCTTTTTCTATCACCTGAATAACCAACTCTCTGTATTAAATTCTTTTGTTTGAATGATCTAGAGCGGTTTCTGTTTTCCTGACTGATAAAGGCTCCTTTGAGGTACTGTATTAAATCCTCCTAGTTTCAACAAAAAAGGCGCAACAGGCTTATAAACTACATTTTCTGAAAAATGAGGCTGTCTTTGCTATGTGATACCTTCAGGCTTCATACCTTCTGAGTCTTTACTTAGAAAGAAGCTTATGTATCAGGCGTGTGCCCACGTATTAGGTAGACCAGATGTACGCGGCTGTACAGGATTTCATTTGTTTCTTGCAATGGTCTTTTGTCAGGGAATACTTGCCTTTTACCAGATGATGAACTGAAAGAAAGGAAGGATTAAGAATTCCTCAAAATTCACACGGGCATTTCATGTCTCCTGCTGCTTCCACGTTGTTGTTAACTTGCCTATTCCCCACAACCCCCCGCCAGGGTCTGTTTCCACAGAGCACTTACCAGTTTTCAAGGAGAAATGGCCCTCTTGTCTGCCAACTAATATGTCTCTTCTTTGAGGATTCAGGAGGCATTTCCAGAAAGATTTGGGTCTTTTAAGGTGTGGTGGCTTTGGGAGTGCTGGTTGACGCTGGGTAGATGGGCCACTGGAGGAAGTGCTTAGCTTGGTGGTTCATAGAGCGACTCCAGCCCTAGATTGACTGGGTGTATGCAGTGATCGATTGGACATGCCTGCTGCGGGTGCAGGAAAGGACGGAAGGAGCTGTTAGGTATTTACTGACTCTTTGGAAACAGTCAGCTCTGAGCTTACATCCAGTTGTCACCTTCTAGCTGTGTGACTTTGGGATCTTTGATGAGTCTCTCTGTGTCTATTACCACATGATAAACATAGAGTCAAATAATTAATTTGCAGGAGGATTATGAAGAAAGGGACTTTGCATAGTGATGGCCACTTTATCCCTAGTCCCTTTTGTTGCTGAAGGTTGGGCTGTTTTTCAGTCTTAAGTAAGTGAATCTGGTGCTTAATTTGAGGGGTTCTGTTGGGTACCCCAAGTCTTTCCTTTGCCAGATTGAGACTGAAAACTCTGTGTTAAGGCTTGCTCCATTGCCAATATGGCCACGGAACTCTAGCGAGGGCACAGTCCACAGGGCTTTTGTTGGACCCCACAGCCTCACTTCTCCCAGGCAAGGGACCCTGGAACAATTTGAATGAAACAATGGCAGTTTCTCATCATCTCATCATTTCTTACTGAGAAGATTCCTCCCACCTCTGGAGACATGAGCATCCTTGGATAAAGCAGGAACGATTAGAGGCAAAGGGGACGAGAGCTATGGGCTGGTGTCAGGACACCTGGGTCCAGCTGTAGATCACTGTGTCTGGGGTGCATGACCTTGGGTAAATGATTTAACCTTTCTGAGGTTCAGCCTGCTCACCTGTAAAATGGGACTAATGAGGCTGCCATGGGAGGCACTGAGCAAGTGGCCCAGGGGATTGTTCCTTGCAGCGTAGGCAGAAATAAAATGTTATATTTTTTAAAATTCTGATAAGAGAAGTCATCCATATTCTTTACAGAATGTCTGGAGAAGTATAAAAAGAGAAAACAAAAGTCACCTGACATCTCACCACTTGAGATAATAACTCTGCCATTACTTTGTTGTAATGTTCTCAGGTTACTTTGTATGTGCCTGTGTTGCACTTGACTTTGAGGGTTCTCATAAAAATTATGTGAGATGAGGCATTTCATACATTTAGCAGAGGACCTGCCCACGTGAGAAGATAGAAATAAATATACTCAAGTAGTAATTAATTAAACAAATATTTATTAAGTGTGTGCTATATGTCAGACTGGGAACGTTCACGCATGTGCATCTGAATATATGCATGTGCACGCATGTTTGTGAGTATTCATATGTATTTGTAATAGCATATGTATTTGTGTGTAAATTTTTTTGAGGGGATGGGCTCTGTGACATAACATTTCTGTCTTTAGGACATCAGAGAAAGCAAAGTGAGTTTTCATTATGTTTAGGAGATGTTTTGAGATAGCCTGATCTACAATATAAACTAGGCAACGTGAATTGGAAAATCCTAGAGCCTCTAGAGCTGCAGTAACTGATGTGTGAGTCCTGTGCATTTGCAGACAGGAGATGGTCCCCTAAAGATGCCCTGGGCAGAGAAAACAAACAATGGTTTTAAATATTAGCCTACAATTGAACATCACGGGAGGAGATGATTTTAATTGTAGCTACTAATTATCGTATGAACGACCTCCCACCCGGGTAGCTCTATGTGGCATGTTCCAGGGGGAGTAGAAGTTTAACAAGGGTTAATGATTCTCTTAAGCGATGCTGGGAAGGTCAGCAAGCACACACACTACTTTTACTGTATTTCTCTCTGTGCATGGTGTTACGTATGCAACAATGAGTATAATCCCCAGGCCCCTCCTTCATTCACCACTTAGAGTCATGTTATAACACCGTTCATTCGATCCCCAAACATATACTGAGTGCCTGCTACGTTCTGAACACCTGGCAATACAGATAGATTAGGTCCCTGCAAGAATGGAAGCTTCATAGAAAAATTAGAACTTAACCTGCATCACTTGTGTGTAGATCAGTGCTGGCACACAGTAGGTGCTCCAGAAATGTTTATGGGATGAATGAATGGTCTCTAAACATACATACACATACATGTAATGAATATATAATGCATCTATGCAGTACATGCTGTGTGTTATTACAGTGTGTATATCGCTATATTGCAGCTATTGATGAACATGGGCACACATTTATTAGCGGGTTTCTGCTGGATACATCTTACTATCTGAATAGTTTCACATCCTAATTTCTCCCCCAACTTCTTCACACTTCAGGTCTCCAAAGAGAGATAATAATAGTGAAGCCCAGCTTCACACTTGGCCTCAAAGCACAACCCCGTTTGCACGCGGCAGTCCCAGTGCCGTCCCAAGCCCTGTTAATCAGATGTCATGGAGGGAGGAAGAAGGCCCCAGACTCCCAGACGCGAGAGGGGGTGCCTCCCTTGTGCCCCCTTCCTGTGTCTCCCCCTTCTTGTCTCCCAACTCATCTCGGGCAGGGGTGTTGTGTTGTCCACCCCGGGGACACTGTTCGGGCACCGCACCCAGTCCCCTAACGGCTTACTCTCTGCGGTCGGCAGACACTACTAGGCTTCGAAGTTGAAGCAGGAAAGATTTGCTGATTACTGATTGCACACACTCCAGACTTCTCCGTGAGGTGTGCCCACTGGCCTGATGTGAGTCCCTGGGCTCCGTCCTTGGTCCATATATACCCTTATCTGTGGGTGGGTTTCTTTTTTGTTGATGTTTTATCTGAGAGAAACAAAGACAGTGCAAGCAGGGGAAGGGCAGAGAGGGAGGGAGAGAGAATTCCAAGGAGGCTCCACGCCGCTAGTGCAGACCCTGACACGGGGCTCGAACCCGTGAAACTGTAAGCTCATGACCTGAGCAGAAAGTCAGACACTTAGTGGACTGAGCCACCCGGCTGCCCCCGTAGATGCTTTCCTTGCTCACAGCTCTCCTCGCTCTATCTAGTTAAATCATCCCCTACGCTGCCTGCGGTTTTCATCCACATCCATCCTCTGCAGGGCACTGAAAATCCCTTGGGCCCAGAGCCCTTATCTGCCTTTGACCTTGACAAACCTCGGCAATGCGACCCCTGCTCCAGTCACTTCTCATTCTCCTCTAAGAATTAAATGATAGCAGTGCCAGCACTGGCCAAGCCTTTTCTCTCTGGAGACCAGAGAGGTTGAGTAACTTGCTACAGATCACACAGCCAGCGAGTGGCAGAGCTGGGATTCGAGCCCCCGTGCCGTGGGTCCAGAGTCTACTTTGTCTTTCATGATATTCCAGATTCGATTTGTCTCAGCTCCTCCTTGCCTCTGCCTGCCTGCTTAGCACCCCTGAGACACCGTGCCCGTCCCTGGTGGCCCTGTCTTCTGCTCGCCAGGGGGCTTCATGAGGGCTGAGACTAACCGTTGTTGCTCCCTCTGTGTGACATCACATGGGCATTGCTCACCCGGGCACGGCCGGGAGGGCGCCTCCATGCTCTCTTCTCATCCCTGGAGCCCATGAACTGTAAAGAGCTGTTACCAATGAAACCCGAGACCTGGCCGCCCATCTCAGCTCTGTCCTCTCCCGTCTCCATGGACTCCCACAAGCCATCCCACTGCTCGGGCCTCGCTTCCCTCATCTCCCAAAAAACATTCGCCACCTGCCTAAGACGGCCCAGTCGCGGACTCAGGGTAGCACCTCCGTGTCTTACGAAGATGCAGATGCGCCGTCTCCTGGGAGAAGGTGGTCGATTCTGTCGCCCTAGGAAGGGGCTGAGCTCGGACGAGCGCTCCCGCAAGCCACAGGGACTTCGCAGCCAGCCATTTCTCTGGGTGTCGTTAGGAGCGGCCACGTGGGCATCCAGAGGCAAGGACCTCCTCAGCCGCCCCCCACTGTGTGTTATGTCCTCTGACAGCCTGCTGGCCTCCTGCCTGGGGGCCCCTGCCTCAGACTGTCTCTTACCTTGTCAGCACCAAGATGGGGACCTCACAGCCGGCAGCCTCCATCAACTACAGTGCACCGCCAGCTGCCTGTCACCCCCTGCTGCCATTCTCCATGCCACTTCTCCTCTGCTCAGCTCTGCTCAGCCCTTGGGCTTCTCGGTTCTTGCCTCCTCTCTCTTTCTCTCTCTCTCGTTAAAACTGGAAAAAACTCAAGTCAGATGAAAGGCACAGACTCACAATAAACACAAATGGCTGAGCCACTCTGCAAAGGAGAGCTGTGTAGTCCCTGTGATTGGGGAGCAGCCCTAGCCCTCCCTGACTTCCACTGGAGGGGGGCACATGTGGCCCCAGAAAGATCATTGGTCTGGGAGCGCGGGCAAGAGCAGTCTTTACATCCAGGCTCTGCATCGTGTTGCCCTGAGTGCCTTCACTGGCCTCCATTTCTTCATCCACAACACAAAGAAAACAACCCCAGGCTCAGAGAGGGGCTGTAAGCTGTTTGAGGTTACACAGCGAGTAAGTTAAATGGACATCTGGGGACTGTGCTTAGGTCTGACCCTAAATCTTTTTTTTTTAATGTTTTATTTATTTCTAGGAGAGAGACAGCATGAGCAGGGGAGGGTCAGAGAGAGAGGGAGTCACAGACTGAAACAGGCTCCAGGCTCTGAGCTGGCAACCAGCACAGAGCCCGATGCGGGGCTCGAACCCACGAATCTCATGATCATGACCTAAGCGAAAGTCAAACGCTTAACCGACTAAGCCACCCAGGCGCCCCTGACCCTAAATCTTCCCCACCCTCAGCTGTTGGTGTAGATGTGTTCCTTAAAACAACAGTCACAAGGGACACCTGGGTGGCTCAGTCAGTTAAGTGTCTGGTTTCAGCTCAGGTCATGATCTCACAGTCCATGAGTTCGAGTCCTGAATTGTGCTCTGTGGAGCCTGGAGCCTGCTTTGGAATCTGTCTTCCCTTCTCTCTCTGCCCCTCCCCTGCTCACACTCTGTCTCTGTCTCTCTTTCTCTCTCTAAACATTAATTTAAAATATTTTTTAAAAGTTGACAAATAATCCTTTAGAACAGCTTAAAAGAAAAATTTTGTCTGGAACACCCCCCTTCCTTAATCCTCATCTATAAATGTTACCAACTTCCTAAGTGTTTTTCCAATTGCATGCGTGTTATTTGCAGACAGACAGGGACACACCATTCCTCTGTCCTGTGCCGTTTGCTTACCATCATCCCGCAGAAGCATCCCACGCTGCCACGGCCCTTATTCCTAATGTGAATGTCTGCCCAGGAGCATCAAGGTGGCACACCATGATTTCCCTAGCCGTTCCCTGTTGTTGGGCCATGTGGCTGCTTTCAGCCTCCCCCTTCCTTAACACCTCTGCTTGAAGCATCCTACACAGACCTTACTCTGCCTTTTGATTGATTCCCCCTGGGATTACCTCCTGGAGGGTGGGCTTCTGGGATTAACCCGAGGTTTCTCAGACTGGGCACTGTGGACATTTGAGCGAGGTAATGCTCTGCGGAGGGGGCCGTCCTGTGCATTATAGGATGCTGGGCGCTATCCCTGGTCTCCACCTGCAAGATGCCAGTAGCACCCCCCTACGCCCTGCCAAGTTGTGACAACCATAAATGTCTCTAGGCATCGTTCAGTGTCCCTGGTTAGGGGGGGTGTGCAAAATCACCCTCAGTTGATAATCTTTGCAATAAAGGTAGGGGGTGGGTGAAATCTGTTGCAAATGGAAGGCAGAGGTTTTCCTGAGTCTGGACAGAATCCGATTAGGGTAGTGTCAGAGGTGAGAGAGATAAGCCCTCGGAGGAGAGTCAGATGCACCGAGCTGGAGTTCCAGCACTGCTGTCAAGCCTTTGATTCCCTGGGCCTCAGTTTCTCGTCTGTGAAATGGGAGCAACGATGGTGAGCCACCTGCCGGGCTGGTGAGCAGGAAGGGAGTTCATGAGGGCAAGATGGTCAACCCAGTGCCAGGCACAGAAAGACCTTAGTAAATGAAAGTGGTGTCAGCTTGCTCTGGGAGGAGCCCCGCTGGATTGTCCGTCTGTCCATCTTGCAGCCTCTGAGGATGCAAAGGTGGGAGAGTTGGCATGGCCGAGTTGAAAGGGAACCATTCTTTTTTTTTTTTTAAAGTTTATTTATTTTGAGAAAGAAAGAGAGAGTGTGCACACTTGAGTGGGGCAGGGGCAGAGAGCGAGAGAGAATCCCAGGCAGGCTCCGCACTGCCAGCACAGAGCCTGACATGGGGCTGGACCTCACAAACCATGAGATCAGGACCTGAGTCGAGATCAAGAGTGGGATGCATACCTGCCTGCGGCACCCAGGTGCCCCACGAACCATTCTTGTCTGCTCCCCAGCCGACACCGATCTCCCACTCCAGTTCCACCCCCGAGGCAGACTTGGCTTCCAGAACCAGCTGCAGTGACCGTTCCGCGAAACATACATTGGTCCATGCATTCACACGTCCATTCGAGGTGCACTGCCTGGTGCAAAGTCGGGGGTGCAGGTTCCAAGCATGGCTTTGGGGTCGGACACCCTGGGCTCAGAACTCCAGCATGGATGGGTGAGCTCTGCTGTGGGCTGTGCCCCGGTAGCCCCCCAAAACATCCTGTTCTCTATAAAGTTCAGAGCATCTATCTGAGCGTTCATAAGCCCGTCTGTGCAGAGTGAACACCTCAGGGGGCGCCCACCACGTACTAGGTGCTCAGTGAGCACTCAGCTCAGCCCAGTGTGTGTCTTGCACAAGGCCAACGTGTGCTTGTGGTCTCTGCCTTCAGGAGAAGTATGTGGAGGAGCTGGCAGCGGTGAGACAGACGCTCCAGACAGACCTGGAGACGTCCATCCGGCGGATCGCCGACCTGCAGGCAGCTTTGGAGGAGGTGGCATCCAGCGACAGCGACACAGAGAGGTAACCCCCGGGGGTGGGCGGCGGGTGCACCTGCTGTACTGTGCCCTGGGGTATTCTGCAGCCTTTGGTCACAGGTCCTCCGGGGAGCCGCAGATGCCGGGAGACCCGGATGCGTTTCGTGGTGGGAGGGATAACTGGCTGGCTCGTGTGAGGAGGGACAGGACGCTTGCTTCCCCTCCGGAGTTAGCATCTCCTGGTTGCCACGGAAACCGCCGGATCCAGCTCTCCGAGCCTTCATGGAAAACCCTGGGGAGTGCCTGCAAAGTGGGCTCCAGTTCGTAATCGTGGCCAGTTACACGTCCGATCTGGGCCCACTTCCCTCACGTATAAAGTGGACATAACACTTCAAACCAACCACGTTAAATGGCCAATTGCTGAGCACTCTTGACGGGCAGGTGGATGTTCCGTGGGCACAGCCCACTGCCTACTGCGTAGGACTGTCAGAGTCAGATGGACATCACTTAGAGCTGTTCATGCGCTCTGTGTACGCGCCGTGTTTGTGCATGGAAATGGGCGTCACTTCACAGAAGCAATGACTGATTCAAGGAGGCAAGATGAGCCAGCAGGTGATAGGCCAGGCGTCTCAAGTTCAATGTCAGGGCTTCTGTCCTTTCTCAGAAGACAGGTTGCTTCCTACCACCTCCACTCAAGTCTCCAGCCACCACAGGCCAGGGGTGGGCAGTTCAGCTGGAGGGAATTTGGGGTGTCCCAGGTGGCCACAGGAGCCCAGGCTGTCCAGCCCTTGCAGGGGGCCCATAGTGTCCTGTCCCCCAAAGCTGCCTTTGGAATCTTGCCGCGTTGCTTCTGGAACCCACAACTGCCTGTCCCTGTCCAGCCTCTGCCACAAAGCCTGGCTGGCAAAAATCGTTTCCTTTGCAATTGCTTTGGGAAGAAACAGGGTGCCTTGACCTAACCTTCAGGTGCATGCCCTCCTTACACACACCTGCGTGGGGTGGGCTGCATCAGCCACTGGTGTCCCTCGTGGACTTGTCTCTGTGGGCGATGGTGTGCGTGGCAGTCAGATGACCCAACTATCAGGCCATAGAGAGGAGCCCTCTCCACTTGCGCGAGGACCCCGGAGCAGTTCAGGGTCACACAGCAAATTAGCACCACGGAACGAGTTAGAACCCAGGGCTGCTGCGTTTGCTACCCTAGACCTTTGCCTGTCGCCCCTCCTAACAGGTGAAACAGGGACAGCTGCTGACCTGCAGGAAGTGTAGACGTGAGCTGGGTGGTGAGGGAAATAGCGTGTGTGAATCAGCTGCGGTTTAGCCAGTGGGAGGAGCCGGTAGAGCGGACCATGCCTAGTTAAGGGGAAGAAAAGCCCAGAAGGAAACACGCCAACATTCTGATGGAAGGCATTACTGGTGACCTAAAATTTTGTTTGATTCAAGCTTATTTACATTTTCTAAAACTTTTGAAGAGAGGGAGGCACAGAATCTGAAGCAGGCTCCAGGCTCCGAGCTGTCAGCACGGAGCCCGTTGCGGGGCTCGAGGCCACGAACTGTGAGATCATGACCTGAGCCTCCTAGGCGCCCCTGTATACCTGTTTTTAGAAGGTGAACCCATCCTTTCTTTGATGCGGTTCTGGGCTGGTCATGCGCTGCTCAGAGACGTGTAACGTCAACCTGTCCCATGCACTGCCCTCCCCTGCAGTTTTCTTAGTGTCCTGACACACTCACGTCTGTGATTATAAACCCGATTGTCGATATAACCCACCTGACGCTTGGGCTGGTTCTTCCGTTAAAAGAAACATTAGTGCTTTTGCATTAATTATAATGAGAATTAATGCTGGTATATACTAGTACTTTTTTCTTTCACCGAGGAGCAAAACTTTTGAACCATTTTTACTTGCAAAGCAAGAGATTGCTTTTCTTTTCTTTTTGCAAGTTTCTATTTTACTTCCAGTAGAGTTAGCACACAGTGTTCTATTAGTTTCAGGTGTACCATATAATGATCCAACCATTCTGCACATCACTCAGCGCTTGTCATGACAAGTGTGCTTAGTCCCCATCACCTATTTTCCCATCCCCCCACACATTCCCCTCCCCTCTGTCACTCGCCAGTTTGTTTCCTGTAGTTAAGAATCTATTTCTTGATTTGTGTGCGTGTCTGTCTCTTTTTTTTTCCTTTGCTCATTTGTTTTGTTTTTTTCCATCCCACATATGAATGAAATCATATGGCATTTGTCTCTCTCTGACTTATTTCACTTTGCATCATACTCTCTAGCTCCATCCCTGTCATTGCCAAGGGCAAGATTTCATTATTTTTTATGGCTGAGTACTAGTCCAGTGTATACATACACCACTTCTTCTTTATCCATTTATCCATTGCTGGACACTTGGGCTGCTGTTACAATTTGGCTATTGTAAATGGTGCTGCTATAAACACAGGGGTGCATTATCCTTTCAAATAAATGTTTTTGCATTCTTTGGGTAAATACCCAGTAGTGCGATTCCTGGATCATAGGGTAGTTCTTATTCTTAAGTTTTTGAGGAACCTCCATACTGTTTTCCACAGTGGCCCCACCAGTTGGCATTCCCAACAGTGCAAGAGGGTTCCCTTTTCTCCACATCCTCGCCGACTCCACATCGAGCCATTCTGACAGGGGTGAGGTGCTGCCTCATTGTGATTTTTTTTTAATGTTTATTTATTTTTGAGAGAGAGAGAGAGAGAGCAGGTGATGGGCAGCGAGGGAGACACAGAATCCGAAACAGGCTCCAGGCTCCAAGCTGTCAGCACAGAGCCTGATGCAGGGCTCAAACTCCCAAACTGTGAGATCATGACCTGAGCTGCAGTCGGTCGCTTACCCAACTGAGCCACCCAGGTGCCCCCCTCCTTGTGGTTTTGATTTGCATTTCTCTGATGATCGGTGATGTTAAGTACCTTTTCATGTATCTGTTGGCCATCTGTAGGTCTTCTCTAGAGAAATGTCTGTTACTGTCTTCTGCCCACTTTTAATTGGATTAGTTGGTTTTTGGGTGTTAAGATTGTTTTTCTAATACATGAAAGTTATCAGCAAAATCAATGAAAGTTATAAAAATAACAAAACTGGAAAGAGGCACAGGGTTGCGCTTGCAGATGTGGGTATAGGCTCAGCAGAGGTGTGACAGGAAGGAAGGTATACATTCCCTTGACTGGCGAGTGAGATCCTGGTGGGAAGGTCACAGAGGGTCACAGACATCACTCCAATCTTAACGGGACCCTGCCCTCACCCTCATCTTGATAGGAGGGACGCTTATCTCTTTCCGTTCCGGGTGAAAAGCCTCATCCTCACCCTCTGTTCTGATCCTACTTTCCTGAGCTCCAGACCCTGGGTCCTCGGGGAATCCCATCTGAACCCCGGCTTCCTGTCTGCGTTTTCATGACCTTCTGTCTCACAGGACTCGGTCCTGACTCTCTGTCCTGTGACTTGGATTGGACCCAGCCACAGAACAGAGACTTAACCAGTACCATGAGAATGGAGGGACCCTGGGTTGGGGGGAATTGCCCACAAAGAAGTCTCAACACATTTTGGAGAATTGATATGGCACAAACCTTGTCCCCTGGCCACGCTGCAATTAACATGATTATCAGCAATTAAAGTCATGCCCTGCCAGGCTTCAGGGCCCCAGCTCCTCCCCGGGGTGCCAGCGTCTCCTCCTCTTCCCCCGTCCTGATGACTCCGCACTGTACTTGCTTCTTAATTGTCTCATCTCCTGGGGTATGAGGTTTGGATGGGAGCCCGAGGGACCTCTCCAAACTGAGCGCTCAATTAGGACTCACACCCACCCGGCGGGGAGAGAGAAAGAACGTGTTTGCACGCGCGCTGGAGGTAAGGTTCTTTAAGAGACTTGTTCAAATTTTAAGAAGTCACATTTCCCCATGTTGGGAATTCAATCCAAGCATAACGGGCCTTCCAGGCTGGAAACGTGGTTACGTGCCCACAAAGCCAGGTAGCCTGTGCGGCGGCATTGAAACCCATGCCTTCCTGCACGCGCACTCTGCGCTGTGACTTCAAGGGAGGCGTCAGCCTTCTCTGATGAATGGGGGAAGTGCTTCGGGCTGTTCCCCAGGGGGCGTGGAGCACCTTCGTTACTCCTGAAGAGAGAGATGTGTCAGCTGACGGCCCCATCTGTTCCTGCCCCAGAGTCTGGGGCCGCTCTGCCCGTCACCTTTCTGGGTGCTTGGGGGTGGGGCGGAGGGAGTGTGGAAAAGCCGATGGATGACCTCTGGCTCCTAGGTCAGCTGGGAGTGTATCAATTCAGAGACCAAGGCTCTAGAAAGGTGCCTTCTGTTGCTGTGTCGTGTGTGGGTTGCGTGTTCCTCAGCCTGGGTCAAATTAGGCTGTAGTAAGAATAGGAAGATGTGGGTCAAACCAAAGATGGCAGCTGCCACCACAGGCATAATTTTGAGTTACTTTATTTATTAGTGGGCCTTGGGCTCCGGCCAGACTGTTAACAATATGCAGACTCAAAGCATCTCTCCTTTGCTCTGAGAAGGTTGGTGCCCCATTCCAATTACAACATGGCGCCCTAGTGCAGGGTAGCACATGTTTAAATGATGCCAGAGAGGCCATCTGGCCTTCCCAGAGTCCTTCTAGCCTGGAAGGCCTGGATCCAGGAACTAGTGGGGTTCACAGGGAGTCAGGACTCCAACCTATTTTACCTATTCCCGCCTTAGAAGAAATGATGGCAATTGGGCTGGTCGGCACTCTGCTAAGGACCCACTTTGTGCCAGGCCACACCACCTACTTGTCTTACAACTGTTGAGGCGGGTGCCCAGTTTATGGATGAGGACACTGGAGAGTTCAAGAAGTTGAGGATCTGGCTTGGGCTCACACAGCAAGCAAAGGGGCCGCCATGATTTTCAGGCTGCCCACCCCCCCCACTCCCTTTGAGCAAACTCTGCTGTCATGCCCAGCATACCCCATCTTCCCCCTTTTTCTCGTCACAGCCCTTGTTCTCCACCTAGCAACTGGCCTGTCACTGTGATGAGTGTGTGGCTGTGTCACTGTGACCCAGGGCTGATGCATTCAGGCGTTACTTCCCAGGCCATGTGTACGTTTAGACTGGAGTTGTCTGACAAAGACTCACGCTAAAGGACTACAACAGAAGACATCTCATTAATTATCTTGCTTAGCAGCAAGCCCCTGTCCGCAAATGCCTGGCATAGTTCTTTAAAAGCCACGTGTGCCAACATGAGAGAGAGAATCACTGATTAGTCAGGAGACAAGGCTCTGTCCTGGCTGCACTGCCAAGTAGACTCAGACCAGATCTTCTGCCCTTCCTGGGCCTCTGTTTGCCCAATCAACACTTCAAAATCATCATCATCTCATCATCATCATCATCATCATCACCATCACTATCGCCTTCATTACCATCACTACCATCATTTGATGTTAAGATAGGAGGTACACTGGGGCGCCTGGAGGGCTCAGTCTGTTGAGCATCTGACTCTTGATTTTGGCTCAGGTCATGATCTCAGAGTTTGTGGGTTTGAGCCTTGCATTGGGCTCTGCACTGACGGTGGGGAGCCTGCTTGGGATTTTCTCTCTCTCTCAAATAAATAAATAAACATAAAAAAAAGACAAGAGGTACAGTAAAAAAAAAATAAGCCAAAATGGAACTTGCAGCACACGTTTTCTTCATAGGATAAAAGTGTCAGTGAGTTTCAAACTCCCTCTTAAGTAGAACCGTACCTTTTTTTTTTTTTACACCGACACAAACTCCTATAGAAAAGTCTAGCTTAGGATGGAGTGCAGAAAGAAATGAAAGCTTGGGGTCAAGCCCCCCTACTTGGTGTCTTTCCCTTAGGAGCCCCTGTGAGCTCTCCAAGAATGCAAAGGCTCTGTAGAGTGTGGTGTACAATTCCAGTGTCTGTCAGAGCCAGTAATCCATGGCTTCTAAAGAGTTAACCTGGTGGTGATTTCTACCCATCTGATTCAATGAGTCTCCAGTTCACACAGAACAAAATACCTGCTTCTGCCTGAAAGAGTTTCCCATCCCCTTACCCAAGCTGAAGACCACCTCAGAATGAGGCTGTTAAGAGCGTCCTGCAATTTCTCAGACCGTAACGTGTAATGCAGCTTCCAGAAGCCCTTCTCCACCCAGCCTCTTTATTTTAGACATACTCAGGTTGAGAGCTTCTAAAATGGTGGGTAGCATGGAGTCCAGCCTGGACATCACGCTTGGCCTGGATGTGGTAATTCATCAGGAAGTCGACAGGCAGAATGACTGGCAGACCTTGACCTTAACCTCAGAAGTTCCATGAAAATTCAGTGACATGAGTTTACAGGCAAAAGCAACCAGTGCACAGATTAAAATCTCTATAGAAACGTAGGATTATTTTCCATAGGACTTCATACCTCTATCTTTTTATTTCTTATGACTGGTTCTTTTCCAAAGTCACAGGATTAGAAGGCACAAATAAAGATCACTGATAATCTTATGCTCTTACGAGATGGCTTCTTAAGATCCTTCACCATTTTTTCCCTGCATGGGTATAAAGGGTATAACAGTCATTGATATAGCAATGGTGGGTCGTGGCTGCTGCCTGCTGATTTCACATAGAGAATATTGGCTTGGAAAACCCAGTTCTTTCTGTTAAGGCAGAAGCCAGCACTGAGATTAGCTACTGTAATAGTCAGAGTCTGGCAGGAGCCAGAGGCTCACCCCAATGGATTTAATACAGGGACTACTTACAAAGATATGGGCCTAGTGTAGAGACCCACCAAGAATGGCACAGCCCCAAGGGCTAGTAATGCCTGGAAGCAGGTAGAGAGGGCTTCTGGAAGCCGTGGCTCTGGCTTTTGCTTGAGGGCTGACACCAACACAAGGAGATAGGCAGTAGGAAGAATTCTTTTCTTTTTTTAATTTATTTTTATTTATTTTGAGAGAGACACAGAAACCAAGTGGCCTGGAGCCTTCTTGGGGCTCTGTGTCTCCCTCTCTCTCTGCCCCTTCCCCGTTCATGCTCTGTCTTTCTCTTGCAAAAATGAATAAAAAATTTTAAAAAATAATAAAATATAAAAGGCTAGAAAGTAAATATGTTAGGCTGTGGGGGCCACATGATCTTTCTTGCAACTACTCTGCTATGATGAGCAAAAACAGTGGTGCAAAATGGAAATGAGTTCGTGTGGCTGTGTTTTTTTTTTTAATTTTTTTTTTTTAATGCTTTATTTCTAGGAGAGAGAGAGCGCGAGCAGGGGAGGGTCAGAGAGAGAGGGAGTCACAGACTGAAACAGGCTCCAGGCTCCGAGCTGGCAGTCAGCACAGAGCCCGGCGCAAGGCTCGAACCCACGAACCGCGAGATCATGACCCAAGCAAAAGTCAGACGCTTAACCGACTAAGCCACCCAGGCGCCCCCATGTGGCTGTGTTTTAATAAAACTTTATTTATAAAAAACATTCATAGGTTGGATTTAGCCCATGGCTGAAGCTCATTGGATTCACAAA
Organism: Proteles cristata cristata; assembly: GCA_017311185.1. NCBI lineage: Eukaryota > Metazoa > Chordata > Mammalia > Carnivora > Hyaenidae > Proteles > Proteles cristata. The sequence continues at coordinate 1,153,220 of JAESUZ010001906.1, read as the reverse complement.
GCATTGTCTGAAAGAACTTCTGGTCTGGCCTGAGCCCTGGGGCTAAAGGGATGAATAAAACATATTCTTGGGTCATGAGGGGCTCTTTGCAGCCTGGTGGGGACAGATAAATATGAATAGGAGCCCCAACACTGACAGATCCTTGAGGGAAGGGACCAAGGAGCCACAGGTACCTCCCTTGGAGAAGCAACCAGGTTTTCTAAGGAAGGAATTCTCCAGATTCCATGCAAAGAACAAAGCGGGCGGCCCTGGCTTTTGAAGCCAGGACTCAAATGAGGTCATAGGTGTCTGAGGGTGTGGCTTGGATGTCTACACCCACACACTGGGCAACTGCATTCTGGTTAAGAGCGTGAGGTTAATAGCTCCTATAGACCTGGAATTCAAAGCTATGTGACCTTAAATGAGGGTGTCATTCTCCTCATTCACTAAGTGGATAGAGGCGGGATGGTTAGAGGAGATCACATGTAGAGCATATTTGTTGAATGAAGGGATGCTCCCTAAAGAATAGCTACCACTGTAATTAGTCTCAGAGTTTCCCAGAATGCCCTGGAAAGCTGGCCACCTGCCCTCTTGTCTGATTCACTAGCACTCACAAAGAACATAAAGCAAATGCGTGGCTTATTGACAATAATGATGCTGTTAATAATAGTGGCGCGGTTGTACTAAAACAAGAGCAGTGATAATGGCTGCCGCCTTTTAATCAACACTATTTATTTGTCAGGAACCATGCCAAGATGTTTATAAGGGTTATCTCGCTTAGTCTGCTCCACAACTCCACCCCATTCGTCACCATATTTTACAAAGGAGCACGGGGCTGGCGGGGGGCGGGGGGGGGGGTGTGTGTGTCAGAGAAGGCAAGTGACTTGCCTGAGATCACACAGGGGCAAAGGTTGGAAGTTTGTCTAACATCAAAGACCATGTTCTTCCCCTGGAAGCACAAGGATGACAGACTCTTTTCTGTGTCTCTTCCTAGTGTCCAGACAGCAGTGGACTGCACCAGCAGTGGCCGAAAAGAGATGTAAGTTGACCCTGAGTAGAATTGAGCAGTTGACATTGAAACCAAGGACGAAGCCAAGAGCTCTTGGCTCTCTGTGTCCAGTCTGCAGAGGAAACATGCATACCCACTTGGAGAATTACTAGCAATGCTATGATAGCTCTGACTCCATGGTCTTAACATATAGCACTGGGGACATATTATTGAACTGCGCAACTCCTTTTAGACAGAGAAGCCCATGACTTATCATACCACTGTCCACATCAAATACTTTCAATGGCTCCCTATTGCCTCAGAATAGACTTTTTAGACTGACATTTGAGCCCACACATACCTGACCCTTACTTCCCACTCTAGCTAGGACTCTTATTTTGCATATCATCCATGCCCTGCCCATTTCCAACCTCCATACCTATGTGTATGCTGTTCCTTCCTGCTCAAATTCCTTTCACCAGGCCCTGCATGGCCAACCCCTGACCTTGAAACAAGTTGTGGCTCAACTATCACTATGTGATGCATTCCGTTATGCCTCCAAAAGCAAATCAAGGCTCCCTCCTAATTCTTCTACTTTCTGTCCCTTTCTGTGGCATTAATAACTTTCTCCTTTATTTTGTGGTTGTTTCTATAGATGTCTACTGTGGTAAGGTGGAGTCTTAAGGACAAGTTCAATGTTGGGTTCATGTTTATAGCACCTTCCCATGGTGCCTGGCATAGAATATGCTATCAACAAACAAGTGAATTTATAGACAGATACCAATATAGGCATATATAGATACAGATATCAAAATAGATATATAGTTTTAGATATAAATATTGATAGATATAGTTGAGTGAATATATCAACTAGAAAACAAAATAATCATTGAGTACCCACAGCAGTGACAGGCCCACATAGCTCCACCCTGTGCTGCTTTCAGAATTAGGGGACATAAAAGCAAAGGCTCTGTCTACAAAGACATTCTGGTTAAGGCAGGCCAAAAGTTAAGACCTTCACACTTGACATATTCCATGGACTTATCATTTGGTATAAAATTCAATGCCAAATTTTACTCTAAAATCAGAGTTGCCTCAATATCTATATTAGAGTGTTTATCTCCCTAAGGAAGAGCATCAGTTAGTAGCATGGGCACTGGAACCAGAGAAAACAGAGTTTGCATTACAATTTTATTGCTAACTAGGTGGGTGACCTTGGCCAGACCCAAGTGGACCTCCCCAAATCCCATTTACTCTCATCTATATAATGGGAACAGCACTGGCTCTCATCTCTCAGAGATGGTGTTGTGAGCACTGATTGACGTTATGGATGTACAGTACACATGCTTGGCTTATGCTTAGGGTCTAATATCTAGTTATTGCTGTTACTGTGGTTGTCATTGTGATGACAGCATCCTGTCTTCTGGTTCTAGAGATAACGTCTCCGTCCTCAGCTCCCAGCCAGAAGGGAGTCTGCAGTCCTGGCTGAGTTGTACTCTGTCCCTGGCCACAGATACCATGAGGACCCCCTCGCGACAGTCAGTCATCAGCAGCCACTCCCTCAGCCCCAGGTAAGAGTATCTCCCTGCTACCTCTGGATGTCCAATAACTTGAAAAATCTCATCCTTGAAAGATTGTTGCTCATGTCTTCCACTTTCTCCAGCATAGGCATAGTCTTGGACAGTTTGAGATATGACCCTGCCACTTCTTAGCTGAATGACTTTAGGCAGTTCGATTATCTTCCCTGAGACTTCATGTCCTCATCTGTGCAACAGGAAGTATAATTGTGTTTACTGCTCTAAACAGTTAAAATGATGAGGATCTAATGCAGCCCTTCCTACAGCATGGTTTTCAAGATGATTTTTTAAAAAGTGTGTGGTGAACATTTTTTAAATAACTGTGGATTTATTATAGTCTCCTTCTATCTAAAGCAAGCCCTACTTGTTTTCCACTTATGGATGGTTCTGGATTTAAATTTTTCTTTCGTAAACATAGTCACTTAAGTGTTTCTGTATTTGAGTTTGTTGTTGTTGTTGTTATTTTAATGGCGAATCAGTATCTTTGACAGTAAGGCTGGATAGTTTCTCCCTCAGAGACTTTAGCTTTGTTCTGAATGTCAAGGTTTTATATTTTCCCCACTACAGAGGATGATGGATTCAGTTGCGGCCTGAGATGAAACTCTCGCAGATCTATAGGATTGCCAACAATAGGTTCCTTCAACAAACGGGCCTCGGGATGCACCCTTAGTTTAGGGCTTAAATCCATCATCGCCCTTGTTTTTCAGCCTCGTTTCTCTCAGCTCATTTGTTTCAAGGACGGCCCTCTTGTAATTGGGAGCTAATGGCCATACATCAGAAATTATGGATTAAGCAGATATGTAATTAAGATGAAAGGCATGCTGCTTTTGAGATAACAGAAGAACCAATGTGATAAGATTGAAAGAAAAGTCAGTGACTCGAGGAGCCAATGCAGACAATCCCTTCCTGACTTGAAATGTGTTTGCTCTGAAGGAGGGGGCTGCTTCTACAAAAATAAGGGGGTGGAAGTTCACACTAACCTTTCAGGCATATTCAGCAAATGGCAAATGTCTGACGCACGCCTGCAGATCATCTTAGGCTGAAAAACTTGACGCGGAAAATATCAAAGAGAGGCTCCAAGAATGCAAGGATGCATCAGGGGAGTTAATTAAAGCAAAATTATCTGATTACTGCTCTTAATTAAAAACAAAGGCCTATATGGAGAAAGGGCCACCTCCTCTGTGAACCCCAAAGGATGAAGACTTTTTCTCTCTTGATAAGTAAATGCCCTGTTTTTCCACATTGGCCAGTGTGTAAGGCAGCAAAGCAGAACAAGGCAGCCGTAGCAGCATGTGAATGCTCCTTATAATATCTGAGTGGTGTAATTATACTCATACAGGCATTCTGCGTTTTATTGCATTCACTCTACCACACTGTCAGATATGGTGTTACCTACAAACGGGAGCTCTGTCAAGCAAGTCTATAGGTGCTGTTTTTCCAACCACATTTGCTCTGTCTCTCTGCGTCACATTTTGGGAATTCTTGCCACATTTCAAACTTTCCCCTTATTACTTTATTTGTTATGGTGATTGGTGATCCAGGATCTCTGATGTTACCATTGTCATTATCCTGGAGCTCCACGGAACACACCCATATAAGCGTTGTGTGTGTTTTGATGCCTCTACTGGTCTGCCATTCCCAACCCCCCTCCCCCTCCCTGGGCCTCCTTATTTCCTGCGACACAACAATATTAAAACGAGGCCAATGAATAACCCTCCAGTGGCCTCCAAGTGTGCACATGAAAGGAAAAATCACACATCTCCCCCTTTAAATCAAGAGCTAGAAATGATTCAGCTTAGCAAGGAAGGCACTTCAAAAGCTCAGAATGGCTGAAAGCTGGGCCTCTTGTGCCCAACTCTTAGCCAACTGGTGAACATGAAGGAAAAGTTCTAGAAGGAAACGACAAGTGCTACTCTAGTGAATGCATGAATGATAAGGAAAGAAACAGCCTTACTGCTGATCTGGAGAGAATTTCAGCGGTCTGGCTGAAGCTCAACCCTGACACAAGACTCCCTTAAGCCAAAGCCTAATCCAGAGCAAAGCCTGAACTCTCTTCCATTCCATGAAGGCCAAGAGAGGTGCAGAAGCTGCAGAAGCAACATGTGAAGGTAGCAGAGGTTGGTTCATGAGGTTTAAGGAAAGAAGTGTCTCTGTAACACAAAAATGCAGGGCGTGAAGCAGCAGGTGCCCATGTAGAAGACACAGCAAGTTATCCAGAAGACCTAGCTCCGATCATTCATGAAGGAGAAGGTGGCTACACCAAGCAGCAGATGTTCGGTGCAGATGGAAGCGCCCACACTTGAAGGACATTCATAGCTAGAGAGGAGAAGACAATGCCTGACCTCAAAGCTCCAAGGTAGAGGCTGACTCACGTGTTAGAGGCTAGTGCAGCTGGTGTCTTTGAGTACAAGCCAGGGCTCATTTATCAGAATCCGAGGGCCCTTAAGCATTATGCTACATCTACTCTGCCTGTGCTCTGTAAATGGAACAATGAAGCCCAGAGGACAGTACATCTGCTTACAGCATGGTTTCCTGCATATTTCAAGCCAGCTGTTGAGACCTACTGCTCAGAACTAGAAGATTCCTTTCCCAATATTCCTATTCATTGGTATCGCACCTGGTCACCAGGAGCTTGGCTGGTGTGGAGAGGTACGACGGGATTAATGTTGTCTTCAGGCTGCTAACACAGCACCCATTCTGCAGCCTGTGGAACAAGGAGAAATGTCTATTTTCAGGTCTTATTATTGAAGAAATACATCAGAAAGTCTAGAGAGCTCCCATAGACAGGAAGTCCTCTGATGGATCTGGGCAAACTGGAAACCTTCTGAAAAAGCATTCACCATTCTAAAAAACAGTAAGAACATTCTTGACTCACAGGAGAGGTCAAGATAGCGGCATTAACAGGAGTGTGGAAGAAGTGGATTCCATCCCTCAAGGAGGACGTTGAGGGCTCAAGACTTGAGTGGGGGACGTAGCTGCCGATGGGATGGAGACAGCGGGTGGGCGGGGATTGGAAGGGGAGCCTGAAGATGGGACTGAATTGCTAGAAACTCGTGGTCAATGTAAACAGGAGGAGTTCCTTCTCATGGATGAGCAGAGAGCGGTATCTGGAGACGGAATCTTCTCCTGGTGAGGATGCTGTGAAGACTGTTGACACGACAAGAAAGCATTGACAATGTCCTATACACATAGTTGAGAAAGCAGTGGTGGGGTTTGAAAGGACAGTCTCTGATTTTGAAAGAGTTTCTACTGTGGGCAAAATGCTATCAACCACAGTCGCCTGCTGCAGAGAAATCATGTGCAAAAGGGAGAGTCAGCTGACATGGGACACGATGTGTGGCCTTATGCTAAGAAACTGCCCCAGCCACCCCAGCCACCCCGGCCTCTCCAGCCTTCAGCAACCACAGCCCTAGTCGGTCAGCAGCCACCTCCATTGAGGCCAGACCCTCCACCAATAAAAAGATGATGACTCGCTGAAAGCTCAGATTTTAGAGCAATAAAGGTATAATTAAGGTACATGATTAATTATGCCTTTTTAATGTTTATTTTTGAGAGAGAGAGAAACAGAGTGAGAGCAGGGGAGGGGCAGAGAGAGAGGGAAACATAGAATCAGAAGCAGGCTCCAGGCTCCCAGCTGTCAGCACAGAGCCCAGCACAGGGCTCAAACTCGCAGACTGCAAGATCATAACCTGAGCCGAAGCTGGAAGCTTGACCGACTGAACCACCCAGGCGCTCCTTAAATATGCTTTTTAAAAGACATGATGCTATTACACACTTAATGGACTACAGTGTAGCAGTGTAGGGCACACCTAATTTTAATGTGCACTGGAAAGCCAAAACATTTATTTGACGTGCTTTATTGAGATACTCACTTTACTGCGGGGGTCTGGAACGGGACCCGCAATATCTCCAAGGCATGCCCGCAGTAGGGCACCAGATAAGGTGCCACCTAAGTGGTTGAACCCTCACTAGAATGGGAGGTGGGAGGCTACGGTGGTTTCGGTGCATGAACGGAAGTCACAGCATGTGGATTCCATCCCTCTATTTGCTCCTTTGCGGCAGCGAGATCTGGGGCAAGATCTTTCAACTGCTCCGTCCGTATTTCTTTGTGGATAAATCTGGGTTGTTGTCAGGTTAACGAGGTGATGCATACATTTGTCTTCATTCGGTGCCTAGCACCTAGAGAGAGCTCAAGAAAATTAGCTTTATTCGCGTCAGTATCTGCTTGATGCCCAGAGCAAGCTCAGGAGAGAGACAGTACCCCCATGTTACAGGGGCCCAGAGAGAGAGAGGACAATGGATTTGGGCACAGATGCTCTTACCCCAGTTCCTATAACTGTGCCTCAGGCAGCTCTCGCCCGATCCTACCCCCCCACCGCCCACTTCTATTTGTCTCTCCCCTTCTGAGGCCACAGGCTTCTCCCAGGACAGCTCAGAGCAGCGGGTGCCTGCTTCAGGGACAGTGAAAGGAGAGGAAGCAAGGAAGGGACCATAAACTTCTTGTCTATTGTCTTTATATCTGTATCCCTGCAGCTGACACCCAATGGGTGCTCAGTGAATGTTTGCCACGTGAGCAACTGACCACACCATCAAGGTGGGAACAGAAATATTAACCATACTTGGTCACAGCTCAGCACTGACTGGGAGTCACAGAGGGTGGGTAATTGATCTGCATCCCATAGCAGGTAAGTGCAAGAGCTGGTATTTGAACCCAGTGTTGAATCCCTACAAAGCCTCTGTTTGTACTTGCCATGGCTCTGACATTTATCCAAGACGAGGGTGCAGATTACGCATGTGCAGTATTGACTGGCAAACGAGTGTCCTTAATATTAAAACTGCACCAGGATTATTATTCAACATTCAGCAGCCATCCAAAAGATGCCTATTGAGTGCCAAATCCCATGGCATTAATCCCTAAAAATTTTGAGCACTGTCCTTGGAATATGTTTACAATTTAAAGATGCAAGAACTTTTGAGTTAGAAGGAACCCCTAGGATTATCTGATTATCTGATCTGTTCATTATGCAGACGGGCAACGTGGAGGTCTGGGGAGGGACATATCCCAAATGTATCCCAAATGTATAGTAAAATCCTGGCTTAAAGCTCAAGTGCCTTACAGCAGTTTGTAATTGCACAGGTAATCTATGAATACTTCCCCCCTTCAAGAACTCGAACTGTAACAGAGAAAGCTAAAACCCTCTTAACCACAGTGACCCCAATCTCAGCTCCCTTCCCAAAGGTATCCGCCATCTTCAATTTTTGGTGTGCACCCTTCCATATCTTTCTCTGTGGATTTTTAAACATAGACGTGCCTGTAACAAACATAAAGCATACTTGTGGGCTTTTAAAATACCTAAATGATATGACGCTTTATTATGTACGTTATGCTGTACATAAATCCTGACAATGTGCTTCTCTCCCTCGACATCCCAACAATATGTTTTGGCGATCATTCTTTATCACTATGCCTAGGTCTATGTCATTCTTTCAAAGATCTGCAAGGTAAACCACGGCTTCTTTAATTAAAGTCTTATCATTTTGTTTTTAGCTGTTTTCAAGGTATTTGCTCTGAGTGTTAAAGCATTTAAAAACACACACATTTGGGGCACCAGGATGGCTTAGTCGGTGAAGCATCTGACATTGGCTCAGGTCGTGATCTCGCAGTCGTGAGATCAAGCCCCACATAGGGCTTGTGAGCTGAGTGTGGAGCCTGCATGGAATTCTCTCTCTGTCTCTCTCTCTCTCTCTCTCCCTCCCTCCCCTGCTCACACATGTACACACTCTCTCTCTCTCAAAATAGATAAATAAATAAATAAATATTAAAAAAAATTTTTTTTTAATTAAAAACACATACATTCTTATCCATATGGGCAGATGATTCTACTACCACCAGATGTGGGTACCAGCTCAGGGTCTTTTCTGCCAGGAGGCTGTACGGAAGTAGAGCCTGAGATGCCCGTGTCCCTGGCCCCACGCTACCTGGCATGTCACAGGGTTCAATACCTGAGTCTCTTGGATGCTTCAAATGTGACTGAGAAAGGTCACTTTAAAAACAGGGGAGAGAGAGAAAGCAGTCTTCTGCCAGAAAAATAAAAGCATTCCCTGCATTATTTATAAGGAACGTCAGCCCAAGAGAAATACACCTAGAGCCTTATGATTTACAGGCCAAGAACCGCACAGCTGCCGCTGATAAATGCAGGAGCTTCTGGAGATGGAGACACTAAATTACCTTCATGGCCCCCAGAGGGGAAGTTTATGGGTTCGGCGGTGGCAGTAACACTTGGCTCAGGAATCTCTCTTAACACCTGGCTGCAGGTGGTGCCAGGGCCATCCAGGGACGGTCCTCTCGGCCCCTGCTGAGGGCGGGACCTCTCTGGCCACTGCCCTGCTGGGAAGAGCGTTAGAGCAGGAGACCTCTCCTCGCTTCCCTCTTGTCTTCGGGGCACATCAGACTTTCCGAGGAGGGTCCCCGCTTTACCTCCCCAAGCCCAACAGACCCCCGGCCTTGGTCTCTCACACCATCCTGCAGGCTCCCTGCCCCGACAGGCATCGACTGACCCAGCGGGATAGACTGCACAGGTCTTCTTATGGGTCCGTCATCTCTGTCATCTTACTGGACGATTATTCCAAATCACCCCCACTTAACCTTCTGCCTCCGTCCTTAGAGTGAGCTCTATGGAGACACCCCCGAAACTCTGGGTTCATTCCAAAAAAGACCACTAATGACCTTCACTTCTGTGGTGTCTATGAATTCATCTCTATCTGCCCTCCATCTTCCCTCTCATCTCAGAAGACGAGGTCTGGGCGTTTCGGCGTTGATTTTGCACCCCACACTCCCCCGCCCCTGCTAGCTCTCTGGTCCACTTAGTTTCCCCCCTCTCTCCCATCCCTTCAAGGCCCCATTCCTCTTGTCCTTCTTCACAAGTTAGAAGCATCTTGAGGTCCTCCCCATCCTAATGGTGTGCTCCCTGGTCACCCTGCTGCCCCACTGAGGTCTTCCTTTTTCTCTTCTTTGGAGCCAGGCTTCTTCAGTCTGGGTCCACACGCACCATCTGCACTCACATTTATGCCTTGTTCCCTACAACCCAGAGCCTGGCCCCACCACCCCCTGAATCCTGCCTCGGCACGCAAGCAGACCCCCCAAGGGACAAATTGGGATATTCTCCAGTCTTGATCCTTTTTTCTGGACTTATCCCTCGCATTGGCAACTGCCGAACCTTTCTCTGTTTCCTTCGCCTCTTAGACGTTTCTGCTCCTTGGAGCTCCTCAAACCTCTGGTCTCTTCCTTGTCACTCCCAGTCCCTAAAGGTGTGTGTGGGCGGGGGGAGGTGGTTCACAGGGTGCTACCTTCACCTGGCCATGTTTCTTTCTACCTGATCCCAGATGATCCTCTTATGAGTTTTAACTCCCCCACTTGCAGGTGGGCAAACCCCAAATCTAGACCTCCAGCTCTTACATTCTCCCACATTTTAAATGTAGACATCGTATCTCACTGTCTGCAGAGAAGATAGCCAGCCACATGGCTCCCAGGTGTCCTAACTCAGCATATCTAGGAGGAAACATCTGTCTTCCTGCCCTCTCTGTGTTGTCAGTGTCGTTTGGCGGCTCCCTCATTCATAAAGCCACCCAAGCTGGGTCTTCTCAGACTCTCATCCCTTCTCTTTCATCCTCATGTTCAACAGATCCCCAAGTCTTGTTTATTCTGCCCCGCCTCAACCTCAACATTCTTGGCCCTCTCTGCTTCTCTCCATCCTCACCACCAGCACCTGCAAGTCAGACTACCGTCATTTCTGCCCTAGAGGCTGACAAACTTCCAATACCATCCTTCCCTGGTCCCTCCTCTACGCTTCAGCTAGGATGATGCCTTTAAAATGAAAGTCTAGTTGCAGTGGCTTCCTGTCTTTTACTTCAAGAGTCAGTAAACTCCTGCCTGCAGGCCAAAGTTGGCCCTCGACTTGATTTTGTAAATAAAGTTTTATTGGAACACAGCCTTGCTCACGTTTTTGTTTTTGATTTGACATATTGCTTATGACTATCTTTTCACTGTGATGGTAGAACTAAGTAGCTGTAATGGAGGTCAGATGGCCTTTAAGCCAAAAGTAATCATCACCTGCCCTTGACACAAAAACTTTGGTGATCTTTGCCCTCCAGGATAGAACAGGATTCAGACACCTTAGCAGTCTTACAGTACCCTCCATGACCTGGCTTTTGCTTACCTTTCTGGTCTCATTACCTTCCATATATTCTTCATATTTTGTGCCCCATATGGATTATAGCTCTCCCTTATAACTATGTTCTTATCCCCTCTTTGATCTTTTGTCCATGATATTCCCTCTGACTAGACACCCTTCTCTTATCTCTGTGCATAGCAAACTCTTACTCATCCTTCAAGACTCAGCTCATGGGTTACCTGCCTTTGGAGGCTTACCCGATGCCCTGGCTGGGTCAGGTGTACTGCCACCACAGTCCTACGGATCCCACACATCCCTCTCCCATGGTGCTTACCATATTACATTGTGCTTATCTGTTTGGGTATCTTTCTCCCTCGTGGGGCTGTGAGCTTTTTAAGGAAACAAATCTCATCTTTTTCTTCTTGCACATCAGCACCAAGCACAGTGCCTAACACATAGTAGATACTCAATAAATATGCATGGAACAAATGAATGACAGTGGATAGATGTTAGATGGCCCCTTGTGAGAGTGATTTGAAGGATGATGCTGGTATCAACACCAAGGGTGGATTTTCCAGACTGGTTGACGCTTTCTAGCAATGATGGAATTTAGAGGGGAATACTCAAGGTCTGGGCCTCAGCTCACCCAGAGTGCAGACCAAGGGCAGAGGCGAGTGGTGGGCACTGCCTTACACCAGATCTGGCAAAGCTCTTGCAGATACAATTCAAAGGAGGTAAAGGGGAGACAGCAGACTTTGCAAGGTGGTAGACCTGGTTTCTAATCCAAACTTATTAGCCACTTGAACGTGAGCTTGTTATAGTGTCTGAGTCACAGCCCCTCATCCATGATTCTATCCCTTTGGCAGAATTAGAGAATTAACAGTGAACAGCTATAGAGTGGTCAGTCGGTGGAAGCCTTAAAACCAACCTGGTGTTTAAGAGACAAGAGTTGTTCTCTTCCACCCTCCTTCCATGCTCCCTGGCCAGGTTAGGTGGTGCCCCTCTGGGAGGCAGGGATGCTGACAAGCAGGACTAGGGAAACCTATAACCGGGTTATAATAATCTCACGTGCCGGACACTGTGGAAATGGGCCGGACTTGCAGCAGAAAACCATGAGCACAAAGGAGAATCCCTTGCCAATGAAAGTAGAATTTCAGAGAATGGTTTTTAAGTATGTTGAACTTAATATGTCTGAGGGCATTCAGTTGGAGTTGTCCAAAGGTTTTGAACGCTAGTTTGGATCCATAGAGATTCCAGGATTTCTCTGCATAATGTAATTGTTGGGATTTTGGTGTATGTGTGTGTTGGGGGGGGTGTAATAGATGGCATAAAACCCAACTCAAACTGGCTTATACAAAATGAAAAATAGTATTATCTCATACAGCTTAGAAACCAAAGGTAGATCTAACTTCAGGTCTTCCTGGATCCAGGGATTCAAAAATGATCATGGGTATTTGATCCCTCAGCAACCTCTCTGCTCCATTCTTCTCTACATTGGCTTTTCCTGAGGCAGCAAGATGGCGGCCAAGATCTTCAAGCCCATACTTGCACCACTCTGAGTCAAAAGTAAAGAGAGCTTCTCTCTTCTAAACAATTCCACAAAAATCCTGAGCTCGGCTTTCATTGGCCCAAAGGGAATCACACGTCTGTTCCAAACCAGTCAGAATGGATAAGGGAATGAAAGAGCCTTTTTTAACCTTAGGTTCAAGTTGCTGTTCTCACCTGGTTCTGGGAGATGGAGTTATTCCCACCCAAACCACAGGAACACTGGAGGAGGAAGGGTTTCCCCAAAGGACAACAGAGTGCCTTACCTGAAGCAGAAGAATAATAGTGGGTAGATAAGTTTAGTACAAATAAGCAAAGCGAATGTTCTCCACCAAAGGGAAGTTTGAATTATGGGAAATGGATGAGTAGGGACAGGAGAGGAGATTGAGAATAGAGAAAACATATTCAGGTGCTTGAAGTCCCCATTTGGTAGCCTTGGGAAATCCAAATAAAATTGTGCGGACCCTGGTCAGAGACTTTCTTTATCCCTAAATTTCAATGACCAATCTATCACCACATAATTAGTGATGCTGTGTTTTGAATTTATTGCCAAACATGGCTCTCCACTGTTGCTATTGGACTTGTACCATATTGCAATGTGAGCGTGGAGATTATTGTATAAATTATTCTCACTCACATAATCATCGTGATTTTAATTACTGTGTAATCTTTGCTAATTACTGTTGTATGTATCATTTGCTTTGGTGCCGATTTAACACAACCGCTGTTCGTTTGGCTAAATGGTGGAATGACAACTTTTCCTTTTTCTGGGGAAAATTTGCTTTCTGTAAACATTTGCAGCCCTATACATGCGCGGCTTGCAGCTCTTAGTTTAAAAAAGAACAAGATTGAGACACCAACTTCCTTTCGCCCCGTTGATTTTTTCTACGTGGGATGAGGCTGGCTTGAATTAGTAAAAAGGTCTAAATTACTGGGTATTGTTTTTAAAATAAAGTCGTATGCCTTTCAGGGAAGTGCAATTACTCTACTACAGAAAGGAAGGCTAGATGGGTCACATGAGGCCTGCTTAAATGATTAGATAAGATTCGTTTGTAATTAGTTCATTAATTATGTAAATGTGAATGGATGGTACTCAGCGTTAAAAAGAGCTTTTTCTCAAAGTAGGTTAAGCATCCACCGCTAATCTTATTTCAATAGTACATTTATTTACTGGTCTCCGCATTCTCAGAACTGGAGCTCAGGATCATTTTAATCCGTCCTGAATATACTTAATGAATAGGCCTCTCATGAATATGGTTTTATGTCTTCCTAGGAGAAAAGGGTTCTATGGCGTTTTACCAGTGTTAAAAAGATTGATGGAAACTGAAAGCATTTAAGTGCAAACACATTTACCACGGACCCAAGGCTTGAGCAAATAGAACCGGAAGTCTGGCTCTGCCCAGGAATCATCCGTGGACCCAACCAGATTCTTGCACAGGTTTCCATGCAAAGGGGGGCTATTTTCTGTCTAAAACTCCAGGTCTCAAATGGTGGATCTGTGAACCTTTCAGGAATTTTGAGGTTCATCTCATTTAGCTGCCAGGTCTTGTAAAATCCACTTGGATTCATCACTGATGGTTCAGAACATTCTTTTGGAATCTATGGTTCTCCCGTTGAGCTCTATGTCTGTGACATAGATCCATTATTGAAATACACATCCAGGAAAGTGCATCTTTAAGAAATTTTCCAGAATCCCTCCTCCCTGTGTCATGACTACTCAAATCAAAACCAGATTATCACAGGTGCCCCTACAACCTTCTTGTGGCTGCTCAAGTCATGCTCTCCTCCTTCCTTGAAGGTAACCACCATCCTGACTTCTAACACTATACATTAGATAGGTTTTGAACTCTATCAATGGAAGCATCCAGTAGTAAGTGCTCTTTGGCTTCTGGCTTCTTTCTTTTAATATTATGATTTTGAGCTTCATTCATACTGTTGTATGTGACAACATGTTCTGTTTTCTTTGCCCTATAATATAGAACCACGGTTCTCAACTGTGGGCAATGTTGCACCCCCCTCTCTGCCAGGAGATAGTTGATCATGTCTGGAGACATTTTTGGTTGTCATAACAGAGAGAGGTGCTACTGGAGAAGCCCAGGATGCCTCTGAACATCCTATGATGCACAGGACTAGCCACAAAGAGCTATCTGGTCTAAAATGTCAATTTCGCCACCACGGAAAAACCCTAGTCTATAATATTCCATTGTAGAAATATAGAATAATGGTTCATTCATTCTGTTAATAGGCGTTTAGGTTGTTTCTTGTTTATTACTAGTGTGAATAGCACTACCATGAGCAATCTTGTACACATCTTTTGTTGCATGGATTTAGATTTCTCTTGGGTGTATATCCAAGAGTAGACTTGCTGAGCCACACATGTATTTTCAACTTCAGTAAATATTGTCAAGACTGTTGTAACAAATTACATTCCTGCCAGTAGGGAACGGGGCTTCCATTTTTTCTGCATTTTTGCTAAGACTTGGTTCTGTCATTTTTTTTTAACATTAGCTATTCTGGCAGATATGGGTAGGGTCACCTTTTGGACTTTAACTTGCACATTCCTGATAAATAAAGCTTTTCATGTGCCTAGCTGTTCATTGGGATATCCTCTTTGGCTAACTGTCCAATGAAGTCTTTTGCCCATTATGGTTTTTCTTTTGGGTTGTCCCTTCTTTATTGATGTGTAGGAGTCCTTACTACATCCTACATGTAAGTCCTTTCTTGAGTATGTTGATCCACTCCACTTGGTAGGATGTCTTTTTCACTCTCTTGTGATTTATCTTGACAAACAAGTTATTCATTTCAATATAATTGAATTCACAATATTTTTCCTTTATGGTTGGTGCTTTTTATATCCCATCGAGGAGTTATTTGGCTAGTCCCAACTTATGAAAATATCCCTCTGTGTTTTCTTATAAGTGCTGTATTGATATACCTTTTATATCTAGATATGCAATTCATCAGGAACTGATATTTATGTTGTGAGGTAGGGGTTAAGATTCAATGTCATATAAATATACGATTAATTTAATCTTTTAAAAGATATCATGTTTCTCACATTTTGACATTGTATCATCTTCTATTAAATCAAGTGATTTTGTGTATATTCTAGACCCCATTCAATTCCATATTTCTACTTGTCTCCCTTTGAGTTGATTTAACATTGCCTTAATTCATGTAGCTTTGTATGTATGTCTTGATACCTGAATTTGTGGTCCTTAGATTAGTTCTTCTTCTTCAAGATCAGCAAATGACTCTAGGGGGAAAGTGCCACAGATCTGGGCTCACTTCAACATTCTTCTGTCGTTCCAGAACATAACCCATTAAGTCTTGGCGGCTTTGGTGCTCTCTGATGCCTCTAAATTTAAACTTAGCTTTTCTAGTTTTTCTAGGTGCAGATTTTCTCTGATACAAGCTCATCTATCAACTTTGGAAATTGAATGCTGAGCTAGACTTTTCTACTCTCTTTGCTCAGTAAACATTTCTTCTTTAGTTTCCATGCTTAAGATGATGTGAAGGTTCATTTGTATTTCCTTCCAGTCATAATGTAGTGAATCTACTTTCCTTTTTAGACTTTAAGATTCTGTACTGCAAGAGAGCATGGATTCAGTAAAGGATGTATTACTGAATGGATGTAAGGAGGGCTAGCTGGATGGATGGTTGAATAATTTTCACTCTCTTAAAGTTATATTTTCATGAGGAACTGGGTGCTTTTATGAATACGTCTGAGATTTTTTTTTATAGTTATTGCCTTTGTACCATATTCCGCTGCAACAATATCTACTAAAAGTAAAGAATGCCTTGAAAATGTATTTAAGTGTGTTGGACCCAAGTTGAATCTGCAGTCCAATTAGAGATTTTAATGCCTTTACATTTCCAGTTCATCCTTTCAAAACATTGTGGAAATTGTATCGGAAGATCAAGAAGTATAGACCCGGGACTTTCATTGTCTCATCAGATTTTGAGCTGAGATGTTCTCTTCCCTTTTCTGTTGTTCCAGGTGTAGAATGAGGTGTTCAAGCCCTTTCCTTTCTGATAGCCTAGGAGTTGACAAAATCCCATAGCAATGAAACTAGGCTTTTGGTTTGGGATGAGACCTGAAGCAGCCACCATCAGCTTGTGTACCGGAAGCTGCCTTTGAATCTATTGTTTTCAGCTCAGAGACATGGGATTGGCTGGCTGAGAAGGAGAGCTGCCGGGGTCTGAATTGATGAACCAGAGGAGCCCTTTTATTCATTCTATCTATGTTTCCACATTCCCCTCCGTCCCTCTGCTCCTCCATTCCTTTGTTCTTTCCATTCCATGAACCTCCTTTGAGATGCTCTTGAGATACCCAGGATTCATTGAAGAAAAATACGATCTAGTTCATAGCAGTCTTGTTGGGAGTTATAAATAAGTCAATAAGCAATTGCAGTACAGAGCGATGGGGGGTGCACAGGGACTGTGGGAGCCACAGGAGGCACCTCACCAAGCCTGGGAGGTGGGGGAAGGCAGAGAAGGCTAAACGGGCTAAACATTGAACGATGAGTAAAAATGTTTCCTTTTTTTTTTTTTTTTTTTTGGTGATATATGGCTATGGTTCTTCTAAATCACCTTCTTTCTTCTTATATTTTTCTCCTCCCAAAGTATGGCACCATCCACTCTATTACTAGCCTTAATTTGACAATGACCGTTTGTCTGTCAATTTCATTTCTGCCTTTACCTCCTTTGCTACTTCTGTCTATATCTAAACACATTTTTTAATGCCAAACAATGTGCAAGTAAGTTGAGCCATCACGATGATTGTCCTTAAAATAGCGTCCCATCTTCCTCCTCAGAAGAAGGATATTCCCAACTATTACAGGACTCTTGTACCTGGGAAAACTAACAAACCCAGAAGGTCATCCAAGATCCCAACAATTACCAAGTTGGTTAAAACCAAGTAGTTACCAAGATCCTACAATTGTCTATCACTGTATCTTATTAAGGATATTCATTTTATTTGGTTGCTTTGTTTCTTTAATCTCTTTATTTTTAAAAATTGTTTAACATGTATTCATTTTTGAGAGACAGAAAGAGACAACATGACCAGGGGAGAGGCAGAGAGAGAGAGAGAGAGAGACATAATCTGAAGCAGGCTCCAGGCTCTGAGCTGTCAGCACAGAGCCGGACGCGAGTCTTAAACTCACAAACCGTTAGATCATGACCTGAGCCAAAGTCGGACGCTCAACCAACTGACCACACAGGCTCCCCTAATCTCTCTCTCTAAAACAAAAAATTAGTAGAGTTTATGCGAGGGGAAGTTTTAGAAGGATTACAGAAAAATTAAGCAGAATGTACAGAGAGTACCCATATATCCCCTCTCTTCCCACACACAGTTTCCCCTCTTATTCACGTCTTGGTTTAGCCTTTATCCCCTTTGAAACTAGAACAGTCCCCTCACTACTCCCTCAATGCACTGAAATAAATTTTCTTTTGTATAAAATTCCAGGGGTGATTCTGATGGGCAACTCTTTTCAAAAACTGCTGATTGTAGTACCTAATACCTAGTACCCAGTAGAACGAGTGGATGAGGCCAGGGCAAAGCCCACAGGTGCCCAGAAGGTCTCCAGGCAGGTGTCTGCTGAGGGTGAGTCACTGGATTGGTCTTGTCAAAGAATGAAGGGCTCGGCACCTACTTAAGATCAGAGGGAACAGCAAAGATGCCTTGAGAGTTATCTTGGCTCCTAGCATCCATTATATTATAAGAAATATAGGATGTTTACTCACTTTTATCTGATTCAAGTCTTTGTACCATGAGGCCAGGCGTAACCAAGCCCATTGCAGCTGAACACGCCTCTTTGGTTTTCCCACCCCATGGCTTCCTCCTTGCTTTGAGCCTTGCAACTGGATGGCCTTTCTAAGCCTTGGTTCCCTTGCCTGGAGATTTAGATTATGAGCTCTCCCTTGTCAAGGGTTTTGCAGATTGAATAAGCTCACGAGTGGCAGTCGGAGGGCTGTGGGGGATGGGAATCTCCTCCTGCTGCAGGACGTGTCTTGCTTGACATCACCCCCCAAACCTTACCCCACTCCCACAAGCCTCACTCAACCCCACCAAGGTCCTCCAGAAAGTCTGTGCACCTCTCTCCTTTGCTAACCTGCACTTAGTCCAAGGTTCAACTTACCTGGAACTTTTTGCCCTTCTGGCCCTTCTTCATGGGTTAATCCAGTCTCCACTCCGGCCGTGTGCTCTCCAGGAGGGGAAGACGGCACGTCATCAGCTGCCGTGAGCCCAGCCTAGCATTGTATACAGTCAGACCGAGAGGAGAGCCTGCGACTTCCTCAGCAAGCCCATGGTGCCTCTCAGAGCCTTGGTTTCCTCATCTGTAAAATAGGACAGTAAAGGAGAGCAGAGCACTTAGGAGGCGTGGATCCCGGAGTTGGCTCGACTTCATCTTCCCCCACTTATTACATGACAAAGTACTTATCCTTCCGAGCCTCATTTGTGACTCAGGAAGATGACAACAGTGGATTATAATAGAGGACTGTTGTGAAGATAAAATCAAGTAATGCCTGTGAAGCTTAAAGATACGAGATACAACGGCCATTTTTATGAAGAATTCAGCGGCATACAATAGGAGCTTAATAAGTGTCTCACGTCCCTATCACACCACGCACAGTTTGTGGGCACCATGTCAACTTTTATTACAGGTTATCCGTTATTGTGTTGGACGCGGCCACAAAACCTTGAGGTCTCATCTTAAAAAGACATCTGGGGGGCGCCTGGGTGGCTTAGTCGGTTAAGCATCCGACTTTCGCTTAGGTCATGATCTCACAGTTTGTGGGTTCGAGCCCCGCGTCAGGCTCTGTGCTGACTGCCAGCTCGGAGCCTGGAGCCTGTTTCAGTCTGTGACTCCCTCTCTCTCTGACCCTCCCCTGCTCACGCTGTCTCTCTCTCTGTCTCCTAGAAATAAATAAAACATTAAAAAAAAAAAAAAGACATCTGGTTTCCCATGCCAGGCCGGGCCAGCATTAGAACATCTGTACATTTGTAATTTCCTCTTTAATTTCAGGGTGCGGATGAAGAACGGGGGTGACAGCATACCTTGGGGAATGATTCATGGTGTCATTAAGTCTGCATCGAGTTTCCTGTGGCTCCAGGTGGCCCTGGCTCTCCCCAGACTCAGACCCGGGAATTATTTTTGCCGTGTGATTATGTCTGATGCTGGTGAATCCCATGTCTCTCCTTGACTTGGGCCTCCGTGTTTTGGTTCATTTTGTGCCAGTGGATTTCAAAAACCATATACATGTAGCTGTGGGTTCCCCTGGTTGAGGTTTTCCCTCAGCTTATGCCTGGAGGGCACATGATGCCGTGGAAGGAAGAGGGGTGAGGTTTGCATCTGGCCACCCAGGGTTCCCAGTCAGGCACCGCCACTTAGCAGCATGAACTTGAGTGAATGGCTTCTCACCAGTGTGACTCTGCAAGATGGCACGATCATTCTGATCCTGATGAGATCGTGTGTTCAAATGGCGTACATATACAGGTGTACTTTTCATTCTTCGCCGGACACTCATGAAGCATTTACTCATGTGGTAAAACGCTGGAGTCATGTTCACAGGCAGCCTGGCAGGGGAAGAGGCATGGCTCATGCTGGAGTCACATGTCTCAGCAGCTGGCTCACAAGGTGGCCCAACAGACCACTTCAATATCCTTGTCCTTTCCTTGTGCTACTCAGAGCAGGATCATATACAGAAGCAACTGCTCATTCTTGAACTTCTGCCCTCAGTCTGGGGCCTTCTCTTGTCCTGATGGAAAGGGCCATTAAAGGAAAATGAACAAACATTAAGAATTTTTTCATTTTAAAAAATGTTTTATTTATTTTTGATAGAGAGAGACAGAGTGCAAGTAGGGGGAGGGGCAGAGAGAAAGAGAGACACAGAATCCAAAGCAGGCTCCAGGCTCTGAGCTGTCAGCACAAAGCCCAACATGGGGCTCGAACTTGTGACCCGTGAGATCATGACCTCTGCCAAAGTCGGACACTTAACCGACTGAGTCTCCCAGGTGCCCCAAGACTTTTAAGCACACATTTACTAGTAGCAACGGTTTGAAATGGATAAGTAATACACGCACATTGAAGGGTACCACCCTTTCTTGCATGGAGTGCTGGGGGCAGGTGGGGGTGCCCCTGGGCAAGACTCTGGGAACTGACTATACCTATCACCTGTGACCTCTCTAATTCCACACAGATCCCTGTGAGATAGGACACTATGATCCCACTCTTACAGTTGAGCATTCTCTGGCTCTACAAGAAACCTGGCTGGGACAGAAGAGAGCCAGGATTTGACCTTGGACATGTCTGTCTCTACCTCTGAAGCCCATTTTCTCAGCCTTGGAAGTTAGAAAGTAGAAATTCCAGTACTTCTGGGTCATCTGTATTTTATAGCCTGATCTCCCTGACAGACCTTCATGAGGTGAAGCCACCAGAACTTAGAGCATTTTCACATATATTTTCTTCTTCATCGGTTCACTTAATAAACATTGCCTGGGCACCAACAGTGTGTCAGGCACTAAAGCTTCACGCATTCATCAGCACACGCTCACTAAGTACCTCCTAGGTGCCAGGGCACTGACGTTTCATTCATTCATTCAGCACATGTTTGTGGAGCAGCTGTTAGGTGCTAGGCTGGTAGGTTCTCGGCTACGCGGGAGGAAGATAGCTCTCATCTCCTCAACTTTGCGAAGTTGCCTGGTTCCCTCATTTCACAGCTGGGGACACTGAGGCTAAGTTAGGCAACTGCCCCTAGGCCATGTGGCTGATGAGTGGCAGGAGCAGAGGAAGCTGCCAGGGACAAATGTGACCTGGACATGGTGACATAGGAAATACTGTTCATTGTGGACATTGCAGGGCTTGGAGATTTACAAAGGACGGTGCTGATGGCTGCGGGGTCAGCTGTCCTGGGATGGGAGCCCCACCTCTGTCACTTGTGGAGGTCGCCCCACCTTGCCGTGCTTGGAGGTCACATTCCCATGTCCAGTGTTCCTGTAAAGATTGACTGTGAATGAACATGGCCGTCAGCTCCATGAGAGCTATAGCACCCAGCCAGTGCTTGGCACGTAGTAGGTGCCCAGCCAGAAGCAGCTGTGTCAGTGGCACTTGACTACCCAATTAAGGGACCCATCCAGCACCATTGTGGCTAGATGCTCAGGGCTACCCGCTGGCTCCTGATGGCAGGGATGCTTGAAATCTATTCTTCTTTAGTTAGATTAAAGGCTAGACAACAGAGTTCCCAAGGTGTTCCTGGAATCTCTCCATAGAGAAGCAAGGTGTCCCTGCCTATCATTTGTCCGCACCTGTGTCCCAGCCACTCAGAGAGCCTTCTATCCATTATCCCTCACCCCAGCCAAGGTTGTGGGAGGCAGGCACAGCGACATCGTGATTACCTGCCATCCATCCATCACATGATGCTGATGGACGAGGGTTTCATCTGCCCAGCTGTCCGCTAAGGACAGCCAGGGCGGGGTGTGTGTGTGAAGAATGAATCTTCCCAGGCCCCGGGATGAAGACAGCAGGCTGGTTTGAAATGCCCCAAGCTGGGTCAGACATGGAGAAGACAGAACTGGGACCCTCTCCCTGAAGCCTGCAAGAGGGCGTCTGCATTCACATTCGATTCCGCCTTCTCCACCCAGAAAGGAGTGGGTGCAAGGGACTTCGTGCACTGAGTGGTAACGCAGAAGGGAAATAGAAACTGATATCGCGGAGATGTGGGTGGATTTCTGAATGGTAGACCCAGGGGACTCAGCCACTGCTTCCTTCTTTCTGTCCTGCTGCCTCGACCTTCCCTTCCTCATGTCTCCTGCCTGCCACCCCCTCCTCCCCCTCCTCCTCCTCCTCCTCCTCCTCCTCATCCATCCAGCTCCCCAGGAGTCTACACAGCTTGGCTTGTGTTCCTGTTTCAAGCTCACCAGCTGAGGCTCTGAAGGCACCAGGCAACTCCAGGAAGGTGGGACCCAGCCCACCCCACCCCCAGAACCCCAGGCCCTTGGGCCCTTTGGCAGAGCTCAGTGATCGCCCGGCTGGGGCCTGACCACAGTGCTGGGACATGTTAGCGTGCAGCCCTGGTAGAAGGTGCTGCTCCAGGCGGGCCTCAGGGAAGGCGGTCTGATCCGTCCTGTCTGCTGGAGCTGGGGTCCCCGGGGCTTGGGCCCAGTTAGCCTGTCCCCTGTGCCCTGGACACAAGCTCTCACAGCCCGGGGCCTCCAGACCCCCACTCCTGGGGCGCTGACAGCTGGCCATGCCCCAGCCTGTCCCACTTGGTCAAAGGTGAGGAGGGCAGGTCCGCTACCAGCCTGCGCCCCTTCCGCATCTGCCTCCCCTCCCTTTGCCTTCAGACACCCTCCTCCTTCCCCTCTCCATCAGCCCGGCTCCTTCCCCTCCCCTCTGGGCCCCCATCTCCTCGCTGCTAGCCTGTCCGCTCCTGCTTCCCGCTTGCCCCTGCCCCTCCTCCCCTTCTCCCGTTCTCCTAGGACCTCTTCCTCGCAGACGGCTCCCAAGGTAGACTTGACTCAGTTCAACAACATTTACTGAGCAGCTGCTCTGTGCTGGGCTCAGTGCCAAGTCGGAGTGTGCAGGGGTGACAGCCTGTGCGCTATAGACAGCAGGGCTGGGGGCGGTGGAGTTCCCGCCTCCGCTCCGTCTGCCTGTTCCTCCATCCCCCTCCTCCCGTCCTCCTCCTCCTCCCGCTCCCCTCCTCCCGTTCCCCCTCCTTCCCTTCCTCCTCTCCTCCCCCTCCTCCCCTTCCTCCTCCTCCCCCTCCTCCCGCTCCTCCTCCCCTCCCCCCTCCTCCCGCTCCCCCCTCCTCCCGCTCTTCCCGTTCCCCCTCCTGTTCCTCCTCCTCCGTTCCTCCTCCTCCCCCTCCTCCGTTCCTCCTCCTCCCCGTCCTCCCCCTTCTCCCCTTCCCCCTCCTCCCCTTCCCCCTCCCCTTCCCTCTCCTCCGTTCCCCCTCCTGTTCTCCCTCCTTCCCTTCTCTTCCTCCTCCTTCCCCTTTCTTCTGCCTCCTTGCTCCTCTCTCCTCCTCCCACTTCCTTCCTCCTCCTCCCCCTCCTCCCTTTCCTCCTCCTAACCTCTGCCCCCCACCCACCCTCAGGCCCTGTCCTGGCACCCCGCCAGCCGGCCCTCCGGGTGGGAGCTGGGAGGAGCGGGATGACTACATCCCAGGAGACTCAGCAACAGGAGCTCCGAGGCCGCCAGCCAGCCTGGCAGACGACGGGAAGGGCATTCGTCACGCCCCCCTCCCCTCAGGGCCAAGGCAGGACGGAAATGACTTCTGTCGGCTCTTGCGGCAGCCCACTGCCTCTGGCAGCTGTTTATTTTAAAAAAGCAAAGATAAAGAAAAGAGTGAGAATGCCATCCAGCCGCCTGCTCAGGGAGGGACTCCACGGCAATGACGCTGACCGCTCGCCTTCAGGTCCTCATAAAGGGGCCCTCCAGCCCATGCCCAGCGGTGACACAGATGGAAGGTGACAGCCAAGAAATGGGAAAGGAGGCAGGCACTCTGGGCAAGTGGCGTGGCTTCTGTCTTAGCACAGGGGGACCAAGCTTTCTCGGGGACCGGGAGCCACAGGTCGCCTGCTCATTCATTCTGCTCCTCCCTCTCGGAGCTTCAACTGAGGCTTTCGTTGAGTCTAGCGGTGGGTTAGGCTTGAGATTCAGAGATTCTAGGAGTAATCATGATTACCATTGGCTGTTAATTGTTAATGATGCACAGCTACTAGCTATTGGTTATTAATTATGCATCTCACCATGTTATTTGAGGAGCTAGAGGCCAGCTTTGCGTTCATTCCTGTGACTTCCCTACATGTCAGCCCCATGAATGGGTGCCTCTCTTTCAGACCCGAAGCTTGAAGGGCTTGGCTCCGGGAGACCGGTGTGGCTGGGCCGCAAGAGGGAGACTCAAGGGAGGAGGCTGGGAAGGGAGTGGGGACTCCGACCCCTCAAGAGAAGGACTGAGGGTGGGGGGAGAGTGGGTGATGGAGATAGCTCACCCATGCCACCATCTCAACCCTGTGGATTCCCCACCGCTCCCCTCCCTCACCATGACCTTGACCCTCCACCTAGATGACCAAGGGAATACGGAGATGAACACAGCCAACCCTTGCCCATCATTCATGGAATCATTGCCATGGAGACCAAACACAGATCCGAGGTCTGGAGAGGCTCTTGCCAACCCTGAAAGAGAGAGACATACAGGATGGTTAAAGCACTGGCCTCAGGAACTCAGGAAGGCAGAGTCTAATTCCCTAGAAAAGATCTTGATCCCCCTACGCTGCCTGTGCCCTCCTCCCCCTCCGGATATCTCCTTCTGGGACCATTGGTTTCCCTTCCTTCCCAGATCCAAGAGCCTTTTGGGACATTGTGGTCAGGTCTCCTCCGTCCAAACTGTCCCATGTGATCAGGGGTAGAATGGTGAGATCACACTGCTGCAGGGAGCAAGGAACCCTCCTCAGAGTCTTGTACCAGAATCCCAACCACCCCTATGGGCAGGGGACTGAATCCAGTCGTCATACCTGGAACAACTATTATGCAGAAGCAGAAGAGACCTGCATATACATGACCCTTGGCCGCACTCAGGCCCCAGCCCATGGTTTTGTGTGCCGTTCCAAAGTTCCGACCTCCCTATCCCTTTAGCTTTTTCATAAATGTTGACTTTGTTATGGGGGTGGGGATGAGGGGGAAAGGGGTCATTTCTCTTAGGGGGGAGGGCAGATAGATTTTATTTATTAAAGGACCGGTTGATGGACTTGGGTCTGTCTCTTGTAACGATGCCCTTTATTTTATAGTCTATAATTCCGTCTCACCGCGAGGTTCCTATTTTTCACAGGGGGAGTGTTTTTGGCTCAGCCTATTGTGAAGTGCTTCTGCATCAAAGCCAAGCGTGGTGTAGTCCCGGAATAGAAACCGTCTGTACTCTCGTGTATAGGCTCGGTTTCATGTCTATTTTATGGAAGCCTTTCCCTTCTAGGGGGTGCGTTTTTCTTACCTGCACCTCCAAAAACAACCAACATGGAGAATCCCACGGGAGCACATTTGGGTCGTTGACTCTCAGCAGCCCTGCTTGGTGGACCATCACTCTGGGTTTGGCCCTAATCAATCAATAAATACCCTCCCCCCATGGAACCCCCTTGAGTCTTCAAGAAGCAAACGACTTACGTCATAGGGGGCTCTGGGATGGTGGGTCCTATCCTGTCAGATACGACAACT
The DNA here is from genome assembly GCA_017311185.1 of Proteles cristata cristata. Classification (NCBI taxonomy): domain Eukaryota; kingdom Metazoa; phylum Chordata; class Mammalia; order Carnivora; family Hyaenidae; genus Proteles; species Proteles cristata. The sequence goes on along the minus strand of JAESUZ010001906.1, from coordinate 1,127,743 downwards.
TATAAATCTAAGCCACTCAGTCGCCTCAACTGCCATTTTAATCTACTCACACGCACTTTTTGGGTTTAATTAGAGGCAGAAATTGCATCTCAGGAAGCAACGAGAAATCATTTGCGTGGCTTGAGTTTACGCCTTAAATCATAGGGTTCATTTGAGAGCGTGGTTAGGGACGGTGTGTCCGAAGAAAACTCGTGTTAGTGCCCGTGTGTTGTGGCCTTCACACCAACCACACAGACCCTATGAATTGCATGGTTTCTATTGACCACATGTGTCTTCTTGGTGCAGGATGAATGAGCAGGCCGGGGATGCAGAGAGGTCCCAGCCGGCGTCGGCCCTGAGCAGAGCCCGGGCCATGCGGAGCCAGACCTCTGGGGACAAATCTGTATCCCCCCTCTCCCTCCGGCGACAGAAGTACTACCACCTGGGAGATGGTGAAGAGTGTGGCGGGCAGAAGCCCATGGAGAGGCTGGGAGTGCGCTCTTCCTCCCCCGCCTCTCGGAGTACAGACTCATCCCCAGCGTCCAGGGAAAAGCTGCCCAGCCCCTCGGCCGCCCTGTCAGAATTTGTAGAAGGCCTCCGGAGGAAGAGAGCTCAGAAGGGACAGGGGTCCACGCTGAGCCTGGAGGACTGGCCCACTCTTCCCATTTACCAGACCACCGGGGCATCCACGCTGCGGAGGTCCAGGGCGGGCAGTGACGAAGGAGACCTCTCGCTGGGTCTCAGGGCAAAGTTGGCCCCAGAAACAGAGGACGTCTCCGGGACATCAGCCGGGCTCCTGCGGTCCACCAGCCTGAAGTGCATCTCTTCTCCGAGCGCAGAGGGCTCCATGCTGCTGCCCAAGAGGCCAAAGGCCAGGTTCAGCTCCTGCGAGTCCCTCTTCGAATCAGGGCAGAGCTCGGAGAGAAAACTGAGCTCCCCAAGCACATCCAGGGACCTGCTTTTGTCACCCACGCTGCGCCCACGGAGGCGCTGTCTGGAGTCCTCACTGGACGAGGCGGGCTGTCCAGACCTCGGGAAGGAGCCTCTCGTCTTCCAGAACCGCCAGTTCGCCCACCTCATGGGGGAACCTCTGGGCAGCGATCCGTTCACCTGGAAGGTCCCAAGCCTCAACTACGCACGCAAGACCAAGGTGGATTTCGACGACTTCCTCCCAGCCATCCGGAAGCCCGAGGCGCCTGTGTCCCTGGCCAGAGCCGCCAAAGAGGGTCAAGAGAGTCCGCGGCATTCACGCATCCACTTTGAGGCAGAGAAGGCTGACCGGACCTTTCTCTCAGGGATCAAGGCCATTTTGAAAAAGAGTCCGGAGCCCAAGGAGGACCCCGCTCACCTCTCTGACTCATCATCTTCTTCCAGCTCCATCGTGTCCTTCAAAAGCGCCGACAGCATCAAGAGCCGACCGGGAATCCCACGGCTGCAGGGTGACGGTGGCGAGGGAACGCCCCCCGAGAACAGAGAGCCGGGGACAGGCGGGAAAGACGAGGATGTTGAGAGCATAATGAAGAAGTATCTCCGGAAGTAGGAGCCAGTGCAGGTAAAAGAGGGAGGCGGGGGACTCTTGTTAGGGAATGGAAACCAAATAGTCCACACGGGTCTGACGGCCTGGAGAAAACCCTGTTGATGCCACCGGCCTCCACGCTGTGAGTGATTTCTGTAGAGGCGACGGGTTTTAGAGGTGTTTGCGGAAATAATGAGCTGCCATATGCAAAGCTCTCTGCTACGTGCCCGTGATTTCTCAGCCCTTTAAAAGGCAGACCCGTTGGAAAGCCGGGGGGTCGTGTGGGCAGTACTAAAGGAGGTGCTGGGCTTCTGGTTTCCCCTCTGTCATGTCTTTCCAGGGCTCCTGGTGCTGGACGAGCCCCGAGTTCCGTCCACATAATGACGGCAGATCTGTGGGGGAGGGTCAGGCCAGGGCAGAGGGGTTTTGAAAATAGTGGAGTCCAACTCTTTTTTTTTTTTTTTTTAGAGAGACAGTGTGCAAGAGTGAGAGAGGGGAGGGGCAGAGAGAGAGAGAGAGAGGAGGAGTCAAGGAGGGAATGAGAGAGAATATCAAGCAGGCTCCACACCCCATGAGAGCCCGATGCGGGGCCCAATCTCGCCACGGTGATATCAGGACCTGAACCAAAATCAAGAATCAGACGCTTAACCAACTGAGCCACCCAGGAGGCCCTGGAGTCTAACTCTTGCATTAAATATCCAGAGAGGAACTGAGGCCCCAGGATGGGGGGTGGTGGGTGGCAGGTATGAAGTTGCCCAGAGAAGCAATGGGAGAAACAAGGCTTCCTTCTGAACCCTCTCCTACCCCAGTACTAATCCTGCCACTTCTCAGATTAAAGGTAGGAAGCAGGGTCCACTGCTAATATTGGCCTACATTTATCGGCTGTAGATAGCAAGCCAGTCACTTGCTATCCACAGGAACCCCAGAAAGGTAGTTAGGATGATTTATTCCTATCTTACAGATTGGTAAACAGAATCAAAGAAGTTAAGTCACTTGTACGAGATCACGGAGGTAGACCTGGCCCTCGTAACTCCGGAAACCCCACTTGTATCTGTGACACATCTCCTTGGGTGCCTATTCCAAGCATGTGCATGAGTAAACCCAGAGCCTCCTTGGAGGAACTAGATTTTTATTTAAAGATGTTGTCTCCACTGATGTCCCAAGCTGAGGCAGACATCAGGACCATCGAAACGTAAAGGGATGCTCGAACTCCCAGACTCTGACCCTCACTGCTGAGCAATAGAGGGAAAACTCCAGATTGCGACCCCCGCCCTCCCCCAGCGAGTCTGCCTCCAACCCAGCCACCTTGACTCCCATTTTAGTGCTCTTTGCCCTGAGGCAGGCTGGCCCCTGACCACCACACCCTGGGCACATTTCAAACCTTAGAGCACTTTAGGGCTCCCGGCTGAAAGGCAAAGCCAGGTAGGGGAAGCTTGGCATCAGGGGAGAAGGTATAAGGACCTCCCTCTTGACTCAGACACCATGCGAACCCATTCCCTCCCTAGTAAAAACCTGCAGCCTCCATAAATCTCTGAGTCACTGAACTTGAAACAGCTCACGGCTCTAGTATAGCAGAGCGGTCACCTGCAGGTGCCTCGCCTCTGTCCCCACCCTCCTTCCAGAGCCCTCCTGGACCCAAACGAGCCACCTCTCTTCCACTTCCATACATCTGCTACTTTGAGAGGCACCCTCAGCCCATCAAAAAGCCATTGCCCCTTCCTTGGAGATGGGCTTGGACTGTATCAGAGCAAATTAATTTGACTTAACATGGCCTTCTCTCTGCTCTCAATTACTGGGAAGAGATGTGATATTCATTTACATTATTATGCTCTCAGGGACGCAGAAAGCAGTTTCAAAGGCCAAGTAAAGGGCACACGTCCATAAGGGGAACAGTTCTTAGCAGAAGTCATCACAGAACATCTTGTCTCTGCCATTTTTTTTTTTAACTCAAGTCCTTCCCCCTCCCAGCAGCGCTCACCGTGGTAATGGAGCATCTGCCAAAAAATATCCTCCGCCCTGACATCCACACTGGAGGCATGAACTGACAGTACAGCCCAGTCCCCCACGAGGCAAATGTACTATGGAGTTCAGAACCGAGCAAGCCCCTCAAAGATCACTTTCTCCTTGTAACTGGCCAGGAGACCTTGGGCAAGTGATGTGACCTTGCCAAGCACCTGTGTCCGCAGCTCAAATATGGGGCTGATAATAGAAGCACCGAAAGTAACCCCGTGAGGTCCATGTGAAATCCAGAGAACACCAGCCTAGGGCCCGGCACCTGCTGGAGGCAGTAAGGGTCCTGTGGTGCTGCGTTTGGACATCTTGGCCCTTCAAGAGCTCCGTCCCAAATTTCTTTCCACTCATTTCCCTTCCGCTGCCTGCACTCCTTCATCCCTGTGGGTGGTGTCTCTGCAGGAATGTCACCTGGGGATATGGGATCACAAGGCCTCCACTCCCAAAACGCACTTCCCGTATCCCATTGATCAGCTCTGACCTGCATTTGTTTCCAGCCTCCTGAGATACTCTGCCTTCAAAGACTTCCCGACTCCACAACTGTCTGGAGAAAGAGCGAGAGTGAGAGACCAGGAAGCCTCCCCCGGGGCCCTCAGTCCAGAGCCAGCCGGCATGGCTGCACTCAAGAGGCGAGAAGAGCCGAGCAGGAGGCATATCCCACAGGCATGGGGACCCCCTCATGCTTGGTCTGTACAAAATAAAGTGATGGCTCCTTCACATCTGTGCTTCCTCTCTACTCTGTGGTCATGTTTCCTGGGACTCTGGGGGTTTGACTGGGGCAGCCCAGGTAGAAAGATTCCAAGGAATGGAATCAGCCCCATGCTGTATTTTCGAGTTCACACTTCTCTTCCCCGACATGACTCCATGCAATGGCCTTGTTCCTCTTCACCTGCCCATGTCAACTCAGGTGTCACCCCCTCCAGGAAGTCTTCCGTGATACATTGAACTGAAATAAATGCTCTTTCTCCATTCTCCCTCGATTCTCCCATCATAGCTCCCTTGTCTGTCTACTATCTATACTGTGTGTATATGCATAGGCAAGCATTCAAGACAATTTTTTACCTGTTTATTTGTCTTTAAGAGAAAGAGAGTGCAAGCATGAGCAAGGGAGGAGCAGAGAGGGGTGGGGGTGGGGGGACAGAAAATCCAAAGTGGGCTCTGTGCTGAAAGCAGTGAGCCTTGTGTAGGGCTTGAGCTCATGAGAAATGAGATCATGAGCTGAGCTGAAGTCAGACGCTCAACCAACGGAGCCACCCAGGTGCCCCAAGCATTCAAGAAATTTTGAATGAATGAATGAATGAGCCACTAAAAAAGTTAATAAACCTACACACCTTGAATGCATGTGACACTGACATGAACGCATCCCCACAAACATGTGCCCACATCAACATTCTAGACCCCGTGAACATCCGCTTGCAGTGCCCCATTCACCTCTTCGCATATGCTGCCCTCCCACCCACACCCAAATATCCACACGCACCACAAACTGCACTCCCCCAGCATGTCTGTATTGGGTGCCTGCTTCTTCACACATCCTTGAAGTCTTTCTTAGTAATACTAAGCCTGTAGGCTAATTATTGCCTATTACTCATATATTGCTAATTACTCATATACTATATTGGACACTGGGCTAAGTATTTTATAGGTACATCTCACTGCAACTTCACAAAAAGTCCTGAGAGATAAATGCACTTATTATTCCCTGTTCACAAAGGAGTTGCTAGCGTATGTCTATCTCTGGGACGCCAATGCTGCCCCCATTTAAATTCTCACCAGCATAGACTATGACCTGCCCCAAATGCACCTTTATTCTACTCCTCTGGGATAGCCAATCAGAGCTCTCTTTGTGTGTTAGTTTGCCAGGGCTGCCGTAAAAATAAATAAATAAATAAATAAATAAATGGTACCACGAAGTGCATGGCTTACACAACGAATTGACTGCCTAGATGTCCAAGATCAAGGTGTCAGTCGGTCTTCTGAGGTCTCTCCTTGGCTTGTAGATGGCCACCTTCTCCCTGTGTCCCTACACAGCCTTTCCTCCTGGCACCCATTCCTGCTTGTCTCTCTGCGTGTCCAAATTTCCTCCTCTTATAAGGATGCCAGACAGGTAGGGTTGGGGTAAACCAAAGGGACTCACTTTCATTTAATCACCCTCTGCAGGCCCTGCCTGCAAACACGACCACATTCTAAAGTACCGGGCATTAGGGCTTCCCCACGCACATTTTGTTAGAACAGTAATTCAGCCTGTAAACACATGCTATGCGAAAGTAGGTGGTGATTTCATTTGTTAATAGCTAGCATTATTCACGTAGTGATCAGACAAATATGTCCTAAGGTCCCCCAGTGAAAGCAATTACGGAATTGGAGAAAAGATTTGCACGGCCTTCCTGGCACTGGGGTTTTGTGGACATTCTTAGGGCCCGGAAGCTGTGCATTTCCATGAGCTGCTCTTCCTGTGTCTGCAGGGTTCTTCATTCAGCGGGTATTTGTTGAGCACCTGCTAAGTGCCAGCCACTGTCCCCCCAACAGGGGCTCCATGGTGAGCAGGAATCCCTCTTGCTTTTCTAGAGGTGAAATCCTAGCCAGGGAGCAAGAAAATACATTTGTTGTCAGAGAATGAGAAATGGCGATAAGGGAAAATAAAAATGAAATTATCTTGCTGAGTTCCCTGTTTAAAACTTTACTGGACTCTGAGACTCTTGAATGCTGAGAACAAACTGAGGGCAGATGGGGTGGGGGGAGGGGAAGGGGGGTGATGGGCATGGAGGAGGGCATCTGTGGGGATGAGCACTGAGTGTTATACGGAAACCAACTTGACAATAAACTATTTTTTAAAAAATAAATTAAAAATAAAAAATAAAACTTTACTGGAGTTTTATTTTGTTGTTTCATTTCATTTCACTTCATTGTTAGACATTTTTTAAGTTTGTGTATTTATTTTGAGAGAAAGAGAGAACATGAGCAGGGGAGGGGCAGAGAGAGGGAGAGAGAGTCTCAAGCAGGTTCTGCACTGTCAGCACAGAGTCTGATGTGGGGCTCGAACTTCTGAACCGTGAGATCATGTCCTGAGCCAAAACCCACAGTCAGACCCTCAACCAACTGAGCCACCCAGGTGCCCCTGGACATTTACTTTATGAAAGACATTTTGGTAAAAGAGAGACCAGTCATTCTTCTTCGATGTGCGAGCAGTGCACCCAGAAAGGTTAAGCCTTACGTCATAACAGCAAAGCTTTCCTCACTGTTTGGCAGGAAACAAATCACGAAGACACTTGTTAGAAGTCAGCTGTCCCTGTCCCTCAAGTCCCGCAGCTCAACACTGCCTGATGCAGAAGGTACTGACCCAATGTGGCCTTCCTCCTTGCAAACCTGCAGAAGTTCCCAAGTGGACCCTGGTGTCACATCGGCCCCTTGCTCAGCCCAGGACCCAGTGCAACAAACGCCACCCAAGCTACCACTTCTGCTACACGGGCATCAAAATGGGCTCTGCCATCCCCTTCTGTGTGACCTCAGCAGTTGCCTTCTTTCTGGGCCCACCCTTCACTCATCCACGTAAGGGTGTGGAACTCATACTGGCTTCCCAGTATCCTGTGAGGGTCACACTCCCCCCGAAGCCCTGAGCATAGTGCCTGGCATGGAGGCAGCTCACAGTAAACAGTGGCAACACTGATCTCTGGGCTTAGAAGCACTGCTCCCTGATGCCCGAGTTTGAGGCTCTGTCTGCACAGCCACATCCTGCTGTGGCTTCCCCACCAGCGTAACCACAGCTATTTCAAAGGTGACGGTGTGGGAGGCATGGATGGGTCCAAGCGGGTTACATGGCCAGCCCCAACATCTCCTTTTGTTTCCAGGCCCCAAGGCCATGTTCAACAGCACACTTGGGTCTTTAAAGAACCCTCCAGCCTCACGACGAGAAGAAAGACTTGAGATAATTTTACAGGAAAGGAAAATGAGTCCCTGAGAGGGAAGAGATGCGTCCAAAGACACTCAAAGGCAGGTCTGAGTTTCAGACTCAGTTAACATTTTTTTCATTCAATAAATATTTATGGACCCTCCTTCCACCCTGCGTCCTGGGCCCTGTCGTAGGTAAGAAGATAAAGCTGAGGCTGGGTGGGCAGAGGGCCGCCTTCATGAGGCTCTCAGTTTTCAGGACACGGGTAATGAACTTGGAGGTACACATCGGCCACGCCCACTCATCTGACCCCCATCAGTCATCTGCCTGCTACAGGTCATCCTCCTGGGTCTGCACCATCTCAGCCCTGCCCAGAGCCTTCCGCAGGCCACCAGAGAGCCAGCTGTGTCCCAAGGCTCCCAGCCATCTGCACCGTTCAGGGCTAAGGAATTGAGGGTTTCTCCTCTTTTCCTAATCCCAAGGATTGTCAAGTGGGAAGGACAAGAAAAGGTAGAAATTGCAGCCAGGAGAGGCAGACGCCAAGGACGTCGGATATAGCGTGGAAGGCTCTGGGTGTGACTAATGGCTTAGCCAAGCTCCCGCCGTTGTCTTGGGGGATGATGGGCAGCCGAGCTCTGTTCCCAACCCCCTCCCCCAAGTCCCTGATGCTCATTTACCAGTTAGGTGAGCATCTACCTTCAGAGCACGGTGACAGATGCCACACAGCCGCCCTGGTGACAAAGGTGAAGCAGTGGCCTTGTCACCCTTTGTTAAGAACCACCAAAAGCTCCCCACTCCTCGCATGTCTGCAGGGAGCAAGGCACTGTGCTCGAATTTCAGCATCACTTTGAAGGGGCAGGTGTTGGGGATCTGCTGTCCCCCGTGCTTTCTATACATGTAAGAAAACAAAAACGATTCAGATGCTGCTTTATAACTAGCTGCACGAGGGCCTGGTAGCCCCTTTCTGGGCTCTGGTAAAATTGTGCTCATACCACATGGCTTCAGCTTGCAGGGCTCAGTGAAGTGGCTTATGTAAGCCCTCCCCGTCTCCCATCTCCCATAATCGAAAGCTTGTCATCTTCCTGCTTAGGCTGGCTGCAAAGGGCAGTGGGAGATGCAGCCATGTTTGCCAAAAGCCCCTGGCTAGGTTGGTTGAGCGTCTGACTCTTGATCTCGGCTCCCATCATGATGTCGTGGTTTGGGAGTTCGAGCCCCGCATAGAGGTGCAGACGGTGCATTCCCACAAGGTCAGCCAACAGAACGTCACCTTCGCCACCTCTCTCTGGCCCTACCTGCTCCGTCTAGAGGTCACAGGGCCCGGCCCAGTCTAGGAACAGGTTTGCGTTGACTCCTGGCTTTGCCATTTTTAAAGCTGTGGCCTCAGTTTACCAAATCTCTCTAGGACTTGGATAATAAGCAGTGGGAGAGGAGACTCTGGTTCAGGAATTAGTCTGGTGCACGGGAGCATTGCACAAGGACGACTGAGCCCATTTTACAGATGAGAAAACCACACTAGCAACGAAAGGACCGGCATCAGAGTTCAGAGCTCCTTGGCCTCCCCCCATCTCATGACTTGGTTCCCCGGTCAGCGTGGGGAGAGGCTTGCAGGGCGATCTGACCCAGACACAGGCAGAGACCTCCCCTGTCCCCAGCGTGAGTAGCCACTCACCTCTGTTGTCAGTTCTGATCTCAAGCCACATCCTGGAAGGAGGGGTGGGATGGGGTGTGGCTCCAGGAGTGCCCAGCAGCCATCCTGACCTTGAAGGAATCCAGTTCCGTGCCTAGTGAGTGGAGCGGCTTATCCCAACTTACACAACACAAAAAGCCCACAGACAGATCTAAATCATTCTTACTGCTGGTCATTCACCAGGTGCCTCAGTGGGAGCCGCATGGGTGCCACGGCTCCCAGACCGTGGACCACTGCCCCCCAGAGCTGGCCACGAAAGTCCCCGATGGGAATTTGTAGAGCAAGAGCAAGCGGGGGCAGGGGGGTTGCAGGGAGGTTCTCTGTGGCCCTTCTTCCTCACTCTCAGCCTTCCCTGACTTCCCAGTGGGATCGTGGGGGCTCTGTGGCCATGTCCACACGCCCACGTATCTCTCTGCCACATGTGTACAGTCCAGCTTGTAGTCTGTGCACTCGCTGCTCTCTCCCTCCTAACCGGGAGCTCAGGACACAACTCATGGGTGCTGCTTAGGCGATTCCTTTGCACAAACAAGGAATTTTCTGGCCCCAGAGATACAACAGTGACGTGGGTAGAAAGACAGTCATGCCCTGGCAGAACTTACACACTAGCTGGGGGAAGGGACAAATGGTAGACAAGAGAAGAAAGTAACATGTGCAATGCATCAGATCATGAAAAGGGTGGGGGAGAAAAAATGCAGCAGGGGAGGGGTCTGGGGGGCGTGGAGAGGGATTTGGGGAGGATATTTTAGATGGAAAGAGTAGGGCAAAGCTCCTTGACAAAGAGAGATTTAAGCAAAGCTTGACAGGAGTGAGCGATCCAACCATTAAATGGGGAAGAGCATTCTAGGCAGAAGGAACAATCAGTGCAAAGGCCCTGAGGTCGCAGCATGAATACAAGGAAGCCAGTATGGCTGGAGAGGGGTGAACAAGGGGGCAAGGAGTGGTGGTCAAGGTCAGAGAGGTGATGGGGGCCAGGTGACATGGGACTTTGTGAATGTGTTGGCTTCAACTCAGAAAGCTTTGGGGTCCATTAGGGTGATTGACTATCCCACTTGGCCCAGGACTGAGAGGGCTCCTGGGACACAGGACTCCCAGTGCTCAAGCCAGGAAAGTCCCAGGCAAACTGGGACAAGGTGGTCTCTGTAGAGCCACTCCAGTGTTCTGAGCTGTGACATGATCTGTCCTGGGTTTATGAGGATCACACTGTTTGCTGAGTAGAGAATAGACTCCAAAGGACAAGAGCAGAATCAGGGAGACCAGTGTGGGGACTGCTAGCCCAGGTGAGGGACTGGAGGTGGCTCAGCCCAGAGTGATAGCGGTGGAGACGGTATAGAGAGGGGAGACAGAAGAGAACAGTGCCAGCTGGAGAGCGCCATAGCCATGGGCACCAAGCAAGCAACAGTCAGAGCTAGGACGACTCCTGGGTCTCCAGCCCCACCAGGTGTCAGGCAGGCTTGGATCTCAGCACCAACCCCAGCGGACTGTAACTCACCTGGGACTCTTCTGAGCCTCCATTTCCTCATCTGTGACGTGGAGACAACGACCCTTGCTGGCTTCCGTCACCACAAGGAGTAGGGAAGACAATGCATGGGGAGTGTAGTAAACCCTCCACTCTGCCAGCTTCTCTTTCCCGGGATCCTTCTCCCACCCTCCAGAGTGAGTTAGAGGATGTTCTTAAGTACTGTTTTGGGGAGCCCAGTGGAGCCATTCTGTTCAGCCAAGTGGGGAATATTTACATCGTCTTTTCTAAAGGCAAATGATTTCCTCGAGATGCTGAATCAGTTCCCAAGCAGCCTCCGGGTTGTCTTGTAAATACATAGATATGAGTGTTAACGGAGCCCCCATTTGTCCAGCAAAGCAGAACCGAGAGACTCGAGGGCTGTAAATACCGGAAACTGCTTCTCCCAGCTCCGCTTTCGGAAGCCAGACGTTCCTTTCGCTAATGCTCTCTCCCTCTTCAAACACACGCACACTTGTTCATTCACGAAATTATTCCGCAGATATTCACCGAGCAACTGTTTTGTGCCAGGCATGGTGCTGGGTGCTGGAGAGCTAAGACAGGATCTTGCCCGCCCCCTCCTCCAAAGGCATTTGTAGTCTCTGACTGCAAGACAAGAGGTCAAAGCATCCATCAAGGTGCAGGGAAAAACAGTAATGACAATGATATTAACAATAGCTCGTATTTCTTACCTAATTGAGATTGACTACATAGAGTGAAATGCTCAGTTCTAAAGTGTCCTAGTCAGTCTGTTTTGAAGAATTCCTATCAAAAGGAGACCTTTAGGCAACCCAGAAAGTTCCCCCATGCTCTTTCCTCGTCAAATCTCCCTCCCTGCCCCCAACCAACCACTGTCCTGATCTAAACTATCACAGATTAGCTTTACCTATCCTAGAGTTTCATGTAAATGAGATCACACAAAACATACTTTTTTTGTGTGCTTGGATTTCTTTCCCTCAGCAAACAATTCAGGGGATACATCTATATCATGGGATGAATCAGTCATTTATGTGTCTTTTTTTTTTCCTGAGTAATATTTGTCTAAATATACTACAATACTTTTTAACCTAATTTCCTGTGTGTGAATATTTAGGCTGTTTCCTTTAAGGAACTCTTTTTTTAAATATTTTTTTAAGTGTATTTATTTATTTTGAGAGAGAGAGCACGTGCACACAAGTGGGGGAGGGGCAGAGAGAGAGGGAGAGAGAGCTCAAAGCAGGCTCCACACTGACAGTGCAGAGCCTGACACGGGGCTCAAACTCGTGAACTGTGAGATCATGACCTGAGCCAAGATCAAGAGTCTGATGTTTAACTGACTGAGCCACCCAGGCACCCCTAAGGAGGAGACCTTATGAAAAGAGTTGCTAAGAACATTTGTCTTCAAAGCTTTCTGTGGGTATTACTGTTTTCATTTCTCTGGAGTCGACACCTCAGAAAGAATTGTTGACTCACAGGGCAAGTGTATGTTTAACTTCTTGAGAAATCGCCAAACTGTTTTCCAAAGCAATTGTGCCATTTCCTGGTCCCACCAGCCTTGAAAGGAGGGTCCCAGCTCCCCCACGCTCTTACCCACATTCAGTGGTGTGGGTAGTTTGGTTTTAGCCACACTGGTGGGTGTGTCACAGTATCTTATCAATATTTCAATTGGGGGACACCTGGGTGGCTCAGTCAGTTGAGCACCCAGCTCTTGACTTCTGCTTAGGTCATGATCTCAAGGTTCATGAGTTTGAGCTCCAGGGTATGGAGCCTGCTTGAGATGCTCTCTCTCCCTCTGTCTCTGCCCTCCCACACTCATGTGCTCTGTCTCTTTCTCTCTGTCTCTGTCTCTCTCCCTCTATCTCAAAATAAATAAAAAACTTTTAAAAAAAGATTTCAATTCGTATTTTGCTCATGACTAATAATGTTGAGCACTTTTTCATGTGCAGATTGGCCATTTGCATATATTCCTGTAGGAAGCGTCTGTTCGCATTTTTTTTTAATTATTGAATTTCTTGTCTTCATATTATCAAGTTGCACAAATTCTTAATATATTCTGGGTGCAAATCCTTCGTCAGATGTGTTTTGCAGCACTTCCTTCAGTCTGCGGCTTGCTAATTTATATTCTTAAAGGTGCATTTTGATAAGCAGGAATTTTAATTTTGGTGAAGCTCTGTTCTTTTTTTATTTGCCTTTTGTGATTCATACTTTCTAAACCATTTCAAAGAAACCTTTGCCTGCTGAAAAGGTCATCAAGATATTCTCCTTTTTTTTTTTCCTACTAGCAGTTCTTTGTTTTAACTCTTACATTTAGGACTGTGATCACTCATAATATACCAGAGATGTATCAAATGTTTCACATGGAGTATCTTATTTAATTCTTCTTAGTGATTCCATGTAATAAGTAACAATATTGTTTTAATTTTTAGATAGGAGGACTCTTACTTAGATTTCTTGTTGCATTTTTCTCATCCAGTCAGTTGTTTGTTCCACAATCACTTGTCAGAGATTCATTTGGGAGCTGGGCAGACCTGCCTTGAATTTGCATTTGACTTGAGCTGTGACCAGGAAGGACCCCAAGAAGAGGGTCTGGGATAGCCTTTGGAGGTTGTGTAAAATGCGAAGTTCAAGGACACAAAGAAAAGACATCAAGAGAGAGGAAATACGTGGGCAAAGCCTCAAGACTGGCGTCCGTCTCATCGGAATGGTTTGTCCAATGCTGATGAGTACGGTGCATTGTAACCATGGCGCCTGGTCTTCATCTGTCCCCATCCCTGTGCTTCATCATTGACCCTGGAGTTTCTTCCCTCCACATGAAGTCCTTCCTTCCCCTTGTAACAGCTTTTTTTGGGCAATTGAATGAGGCAGAAGCTATGGAATGTTGGTTCCAAGCCTAGGTCTCAAGAAGTGTCTTTTTATAAACTAATTAATTTATTTTTAAAATTTACATCCAAGTTAATTAGCATATAGTGGATAAAGAAGATGTAGTATACACACACACACACATATACACACAAAAGAATATTACTCGACAGTCAGAAAGACTGAAATCTTGCTATTTGCAACTGCATGGATGGAACTAGAGGGTGTTATGCTAAGCGAAATTAGTCAGTCAAGAAGTGTCTCAGTCAGCCGGCACTACCATTACAAAATATCACAGGCTGGGTGACGTAAACAGTAGAAATTTATTTCTCATGGTTCCGCAAGCTGAAGTCCAATGTCAAGGCGGCAGTAATGTAGGTTTCATTCTGGGGCTGATTCTCTTAGCCTGAAGATGGTCACCACCTCTTCTTATGCAGAGAGAGGGAAAGAGAGAGAGAGAGAGAGAGAGAGAGAGAGAGAGAGAGAGAGAGAGAGAGAGAGAGAGAGAAGACCTCTCTAGCATTCCTTCTTATAAGGGCACGAATCCTATCAGATCAGGACCCTACCCTTATGACCTCATCTAACCTTAATTACCTCCATAAAGGTCTTGTCTCCAAATACAGTCACATGGGGGACTAGGGCTTTGACGTAAGAATTTTGAGGGACACCAACATTCAGTCCATAGCGAGGGTCTTGTGCTTCTGTTTGCTCCCCCGTGTCTCTGTCGTTGTCATAGGGACATGCCCAGAGTGAGCTTCTAGTGGATGAGAAACACACGGAACAGCAGCAGCTCATGCCAGCCACCCCAGCCAAGACCATCCAATACCCACTGCAGCCAGCCAGCCAGCAGGCCGCCTGAGTGACATGTGGCAAGCAGATGCATAAATGGCATTCAGAGTGGCAAGGTGTTTCTCGAGGGGGACCACCTACGAAAAGTAATAACAGGAAGGAAGCAGGATTGGGCAGTAGCCTCAGGTCATGACACACATCTGATAAAGTCCCAACCCCCAAGGGAGCTCTGGAGCAAAGATTTCCCTTCACAGGAGTCTAGCACTAGAGATAGCCAGACTCTAGTACCCTACTACATCCAGTCATTATCGGAAGGTGTCCTGGAAGTATGTGGCCTTGGCTTGCGAGCCGGCAGAGACCCCAAAGGTGCCAGCAGCTGGAGGCTGTCATGTAATGGCACACCTTGTGGCCGAACAGAAAATTCTTCTAGAGGCCAGATAGAAGCAGTGCGCCCCCCGTGACTGCCAGGCACAGACAGGTAAGAGAGCCCAGTCCTGACCAGCAGAGCGGAGCCACCCAGCCAACACCCCAGGCACCAAGCAAGTAGCACTCACTGTTGTCGACCACTGGGCTTCTGTGGATGTTTGTCATAGCGTTATGGTGGCAATAGGCAACTAATAAAACAAGTTAGCTCTGCTCTCAACAGGTGTAGACCTCACTACTCACTGGGGAAAGATGGAGGCTTCACTACAGCCAAATAAATAGATAAATAGGTAAACAAATACGATTTTACATGCTTAGTCACTGTGGATGTGCCTGACTCTGCCAGGCAACCTAGTTCCTTTCAATAATGTCTGTGCTTACGACTTCATTGAGTATCAATTTATAATGATTAGAGCCATCATGGCCCTTCAACAGCTGTCTGGAGGGAGGTTTTGTGCATCCACTTAAATGCAGCGACCATCAAAGAATTAGGGAACAGTTGCTAATTATCCATGCTCAGCCATTGACAAACTTGAGGCTTGGGAGCAAGCGGTGGGTATTGCTGGCCCGTGCTCATTGAACATGGAGAAATGCCCTAAATACCATTCTAAGAAGAGCAGAGAGTTAGCTTCTATCTTGCACTAAGTTCAGAATCATCCTGAAGTAGATAGGGCGCCACAGTGCATGTGAAAGGCTCCAGATTGTCCTTAGGGGCTCCCCACAAGATTTTCCCATGTACATCTTGAACTCCCCCCTGTATATCACCTCTTTTATCCAAACCATCAGAGGGATGTTTGATGCTACCATCGAAATATGTCAAATAAGTCCATTTCACTGCACCTCCAGCACTGCCGACCTGGTCAGAGCCCACCAGCATCTCTTTTCTGGGTGCTGTGAGCAATTCCATATTTCCACTCTTGCCCCACAGTCTGTCCTGAGCCCAACAGTCAGAGTGAAATGCTTAAAAATAAAATCAGACAGGGATGCCTGGGTGGCTCAGTCAGTCGAATGTCTGACTCTTGATTTCAGCTCAGGTCACGATCCCAGGGTCGTGGGATCGAGCCCTGTGTCAGGCTCCATACTGAGTGTGGAACCCACTTGAGATCTCTCTCTCTTTCTCTCCCTTTGCCTCTCTCCCCTGCTGTCTCTCTCTAAAAAAAAAAAAAATTTTTTTAAAGAATTAATTAAGTCAGATAAAATCACACCTCTTTTCAAGATTCTCCCACACCTCCTCAACTTACTCTGGGGAAAAACAAAATCATTGCCACAGTGTTTTATTTGTCTAATGCTATGACACAAACCACCCGAATGCTTAGTGGCGTAAGATAACCGTATATTGTTTCTCACAATTCCATGGGTTGACTACATGCTTTTGCTTCACATGGGATGAAATGGGATGAGATGGGACCCCAGGGCAGCTGGAAGATCCAACATGAGCTCCCTCGCCTTGCAGGCAGTTAAAGTTGACTGCTTTCTGGGAGCTCAACTGGGCCATCAGCTGGGTGCCTATGTCCTTCTCCGTGGGATCTCATTCACACAGCTGCTTGGGCTTCCTCCCAGCATGGTGGCCAAGTCCAAGAGCAAGCCTTGAAAGAGGTGAAGGTGGGGGCTGCTGAACTCCTAAGGCCCACATCATTGGTGCTGTTGTCTACCAGTTGGCCCATTTTTACTGTGGGATAAAACCACAGAAGGGGCAGAACTGTTGAGAAGTGTGGTCTGTTGGGGGTGGGGAAGGGGATGTCACTTATGTCCCTGACCACCAAGACCCTTCAAGATCTGGCCATGCTCTGTCATATGGCAGCCAGGGGTCACATAGCCTACAGAGCATGTGCAATGTGGCTAGTCCAAAGTGAGACATGTTGTAGATATACAGGTATATATCCTGTATATATCCAAGGTTACAGTGATATAGTTTCAAAAAATGTAAAATGTATCCCTCATCATTTCATAATGTGTGTGACAGGTTGAAATGAGAACTTTTGTGGTTGCATTGGGTTAAATCACGTATATTATTAAAATTAATGTCACCTGCTTCTTTCTACTCTTTTGACTACCCAGGAATGGTGATAATGCCTTTCTACTGAGTAGTGTTTCTTCGGCCCCTACCTGCCTCTCTGACACCTGGTACCGCTTTAGCATTCACCAACTCCTACAGCACTGGCTTCCTGGCAGTTCCTTTCTTATGTCTGATCCTTTTTCCAGGTTCTTGCTTGTGCCTGGAATGCTCTTCTCCTTCAAGCCTGAGTGTCTGGTTCCTCCTCATCCCTCAGACTCCTGCTTAAATGCCCCCTCCTTCCAGAGTCTAAGTGAGCTCTGCATGGTTGCTTTATACCTCATTCCCTGTTTATTTTCTTTATGGCCTGAGTTGCAGCCTGTGCTTTAGTTATTGGTCTGCTGCTGTGCAGTCCATTTCATCATTACCATAAAATCCACAAGTACAGGAAGGCTTTCCTGGTGTAGACCATGAACTCAAAATATAATTGCTATATGAACGTCCTACAGAGACTTTGGGCCATGGACTAGAAGAACCCCCAAACTCTAGACCAATGAGATAAATGTATGGTGAATGCCCAGATTGTAAAATCAAGGCTTAGATTTACATGTATTATTATTATTAGCTGGAGATAGAAGACTTGGAAGGAATTCTCAGAGAGAGAGAGAGTAAAGGTGCAGGGCAAGGCTCCTATCATCTGCCTTCAGGGTCCTTCTCCGTCAGCAGAGAGGAAAGCATTGCAGAAATGGATAGACTCTCGTAGCTGGGATCCACAATTCCATGGCTCCCCTATTACCCTGGCTAATAAAAGAAATCTCAGTTCTGTGTCATGATCTGTAGGGCTATCGACGCGTCATTGATGTGTAACTGTTTTATGGAAGTCCAAATCCAATGGCAAGAGAAAGCAAAAGTCACCAATCTGGAGGGAGGCCCGAGGAAGATTTTATGAGCAGTCGAAAGCAGAGAGGGACGTGAATGAAGGAGGGATAGTAATTTAATTTAAATGCAATTGCCACCATATAGTAAACAGAAGCCTCCGGTCTGGGAAAGATTGAGGGTGCACTCTTAAAAACAGGCTACTCTAAAGTCACAGGTCTCATTTACCATTTATTTAAGCATCTGGGAGTACAGTAAATTTATTCAAAAGGAGATAATGAGTGTGAATGCATTTTGTAAACTTTAAAGTGCTTGGCAAATAAAAGGCGATGGCTCTTTTGCAAGCATAATGCGCCCCTGACAAAATGTAATAAAGCTTCCATAATGCAGAGTTGTGGCGGTCTTGTTTCAAGGCTGAATTTCCAGTGCCCAGCACTTGCTGGATAAATGAGTGGCTGAATGAAGACACGAATAATCTCAGGGCTGGGAAGCCAGAGGCTTGAGTTTGTGTTCCGACCACAGGTCCAAGTGGTTTTGGTCAGGTCGCTTCATTTCTCCTAACCTCTGTTTCCTTGCCTACAGCCATAGTACTTGCCTCGCAAAGCTGCCCTGAGGATTCAGTATGAAAATGCATGTTAAATAGTAGGCCGGTGGCTGGTAGCCTGAAAGGGCAAAAGAGTGGCAGACACTCTTTCGCACTGCAAAGCCAAAATCTGGATCAAATCCACTGGCGCTTCTGAATTCAAAGTGCGGGTATCTCTACAAAGCGATTCTGAATGGATGCTTGAGTGGATTTCAATCCTTACAAGAGACAGCTTCAGAGAAAACAGCTCCATTTGTCTCCGGTGGGAAATTAGGTTATGAAACAAATAAACAAGGGTGAACACCGCCCATCAGTCCGCCTCAGCGGGTACATGGAAATCGATGGGTCGTCGTTAAGTGCGTAACCCTTCCTGTAGAACCGCTGGACACACATGGGTTGGCAGTGTGGGTAAAAGGAACCATTTACCGGTGGCTGGAAAGGGGGTCACAGATGCGCCCTTGGTGTCATACTTGTCTACAAGTATACAGCACAGGCTCCAGAGTCTCTGGCATCACAGCGGAAGGGTGGCTTCCTCAGGAGTTTTGATATGTAGACAGTGGACCAAAAGTGTTCTCAGACCTCAGACACGCCTCACCAGTCTGGAGAAGCTATTTAAGGTTCCCTTCTGCAGCTACTTATTCTGCAGGCATTGGCTGGAAAGACAACGGGGAAGAGAAGAACAAATCTGTTTGAATGGGTACGCATTACTAAATGGTAGTGCCGGGTGGAGATCTACAAGTCTCACCGTATCTGAGTTTTCCGGACAGGACATAGTAGGAATTTGGGAGACAACACAATACCACCAATTTCTAGTTGTTGGCAACTTTCTTAAGCTCACGACGCCTCATCCTTAGTCTCCCGGTCTACACAATGAGAATAATCATGATCTTTACCCTCTCTGGATATTTGCATGAATCAAGTGTCAGAACAGCATCAGGAATGTAGAAAATGCCCAATAAACATTAGCTATTATTATTTTGCTCATGAGCAGGAATAAGGCGACCAGCAGCGAATGAGTTCATTGCAGGGTCTGAAGTCTGAAGGGTTGGGTGGAAAAGTTTCTGGGAAAGGTTACAAACTGTGTTGAGGAGAGAGTCAGTGAAGGTAAATCAGGATAGCTATCAAGTTCAAGGGCAGGTATTAGCTCTGAGAGAGGAAGGGGTGAAGATGGGAGACCCGGGAACAGAGACTGCCTGAGAGGTGCATGATTAGCAAGGGTTGGAAACAGACGAAAACAGAAAGACTACCATGTATTGAGCATCGACTATCTTCCAGATGCATGCTGGGTATTTTGAGTACATGGCATCCCCTCATTCTCAGAACCAGGCCAGATATAGATAATTGTTCCCATTTTACAGTAGGAACATGGAGGTCTGACTGGTGAAATGCTTTGCTGAAGTCACGTAGCTGAGCAGTAAAGAGATGAGATTTGAATCCAAGTCCGTCTACAAGGGAGTGCAGTTTTCTTCCTATAAAGAAAAGGTTTCATTGTAAAGTAAGGTCCGCCTGTGGAAAAACTAAGTCACAAGAGATATACAATGAGAAAGGTTTATTTTTCACTTCCACCCCTGGTCCTTTTGCCGGGGGTGAACTACTCCCACTGAATCCTTGTTAATCTTTCCCAAAAAATTTTTTTAAGCAGAGGCAAGCATAATTGCAAAAGACATGAATTTTAAAGGTATAAAACAGTTTAAAAATACAAACTAAAGCATATTAAATAAGTGTTTCTATACTTTACTCCTTCTGTTTTTGTACTTTGCTTTTTGTACTTAAAAATGCACTGTGGAGGTTTACTTGTATCGGCCCAAAGAGGACCATCAGAATATGTTACTGCATCAATCACCTATAATTCCTTAACCATTCCTCCTAGTGGACACTTAGAACCTTTCCAGCCATTTTTTCTACAATGTCATAATGAGTATCCTGGAATATATCACTAGATACATGTTTGAGGTCATTTCTAGGATAAAATTTTTTTAAAGTAGTTTCCATGTCCAATGTGGGGCTCAAACACATGACCCCAAGATCAAGAGTCACATGTTCTACCAACAGAGCCAGCAAGGTGCCCCTGTAGGATGAATTTTTTAAGTTAAACAAAAAGGTTAAGTGCATTTTTGGGGTTTATTTTAGTAAATATTGGTAAAATCTAAAGTTGGCTTTGTTTTCCACTATTCTAGACTCGCACCCCCTCCACTTCTCCCCAGTTGGCTGTGCTGGAGGTTGGCTTGTTAGGGTGAAAGGCATAGTTTTGGGGGTTAGGAATCCTTCCAACTTGGCTGCAGTTTGCTTTGAAATGCTTTTGATAATTTCACACATTATCTTTTTATAGACTAAAAAAGGTCATCTTGGTTTCCAGAGTTGGTTACCAAGGATAGAGGTGATGATTCGCCGATTTATTGCGTTTATCGTGTCCTATACTGTCCTGTTGTCATTTTAAGGCAAAGCATGGGGGTCATAGGTATACACGATCAGCCCCACTTCCTCCCCTTACCAAATAAGAAAAATTTTGCCACTGTTTGCTTGGCATCCCCTCACCCTCCCTCCTCTGGCCTCCCAAACACTCATTATAGGCAGAAAGAATGAGAATTCAGCCTGGCGAGAGCCAAAAGGTGGGGTGGGAGGGATTTTCTTTCTCATGGAAAGAAAACGTGAGCAGACAAAGAAAGAAGACAAGTTTTGGTTAGGAGCTGAGCATTGCAGGCAGGTGAGAGAGGGAAGCCCGTTGGGGCAGCAATCAAATGGGAGAGTAAGAGATTTGGGGAAAAGGAGTCTTAAACATAGTGCTGTGATTTATGAATTGCATGTCTCTTTAAGACAGGTGAGTAAATGCTGGAATTGCTTTCTGGTGTCTTCTGGTTGCTGGACTGTGTTTCTTCGAACATCACGCTACCCCAACCTGGACCATGTGGTGCACCCCAGGATGCACGGGGTTTATGCTGTTGTGACTTCTATTCATCATCGTCAACTACTCTCACCATCATTGCTGCTGTTTATTAAACACGTCTGTGTACAAGACACAGCGTGAGGTGCTTTACACAATTTTTAAGAACCACATAAGTGAGTCATGTTTCCTACCCCTCTCCTGCAAAGGAAGAGACCCAAGGGAAATGCGGTCCAGCCCTCTGCCTGTGGCCTCGTGGCTGGTGCCAGCACAGGAATCTACACCCGTGTGTGTCCATGCTTAATTCCCAATCATTCTGGTTAGCATCTTATTTGTGTAATCTCTGTTAACGCGGGGGGAGGTACATAACACGCACCACGTGCTTTTCAGCCTCTTGGGAGCGAACTCCACATTCATTGGTTGCCTGAAATTTTCCTGGAGACCTGGAGTATGTCCCTTGGGGGAAAGCAATGTGTCAATGTTTCAACTTTTAAGAATTGCATAGAGGGCTGGACGCAATTGTAGATAATAGAAGTAGCATGTGCGGTGACACGGAGACAAGGAAGTCTATTGATGCTTAGGAAGGGTGAATCCAGGTGCAAAGGGTGAGCCCACAGAACCAGACACGGGCCATCTCATGAAGGGATTTGAATGCCAGGCTACGGGATCTGATTTATGATAAAGATGTGAGAAGTCTTTGAGGGACTTGAGTAGATTTTCCTACTAAGAAAAGCACCCCAGCTGCAAAAATGATACACTGGAGAGGGACAGGAGGAGGGCTGGGGGGACATTAAGGTTGTTATTGCTAGAGTCCAGGGAAGAGATGATAGTGGATGAACTTGGACAGAGAGGAGGTGATACACAAGGATCCAGAAGCTAACTGGACTTGGAGGTTGGGAAAAGGGGAGAATCTCTGGCTGTCTCTTGGGGTTTTAGTCTGGGTGTCCGCCCCTTTCTCAGCTCACTGAGTAATATCAGCCAGAGCAGGGAGTTCTGGGATCATATACAAATCCTGCAGCCCAAGGGGACGGTTCTGTGGCACCACCTCCTCTGGGGTCTCTCACTGAACAACCTGTGTCCTGAACCACATTGCCTCCACCCAGATGTTCACAGCTGCATTTTCACCTCCTTATTCCATTATCCTAGCCAATGGGAGGAGGCCGCCAGCACCTTGCCAGAGCTCAATAAAATTAGCTGTGTGCCCACCCCCGGTTCCCGGAGTTCTGTGTGCTTGGGTTCCTTGCCAGGAAAATCTGCCCAGGCAGCAGAGCCCCATGCCAGGGACGTGCGATCCCCCGTTACTGTGATTAATTTGTATAAACATATGTTGGAAAAGCAACAGAGAGAGGGAGAGCTCTCCTGGATGAATCAGAATGAGCCGTGTGGAAACCGGACCACTCAAGCATCAAATCTGGAGACGGCTTTCACGGGTCACGGGATGGCACAGAGCACGGGCAGGCAGAGCTGCAGAGTTGCAAAGCCCAAGGGATGCAGAAAGTTCTTTGAAGGGGAATCCCCACATCACACTTGATCCTTCCAACTTGGCAGGTCAACAGGGCTAGGAGTACCAGAGAGAAATTAAGCCTTGTTCTCTTCTCATGGAGCCCAGAAAAAGAGCAACTGTTTTGTTGAAACAGCTTAATAGAGGCACCAGTGTCAGCTGGACCTGGGGACAGGGCTTGACTCTTCCACTTACCATAGAACCTGAGTCCAAAGACTTAGCCTCAGAGTCTCATCTTCCTCTTCTGTAAAATGTAAGGCAATAGTGTTACCTACCTCCTCTGCTATATCGAGGACTCGATGATGCGATAGCACATATGAAGGGCATTTAAACCACACTGACATTTGAACATCAGCCATGTTTTCCACGTGAAGCATCGATTGCTGAAAAAGGCAGACTGATCCCCTGTCTCCCTACACCAGATCATCTAGTAAATCAGAAGCTCTTCACACCATCAGGCATCCTTAGTGACTACCTGGTGTGTGCTAGGCTCCATGCTAGGAGTTTTCATTTATTATTGGTGGGCCTCAATCAAAAGCTGAGAGACACTCATTCTATAAAACCCAACGTTTCGTCTCTGCAGAACACCAAGTTCATTTAGGGATAGGACCAGCCATCCTCTGTGTGCCGGGCCCTTAGTTACAGAGAACTGCAACGTAGCCTAACAAGCCTCCCTTGCTGCAGAGGGAGGGAACTCTCTCTGTCACTGGCTTTTTTTGTAACCTCTTTTTCTTCTGTTTACTGATGTTGGAAAGAGCCGTGTCCTGATCTAGGCTGGGGTTTTTTTTTTTTTTGTAATCCAGAGCATTGAAGAAGGGCTGGTCTGTAATCCTGTGTAGTGAGGTTGCTAAGGAGACCATTGTCACATTAACTCAGTAAACACTGAGATGCTGGTGATTCTAGGGAGGAAGGAGAAGGGAAAATTTCTCCGTTTAGATGGAGAGGGGAAGCCATCATGGAGATTGGTGCCATCCTTTTACCACGATGATCAAAGCACTTTGGCTCTCTTCATTTGTTTGCCATGAGCCTGTGGAGGAGGCAGGGGAGCTGGAGAAACCACACAGTAATCTTTTAGCTAATTCAGAAATCTGGGCTCCAGAAGGTTACCTCTGGAAACCTGGGCCCTCATCCTTGAGAACAAGTGATTTTTTTAATGCTTATTTATTTATTTTTGAGAGAGAGAGAGAGAAAGCACAAGCAGGTGAGGGGTAGAGAGAGAGGGAGACACAGAATCCGAAGCAGGCTTCAGGTTCTCAGCTGTCAGCACAGAGCCTGACGCAGGGCTCAAACCCATGAACTATGAGATCATGATCTGAACCGAAGTCAGTCCCTCAACCGACGGAGCCCCTCAGGCGCCCCTAGAACAAGTGATTTTTTTAAGATAGGAGAAAATAAAGAAATTCAAAAGCAGGAGAGCCAATTTAGGAGAGGACGCACACCCCCTCTTTGTAGCTGCTTTGGAAAAGCGGCCTCCTGATGAGGGAAGGGCCCAGATGTCAGGTTGGCTTGATGATGCAGAAAGCTATTCACACCCCTGGAGGAGCTAATCCTACTCCTGAGATGAGCTCGTCCTGCAGCATTAGGAAAAAGTAATGTGAAGAAGGCATTAATCTACTCCCTGATTGAAAACTGACTTGGATTAATCAAAAGCACGTATGTATGCATTTCTTGCAATAAAATCTTTATTACAGGGTAAAAAAGATTGATTGGCCAGATGAGTAAATAGTATTCCAAGTGGCTGGCGATGTGCGCCCTGTACTCCAGGAGATCTGGATTTATCTAAGGTGTCTGAAAATCTGGGATTCCGGCTGCGGTCAGTTGAGGTTCTGCTGTTAGTATCTAGATGGATCTCTAGGGAGCTAACCACCAAAGAACTCCAGTTTCTCCATGGGTGCTGGTCCATGGAGTCAGAACCCCATAGACTGTAGCGCTGGATGTAAACACAAAGATCTGACCACACACTTTCAATTTGCAAAAGAAAGAGCTGGGAACAAGAAAGGCTCGATTACCTGCTCAAGGTCAAACAGGCCATCATCAGAACCCAGAAATTCTAGCTCCTAGTCTCATCCACCTTTCGCAAAAGGAGAGCTCTTGTTTTACTTGATGGTTTCGAGTGTCCTCCTTGAATATACTCACTCTTATGGCATCACGAGATCCCTCCTCCATTTGAGCCACAGGAATGCAGATTCAATAAATCAATGGCTGCCTCCTTGTTCTCGCCATCTTGCCATCTTACACGCCTTAGCATCTCGGCCACCAGTAACTGCACCTCCCTCCCCCCCGCCCCCACTCAGCCATCTGTCCCCTGCCACTCCTGTCCTGGCTGCTCCCTGTGGAGTGCGACAGGGTGACGGACGGGCATGGGGAGGGAAGGTAGACAGCTACCACAGCTATCAGGGAGAATCCGTGGTCTGGAGACCTCGGTGGCACGCACACACAAAGAAACTAGGCAAGAGTGGCTTTTTCCAGCAGCATCAATAGGAAACCACGGGACCTGCAGGTGCACCGCCACATAATGAACACGCGTACCTTTCCCTAACAACATTTTAAGTCGGTAATTGGCCCAACAGGGGACACGAACTGTATGCTAAGTCAGAATGACACGGAGAGATCTCAGAATGGCTTTGCCCCCCGCCGAGAGGGCTGCCTGTGTGCAGAGCCCTGTAGAGGCACACGCCCAGCACTTGGAGGAGAGCAGGCGTTTGGAATAAGAAAGGGCTTCGAAGGGCAACCATCCCTGGGGTCCCCAGCCTTTTCCACATCAGACAGCTCTTTGATACGTTCCTCCTTCCCATGAGTCTCATGTTCTAAAGGATGTAGCCAGCAAAAATAAACTGCCCTAATTATCCAAAAAAAGGATGTGTTTTTCCAGAGAAGAACCATGGATCTATAGAGCTAGTGATCACTCAGTTAATATGATGCCTCTAAGAGATAAGTGGCCCATTCCATCTAACATAATAATAATATCAATAATGGGATTCATTGCCTCCTGCCTGGGTACCAGCTAAGGGAATTTTTTACAAATCTTATCTTGCTTGCCCTCATGTCATGGTTTAGGGAACCGAGGCTCAGAGGAGTTCTGAAACTTGCCCAGCTAGCCTCCAAATTTGGGTTGCTCTGACCACAAACTCACTCTTAACCATTACATGCTGTTGCCTTTTCATTAGTCTTTTTGAAACAAAGACTGTCATTTAAGGAATGTCCAGCAATTTCTTTACAACTTCTTCAAGACTGGAGGCTCCGGGTTAAATGCTTCGTTACGATCCCAGCTTTTCCTTTAATATTAAGGCAGTAGAGGTCCAGAGAGAATTAGAAACTTGCTCAATATCTATCCAGCTAATTAGCAGCAATGGTGTTTTTAAAAAAATTTTTTTAAGTTTATTTTCTGAGCTCCTGGGTGGCTCAGCCGGGTAAGAATCTGACTCTTATTTTCGGCTCAGGTCATGGTCTCATGGTTCATGGGTTTGAGCCCCATGTCAGTCTCTGTGTTGTTAGTGCAGAGCCCAACATGGAGCTCAAACTCACAGACTATGAGATCCACCATTTGAGCCAAGATCAAGAGTTGGATGCTTAACTGACTGAGCCACCCAGATGTCCCCGCAATGGTAATTTTAAATCCTAGCATTTCTAACACTGGGTTCCGAGCTCTTTATACTCCCTCTCAGCTCAGAAAGTAGTAGTTGAACCCCCACCACAGGGGCAATAGATAAGCAGCACATATGTGCCCACTCTCCCCACCTATACCTGCCGCAGACATGATTAATCAGTCACGGAACTCTTTCCGCAGAGCCTGGATGGGGCTCCAGTCAAGCGCTCCCAATCTGGCAAGCGAGATGAACCCTATTTACTACTGTCACCGTGCACAACACTGTTTGAGGCCCTCGAGGAAGACACAAAACCAGTAAAAAATGAGTATCTGCTATGGAAGACTTTATTGCTTTCCGAAAGTTATGTCAGTCCCAGATAACTTCTTCCAAAGCACTAGGGAAGACCCATTTCTGAGAGAGAGTGCATGAGCTGAGGAGAGGGACAGAGGGGGAGAAAAAGAATCTTAAGCACACTCAGTGCAGAGCCCGACACGGGGCTCTAACCCAAGACCCTGGGATCATGGCCTGAGCCAAAACCAAGAGTCAGGCGCTCAGCCGCCTGAGCCACCCAGGTGCCCTGGAAAGATCCATTTCAATGCTGGTGATTGTTAGAGACAGATGAGCAATGGTATAAGTCGATGCCCACAGCCTGCTTCAAGATCAAGGAAAACCAAGATGGGAATAGGGATGGGGGCCACCATGAAGGGACTGCGGGTGAGGGGTAGAAGTTGGTAGCTGGGGACCCAGTCACTATGAGAACACAATAACCTGAGAGCAATCTGTGAGTGCATGAAGCCAAGGATCTGACCAAGAGGAAAGCTGAGACTGACAGCCAAAAGGGAAGGTGGGCTGCCCTGGGACAATGCTGAAATTTGAAGGTTGATGGGACAGGTAAGAAGTGTGAATTGCTGTACATATTCAAGACTTCTAGACAAGATAGCTCTTCTCTTTCCTCCTCCCCTCTTTGATAGTGCTGGCCATGGTCAAAGGGAAGATAATATAATTAAGAGGGAAGAGTAACATAATAGTGGCCTTGGAGTTCTTAGGTGGCTCAGTCACTTAAGCATCTGACTCTTAATTTGGGCTCAGGTCATAATCTTGCAGCCATGGACTCGAGCCCTGCATCAGGCTCTGTGCTGATAACATGGAGGCTGTTTGGGATTCTTTCTCTCCCTCTCCTCTATCCTTCCCCTGCTCGTGCTCTCTCTCTCTCACTCAAAATAAATAAATAAACTTTAAAAAATAGGGGTGCCTGGGTGGCTCAGTTGGTTGAGTGTCTGACTTCGGCTCAGGTCATGATCTCACTAGTCGGTTTGAGCCCCAAATCAGGCTTTGTGCTGACAGCTCAGGGCCTGGAGCCTGCTTCAGAGTCTGTGTCTTCCTCTCTCTCTGCCCCTCCTCTGCCTATGCTCTCTCTCTGTCTCTCAAAATAAATAAACATTAAAAATTTAGAAAGATAGTAGTGCTCACAAAATCCTTGAGACTGTTTCCCTCTCTGCAGTTGGCTTGGACAAGGATACTCCCTAATGCCCGAGAGTAGTGGATGCCAGTGGCCGCAAATTCCATCAAGACTCATCCAACCAAATAAGTTTGTGTCTTACTTGTTCTTATGTGCCCCCTGCCCCAGCAGGCCACTGGGGGAATGAATCTTGGGGGCATTAACTGGGGAGATCAAAAGAACAGTGGGGAGACACACTGATATGTGAGGTCAAGGAGATGCAGACGATACAGCACCCAGTCTAAAACAGCCCAGGCTGGGAAGAGAGGGAATCCGCAAATGCCAACATGAGTAGCTCTACTTACATGTGGAAAGCCAGGAAACAAAGGCTTTCCAGAGAAGCTTGTCTTCAAGGGAGGAATTCTATTTCACTGATGCAACAGAGTGTAATACGGAGCCTTTTCCCCAGGCACGGGGGGGCTTCAGGCCAGGCATTGGCTGTGCTCTGAGCTGAGGAAAGGAAACAGTCTCCCTGAGCCTGCACCACTTTGGACCAATTCCAGCTTGAATACATTGCCACTGCCTGCCTAAATCCATCTACAACCCCCAAGAGGGGGCATTTTAGAAAATTATTCTCACAATCCCAGAGACAGAATTAGCCTCTTCAAGCCAATGAGAGAGCAGCTCTCGACTGGCGGTTCATTATGTACAATTGGAAATCAGCCTCCTGCTGCTCCAGCTTCCTTTGTGCCTGGGGCTCTTGGAAGGGGAAATTACATGTTGTCCTCGAGAAGGTTGAAGATGGTGTGTCGATCCAGGGTGCAACATGTCGGTGCCTCATAAAAACACACGTGCTAACAATGTAGTAGACTGTTGTGACAGCCAAGGAAAGATTTTGTAAGTCAGAATCCTGGGAGGAGCAGTGTTAAGCATAAGAATTTTTATTTTTAGATTTATTTAGTTATTTTGAGAGAGACAGAAAGAGAAAGAGGGTAAGGTAACATAAGCTGAGGAGGGGCAGAGAGAGAGAGAGAGAGAGAGAGAGAATACCAAGCAGCCTATGTGTGTTCAGCCCAGAGCCCAATGCAGGGCTTGATCTCACAACCCGTGAGATCATGACAGGAGCCAAGATCAAGAGTCGGAGACTTAACCGACTGAGACACCCAGGTGCCCCAAGCGTAATTAATTTTTTTTTATTAGTCATGTGATCTGGACGGCCCAGGATTTCTATTCCTCCTGGGAGGAACAAAGTGTTCACCCTATGAGCGTCAAGTACAAAAATGATCACTGTCTCTCATACATTCCCAGATTTATACATCCTGGCAGGCCAAATCCAGCCTCCAGTTGTTTATGTCAATAAAACTTTATTACAACACAGCAATTTGTTTACATGGTGTCTGCGGCTGCTTTGTACTGTAAGAACCCAGATGAGTCATTGCAAGAGAGACTGGATGGCCTGCGGAACCTAAAATATTTACTACCTGGACCTTTTATAGGAAAGCCTTGTTGATTCCTCATTCTAGGTGGACATCTGGGAAACATCTTGTATTTTTCTTTTTTTTAATATTTTTTTTTATTTATTTCTAGGAGAGAGAGAGAAACAGCATGAGCAGGGAAGGGTCAGAGAGAGAGGGAGATACAGACTCTGAAATAGGCTGAGCCCGACACGGGGCTCGAACCCACGAACCGCGAGATCATGACCTAAGCGAAAGTCGGACGCTTAACCGACTAAATCACCCAGGCGCCCCAAACATCTTGTATTTTGAAGCTTGGGTCCTGTGCTGGCCCATGACCTCTCTCACTTTTTTTCTGGTCTGTTCAGCAAAGCAGGAAATTGCAAAGGGGCTTACTCATGGTGCATTTGAGTCTTCTGGGTCAGCTGTCTTCTGTCTGGGTCCACCAATAGTTGGCACTGACCAGAGATTAGATAGGGGAAAGAAGGGCCGTTTTAGGGGAAAGAAGGGCCGTTTATACACACACTCTAGTCAGCATCTCCAGTAGGACTGTGTCCCTTCTACTGGATTCTCTCAACCCAGCCCACTGTGAGGCCAGGTTCTACGGGACTCTGGTAATACCGTCTCCCTAGTTTGAACACGCAGCCAAGAAGGACAGGGGCTTCCTGCTGTGACACTCCCAGGGCCTCTCCAGCTTCTCAGCTCTCCCACTGCCTGTGTAACCAGCTCCCTGTACCAACTTCCGTCTCTCACATCCCTACTGTTTTCCTGTTCCCCTGGTTGAATCCTGACAGACACAATCCCTGACTCTGATTCTCAGTCTTGTGAGAATTAGTTTTGTTGGGGCTCCTGGGTGGCTCAGTCGGTAAAGCGTCCAACTTCAGCTCAGGTCATGATCTCATGGTTCAGGAGTTCGAGCCCCAAGTCAGATTCTGTGCTGACAGCTCAGAGCCTGGAGCCTGCTCGGATTCTGTGTCTCCCTCTCTCTCTGCTCCTCCACCACCCCCCCTCAAGAATATACATGAAGGAAAAAAAAGAATTGGCTTCGATGAAGCTGTTAGAGTTTTGCTTTGAATTCACAGTGACTGCTATGCCATGTGTTTGGGGCAAACAGCTCTATCAGCTAAGTATCATGGCTTCTCTACCCCCACAGGTGACCACGTGCCCCCATTCTCCTGCCCACAGTGCGGTGGGCCCCAAATAGGGGACACAGTTATAGTTACTAGCTTCTAGCTCTTCTTGCCACCCTAGCACACCCATGCCCTATGTCCTTATCATCCAAGGAAGGTCACTGATCTGAGGCCCTTTGCTTGTCTCTGAACTGCTGACTCTCTCAGTGGGCCTCGGCCCCACTCCAACCCCTGGGCCCTGTGATACCACACTCACTCTTGCCTTGGACAATTTGGCCTTGGTGCCTTTAGCATTTGAATCATGGCTCTCCCTAGCCCATCCAGTTGGTGATTTTAAAATTGATTCTGGGGGTGCCTGGGTGGCTCAGTCAGTTAAACCTCTGACTGGCTTTGGTCATGATCTTGTGGTTTGGGAGTTCAAGCCCCACGTCTGGCTCTGTGCTTACAGCTCAGCGCCTGGAGCCTGCTTCAGATTCTCTCTCTCTCTCTCTCTCTCTCTCTCCCCCCCCAAGAATGAATAAACATTAACAAAATTTTTTTAATTGATTCTGAAGAAATAGGAAGAATCTGTGGTCAAACCGTCTTAGGAGATGCTGGGTTAAACACATGTAACAAAATGTGTTCTCTGACTTTTCAACACAACTGGGACAGTGGCAGTGTCTTCAGAGCTCATCTGAACATGGTCCTTTTCTTCCTTGTGTGCAGACCATCTCATGGGACCAGAGATCCACGAAGCCTTATTTGATATAGCCTTATTGTCATTTTTGTCCACCTTCTATCCTTCCCCTACGTCCCTTCATCTGGTGACGGTTTACCTCTCTGTGGTCAGAGACCTTTCCCATTCTGTGTAGGTGACACTCACTCTGGGCCACCAACCTTAGCAACAGGATTGATGTGGCCCAGTCCTGGCCACAGGGCTTGGCTGAGGTTGAGAATGTGGTCTCAGCTGGACAAACCACCATTCTCGCTGGGACTTTTCTGGCAAGGATTTTAAGAAAGACGTGTTCTGGTTTGGATGGAGGTTGTCGAGTTTCTAGGCAATGGGAAGCCAAGGGGTCAAATGGCCATCAGATAGAGAGAACCCTTTGCAGTAGAAGCGCAAGCCAAGAAAGAATTGATAGATGGAGTGAGAGGGCAGAGCCCTGACAATATTTCCTGAGTACTGCCCTCGATCAAGTCTGATGCTGCTTCCATTCCTTCGACTTCCTAATGACATAAGCTCATGGATCCAACCACTCCATTTTAAATTGTACTTTTACTTAGGCTAGCTTGAGCTCCCTTTTTATCTCTCATAAATGACACATTGCTGATGCAGAAAACACAGCCTCATCTGGTTCAGTGTATGGGCCATGCCACACTGGGTTAGAATCCACCTGCTGTCCCTGAATCCTTGGGATCAGTCCCCAAGATTAAGTTCTATGGCTGGCTTTCTGGTCTACGCATTCCAGGTTCCCCAAAGAGAGAGGGGTATATAGAAGCAAGGTATTGAATATGAAGTAGACAGATGACAAAAACACAGCATAGCCTCCATCCATAATTCATCTTTCTAATGTCAGGTCACAACTGTCAACATTGTAGGCATTAGTCATGCAAACACGCTGGGTAGTCTTCTAGGATGTGGTCACCCAGCCCTGTGCCTCCCCTTGGATTGTGCCATGATTCTGTATTTCCTCAAAACTTCTGCATTCTCTGCGGTGACACTCTTTTAACACTAAAGATCATTGATTCCAGCCCTGGAATAATTTACTTGGTGCAACTAGAAAACAACATATGTTGACTTGAAAGATATTCAGATTAATAAACAAGAGACTCCAGGGCCTTCCAGCTGAGTGGCAGTTTTAATTCAGCAATTACTCATGTGGAATGGCAGAAGCACCAAGAGTACAGGTGTAAACAAGTGGCAGAAATGAGAAGAATCCAGTGCGTGAAGAGAACAATGAAAATATCACCTGACATGTTCACTGCCACTCACCGTTGGAAAAAAGCTTCCACAGACAATCTTGTTGAGATTCAAACCACCCTCCGAGCAGGCAAAGGTGATGAGCCCTATTTTGCAGAGGAGATCATGGAGGTGGCCAAAAATATGAGGTGACATGCCCAAGGAGGGGGTAAGTCAGGACTTGAATGCGAGATACCTGGGACAGATAGAGTTTTCTGCACAGTATCCCACAAAGCTGTTTTGGCCAGTTCCCACCTGTGGTCAGTGTGGGACTCTGTTTCCCATTTTTCAGGCTGGCATACAGATAACATCTGCCCTTAACCTCCACCCTGAGATTTAAAGTTTATCCTCAACCATAAACACCATTTTGCTTGAATATCTGTGTTTTCCTTCCAGCCTTTCTGGGTGCCACCTGTGGAAACGGTGACTGTAAGAGCCCAACCCAAGCGATAAAGGGTCAGAGTCTGAGTATAATGTGATGGCAATTTAGGCTTTTCTTTTTCTCAATTTCTCATTTATTGATTTGATGGCTTAAGATCTATTATGGCATTTTAACAAACCAAAGGAAAAAATTTGGAAGAAGTTTAAGTATTCCAAAGATAATCCTTGAAAGCACAGTGGATATAAGAACATTTTATGACTCTTAACAGACATGACCACCTTCATTAAGATGACCTAACAGTACCTCATAAGGACAGCAGCCATCAGTTAAATTGTTAGCTACCATTTCATTAATGTCTTTCTCCCCAAATCAATAAATGCCAAAAGAAATTGTGCCTGTCTTGTAGATCACTCCATATCCTTAGCAGCTGTATAGCACTGAGCACATGCAAAATGCTTAAATGAGGAAATAATATATTAAATGGATGAATAAGTAAACCATTAGGACGAGATAATCAAATCAGCACAAATATAACTTACTCATTGGGTGACTCTAGCTACACATTAGCCTCTAAACTGCATCAGCTCTTTGCTCATTTAACGTAGTTCAGCAGATTAGCTATTATTTCCTCCTGTGTTCCAGGGGTGTCTTAGATTGAGAACCACTTCATACTATTGTTGGACTGAATCAATACACAAACACACAGATATGCAAACATGCAAAAAACATACACATGCAAACATACTACACATACACACACTAACAAAAACATAAACACACATACACATACATATAGGTATATATATTCACATAAGACATATTTTTCAAGTCTTAATTTTGTTCAGATTTCAATACTACCCTACCTGATCTACAGTTTTAATGCCTTTCAAAATCCCAATGATTTTTTTAGCAGAAGTAGAAAAAAACTCATCCTAAAATTCATATAAAATCTTAAGAAACCCCTAGTAGCCAAGACAATCCTGAAAAAGAAGAACAACTCAAGAACTTACACTTCCTTTTTCCCAAAATATACTACAAAGCTGCAGTAACCCAAACAGTGTGGCACTGACGTAGTCCCATACATATCTAGCAATGGAATGGAATAGAAAGTCCAGAAATAAATCCTTGCATTTATGGCTCCATGATTTTCAACAAGGATGCTAAGACCATTCAATGGGAAAAGTATAGTCTTTTTTTTTAAATGGTGCTGGGAAAACTAGAGAGCCACGTGCGAAAGTTGGACCCTCATCTAACATTGCATACAAAAATTAATTCAAAATGAATCAAAGACCTAAACATAACACCTTAAAACTATACAACTCTTAGAGGAAAACACAGAGCAAAACTTTCAAGACATTGGATTTGATCATGATTTCTTAGATATAACACAAAAGGTACAGGCAACAAAAGAAAACCAGACATTTGGACTTCATGAAAATTTTAAAGTGGTGTGTATCAATTTTTACTCTCTGACAGAGTAAGATGGTGACTCACAAAGTGGGGAAAATAGTTGCAAGTCATAAATTTGCTAAGAACTCCCAAAACTCAAAAAAAAAAAAAAAAAACCACATGAAACTCAGAAATAGGCAAAGGATTTGAACAGACCTTTCTCCCAAGAGGATCTACAAATGGCTGCTGAACACATGAAAAATACTCAACATCACTACTCATTAGGGAAAAGCAAATTAAACCCATGATGAGATATCACTTCACACACATTAGTATTGCTACCATAAACACACACACACACACACACACACACACACAGGAGGTAAGCGTTGGTGAGGATATGGAGAAATTGCAACCTTGTGCACTGCTGGAGGGCATGTAAGAAAAACATTATGGTTGCTCCTCAAAAAGTGAAGAATACAATTACCATCTAATCCAGAAGTTCCACTGCTGGGTATATATTCAAAAGGACTGAAAGCTGGATCTTAAAGAGATATTTGAGGGCACCTGGGGGGCTCAGTCAGCTGAGCATTCGTCTTCAGCTCAGGACATCATCTCATGGTTTGTGAATTCGAGCCCCGCTTTGGGCTCTGTGCTGACAGCTTGGAGCCTGGAACATGCTTCAA
The DNA here is from genome assembly GCA_017311185.1 of Proteles cristata cristata. Classification (NCBI taxonomy): domain Eukaryota; kingdom Metazoa; phylum Chordata; class Mammalia; order Carnivora; family Hyaenidae; genus Proteles; species Proteles cristata. The sequence continues at coordinate 1,093,278 of JAESUZ010001906.1, read as the reverse complement.
ATTCTGTGTCTCCCTCTCTCTCTATCCCTGTCCCCACTCACACTGTCTCTCTCTGCCTCTCAAAAATAAAAAAATAAAAAAACATAATAAAAATTTTTTAAAAAGAGATATTCGTACACCTGTGTTTATAGCAACATTATTCGCAATAGCCAAAACCTAGAAGTGACCCAAGTGTCCAGTGATGGATAAATGGATAAGCAAAGTGTAGTGCCCTCTGCCCAGGGTCCTGCTCCTTTTCATAAACTTTGGCCTGGAATCTCTAGCTCTGAGATGCCTTAATCTTGTCTCAGTCTGTCCAGTCCCGGTAGGGCCTGGACCCCAGCACAGAGGTTGAGCCCTGCAACGGATTCCTCTGATTGTCATTTCTCTGGTCTTCTCAGAGCCCTGCCGGTGGGTCATTTTGGAGTCTCAAAGATCATGTTTGCTAGAACTTGAGTTGACCTGATGAATGACAACCTTTTCCTGCCAGCTTGAACTTGATTGGGCACCAGCATAAGGGGTGTCCCCTCCAGGAGGTGGGATTATCTCTGCCTCTTCTGTCTGCTCTACCCTATTATAAGGACATGGACGAAACCTCAGAGGAGGCATGGCTTCTGCGTGCCTATTTGCTTTGAAAAACATGCCTGTAGTTTCTTTAGTGGTTAGTGTAGGACACATTTTCTCGATTGCAGCACTATTGACATTTTGAATGGATGATTCTTTGAGGTGGGAGCTGTGCTGTGTGCTGTTTGACATCCCACAGCATCCCTGGCCCGCACTGGCGAGATACAAGAAGAATCCCCATCCCAGGCCGAACAATCAAAAATGTTCCCACTGTTGCCAAACATTGCCCACCGTTGAGATCCTCTGCCTGAGAAAAGTGGCATGGTGTCTCCTGGATAGAGACATACTCTTGGTCCCAGGTCTCACTTCAGAGTGAGGGTGGATGGACAGGGACACGGATTCCTGGGGTCAGTATCTATTTTAGAAGGCTGCTGTAAGGATGAACGGTGATAGGATGGGCGTCGGAGGCTTCTGTCTGCTCAGTCTTCAATACCCGTACTCCAAACTGATGTTCCTTTGGGGCACCCCACCCCCCACCCTCAGATCATGGATGTATCTCCTCATCTCCCGAAACTCGCACACTGAGTGCGATCATGTGACCCAGAGGTAGCCAATCAGAGCATTTCATCCTCTTGGCCAAGGGGATTGGTTTAAAGATGAAGTGATACTTGGGTGGGTCGAGGGAGAGTCAGCCCTGGGACGTTCGCTCAACTCTTGGGACAGGGAGCCCTTTTACCTCATAGGGGTTTTAGCTGGAAAGGAGCAAATCTGGAGCCTTCTGTGGCCAATTTTACCATCTTGCACCTCTCTGGGAATGGAATCAACACACTGTCTTCAGGACAATGGAAGTGAGAAAAAGAGCACAGATGAGCAAAACAAACGGACAGCTGTGGTGAACATCCCCACACAGCCACAGTTAAAGACCCCGCACCTTTACATATGGCGGCTCATGTAGCTTTGTTTCTTTGTTTAAACTATTTTGAGTTGGATTTCTGTTATTTGCACCCGAAAGAGTACTGTTGAATATATCTAAGGCATGTGACAGACCAATATTGTTAAAATATTGTTACTAATAATCTTGTTGGCAGCTGTTTGAGTATCTACTGTGCGCCAAGCATGTTAAGTTATGTTAATTGCTGGATATCGCCATGGTGTGCTTGGTGCCACCACCACCACTGGATAAGGGCCTGCTACTATTTGAGCCTCAGTTTCCCTCATCTGTAAGAAGATCAGGCATTGCAAGTTGGTGACCAGGGGCTAAATCCAGCCTTTCTTTTGGTATTTCATTTGGCCCACAGGGTGTGTCGCAATTCAGAAATCTCCATCTGACAAAGGTCAAGTATCTGGCCTCTTTAGAACAACGGGGAGGCAGCCCGCTTGGGGTCCCCACTACCCCGTAGCAATGACGGACAGCCTTAGGAGGGGCACCCCTAGACTCCAACACCTTATACACACGCCCTGCTTCACTCTGCTCCCGACCTGCTGGCCCCAAGGGATGTTCGAGCCTGTGTCTTCCAGACCAACCATTCCCTTACAGCCTTCCCGGTTTCTGAGAAAGCAGAACAGACCCCTTAGGGTCCAAGGAAACAGACTGAACCTGTTGTCTGATTCACGAGTCCCAGAGACCTCCAAGGAGCCGACACAGATGCAAATACAAAAGGGTCTTTATTACAAGCTCGAGCAGGGGCTCATCTGCCCACCGGTGTCGTTGCAGCAAGATGAAGTGAAGAACAATAGCGAACAGGATTTTTAAGGAGTAAGGGATGTTACAGGGAGTGTTACAGTACATGTAGCATCATCACATAAGCCCAATTACAATTACAGCTTTGACCATTCAGTATCTGTGAGGTGTTCATTACATTTGGTGGGACCCAATCATGACTTTTGAGAATCCTCTGAAAATGACCAATTATGAGGTGAGTTCAAAGAGCCCACATGGGGTTCAGGCAAGCGGTGAGAAATTGGCTAGTTTGTATCTGCAGTTCCCAGCCTTGACTCAGACCATAGGAATGTTTTTTGGTTAGCTGAACTGAGGGCCATCCGAGGATGGCTTTAGCCTTGAACAGTCTGAGATTGGGACTGGGATTGGGGCTACGTGCAGCCCAAGGTTTCTCTCTCTCTTTTTTTTTTTTTTTTAATGTTTTTTATTTTATTTCTAGGAGAGAGAGAGAGACAGCGCGAACAGGGGAGGGTCAGAGAGGGAGGGAATCACAGACTGAAACAGGCTCCAGGCTCTGAGCTGGCAGTCAGCACAGAGCCCGACGCGGGGCTCGAACCCACAAACCGCGAGATCATGACCTACTTGAAAGTCGGACGCTTAACCGACTAAGCCACCAAGGTGCCCCGCCCAAGGTTTCTCTTAATGGAGGACTTAATTTTTGGCTCTTCAAACCCAAGCAGGAAAACACCCACCATACTTGGAATGAAGCAACCTTTCCCAGGGCCGCTAAGGGGGTCCACGGGCTGAGAGAAATGGCAGCAGTCAGGGGGCAGAGACAAACAAGCCGAGATTGTCTTTCTTTGCTTCTCAGCGAGACAAAGAAAATCCCTCTCCTTGCAAAGCCTTCTCAGCAGGCTTTGATGTCCTTCTTCCAAGCGGCACTACTGTAGACAAGAGAGGCAGGCAGGGGCAGGGAGCTGAGAACAAAGAAGCATTTCCTGGGCTGCTAATTATTCTCCTTCTGTGTAAATAATTATCTGGAAGAGGAAGAAAAAAACACTTCTCGGCTACAGAGCTGGAGAAGCAAAAGCAAGATGAAAGGGGGCTGGAGATTTGCTGTGTCCCCCGGAGCAATTCTCGAAGGTAGACCGAGGCACAGCAAAGCCCTTCTTACTTCCCATGCTTTAAACACCTAGTCTGGGACTTTCAAAGCCCTTGGCATCGATGCTGTAATTAAATCACGGTTCTGGAAGCTGGCGTGTGGATAATCCAACAGTTTTTGGCTCCGGGTCCTGCCGGACTCAGCTGGAGGAGAGGCGGGGAGTTTTAGAGAGTGAGACTCTGGGGGTCACTTGGGCTTGAGCTTGAATCTGGTTCTGCCGCTTAGTATAAACAGATTAGGGGCAAGTTGCTTCTTCCCACCTTAGGGAAGGCAGAAGAGGCCAGAGACAGGGAGGCTCCCTGGGGACACTTGAAACAGTCTGGGGTTCGGGGGCGGGGGGAGCAGAAGATTCATGGGGCCAGAGACACAAGACAGGGGAAGAGGAGGCAAACAGACACGTAGGAGCAAAAGAAATTTGGAAAGTGGTGATCACTTTGTCCTGGGTCCAAAGGGGCATTTGGGTTTCTCGCTGGAGGCACGGGAAGGACGGAAGTGTTGGTAGCAAAGGAAGCCAATGCGGGGGGATCACGGCCTGCTGTCTGCTCATCTCTGCCTGACACTGGGGCCATTCATGGGCAGGGCATTCAGAGGCATCCAGGGAGGACACTGAGAAGAAAGAATGAGAAATAAGACACCTCAACCACCCAGCTGTCCACAAAACACTGTTTGCAACCAGGGGCCTGTATATGTGCTGGGCAGAGAAAGAAAGCCTTGCATCCGGCTATTTGGACACTCCCAAGCAAATGCATCCAAGTCAGGTGACACAGTGTCGTCTTATCTGTGACCTGGGGAAGCTGGGCCCTGAGGAGCCTGTTCCGGAATCTCTAATCGGCACCAGAGAACTGGAGCCCCTTCCATTGTGAGGCACAGGAGCATTTCCTTCCTGGCCACGTCTGATGAGCCACTGTGGTCCCCATCCATCACAGGTAGGAAGAGAAGGGACAGGATGGGTCTCAAGTGGAATTGTGGGCCGAGCACCAAGGGTTTCTTGACGAAGGTGCAGTATTAGCACGAGCCCCGGATGAACCAGGAGGTAGAAACAGCTGGAGCCAGTTTGCTTCTTCTGTTGGCTGAGCCAGATGGGCTGGCAGGGCATAGAGTTCCCAGCCTGGCCCCGAACCCCAAGCCTGACCTGAACCCTAACCCTAACCCCCAGCAAACTTTGAATTTCAGATTAAAAGATGACAATCATGGGGGTGCCTGGGTGGCTCAGTGGGTTGAGCGTCAGACTTCGGCTTAGGTCATGATCCCGCTGTTCATGATTTTGAGCCCCACATCGGGCTTGCTGCTGTCAACAAAGAGCCTGCTGTGGATCCTCTGTCTCCTCTCTCTTTCCCTGGCCAGCTGCACTCTCCCAAAAATAAATGTTATGAAAAAATAACAACAATGATTTTGAGCATAAGTTTGTCCCATGCAATACTTGGGATCTACTTACGCTAAACTTCATTTATTGTTTCTCTGAAATTCGAATTGACCCAGCATCTTATATTTTATTTGTGAATCCTTGCAAGTCTGGCTTAGGAGGAGCAGGTCCGGTAGATATTTAATACAGAGGCCAAAGGCTTGTGGCCTGTAGGCTAGAATGTTTTGGCTTTGCCAGCAGATGCTTCAAAACTAAGAAAATTTCACATTCAATCCAGACTTCCACCTCCTCTTGAGAAGTCGGAGATCTGGTCACTCACCCCCTTTGCCACCAGTTCACCATAGTGGTCACCCCTACTTGCCCACCAGGGCCTAACATGCTCTTTTATTGTTGCTTGCCTGGCCTTTCCATCAGTTGAGTCTGAGACCCACCGGCTTGCCTGAGGGAACACAGGGAGAGACGTAGGTTCACCCACTGCAATGGGAAACCCTTCAAATGAAGAATCTGGAGTAGCTTGACCATGGGGCATGGCATTCTCCTACTCCCCGGGGGCCTTTCTTTTCCCATTTGTAAAGTGGGCAGGACCTACCTCACCCTGGAATGCGATAAAGATGGGCAGAAAGCATAAGCATGAAAATGCTCTGAAACGGCCATGGTCAATGGTCTTCGCCGGACCGTGAGCCATCTGCCCTGGAGGGAGAATGACCTTTCTGAACTCCACATCCTGCAGCATGCCAGGCTCTTGGTTCGGCTGAGCCATCTATTCCTATTATCTTCTACTCGGTGCCCCAGACGCTGAACTTCCCAGCTCTTCAAACGCACCCTGCACCCTCACACCCTGAGCCTTTGAGCGTGATCCATCCTGGGCCCAGAGCCTGCCGCCCCTGCCCCCCCCCCACCCCCACCCCCCGCCCTTCTCAGCAGTCCTTGCTTGAAAGCTGCCCTCTTCACCCTGCGCTCTGCCGGGGGCAGCTGTTTCTGCTACGTGTCCCATGCCACGCTTCTTCCCCCATCAGGACACACTGTTGCGTGTTCCCACGAGGGCCTAAGTGTGAGAAACCCACCCTGGCTCGTTGAAGCAGGACAAGGAGTCTCTGGAAGAAACCAGCAGGCTTCCCAAAGGTCATGGGCCAGGCAGGCTCCAGGGATTCTAAAAGCAGGAATCGGAGGTGTCTTCAAGACGTGGCCATGAGGCACGCAGTCCCACTGTCTGCCTCTGAGCACGTCTCCGGTCAAAATTCAGATTCATGGCCGACCGCACGTGATCGGCTCAGTGTGGGCAAGTACCTGCGGGCATCTGTGATTGGCAGCCTTACCAGAGAAGTGCGGGGAGGATGGTGTGGGGGAGGCGGGGAGGGAGTTCTCCACGAAGAGGGACCCAGTGAAGGCGCTCAGGCTTCCAAGCAAAAGGTGTGCTGCACAGGCTCTTATTGTCATCATTGAGTATTTCCCCCTCCTTGCCTCACTCTCACTAGCTAGACCTCCAATCTCTAGAGCTCAGGGTCTCTTGTTCCCCCAACACACACATCGCCTCTCATCTCGGCAACTTAGGGGGAGCTCCATAAAGATCCAGAGAATGCGTGTCAGTGCTCTGCAAGTGGGTCTTTGTGGAAAAGAGTTAATGTCGCTGGTCTGAGGCGGGGATCTTTGGAAAGACCTGCTTGCAAGATGGGTCCTTAGCTAGTGCCTGGGGACCTGGCTTTCAGTGCTTCCTCTGTGCCCTAACTGATAAGGTAGATTCTCTGGGCCTGGGCCGTGTGTGCAGTGTGATTTATGATGAACATATGCTTTTTTTTTTTTGGAAGTCTGAAATGTTGTAGCTGCTGCATAGAGACATCTATGCAAGCAACCCCCAGAAAACTACCTAAATGCTGAGTTTCCAACAGACTTCTCTGGGCATTGAAAATATTATGCCTGCGTTGCTGCATTTTTGCTCCCGGACGAAGGGAGTATAGGATCCTACGTGTGGATTCCTCCGAACCCAGCTCCTTCCCTTCCTGAGCTGACTGTGCATTCTCACTGTGTCTCTGTGACACACATTAGCTGTGAACATGATAACATGCTGAGTCCCATCAATGCTGCTAGTGAGTCATGGAAGGTGTGGAGGCCTTGGGAAGCCCTCAAAATCAGATGGAAACGTCCAGGGAGGGGCTACCGTTTGTGAGGCACTTTACACTATCATTGCACTAATTCTACATAGGGAACAATGTTTTCATTTCAGAGATGAGGACAGTAAGTCTCCGAGAGGTGGCTTAACGGAGGGTGCAAGGCTCGTAGATAGGAGGGTGGTTATATTTGTCCGATGGTATCTGGTGCATGAGAGCAGCCTCCCCTGCAGGGTGAAGGAGCTGTCCCCATCAGGATAAGCCTCGAGAGTCTGGGATGGCTTCACTCTGTGAGCTGAGAAAGGGGGATTCTTCGAGGTGATGTGTAACTCTGTTCCTCTTGTAAGTAGCAGAGCTAATATTTGCCCCTGTGCCCATTCGACCATGGGGTCCCCAAGTTCAGAAGCATTACAATATTTTAGCCATGTGGCCTCTGACATCTCGACTCATGGCCCCAAATATTCATTGTTTCATTTGTAAAAGGGAATCAACAATCATCTGCCTAATTGTGAAAAGAACACAAACACTGCCTCCGAAGCAGGTAGTAGGGAGCCACTGAATTCTGGTCCTTTCTCTTCCCCACCCCACCCCCCGTCCTGGTACACGTCCTGCCCCCGTGTGACTCTTCCCACCCTCTCCGTCTGTTTCTCATCTGCAAAATGACTTTGAAGCTCTGAGGACTTCCGGGGATGGCATCCTATATCAAAGAAGGCCCTTTTCTCTGGAGCCGTCTCTTAAAATCCCGCCAGCTCTGATCATAAGAGGCAGAGCAACCCCACCCTCTACCCACTTACCAATAAGGCTGTGTGCGTGAGGCACAAAGACAGTGAGACAAAAACATGCCCCCGCGCCTCGCAGACTCTGAGCCTAGAAGAAGGCGGCAGAGTGTTGAAAAGTTCGTGTTGAACTAAGGCATGGGCAGAGGGAGGAGGGGAGGTTGGAGGACTTACAGGTGGAGCCGATTCTCTATAACCCAGGTCATCAGGCTAAAGTCTGTAGATGATTCTTCCAGAGCTGGATGGACAGGAGTAAAATATTCCTGTCCTGGCTGCCAGATTGTCTCCTTTTTCTTTTTCTTTTAATTAAGAGAAACCAGAATTTTGAAGCAAGGCGTCTCAATCTTTACATTTTGGCTCCAGTTCTCCTTGATCCTTGTGAGTATAATGGATCTTCAAGTGGCTGATCTCATCCACAGATCAATCTCTGAGCAGCCAGGCCTTACTGCAGCATCTTGGTCACTAGATCCCGAAGGATTTCTGACCACAGCTTGACTCCACAGCTTCTAAGATGTCAGTTTCAGAGGCATGGGAGACTGACCTTAAAGAAGATAGTGTCATTTAAGTCGTAGCTGTTCCACCAGATACTGTGGCTCCTCCTACCCTTTTACTTTTATTTGGGTATGTCCCTGGTCAAAAGAACAGCTACCTGGACAACTCCTATTCACCCTTCAAAGCCCAGCTCAGATGTTCCTGACTATCACCTTCCTCTCCCGAGGGTGAATTCCCTGCTCCAGCCAAGTCACCCTCACTTCATTCTCCAGATTCACATCGTGTATGAGTCAGGGTCTCTGCTGAAAACAAGTGCCCCCTCAAACTGGACAATATCAGGGACTTTGTTTCTTTTTTTTAAATTTTTTTTTAACGTTTATTTATTTTTGAAGACAGAAAGAGCGTGAGCAGGGGAGGGGCAGAGAGAGAGGGAGACACAGAATCTGAAGCAGGCTCCAGGCTCTGAGCTGTCAGCACAGAGCCCAATGTGGGGCTGGAACCCAAGAACTGTGAGATCATGACCTGAGCCCAAGTCAGATGCTTAACCTACTAAACCACCCAGGCACCCCTCAGAGACTTTAATAATGAGGGGTTATGACCAGTGGAGGATACATCATAACATATAGGATTTAAAGGAAGGGTTTCAGGAAACCGACCGGGTATCGTGCAGCATCTGGGGCGAGTACCCCTGGGGAGTGTCACCCCCAAGGCCTAAAGCAGCAATGGGAGGAGCAGTGAAACAGTAAAATTCAAAAAGGATAGAACTGTAGGGCCGCCTGGTGGCTCAGTCGGTTAAGCATCCGACTTTGGCTCACGTCATGATCTCCTGGTTCGTGAGTTTAAGCCCCACAACAGGCTCTCTGCTATCAGCCCAGAGCCTGCTTTGGATCCTCTGCCTCTCTCTCAAATATAAATAATCATGTTTATAAAAAGAACTGCAGAGAGGGTGCCCTGACAGCCTCAGCTCACAGGGACCTATCAGGGAGGGAGCCGGGAAAACACACCCCAAGCTCACTTACCTTTTACTCCCAGAATCTTGTTGATGCTTCTCATTGGCAGACACACTGGCAGTAAGAATCCAAGGGCCAGAGCCTATCTAGAGGCCAGAGCAGGGGGGGAAGGGTAGAAAGGCAGACAAAAGGTGCCCAGCCACCCCCCCATCCTCTGTACAGACTTCTATTAGAGCAGCTACTATTTAGCTTCAGGTCCCCTAAAGACTGGGAACAGTCAGAGCTGCAGCCCCCAAATCTGGGACACGGTAGCTGATCAATCAGTGGAGTTTTTTGGCTCAGTCGGTTAAGTGGCCAACTTCAGCTCAGGTCGTGGTCTCGAAGTTTGTGAGTTCGAGCCCCGCGTCGGGCTCTGTGCTGACAGCTCAGAGCCTGGAGCTGCTTTGGATTCTGTGTCTCCCTCTCTCTCTGCCTCTCCTCTGCTCACGCTCTGTCTCTCTCTGTCTCTCAAAAATAAATAAATGTTAAAAAAAATTTTTAATAATTAGCAGATACATCACATGGCAACTGGTAAAATATAGATGAAGTCTAGGGATTACCCTTAGGTTCTACATAGGAGTGAAGTAAACATGAACTTCCTCACATCCAATACCTTATTGGCCCCCATCTATTATGGGAAGCATCATCTCTGATCTCCAGGAGGTCTTCATCTTAAACTAGAGACCTCTAGAACAAGAAAGTATAATTTCCAAAATTTCCATGTTGTAAGTGCCACCAGAACACCAGTTCAATATGATGCTCAGAGATATTACATGAGAGGAGAAAAGTCCATTACCAATGTAAGGCCTATGAATTAAGAAAATGCCTTTGCTTGTTGAATCATTATATTGTGTACCTGAAAGTAGTCTAAACTATACTGGAATTAAAATTAAAAATCTAAATAGTTGTAGAACGTCAAAAACAAAGGAAGAAAAACCAAAAATAATGCCCTTTCTGCAGGACTTGTCAGAGCCTTTAATGTGCTGATGCTTGATGTGAGTCTGCTAAAGAAGGTCATAGCAAGCAGCCTCTCCTAAAAGTATTTGGTCCCAAGATCTTTTTCCCATGGAGCATCTTCTAAATCCCCTTTTTTGGAATATACTTTGGAAAACAGCAATCAGTTCATTTTATAGATGGGGAAACTGAGGCTCCAAAGCCACGGACACCAAGCAATCTAGCGGGGAGACAACAATGGAAACCAGCATCAATCGAGTGCCTGTTCATTGCCTTGTGGTCTTTCTCTGCATTGTCATCGATGCATCAGTTCTTTCTCAGTGCTCATCTCCCACAAACCACCAACCACGACTGGGACTGGACAGGAAGTAGCAGGTGACCCACTGAACAGGCTCTGGCTGTGGCTGCCCAGAGCACTGGCCTTCTAACTTATGGGGCTGATGATGTGTTGAGGAAGCAGAAGCTTGCGGGGTCAGGCATGGAGAGAGGACGACAGTGAGCGAGGGGACGGAGAAGGTGCGTGAGCACTGCTGTCCTCTGTGGTGACAACTCACCGTCTCTTGGGCAAAGTCCCCTTCCCATCAGCACCAGGCAGCACCAGAGCTCTGTTCTCAGTAGGACAGCTCAGAGGGCTTTTCTTTTTTATTTATTTATTTGTCTGTTTGTTTGTTCTCTTTCATAGTTTATTGTCAAGTTGGATTCCATATAATATCCAGTGCCCAGAGGGCTTTTCAATAGATCAGCCAATTGACAATAGCTGGAATGCCAGAAGCCCTTTAGTGGCTTCTTTTTGCCTCAGGACAAAGTCTCTCCTCCTTACCATATTTTACCTTTCTTGTTGGCCTCAACGGGACCCACCAATTGCCTCCTTTGTCCCTCCCCGCTGCCACATTACATCCCAGCCAGTGCACAGAATATTCTCAGACCTACTGCTCACTGCAGACCTTTTCATGCACTGTCTTGCTCCACCAAGAACTCCCTCTTGCTGCCCAGTGGCTTGGCCAGCTTCCATTAGGAGCGGTGGGATGGTGACTGCTTCGTGCACGGGCTCGGCTACACAGCTTTGGGCAAATGGCTTACCTGCTGAGCCTCAGTTTCCTTGTCCTTAGGATGAGGACTATGATAATACTACCTACCTCAAAAAAAATTTTTTTAAGGATTAAGTGAATAACCCTTTACTTGTCACAAAGTAACTACTCAAAAAATCTGGTTATTCTTCTTAAAGTTTCAGTGTTGATGCTTATCTTCTGGGATTTCTTCTCTGACTCTTCCCAACACACACACACACACACACACACACACACACACACACACACACACACACCTTCTCAAATCTACCCCAGCACCTGTACATCCCCAGCTGTGCTCCTAACATTATCTCATGGTAAAGCAACTGTCTACTGCTTCTCCATATGCCTCTGTTTTCCTCATTCATCAGCTCCAGGCAAAAAGGAACTATATCTTCTTGCATCATCAGCACCCAGGGCAGTGCTGGTACATTTGACCCATTCTGGACAATTTTTATTACTTCTGTGTTCAGGCAGAAAGAGCCCGTGTCAAAGCAGGCACAGAGCACCAGGCTCAGGGAGGAGAAAACATTGGCCCAAAGTCACATCGCTTGTCAGTGATGAAGGCGTGACTGACCCAAGTCTCTTGAGTCTTGTCTGGGATATTCTCTGTTCCTACTGAGGTCCTACAAAGACAGCCCAGTTCCCGCTACAGCTGAAGCCCCTAGAATGGCATACCTTCTCTAATTTTCAAAGGGGATAAGCCACTTTTTTCTCAATTCCCTAAGCAAGCATTCCATTTCCTGAATGAAAATGCATTCTGTGTGCTTTTCAGTATAGCAGCAACGGCCTCCTTGTGAAACCCAGTCACTGATGACTTCTTTTAAAGAGAGTGATCCGCTTGGGAAATGTGTTACCCGAGTGAGATGAATCCTTGGGGGGATGGGGGAGGGATCTGGGAGAGCCCTCTGGCTCAGATCTCCCCAAACAAGATGTGGGTCACTCCTCTCTGGTTTCTGCTCTGAATTGTTTCTTTCAGGCAGCTCATCAGCTCTGATGCCCAGAAGACCATCTTAGCTCTGACCAAAGCAAGTATCCCTTGTTCTGCTAGATTCCACTCCCTAGAAACAGCTGCCGGGAGTTCTGAAAGGATGACCTCCTTTTAGCACAGAGATGATTCATGGTGCTTAGAACAGCAGACTGGGCTTAGAAGTCAGTCCTGGCCACCTCCATACCTGTTGGGAATCTCAGCCCAGAGACGAAAGCAATTGGCATGAGGCCACACAACAGGTGAGTGGCAGAGCCAGTGGGGATCTGTCTACCTTTCTACCACATCTGGAGACTCTCACTCGCTATTTCTGGATATCCACTGGCTGATGAAACAGTCACACTGCAATAGATTTGGAGTAGCCACACACAAGCAGCAGAGTTCCCTCTTGGCAATTCTAGGTTTACTCATGAAACCCGTTGGTGGTCCACAGCAAAAGAATTGGAATACAGAAGATAAATATGTTAGCTAAGTCTTGTTCAGCACTTAGCAGATACCAGAAATTTCCTGAAATGCTTTCTATCCATGGCCTTATCCACCATTCTCAATGAGGAGTCATCATCCTTTTACAGATGAGCAAACTGGGAATGATCGACTGAGAGTTGCCCAAGGTTCCTCAACTAGGATGTGACAGAGCCAGGATAAGACCCTGTGCTTATGACAGTGGAGGTCATGTGCTTACCCATTAGGCTATCCTGCCCCTTGCTCCACAAACATTCAATGAGGATCACTCTATACAACGCACCATGTTGGGTGCTAAGGAGCCCAGAATGAATGAGCTACAGCTCCTGTCCTCAAGGATCTCAGCTTCATTTAGGAGAGCAAGACACACCCAGATAATTACTAAATTATTAGTGATCAGAACCAAGCATGGGAGCTGAGCCTCCTGTGTTAATTTGCCCTTGCAAAGTGCTTACCTCATTCTATCTAGGATTGCACTTGGACCCACACGGTCCGCCAAAGGAGCCAACACAGGTGTTATCTGCCTTCCATAGATGTGGATGTGAAGGCCCGGAAAGGAGGAAGAACTATTCAGGCAACAGACCAGGATGAGGTCATGCCCATATTTCCAGCCTCCAGATCAGGTTCTTTTTCCACAAGACAACCAGGAGCATTCAAACAAGAACCTGGTGGCCATGATCAGTCTAAATCCTGAAGACTAGTAAAAGCTGAAGCAGAGAGAAATCACTCCATGTATCCTATTCAGTTATGAACCCTTCCTTAGTCCCAGAGAAAGACATCTAAGGAAAGGTGTCCAGATTCGGTAGATCTACTCACCAATTAGGCTTTTCCTTGGTCCTCATTTCTTGGCCCAGAAATCCCAACAAAGAATTTTTGCAGTTATAATCCTGATGGCCTAACCTGTGAGCTGGCCAATATGTTTTATCATTTCCATTGCCCTCTCTCTTACCTTCCCTCTGGTTCCCCTCCCACACAGACTCGTTTTGTGAATCATGGTGGATATACAGCACACTCTGCAACCTCAGTCTCACTGCTATTTTTGCAGAAATGAGTTTTGACCTTAATTAACTGTTCAGGAACTGGGCATGGGCCCCTACTGTGATCAGAGCAAAGAATTAGCCCAAAAGATAAGTAAGAATGTAGGGGGTGGGAGTGACTTACGGAATTATGAAGTGAGTAAGGAAGCATCCAGGCTCCTCGGAAGGGGTGCTATTTAATTCATTGCAAGACTGATGGTGGTCATGCTGGGGGGTGGGGGGGAGGATGGTTCTCTGTGGCTGAAGGGCTCAATTCTGTAAGAATTTATGTAACTGTCCAAGGTGCTGAGGGAACTGTTGTTGAGTCCAAATAGTTGGCCATTTCTAAGGATTTCCACAGTTTAGGTAGGGCAAGCGGCAATGTCCTAGTCTGAGAGCGGGTGTAAGAAGTCATGGCTGGAAATCCATAAAAGGCATGGACTGCAATCGCAAGCCCATTATTGTTCCTGGTGGTATGGGCCAGCTCTCTCACCTTGTTACATCTCTAATCTGCAGAGATTACTCCCTACTCCACAGAGCTATTTAAAAGATTCAGTATCATTAAAGGTATTTCAAAGTCTAGTTTTGTCCCCGAAAATTTGAGCATCTAGGCCCTTAGCACTTCTCAGAATGGGGTCCCTGACTTACAGTCTCTCAAGCCTTGTGACTTTCCCCCAGGGGCAACCTCCACAGTGGGCACAAGGAGTATGTTCTGAAACAGAAGTCCCGCTGTGTTATGCTTGTGCTTTGAAACCTCAGTGACAACCATCCCCATGTCCAAACACCTCAGCTTGGCATCCAAGACCACTCACCATCTAGCTTTCGTGTCCCCTTTTCTCCCAGAGCTGATCTCAATCCACTCCAAACTTCTCCCTGCTCTCTGAATATGCCATGACTTTCTAACCTTGTCAAAGTCTTGACCAGTACTGCTCCCTCACTAGAAGCATGCTGCTGCACTGAACAGAAAAATTCTATTCAGTCTCCAGGGCCCCATCTTAAATGTTTCCTCCTCCGGAAGTCTTCCCTGATTTCACTTTCACCTCTGCACTTCCAGATCCCTCTGTACTGCTCTCTCCTGTGAGGGCTAGGGTGTGTGTTAACTATTGTTAGGAATGTCTGTCTTCTCTCCCTGAAATCAGAGCAATCCCAAGGCTCAACACGCATCTTTCTATCCACAGAACTCAACTCGGGACTTCCATTACACACATTTACACACACTGTGCATAAACGAGGAATATGGCTGCTCCCAGAAGGAAGACAATGGAGGCTTTAGAGCTAATTCCACTGGGGGAAGGGGGTGGTTAAAACAACACCACAGATTCAAATTTAACAGCCTGTGCTCAGCAATGGAAGTCCAAGTTCAGGACAGGAAGGACTAGAGGCCGGAAGGCAGATGGTTCCAGGTTTGAGTCCTTTCTCTGTACTTGCCAGCTGTATCCAGGGAAAGCCTCTTTCCTTCATCAAGCCTCAGTTTCCTTACCTCCAAAGCCAAGAGGACCATGTTCTACATGGTTGGATTTCTATAGAGATTAAATGAGAAACTGAAAACAACACACGTTTCCATCAACAGATGGATATAATGAAATACTACACAGCTGTAAAAATGACTACATGTAGGGGCACCTAGGGGACTGAGTTGGTTAAGTATCTGACTCTTGACCTTGTTTCAGGTCAAGGTTTATGAGATCAAGCCCCACGTCAGGCTCTACACTGACAGCACAGAGCCTGCTTGGGATTCTTTCTCTCTCTCCCCTTCTCCCTCTGCCCCTCCGCCACTCACTCTCCCTCCCTCCCTCCCTCCCCCTCTCTCTCTCCTTCTCTCTCGTTCTCTCTCCTTCTCTCTCAAAATAAATAAACATTAAACAAACATAAATAAACATTAAATATGAAAAAAGTGAATACATGGAGCTATGTGCATTCATGTCAATGAACCTCAGAACGTTAATATTAAGCCAAAACGATAAATCCCTTACAAATCCATAGTCTATGAGACTGTGTAGATAAAGTTCAAAAACAAGCCAAACTAAATGTTCTGTTGAGAGACAGAATAGCATAGTTGTGGACTCTAGAGCCAACAGTGAGTTCGCAAGTGGACATCCCTTTCTCCTCACCGTGTGACCTTTGTGAGTTACCTAATCTCTCCATGCCTAAGTTTCTTCATCTGCAGAATGTTGAAGGTGGCAACAGCCCTTAATTCAAAGAGTTCTTATGAAGGTTACAAGACCGATTATGTCTAAAGGCTTAGAAGAGCTGCTGGCATGTTAGCTCTTACTGTTATTTTCGCCTTTGTTATTGCTGTAACCACCATTGTTATTATCATTCCCTGGGAACGTGCACAGGAAAAGCAAAGAAATGATTAACACAAAATTTAGAGCAGGACCTTCTTTAAGGAACTTCTAAATTATTAACACTGTTCCATTCCACGAGCCAAGTCGCGAGTACACCGATACTCATGCTATTACTATTCTTTAACTGTCTGTATAGATTTTCGCTGCTTTATATGTACGATATGTTGAACAATAAAATTTTTAAAAGATTAAATGGAATTAATTATTGGAAAGACTCAGCCTCTCTCCCCTCCCCCTCCGGGATGAAATCTAGCCTTGTCTGCAGGCGTCTCGGTGATGTACGGGCCTTCACACCCCAAGCAGTGTGTTTTACATTCATCTGCAGATGAAGATAAAAGGGCGGTGTGTTGCCCCCTTTAAGATTGCTGGCAGGATAAGCATGAAGAAGAAGGCTTTCATATTTCACCGTGGGCTCTCTGGCAGTTGCCTTCCTCCGAACTGAAGAAGTCTGGCTTGCTTCTGAAGTGCTCTTCACGAAGCGAAATGCCCAAGGAAGAACAGAAGAATCTAAACCCCAGAAACGTAACATCTCCAGGTTAGGATTTTATCACTGATACCATTGTATTGCATTTGAACATACTGATGTTCCAGGAATTTGCCTAGTACTCTTGGTGACTGCCATTCTACCATGACTTTTGAGCTCAAAGGCTTTACAGAAAATAATCATGGTAACAATTGATTAAGTACTTGCTATGCACCAGGCTGTTAGCCTAGCAATCTGTACACATGATTTCCCGTACTCCTCAACAACACCTTATAAGGTACTCATGCTTATCCCCATGATAACTAAACAGAGGGTCAGAAATGTGAAGACACTTGCCCAAGGTCACACAGTGAATGGGGGGGTGGGCAGAGTCAAGATTTGAATAAAAATCTCTTTTACAGTCATAATCTCATTTGATTCCTCCACAATTCTGGGAGAGGAGGAGTGTCCCCATTCCCATTTGATAGGTAGATAAACCGAGTCCCAGAGAGTTGAAGTTGCCAGCCCACAGTGACGCAGCTAGGAAGTGCCAGGACTCAGTCTGAGCCTCAACCGACTCCTGAATGGAAGAGTTCGACCACTGCTCACCCTGCCTTCCTTTTCCATTACCAACCAAGATGGAAAGACAAATTTCCTGTGAACACGCATGGCAGTCTACACTACATTGAGAAGAGTCCATGGGGAAAAATTACTATCTTGAATGTAGAGTTTGGGCAGAAATGCTTTGAAGTCCCCAGAACAGAAGGATGGCATCAGAGCCAGAATGGAGAGGAAAAAGGTGTGGAAGGTGTGGAACTGAGTTGAAAGGGTAAGCCTGCAGAGTTTGCAGCTCGGGAAGTGGAAAAGACAGGCGTCCCTGCAAAAAATGTATGCAGTAGGGACTTGGCTAAGAGACAGAGGTAATGGAATGGAAGAGGTAAGCATGTATACAAGGAATCTTGTAACAGACACGGCACCTCAACATCCATGTGAGATAAGAAACCATTGGAGAATACTGAGTGAAGAGAGGACATGATATGAATCTTATTTTAAAAGGATCCTTCTGGGGGCGCCTCAGTGTCTCAGTCGGTTAAGCATCCGCCTTCAGCTCATGTCATGATCTCACGGTCCGTGAGTTCGAGCCCTGCATGGAGCCTGCTTCAGATTCTGGGTCTCCCTCTCTGTCTGCTCCTCCTTGGCTCATGCTCTGTCTCTCAATAAATAAATAAATATTAAAAAACATTTTTTAATAAAAATAAAAGGATCCTTCTGGCTGCTAGATGAACAAATGGTGGAGACAGGAACAGAGGCAGGGAGACCATGGGGAGGTTCTACAATAATCCAGGTTAAGGGAGAAAGTACTTGAAAACCACATATCTGATAAGGGGTTAATATCCAAAATATATAAGGAATCCATGTAACTCAATAGAAAACAAATGAATGAAAGCTCAAACTATCTAACTAAAAAATAGGCAAAGGACCTGAATAGACAAAATTTATTCAAAGGGCCAACAGACACATGAAAAGATGCTCAACATCACTCAACATCTGGGAAATGGAACTCAAAGCCCTAATGAGATGTCACCTCACACCTGTCAGAATGGCTACAGATAAGAGATAACAAATGTTGGTGACAATGTAGAGAATACATTGTGGGTGGGACTATAAACTGGTGCAGCCACTATGGAGAGCAGTACGGAGGTTGTTCAAAAAATTAAAACATAGAACTACTGTATGATCCAGTGATTCCATTTTGCGGTATTTATCCAAAGGAAATGAAATCACTATCCCTAAGTGATAGATGAACGGATAAAGAAGGGCGCCCGGGTGGCTCAGTCCAATTTAATTTCGGCTCAGGTCATGATCTCACAGTTTGTGAGACTGAGCCCCTCACCAGGCTCTGTGCTGACAGTGCAGAGCCTGTTCGGGATTCTGGGGCACCTGGGTGGCTCAGCTGGTTAAGCGTCTGACTTCGGCTCAGGAAACGATCTCATGGTTCGTGGGTTTGAGCCCTGCATCGGGCTCTGTGCTGACAGCTCAGAACTTGGAGTCTGCTTTGGATTCTGTCTCCTCCCTCTCTCTCTGTCCCTCCCTGGCTTGCACTCTGTCTCTGTCTCTGTCTCTCTCTTTCAAAAATAAATAAACATTAAAATTTTTTTTAAAAAGAAACTATGATATATATATTTATATATATCATTAAATATATATATTTAGTATATGTTAAATATATATGCTATATATTTATTTATATTTAAATACTATATATAGTATATATATATAAATATATATATTTAAATACTATGTATAGTATATATAAATATATATTTAAATACTATATATAGCTTATATATAGTATTTATATATAAATATTATATAATACATATTTTTAGTATATATATATTAAGTATATATATTCAATGAGATATACATACATAATGGACTACTATTGAAAGAATGAAACCCTGCCATTGGTAAAGCATGGATGGACTTTGAGAGCATTATTCTAAGTGAGATATAGAAAGATTGTCTGATCTCACTTTACATGTAGAATCTATAAAAACCAAACACATAGAAACAAAGATCAGATTTGTAGTTGCTGGGAGCGCAGTAAAGGAATTAGGTGAACGTTGTCAATAGGCAAAAATAATAATGAGTTTTTTAGTTATAAGATGCATAGATTCTGGGGACATAATGTACAATATGATGGGGCATCTGGCTGGTTTAGTCGCTCGAGCATGTAACTTTTGATCTCAGGATCATGAGCTCCAGCCCATGTTGGGCATGAAGCCTAATCAATCAATCAATCAATCAGAGAGGTTAGCATTAGCTATATTGTATATTTGAATGTTGCTAAGAGACTAGATCTTAAATGTGTGTACATATCTACTTTTATATTCATAATCATTATGCTGTAGCCTTATACCTATACAATGTTATATGTCAATTATATATATAATTATAGCTTATAAAAATACATATACATTTGAAAGTTGCTGAGAGAGTTGATTTTAATATATATGTAAAATAATTACACTGGATACCTTACACTTATACAATGTTATATGTCAATTATATGTCAATAAAACTGGGAAAAAGTATCTAGAATAATCACTTTTAAGAAGTCTTCATTTTCTGGATTCTTTGGGAGGAGGGGATTTCCTGACAGGTTAGTGAACAGTGAGTAGGAAACAATGAGATTGAGTCAGAGGGGCCAGAAGGGCAGAGTTGCCATTGACAAGATGTGGGAGGTGCAGGTGTGTGGAAGGTGGATCCCTTAGGCTGGGCGCCTACTGGACATCCAAGTAAAGATGCTGAGGTTGTCAGTGAAGCTTAGACACTGGATGAGATTCTGCAGAAGTGAGCACGGGAGGGAGAAGTCCCGAGTCCTGAGACAGGCAAAGAGGAGGAACCGGGGAAAGAGATGGGATGGTTTTCCTGGAGAAAAGCCAGGAGCGTCTTTGTCCTGGACTCCACGCAGAAGAGAGGTTGTTAAAACGATTGCAACTTCTTGCAACAAAAACTGATTGCAATGACTGATTGCAACAAAGACCTCAGGCAATCCAAATAGGATGCACCCGGGAGCTAGACATTGGATGTAGCAAAATGGAGGTCATGGTGACCTTGCCAGAATGAGTTTCAGGGCTGTGGGAAGGGGGGTGGACTCAGGGCAGAATGAGAGAGACAGAATTAGAGGAATCTGGGCAACTCTTCTGAGTAATTTTTTTTTCCCTAAAGAAACAGATGGTGGCTGAAGTGGAATGTGGGCTCGAGGGAAGTTTTTCCGTGGTTGTTATTTTTGTTTGTTTTGTTTTACAAAGGGAGCCATTCGTGACAAGTTTGCTTGCTGATGGGAATGACCCAGTGGAAGGAGAAAAACTGAAGATGCAAGAGAGATGGGGATGGACTGCGGCGTGATGTGCTTTATTAGGTGCGAGGGTGCCGGTGGTGAACCAGGGCCCAGGAGGGGGCATCCGCGGGAGGTGGAAGGGGGAGGCACCCAGTTTCACCTGGGGAAGGTTGGCTGGGGTTTCTCTCCAACTATGCGGACCTGTGTAGCCACAGATGTGGAAAAGGCCAGCGCTTGCATCTAACCTGGGCTGCGGTTTCCTGGAAGCATGACAAAGGTAGAGGGTGGAGAATGCTCAGGTTGAACGCAAAGGGGTGATCGTAACAGCAGACACCCCCCCCCGTCTTTCTCTGACACGCGTGTGCCCACACACACACACTTACACACCTAGACACCTTGTGGGGGTGCGGGGGCGGGGGGGAAGCTGTCTGTAACTCCCAAAAACACAACACAACTGTCCCCTACGTGAAGCTTCATAACTGGGAAGTGAGCTGCATGCCGTTTGAGCCTAAAGTGTGGCAGTTGCGTTTGTTTGCTCTGCATCAATGTATCGTATTTTCTCCCATCAAACCAGACAATAAACACAAAGAAAAACTATCTGCATCTGGGAAGGAGGAAGTGGGAACAACCGCACCGACCCGAAGTGTGTGTGGGAGAGGCTTCTCTTCATTCCTCCAAGCCTTGAACCCCAAACCCCTGGTCCTCAAGGGGTCGTGCAAAATTCGCTCTCTCCTCCTGCCCTGAAGCAGCATCTGTCTCAAGGGGACTCGTTGGGGACAAACAGACTCTCATCAGCGTCTAATTCAAGTCCAGGAAATTGCTGGGGACAGGCAGCGGGAGGGGAGCTGAATTCAGCTGGGAAGCAGGGAGAGTGTGAACAATGGCCACCAATCCAGGTGGGGGTGTTACATCGTATTGGGAAGGGCTCCTAATGATGTGATTCAACACCCAGATAAAGGATTTTTTAAGCACAAATAGCTCTTCCTGTAATAGCTGTGCCTGTTCTCAGGCGTCCCTGGGCAGAGAGCCAGAGGACAAAGGACGGCGTCCTGGTGACCCAGCCACCGCAGAGCCCTGTGCATTCTGTGGGACACGGCAGCCCGGGCTCCAGACTCCTGACTGCCTAGGGCAGGGGTCAGGGTGGGAGCGAGGGGAGGGTATGGCCAAAGAGTTGTTGCTTCTGAGCCTGGCGCCAATGTGTTGGAAATGGCTGCCCGTTTACAACAGCCCTGGGCAAGGAAGGAATTTGAGGCTTGTCGGGAAAGGTGGATGAGCAATGTCTGCTGTGAGCACGTAGTGGAGATAGATGGGGCTGTGGCCCAGGGCAGTGGGGCAGAGGGGCAGGTCACTAGAGCCTGGACAGAAGGTTAACCTGAATCCTGACTCTACCATGTGACCTTGAGCAAATAACTACATCCTTGGGGGTTCTTTTCTTGGGGGGAGGCAGGTGGTGTGTGTACAATGAGAATGATAATCACCCCCTCACTGGTGGTGTTAAGGATGAAGAGACTATGAAGGCCCTTTGTGAGCTGTGAATTCCTATATAGGCTCAAGGCATTATTAGTATGGTTACAGTGATTTCTATTTTTTTAATGTTTTTGTTTATTTTTGAGAGAGAGAGTGAGTGGAAGAGGGACAGGGAGAGAGGGAGACATAGAATCCGAAGCAGGCTCCAGGCTCTGAGCTGTCAGAGGGGCTTGAACTCACAAACCATGAGATCATGACCTGAGCTGAGGTCAGACACTTAACTGAGCCACCCAGGTGCCCCTCCGTTATTTTAATTATTAATTTTTGGTGTAGTGTCAACTATGTGCCAGGAACCGTGCTTGGTGCATTTATATATGTTATTTTCTTTCTTTTTTAAAAAAAGATAAGTTGATTCATGTATTTTTTAAAAATTAACTGTTTTAAAAGTTGATTTATGTGTTTAAAAAAATTTTTTAATGTTTTTATTTATTTCTGAGAGACAGAGAGAGCATGAGCAGGGGAGGGTCAAAGAAAGGGAGACACAGAATCAGAAACAGGCTCCAGGTTCTGAGCTGACTGTCAGCACAGAGCCCGACGTGGGCTTAAACCTACCAATTGGGAGATCATGACCTGAGCCAAAGTTGTCTGCTTAACCGACTGAGCCACCCAGGCACCCTGATTTATGTATTTTTGACTCATCTGAAATTTTTAATTAATTTATTTAAAGCAGACTCCATGATCGGGCGCCTGGGTGGCTTAGTCGGTTAAGCGTCCGACTTTCGCTTAGGTCATGATCTCGCGGTTCGTGGGTTCGAGCCCCGCGTCGGGCTCTGTGCTGACTGCCGGCTCAGAGCCTGGAGGCTGTTTCAGAGTCTGTATCTCCCTCTCTCTCTGACCCTCCCCTGTTCACACTCTCTCTCTCTCTCTCCTAGAAATAAATAAATATATTAAAAAATAATAATAACAAAGCAGACTCCATGCTCAGCATGGGGCTTGAACTCAGGTCCCTGGGATTAAGAGTTGTGTGCTCTATCCACTGAGCCAGCAAGGTACCCGCGATTTATGTATTTTGAGAGAGGGAACCTGAGCAGGGGAAGGGAGAGAAAGAGAGAAAGGAAGAGAGAGAGAGAGAGAGAGAGGGAGAAGCCCAAGCAGGCTCCACACTGACAGCACGGAGCCCAATATGGAGATCGATCTCACAAACTGTGAGATCATGACCTGAGCCAAAATCGAATCAGATGCTTCACTTACTGAGCTGCCCAGGTGCCCCTGTTTATCTCGTTTATTTCTGATCATGGCTCTACAGATTGGGTACTCATCACTGTTTCCACTTTGGGGAGGGGAAAAGCAGTTTCACAGAGGGGAGGTAACACACTCGTTGTCACCGAGGCAGCGGGGTGGATCTAGGCCAGGAACCAGGCTGGGGAGATCCCAAACCCCTTGCTTTTCATCTCCACTCTGTTGGTCTTTTCATACCACCAGCTTTCTGGGTCCAAGTCACAGTTGGTTTGAAGACCCACTGTGTGTGCTTAGGAAGTCACATCCCCCCCAGCTGAAACTCAGTCCTTCACGCCTTGGAAAGCAGTAGTTAGAACACAGGCAGGGCTTGTAGACTATGATCCCTACAGCCCCAGAGTCCTGCACAGTTTCCCCCAAGGGATGAAGGACGCCAAGCCTGGGAGCTGGGGAGGTTTGGCTCATTTATCTAGTGTCAATTACATACCCAGCCCTTCACATGTGCTGTTCCCAACCCTCAGTTACAACACTACAAGGCAGGCATCATCAGCCATGTTTTTCAGAAAAGGAAACAGTGGTTCAGGGAGGACCAGTCTCTGGCTCAAGATCACTTTGGGTTCATCTCGCACCAAATCGGAGATTCCACTTCAGCTGTGATTCTGAAGCCGGTGGAGAAGACTTCAGGCTGCTGCACGGCACTGCTTATTGGAGGCACTTTGTAATTAGTATTATTCTGTCACTACTCTGAGAAAAGAAGTTTCCAGGCAGTAGTGTCTGAAGGATGGTGGTGAGGGATAAGCCCAGGAGTGTTTGGATCCTTCACCAGGGGGACCTCTAGAGCCCACAGGGCGGTAACCTGTTTTAACAAGCACCCTTCTCGCACTTTGAGAACTATACAAACGCAGGGAGCCTTAGACGCACTGCGGAACCGAGAGCGAGATTTTGCCAGCTGAGACTACACGCCCAGAAAACTTTCCCAGTCTTTTGGGAGCATCACTGGCAAACGTAATTTGAAAATCTTTCCCCTTAACATGCCAGCTCCTGTCGAAGACTAGAATTCTCATGCATATTTCATCCTGTTTCTTTTTTAATTAAAAGCTATTATATATTTATTTTTCAGCAGCTGTAGAGGGAGGGGATGTAAGCATTCATTCAATACGCTTTTGGTTGGTATGTCCCTTTTGCGTGCCAGCCCCGTGACAGGCACTGGAACATGGAAGATGATTAAGTCGTAACCCCTCCCCTCAAGGGGACTACGGCCCAGTTGGGTGAGGGAGGGAATAGATGCGGAAATAAGTATGATGAGGCGGTCAAGAGCTATGATGGCAACACATTCACTGGGGAAAGAGATTTCTAGCAGGTGGACCCTGAGTCAAATCCAGCCCATTAATAGTATTTTGTGGGGCTGGGTGGCTCAGTCGGTTAAGCGTCTGACTTCGGCTCAGGTCATGATCTCACGGTTCGTGGGTTCAAGCCCCGCGTCAGGCTCTGTGCTGACAGCTCAGAGCCTGGTGCCTGTTTCAGATTCTGTGCCTCCCTCTCTCTCTGACCCTCCCCTGCTCACGGGCACTCTCTCTCTCTTTCTCTCTCTCTCAGGAATAAATAAAACATTTTAAAAATTTTTTAAAAGAAATGAATTGGTGGCCAGTTACCAGAAGGTTTTACATAAAAATCTAGATTTGGAGCTCCCTGTGGAAAACAAAAAGATCCAGCAACACCAGGCTTGGATTTCCATACATGAACCATCAGCCGGAGTTGAGGAAGGACCACCCCATCCTGGAAGGACGCAGTTTTCCACTTTGACCTCGTCCTCACCCCTCCCTACTGCCCTATACCCGGTGAACACCCTTAGGCTCATTTATATTGCGTCCCTGGCCTTCAGAGGATTCCAATTGTGACCCTTCATAGGAAGGTAAGATAAAAGTACAAAGAAGTCAGTAGTTAATTGTACATGAAGAGGTGACGATATCTTTGCTCTGGAGCCACTGGCCTTGACTTACTATTTCTCAGACTTCCCCCTGGGCTACACGGCCGGGGCTCTAGTTCCACCTCTTGCTGATCTTGGTGATCACTTCTTTGCTGTAAACTTCTATTCCCTTGTGTTTTATAACTGTTGAGTTCTGGTACAGGTAGGCATTGGGGGGAAAACTTGTTGAGGAATAGAGGTGAGAAGAGAGGAAGGAAAGAAGGAAGGGAGGGAGGGAAGAAGGGAGGGAGAGGAGGAGAGAGGAAGGGGCTGCTATATCACCTTGCCACACTTTTTTGTGGGGGTCAAACAGGGCATTATGAAGAAAATGCTCATAAAATTAAAAGTAGCATGCACACGTACGATGTTTTTAATGACATGCTTATGTTTCTGCATTTTGCAAAAACCATCCCGTGGAATCATAGAGTCCTGAGATTCGACTTTAAAAACATGTCTTATCAAAGAAATTTTGGAAATAGAGTTAAATTTAAAAAAAAAAAATTTCTTTTACTGCAGGACTTGTCAGAGCCTTTATTATGCCATAAACCTCAGCTTTTGTTCTCAGTGGAGGACGATCCCGTGCAAGTATCTCATGCTGGCTGACCAGGTTCCATTTGTTCACAGAATGTCACAAAAAGAACAACAGGGTTTCTGTGGTACATACTTTGAAGGATGTTGAGTTGATTTTATGCATGAGGACACTCAAGTCACTAGGGAGAGTGACATGTTCATTAGCACATAGAGAGTGACAGAAAGTATAGATGTTGATCCTGAATTTTAGTCCAATGTTCTTTGTATGATGGTGCCTTTTTCCAATGGTCCGTCCCTGACCTCTACTTTTCTCCTGACCCTTCATGCTGATTTGGGTCCTCCTTTCTGCTCCCACACCTTCCTTTCCTTTGTGTATCCTCTGCTGAGCATTTATCAGCTGGGCTGTAATCCCCTATATGATGGGCTCTGTGAGGTAAGATCATCTTTTCCACATCACGTTTTTTTTAAATATTTTAATGTTTATTTATTTTTGAAAGAGAGAGAGCATGACCAGGGGTGGGGCAGAGAGAGAGAGGGAGACACAGAATCTGAAGCAGACTCCAGGCTCTCATCACAGAGCCCGATGTGGATCTCGAACACATGAACCATGAGATCATGACCTGAACTGAAGTTGAATGCTTAACCGACTGAGCCACCCAGGCGCCCCCTCATCATGTCTGTCTCACACGTCACTACATCCCCAGAGCCTGCCACAGGGTCTGATACACAGATTCCCTCTGGCACTGTCTCTCATTCTCTCTCTGATGTATACTAGATTCCCTTATGTTATATTATATATGCATATTCGATTCTGTAGGTAGATAATTGATGAAAAGAAAAAAGATAGGTATATATGTATATATATGTGTATATATATATTCAGATAGATAGGGAGGAAGGGAAGAAGGAAGAATTTAATATATATCTAATATGCATTCAGATCAATAGCTAGATAGCAAGATAGATTGATAGGTAGATGGGTAGGTGAATGGATAGATAAATCAATAGATAGAATCTAATATATATTTAGATAGCTAGATAGCAAGATGGATGGATGAATAGAGGGAGGGAGGGATGGATAGAAAAATAGATGATGGATGGAAAGGAAGGAAGGAAGGAAAGAGAAGTAGAGAGAGACAGAGACAGAGAGAACCTTTCTTTACAACTGTGTTTCCACATGAAATCTTAAGTTGGAGGATTCTTCTTGGAGCACCCAAATAATTCAAGAGGTGAGGGAGACACAACATCTTTATGCCAATTACCTGCCAAACAGATTGCCTGGGTATTTGTCTGACTTCCCTCCTGGGCCTGCATTCTCAGCATAGACACAGGAGCAGCCGCAGCCGCGCTCTGTTCCAAGTCAATTACCTTCTGTGGAGTCGATAGCACTGTTGCAAGCATGATGGAATTTTCTTTTGCTTCACAAAGTGTTTCCTCAAAGTTTGCCTTTGATTTTGCCTTCCCAAGGCTTCACAGCCTCCCAGCTTCTCCAGAGTTGCTCCTTTGATAAAAGGGTTCAGTCTGTCTGGTTTCCGTTTTGCTGGGCATGTTGGAAGCCTGTGGGGAGGCAGGTCCTGCTGGAAAGCAAAGCAGCGCTTTTCAGCCCATGTGACCCAAATTTCACGGGAGCTCCAGGCTTCTGACTTCACAGCGGGCACCTGAGGATCTGTGTAGACACCCAGGACCCCAGAAGGAAAGGGATGATGAAGGAGGTCTCTCTACAGCCCAGGTGTGGGGAAACTGAGGAGCAGGGAAGAGAGGAGACTTTCCCGGTGCTCTCCACCTACGCACCCTGAGACCAGAGGGACTGTGTTTTTTCTTGTTCTGCATCCCCTTTACATGTTTTTGCGGGAGAGGGTTTCTTTTTATTTGGTGATGCTTTGTTGTTCTGTTTGTAGCCACAATTTCCTCAGCTGTGCCTTGAAATTGGCAGTATATAGGGCAGTGGTTAAAACCACAGCCTCTGAGGGCTGATGACCTGAGTCCAAATCCTGCCTCCACCAACTTTCCCGCTGTGTGACCCAGGATGAGTTACCCAACCTCTCTGTGACTCAGGCTCTGCATCTGTGACATGAGAGCCACTGTAGATTGTTGTGAAGATTAAATAGGTCAATTTGTGTAAGATGCTTAGAATTCAGTAAGCAATATGCATGCACTTGCTGCCTTTATTTCTCCTAACATATCTGCCTTTAAGACTTAAATTGCTCTGGGGCGCCTGGGGGGCCCAGTTGGTTAAGCGTCTGACTCTTGATTTCAGCTCAGGTCATGATCTCATGGTCATGAGATCAAGTCTCACTTAAGATTCTCTCTCTCTCTCTGCCTCTTCCCCTGCACACGTGCTGTCTCTCTTTCAAAAAACTTTTTTAATTAGGAAAAAGAAGACTTATATTGCTCAACATGTTGGCTTGGAAAGCCTTCTTGAATTTTTTAGAGCTTATATATAGTCCTTTACCAACATTGGTTACAATCATTCATTTAATCAAACACATGTTCATAGTCCTACTAAGTGCAAGCAGTACTAAGTTCTACTACTATTAAGCAGCACTACTGCTACCACTAAGCACTACTATTCCTACTGAGCACTACTGCTACTAAGCACGACTACTACTAAGCACCACTACTACCACTAAGCATGACTGCTACTAAGCACAACTGCTCCTAAGCACTACTCCTACTAAGCACCACTATTAAGTAGTACTATTGCTACTACTAAGCACTACTCCTACTACCACTCAGCATTATTGTTACTAAGCACTATTCCTACCAAGCACTACTGCTAAGCAGCACTACCACAACTCAGTGCTACTGCTAAGCTCTGCTACTACCAAGCACAAACGCTGGCCTAAGCAGAGTGAACAAAGAGACAGAGCCCCTGCGCCCTCGGTCTTCACGCTCCAGTTTTCACACAGAAGCCAACTACTCACACCCACACTGGAAAACTGATCTGATGCGCTGGGAAGCCTCTTAGCAGGTGCTTGTTGTATTTCGGGCAGTGCTCTGAGAGTTTACAGAGTCACCCTCTCAATGCCCGTGCCAACGCGGTCACTATCGTCCCTGTTTTACAGAGAAGGGACCCGGGTTACGGAGAAGACACAGAACTCGCCTGAGGTCACACAGTAAGTAAACATGCCCCACGGAGCTCTCCCCCAGCTCGGCCCACCCGGGCCCCAGGTCGTCAGGGCGGGGAGCTGGCCGAGCCTCACTCGTCCCTGGAGCCAGTGCTCCGGCGCAGCGTGCTGGGCGGTGCGGATCCTGGGCCATGAGGTGGGTGTGCCTCCCACACGGTATCGCAGGAGTCCTGGGAAACCGCCTCTGGGCCATCGCTCTGGACCCTCGCAGCCCTGGTTCAAGGACGAGAGGGGAGGGGCCCGACTCCGCTTTCCCGAGGGATGAAATTCAGGGACGAGCCTGTGCTAAGGGGGCCTCAGCACGTCGGAGGCTGACCTTCCCTGGGGCTCATCAGTGAGGACGTGCGACCCCAGGAGAGGGCGGGCCCAGGCGAGGTTCCGTGAAGGTCAGCGGCAGGACCGGCGCGTGGATACAGGTCTCCTGACCCTCCGTGCCCCTTCCCTTCCACGGAGGGAGGAGGTAGGCGTGAAGGGGGATGTAGACACGGTAGCAACCAGGCCACCATCCTCATTTCCACAGCTCTCGTCGGCTCCTCCCAGCCCTGTGAGGTGCCCCCGGGCAGCATCCTTTTATTTGTGCAGCCAGCCAGTCAGTCAGTCAACAAACACTGAGTGAGTGCCATCTTCATGGGGGAGGTAGATCATCATGACACAAAACGTGGAGTGCACAGGGGTTTCAGCAGCCTGGAGCGCGGCCTGGGGGGCTCAGGAGGGCTTCTCTGACCTAGCGATGTGCACTTCAAGGGTGAAGAGGAGCCAGGCGACATGCAGGGGGATGTATAGAGGGGGCCCCCTGGCGCGGGCACAGAGGTGAGGGATAGGCACTCCTGGTGAACCAAGAGGAGCCCCCTCTCCCCAGGGCAGAAGCTGGGCTGGGCTAGGATGGTAGCAGACGAGGCGGAGAGCTGGGCACAGTGGCCCAAGTTCATGTGCTGCTCTGCCCTGTCTGGCTCTACATCTCCAAACCCCGGCATCTATCTATATAATATATTGAGCACAGAGAAGGGCGGTGCTCATGCAGGTCAAGGGTTTAGTAGAAAACCAGGCGTATAGCCCCCACCCTGCAAACGGCTGATCTTGTACTGTCATCTGGACAACCGGCCTCAGCCTGGTCTGCTCCAGGACGCTGGAAAGAGACCAAGGCCTCAAGAGAGCCTCTGTCTGAGGCCACAAGGTTACACACCGTGAGGAGAGAGGGAACTAAGAGGTAAGGCCTTGAACTGTCTCCTTCACTTCTCTCCATGTCCTTAGAAGAAGGTTCAATGATCACACCCATTTTAGAGATGGGAAAACTGAGGCCCAGACAAGCAAAGTGACTCGTTCCCTAACGAAGAACCCAGCTCTGTCTGATTCCACTAGGTTGGAGGTCATTAAGCTCTTTCTGCAAAGGGCCAGATAATAAATGTTTTCAGCGACTACTGCACAGATGCAGCCTCTTCTAGAAGCTAAATGAATGGGCGTGGTTGTTTTCCAATGACACTTTATATCGGCAGTATTACCCTTCATTCTAGGGAGCTTGTGAGGTGGTGGCTCTGTGTTGGACACTTGGGGTGCATTTCCTGGCTTCATCTTTGCATCAGTTCTTGGGAATCATATTGTTGTCTCCTTGTTTGAGACGGAAAGAGACAGATGTCCCTCAACACCTGTGTATGGCACAAACCAGCACCCTGTCTGAAAACCCTGTACGGGCTCATTGCATACACCCCACTGAGAACCCAGGGCAGCTTTGGGGGTCTCTCTCGGTTTCCTCTGGAATCGCATGGGCTTTTACATTTTCCGCTGCAACAGGACCAAATAAGCAGGCATATGTTCTCAAAGGTTGCAGAATTAGAATGAAGTGCACAGTGCTCTCCTTCTCTCCAGAAAGCGTCGTTTTGCATCCATTATCGGGTCATTTCCTGTGCTGGGAGAAAGCCCATGACCTGGAGAAGGGTGGGTGGCAGGGAATTGCTGAGCTGTTACCCCAAGGCTGAGCCATAGGGCTCAAGAAGCCCCTATTGCCTGAATACAAACAGGAAGTGATGGGTATCACCGCTTCCCGTGAGCAGTAAGAATGTTCCTTCCTCCCTGGAGATAAATGCATCCACGCTGTGGTGATGGCACTCAGCATGGTGTGGGCCACATAACTCCTCTTCTCTCAAGTGTCCCTCAACATAGTGTCCCAGTGAATAGATTTCTACCATGACCATTACCATTCTAAGAGTAACAGAAAGTCTTAGTCAGTCATTAACACAAGAGTATGAATTAGTCCACTAGCAGAAAAAGTACTGGACTGGGAATAGAGAAATGTAAAGCTTTGAAACCACTGTGGCTTTGGCCACTTTCCCAACTCTTCCTCTGCCCTTATATCCTTTCACTGCCCAATGTAGCAGCTGAACCAGAACAGAAGTTGTAAGTGAACCCCTTGGAGCCCCATGATATGTTTTATCTCTTAAATATTTTTTTAAATTTTTAATTGGGATCATTTATTTTTAACCGTTTTAAAATAACAATAAGCCCAACCATTCATTCAAATAAATGTTTACTATTGAAATGCCATCAATTATGTAAATATTCAATTTGAATTTTAAAATAATTTTTGATTTGGGGGTAATGGAATTTTTTACTTTGAACTGGGATATTTAATTTACATAGCTAGGATTTGCCCCAGGCCCCGGTGTTTTCTGATGTCTTGTATCTAGTCGCCTGTCACATTGGTTATACCTGCCTGGTCTCTGTAGTTATTTGGTGTCGATACTGGATTGTAAAGAGAGTTCTGGATTTTGATGTAATGCGAGCAGACTGAAAGGAGGCGAGGCTCTGGTCAGGCCAGTGCCGACGAGGGGGAAGGCAGAACATCTGTTTTCACGGAGCGTTTCCTGGGGAACGTGGGGAGTAATAACAAACCCAGGGTATTGAGGGGACAAGCACCGTGTCCCTTCTCCAACGAAATATTAGTGCCCTTGCTTTGACATGGGTTACACACGTAGTGAGAAAACCCTGGGTTCTTGTTGAAACACCAGGCTTCACATCGAATTCCAATCCTGTTCACCTGGACGAATTACTAAGCCTCTCACAGGCCCCTCACCAAAGGGTCAATGGTCATCAACCTTTGCACTTTGTTTTGTTTTTGTTTCTACTTCCTATACAAGTCAAGCCATTTCTGTGCAGGCTTTCTCTCTGCAAAACAAGGGAGAAATTGCTTTCAGTATTTTGTAGATGGGAAAACGGAGGCTCAATAGACCCATGGATTACACGAAGTCGCACAGTGAACCTGGGGCAGGATTCCAACCTTGTCTGTCCCTCCAGAGCCCACGCACCTTCCGTGTCACCAGGACTCTTCCAGGCTCCACCTGTCGAGCTGGGGGTTGAAGTACACCTGTCCCCCGCAGGTGTGAGGATCACATGAGAGGGACCCGCCTGAGTGAGAACACTCTTGCTAGATGCACCTGCCACGTCACAGGGTCTCCTGGATCCCGGCTGATCACAGTGTAGCTGTTTAATCTCGAAGGGTCCTTCTCCTGAAGCAATTCCGTTTCCTGTTTCTGGGGAATTCCAGGTCGTGAGGAAAGAGATGCCCAGAGGCATTTCCTTCCTACCAACCCGTCTTGATTTTGTAATCAGTTATCGAGCTCCTGCCTACGGACTGCCCACATGCCTGACAGGGAGGGGGACTGGCTCCTGGCTGCAGTGATTATTGGTGGTGATGTTTCCTTCTGAGCGGTCAGCACCCTGGCCTTGTTTCTGAACAGCCAGGGAAGCAAAGCAAGATAAGGGGGGAGGGTCCTGATGGGCTGAAGAATCCATCACAAGACAAAGAGGAAGGAGGGCCCGGGCATGATGGAAATGGAAGGTTGCATCTGTCAACCACCCCCAAAAGGAATCACCTTGCATCCATGGGCCCATTTAGAAGATGATGGGGATGAGACCAGGAAGTTTGTGGGGGAGAAAATCAACTGCACAGCACTTGCCTGTACATTATCCTAGTTGATCTGAATGGCTTTGTTTTTCCTTTTTTATGATCATTATTATTTATGATGATTGCCACTCTTCTCCCCATTGAGTTTCATGGTGTGTTAGAAGGCGTTTTCCTCTGGAACGGAACAAGGCAGGTTCTCTGAACATTTTCCTCCCACAGCCTTGCAAACCCAATGATCCCCTTTCTGGCCAGATTAACTCCTCACAGTGAAGGGGAGATTTGGAGAATCCTACAGGACATGTAACAAAGTGGGTCCTCACCCCCAAAATTCAATGTAAGTGTTTCTCACTTTTGTACCCTTTTTCTCATAAACTTTGCACAGCCTCCTCAGAACCGTGATCTCACTGAAATCCCACACCAGCTCTGGGATGGAGGAAGGACAGGAATGCCCCTTCCCATTTTACAGATGAGAAGACTGAAGCTCAGAGTGGTGGAGTACATTTGCCCAAGATCACACAGCAACGCTAGCAGAGTCTGATCTGGACATGGACCTTCTGATCCCTCATTCAGGTAGCAGGGGGAAGTCTACGCATTTCTTAGGCAGGAGTCCAGCCCATAGATACAGACTGGACCCCCAGATGGAGTGTCCCATCCAGCAAATGAGGATTATGGGTCTCCATACTGATGGTGGTCACTGGGCTCTGTTACCTGGAGGGGTTGGCTGGGCAGGGAGAGAAGGGCAGACAGGGAGAGCTTAGAGACCCACTGACATCTGTCCCAACTGGACCCAGTTCATTCATGGAATCTATTGCTTGCTCTGCCTCTGTCCATGGTCCTCTCCCTGTTTCTGCATTTCTGTCTTTGTATGTTGCTCGCTCTCGCTCTCGCTCTCTCTCTCTCTCTTTCCCCTGAGTGATATCAGGGAAATAAAGTCAGCTCTCTCTCTCCAAACAGGTGGAAGCCCTTGATCTGGAAGGTGTTAAATTTTCCACCTACCTTGTTCCTTTTCAAGGTAAGTTTCATGTCTGTCTTCCCTCCGCTTGATACCGTAATTGGGGCATTTTCCTGATTACTTAATTCAGCAGCTCGATTTTAGAAATGTTCATGGCATTGTCCCTCCTAGGCCTCATTTCCCTCATTTCTCCCCCTTCATTCATTCTGCACCTGGTTCCTATAATATCATCCCTTCCCTCAGCGCAAATCAAAATAGGGATTTTTTTAAACCCCTATTCTGACAATTGATATCCTTCAGGAAAAAAATTTTTTAATGATTTGAAATAACTTTAGTAGTTCTAAAGCTGTTTGCAAGAGGACTGCTGCTCTAGTCAAAAAAGACTGTCTGCAAACCCCCTCCTCACCATTCAGGAGACAAAGAAATAAGAAATGGAGACGAAATTATTACAGAAATCCTGCATTTCACGGCTTTGCTCCTCAGCTTTGCCATCAAGTATTAGCAACTCGCCTCAAGGTGAAAGAGAGGGAAAATGAGATCTTCGCTGGAAACAGCAGGAGGTAGCCAAGCGGATTGTTAGATCAGCTCCTGGATTCATGCACCCCATCCTGGCCAGAGCCACCAATGGGGCTCTCCTTAGGACTCAGACAGTCTGGGCTGGGTGAGCTGGGACCCTGATTTCATCTCTCTAAGCCTTGGGTTCCTCTTCCTACACCCTTGGGGTTGTTGAGAAGGGCTATAAAGGCAGTGGTCATTGTCCGCTACCAGTAACCGTGCCAGGCACTGATGGGAGACGCTTACTATCCCCCAGCCAGTGCGTGCTCAGCACCCTCAGGTGGGATTCTCATTCCGCCCTCACCACGGTCCATAACGGTGGGTATGACAACTATTCCATTGTACAGCTTCAGACACTGAGCTCCAGAGAGGTGCAGTGACTGGCCCAAGGTCACCCCACTCACACGTAGCCTCCAGAGCTGATTCCGATGCCAATGGTCTCAGCCAGGCATGAGCACATCAGGACTGAGCCCTACCCCTCGTACACACTCAGAAAGTTTTTGTTCCCACCCTTGTCCCAGAAAGGACACCATCAGGAGGGGGGATCGGCCTCTGTCTGTGGCCTAACTCTGTGCACCCTCTCCAGAGGCCGCTAGAAGAAAGGTTGCTTTAATTAGTAGAATGGTGCTCTGGGGGCCCAAAGTAAAGAAACAATAAAGCAACTCCCAGACCAGACAAGCACATGGACTCAAGCCAGGTACTTGGTCCTGACACTGGGGAGATGGATGGCCCATAAAGTGGGGCAGCAACTGTTAGGTTGAGGCTGTGGCTTCTGGAGAACAGTCAATCCACAGTTTTTGAGTCACTGATGGGGGATCAGACCTGCCCCCCGATATCTAGCCACTCAGCTGCAATTGTGGAAGCCTCATCTGGCCAGGATTGGGAGTCCAGGTCTGGAAACCCCACTGCAGTCTAACCCCAGGTCCCCAAGAGGAACTCCAAGCGCTTCCACGCCAGTTAGGCTATCACTGCTTCTTGCTTCTCAAAATGGTCTCACAACTCAAACTGGCCTCTTAACAATTATTGAAAGCCCCCTCTCCCCCAAAAAAGCTTTGTCTATCTGGGTTATAGCAATAAAACGTATATTAGGAATTAAAAATAGAAACCTTTTTAAACATTTATTAATTTACAAATAACAGTAATAAACCCATTATAAGTTAATATATGTAACATATTCTACTGAAGAAATAGCTCTTTTTTGCACAACCAAAAGAAATTCTGAGAGGATTGGCATTGACGATGTGATGATGATAATGGTGGGGTTGGTTATAAGGATGCCGGTGGTGGTGGTGGTGGGGGGGGCGGTGGTGGTGGTGGTGATGATGATGATGATGGTGATGATGATGGTATTGGGGATGGTGGTGATAATGGTGATGGATATTTTCACAATCCAGAACTGCCCTACTATCACATTGAATCTTCACAACAGCTCCGTGATGTAATTCTACTATTCTTTTAATATTTCCACTGAGGATACAGAGAAGTTGAGTCGCTCACCCAAAGGCAGAGCCTGGGTTCAACCCCAGGCAGTCAAGCTCCAGACACTGTGTTCTTGGCCATGACAGTGGTGTCCCTGGTACAGATAATCAGTCTCAGGCAGAGAAGCATGCCAGCCAAGGTGGTAAACCTCTGGAGTTGCACTTAGCAACTAAAAATACTGAGTGCATGCTAAATAGGCAAGGCTGGGTTTGTTCAGTGTTGTGTTTGTTAAATATTTGATCTGGGAGAGTTAAATGGCATCGCCTCTCTAGAGGAACGAAGCTGATGAGCCCAGAAATAAAGTTGATGAAAATAGCCCTAATTGTAATCATACTCAAATATGTACAGTTTACAAAACCCATCCATATATGTTAGCTTATTTAATCCTCTATTTAAATGGTGCTCACCAACCCTCCCTCTGCCCTCCACATCTTGTCCCCACATCTGTATCCTTGAACCAGGCTTCACCATCGCTGGTCTACACTTTTGCTGCAGCCTCCCAAACCCCTTCCCCTGTCTACCCACCTGTCCACATGGCCTCCACAGATCACCTTCACTGAATGCCAGGCATGGATTACATCATCCACTCTTCTCCGTAACTCTGGGTTGTATATTTTATCACCAGCTTCCCCATTTTACAGATGAAGACAGTGAAGCTTAGAGAAGTTTCATAATTTACCAAAAAAAAAAAACACAACTCAGAGACACAGATAATGGATTTGAATGCAGCAGGTTGATTCCCTAGCTTCTCAACCATTTGGCAACCTGGCCTCCATTAGCAAGCCAGCTTGATCAGCAGCTGCCCTCCCTGGACTCCTAGGTCCTTGCTGGTTACAAGTGTCACAAACACTTCAACATTGCCATCTGCATCCTTTAAGACTGGCTCCTGACTCATCTCTCTCTTTCTCCATGCACCCCACACTCCAGCCACACCAAACTCCCCAATATACCTCATCATGGTGCGACTGCTCCCCTGACCACCACCGAGCTTTCCTCTTCAGTCACATTGCTAAGAAGACCAGTCCCATAGTCCTGTCCATCCTGAAGCCATGGATGGTTTGTTGTTTGTTGTTGTTGTTTTTGCTTCGTCCCCTGAGCACTGTCAAGGAACTCCATTCCTACTTGGAGCTAACCTTGTCACGCTGTGTTGATTAGCACATTGGAGAAGAGCATGGACTGTGGATTCAGAGCCTCTGAGTCCACATCCAGCCTCCACTACTACTGACTGTGTGTGACCAGACTCGGGTGATTTTGCCTTTTTGAGCGTTGGTGTTCCCACTCGTGGAGTGGCTCTGATGACCGGGCCCCCTGCTCTCACAGGGCTATCCTAATGATGCATGGAGATGGACTTTCTGGGATAGGAGAGAGGAGAGGGGAGAGGTTGCCTCGCTCACACTGCTCCACCTTCTCTTCCCAGGTGTGGTAGCGGATCTGAGGCCACTGCTGCATTTGCTTGAGAGCTAGAGGGAGCCCCGGTATCTGTAAGAGTTTTCTGGCAAAGGCACAGACGGTGTAGGTTTTGAAAGGAGACATAAGCCCCAAAGAAACAGGGTCGAAGGGCCACAAGAAACAAGCTTCTCGGAGACCTAGGAGGTCCCCCAGCTTCAAGATGGAGGTCTAATCTCACAAAGCACACACCTAGGGGCTGGGCTGGGATCTTCTCCAACCAATCCATCCACAGGAGAGTCTGAGGAGGGGTCACAAGACAGTTGTGAGCCTCGCTGACACGGCACCTGGGACAGAATAAGTGCTTTATAAATGCTCCCTATTTTTCATCACAGGAAGAGTACAGACCTGTTCTTTATCTCTGGCTTGTGGTATTGCCTCACGGTCTCATTGGGTTGAGAACCGGGGGCATCTCCCTCGCTACAAAAAGGACAGTTTTTGGAGGCGAAGGGTCCTCCTGGGCATTTGAAATGACCAATGAGACACAGGCGCGCGCATGTGCACCTGAACTCCTTCTGGAGAACACCTGTCTACCACATGCACACATTCAACGTGCGCGTGTGCACACACTGCACGCACACACTGCAGCTGGCTCTTCATCTTGCTCACAGCTGCATGTCCTTCGTCCTTTCTGCCTCGCCTCTAGGTTCCGACTGCTGCCAGTTGCCTCAGGAAGATCTCGCATCCTTTTGACACCCACCACCACATTTCCAGCTGACAGTTTCCTTCCCATCCATTTCTGAGCCACCCACCGTCCCCAGCCCAGTGCCAGGGACTTTTGGAGGCCCCAGTCTTCTATAATTGAGAGGAGATGTTGCCGCCTCCAGCCAGGCGGAGAGAGCTGCCACCTGGTAACCCACCGTCTCCCACTGGCATGATGTTCTCAGTGGGGGTAAGAGCAAAAGCTTCACTCTGTCCCCTGCTGAGGGCTGAAGGCTCCCCTCACCTGGGGCTCTTCACCTTGGGCTTGTGGGGGCCTTTGCCTAGAACTGCCATCCCTCGACCTCCTCTTTGCTTTTCTAACTCCTCCTCCAACTTCAAGACTCTTCCTAGACCTCGCCACCTCCGGGAAGCCTTCTCTGATCCCCAGACTGAATTAGGTACCTCTTCTGGACTCTAGTTCTTCTGTGAGAGCACTCAGTACACCAAATCATAATTGCCTGACTGTGACTTCATGAAGCTCCTTCACCCCATCGTTTCCATGACCTTGCACGTAGGAGACCCTCAATGCGTTGCTGCTGTTTAAAGGAATGGCAAAAAGAATGCTCCCTTCACCCAGTGAAATCCGATTATGTGATTCTCGGTGATTTTCCAGAAAGCCTCCTGAATCCACCCCTTGTCCCAGAGGCAGCCACGCTCGGCTGCTGTCCAGCTCGGAGTTTTCTGGCTCACAGTGTGCAGATCCCCACTACAGTGCTGGAGGATGTGTCTTAAGAATCCAGTTACACACGCCAGAGCTCCTGCTCGGTTACTAATCTCAGTCGCTGCAGGCTTAGCCAGAGCTCACATGGCCCAGAGCTGCCTGCTGACTCCATGGGTGGATCCTCGATGGGTTTGGGCAGAGACAGAATGAGGGTCCGGTGAGGGGGTTCGTGAGCTGTTACCCTT
Organism: Proteles cristata cristata; assembly: GCA_017311185.1. Lineage (NCBI taxonomy): Eukaryota > Metazoa > Chordata > Mammalia > Carnivora > Hyaenidae > Proteles > Proteles cristata. The sequence goes on along the minus strand of JAESUZ010001906.1, from coordinate 1,054,777 downwards.
CTCTGTCCAGGTATAGAAGTGTTTTCCTCTAAACATGAAATGGGCTGCTGGGTCCTTCCTTCCCCTGGGCTGGGTGTAACCGGGGAAATGGGACCCACAGTATTCTCTCCACTAGGGCCACCGGGAAGCCATGCTATTATGGTTTGTCTCTTACAAACTCCTTTGGGGCATCTGCAGTTATAGAACATGGAAGTTTGGGTCCGGGAAGGATAATGTTGTGTTGTACAAACATACATGTTTCTGCCCATTGTTATCCAGACATCACCTCATGTAGGGACCTTTGATGACAGATTTTTTTTTTTTTTTTTTTTTTTTTTACCCAAGAGCCATGGAAGAGATTGGCAGATCGTATTTTCCAAAGATGGATATATACATGTTCCCATGAACTCTTCTCATAATGTGACTGACCTGACACTCCTTGCAGTGGGGTCTATTTCCTTCCTGTGAACCTCAGCAGAGGCAGGGGGCCTGCTTCGATCAGCTGAGGGTGGTGGGAGCAATGCTACAGGACCTCTTAGGCGAAATCATGAAAAGCCTATCATTTCTTCCGGGAGTTCCCTGCTCCTCTCCTCCCCTCTTTTCTTGTTCTTCTTTCTCTCTCTCCCTCCCTGTCTCTACACTGTGGAATCTGGCCATGATGCCCTGAAGAAGCCCAAACCAGCCAATGCCGAGAGAGACCACATAGAGAGAAGCATTTTGGGCAAGAACAGAGGCAGCAACCAATAGTCTGCATCAGCCGATTGACGAGTAATGAATCCGTGAGACTGGGGAGGGTTCCAGCCCCCATGGAGCCCCAGGCACCATGAAACAGAGACAAGCCTGCTCCGCTGTGCCCTGGTCCGGATCCCCAGCCCGGCCCCCACCCTCCAGAATCCGTCTGCACACGTGTGGTCATTTTACATCACTGAGTTCTGGGAGAATGTGCTCTGCAGCCCCAACAACAGCAACAAGATGGGAGCCCAAAAATACGTGGAGGCTCAGAGAAAATACTGCAGATGTACAGGGTCTGGTTCTGGAGGCCACCGACCTCCCATTTCTTTGTAAGCAAGGACTTCTGCTACATGGGAGTATCAAAAGTGACCACCTCTAAGGATTATGATGACGAATCAAGTACCCCATCTTCTAGATGAGAAAATGAGGCTCAGGGTGATCACCCATGAAATGATGGAGCAGAGACCCACATCTAAGTATGTAAAGCATCTAGCAGATGATACACACAATGTAAGGATTTATCAGGTACCTATCTTGTATTGGGGGCTTCATGTACATGGCGAAAGCCTCCTTGGATGTAGCCATTATGTTCCCATTTCAAAGATCATAAAATTAAGTCTCAAGGAAAATGACTTGTCTGTGGTCGGATAGGCAGGAGGTGACGGCCCCAAGTCCAGAACGTGCTTTGTCCCATCTCAAGAGCACAAGTAGTGTTTCCAGTGTAAATGCCCAGTGCTAATACCCTCTGCTACACTGATAGACAGTGGCTATTGCCTTCCAAGTTGTATGCCTGTGGTTCAAATCTTTTCATCCACTACTTAACAACCTGTGTGATTTTGGGTAAGGTGTCACCTCACCTCTTTGAGCCTCAACTTTCTTGTCAGTAAAATGGGATTAAAATGCCTCTGGCTGTAAATAGCAAATGAAACAACGTGTATTAGGGGCCCATAAAAGGCTCTCCCATTAAAGAGTAGGTGCCCCACTCAGGGTGGGCCTCTTCTCCTAATTCCCCTTCAAAGCACCTCATTCCAAAAGAGTTTGCAAGCACTGAGAACTTAGAGAGATTGAAATCTTGTCATGCCTTACATGGTTTAAAATATTTTACATAAAAGGCACATAATCTTCACAACACCATCACCAGGTCTGGATACCATCATTGTCTTTACTTATGAGAAAACAGAGAGGAAGAGTCACTGTGTTAATGCCCAAGGGCTGTCATAACCAAGTACGACAAATTGGGTACCTCAGGACAACAGACATATTGCCTGACTGTTCTCGGGGCTAAAACTCTGAGATCAAGGTGCCAGTAGGGTTAGTTCCTTCCGAAGGCTGTAAAGAATCTGTTTGGTGCTTTTTCCCTAGTTTGTGGGCAGGGGAGATGGAAGGGAAGGGTTTGCTGGTGATCTTTGGCAATCCTTTGCTTATAGAAGCATCGCTCTGATCACTATTCATCTTCATATGACATTCTGCCCACGTGCATGTGTGTATCCAAATTCCCTCTCTCGATGAAGACACCAGTCACATTGTATTAGGAGCCCATCCCACTCCAGCATGACCTCATCTTAACTCATCACAGCTGCAATGACCCTATTTCCAAATCAAGTAACATTCTGAGGGTCAGGACTACAACATATGAATTTGGTGGGGGATATGGTTCAATCCTTAACAGGGGTCTTATCCAAGATGACACAGCTAATAGATAGCAGAGCCCAGGCTTCAAGTCCAGTTAGACCTCCTCTGACATCTGTGCTCTTGACCATGCCGCTGTTAGGAATATCCCATCTGAATGTCCCATAGATGGGTGCAGCAAAAAAAATTCCCTGGGAAGAAAGCCATCACTTGAAAGTCCTGGTGTGCTTCTTTGAAAGCTCTCTGGCTTCCCAAGCCCAGCCCCGGTCCCAGTGGTGACTCAGAGGCAGCCTGGGAACATGGGGGTGGCATCTCCAACAACTTCCACCCGAGGAGGAGAACAGTTCATTTGCTAACGTAATTAAAACATAATCTGTGCTATTAAATTCCTTTTCTCTTTGTCTGCCCTACATGTTCCCCAGTGTGGTGAGCTGGATGCCTTCCCTCATCATTGCTGACGTGTCAGCTCTTCCCCCACCTTCCTCCCTCACTGCCATCCTTGGAGATGATGGGGGGTTCGACACAGTCTGTTTTAATGTCGGAATCGACATCTCTGATAATTATATACACACACCCCGTTTGCCGGGAACCCACTGCTTGAGTAAGAAGTGGGGCTGACAGCTCTGACAATCCCAGCCCTCGCATCAGCCACAGACAGGGGTGCACCCCAAGGGCACGGGTGGCGCTCTCGTTGCTCTGGGAGTTCACTCAGAGCTGGCTTTAGACAGCGTCAGATGGCAGTCACCGCAGAGCTGGAACTGGCAGGAGTCAGTCATCAACAGCACAGACCACCCAAGTGTTGATCACCAAACCCCCACACACCACCTCTCCCACAACACCTACTGGAGAAGAAAAAAAAGATGTTCACATAAGAGGATGCTCTGGTTCTATGTTGCTTGGAAGCATTTGTGAATAAGGCTATCATGGGGACAAGAACAGACAATATCACTTATTAAGCACCTACTATGTGTCAGGCACTTCTAGACCATTTGCATTGTCTGAATTTTCACAATAGCCCTAAGATGGTATTGTATTGCCATTTCTAGAGGTTTAAACAAAGCACACAAAAAAGACACCTAAATGAGGTAGGTCGGCTGAACTGGAATGTCAAAGCTATGAGTTGACCTCTTTGTGCTACTTTATACTCTTGAGGACACCTTTCCATGAAACTTCTCTTCCATCAACCTCTAAAGCAATTCTTTTTTTTTTTTTTTTCTTGTTCCTCTTTGGTTCTTTCTTCATACTCATCTTTCTACCAAAGTGTCTTTTCTGCTGTTTTACCATTAAATATCAATGCTTTCCAGGGATTCTCTATGTCTGGCCCTCTCCTCACTAACTGAAACTCCCTAAAAGATCCCACCCAAGCCAATGGCTTCAACCTTCAGTCACATACTGAAGGCTTCCAAAATCTACTGATTGAATGTTAACTTCATCTATAAAAGTACACCTTCACGGTGACATTTCGACTGGTATTTGACCAATATCTGGGTACTGTGACCTAGTTAAGTTGACAGATTAAATTAACCATCACATAGAATAAAGACAAATAAATCCTTTATGCATGAATGATTGAGTGAATACATTTAAAAATTAGTCGACAAACAAATGAGTAAATTGATGGATGGGTGAGTGGATGGATAATGGATGGATGGATAGGTGGGTGGATGACTGGATAGATAATTAGATGTAGAGATAGGTAGTTGAATGGATGGATGAGTGGGAGGATAGACAGGTGGATGAATGGATAGATGGATAACTGGATGGATGGAGAAATGAACAGATAGATGAATGGGTTGTAGCCATAGGTAATGTTCTGGGCCTGACAAGGGAGAGAGAAGCTCTACTTCCTACCAGCTATGTGACCTTAGGCATGTAACTTCACCTCTCTGAGTCAGTTTCCTCATCTATAAAATGGGAAAGAAAATACTTACCTCATGGATGGTAGTGAGGCTTATATGAGTTCATGTATCAGTTCCCAAACTTGAATTCTTCAGAACCCCTTGGAGGGGCTGTTACAACACAGGTGGCTGGGTCACCCCTGCTCCCCCGCCCCAGAGTTTCTGATTCCGTGCGGCTGGTGTGGAGCCCAAAAATGTGCATCTCTAATATGTTCCCAGATGATAGTGCAGAGACTGCATTCTGAGAACCACTAAGTCCATTCCTAGGAAGCAGCTGGTGTAGCACCCTGCACATTGTAAGTGCCAGAAAAGTGCCTGCCTGTTATTGTCAGCTCTGTCATATCATCACCATCATCATCATCACCATTGCATGATCCTGCCACCTGAGAACTTTATGGCAAGGGTCTGGAGCTTTCTTGCAGCCAAGGTGATGTGAACCAAGGAGGCCATTGGGGGAGCATATGACTTTCTGTCTCCTGCTATGTGCCCTGTAGTGGTCCCTGCTCAGGGGAGGAAGGAAGAGGGTGCAGAGGCCTGTCCAGAGTGACACCTCCTGAGCCAATGAGGGTGAGCAGATGGGGCTGGGAATGCCAAGGGTGTTGATCAGAGGATCCAGCTGTAGAAAAGCAAGGTCAGGTCGTTTATAGCATCTGTGCTCCCTGCAAGGGCTCTGGCATCTGGCAGAGCTGAGTTTGAAACCTGGCCCTGCCTCTTCCTGGCTGTGGGACCCTGGGTAAGCCACTGGCCCTCTCTGTTCCTCAGTTCCTTCTACAAAATAAGAATGATACCAACAGTATCTACCTCCCAGGGTAATGTTGAGGATTGTTACAGAAAGTACTTAGCATAGTACCCAGTACATAGTCAGCACTCAAGAACTTAACTCTGTTATTGGTCTCCCGCCCTCCTGGTGCATGCAGAATAGAGAACTTTAAGCCCCTAAGCCCCTAGACTGTCTGGCCTCAGAATCCTAGACTCAGTAGGGAGACCAGAGCTTTGTGCCTGTGGATCTATTTTAATTTTTGTTCTGCCTGTACATCCTCCTCAGGGCACCTGGTTCTTTGGATGAAGATTTGAATTGTTACCTCCCAGAGCCAATAATACATCTCACCTCTCTGCAGACAAAGGTAAATATAATTAAAAAGTGATTATAATCTGGGACTACACTCATAAGCTTTGCTAGACCTAATTATACAGCAAGTACAAGTCTCTGGGCATCGAATCCTTTCTAGATGGAATTTACTGACACGGTTAGTTGCGGGCTGGTGAGCAGGTGAGATCTGTGCCATGGGCAGCAGGATGGGTGCTGTGGGAGGGGCACTGACCCAGCATGAGCCGTGTCTGGGCTTTGATGATGTCTCTGGTCCTGAGTTTGTTCATCCAAGAAGCACTTATTCACATCATTTATGGGTCAAGCCCTGCTCTCGGGTCTTATTAGGGGAAAGGGGCTCATCACTAGACAGAGTGATAAATCTGTAAAAGAATCTTGGTTCACCAAAGAGGATATACAGATGGTAAATGAGCACATGAAAAGATCTTCTACATCGTTTGCCGTCAGGGAAATGCAAGTTAAAACCACAACAAGATATCACTGTGCACCTATCAGAATGGCGAAAATAAAAAATGGTGACACCACCAAATGCTGGCAAAGATGCAGACAAATTAGATCCTTCGTGCATTGCTGGTGGGAATGAAAAATGGGACAACTGCTCTGGTTAAGAGTCTTGCAGTTCCTTAGAAACTAAATATGCAAATGCCTTGAGACCGAGCCACTGCATCCTTGGGGATTTGTCCTGGAGAAATGAAATTTTATGTCCGCCTATAATAGGTGTTTGTAGCAGTTTTCTTTGTAAGAACCCCAAACTGGAAAGAATCCAGATGTCCCTCAGCGGGTGAAGGGTTGAACGAACTGTGGCCCATCCACATAGGGAATCGTGGATTCCCTATAGGAATAGGGACATAGGTCCTCAGTAATAAAATGAAAGGACTATCAGTGGTCACGACCACTTGGATGAGTCTACAGGAAATTCTGCTCAGTGGGGGTGGGGGAAGGAGCCAATATCAAGAAGGTTACCACCTGATCCCATGTATGTAACATCCTTGAAATGACAAAGTTATAGAAACAGGGCACAGATGTGCGGGTTGTCAGGGGTTAAGGAGGGGGTGAGGGCAGGATGGAGATAGATCTAGCCTACAAATGACAACAAGAGGGTCTTTCTGGTGACGGAAGTGTTCTGTATCTTGATTGTGTCAATGTCATTATCTGGGTTGTTATATTGCATTACAAGCTTGTAACATGTTATACCATTGGGGGAAACCGGGTAAAGGGTACCTAGGGTCTCTCTGTTGTATTTCCTTTTTTGTTAATGCTTATTTTTGAGAGAGAGAGAGACAGAGAGTAAGCAGGAGGGGGCAGAGAAAGAGGGAGACACAGAATCTGAATTAGGCTCCAGGCTCTGAGCTGTCAGAACCCAATGCAGGGCTCGAACTCACAGACTGTGAGATCATGATCTGAGCCGAAGTCCGACACTTAACCGACTGAGCCCCCCAGGCACCCCATGTTTTATTTCTTACACCTGCATGTGAACATACAATTCTCTAAAATAATAATAATAATAATAATAATTTTCTTTCAAAAAAGAACACTGGTCCCTTATTTAAAAGCTTCTAAAGCTTCCCATTGGCTTTGTAACAAAATCCAAAGTCATATCTTTTTTTTAATTTATTTATTTATTTTGAGAGAGAACAGGCATGCATGAGTGGGGGAGAAGCAGAGAGAGAAGAGAGAGAGAGACAGAGAGAAAGAATCCCAAGCAGTTTCTTCACTAATAGCACAATGAGTCCAAAGTCACAAACCGTGAGGTCATGACCTGAGCTGAAACCAGAGTCAGATGTTTAACCAGAGCCACTCCGGTGCCTCCCAGACTCTCCTATTAACCTACAGGCCCCGCTGACCTCCCAAATTATCCCATGATGCCCCATTCTTCAGACTCCAGCCACCTAAGCAGCTTTCATTTTATTTCTCATCTGATTTCAAGCCTTCCTCAGTGGTGTTTCCCTCTCCACTCTATGGAATGCGCCCACCCCCCATTTTTCTCTCAGCCAGCTCCTTTTCATCATTTGGGTTTTAATTTAAGTGTCCCCTCCTTATGGAAGGCTTCCTTGATTTCCTCCAAGCCAGCCGCCTCCACAGTTCTTGCTCACTGTCCCCTTTGCTTTTTTTCATAGCACTGAAATTTATAATGATTAATATGTTTCCTGGTTTACTTATTTATTTCTTTAATCTGCTACCTGCTACACTATAACCTTCTTAAGGGCAGGGACCAGATTAACCCTGCTTAATAGTGCTCCCCCAGAGTCACTGAGTAGCTGGTACTGAATATTTGCAAGCTCAAGGAAAGGAAAAAGGGAGAGAAGGCGGAAAGGAGAGAGGAAGGAAAACAGAGGACTGGTGGGAAGGAGGGGTGGTTTGTGGGATGTCAAGGAGGTGGCGTTGACAGGAGTTTGGCTGTGGGTGGAGGGAAAAGGAGGGGTCTATGATGAAAGCGGATTTGGGGTTAGACCTCCTGATAGATGCAGGTACCCATTGTCCTTCCGGAAGAAGAAAAGGGAAAGAGGGCAAGTGAAGCTTCATTTCCAACGCACTGATTTCCTGCATCTCCCTGCCTCCCCGTGTCTCCCTGTCACCGGTTACCTTAGGTACACAGAGGAGTCCACGCAGGGCTAGCGACTCGCCCGCTAAGCCAAAGGAAGATGTTTTAACACTGAAACTGAAAATGATTGCTCCCTTAACACTTTTTTTTTTTAACTCAAGGATGTGTGCACAGACTGTTAGCTAGGATGCAAGGGGAAGTTAGTCAAAGAAGAGGGCTGAAAGCTATCAGCGGAAAAAGGTGGGGAGGGAAAAGCAGGGGAGGAACGTGTTTTGTTTTACTGAACCAGTAGTTCCGGCTATGGAGACAACCAGCTGCGCGTTTCACCTGATAGCCCCTCATGTGCCCAGGTGTGACCGGGTTTGGAGCCAAGCACCTGTGCAGAAGCCTCGCTGAGTGGTCTTGAAGTTACCTTTAGCTCATTATAATACGAGATCCCCGCCTACAGATGGGGTTTTCTGCCTTGTTATTGAACATACCACGTGTGCCTGTTGACAAGCTCGGAATGCGCAATTGAACCATCCCCGTGCTTAAGTAATAGAATGTGTGTAAGATGCTTAATGTATACGCAAGCTCCCCACCCCCGCCCCGGAGTGCACTGAGTGAAAGCTTCCTGCACTAACCACATGGGCAGGGGTAGTGTGGGGGCGGCCCTCTTTGGGAGCCAGCTCCCTGTCTCCTTACTTGTAACAACTAATATAAACATCTTTGCTTTCAGTTCTTCCTCAGATTGTGTTCAATTTCCTGTGCACCAAAGTCAACCCGTTAAGTTCCACTACAGATTCACCACGCTCATGATGATGGAAGGCGAGGCTTTTCCCCTCAGTGTTTTTGCTCTTGGAGTTTCGTATGATTTTGTTTGTTTGTTTGTTTTGCAAAGCCGCTGCTGTGTGCGATGCACCCTGACTCTGAACCTTCGCAATTGACCTCCCACACCGAACTTGACCGCAGGCTGTGGGGGGGAGCAGGGGTGCTTGGTTTTCTTCCAGGAACTTTTCTTCTCAGTGAGTCTTTATATAGCATTTGGTTCCCTGTTTGTAGAAACATCTCCCCTTTCTTTTCACGCTACATTGAAGGTAATCAGTTTGCTTAATTAAATTGTGTGATTGTAAGAACAAATGCAACTGAGGCATAGCAGGCTGGGAACAGACTTGACTGACTTGGAGCAAGAGTTCCGTCCCTCTGGGGGTGCTAAGTGCTCAGTAGCCATCAGGGGGCGGCTGGCATTCGTCATCATCTGTAAACAAGCCTGTAAGCAAAGCAAGTTGGTTAAGAGAAAGTTGATAAAGATCCCGTTAAGTACTTAGACATTTAGTTCAATATTCATTGAATGAGTGAATGAAAGTCAGGATCTTGTCTACGTCATCCCACTGGCCTCCATGTCCTTACCTGTAAAATGGGCCTGAGGCTAGTTAAAGTGACGACCACATGATAGTCCAGAAATAGGAACAAAGTTTAGAAACCTGGCACCTGGCTCCTGTCCAAAGCTGGAGCTAGAGCATATCTTTCCAGAACCTTCACCTCGTGTGTCTACATGTTGACAACTTGGTACAAAAGCAACCAGGATCTTTCTTGCTACTCTCCCTGATGCTCCAAAGACGTAACAGAGAAATCTGATTTTTTAAAAAAATATTTATTTATTTTGAGAGACGGAGTGACTTAGGGAGCAAGCAGGGGAGGGGCAGAGAGAGAGAGGGAGACAGAGAATCCCAAGCAGGCTCCACACTGTCAGCACAGAGCCACATATGGAGCTCGAACTCACCAACTGTGAGATCATGACCCGAACCGAAATCAGGAGCCCAACACTTAACCAACTGAGCCACCCAGGTGCCCCTAATAGAGAAATCTAACTGATAGTATCCCCCAAACTCAAAGGCCAGTCAAGTTCTTCCCTCCCGAAGAAGACTTATGCAACTCATCCAAAGGAAATGACTCAGACGTTTTGGTCAGGCAGACTGGGTTTGACTCGTAAGATGGCTTCATGCTGGCTGTCTTCCTGCGCAAATGGCTTGACTCAGAGACCCAGTTTCATCATCTTAAAATAAGAGTTAAAATGTATGTACGTGAAGAGCAATATTTATGTGTAGCACGTAGTAGGAACCTCCTACATAGTAGTAGTTGCTATTATTATTTTATTGTTATTATTGAAAGCTGGGAGACACAGGCAACCCACCAGATAGCCTCTGGTTGTGCAGCAGTGAACGCTGCCTTTATGTACTACAGAGGAAGAACCAATTTGCCATTTCCTCTCCCACTCGGGTTGATTGCAGTTTCCTTCTGATTAATATTTATGAGGCTGGCTTTGTGCCGTTGCGGGGAAAGGGCCTGCTTGTTGAGCAGAGGTCCATAAATCTATGTGGTAATTATCCTCCTCTCTGTTCCGGTGCCCCTAGAAGCAAAGGTAACTGAAACAAGCGCCCATGAGTTTAATGGGCAGGATACATTAGCCATGGAGAAACCAGATGTGCAAAACCTCTGCAGGAAACGTGCTGGGGAAACACCAGAGTTTCCCAAACTCCCGCAGTGTCAGAAAGGGTCCTCAGAGGCTGATTTGCTTGCCTAGCATCAATTCCACTTGCTTTGGTTACACCCCAACATTCTTACTTCTGACTTTTCCTGGGAGTCATCACTCCCCACCTGCTGGGGAGACTGAGCTCCAGATCTGGTCAATCAACATAGCCCAGCCCCTTTCCCCAGTGATTGGCCAATAATGGGCACGTGACTCCAGCTGGCCCAATCAGAAAGAACCTTGAGACTATCACAAAAGAGGTGCTGGGAGCTGGGAAGGGGTCATTTTGGCAGGGCTCTTGGAGGGGACTCCTTGGAGAGAATCCACCCAGGAAGCAAACCAAAATGGAACTTCTGGAAGACAGAAGAAATCAATTCTGGATGACAGCATTTGCATACGCCACAGCTGTGCCTGAAGTCCTACTTCCTACACTTTATGGTTACATGAACCAATAACTGATTATTATTGCCTTAAGCCAGTGGAGTTTGGCTTCTCTTTCACTTGCAACCAGGAGAATCCTATCAAAGTTTACCTCCTCCTTTGATAGATAAGGAAATTGAAGCCAGAAGAAGGATGTGGTTTGCTCACGGTCACTCAGCAGGCTTGTGTTGGAATTCAGTATGGATTGATTTTTGTGTTTTAAAAGCGCATATTACACTCTGACCGGTGTGAGGTGGTATCTCAGTGTGGTTTTGATTTGCATTTCCCTGATGATGAGTGACATTGAGCATCGTTTCATGCGTCTGTTAGCCATCTGGATGTCTTCTTTGAAAAAGTATCTATTCATGCCTTCTGCCCATTTCTTCACTGGATTATTTATTTCTCATGTGTGGATTTTGATGAGTTCCTTATAGATTTTAGACACACTAGCCTTTTATCTGATATGTCTTTTTCCATTCTGTTGGTTGCCTATAGTTTTGTTGATTGTTTCCTTCGCTGTGCAGAAGCTTTTTATCTTGATGAGGTCCCAATAGTTCATTTTTGCTCTTGATCCCCTTGCCTTTGGGGATATGTCGACCATGGACCAGGGAGAAAAAGTTACAGAGCAGGAGAGAGGTAAACCATAACAGACTCGTAAATACAGAGAACAAATTGAGGGTTGATGGGGTGGGGGGAGAGTGGAAAGTGGGTGATGGGCACGGAGGAGGGCACTTCTCAGGATGAGCACTGGGTGTTGTATGGAAACCAATCTGACAATAAATTATATGTAAAAATTTAAAAAAATAAAAGCACCTATTACACAAAACCTTTAAAAATGCCGGTAGCTGATGTTGCCAAGGTGTGGGGAAATAGTATACTCATACACTAACCAGAAAACATACAAATTAGTAAACCTTTCTGAGAGAGGGCCATTGGAGCAACAGAATAGTTAGAGATCCTGCTGATATTTATTTATTTTACTAATCTCTACGGCCAACATGGCTCAAACTCATGAGCCCGAGATCAAGCATTCTGTGCTCTTCCAACTGAGCCAGCCAGACGCCCATCTTGTTGATATTCTCTGGGCCATTTGATAGTATCATACGGGAACCCTCAATGCATAAATCCTGCCTAAACATCTGTGTATCTTCCCACCTTGGAATTCCCTTGAAGAATTTATTCTAAGGAACTAATGCAAAGGGCCTAAGATTTAGACACAAAGATGTTCATCACCAGATTGTTTACAACATGACATTTGGAGGGAGGGAAATTCTGAATTGGGAAAACGGTTGAATCAGTAGGATACCTCCATAAAGTAGAATATATGAAATGACATAAAATTATGTTTTGGGAGGATATTTTATGGCACACAAGAGTGTCCATAATCTATTAAGTGAAGACGGAAGGTCACAACCTGATTTATGATATCAGGTGACCCAGCTGAAGGCAGGAGGCACCAGTATTTACCTACATATGCGTAGGTGAGTGCAGCAGAGACTACAGAGAGCAAGAAAATTAGCCAAAGTATTAGTAATGTTCATCTCTGGGTTCTATTTGTTTGCCGGTTTGTGCTTTTCTGTGGTTTCCAAATATATTACAATGAACATGTGTTACTTATGTAATAAGAAAAAAAATTGAAGTATAATATTAAAAAAAAAAGATTGAAATGATGCAGGTTGGTGAGAAATAACTGGGCCAGCCAGCAGTGGGGACGTGGTACAGCCTCTGTCAGCTACTTTGTGGTCCGCAGAGGCTCCAAAATAATTACCTCAGCAACAGAACCCCATCCATAACCTAAATTATTACAGTAGCGAACTTGTATTAAACTTGCAGCTCAGAGCCAAGCAGTCCACTAAGCGTGCTACTACAGTGTCTTAATTCTCTCCACGACTCCTACGGAAAGGTATTATACTCCCATTTTACAGATGAACTCGCTCATGCACAGAGAGGGCGAGGGTCCTGCTGAAAGTCACAACGCTGGGCAGGTGGCAAAGTTGAATGCAGACCCCATCTGTCTAATTCCGAATAGCTCATGGTGCCTCCCCTGCCTTTCTCTGGCCTGGTGGAGGCTTGGAGTGGCCCCATTTCACGGGGGAGGTGACTGTGGCTTTGCTGGGTGAAGTCATGTGCCCGAGATCGCACAGGTGGGAGATGGCCCGTGGTGTGTCCCCAAAGCCCGGGTGCTGTCGACTGGCTTGGCTACGCTGGGAGGCATACCCTCTCAAGGGTCTGCACTTCGGAGAACTGCCAGAATCAATTTGTGCGATCCCCACCCCCACCCCCAGGAGCTTGCTGAGACCCATTTCTGTGGCCTACAAGCCTCAAACTGACCACAGGTAATGGAAGTTGTTTTGAAAGGGGCCTTTATTGTTGCCAACCTCGGCTGTGTTCCCAAGCCGGCATCAATTTCTCAAATAAGTGCTGAAAGGGGCTTTGAGAAGGCAAGTGGGGGAGAGAACTCACCAATTCCATCTGACCACTCTGGAAATGGTTCCCCTGGCCCACCTTTGCAAGGCAGCTGCTGAGAGAGAGAAAGAGAAGAAGGAGAAGGAGGAGGAGGAGGAGGAAGAGGAGGAGGAGGAGGAAGAGGAGGAGGAGGAGAAGAAGAAGAAGAAGAAGAGGAGGAGGAGGAGGAGGAGGAAGAAGAGGAGGAGGAAGAAGGGGAGTAGAACGAGGAGGAAGGAGTCAGGGAGGGAAGGGTGAAGGAGGGAGAATTTCTTTAAATTTAAGGCCTGGGTGCACCTGGTTAAGCGTCCAACTTTGGCTTCATGTATGATCTCACGGTTTATGAGTTCAAGCCCCACGTGGGGCTCTGGGCTGACAGTGCAGAGTTGGCTTCAGATTCTCTCTCTCCCTCTCTCTGCCCCTCCCCCCCAGCACTTTCTCTCAAATAAATAAACTTTAAAAATAAAGTAATTAATTTAAGGTCTGAAAATGGAGACAGGTTTACCTGCCTCAGCCACACCCTCTCATCCAAATCTGGGTTCATGTGTCCAACATTCCTCCAACACTTACGGAGCATCTGCTGTATACCTGGCAGGGCATTCGATGCCTAGGTTATGAAGATGAAAAAGACACAGTCGCTCCAATGGCAAGTTCACAGGCTAGAGCGGATGGTAGAGAGTGAGACTGAGCAACCTTTCATTCAGAAGGGGATTCATTCATCCATTTATCCACTCAGGAAATATTTAGTGAGTAACTCCTCCAAATTCCCCCAAAGTCACTTCAGTCCCAAACTGCTGGGATGGAAGATATTGCAGGGCAACTTCAGGAAGCAGACGCTGGGACAGAGAGCCCTTGAGAAGACCACCTACGGGAGGGGTGGAGAAGGATGCGGAGAAAAGAGAAGCCAGGTGCAGATCAACACCCGCCTTGTCAACCTCATGAGAGACGCTGGAGCCAGAGGGAGCCTTCCAGGCCTGTTCCAAACTGGGGCCAGACGACCATGCCTTTATTCTCCACATCAGTCAATCATTGGGTGAGGGTCACCCAAGAATTACATCCGGGCAGTGCCTCCCCGTGTCCTTCACAGGAGAGGGAGCAACCAGCAAGAAACGTATGAACCCAGCCCTGACAGAAGGGGAAATATTGTGCAACCATGAAGGTGAAAGGCATTCATTCGTTTGTTCATTCATTTGTTCATCTCTTCAATAGTGATCAAACAACTATGGCATGCCCGGAATGCTAAGGATAATGACATGTGACAAGAGCGACACATTCCTGCCATCAGAGAGACATTGCACGGCACTGTAATAAATTATTTTGGCATACGTACATACAGGTGTGTGTCATGAGAAGTGCCACAAAGGAGAAGCAAGGTGTGGTTGGTGAGAGAGGTATGTGTACCTCTAGCAGTGAACAGTCTCCAAAGTCATTATCTGTAAGAGGTGATTAATTCTAGGGCAATGTATTCCGGGAGGGCTTCCCAGAGGAGGGGACATTTGAGCCCAGTCTTGAAGGCAGAGTTGGAGTTCACAGTGGGTGGCAGCAGAGGGAAGAACGTTCAAAGGGAAGGAAACATCTTGTGCAGAGCTGCAAAAGTGCAAAATCATGCCCCCCAAATGGAGGGGGAGGATCTAGACCCCCAGACTGAACTTTGGGGGTCTACTTTCTCCCAGGAATTACAAGGCATAAAAGATTCCCAAGCACAGACCTGGCAACTGAGGTAAGCAAGTCCTTGCTTGGAGGAGGGCTTTATGCCGCCGAGCTGGGCCTGCACTTCAGTCACCTGGTTGGGGTGTGGGGAGTGCACCTCCAGGAGCAGTGCTTTTCAGCCAGAGTGACACAAAGCTGGTCCCCACCAGGCTCTTTTCCGCAGCGCAAGGGTGACGGCGTGAACCCAGACGATGCAAACCCTTTTGTAGGCGCCCTCGGAGGTTCCTGCGAGAAGCAGGTGGCCCTTCCCCTGGGTCACTGCCTCATCCATGGACCATTAGCTCCCTTCCCAGAGCTCCGTGGAGACTCAGTGACATCACTCTCCTATCAGAACAAAATGTCTACGCAGCCTACTTCTCTCAGACCAATGAGATCTGGATTCTGTGGCAGTCAACGGTTTATACAAGTATCTCCGTAGGCTAGTCCCCTGGCATTAATAATCTCAATGATAGCTAATGTTTAGGAGCGACAGTCTACATGCCAAGCAGATTGTTAAGCAGTTACCCACATCATTTCAAATAATCTTGATAAACCCTATGAAGGGGGTCATGTTATCATCTCCAGTTATTTATAATGGTCACACAGTCAGTAAGTTGCCTGGCCAATACTCAAACCCGGTCTGATAGCAAGCTCAAGGTCAAGTTCATGATCACCATGAAACATGCCTCCCCAGTACCATTTTTCAGCACTTTCCTCCCCTGGAGCCCAGCAGTGACATTTGAAGACCTGGCTTTTGAAGGGCTCAGGTCACTTCTCCAGTAGGAAAGTTAACTGGGCCAAAGTTTTTCTCACTGAAGGTTAACTTTTCCTGTTATGAAAAACACACATTATAAAAATGATTGTTGCATAAATTAAGGCAGAATGCAAAAAAAAAAAAAAAAAACTATCAACAGCTCCACCATGAAGACATGAGCCACACAGGGTGGTTAATATTTGATACATCTCCTTCTGGCTTTGCTCAGAACCTTATTTCCACTGTTATAGATTTAGCTTTCCATAGTGGAGGTCAAACACACGTGCACAATCCACTGTATTATCAGCGTGATCCAGCCTGGCACATATACTTTGTAATCATCATCTTTAGTGGCTAAATAATATTCCAGTGAGTGGAATGGCCCAGAATTTACGGCCCCTTGTTTTGGACAGTTAGGCTATTTTCCTTTTTCACCGGTTACAAGTTCTATTGCAGTTAACATGCCTCTGTCTGTAAAGCTTTTGCTTCGTATTTAGGATTACTGCATGGAGAAAGAATCTCAGAAGTACAGTTACTGCAACAAAAGTCATAAACAATTTAAAGACTCTCCGTGTCTGACGGCCCCCACTGCTTTCTGCAGGCGTTTGCATCGATACAAGTGGCCTCTGGCAGTGAACGAGCCCGACAGTGTATTTTCCCCTTTATTTTATTTTTTCACAGGAGTACAACACGTTCACCGTAGAACAGCAGTGCGTGTTTTTATTTTAATAAACCCAAATAGAGATTTCTCCCCCAAGGTCATGCCATCCATCTTTCAGATACGTACTGACAATGGAGTCTGTGCCAATGGTACGGGGGCTCCCCACAAAGGTTACCATAGCAGCGCAGAAAACCAAAGGTGATCATTAGCTCCCCTGAGCCCAGCACTGGGAGACAAAAATAGAACACTTAGGGGACCCACCTAAACAGAGCCAGTCTTTAGAATTTTTCCACAACAGCCTCCCACCGGCTGCTCCCTCTAGCACATTCCATCCCCTTGCGGACTTGCCTGCTGTCACCGCTCTCTGGGACATCAGGCTCACCTTGCCACATGGACTTTATACTCCAGACCTCCAGCATTGGGGAGGCTATAGATGGACTCACTTCTGAAGCCACTGCCTCTAGTCCCTGCTTTGCTTCCAATTCTCATGACTTGTTTCCAGTTGACAGGCTTACCCACCTCAGACCACAGCCCGGCACTGATGCCTCATCAGAGACCTGGCTCCCTGGTCCTTGCTCACGAGGGACACTGACTGGTCAGCAGCTGCTGGCCTGTCTCCTCTCACACACATCTGTTGAATCCGCCAGTCTTTCTTGCCCCCCGCCATGCCTGGATGCCAACCCAACATCGCCTCTCGCCTGCACCAGGGTGAAACACCCTAATTGGTGTCTTCCTCCACTGTGCGGGAGAATTCTCTTTTTAATGAAGTTGTAGTCAGCTCCTGCAAATAAAAATCTACTCGTGACAAGTCTAGTTATAACCTTCCAGTGATTTCCCACTGGACTTGGGACACAGACCAATATTCTGGTCTTTCTGCTTCTTCCACCTTGTTTCCTGCTAAAATATCCTGTCTTTTTTCTTTTTTAATGTTTATTTATTTTGGAGGGAGAGGAGGAGGGACAGAGAGAGAGGGAGACAGAGAATCCGAAGCAGGCTCTACACTGTCAGCGCAAAGGCTGACATAGAGCTCAAACTCACGAGCTGCGAGATCATGACCCAAGCTGAGGTTAGACACTCAACTGACTGAGCCACCCAGGTGCCCTATCCTGTCTTTTTTCAATCTTCCCAGCCCACAGGCACATCCTGCCTCCCACATGGGCTTCTCCAATGCCCTTCCTTCTGCCTTCACTGCCTTTACTCCCTCTTTGTCTTCTTAAGTCTTTACCATCCCACCCCGGATCTTGGCTTAAATGTCACCTCTATAGGGAAGCCTTCCCTGACCATTCCTCAAACAGCATCCAGAACCCCTGTTTGACCTGGCTATAGGTCCCTGTGCTTTTCCCACATAGCACTTGCTAAACTTTAAAACCGTGCCTTTGGGGAATTTTTAAAAATTGTAATGAACTTGTATGTTGTTTGGTGCTGTATATATCTTCTTAGTAGAATTGTTTGTTCAAGTCCTCTACCCACTTAAAAATTTTTTAAGTTTATTTATTTATTTTGAGAGAAAGAGAGAGGAGGGGTAGAGAGACAGGGAGACAGAGAATCCCAAGCAGGTTCTGTGCAGTTGGCACAGAGCCCGATGCAAGGCTCAAACTCACAAACCATGAGCTCATGAACTGAACTGAAACCAAGAGTTGGATGCTTAACTAACTGGCTGAGCCACCCAGGCCCCCGTCCTCTGCCTATTTTTAAATGGGGTTGTTTGTTTTCTTATAGTGGAGGTTTAGGAGCTTCTTCTAGAGTCTCGCTATTAATCCCTTCTCAGATACACAATTGGCAAATATTTTTCTCCCATTCCATGGGCTGTGGGTAGTCTGTGATAGTGTGTCTGTACCCCCATGACCGTAAGATTCATAAGGGCAGGGAGCATGTCCACCCTTCCCATTGGTATATTGCAAACACCCCTAGCACAGTGCCTGAGACATAAAAGATGCTCAATCAACATTTATTGAACGAATGATTCAATCAGCTGCTGTTTGGAGACTCCTGTGCTGGGCCACAT
Source organism: Proteles cristata cristata (assembly GCA_017311185.1). Taxonomy (NCBI): domain Eukaryota; kingdom Metazoa; phylum Chordata; class Mammalia; order Carnivora; family Hyaenidae; genus Proteles; species Proteles cristata. Next base: position 1,036,406 of record JAESUZ010001906.1, on the reverse strand, counting down.
GTCCCTCCTGTTGTATCCTTCTTGGCTTCTATTGTTCCCAAGACCCCTGGTGCCTGGTGCCCTAGTAGAGCCCTGGAAGCAAGTGGAAGGGAAATTGGCACAAGAGTGAAAAGTTGTGACTTTGATTCCACTTCCGCAGCTTTTTCTTGATGACGAAAATCCTATTTTATGGGAAACTGCAGCCTCTGCTTTGCCGGGGTTTTGTTCCCCTGCAGTGAATAACATTTCGGTTCACTGCAAAGCCAGAGCATCTCCGGTGACTGCACCAGGAGCAAAGCCTTGGGAGAATCAGAGGGAACTGAATCAGCTTGGGCCGGCAAAAACAAACCGCAGAATCCCTGGGAAGTGGCCTGGAGCCGGAGTTCCTGCAGGAGAGGCAGGACCTGGAAGTGGCTGTCCAGGCGGGGAAACAGTCCCATGTGTGATCTGCACGCTGGGGATGGGGGCTCCGGGTGAGTCTTAAGTGCAATGATGAGCCTTGTCATTAGATGTGTGCGGTCCCCTTGGCCAGCCTCAGGGGGCCGTCTCCACAATGCCAAGAGGGGAGGAGTGAGCCGGATATGCCATGACAGTGCTTTTAAGCAGGAATAATCATGCATTAGACTGAAGGCAGAGCCGCTCAGGGTGTGGGAGGTGGGGGGGGGGGAGAGGTGCTACCTGCTGTGGCCCCGTCCTTGGTGAGTGGGGGGTTTCTGTGTACGCTGTATGTGAGGAGTACAGTTGAAGGCAGGTTTCTAAAGGATGCAGTCCCACCCTTGTCCCCACCAGCAGCAGAAAACACCATGTGGAGACGAAGGCAGGGATCAGGATGATGCTTCTACAAGCCAAAGAGCACCAAAGATTACCCACAAACCACCAGAGGTTGTGTGTTCTCCTTCACGTCTCCCAGAAGGAACCAGTCCTGTTGAGACCTTGACCTTGGACTTCCAGGCTACAAAACTGTGGAGCAATAAATGTTATTTAAGCCCCTCCCACATTTATGCTACCTCTTCGTGACAGCCCTAGCAAACTGGTACAATAATCAAGGAGTATTCGATCGGAATTGGTTCAGTGACTTACCATGCATTTCCCAAGACTCTGCGACGTCCTTGAGTGTGCACTCCATGGGGCAGGGGCCATCTCTGGCTTATTCATCCCTCAGTCCCTCACTCAGAATGAAGGTACAGGAAATATGGCCAATGAACAGATGAATCAACGATGAGACAGTGAATGAAGAGTTGGCAGCAGGACTCTAGAAATAAAGTCGGAGGGGGGTGTTCTTTTCACGCTGCGGTCATCATGGATGATGGATGGATGGAAATACCCTTTGATAGTAGGATCAGAGCCACAGATATGTGAGCATCCCCAGAAATAAGTCAGACAAGATGTACAGCTTGTGTTTACATGATCATTTCTTTTTGCATGGGAGATGGAATCCTTCTGGTATGTGGGCTTTATAACTTATTCTGAATGTATCCATAGTGATGTAAAAGATTGATAATAAAAACTATATTTATATTCAAGTCCTGCACCCCTTTCTTCTGCCCACTTTTCTAGCAGCTGGGAGGAATCCTATCAGATCACCCTCAGGGAATGGAGGCAGAAAAAGACAGAAGAATCAAAGTATTGGCTTGGAGTTCTTAGGTAGATTTTCGTGAATCTATAACAGAAACCATGGTGTTGAAAGCCATGGATTTCATCTGGAAATGTCAAATGTTTGAGCAGGGAGGAAAAATGCCCTCCTTTTTCCTAAAACCTAGAAGCTGGCTTCAAATATCCAGAACCCGATTAACCAGAGTGCCCAAGAATGTGTGAAGGATAATACCCACTTTTCCACAGCAATGGGCTGGAAAGACAATCATCAGGGGTCCCTGAGAAGAGCCCTGGGGTCTTGATCTTGAGACAGAAGACACGGGCCATGGAAATTCCCATAAGTTGAAGTACATCCTGGAGCTCTTAGTTTCCCACATAAGCCTGAAGTTCAATATGGTGCTGAGATCAGTGAGAAACAATGACTAAGAAAGTTGTCCAGATGTGAGGCAGCCACTCAGAGCTCTCCCAGTATAGGAAAATCACTTCCCGTTGAAGCCTCCCAGTACGAACAGGAAGAATGACGTGTGCCCCTGACAGCTGTAGGCCATGGTGCCTTTTGGGCATTGGTAAGGTGAAGGCTAGCCTCTGAGAACTGACCAGGGGTCAGCAGAGGTCAGCAAAGACAGAACACTTCCCTGGGCTCAGCACCCAAGGATAAGGAAAGGAAGCGAGGGAAGAGAATCCTGAATTGACGCCATAATTTCCCCAAAACAGATTGAGTTTAAATCCACCCCCAACCCAAAAAAAAAAAAAGGGAGTCAGTTGCCTTGACTTAGCAAGCTTAGTACCTCCACCTGCAAAGAGGTTCATGAACAATGTTGAATTTATTATGAAGAAGAAGAGAGGGCGCAGAAGATGGTAGCCAGTCATGGCTGTATATCAACCGGGCTAACTCAGAGATTAAATCAACTGCTTGAAAGATTCTCTTGAAGTGTCTTGAATTTGCAGTTTCTTTGGTGGAGAGAGATTTAGCAAATAAAACTATAGGATGCCCATATTTTATCTGGGAACCCTAAATTCTTGGTGCCCTTTGCCTAGTGCTCAAGTGGAAACAACCTGATTTTTGAGATAGGGAGTTGCAGCTCTTTTTAGGAATCTTCACTGGCCTCTGATTTGGGATTTGCAAATGCATAGCATGGAAGTAGCCCCTGAACCCACCAACCCCCCACACCTGCACTGCAAGGACAGACAGCACAAGTTGATTGCCGAGCCTCTCCCATCGTTTCCAGCAGAGCACTCCAGACAGCAACTACCTGCTGATGGGAATTGACATGCAGCTCCAAATAAATTGCCCTCCTGGAGGGAATCTGAATTCATACTCAAGGTGAGTGACAGCTCCAAGAACACCACCAGGGACTCCTGCTCCCCCACTGGGCACTTTCAACTGGGCCCACAGGGTTCTATTTTGCTCTCCGTAGCTCCTTTGTGACAGACATCATGCTCTGTCAAACACTCACCCACCTGGGCCGGCTGCAGAGGGGCCAGGTAGCTGCCACGCAATGAGACACTCAGGGACAACAGGAAGTTGGTTCCAAAGCCACAGTCCTGAATGCACATCCCAGCCTCTACAATATCCAGGCTGTACGATTTGGGGCCGGCTATTGTCTTCACCGAGCCTCTGTTTCTGCATCTGTAAAATGGGCACTGTTATTGTTTACCCCGGCAGGTTGCTGTGACGGTGAAATGAGATGATTGGGAAAAGCCCAGACCCAGGTGCTCACAAAATGGTAGTTGGTACCACTGGAGACCCTGCAGGACGATGGTAGTGCCACAAATCCCTCCCCTCTGGCTGCTGTTGGTTGTATTTTAAGCTTTGTTAATGAGTCAATTGCACCAAGAGCAAAGAAGGGGCAGGAATGGAAGGGCTGAGATGTTCTGCCGCTTGAGCCGGCCTGTCCCAGCTTTGGTTTTCCTTGTTTGCGCCATGGGCAGTGGGCATAGGGATAGCTTCCCCACCCTGGGGGGCTCTGGGGAGAGGGTGCATGCGTGAGCGCCAGCTCCGTGGGCACTGTGAGTGGTGCTTTCACTCAGCAGGGGCTCATTTGCCAACAGCGCTCTGGCCTGGCACCCGGCCCGTGGCGGTCCAGGCTCCCCGGGCAAGAGGAAATGAAGTTTGACTCAGGCTTTGGTTACCGCTCCTCCGCTGGAGTTAGCGCCGAGCTTGAGCTTGGCAGGGCCCCTGGCCTGGAGGGAAGCCGGCCCCGCCGGGCAGAGGGCAGCGGGGAGACTCAGCCACACATCTCCGCAGTCAGAGGTGGATCTGTTCCAGGAGGAGAAACCCAGAGAAGCAGGATCCAGACACTGCTTCCTGGTCTTGTGTCTGGTCTTCACTGTCAGAGGATGAATGTGACACAGAGGGAGGACCGACCTCAGCTGCTGTCCAGCCTTCAGCCACTGAGGCACAGAGGAGGTGAGCAACCTGTCCAGGGTCTCCCAGCCAGAAGGAGGAGCCCAGACTCAGATTCAGGTCGATGCCCAAACCCAAGCTGTGAACCAGCTGGCCTGCCCTCTATGAGAAATTTAGAGGGTTTACCCAGAGGAAAAGAAGGGGGAGAAATTTAATATTAATTGGGCACATACTGTGGGTCAGGCAATGTGTTGGCCCTTGACAGGTTTGAGTTGTTTTTTTACCCCCCTCCTGACACCAGCCAATTCTGATTCTCCAAAACCAGCTGAGGGTCCTCCAGTTCAATTCCATTCTGACACTAAGTACCTGGAGTTACACAGACCCCACACATTAAGGGTGCAGTGTCACAAGACTGTACTCCCTTCAGACACTTGTCACAAGTACCAGGGCCCCGTGCTACCCACACTTCGTCCATCCCCCAGACTTAGCTACACATGTGGGAGTTCCCACACCTCCCCGCTTCCCACCACTGATGTTGGAGAATCCTTAGGACAATTCACAGAACCTAGGAAAGTGCTTTACTGACCGTCACTGGTTTACTATTAAAAGATACAACTCAGAAACAGCCAAATGGAAGAGACGCATAGGGCAAGGTACTAGGGGGAGGGGGGGCTGCGCACAGAGTCTCTGGGCCCCCCAGCACTCCCAAAGTGTTCACCAGCCCAGAACCCATCACGTGGGGGTTTCAGGGAGGCTTCATTACACAGGCATGGCTGATTGCATCTCTGGCCACTGGTGACTCTCCAGCACTCTCTCCCCTCCCAGGAGGTGCGGGGTGGGACCCAGCCCCCATCCTGAAGCTATCTAGGCACCTGTGGAAGAGTCGCCTCATTAGAACAAAAGAGGCTCTTGTCATCGTTATCATTCAGGAAATTCCGAGGGTTTAGAAACTCTGCACCAGGAACTGGACACAAAGACCAAATACCTTTTGTGGATACCATAGACCCTTGTCATGTTAATTTACCCCCTTCAATTCCCGTAATTTTAATCTATTTTCTTCCCAGGAGTGTCAGTAAAGGCGGAATGAATTTATGAATATAAAGTACTTAAAACAGTGCTTGACACAAAGATCTCTTGTGGACGTTTACTTCTGCCATTATTATTGTTGCCTCTGTTGCCATTATTGTATTACTTTTATCCAAGATCGAATTATTACAAAATTACATTTAAAGCCAGGTCTGTGTATTTCTTCTGGGGTCCCTGTGTCCTTGCTCCCTGGCCAGTAGCTCCCAAACATTTGGACATCACTTGTCAGTCAAAAAGGTAGAACAGAATACTAATAAAAACTAAAATCAGTATATATGGATCAACATGGTGCTCTTTCATCTTCTATTGCACCACATAAGACATTTTATAAAAATGACTACTTTCTTCCACCGCCATTATTTCATAAAGCAAGGGCATTTTAGCACCTTAAAGGTAGGCAGAAAACATCATCGCAGGACAGAGGAGAGCCCTTTAAATTAAATAAATTGCAGCTTTCTGAGCTCTCTCTCAACATTATTCTCTTTATTTCCCCATCGAGCAGTGGGGAACCTCATCAGAGCCCAGTCCAGGGCTCTGGGCCAGTATTCTGAACGCGTTGCCTGCTCTGCTCCCCACCAAAGCTTCGCGGGGTGGGGGAGTGCACAGAGGCTTGGGGGGTTTCTAAAATAGTGTGTTTTCAGAAAAATGTCAGCTGATAAATTGTCAGCTGATAAAATAAGTCATCAGCTGATTATATGTGTGTATATATATATATATGTATATATATATATATATATATATATATACACTTTTTTTCTTCCTCAGGTAACGCACAAATTCAGCAAACCTAAAAGAGTATTTTCTTGTAGCAATAATGTAAGAACAGACTCAGACAAGCTTATTTCACAATTTATAGGGGATGCATTAAGTAGAAGCTGAGAAACTCCTGGTATGAATACCAATCTGGGAATAAGCCCGCGGGACTCATGCACACCTAAGCAAACATGGACTTTCTTCCGCATCAGTTCTGTGGAGGCGGGAGGCAGCAAACCCACAGGCCAGGCCAGCTTCTAGAGGAACCGAGAGAGCAGATGAGAGGGGCCTGAGATGGGAGCCGGGCTCTCTGGCCACTGCAAAGGAAAGCCAGGGCCTGAGCTTCTGATGAGAAGGGCAAGCAGCCACATACAGCTCACAAAGCTTGGGTCTGCATGACAGACCAATGAGAATTTGAATCCCGGATCTCAGTATTCATACCTGTAAGATGGGGTGGTGCTATTAAGAGGACCCACTTTTAACGGGTCAAAACACAGTCTATAATCAGAAGGACAACACCAAGGGTTGGTTGAATGTGAAGAGAAATCGGGACCCTCCTACATTGCTGGTGGGAACGTAGAATGGGGCAGCTACTTTGGAAAACAGTTAGGCTCCTTACAGATTTAAATAAGTGTACCATCTGACCTAATGATTCAACTCCTAGGAAATCTGTCCAAGAGAAGTGGAAGCGTAGGTACATGCAAAGACTTGTATGCGAATCTTACTAGCAACATTACTTGTAATTGGCAAAGAGTGAAAACAATTTAAATGTCCATCAAGTGGCAAACTGATAAACAAAATGAGGTCTATCCATCAATGGGAATACCACTCAGCTGTACAAAGGAAGGACGTACTGATCCACCTGCGATGAGGATGAAACTCAAACACACTGTGCTAAGTGAAAGAATGCCAAAACCACAGAGCTTACAATTCTATTTATATGAAAAATCGATCCATAGAGTCAGAAAGCAGATTTGCATTGCCCCGCCCTGAGGGGAGGGTCTCTGCAGAGTTGCTAGAAATGGTCTAAAACGGGATCGTGGTGATAGTTGCCCAAGTTTGTAAATTTACCAACGATCATTGAATTGTACACTTAAAATGGATGGATTTGATGGCATGTAAATTGTGCCTCAATAAAGCCACTTTTAAAAGTCCAATATTGGCTTCGAAATATATGAACCAAAAACTGAGAGAACTGAAAGCAGAAAATAGACAAATCTGCCATTCCAGTCAGAGATTTTTACATTCCTGTCTCAACTATTGATGGACCAAAAGACATAAAACCAAACAGAAATGTAGATACCTGAAGAATACAATTGACCAACTTGATCTCTAACTGGCATTTATGGAACTTTCTGCCTAACAGGAGGCTGCATACATACATATTCTTTTCAACTGCATGCGGAATGTTTTACCAGCATGGACCATACTACAAGCCATAAAACAAATCTCAGTAAGTGTGAAGTTATTCAAATCACGTGAAGTGTATTCTCTGACCACAAAGGGAGTAAATTAGTTATCCATGACAGTTATCTAGAAAATTCCCAAACATTCGGAAGCGAAAAGCATACTTGTAACTCACTGATGGGGCAACACGGAAATCAAAAGAGAAATCAGGGCGCCTGTGGGGTTCAGTCAGTTGAGCGTCCCACTTCGGCTCAGGTCATGATCTCACTGCTCGTGGGTTTGAGCCCCGCTTTGGGCTCAGAGCCTGGAGCCTGCTTCAGGTTCTGTCTCCACCACTCTGCCCCTCCCCCACTCAAACTCTGTCTCTCTCTGTCTCAAATATAAATTAAAAAAGAGATCAAAAGAGAAATTAAAATGCATTTGAATTACATTTTTTCCAAGTACCACTCATCAACCCTTGGACGTAGCTGGAGAAGTACTGTGAGGGCGATAGGTAGCCACAGACACTTAACTGAGCAAAGGAGAAATGAGTGACCTCAGTTTCCACCTTCAAAACCTAGACAAAGAAGACCAAGTTAAACCCAAAGGAAGCAGAAGAAAAAAAATAAAAAAGATCAGAGCAGGAATCAATAAAATAGAAAACAGAAGAAGGATAGAATTAATGAAAGTCAAGTTGGTTCTTTGTAAAAAAAAAAAATCAATAAAAATAATAAACCTCTTGAAACAATGATCAGGAAGAAAGGAAAGGCAAAAACTATGAATATCAGGAATGAGAGAGGTATTATTGCTATTGATGCTATAGACATTAAAAAGCTAATTCAAGAATATTATGAACAACTTTGTGCCAATAAATCCAACAACTTGGGCGAAATGGATAAATTCCTTGGAAAATGCAAACTACCAAAGCTCACTCAAGAAAACATAGATTACCTGAATAGCCCTGTGTATATTTAAAAAAATTTTTTTAATGTTTTATTTATTTCTGAGAGAGAGAGAGAGAGAGAGACGGCATGAGCAGGGAAGGGTCAGAGAGAGAGGGAGACAGAGAATCCGAAGCAGGCTCCAGGTTCTGAGCTGTCAGCACAGAGCCAGACGCGGGGCTCGAACCCACAAACCATGAGATCATGACCTGAACCGAAGTCAGACGCTTAACCAACTGAGCCACCCAGGCGCCCGGCCCTGTGTGTATTAAAGAACTTGAATTTGGAGTTAAAAACCTTCCCACAAAGGAAGCTCCAGGCCCAGATGACTTCACTTGTGAAATCTACCAAACATTTAAGGAAAAAGGAATACAATTAAACACAAATATTTTCAGAAAATTGGAGCAAAGAGAACTTGCCAATACAGTCAATGAAGCCAGCATTACCCTGATGCCAAAATCAGACAAAGGGATTACAAGATAAGAAAACTTCAGATGAATTTCACTCATGAACATAGACACAAGTTTTCAATAAAGTTAAACAAAGTTTTAACGAGATCCTTTAAAAGAAATCCATCCTAAATATGGTGTACACCAGAAATACAGGATTGATTTAAAATTTCCAAGCAAAGTCCTGGAGTTTATTTGGTTATTAATATGATTGTTGGCACATCCTATGCAATGTATCTAAATTGAATCATGGTATCAGATAAAATTATAGATGGGATTAAAGCTTGTGTATCATCCATTATCATGTGTAATCAATAAACGATTTAATATTCTCTTGAAAAAAAAATAAATAAAATTTGCAAGCCAATAAATGGAATTCATGATTTTAGGAGACTTTTTAGGAAAATTAAGTGATGTTCTCAACAGATGCAGAAAAAGCATTTGACAAAATTCAACATTCATTTCTGATAAAAACTCTAGCAGATTGGGAACAGAAATGATGCCTGACAAAGGGAATCTACAGCAAACCCTACAGCTAACGACATCCTTACTGGTGACAGACTGAATGCTTTCCCTCCTAGATAGAGAATAAAACAAAAGTGTCCACGTTCCTCCTTTCCATTCAACATTTTATTTGAAGCTCTAGCCCAGGCAATGAAGAGAGAGAGAGAGGGAGGGGAGAATAAAAAGGCTAAAATAATATAGGTTGGGAAGGAGGAAATAAAACTAACATCACTTGCAGAAGCCATGATCGTTTCCATAAAAATCCTAAGGATTTTGCAAGGAAGAAATCCTAAGGAATCTGCAAAGAAATTGCTAGAAGTAAAAAGTGAGCTTTGCAAGGTCAATATGCACAACATGAATTGTATTTCTATAAACTAGTAACAACCCTCTGGAAGTTCAAGTTAAATAATACTACCACTATATCATGAAAAATATGAAGTACATAGTGATAAAATTGACAAAAGATATTCAAGACCTGCATTCTGAGAGCTATAAAATATTGTTGAGAGAAATTAAAGAAGGCATAAATAAATAGGAAATAGACTGTGTTTATGGGCCAGAACGTTTACTATTATTAAGATGTCAATGCTGCACACATTGATCCACAGGTTCAATGCAATCAAAACCTTGGAAGGACTCTGTGCAGAAATTTACAAGAAGATCATAAAATTCATGTGTATAGGCAAAGAATATGGAAAAGCAAATATTCTACTTGAAAAAGTAGAATAAAGTTGGAGGACCTATACTATTTGCTTTCAAGATGTATTATAAAGCTACAGTAACCAAGACAAGATCAGTGTAGTATTGGCATAAAGATAGATGGATAGTGAAAGAGAACAGAATTGAGAAATACACTCACATATATATGGTCAATAGATCTTCAATTTTTTAAAAAAAAGGCAAGGCAATTCAAAGAAGAAAAGGACAACCTTTTCATCAAATGTATTTTTAAAAAATCAGCCATCTGAAAAAAAGAAAGGAATCTTGACTCTTACCTCAAGCCATATACAAAAGTTACTCAAAACAGATCATAGACATCAGCATAAGTGCTGAAATTACAAAACTTCCAGGAGAAAACAGGAGAGAAACTCTTTGGGGACTTGACTTGGCAATGAGTTTTAAAAAGAACAAACTCTAACAAATAGTATCCATTCATTGGGTGAGATCAGAGCTTAAATATTTTGCTCTTTAAGATACATTTGGGGAAATGAAAAGACAAGCCACAAAAGGGGAGAAAATACTTTCGGAACATATACCCAACAAGTTTTGTCCCTAGAATATCTAAAGAACTCTTACAGCTCAATAATTTAAGAATACAAAAAGGAATTTTAAGTGGGCAAGAGAATTGAACATGCCCTTCACCTAAGAAGACATATGGGTGGCCAATAAACATATAAAAAGATGCTCACCATCCTTAGTCATTAAGGAAGCGAAAATCAAAACCATGAAAGAGATAGCACTACACATCCATGAGAATGGTTTAAATTAGAAAATTGAATTATACCAAGTGTTGACAGGGATGTTTAGTGATGGAAACTTTTATACAGTACCAGCCAAGAGGGTGAAATGGTACAACCACTTTGGAAAGCCATTTGGTAGTCCCTTAAAGAGTTAAACGTATGCCTACCATATGATACAGCCACTCCACTTCTAGGTATTTATCTCAGAGAAACAAAACCTATGCTGTCACCAACTCCTCACAGGAGCTTTATTTGTAAGAGCCAGAAAGTAAATAACCTGAATGTCCATCAGTAGGTGAGTGGGCAGACAAAATGAGATATATCCATACAGTGGATCACCACTAACGTCTTGGTATTTCCGATTCATCTAGTATATTTGAGCATTTTCCTACATGATTTCAGAGTTTTAAAATATCAGTGGTTTAAAGTTTATTTATTTATTTTGAGAGTGGGGGAGAAGGGGAGAGACAGAGAGAGAGGGAGAGACATTCTGAAGCAGGATCTGCACACAGCGCAGATCCTCAACACAAGGCTCGAACCTACAAACTGCAAGATAATGATCTGAGCTGAAATCAAGAGTCAGACACTTGGGGCGCCTGGGTGGCTCAGTCGGTTAAGTGTCCGACTTCGGCTCAGTTCATGATCTCACAGGTCATGGGTTCGAGTCCCACGTCGAGCTCTGTGCTGACATAGCTCAGAGCCTGGAGCCTGCTTCTGATTCTGTGTCTCCTTCTCTCTCTGACCCTTCCCTGCTCACACTGTCTGTCTCTCTCTCAAATAAATAAATAAATAAATATTAAAAAAAAAAAAAAGAGTGAGATACTTAACTAATTGAGCCACCCAGGTGCCCTTAAAATACCAGTGGTAAAATAAACTGCTCTGAGAGTATATCCAGCTATCTTTCCACACTCACCCCAGGCGTTTGTACCATCCACACCCAGAGCCCATATCTCCATTCTGACTGAGGAATCCAGGCCCATTTCCCTACAGTCACATGGTTTGATATGTTTCAGGACATCCTACTCCTTAAAAAACGTAAGCATGATTACATCTTCAGACATCCGCAAATGGAAAGGGAAAAAAGTATTCATTGTCGAACCACACATTAGAATTTTGGCTTGGGAAACATGGTTATTAGGCCTGTTTTGGGTGCCTCCCTTCCCTTCCCTTGGGGTCTTCTTTTCCTTCTTTTTGGGCTTCCAGAGTCATGATATTATCTCCTCTTTCTGTCTCTCCTGGAGAGAGGTAGCATGTTAGTATATTGTAAGATAATGGAGATTAAACCTGGCTCTTTCACTTACTAGCTGTGTGACCTTGGGTAGCTTCCTTAATCTCTCTGTGCCTCAGTTTTCTCCCTTGGAAAATGCTAATAATCAGGGTACTACTCCCTAGACCCATTGAGAGCATGTAATGCTCTTAACATTGGGCCCATGTTAAGTGGGCAATAAACATTCGCTGCTCCTAGAGTCAAAAGGTCAGATTCACCTTATCACACTGTCCTATAACAACCAGTTTCAATAGATGATCTCACAGACGGGAGATTGTATTTTAACATAGTCTTGTTGTAAGATGCAGATGCTAACTGGGATTTCAAGCATGATCAAATCGGGTTGGAGAAAAGAGGGGTTAGGGCAAGGCTATCAAGGACCAAATTATGGCCTAATCACAACACACATCAGAAGTACATGAGAAGTTCATTAAAATCAGCATCTCTCAAGGGCGGGCCCAGATACGTGCATTTTAACGAGCCCTTCAGACAACTGTCATTTGCAAGAAAGTTTTAGAATCCTTGCCTGTGGCTTGCATATTAGAGTAGAAACTGTTTTTTCCCCATCTCTTGCTATTATATACTTATATTTCTATATATTATATATTTATATTTCTTTCTTCTCAATTTCTTTACTTGTGTGTGTGTGGAGGGAAGGAGAACGATGCTTTAAAAGAAACCCCAAACCTTAAAAACCTGGAATTTAAAAAATTTTATCCTTTCCAGGACTTGTATAGATGCATTTCTTAAGTTTCATACCTCTGCAGTAATACATACGTAGAATTTTCCTGCATCCAATTAACCTGATACCATATGTGTTATTTCATCTTCTACATTGTTTTTCTCACACCTGCTCTTCCTCACCCCCTTGTCTGTATGTCTAGGAAACCATCTAATGTGACTAGAGAGGTATGTGCCTGAGTCCACACCCAGACCATCTTATTTTTTAAAAATGTTTATTTTTATTTTTTGAGAGAGCCAGAGCATAAGTGGGGGAGGAGCAAAGAGAGAGGGGGACAGGGAATCTCAGGCAGGCTCTGCGCTGACAGCAGGGAGCCCTGATGTGGGGCTCAGACTCACAAACCGTGAGGTCATGACCTGAGCCTAAGTCAGACACTTAATCGGCTGAGGCACCCAGGCACCCCCCAAACCATCTTATTTAAATATATAGTTACATGCATCGAATTTTGGAAGCTTGATAAATCTTTGGTTTCTCTTACTCTATGTATCTTATAAGCATCGTGAACTATTTTTTCTGAAAGCTAACTGAATAAATAAAACAAAACTTGAAGGGATGTGGTTAGGCTATGCCTAGGCTTACAGCTTCACATCAGATCTCCATAGTGAGGAAGTCTGCTTTACCTTAATGAGGATCATATTTACTCTTTTAGCCTCACCTGCAATTATTGGGTGCGCTCAGGTCTCCTTAGTTCATTACCACCATTAGTGCCTGTCAATAACGGAGAGTGTGCCTGAAATGTACAAGTACCCGTGAGCTCAGGAAGGCTCCTCTCTTCTAGCGGAGGGCGGCTCTGGCCTGTGGGGTGGAGAGCGTGGGTCCTGATGCTATGGGTTACTGAAAGGTGTTCTCTCCCTGGACTTCAGACATCACATCGGCATAATCCCAAAGCAGCACCTATCCCAGTGTGTCGTGTGGGCCACCTGCTTCGGAATCGCCTGCACAACAGTTACAGTGCGCATGCCCAGCTCATTGAACCACAAGCTGAAGTAAGGCCCAGGACTCCACATCTCTAACAGGTCTCCAAGGTGCAGTTCATGGAACCATTAAAGCTCGGGAACCACAGGTCTGTGGTGAAACATGCCCCGCAGCTAATCTACAAATTCCCCTTTGCTCTTTCTCGAGCAGCAAGGAGTTAATCCCAGCTAGTCGGTGTGGTCCTCACCTGCTCCTGCAGGAGCCACGCCAGGCTCTAAGGATGGGGCTCACTGACACCTGGATACCTGCTTAGCTCTTGAAGCCAGAGTGGCCATGGCTGGCCTGCTCTGTAGCAGCTCAGACCACAGCAGGCCACTATCAATCCAACTGGGTCTCCAGTCTGCAGAAAGTAGACTACTCTCTATTCAGCTTCCCCTTGCAGTCCCTATGAGGAGCCATCTTGCTTCCTAGAGCCTGAGCTCAAGGCTGAAATCCTAAGCAACCAACACGTAACAGGAGCCCAGTACAAGTTTGGTAAACGGTTAAAGCCATGAGGGAGAAGGTAAGGTAAGAATTAAGAGGTGGAATCTTATGCACAAGCAGATAGCGGTGAACATTATATACTTGTGGGGAAAAAGTGTGTCACTAGGTGAAATCACATACCTGGCACATAGTAGGCATTTTAAATGCTGTTATGATAGGTACACTTGGTAGCCTCCCCTTCCCCATATCCCTTCAGCTCTTCACATCTCATTGTGCCAGTCCCCAAGTGTTAGCATCCATATCCCTGTGATGTCCCCTCTACCTACAAGCAGAACAGGACAGAAATCCTGTGGAGTTAGCTCATGACCTCCAGCACAACCTCCTGGATACAAAAACTGATTGACATGAGTGGATAAATACCCCAGCTCCCTCACCCTTTCAGCAGGCTAGCCCTGAGATGTGGATCTTCCAGTGGTCCCCAGGGAGAGGGAGCCCCAATTGCTCATGGTGGCCATTTGCTTGATAACATATGTTTGCTTTTTGTTGGGAGTGTTGGGGGTGTTGGGATTGGGGGGAATCCTTCCTCTTTCCTCTCTCTTTTCTCCACTCCACTAGAGATGTTTCCCAAGATCACTTCCCAAATCAACCAAACTTGCACTCAAATCCTCACTTCAGGATCAGCTTCTGAGAAGACACCATGCTCAGGATGGTTGCTGAATGGATGAATGACTAAATATCTGATAGATCGAGCTAGAGGGATAGGATTCTATACACTTAAAACATAGTAAGGCTTTGCAGGAGGTTGCTGAATGAATAGTATTTGATAAATAGATAGTGTTCAAGGTAGACCCTTACAAATCCAGCACTTGAACTTCCGGTATAGAAATGCCTCTTGAGGCATGCCTGAGTGGCTCAGTCAGTTAAGCATCCGACTATTAATTTCAGCTCTGGTCATGATCTCATGGTTCATGAGTTCAAGCCCCGCATTGGGCTCTGCACTGACCATGTGGAGCCTGCTTGGGATTCTCTCTCTCTCCCTCTCTCTCTGCCCCTCCCCCACTTGTGCTTGCTCTCCTGCTCTCTCTTTCTCAAAATAAAAATAAATAAAAAGACATACATCTCGAAAGGGTGAGTGCATGAATGATCGTTGAATGGAATCAAGAGTTACAGGTCATTGTCTTGGTGCCTATTGTTGAATAAATGCTTTGCATATGGATGGGAGGGAAAAGGAAGAAGACAAGGAAGAACAAGAGGAAGGAAGGAAGAATGGAAAGGAGAGGGGGAGGAGTCTCAGAGGCTTAGAGCCAGAAGTGAGCATCATGAAGGGGCCTATGAGAGCGATGTGCTCTGGTCCTTGCTGGGGTGCCAGTGACACCCTGCACCAGTCACTCCCTTTGACACTCCCCATCAGCCACCTTTCAGGCCCAGCTCTCCACAAATGCTGTTTTCTTAGCCGGGAATGATCTCTTGTTAATGATCTTCCCTGCTGGGGCGCCTGGGTGGCTTAGTCGGTTAAGCGTCCAACTTTAGCTTAGGTCACGATCTCGCGGTTCGTGGGTTCGAGCCCCGCGTCGGGCTCTGTGCTGACTGCCAGCTCAGAGCCTGGAGCCTGTTTCAGTCTGTGACTCCCTCTCTCTCTGACCCTCCCCTGCTCATGCTGTCTCTCTCTCTCTCCTAGAAATAAATAAAAATTTTTTAAAAAATGATCTTCCCTGCTTAACTCCTGAGACTCTTTCTTACATCTCAGCTAAGAATTTGCTTCCTCCGGGAAGCCTCCCAGACATTTCCATCATATTACGTGTATATATAACTACATAGCTATCACTTGGCATTGTTTCCCCCTATGTCATTAATTACTTGATGGCTAACGCATCTCAGTAGAACGAAACCTTCTCATCCATATGCCTAGTGCCCATCACAGACCCTGACACATAGTAATTGCTTAATAAATACTGGATGAACTACACAGGCATGGCACCTGGCCCATCTCAAGCCGTAGAACTAACGTCTCTCTAGGCAGTCACGGTTCCAGGAACTATCACCCCCTCCCCTGCACACTGTTCCCTCCCCTATAACACCCCACACTAATCGAATGGCAAAATGCACCCAAAATCTGGAGAAAGCCTTTGACAAGTCATCTTAGAATAGTAACAGCTTCTGTCCCAGCCAACACTGTCACAGGCAGCTTAATTATGGTAATTAGAACCCACATTAAAACATGATTATAACATAAAATTGGAATTAGCCATATTACACATCCAAATTTTTCGGTATGCTTATTGATTTTCATCCCCTGTTAATCAGGGGGCTACAGTAAATTCAGATAGATCTGGTATAATTAAAACTGAGCCTGTAAATGCTAGTGAAAATTCTAATTAGCATCTGTCTTTTGTTAAGGACAGTGAGGTGGAGATGTATATTTTTATGGGAAACGTAATCAGGGCATTCATGTTTCTTTTCTGGATTCTCAGTGGGGGGGAGTACATAATTCTCATTCCTTTTTAAGGACTGTTTCAGGAAAAAAGATGCAAATAGTGAAGACATCCATGAAATGCCTAAACAAGAAGTGATTGGTTTAGTGCAAAACAATTAGTCAAACTTGGTGATGGGAGGCATGCAGATAAAACCACCAACTGAATTGAATTGCCCTCTTTTCTATACGGTGGAGTGATTTGGAAATCAGGCAACCTTGAGTTCGCATCTTAATTCTGCTGATGACTAGCTGTGTGATCTTGAACAAGTTTTGTTTTGTCTCTCTGAACCTCAGTTTCCCCATCTGTGAAATGGGGATAGTGGTAGAGCCTATCTCATAGGGTGATGGGAAGATTAAAGAGATTACACACTTTTCAACATGAAGTAATTCTTCAAGAAGTGGGAGTTGTTATCACCAACATCACGACCATCATCTTCATCATCATCATCACCATCATCTTCATCTTCATTATCACCACCATCACCATCATCATCACCATCATCTTTATTGACATTGACACCATAGTTATGATTATCATCCAAGATTTGCAATGAATTCCATGGCCCTGGTAAGCCTCCTGGTATAGTGAAAACACCACAACTTTGGATTCTGGTAGCCTTCCAACCATGCCACTCATAAGATTAAACAACCTCAGACAAATCATTATATCTTTCTCTTTGTTTCCTTATTTGTAAAATGAACAGTTTTCAAGGGGATGTTGGGGATGGGATAAAGGCACAGAGCTAGCCATTTGAGCAATGTTAATTCTCCATGTCTAATATCCAGTCCCACCCCTTGGATGACTGCTTTGGGGATGGTATATCTCAGGCACGTATAGAATATAAAATGAAGGATCTCCATGTTTCCAATCACCAGCCTTCAGCCTTCACTCAGAGGATGTTTTGTGCAGCCTCCTACAAGGCCACGTTCCACTGTCACAGCCTCACCTGCAGGAAAGTGTTTCTGCCATCTGTATGTATGGAAGACACAGTAGAGCTTATCAACTATCCCATGTGTTCACCTGCATTTCCCAGCCTCCTTTGCAATTAGAGCAAGACCATGTGACTCCTCCTGATCAATAGACTGTGAGTGGAAATATGCCACTTCCACTTGCCAGGAAACCACAGGCAGGCAAGGCAGAACCAAAAGATGGAAGTGACCTAGATCATCAAGCCACTACAGGGAGGACAGCTGTCCTGGAGAGTGGCTGCATCTGCACAGGGCTTTCATAAGTGAGGAATAAACCAGTTGTTGCACAAAGCCTCTGAGGCTTCGAAGGTTTTTTGTTACAGCAGGTGTAGCATAACCTATGCCGATGAGCACAGTAATGGGTCTCTAGAGTCAAGTCTGCTCTTTGGTGTGTGCCTCTTGCTCCAAATACACAAATGACTTGTTGGCTACCAGCCATTCCCAAACTGATGAACTTTCTCCCAGAACAGTTTCTGGCTGTAGGCTGGAGGGGAATTGGAACTTCTGAGTTCAGAGATTTGCCAGGGTGCTCATGCCCTTCTATGTGACGTGCCTCTGATCCCTCACTGTTCAGATGGAGCAGGTGCCTGGAAGAGAAACATGGAAAACCCAAAACCTCAGGGCCCTCGCATGGCTCCCTCACAGCCACGGATCCCCCTGAACATACTGGGGTGCCCCATGGAATGGATATGTCAGCTATCACGACGTCTATTGTTTCTCCCCAGCCAGAATCCACACCCATCTTTATTTCAGTATCAGAACTTCAGGTTTTTTTTTGAGAACTATTCACTGGATGCAACCTGATAAGCTTGTCAACTGAAAGGTTTTCCCCTCCTCTACCCGAGTGGTGAGCACAGGACCCAACCTAGGTAGTGGTCCACACCATGTGCAGCCCCTGCTTCCAAGATCCTCAGAGCTCCAATGGTCCTGTCCTCAGAACCACTTTTCCAGCTCTTTGTTGGCCTGAGAGATATTCCTGTCCTTCTCACAAAGCCCTCCCACCCTTTCCTGGCTGAATGTAGCCAGCACCAGTCCCTTTTCATCAAAGACCTCTACATAATACACAGTCATGAATTCCACCCAATATTGCCAAAGCCCCTGTCACGTGCTGGGTACCATGCTGGACCCTACTGACCTGTCATTCTAAGTCTGGGACACATTTTATGTTTGACAGATTAAGAAAACATAGGGGATGCCTGGGTGGCTCAGTCGGTTAAGTGTCCGACTTCAGCTCAGGTCATGATCTCACGGCTCATGGGTTCAAGCCCCGCATTGTGTTCTGTGGTGACAGCTTGGAGCTTGGAGCCTGCTTCAGATTCTGTGTCTCCCTCTCTCTCTGCCCTTTCTCCATTGTGCTCTGTCTCTCTCTCAAAAATAAACTTAAAAAATTTTTAACATATTTTAATATGTTAAAAATATGTAAAAATATAAAAAATGTGTAAAAAAATATGTGTAATATGTTAAGAAAGCATAACCCAGACAGTCAGTAAAATGTGGACACATTCATTCAACAAAAGTACCATTTCAATTACGGGCAAACGCACACCTAAGTGCTAGGGATACAGGAGTGAACAAAACAGATCCAAATGCCCACCCTCTGACATCTCCATTGGGGGAGGCAGATGTGAATAACACACGAATGAAAATACACGGTGCTCGGATGCTCAGAGGTGCTGTGGGGAGAAAGGAAGCAGGACAACAGGCCAGGAGCACATGGTGTGGGAAGGGGCAGGATAAAGAGACTTTACAATTTTAAACCCATTCGTCAGGGAAGACTTCACTGAGGTTTGTGCAGACCCTAGAAAATAGAATCGTGTGTTCTCTTGTTCTTGGTCCCAAATTCCCTTTTGCAGGTGACTTGGTTTATAGGACTGTTGTGGGGATAGGACCTGACACTTAAAAAGTAGATGATAAATGTCATCTGGAAACAAGTTCAAAGAAGGCATCTGGAGGCCCAGTCAGCTCTGAGGGTGAGGGGAGCGCCGGCACTCACCCTCCAGTCCTGAACGGAGGACCATCCCATGGTTTACCTTGAACCATCCCATCCTGAACCATCACCCAGGGGCTGCTGGCAAAGCCCCTCCTCCTTTGGGCCCTGGAAACTACTGAGGCTTTGACTCCACAAGGTGGTTTGCAACCATCAGACCCCCACCCCCTAGCTGCTGGCTGCACCTGTCAGTCAGGGCTCGGGAAGAGCTTGGCGGTGCAGAGAGGAAACAGGGCACAGAGAGGGAGGGAAATGAACGCACACGCCATGTCTGAGGCAGATGGCATTGGTCCCGAGGAACAAGGTGCTTCTAACATCTCCCATTCCTCCTTGCCGCCCTACTTCCCTACATGTGACAAATGCTCCAGGCCATGGGCTCTGGATAAAGGTGGAGCTGGGTTCAAATCCTGCCTGGACATGTGAACACGGGCAACCTCCCCACTCTGTGAACCTCAATTTCGTAATGCCAACTTCCTAGGTTAAGGTTAGGGTTGTGATGTGGTACATGGAAGTCACCTAGCTGCGCGCCGAGCATGTTGTGAATGGATCTCCGTTCAGTCCTGGCCCCAGATCCTCGGACTCAGCCCCTAGGAGACCTGGGTCCCATCCACTCTGTGGTTAGGGCTCTGCATGGGAACGTTGAGCCCAGGGGCTCTCGGCCCTAGCTCCACATTGGGGGGCAATGGCGAACTTTAAAAAAAAACACAGGCCCGGGCTCACTTCCAGAGAGTCTGATATAATTAACTTGGATTGTATCCTGGGTGTAGGAATTTCTTTTTTTTTTTTATAATTTTTTTTTATTTCTAGGAGAGAGAGAGAGAGGCAGCGTGAGCAGGGAGGCCAGAGAGAGGAGTCACAGACTCCGAAATACGCTCAGGCTCCGAGCTGGCAGTCAGCACAGAGCCCGACGCGGGGCTCGAACCCACGAACCGCGAGATCATGACCTAAGCGAAAGTTGGACGCTTAACCGACTAAGCCACCCAGGCGCCCCTGGGTGTAGGAATTTCTAAAAGCTTCCAGGCAATTCCAAGGTGTTGCCAAGGTTGAGAAGCATTGCCTGGGCCCAGGGCTTTGATATAAGCCCCTTACATTTATTCCCAAAGTATGAAATACACTTGGACACCATGCCTTAGGTAGTCTCTCGGATCGTCTGATCTTGAGTTTTTTAATTGGAAGTCAAGAATCTGTAGAGCATCAACCGTGTTCCTGGTACGGTGTTAGACACTGAGAAAAGTACCGTGCCTGCCCTCGAGAAGCCTGGTCTCTGGGTGATGGTACCACGGAGAAATGCTAAGCTTGAAGGGGGCCCTAGGAGCAGGAGGAACGGAATCTTGCTAGACTGGGGGAACGGGTGGGAAGGAGGGGTTGCCATGTCACACCAGAACTTCACCTTGGAAAAATGAGTTGCAGCGGCCCAGCGGAGATGTGGGAGGGAGAAGCATAGCCCAGGTAAGCTGGAGCAGGTGAGCAAATGTGTGGAGGTGTGAAAAATCAAGGAGTGTGTTGGGGAGGGTACTATATAAGGAGGGGGATTACCTCCGGCCAGGTCTGTATGACAGGAGTGGAAGCCAGATAGCAGAATCCTTCACATTACAGGCACTGGGGAGCCATGGGGGGCTGTAGGTTACAAGGCAGCCTTTATTCTGTGCATAAGCATTCAGGGTACAGCTGCAGTTGAGCACTGGGGGGCCGGGGGGGTGGGGAGGGCACGGTGCAGCATCCAGAGAAGGAAAAGCCTTTGTTTGGCAATCTTCTCCCAAGCAACTTTATTTCATTCCCTTCCATCATGTAGGAACTCAGAAGTTATCAAGAGAACATCACTGCCATGGCAACGGTAAGAGAAACAAACAATGCACACGCTGTATAAAATTGTCCATAAAGGCTGTTTGTTTTTCATACCATTATTTTAATAGGCGGGGATGGCGGGGATGGGATGGAGAACAGCAGGCTGTAATGGTGCCGCTAACGCTGCCTTTTCTCCAAATGACTTGAAACGCTCACAGACATTCAGACGTTGGCACTTAGATCATGTCTCCGGCTGGGAACCCCCGCTGCTTTAGAGTCTAGCTGCTGGGAAGCATCACCTGTTCCCGGATCCGAAAGGCGGTGTGGCTCAATGGCTATAGACCTGAACTGGAGGTCAGACCGCCCTAGGTTCGAGCCCGCGCTTCCCACCTGGTGACTGATGGGCAAATTTCAGCACCCCTCTGAGCCTCTGTTTACTCATCTGCAAAGTGGACATTCATTCATGTACGCATTCGATAGTAAGCAAGACTTCACTGAAAACCTCCCTCGTGGAGTTTAGAATCTGGTGGGAGAACATGGATAATACACCTGTAAACCCATCAGTAAATAAGAAAGGTGGTTTTAGATAGTGATACTATCTAAGGGGGATTTAAAATCCAGGCGGTGCTTTCTGAATAGGTGCCATTCTAGCTGACCACAGAAAAATGACAGAGCCAGCTGTGTGTCTATGAGGAGGAAAAGCCTTCCAGGCAGGTGGACGGCCAGAGCAAAAGCCTGAGAGGCACATCTGGACAGAGCCACAAGGCTGGAGAGGGAGGGGGGGCCAGATCTGGGGGGCCCTATAGGCTAGGGTAGGAGTTTGAGTTATAATAACACAGTCTCTTGCAGATGGTATAGGGATTAAATGAGATATCACATGGTAAACTCTAAGCAACTGCTTTAAATGTTTATTTATTTTGAAAAAGAGATTCAGAGAGAGACAGAGTGTGAGAGGGGCACAGAGAGAGGAAGACACAGTCTGAAGCAGGCTCCAGGCTCCCAGCAGTCAGCACAGAGCCCGATGTGGGACCCAAACTCACAAACTGTGAGATCATGACCTGAGCCGGGGTCAGACGCTCAACCAACTGGGCCACTCAGGCGCCCCAGCAGCTGCTTTCAAATTTCAGCTTCTATTCTCACAGGGAGAGGTGCCTAGAACCCAGCAACTCAAGGGCGTGGAAGCTGACACCATTGTTAAAAAGAAAATCACAGGCCCCAGATGGAGTCACTTAGCCCCAGTCTATGGGGCTTAATCACTAATTTCAGTTGGCACCTCCTCTAGATGTAGTTGGGAACTTTCTAGGCAGTAATCCTAGACCTGAGCCTCCATCACCCAAAGGAAGATGCGGTCATCTGGAGGACTGCCCCCTGCAGATTCCCCCTAAGGGCAAGTGACCTTGGCTGGAACCATCCTTTCTTCTCTTCTTTTGCTAATAACTTCCTCACCCCACCCCCCTACCTATAAAAACCTATTCTGGGGGCGCCTGGGTGGCTTAGTCGGTTAAGTGGCCGACTTTCGCTTGGGTCATGATCTCACGGTTCTCGTGGGTTCGAGCCCCGCGTCGGGCTCTGTGCTAACTGCCAGCTCAGAGCCTGGAGCCTGTTTCAGCTTGTGACTCCCTCTCTCTCTGACCCGCCCCTGCTCACGCTGTCTCTCTCTCTCCTAAAAATAAATAAAACATTAAAAAAAATTAAAAAAATAAACCTATTCTGTACAACTCTTCCTCTGAGCACTTTTCTACTTGGTGGATGGGATGCTGCCTGACTCAGGAAATGCTTACTAGAGCCAGTTAAATCTTCAAATGTACTCAGTCAACGTTTTTAACACCGCAGAGTGAATGAATTTCTGAACTGGGGAGTTTTGAGCAATCACCTTTCCTAATTATTTTCCTTTTTCATATGGGTGAAGGAAGGACCAGAGAAGATAAGAGACTTACAGACCTCACACAAGAGTCAATCGGGGGGGAGGGGGGGGGGCTCCGGGCTCTACACTTCACACCCGCTGGTCCTCGGGCTCCTGAACTCAGGTCTACTGCAATCTCCAAGGGGAAGTGTCTCCGCCTCCGCTCCTTATGCTGGATGGCGATTGCTTCTGGAGAACAGTGTGGGGTAATGGGAAAATGCAGACCCTCCAAGGCTCTGAAGGTCCTCAGACACTAGTCCTATCCGCACCCTCCTCTGTCTTCTTGGGGACAGAGGTAGGGCTTTGGCCAAGTAGCTGGGAAGAAGCTTTTCAGACATTTTCAGTATTGCATCTGGAGGAGCATGATGAGGTTGGCGAGGAAGGAAAGGGGCTAAGAATGTGTCTGCAATTAAACAGGCTGGTGTGGCATCAGTTCCCTTTCAGCGAGGTGAGTCCCATGGGAAATGGGTTAGAACGGCTGACTCCCTGGTGGGCTTAAGAGTTTTTATGTCTTCTGTGCCCTTAACCCCAGCCGGACTTTCTTCTGGGTCTAGACTCTGTAAATATCTTTAATAAACACAACTAGAGAAGAGATTTTGTGGCATTTGGGCTATGTTTCTCCCTACAGTCTGTATGATATGGTATAATTACTCCCTTTTCAGCCCTGAGCCTTCATCCTCTCTCTTGCCTTTACAAAAAGCCTAGGAACTCATCACTGCTTTCCCTCACTTCACACGGACAGGAAAACTGAGGTTTGAAGGTCACATTTGGAGAGGGAAATTCAGGCACGTCTGACCCCCAGTAAAGCCACTGATGCCACAGGACACAGGTGCCCTTGGGGTCACCGAACACAAAAAGTCTTAGAATAGTCCAAAGGTGCGTGCCTCTTTGCAAAGTGAGGCTGTTCTTCACGGTCTGAGAAATGTAGGCGTTGCAGTTTATAATGCCAACAGAGTATATAAATATACACAGTATCTTTAATTGATTTTTTTCCCTTCACCTTTGAGACACAAAAGCATAAACCCAGGGAAATCTCCCAGCTAGGCTGGCAGGAACTTGACTGTGGGGTCTTATCAGATCCTCTGTGCTGGTCCCTCCCTGTGAGCCTCCTTCACGTTTCTGAAGCACACTGGCTCTCCATCTCATCTGGCCAGACAAGCCTCTAGAGAATGCAAATCCATTTTGCAGGCTCACTTTGTATTCTGTAAACTTTCCATTTGAAAGAAAGGCACTGTCTCCCTGTTGAATCTCTGCTGTGCACAAGCATTTCTCAAGAGCCAGGGCAGGTGGTATAGACAGATCAAGCATTTCCAAGGAAACCAAAGAGACATAGTTGCTTCTTTCCCAGTAGTGTGGACACACTGGATGAGGGCGGCTGTGTCACAGTTGGTCATTCCCTCTGGCCAGAGTGACACGATGGCCACATCCCTCAGCACAGGGCCACCCAGGTTCACAGGCAAGTTAGGAAGGTCAGGTTCAAGATACAGAAAGAGATGCTGGCTGGATGCCCCGTAGGCCCTTCAAACACCCAGGATAGATTTGTCTCCCAGGTTATACTATGGCTGTTTTGTTATTGTTTCAACTCTCTCCCTCTCATTCACAATGTCTTTTTTTATTTATTTATTTCATTTTCACTCTAAGACAGAAGTGAACCGCCCTACCCAAGACCTTCCTAACAGCAGCTGTTCCTGGGGGTGAGATGTGGTGCTGGGTTTGGCCGTGACAGGACTTTGAATAAGAACGGAAAGTCCCAAGATTGTAGTTAATGGACAGAGTAAAGACTGAGGAAGGGTACACTTTCTGGTGATCTCAAAATTAAGCCCTGGTGGGCTGTGATTTGTATGGACAGAGAAATGACAGAAGCAACATAACAATGGCTACCATTTATTGCAACAACCCTGATTCAGCCTCAGAGCCTATGCTTTCTGTGCCCTCTACCTCCAGTATGCTGTTCCCCAGATCTTAACTGGTACCTCTTTCTTATCACTTCTCTTCTTAAATGCCTCCTAGTCTGGGAGGTCATCAACAACCAGCCTCCTTTACTCTCAAATCATCCTGTTTTATTTTCCTCATAGAACCTGGAACTCTCTGAAATTCTTAATTATTAAAAGATTTACTGTCCATCTCTCACCTGACAGGGTAAGCTCTGGAGAGCTTCTAATTTTTAATTGCTGCATCCTTGGTGCCTAGAACAATGTCTGACACATAGTAGATGTGCAAGAAATATTTGTTGGATGGATGGATGGATGGATGGATGGATGGGTAGATGGATGGATGGAGAGATTACTATATGCTATGTGTGCTATCTTAAGTGGTTTAGAATAATTGACTCATTTAATCTAAGTCACAGCTCTTCATTGAAACAGTTTCAAAGTAGTGAAGTCAGTTGTTCAAGGTCACACAGCTGCTAGTAGGAGAGAAACCATTTAAATTCAGGTCTGTCAGGTTTCAAAGCCTGCTTTAACCACTCTGCTGTACTCTCCTCCTTGGTATAGAACATCAGTCCTGGAAAGGATTTACCATTCAGGTTTCCAGACTTCACTATATTCTCAGTTCTGAAGAGCAAAGGATGGAGTCCTCTGCACACATGCACCTACTACAGAGTTTGGCACCTACTAGCTACTCAATAAACAGTAGATACTCTAATAATATTTGTAGATAGATGGATGAGTGAGGGCGTGGGTGAGTGAATGGATGGATGGATGGATGGATGGATCGATCGATGGATGGATCAATGGATCAGTGGATCGATGGATTGATGGATGGATGAAGGGTCAGTGGATGGATTGATCAACAGATCAATGGATGGATAGATAGGTGGATGGATGAATAGCAAAACAGTCCCAGAGAGGCTGATGACTCACCTACGATGACACAGCAAGTCAGCAGAGGAGAGATCAGAATCGAGGACTCCTAACCCACTACTCTCTCTCTCACAAAACACCAAAGTTTTTTGAGCAGGAAAGTGTTTTCCTTACAGTCTAAACAGGGTGCAATGCTTTAGTGCATTAGCTCATGGGAACTTCTCTCTAACCCCGTCAAATAAGTGTTCTTGTATCCCCTCATATCACATGATATTATATCCACTTGTATCAATCACCCTACACTATAAGTGTTATTTTTATCTCTTCTCCTCAGAAGAGGAAAATAAGGCTCAGAAAGGTTAAATAACTTGCCCTTCTTAATCAGCAGAAAGAAGTGAAGCCAAGATCTCACCTTTGGTCTCCTGACCCCAATTTTAACTGCATAAGAGCTGATTTATCAAATGGCAACATACAGATTTTCAGGCACACATCTCTGCACAGAAATTCGATTCTCCCCCTGGGTAGCTGTGGGTAGCAGAGAGTCCACCCTGACACCAGAATGGACACACCAGGTGTCCTGTGGTCACAGAGTACAAGCCTGGACAAAAGGTAGACCAACTGTATGATCTTGAGCAAGTTACTGTCTCCCTGAGCCTCAGTCTCCTCATCTGGAATGTGGGTATCAAAACTGCCATGGCAGATGGTTCTCATCTGCAAGCTGCTCTGGTCCCAGAATGCTATTCCCATTATGGTTATTTCTTGTTGGGGGGGAAAAAGTCTTCAGAGAGAGAAAGAGAGAGAGAGAGAAAAAGAGAGAGAGAGAGAGAGAAAGAGAGAGAGAGACTTCCCACCATCGTAATCTAGGATTGCAAGGTCCTATTCTTTCAGGACTCTTCTCCATGCCATGTTTCAGCTGACAAGAGGAATGAGGAAATCCCTGTCTGTTATTCAATGGGTTAATAATTTACAATATCACTTCTTCCATATCAGATACCCGCACGCAAGTAATGATCTTCTTGACGCCCAATGCCTTTGCCAAAATAAGTAACCCTGATAGTGGACTTTTAGTCATTGTGGCCTGCTGCTAAGGAGGGAGTGCCAAAGCTCCAGGGGACATCTACTGAGATGGAGATAGCCTTTGGATTCCTGAGATGGGAGGAGTTCTGGCTCTGGACTTAGACCTGGCCTTGAATCTACCTTGTCCAGTTTGCTTCCTGCTCACGTGACCTCAGGTGGGGTGTGACCTTCTCTAGGACTCACGTGCTTATCTGTCAAATGGAGATAAGCACGTCGCACTGTGAAAGAGTGTTATGCAATCAAAATGAGCAACCTTGCACACTGCGGTACAGCACCTGGCAAACAGGAG
Source organism: Proteles cristata cristata (assembly GCA_017311185.1). Taxonomy (NCBI): domain Eukaryota; kingdom Metazoa; phylum Chordata; class Mammalia; order Carnivora; family Hyaenidae; genus Proteles; species Proteles cristata. The sequence goes on along the minus strand of JAESUZ010001906.1, from coordinate 1,009,214 downwards.
ATGCTTATAAACACTGGTTTCTTGCTTCCAAGTGTGGAGCTGGCCTATCTCTTTGTTTTTCTCTTACTCCTTTTCTCCCATTCTGTTTTCCTCAGTTGCCTTGATTGTTTATGTTTACCTTCAAGGAATATTATGGGAAGCCTATTGCACGCTAGTACTGTGCCCGCCCTAAGTGTTTGGTGATGGGAGAGACAGGCAAGGCCACTACTTCCAGGGCTTTCTGTCTAACATGGCAAAGCAATAGGGGGGTGGGGGGAGCGCTTCATCTTCCCCAAGGGAGAAGTCAGCTCTTACGCACCCCCTGCCTCTTTATAAAAACCACCAGTAAATGCCAGGAATGGAAACCTCTTGCCTCCAAGGATCAGGTTTTATTGGGAACTCTGTCCGCCAAGCCTGATCCAGATCTGGGTCTGCAGTGAGTACTCAGTAAAAAGCACTGAAGGAATGAGCAAATGGGGAAGCTTTGGGTGTGGGGGCGTCTTTCGATCCCCTAGACCAGAGTGATCCCTCTCCCCTCCAGTCCTCTCCTCCACTGTGCTCACCTCCCCCATCCATTCTTTATAGGGGCTCCCAGCCACCACTCAAGCTAAAGACATATTCCTCCCGCTGCCTGCAACCTTCTCTCCATCTGCTCCCTCTGCCTGCTCAGGCTGCAATGTGGAGATAGTGTGGCAAGGTGGAGTGGGGGGAGGGCGAGACAGGGCTTCTAAATTGAGGTGAGAGGCCCAGAGAAGCTGGCTAGGCTGCAAAGGTAGCCCACACAGTCTGTCTTGAGTCTCTGGGAGTGCCTGCAAGCCTGTCCCCCCCATCTAGCCCTTGGCCAATACCTGTCCCTAAACATCTGCCTGTCTCTGCCATCTACTGTCCCCCACCACCTCTATTTGTGGACAAAAGACAAGATGCTGAAAATCAGGGCTGGTCAAGAGCACAGCGTGGAGGGTGGGCCTTGAACTCCAGCTTAGATGGGGGAAGGGCCCATATGCAGCAGAGCTCAGGGGCTGGGCTGCGAGGAAGCCTTGGCTAGCTCCAGCTCCCGGTTAACAATGAGGATGGACGGTGGAACTCACTAGAACAGAGATCAGTTTTAATTTACCGTCCCTGGTTAGGCTTCACAGGGGTAGGACCCCCTTCCCCCGCCTCCAAGTACTGGATACACAATTTCATGGCCGTTGATATTGTTCTAGGGAGATTAACAACTGTCATCAGAGCCACAGAGTTGGGGACTTTCTAGGTTAAGGGACTCACTTTGGAAGCACGGGAGGCTGGCAGGGCAGAGGGCTGCTTGGGGTCCAAAGGGGCCTGGGAGGGGCTGCGATTCGGCTGGGAGATCTGGGACTGGGGTCTATCCCGGAGGCTGAGCGATGGAAGGCTCTAGGCTGCTCGCAGGCTGAACGCTGCACTCGGTTTTGAGGCCTCCGTCTCCCCGTCTGGAAAATGGTCAGGACGCTCTCTGGCCTCGCCTGGCCAGCGCTGGGCTGCCTCGAGCATCTGCCGGGAGGAAAGGCTCGGCCCACAGGACGCCAGGGGAATTGGCTTTAAACTTTGCGGGGCCGACGGGCCGGCGGCTGGAGGTGGAGGCTGGCCCCGGGGTGCGGCGGCGGCCCCTCTCCCTGCTGCCCGCCCGCCCCCTCCCTCCCTCCTCGCACTCGCTCGGCACAGACTCGGCCCCAGCCCCCTCCCTCCTCCCGCTCGCTCCCCGCTCGCTCGCTCGCCGGCTCCTCCTCACTCGCCCGCCCGCGCCCGGCGCAGCTCGGCCAGAGCGACCGCGGGGCTGAGCGCGCGTCCGCCCGGGGGGCTCCGGCGGCTGCCCGGGCCCGCGGACCCCTGCCTCGCGGCGCCTGCCCTGCGCGCTCGCCGCCTCCGGCTCGCAGGCTCCCGCGCCGTCCGCCTGCGCGCAGCCCGCGGCCCCGCGCCCCCCGCAGCCACGATGCCCGCGGCCCGGCCGCCAGCCGCGGGACTCGGCGGGACCTCGCTGCTCCTCGCCCTGCTTCTGGGGAGCCCCGCGGCAACGCTGGCGGGAGGTAAGAGCCCGGAGGGGCGGGGCGGGGGAGGGGGCAAAGTTGCGGCGTGTGCGGGGCGGCGGGGGTCGTGGCCCACCCGGCACCTGCCGCACCGCGCGCCGGGATGGGGCGCGGGGGCGGCCACCCAGATTCGGGTCTAGGAGCCGCGTCCCCTCGGCCCGGGCTGCCGGGAGTGTGGAGGCGGGGAGGTGTCTGAAGGACTCCGGCGCTTCCCTGCCTCGGCTGCGGGCTCCCTCCGGGTCTGCCCGGCTGTGGGGCTGACTCCTTTTTGCAGCCCCAGAGAATCTCCTTGGAGGGGGGTCGCCTCCAAACCCCAGATGCCCGGAGCTCTCTGCAACCGCACCCGGGGCTGAGTGCCAGGTAATTCTCACCCTTTCGGGGAGAGGACGAGAAGGGGGGGGTGTGCAGCTGACCCGCCCTGCAGCTGAGGACTCGACTCGAACAGTGCTGGGGGTTGGGGGGGCGTCCCAGTGCCGCCGCCTCCCACTCTAGGACGTCTTGCGTCTTTTTGGTTCAGACCGCCTCGCGGGACTCGGGCCCTGGACCGATCCCAACCAAGTGTCTGGCAGCCGAACTTGGGTGTGGCTTTCCCCTGGAGGCCAGTGGAGGGGCCTCGGGGTTCTCAGAACTTGCGGGGGAGGCAGAGGAGATGTTGGGTCCCAGACGGAAACCTGAGCGGACCCTCTTCCTCCCCCCACCCCCAACAGCCTAGTGTCTCTTAACGCTGTTATGAATTGGGGGTGGGGTGGTTACTAGTTTCAGCCACCACGTGCTTGCCGGGGGTGGGGGTGGGGGTCCAAGTTTAAGGGAAGATCGCTGCTCCTCCTTCCCAGACCCGGAACCGCACCCTCTTCTCCACCCCGCTGAGGTCCCCCAGGAAAAGTTATATGTTGGGGGGGTGGGCGCTTCATTCACATAGAGCCAACCGTAAGCGCTTTGAGGATTTAACCAGTTCACTAGGCGACCTAAAAGTGGAGGGTAGCATTTGTAGACCCCCGGACCTCGCCTTTTGGAAGGTCCGACACCCGCTCCCAGAATCGAGCTCCTCACGTGGGAAAAAGCAGGCAGTTACAGGGTCTGCCCAAACTAAAGACTGTCGGGGAGCGCACACCCACCTCACCTGGGGCCTCATCTCTGGACGGTCTTGACCCGGAGCTGGGGCCCAGGCGGTTCCCTTTCAACGGGGGTGTTTTGGACCCCTGGCGTGCACACCTGCTTTCAGCACCAAAGGTCGCGGACAGCTCTCAGCTCCGTGGGCCCCAGTTCCGGGTCCCAGTGCTTTCAACTCTTACCCACAGCCTGGAGTGCCCTCCTCAGCATAAATCAGGCATTTTATCCCCCACCCCCGTTCTTTTTTCAATGTGGAGCCCTGGAGTGCAGAGCGAAGGAAATAAGTCATCACCTTTTGTTTAACAAAGCATATCATTAAAGAACCCCCCCTTTTATGAAGCAATAATATTCACAATTTACACCAGGTCTGGACATATTCTCTGGGAAAAATGGGGAAAGAGAATAGGTTTGAATACATCATTTCCACCACAGCATGCCCTTTCTTAATTAGCTGTCTTTCCAACAATGGCTTGGTGGCCTTGAACAGAGTCCCCATCTCCCTCCCTCATACTCCCCTTTCGAATCTCTGTTGTGACTAACACAGAGAATGAACCCAAAGCTACCCTGTGTCTTGCTGGCTTTTCTAAAGGGATTCTACCTCTGAGGACCACACTCCAATACACCAGCCTCCAGGAAAAATGCCTTAATGGCACGTCTTAAATTGTCATCCAAGACAAGGATTTCGTATCCTGCTTCTTTCACTGGCTTCAAACACAAACTGTGTGTGTGTGTTAGTTTTTAAGACATTTCATATTATTTTCCCAGCAGTTTGACACTATAGCTAGGCAGCATATACTTTTAATTAACTTCAGGTCACCGCCGAATTAAAGTCAACTGATGTACTACTTTGGAAGGCTCATTAATAACCCTGCGCTTCTGACTCCAAGACTCTTTAAGTCTTCAGGAAGGAGTGAGGCTAGCCAATGAGCACTGCCAATTCTGATGGTGCATTTGGAAACAATTGACCTTCCACAATAAATTCTATTTTTAACATGGAGCCCAACTTCCACTAATGTCAGAAGGAGAAGGAGCATCTAATACATTGCTGCAAGCTAGTCCCATTTGCCTGTGCAGTGAGGGGATTTGTAAATACTTGAAAGGGACTTGTTGCTACATTCTTATGCAGGTCACGTGATTCTCTGGGCCATTTTGCTGTAAGGCATGAATAAGTATAAAGTATAACTTGTTTTTGAAGAGGCTTCTTATTGTCTAAGATATGCACATGGGGAATAATTGTAGCTACGTGCTAAGACTGCAGAGCCTGAATGTAATTTCTTTTCTTTTTCTCTTGAATTAATAAAGCAAATTCAATATTGCTCAATAAGACTTAAATTTGGTGCCTCCTCTAGTCTCTAATGTGCGTTGTTGTTAAATCCACTTAACAACTATTTTCATTATGGATTGCCATTCTTTTCCACGGAGTTTTTGGCTGCTTTGGCCAGGGGCCGCCTTATCCCAGCTCGAGGGACTCTTCTTGCGTTCACAAGGCTTCCGTGGACATTAAGACAGCACTGTTATGGCCCGCCCTCCCTTTTCCAAGGCGGAAGGATGTTTCCTGATCAGAGTGGCTTGTTTTGTGGTTTTGCTCACAAGTGCATTCCGGCTATTCACAAAGCTATTCAAAAGGGCTGAATTTACTGGTCCTGCTGTTTGGTCCACTGTCGTGCTTCAGATCTCCACTAGGGGCGCCCAAAGCTGTGGTTGGTGACCTAGGGCAGTTTTGACCTTTGAAACCAGCAGGTGCTGCGTGCAAGGCCAAAGGTCGGCAGGGCAACGTGGCGCTCTAAAGATGGTCTTGCCACTGCCTCTACCCCACCCCCCCTTTTCTGCTTCCTACAATTGATTCCTATTTCTCAGAGAAAAATTATTGATGACACTTGACATGCATTGGAAAAAGGGGAAGGAAAGGATGCAAAGGCAGGAGAATGCTCCGAGAAAAGCAACCTCAGAATGCAGAGTCCTTCTGACTTTTTCTCTACCAGTTTGTGGTTTCTTTCCTGGAGCCGAATTGCAAAACGCCAAAAAAGTCCATGGCAAAGCCGCTCTGGGAAGTTTGAGCTGGGCACTGGTATTAAGTTTATAGGGTCCTGGAAAAGAACTATGGGGGCTTCCAAAATCTGGGTCTGGGTCCAGCTCCAGTGTTTGTAAGTGTGTGAGCTTCCACAGAACTATCTTCTCTGAGCCTCCATTTTACCATCTGTGGAATGGGGGTAGAGCTGTGGGATGAATGGCCCCGGTCTGGATGCTTGCAATGATTCCACAACACTTCCTTGTGAAGCACCTGGCATGTAGTAGGTGCTCAAGTAATGTTTCCTCTGTTTTCTCCCCTGCTTTTCAAAAAGCAGTTTGCCCCTGTAAGTAGGCACCAAGGGAGCGAATCTCTGAAGCTGGTGTGAAGCAGATGTTGGTATAAATATCTGGGTGATTGAGGCCCAAGTAGAAAGGGCAGATGTGGGAGGTGGTGCAGGCACCCTTCCTTCTCAAAACCTCCTACTGTAAATTTGCGAACCTCAATATTACCACCAGGAGGCAGAGTCCGTGGTACCAAAGATGCAGGATGGCAGTCTAATGGTTGGAAAGGAGATACAAGGAAGAGAATCTCCTGGAAAAGATATGTACTCATTCATTCATTGTACATTTACTGAGCACTTTCTATGCATGTGGCAAGCTCCACCTAGGATGCAGGAGACACAGAGTAGTATGTTGAGGTCCTTGCCCCAGTAATGACTGCCTAGCAAGAGAGATCGGAAGTCACCCCTGGCATCCATGCCCTGTGATTCCCACCTCAGGAGGGGGCACGTCAGGGCTCTGTGGGATTCCACGGGTGAATGTGGTGCATTCTTGGTTGGTTGGCTTCTCTGAGCAGCTAGCATTTGAGCTGGCCCTGATGGGATGTGACAGGTCCCAGCAGCCGGAGGGGAGACCGTTCTAAGGTGGATCGTGAAGACTGTGAAGAAAGCCTTGCTTTCGGAGCTCATCACGCACTGGTGTCATCAGAGGGAAGCAAGAGTGAGTGGGAGGGGCAGACAGGTGGGCACACAGCCCAACACCTGAAAGAAACCATCAGGCCTGCCCCTCCTCCTCCCTGCTCTCCCCTGGACTTCGTGGGCTCAGCAGATGAAGCCTGAACAAAAGGCCTGTGAGGCACCCTGTTCCTTGTTGTCTGCTAGAGGTTGTGGTGACACCAGAGGAATCCTCTCTGAAGAAGGCTGGTCCCAGTAGCCCAGTAGAGCCGCCACCCCACCACCCAGCTGGTAAACACTGCTTCACTAGATTTGCATCTTTGCATAATCCTCTGGTTACCGTAGTTCCTCAGAAGCAGCCTGTTGGTGTTGGTGAAGGTAGGGGGTGGGGAGAGAGGAGGCTGATTTTAGGGGACGGTAACAAGAGGATGAGTCAGGTGGAGGCCAGTGGATCTGCCTGATGCAGTTTGCAATATGGCTGGGGCCATGTCTTAACAATGAAAACAGCATTCACTGAATGTTGATTTCTCTCCAAGCCCAGTGATAAGTGGCTTCTGGCTCAGAGAATCCTCACAACAGCCCCAATAGATGCAGTTATTATCCCCATTTTTTAGATTGGGAAGTGAAGGCACAGAGAAGTTAAGCTGTGGGTCGAGAGTCAGCAAGCCAAGAAGTGGCATCACTTAAAGAATTTTTTTAATGTTAATTTATTTTGATAGAGACAGTGTAAGAGGGGGATGGGCAGAGAGAGAGCAGAGGAGAGAGACTCTCAAGCAGGCTTGCACCATCAGCACAGAGCCCAACGCAGGGCTTGAACTCACAAACTGCGAGATCATGACCTGAGCCAAAATTAAGAGTCAGATGCTTAACCCACTGAGCCACCTGGCTCCCCTAGCATCGATTTTTTTAACACCATGCTTCGCTGTTGCCTCTTATGTTCTGCATTCTCCATGCTCGTGTGCAGATTTTGCTGATATATGACAGGGGCCAATAAATATTTGTCAGATGCGTGTTGGAGGCATACCCTCTGCCCACCACTATTCCTGGTACACGGTAAGCACTCAAGTAAAACTAGTCAAATTGAAGTGAGTCATAAAGCAAAACAGGTTACAATGTATGTGTGGGCAATTCATTCATAATCATCATATCCAATGATTACTGAATATGCATCAGGCCCTTGCATCAGTTATTTTATTTAATCTTCCCAATTTCTATCCATTTTATAGATGAGGAAGCCAAGGCTTAAAGGAGCTATTAGTTCAGGAATCTCAAGGTCATCAGGTAGGAAGTGGAAGAGGTAATATTTGAATCCAGATAGTCTGATTACTGAGCATATGAGCTTGAGTGTTGGATTCCATGCCTTCCAAGCTGGGTCCTGCTGTATTTCCCAGTGAAATATGTGTACGAGATGCCTTCATTGTTAGTGTGGAATCAGGCTGGGTAGGTCTGAACCCCAGATCATCAAACTCCAAAACCTGACGGGACAGTGACCAAAATGGATTAGGATTTTTCTAAGCCCCTAATACCTCTGAGACGAAGGAAGGAAGGAAGGAGCGAAGGAAGAAGAAAGGAAAAAGAGATAGAAGGAAGGAAGGCAGGGGAAGAGAAAGAGAAAAAAGAAACAAGAAAGAGACTGTATTAAGGATTATTCTTCCCAACCAAGAAGACTTGTTGGTTGGCTTTGAAATTCTGACTGTTTGTCCTTTCCTATGTTCCCAAGCCACCCAGCCATTAATGGAGAACTCAGAGTATAGAAAATTGGTTTCTGTAAGTTCCTAAGTTTAGGAACCTAAACTTAATCACCCTTAGCTGTGAGCCTGAGTTTTTCCATCTGTAAAATGGATCACAATAACCACAGCCACATATGCAAAGCTGCCGTCACAGGACTGGGATGAAACATGGGAGTTAAGATGTTTTACCCATACCAGGAAGTTAAGCTTTGGGGCAGTGGATGCTGGCATGGAAGGCTCAAGACCCCAAGCACCCCCATGTTTTTTTTCCTGGGTGTGTTACGAAAGAATGACAAAATATAGCACTGCGTTTGCCATTGTGTGTGGCTCCACTCTGGGCCAGAGGACTGACCATGTGCTTACCCTGTGTATTCACTCCTTTCTTTGGTTTTCGCCCAACCCTATCAAGTGATGTTACTAAGTAGGTATTACAGATGAAGAAATGGAGTCTTGGAAACATACTGGCCCTTGCTCAAGGTGTTATGAACAATGAATGTTGCATTCAGGGTTCAAACTCAGGACTATCTGATTCCAAAGCCCAGGTTTGTTCTAGATGCTAGGGCATGAGGTATCACATAGCAATGGCCAAATGGAGAGGGGATGCAAGCCCAGAAATTAGGGTGGCTTGACTGGACTCGGGGGAGGGGCGGGTGGGCAGGGGGGAGGGGGGAGGCTTCCTCATCCAGTGGCAAATGCCACATGTCTCCAAGAGGAGAAATAGCTCATCCCAACCTTCCATACCTCCTCTGATGGCTCCCGGATGAAGAATCCTCTTGTCTCACTCCTGCATTTCCTTCAAGCTGGACTATCATCCTAAGCGCCTGCATAGCTAAAGATTAAATTCCTGGCTGGCTGATTTTAGCAACATGACCTTGATCTAGGCACTTCAGTGCTCTGAGCCTACTTTGGCCCGATATGTAAAATCAGGGTCCTGTCTCCCTTGCAGTATTGTTACAAATAGTCAAAATGGGTAGGTATGTGTAGCCTGGAGCAAGTAACATATACCATTATTGCCACCAATATTCACCTGGTGAACTCCTATTCATCCTTCAAAACCCAGTCCCTTATGGGCTTTGCCTCTCTCTGTCTGTGCCATTTGTGAATCATCCTCTATTTTATCCCTCTATTATAGATAACTCATGCAATCATGATGCGTGAGTTACCACTCAACATGCCTCCCTCGGAAACGTCAGCCGAAGCTTACTCATCTGTATGACTCTTAGCCTCTCTGTAGCCCAGCATAAGGCTCAACCCATTTGTAAAGCTACGCTACCTTGCCTTTGATCTCAATATTAGTGGTGGGTGGGTGGGGGGGGAGAATTAGTCTGAAGATCTGAATTTGATTCCTGACACTCTCTCCCATATCTGTGTGGTCTCGGAAAGCCGGTCAGGAGACTTAAATGGAGATGGCAGTAGTATCCTACCTCGGGAATTGCTATGCGGAAAATCGGTGAACGAATGGATGTACAATCACCAGAGAATGCAACAAAAAAGAAGATGAGGAAGAGGAATTAGATGAGGGAGGAGAGACACACTTTGTGAAAAACCGCCACCACGACGTTGGTGCAGGCACAGCCACAAGACGGGCCATTCGGCGGGTCCCCGCTGAAGCCATGTTTCTTTCCAAAGGGTATATTGGCTGCATTTACGTACCCTGTGGCTTAGCTCATTTCAGAACAGAAACTTTGTGGGCACAACACGGAGTGTTGTAGAGTCTGCCTTCTCTCGGGTCCCCTGCCACCTGTAAAGACAGCAAAGGCCCAACTGAAGACTAACAAAGTGAATAAAAACCTGTGCTTTGGAATCAGAGCAACCTGGATTTCAAGCTGTTGCTTTTCCATTAGCTGCGTGACCTTGGTCAAGCAGCTGGGTCTCCCAGAGCCACACATGGACCACATGTGGGGGCCACGGTCTCCGCTCTGCGCCTTCTCCAGAGATGATGTGATGAGGGGGGGGGGGGGCTTGGAATTGACATGCTCCACAGAAGAAGTTAACAAGGCACACCCTTCCTGGGGGCTGCCCTAGTGCATAAGATCATAGCAGATCTTCAGGGTCTCGACCTGCCTCTGTCGGTTCCCTGATCATTTCATTTTACTGAGGAAAGAGACCCAAAGACAAGAAGGGACTTAACTTGCTCAAGATCTCACTGTGAGTGAGCAGCAGAGCCAGGATGCAAACCTCTGACTCCTGTTTACTGACTTCCTTTCTGAAGTGACATCAACCCCCTCTACGGACAGTGGAATATCTATCTCTCCTAGTGTACGTGCTGAGACCTAAGCAGAGGTGGCAATGGGAGCCTTGAAGCCTCTGTCTCCATTTAGCCAATGGCATCCGCTACCCAAATCAGATATTTACGTTGCGTGGCCATGGCTGACTGACTGCATAAAAGAAATGTTAGCAGAAACTGAAATCAAGCCGCAGCTCCCTCCGGTGCTGACGTGGCGTCTGAAGCTCTGAGGTGCTAGCGGACCAGCTCACACCTGGGAATGGTGCCATGCGAGCAGATGGGTTGAGCAAGAGCAAACCGTGGAGGCTCAGGGAGGCACAGGGCCCGGGCCAGGTGCCCCCCGCCTCCGCTGGTCTTCCTTGCTTTCACTGCAGGTTGCAGGGAGTGGCTCATTGAGAAACCCAGTCGGGGTGGGGGGTGTGGAGAGCCAGGCAAGGGTTGCTTGAGGCCTGGATAATTGATCAGGGCCAGCCTTGGGCAAGTAGCTGGGCAGCGGGGATGATCTAAGGGCTGGAAGTTAGATCAAGATGGGTGGACACAGTCTAATACATGGAGCCCGGAGCTTAGGACAAGTCCCAGACGGCAGAGGGGTACGTATGAGCCAGTGGATGATGGCTCTCTTGTCTGGTCTCATCCACTCCTAGTTTGGGGGTAGGCATGTGCCAAGCTCAGTGTCATCAGTTAGTAAGTTGGGATGCCGAAATGGGGCGCTGACTCAGGACTAAGAGCCTAGCAAGGCAGGGTGGTGTAATAAAGAGCACAGACTCTGGAGTGACAGATACTGGCTCCAAACTAATTGTGTGATCATAGACAAGTCACTTAACTCAGATGATTGGGGGTGGGGATGGGGGAGTGATCACAATGATAGTAATGATTTGTTGAATCTTAGCTGATTCTCAGATTCTCAAACCAGTGCTGGCTCCCAAGAGAGGAACCATTATTTCTTTTGACTGCACAGAACAAAGTCTCATTTAGAGTAGATCAAGAAAAAGAAGGCATGCCCTAAGGGTACCCCAAATATTGAGCCAAGAATACTCCAGGGATGGGCTCCTTTTTCCATATTTCTCTTCCATGGCACCTGCTTCTGTTTATATTAGTTGCTTCTGGCTCTCTCTCTATTGCCTGCCTCCTGCTCACTCACAATGATCTCCCTCATCACTTACACATGGGCTATAATGGCTTCTCCAGCTCAAATCCTACATGTGCGCTATCTAATATGGTAGCCACCGGCCACATGTGGCTATTTAGTTTAAAATTTAATTTAATTAGAATTAGAGTTCCTCCGTCCCATTGACCACATTTCAAGTACACGGTGGCCATGTGTGGCTGTGGTGGCTGTGGCTGCCATATTGGAGACCATGGACAGAGAACATTTCCATCTTGGTAGAGAGTTCTGCTGGACAGTCTTCCTCTAGATCATGATGGTCCAGACATACCGCCTAACACTCAGCTTCTTTGTTTCCCTGTTCAGATTCTTGAGGAGTATGGCTTGTCCTGCTCGGACAATAGATTGGCTGTTTGTGTTTAACCCAGTCATTTGTGGCTGGTGGGGAGAGCACGCCACTGGGTGTAAGACAGGACTAGTCAAGTCTGCACTTTGGGTAGAGCAATCACCACTAGTGACATTTCATGCTCTTGTTCCATTGGTTTCCATGGTTGCTTTCTCAACCCTTCTAATTGCCAGGGTGTGGCTCTAGAAACTCTTTGGCCAGTACATCCATGTTCATGTAGCTGTGGCCTCACTGATAAACGTATCTAAGAGCTGGGAAAGATTGCACTGTTGTGATCTTTCATCACTGGACACTGAGGACCTCGGGGTCAAGCGTTGTCTCTTATTATCTCTGTATTCTTAGCTGTTTTGTTGAAGGGATGAATAAATGAATGAATGAATGAGTGAATGAATGAATGAATGAAATGCATTCTTTGGCCATGATTGACCCCAATTTGGGAGACACAGGGCACAAAAGCATCTGCAGAAAATGCCCAATCCTCCCATCATTTGGGTAAACTCAGGAAAAGAATTTGAAGTGGGCGTTTATGCGGGGTAGGTCCTCATAAACCAGTGCAATTGGGCATTTCAGAGGGTCCATTCTCTGCAAATCAGGCTGGGCTGGAGAGTGGAGAGAAACTTCCAGATAGAGCCCCTGGAGCCTGCCCCTCCTTGTGAAAATATTCATCTAGAATGAGGACAGTGCACTTAGGAGCAACGGTGGAGGTCAGTGTGAAAACAGAATGCGCTTTAACCCAAACATGTGGTTCTCTCCATGGTTTTAGTAATGCAGCTGTTACATAACGTGGTGATTTCTTTAAAGCTTTCGCATTATGGAGACAGAGGGAGGAGGTGTTTAAACGAATGTATTCAGAGTACACTTTCTGAGAGCGGTGGCCTCAGCTCTGGTGTGGGGCGGAGACAGGTCTGAACGTGGATCCCAGCCCCATGGGCTTCTGTGTTGTATGATGCTGGAAGAAATGGTCTGATCAGCTCAGCCTCAGTTTCCATCTGCAAAAAACCAATATAATGCTTCCTCTGCCTCCCCCATAGGGTGGATTGTGAGATTGCAATGCTTGTGTCACCTCCCTGCCCATCTCCAGTGGTGTCTGTGAATGGTCCCCAGCCCCTGACGTTAAACAGAGTACAACGCAAGCAGCAGTATGCAGCGCCCTGGATGTGGGGGTGGACCACTCAACTGTGACGTGGTTTGCAAAGGGAGAGTGACAGAGCTCTCCTGACTCCTCATTCCCTACAGACTTCTGATCAGACCTCTACCTCCATGCCCGCCTTTAAGGCGGGGTTACCAAGTTGTAAAGCTAATTGAGGGCCAACCACCTTGGAAATTAATGTAAAATATGTGGAATCAGTCCTAGTTTTCCAGGGCTTCAGGAAGGGAAATTTGCCTAATTTATGGCATTAATAAAAAATGATGCGCTGGGGCTAATTTGCATACGTTTACCTCAATCAGGGTTAAAAGCAACACTTCGTTGTTTCTAAAGAAAGCCTCAGATTGCTTTCGTTATTCCAAAGGTGTAAACTTAGGCAAGTTACTTGACTTCCCAGGCCTCAGTTTCCTTGGCTGTGAAATACAATGACTGATGGACCCACATCACTGGGTGTCGTGAGGACCCGTGAGTTGTAAACGGGTAGAATAGGATGGTACCTGGTAGGAGTCCAAGACTTAGAGCAGCAGAGAGAATATTAGACCATAAGATATCATCGTCATCATTCATTCATTCAGCATGTATCTTGTCCTACTATTGATGTCACTGGAGGAGTCAGAAGGACATGGTGTCACTGTGGGCCCACCTGGACTTGTTGCAAGCCCAGGGCCGGGACTCACACTAGAGCAGAGAAGGTGTCCAGGCATGGGATGCATGGACAGATGGATTACAACGATCATCAATCAGTGTGCCACAGATGCAAGAGTTTGAAAGCCTTTCTCCCCCCTTCTAGACAACAAGGTCCTCCAAGGCAGGGGATGTGTCGCAGGTCCCTCCCACTCCCCACCTCCCAGCAGTACATCTTCCAGAAAACAGAAGCTCAGTCAATAAGAGCTGTGGAATGAGCAGATGTTGAGGTGTAATCATTCTTAATCAGCGTGCAGGAGGTGCGTATTATCACCATCCCCCTCCCAGACTGAGGACACCGTGTGTCGCTGTCCCCAACATCTAGCTCAGAAGGCACGTTGGTCAGTGAGCAGGTGCTCACTGGACGTGTGGCAGTGGCCAAGAGGTCACAAGTTAGGGTCATAGAAGCCTGAGTCTGGATCACTTGTTATCGGAGCCGTATAGCCCTCGGCAAATTGTTTGTGCTTTATGGAAATAGTAGAGGCAGAGGAAATAACTGTACCGTTTTCATCTGGTTGATGAGACCAAAAAAAAAAACAAGAAATTTTCCATCGAGAGCTCAGCACGGTGCCTCACAGAAATTGAATACTCAGTATAGATACTGCTATGAGTAAGTGAATGAGCACCTGTTCCCAAGAGTCTTTTTTTAAATGTTTATTTGTTAATTTTGAGAGAGTGAGCAAGAGTGTGTGCACAAGTTGGGGAGGGGCAGAGGGAGGGAGACACAGAATCCGAAGCAGGCTCCAGGCTCTGAGCTGTCAGCACAGAACCCGATGTGGAGCTTGAACCCATGAACTGTGAGATCATGACCTGAGCTGGAGTCAGAGCTCAACTGATTGAGCTACCCACGCGACCCTCAAGAGTCCTGATAGAGGAAGAGAGACTTGGGGGGGTCATTCTCAGCTGGAACAGAATTTGCAACTGCACAAACCCCGGACACAAGACGTTCTGTAGGAATCCAGACAGGAACATTGATTTTAGAGCAACCGCATCTAAACTCTGCTTCCCCGTGTAAGGCATTTTATTATCTTGGTTAATAAAATCAAGTATCTAAGCAGAAAGCAAGGGTCCAAATGGGTAAACCCATCAGTCACTGGCTGCTGTTTAATGACCAAGGTTCACCTCAGATCAGCCACAAAACCCCAGACAAGAAACCACATGGTCACAGGCTCCCGTCAGAAGCTTCCAGAAGGCAATGTCTGGATCTGTCCTGTGTCTCCACTTTCCCTGTTTCCAAAGAAAGTAGGTTCCCAGAAAGGCTGAGAAGGAAAGAAATTCCCATAATGCACTAGAAGCCCTGCAGTGGCTTCATTAATAGACTCCTGCTTAATTACTAGCAGAACTTTCAAGGCTGACTGTTATAGCCATTTGATTAGAGACAAGGAAGCTGGGTCTCAGATGGCCAAACACTGGTAGAGTAGGGTTCCTTCCTCCATTCAAGCTCTTTTTCTTCCTTCAAGACCTTCCACTCTGTAGCAAACACTTTGTAAGTGCTAGAGATACAGAAAGGAATAAGGCATAGCCTTTTGCACTCAGAGACTCCAACATGTAATCATTCTTCAAACTCAAGTACGACTCAGATGTGCAAGTTCTTTTCTCTCTTCTCCCCTGTCTCTCGTGTTAGCCTGTTGACTTCTAGGCAGGAAGCAGCTCTGTCCGAGGCACCAGGGCTGAGAATTCCCAGTGCACTCCCAGGGCCACAAGTCCTGGTAGGTATCGACAGGTGATTGGTCTCAGTGAGTAGTTTGGTCTCATCCACTCATCTCTAGAAAGCTGATGCTCTTTAATGGGCCAAATACATGCATCACTTGAAGAGAACCTTCTATAACCATCCTAGACTTTGCAGGAACAGAGGCCGGAGGTGAGAACTCCAGCGAAGTGTTACTGACATCACTTATGGCAATGGTACGTTGGTTTTTTGTTCTCTTGTACATTTAGGAAAATACATTGTGAGCAGAGTTGCCAGAGATGTAGCCGAGCCTGTGAGTGTGTGTAGGTACATAAATAATATGCCCATTATTTCCTTAATGCGTGGACTTGGATAATCAGTTAATGAGGTTTGGCTGGAAACAAATGAATTCCTCCAGGTCCTGGGGTAGTTTTATTCTCAGTAGTAATAAAAATAGTCATTTAATCTCTGCATGTGGCAGAGAATACCCGTTGTTGGATTAGATTGTCACGAACAATTTTGAGGGGCTGGTGATACAGAAAGTTAGTCCTGTTTTTCAGATGAAGAAACTGAGGGTCAGGAAGACTCCATGATGGAATGATTCCTTGGCCTCTGTGTTTCCTGACCTTGATGTTTCTGAAGACCACAAGCCCTTTGTTGTGTTGAATGGCCCTCAACTTGGGCATATGCACTAAATTCTTACAAAACGGCACCATGTTGTCCATACGGGATTGCAACTTGACTTTCTCCTTCTTGGTCCCAAATTCCAAGTCAGACTGTCTTCATTGGCTCCTTTCTGTGCCCCCCTACCCCCCGCCAGTCTCCAATACCAAAGATCATACTCTGTTCTGGGATCCCTTCCCAAGCACCTCCCCTCCACCCTCCTCTCCCTTGGCCATGCTTCCGTGGCCCCAGGTATGCACCTCTGTCCTGGCAACAGGCCTGCCCTACTCTTAGTTTTGCTTATCGCTCTATTTACCCAACTAGGCGGTGGGAAATGCAGGGCCTGATTCATCGACTCAACCATGCACAGCAAATATTTAATGTGTGTACTGTACAGGCTCTGTTCTGGGCACTGGCACAAAACACTCACAGTCCCAGCCCTCAAGAAGCTTATGCTCTCTGTGATCTTTCATTTATTCACTGATTCGCCACGTTCTTTCATTCATTTATTCAGTAAATATGCATTAATAGTCCTTTGCTGGGCTGCATACCTGCCTGGTGCTCATTCAGTATTTTCATAATGAGATTAAATGATGGCCCACCTCTCAATGAGAGAGACAGGGATTGACATGTTCATCGCCTGTGATAGTACACAGAAACTTTGGAGAGTTTCCAAAGAACATCAGACATTCTCACAGGCACTGTGTACTTGAAGGGGTTAAAAAGAGAGCCACGGACTCTGAGAGCATGAGCTGAATGGGAATCCCTCAGGCTGCCCGTGGGGGCTCAGCCACAGCCAGGCACCTCCGCCTGACCTGATACAACCCCCTGGCCTAGACCAGCAGAAAGACCACCTGACCAGGAGTGGGAGATCTGCATTCTGTACAACCCCTAAAGATGTGTTGTGTGACGTTGGGCTCATCTCTGTCCTTCTCTGGGCTCAGCCTCTCCATCTCTAGATTTAGTGGCCTGGGCTTTATCGGGAGTTTCCAAAACATGACTTTGAAAGCCCCAGGGAAATTTTTAAGACCCAGATACTCGGACTACAGCCCTGCCTCTTGCCTAGAAAGCTCCACATGCTATCTTCCATAGAGGATTCTGAGGCATCGAATCTGTGCCTGGATTATTGGACCTATAAGCCATGACCGTTTATGATTCCTTTGTTTACGATGATGATGCCTACCATTACTATGCCAGGCGCACACTGAGCCCTTTCCTCACCTTCCCTCATTTAAGCCACAGAACAGTCCAGCCGTAAAGTCTGTTATCTCCATTTCACAGCAGTAGCCACTGAGGCTTGGAAAGATTGACTTTTGTAAGGTCACACAGCTGGTAAGAGCCAGAGCTGGGATTTATATCCATGTCTGAGGGACTGGGAAAGAATTCATTGCCTCTCTGTGGTTTGAATGGGGGGAGTGGGAGTCTACTTTTAGCTGAACCCCCCCACTCCCGGCCCTGTGTTCCCCACAGACGATCCTGGTCCCCTGGCTTCCTCTCTTCCCTAGAAACCTAGTTAACTCTTTTAATGAGCCAGATAAATGTGCCCGGTGAAGTGCATGACCGATCAAACCCAAACTCCCATGCACCAGGCACAGGCTCGCCAGGCGTCAGGATGGCCTCCCTGACATGAATTATTGCAACCATCAGCCCTCTTTCTGGCTTCTGCATTTGTGGGGGACAGGCTGAGCCAGGAACGCGTTAGCATGCAGGATTCAACGTCAGCTTGGCCGTGGATAGGTCGCCAGAGTCTGTGGCATTGGAAGAACTAACAGAAAGCTGTTGTGGCCCAAGTATCAAGAGTGGGGAAGGCACTGGGCAAAAGGAAGGGAAGAGGTGGGCGGGCCAGATCCCTTAGGGCAGGGGGGTTGCTGGCAAGCGGGCAGGGGCTTGATTCTCTTGCTCTTAGAAGCTCACTATAAGCAGGGGAGTGGCCTGTGTGAGTTTGATAAAGCCCCTGGGAAGTGGAGGGGGGTTAGTTAGGAGCCCTTTACAGACAGGGTTTGGGGGAGTAATCCCACTCCTCACTCCTCCTTATGAGTCAGATTCACCTGTCTTCAGCCTCCCCTTCAGCCTCCCAGCTAAAGTCTGGAACTATCTGAGTTCCACTTCTAACACTGTTTGTCTCCAGCCACAGTGGAAGGGAGGCCAAGGCTCTGAGCCTGCTGGGAAGTCTGCAGGGGTCCCAGCCCTTGACCTCTGTGGACTCATCCACAGACTCGCCCCCTCAGCCCTGGCCTGGTGCTTTGAAAGGCTTTCTTTGTCCTCCCCATGGTGGCTGGGACACGGGGTAAAAAAAAGCAGCAGAGAGGAGAGGAAAAGAATATAAATTCGGACTAAGATGATTAAATCTAGCCTCTCCCCACCTCCCAACCCCTGATCAGACTGTACAAAAGGATCTCATATATATTATCACTGGCTCCTGGTTTAATGTAGGCCCGACATTGCTGGGTAAATTAAACGACATTTATAATATAGCTTAACTATAAAAATGTGCTTGGGGCAGAAATTAGACATACCAGGCCTTTTCCAGCAAAAGACATTTTTACAAATGCATGAGCACCTGAACCAATTTGGAGGCCCTGTCATTTTGATTTAGAGCTGGGGAAGTGGGGCTGATCCCTAAAGAGGAGAAACAATTATCCGGGTGAGAGAAGATTTGAGAATTCTTTTTCTTATCACTAACCTGCCTTGGACTCAAAAGCATCAAGTTGACGCAGAAGTGAGAGCAGGGACCCTTTTCCACCTGCTTAACCCACAAATCCCTAATGACTCGCACATGCTCTCTCTTCCAGGAAGCTCTCCCTGCCCTTCTAAGCTGGGTTACGAACATCTCAGTGGAGCACTCACATCTGTTTTGTTTCACTTAGCTATTGCCGCATGAGGAATGACCCCCACAATTTAGTGGCTTTAGGGAACAACCATCTATTTACTATCTCCGACGATTTTGTAGTGTGACTAGGCTCAGCTTAGTGATTCTTCTGGTCCATGTGGTGTTGGACAGAACCACAGTCACCAGGTGGTTTGACTGGGCTAGAAATACCAGGAGGCTCAGCCACGTGTCTGATTGCTGGAGCTGCTTACCACCCAAGCATCTCAGCTTCCTCTCACATGGCCACTACCTGTGGCTTAGGCTTTGCCCAGCATGGCAGCTGGGTTCTGAGAGGGAGTGCTCCAGGAGCAGAGACAAAAGCTGAAGATCTCTTAAGAGGCAGCTTAGAAGTTGTGTGTTCCATTCTGTCACTCAGAACACATCAGGAGGCCAGCTCAGATTCAAAGGGACGGAAATAGACCCCATCATAGATTTGAGTGGCAGAGACTGGTGGCCATCTTTAATCTATGTCTTGTTTTAATAAAGAATTCACTGTGCTCTTACCAAGGCTCAGGTCTAGGTCGCCTTATACAAAGGGATGCTTGTCTACTTCATTTAAGGTACAAAGGAGGTGCTATTGCTATTGATTCAGGTTTGATAGAGCAGCCACGGTTCTGGGTGTTCAAGTATGGTCACTCTTAACCCAGGAGAGTATTGTGAAATATTGCAGGAACCTAAGGACCAATATTACATTCATTAATAGCAGTAGTCATAATGATGACTAATAGTAATAAGTATTAACAATAGTATAATTCTTACTGCCCTAGTAGTAATAACTATAATACTGCCTTGTACTTAAGTGGCATTTAGCCACTTAAAAAGCATTTTTATTTCCATTACCTTACTACTCTGTCCAACAACCTTGTAAAATTCCCCAGGAGAACTCTCATTAGAATCCATAGTTTATAAATGAGGAAACTGAGCCTTAGAAGGGGTGGAAAATTTATCATTAGTTCATCATAATGGGTATAATGTATCAAGAACCTACTAAGTGCTGGGCATTGTACCAACAGTAATTTCCTTCTCAAAGCAATAGCATAAGGTAGATACTGTTATTGCCACCATTTTATAGGTAAGGTAGCAGACGCTGAGCGAGGTGAAGCCTTTCACTTGTCAGTTTCATGACTGGGATTCACTTCGATGTCAGTTCAACTCCCGAGTTAATGACTCTTTCTGCAATACTACACGGACTTCCTTCCAGGTCGCCATTTTCTAAATTGCTTTGAGCTGAGAAAGCAGATTAACATTTCTGTAAAAGTAGCGTGCAAGATTGGAGTGAGGAACAATTCTATGAATAACTCCCACCCGTGGGTAGTATTTTTGACCTTGGAAGCTTTCATTCTTCACCTGCTCTTAGCTCTTGGTAGGTAGCTTCCACATAGCTAAGGTGACCAGGAAATAAATTTCCAGAAAAGAGAGCCGTCCCATGTATAACGTTACATGAGTCCGTTCAGTCCAGTTCTCCCAGGGATGAAGACATGTTGAAGTTGTAAATTAAACACTTAATGGGAGAAAACAATTTCAGCACCTATGATAAAACTCAACCACTGGGTATTTTTGGAGGAAGTACAATACACAGGTACTAAAAAGTGGACTATTGCAAGGTTACGCATGCTGACTTTTAAGTCAAGTCCTCCTGGGTTCAAACCTCAACTCTGCCACTTATCAGCTATACAGTCTTGGACAAATTATTCAATTTCTCTGTGCCTCAGTTTCCTCATTTTTAACAGATTTATAGTAGTGCCTATCTCACAGGGTTGTGGGGAGATTAAGCAGGCTAGTCTATGTACTATGTACTCAGACTTGGTACATATTCTCATCTTTGAATCCATCACTGGGGTTGGAGTGATGTAAGGCCTGACTGGCCAGTCCTGGGCTCCTCAAACACATGGATTGAGGTGAGGGATGGTGGAAAATCCAAGTGCTGTCACCAAGAGAAAGGCCACAGGAAAGTCCAGTATGTGGGGGAACAAAGAGCTGCTTTTTTTTTCTACCATGCCTCTATTAATGACTGAAAGACTCAGGAAGGGACTGAGTATGTGCTAAAATAACATGAGTGCGAATTAAGCAGATACAGTTCTCAGCAGGGCCCAGACCCAGCACTGCCACTCATTAGTCTGCCTTCCTTGGGAGATAGCGGGGAAAGTGTGCAGGAAAGATCCTGAGGCTTGGCAAGGCTGAGACCCGTCAGTTTCGCAGCAAGCTGTCTTCAATTGTGAAACACTGTTCTATGCGTATGTAGGGTGCCTGAGAAATAGGGCTCTCCAAGAGCAAACATTTAAGCAACAGCCTCTTGTTGGAGAATAAGGAAAATGTGCCAATAGCTAAGTCCCTTCCTTTCTCTGACCCTCAGTATTTTCATCTGTAAGATGAAATGTCTTAGATGGTCGCTTGGTACTCTTTCAGTCTTTGTGCTTAAGGTTTTGTGCCTAAATTTAAATGGCTTTAGTAACAGCCTAAAAGTGAGGAGTCAGAGCATATGCACCAACTCACAGAGTGATACTGAAATAGTAACTTCATCTACCCATCTTTTTGTCCATCCATCCACCTGTTCATCCACCCATCCATCCATCCATTCTTTCATCCATCCATTTGTTCATCTGTCCATCCACCTACCCATCCCCATCCATCAATCCATACATTTATCCACCCATCCAACTACCTGTTTATCTATCCTTATATACATCTGTCCATCCATCTATACATACATACATTCTTTCATCTATCCATCAACCTGTCCATTCAGCTCATCCTCTGTAAGGCCACCTTAAGACTTTGGTTTGCTCTAAGCACCCTTATTCTGGAGCCCCAAACTCATATCATATCATAGAAATTAAATGCATTTTTACTGATGCATTTTAAAGGAAATATGAAAGTTAGCTTTTGGAATTATTTTGTTACCGCGGTAACTGTCTTGATTTACATTTATCTGTAATTTATTGACAAATCATCAAGAATACTCAGGAATTCTTGTGAAATGAGATTCTAACCCATCAACTCTTTTCATATAATGGAACTTTTATGAACACGAAATTTAAAAAATACTAAGGTTGACATGATGGTGGGTTATAGAGCCCATTTAATTTAAGCCTTTATTAATTCTGCCTGTGCCATTTTCTTTTTCCATTTTGGAGCCAATATATTGTTTTTAGCTCTCAGACATTTTCATGGGCTCTTAAAAAGCTTGTTGGCCTCAGGACCTAATGGGTAAATAGGCCCATTTTCCCAGGTTCTTTACTGCTGCTCTTATAGAACTTGGCTCCTGGTTGAATAAACGGAGAGAAATCTTGCCAGTGGGCTATCTGGTCAACCCACGCTATACAGTGCATGAAGGAAACACAACATGAAATACCAAACATCACACCAAAGAGATTTCTTCACATCCACCCTCCACCCCTTTAGGCATTCCTGTCCTAAATAGAAACAATAATTCTGGACAGATGACAGAGAAAGATAAAGGCAATTCCAAGCACTCGTCATAAATTGTAATGAGGACCTTCACTAGTAGGGTGCATTTTGATTACTTTTTGAAATGTGAAATAGCAGATTTATCTCCTGTGATCACATTGGGAACATTTTTTCTTTATATAAAAAGAGGTTTCAAGAAATGCTGAAAGGTTTAGGATAATGAAGGCAAATTGCTCTTACAACAGCAGGAGATTGTGAACAGTTTGTGTGTCTTTGAACATTGAGGGGATAAAAAAATGAGAGAATTCCCCAGGGGAAAAAAAAATCCTCAATTTGTCACCAAAAAATCCATGTGAGGAAAACATGGCTCGATGCCTGAGGAATACATATGAACCAGGGCCCTTGGTGAATACCCTAGTCTGTTTCCCTTACTTGAAGATGAAGTATGTACGACTCAGAGCAGAGAGATAAGTTATCTAAGATCGCAAAGCCAGTTTGTGTCAAAGCCAAGAGCTTCATGCTGTTCTTCTACCACTGTGCTCCACATCATCAACAAGAGTGGGAAACAAGTGAAGGAAAGAGGTACTCTTTATACAATTTGATTTTTTTTATTTGACATTATTGAACATTTGGGAGGTGTACAGAAAAAGTTAATTGTCCTGTCCCCACCCTTTTGCATCAACAAAGCCGATATTCACAGCCAATGTGAATTCTTTTCTTTCCTTTGTTGCAGTTTTGAAAAGCAATTTTCTCTTTATGTTTTATATGCTTCTTGAGTCTCTGTGATGTTCAGACTTTCCACTGCATTCAATTTTGTTCAATTCCCTGGAGCTGTTTGGGTCAGAGTCTTCTAGGAATAATTACCATGCTAGAGATCATGGTGCTATGTGCACCCATGTTGGGTGTCTCTTAAGTATCATAAGTATCAGGGACTGTGCCAGATGTTGAAGAAAAGACATTGTCCGGGACAGACTCCCTGCCCCCAAGAAATTATGAGGCTGATGGGGAGGCTGGTTGTATAAGCAGACGATTTCAACAAATAGTGAGGTGTCCTGTGATAAGAATAAGCCACACAAGTCCAGGGATGCATTTGACCCACACCAGGGTTTAAGGAGGACTTCCTAATCTGAATTCCAAATGACGAATAAAACTTAGTAAGGATGGGGGAGAGAGAGAGAGAGAGAGAAGGGCATTGCAGACTCAGAGAAGAGCAAGCTGGGAGGTAGGGGGCAAGAACTTTGGGACTCAAAGCAGACTTAGATGCAGCATGATCATACTACCAGAATTCCTATTTCACAGATGGGGAAACTAAGGCCTTTTTGAGGTTACAGTCCTATTACACAGGCTAGCTCATTCAGTGGTTCTTCTCAACCTTTACAGAAGCCAATGAATGAGATTGTCTATGCTGATTATCCTGCAGACCTTGTAAAAAGTGCATCCTGAAAGACAGGAGATGTGGATCATACATGCCCCTGAATCTTTACCCCCAGCCCTGGATTCAGAAAGCCTTACCTTATACTCCCTAGTTGGCAAGATTGGACTGCACGTCAGCTGTCTGTGTACACAGTAACTGCTTCCTCCTGGCCAAGCTAATGATATTTGGAATCCACATGTGAACTGACCAGTAGAGAATGCAGTAGATTCTTAGAAAAGTGTCTGGGGATTCTGGGATCAGGGACTCCTGGTGGTATAGAAAGTAGAACACAGTTATTAAGAGGTTGCATTCTGTATCTTTACCCACTTCCATCTGTACCCCAACTCCACCATTTACAAGCTGTGCCCCCTGAACAAACGACTGTATCTCAGTCTCCTCACCTGTAAAATGGGGATAGGAGTAGTTTCCACCTGGAGCGACTCGGTGTAGGTACAAATGCTTGCAAAGATCTTGACTGAGTGCGTGGTGCATTCTAAGCACCCAGCACATGAGAGCTGTTTGCATTATCTTATTTTAATCCAAACCAAGTCCCAGAATTGTTTAGGCCTAGCTATTTCCACGGACATACTGTTTTTAATACAGGTTTGTGCTGGGCATAAAGCGACAGGGAGACGCCTTATACTGCAGAGCGCCTCCAATGTCCTGCAAAGCCTCCCAGGCGCGATCAGGAATGACTCAGTGTGGGGGAGTTATTTTGGTTCACCCTTTGCTCTGCTCTGGCTGTTCAGATAACTGGGCTTGGCCTGACTTTGCAAGACCAGCCAGACTGAGCATGGAAGTGTCACCTCAGACTCTCAAGCTGTCTTTGATATGCCTGCTGCCTATGGGAGAACTATTTCTCATAGGCTAAAGCAGGGAGGGGAGAAAACATGTTTTAAAACTCTGCAAGTATTAGGAATTATACAGAGATTGAAAAGCCCTGCTTTGAGAGTCAGAGTAAGCTTGGTTCCGATTTTGGCCCGGCTGCTGCCTTGCTGTGTGACCTTGGTCTTATAGCTCGTCTCTCTGAACCTCAGGTCCCTCATTTCTAAAATGGGAACAGTTCTGCCCACCCTTAATTGGGTCATCATGAAGATTAAACAGGATCCTAATAGGCTAAGTGGTTGGTACTGCGCTTGGGATGCAGAAAACACTCCAGTAAATTCTAGCTACCTTGTGATGGAATATTTATTCATTCACTTAGAAAAAAATATATCTAGGGGCTCCTGGGTGGCTCGTTATGTGTCTCCTTCTCGCTGCTTCACCCCTGCTCATGCTGTGTTTCTCTCTGTCTCAAAAATAAATAAACATAATTTTTTTAAAACAAAAAGATATCTAAACATTGTCTATATATATCTGCCTGTGGATAGATGCTGGAGATACGGTTGCAAACATAGATGTGGTCTCTGTCCTTATGAAGCTCAGTCTGTCAAAAAAGAAGGACAAGGGGCGCCTGGGTGGCTTAGTTGGTTAAGCGTCCAACTTTCGCTTAGGTCATGATCTCACGGTTCGTGGGTTCGAGCCCTGCGTCGGGCTCTGTGCTGACTGCCAGCTCAGAGCCTGGAGCCTGTTTCAGAGTCTGTGACTCCTCTCTCTCTGACCCTCCCCTACTCATGCTGTCTCTCTCCTAGAAATAAATAAAACATTAAAAAAAAAAAAAGAAGAACAGTAAGCAAGTTAAAAACATATTTATATATGTATAGCTGTATATGTATATTTATATATGTGTATATGCATGCATATATGTGTATACAATTTATAAGGTATATATAATGTAAATATGTGTGTATATATACACATTTATATATGTATTATATGTAATTATTATATATTATACATTATATACATGTCATATGTATATATGTGTTATATGTGTGTATATATTATATATGTTACATGTTACACATTATATACATTTAATGTGTATTTATATATGTGTATATGACATGTGTATATAACATGTGTATTGTATATTATATGTATTCTAGTATGTATATATTATATGTATATATATAATTATAAATAGGAACAAAAGTTTTGTGAAGGCATCAACCAGAGTGCTGGGATCAGGGATCAGTGACTGCCTGATTTAAACCTCTTTAAAGAAGTGACCTTTCAACTAAAGGAGATGAGTAGGGAGTTGTTGCAGTAGGAGCAAAGGAAACAGCATGTGCAAAGGCCCTGTAAGGGGAAAAAATGAGCTTGTCCTGTTTGAGTCAGAACCAAGTCCACTCTGGCTGGAATTGGTAAATGAGGTAAGTGTGGTCAGAAATGGAGGGTAGAGAAGTAGCCAGGTTCTGGAACACATAGGGCCTTGCAGTGTTTAGAGGTAATCTGAGAAGAGCAGGAGGGAAGCTACTGAGAGGTGTCAAGCAGAAGAGTCCATGAATTAATTCCTTTTTTGAAATCTCGCTTTGGCTACTGGGTAGAGAATGGACAGTCAGGGAAGACCAGCTGGGAAGCTGTTATCGTCATCCAGTGAGGCAGCACAGGTTCAAGGTCTATTTTGAAATTAAAGTCAATAGTGGTGTCGAGGGATAAAAGAGAGAAAACAGAATTAAGGACGCCCCTTGGGTTCCTGCTTGAGTGACTGACCAAAGCAGGTGGTTCCAGTTACTGGGGTGGGAAAGATTTTGGAGAGTGAACTGAGATTAGCTCTAGGCTCTTGCAATTCTAACATTGAACGTGTCTATCAGCAGCAACAAAGTGTCTTCAGCATGTGGAGGCATCTTCTATATTGATGTAGTTAGATGGGTGCGCAGAGATAGCTGCAGGTATAGAGAAACCTCTTCCCACACTAGGGTCTGACTATTCCATCCCTTTATTATTGATTCAGGGTCTTTCCATTACATCCCTTTTTTTTTTTATCTCCTTCAAAGCACCACGACAAACAGAATTATCTTGTTTATTTCTTTTTTTTTTTATCTTGTTTATTTCTTTTCTTAGATACCATCTATCTTCCCAGCTGGAATGTAAGGTTGGAGGGTGGGACATTTGACTCTTGTTTACTGTCGATCCCCAGGGCCTAATGCTGAACCTGGCACAGAGTAGGTACTCCATACATTCCCCTTGAAAATGTAAGTATATATGTTGACAGCGTATGTGTGTATTTTTCTCTAAGTAAGCTCTGCACCCAAGGTGGGACTCCAACTTGTGACTCCAGATTGAGAGTCGCACACTCTACCTCCTTAGCCAGCCAGGCTCCCTGGTGATGTATGCATTTGACTTCTATTGCTTGCCAAAGGGCTCCATTTCATGTCACTTAGGTGGCCAAATGGATTCAGTAGGGTGTCTCCATGGGTTGGGGAAAGCCTGAGGCTGGTCTCACTAGGCAAGTTGCACACGGCCGCGAATGCTGTCCTCCTTCCCAGGAGGACAGGATTGCAGTTCTGGTGAGGAGAGAGCCAGAAGGGGTCTTGATGCAGGGACAAATGAATGTCATGAGCTTTTGGTTATGGAAAAGGGGCGGTTGGTGGCCTTCCAGGAAGACTTGACAATGTCGATTGACTGTAGGAAGAGTTAATAACTACTCCCAGCCCAGCCAACCAACTGGGCTCAGTTGCTAAGCAACTGCCTCCCCAGAGTTATATAATATGTAAGAGAAACACTCTTTTTTTTTTTTTTTGCAAATGGAACACAGGCTTTCTGGGTGACAAGGGCTTTTCACTTGATGTTTCTGATCTCCGGTTGACTTGGGTGAGTTAAACATGAGCATGGCCTTGAGGTAGCTTTCAAGCTCCCCTGACCAAAGAGAATGCCTTCATCCAAAAAGGGATGCTTTTGGAGAGAGGGATCAAATGGTGATCTGTGTAATTCTTCTTCACTCGCATGGAATTCCTGGGGAAGTCTGGCATGGTTCAGTCTCCCTCTGTGGATTCTCCTGAGGGCGTTGGTGGTGAATCGGATTCCCTGAAGATTTGACCAAACTTCCAGCTGGATTTGGGCAAAGAGGGAGAAGAAGCTGCTGGTCTACCAAGGTTTCACTAGCTCATGGAATTACCCATCTCCTTGGTCTCTGAGACAACAAACGTGGATTGAATAAATGGATAAATGACTCATTCAGGGATCGCAGTGCTGTTTCAGAGAAGCAGAGAGGGGTTCAGGGGTGAACCACAAGTTTTGAAGCCAGGCGGAACGTAGTTCAAGTCTGGGCTCTTGATTACTTATCCTCTCTGAGCCTCAGTTTTCTCATCTGTAAAATGGGGGTGATGATGATGCTGCTTTGATGATGATGATGATGAAGATGATGATAGAATCGGCCCTCCTAAGTGCTTTACATGGCTGTGCCTAAGATCTGGTGAGATCAT
Source organism: Proteles cristata cristata (assembly GCA_017311185.1). NCBI lineage: Eukaryota > Metazoa > Chordata > Mammalia > Carnivora > Hyaenidae > Proteles > Proteles cristata. Next base: position 981,491 of record JAESUZ010001906.1, on the reverse strand, counting down.
AGCTGCGAAAGTGCTCCAGAAAGCCCATGAATTATGCTGACCTGTAACTTAGCTACAGGGGGTTCCTCTGGACAGTCATGGCATGGATGCTGATGGCAGGAGCACATATGTATATAGAGATGATGGCAGGAAAAAAACAAAATAAATTCAGGAAGGGATCACAGGTTGAGGGCAACTCATCACGAAGGTGCAACTGTGAATTTGCATGATAAGTGTGTCTGATTTGGCTGATTGGCAAAAGTGGTTTATGGAACAAGCCCTCCCACTAGATGCCTTGAACGCTGTGTTTCTCAAGTCCTGAAGGAACCGGAAAACTTTAAAACACAGAGATGCCAAAATTCCACTCCAGACCAGTGGATCCAGAATCCGTGCTTTTTTTAGCTTTCCAGATAATCCTGTAGAATATTTACGGAGGCCTTTACTACATGCCAGGCACCATACTAAGGACTTTGCATCTGGTATCTCAGTTCATCTTCACAAGACTCTTGTGAGATGAATACAATCACCTGCACTTTATAAGTGGAGAAAACAGAGGCACAGAGAAGCTAAGTGACTTGCCCAAGGTCACACAGGTAGTAGCAGAGAGGGACCTCAATTCTAGCTCCAAAATCCTACTCTTAATCATCCCAACGTATGGCTTCCCCAGGCGCACTGAAGATGTGACTTAAGGCACAATGATAATTCCATTTAATCCCACATTTCTAGGATCTTATTTTGGGGTAAAGCAAGACTCACCCTTGCAGTCTGTGTTAGTTATTTGTAATATTAAGCCAATCGCTGTGACAGACAGATCAGAATATAATTGTGGCTCAACCAAGATGGAAGTCAGTTTCTCTGTCAGTGTGGAAAGTCCAGAGCTAACAAGGCAGATCTGGAATGAGCAGGGACCCCAGGCTGCTTCTAACTCATTGCCCTGACATCCTCAACATCCGGTTTCGTTCACAGCATCCGGGGTGGCTGTCCCAGCTCCAGGCATCATACCCACCTTGCAGCCAACGAGAAAGAAGAGGTGATCACTTCTCTTTGAGGGCATTACCGGGAGGTCATGTTCCTCACTTCCCATTGGCCAAAACACAGCCGTGTGGCCACATTCAACTACAAGAGAGGCTGAGAATTGTAGTAGGCTCTAGGTGGTCATGTCTCCAGCCAAAATGTGGAGATTTTATTATGAAAGGAAAAAGGTGGGGGAGAGGAATTGGGGAACAGACCCTAGTCTCAGCTTCTCAAGTTCTAGGGGAGTTATTCTCACGAACGTGGGGAGGCAGAGGGGTGATCCGAGTCACTGGAATGTCATGGCAAGTCTCAGCTACCAAGGACAAGTGAGAGATCGTTGGTTCTGGACAGGCTTTAAAATAAAGCTTGTCTGGCCATTGGGAAAATGAGAAGATTGGTTTTTCGAGACTAGAAAACGTTGACCCGACTCACTTCCGCATTAGCAACGGCAAAAGTCAGCCCATTGCCAATAGCCAGCTAACCTTCGGCACCCACGCCCAGCTCTCAAGTTGCCCAGGGCCTTGGTACTGAGCAAGGACAGTGCACGGCACCTAACATCTGCCTAGTGCCCCCCTTTGGGGAGAATCTCAAGCCAGCTTTCTCCAGAACAGACAGCCTGGGAGGGAGGGGGACATCTGGGAAGGGATTTAAGTCGTGTCTGTTCATCCGAGAGGAAACCCATGGGTGGATGACGTTGGGAGCCACTTTCTACAGGATGATAACTTAAGGGAGAGGCAAAGCAATCTCTTTAATTACATTGGTTTGATTCGTCTACCTGACGCTTTGGGGGAGAGGTTAATTTAATTGATGCTTTCATATGTGCAGTCTCATTTCCTCCGGTTGTTTCCAAAACATATTTATGCGGCAACACTTAAGCAAAGAGAGGTACATCCAAGGGCCCGAGGCACAGATTAATTCCAAACTGTCAGTGTGGCTTTTTAGCAGTTTGGTGAATTCCCTTCTGCTAATTTGTTCTCTCGGCAAATGGGTAGAGCTCTTTTTTAGCACTCCAAGATTGGAAGCTGTTGGAGATTCGGCCCCATGGGTCTTTAGACTTTAACTGAACTAACAACAAAGAGAAGGAAAGGGAGCTGGCATCTCCAGAGCACCTCCCCACCCCCCACGGCCTGTTAGAACTGCCCCTTTTCCTATGTTAGCACCTTTCATCCTGCTTACCCTTGGCCAGAGTCCTTGCCATGCCCTTGACATGGATGGGCCCCTTCAAATCTCCTGGCAGCTCTCTGAGATTGGGATTGCTCTTACCATTCCCGTTTTACAGATGGCGAACTGAGACTCCGTGGTTAAGTCAATCAGCACAATTACTTAGTAAAACAAACAGCAACAACAACAACAACAACAAAAACCTAAACCCTAGCACCTCTAGGAAGTGTTAGGCTGAGATTGGAACACTTCGGGTTCCCAAGGCTTGCTGGCTCCCGCTCCTTCCTTCTCCATTCCTCCTCCTCCTCCTTTAAACTCCTTTTTTTAAGTATTGAAACTTAAAAAAAGTGTGCCTGTCTGTGTTTGTGTGTGTGTATGCATACGTGTGGGCATGCGTGTGGGGGTTTATGTGGACCCCACCGTCCTTTCAATAAATTTTTTGAGCTCTGCAAGCCAGGGTTGGTGGGTGGTGCTGGACAGTCAGCATACAGCCTCTGCCTTCACAGATCTCGCTGCCTAATGGGAGGAAGGGTCCTCCCTCTTCTTCCACCCCAACACAGGGCAGTGCTCACGGCTTGTGCAGTCCCCAGTGGCCACCACCTTCGCAGGGCCACTTTGTTGGCCAGGATCTCACTGTGCCCGGACCATGGCAGGGCTCTATTCGAGAAGGGGTGGAGGGAGAGATGGAAGGCGGTATGGTGCTGTGGGCACAGCACAGCATTTGGGCTCGGTCCAAGCCTGCTTGGTCCTGGATTCCTGGGTGCCGTCAGCCTTCCCAGCCTCCAGACAGTTGCTGGATTTGTCACCCTAAAGGACCTCTCCGATCACGTCTGCCCTGGGATGAAACACGTTCCACGCCCCTCTCAAGCCTCAGACAGAGCCCAGCCTTCCCAGCTTCTATCCGGTGGCCCGAGTAACACACCTTAGCTCAGCTTTACGGGTGGATACCACCATTTAAATGCACCAGTTTTGGCACTGACTGCCCGTATTTAAAGCCCATCCTGCCACCATTTGCGACAGCTGCCTAAATTTCTCTGAGTCACAGTTTCCTCATCTCAAAAATGGGCATAACAATATCTGCCCTGCAGTATTGTTGACAAGAATTAAATGAGCTAATGCATCCAAGGCATTTTTCACAGGCTTGACCCAGAATAGGAGCTAACAGATGGTTACTACTATTATTTCTCGCCTTCCTCTTTCTTTTCTCCTCCTCCTTCTTCCTCGTCTTCCTCTTTCGCTCCTCCTCATTCTTCTTCCTCTTCTCCTCCTCCTCCTCCTCCTTCATCCTACTATTATTTTCTAAAAGAGGAGAGAAAAGTTGAGTCCAATCTTCTATCCTCCCTCATAGTCGTGTCGATATCCACAGGCATCTCTTTAAAGGAACGGTTAAGTCTCTGATTCATGTACAAGCTGAATCTGTTGCTAGATGATCCCACTAACAGAATGGGAAGGCCAGCCCCCATCTCCCTCAGTCACAGTGTGGTGCAGCTGAACAGGCACCGAGGACCTCACGGGTTTCCATAAATTCACGATGGCACATTCTCTAATAGACAGTGAAGGAGGCATGGGCTGTCTCCAGAATGTTCCTAACCTTTGAGATTGATGGATGAGAAAGCCGCCCAGCCTCCTCCCCCAAAACTCCCTCGAGGCCACTGTCAGACACAGAATCCTAAGCCAGAGGGACAAGGAGGCGACAGGGGTTAACTCTGATATTCTTCTACCAGTAAACAATTCATCAATTTTATGTCTTACTTTTTTCTGATGAGGTTAGTGGTGGAAGAGAGGGAGAGTTTAATGATGGTGTGGGCGGCAGGGCCAACTTGCCCTTCAATCACAGCCACACAAAAATAGAGCAGACCTTTAGACGAACGATCAGCCCCTGGATGATTTAGATTATTCTCTGCCAACCGTGTTACAGAGCCTGCATGCGACACATCATTCATCATCATTAATTAACATTTAATACAAATAAGAAAGAAAATGAACACCCGGGCTGCAATAATTTTCCTTAATTGTAATACTTGTACCGCACTATGTAATTCTCAAGTTCTTAGCGAAGTTTCTTTATGTACCACTTTTGTGTTCCTTTCCCAACTAGCTGAGGATGGATTATCACTACCGCTCCCTCTAGCGGAGCAGTTCCTGGAATTGCCCTGGTCATAAGCAGCGAGCTCCAAATGTGTGTCCTTGTGATGGATTTATGAATAGTCCAGATATCGGTGTCCCGATCATCGCTTTAGGACCCGTGACACTGTAAGGAAACAGAAACACTTCCCCACAGACATTTGCTACAGGAGTAAATGAAATCACAGCTTCCTCTCATCTCTGCCATGCACCTGTACCTGGATTCTTCCCCATCGTGCATCTTCATCCATGTAGGCTGTCCTTATATCTCTGGGAAGTCTTCCCTGGAACTTTCCAGATTCAGTTAGGTGAGATCTGATGCCCTCCTTGGCCTCGGATGTTTCCCTTCATGGATAGCAGCAGTGATGCATGTTAACGTTGACTTTTATGTCCATCCTTCCCACCAGTACCGGAGCTCCTCAAGGTGAAGGCTGTCGCCTGTTCATCTTTCTACCAAGCAGTAGACATCTAGAAAGTGTTGGCACAGCTTTTTGCATGGATGAGTCAAATCACTTATTTTTGTCCTCTGTCACATTCCTTCCCTCTCTGGGGACTAGTTCCCCTAAGTAAAACAAGGATGTAATGATCACAGGAACACTTAATAAGCGCACGTACATGTGCGCGCGCGCACACACACACACACACACACACACACACACACACATATGCCAGGTGTCAATTTGCCATTTCAACCTCAGACCAACTCTAGAATGTGGACACTTTATCATCCCCATGCTGTGATGTGAAATGGAGGTTCAGAGAGGTATGGGAACTAGACCAGAGTCCTGAAACTATCGGGGATTAGATCCCCAGTATGTTTCATTCAAAGACCTCAGGACCTGAACCTTCATGGCATCCTGGTTGCCCTGCCCCACGAGGGCAAGCCTAAGCTGTATCTTAAAGCGCCCTGCATGATGTAGTCTCTAGAATCTGAAGAGGAAAAGAAGTAAAGAAGAGAGAGAAAGAGCGTGTAAAATGATATTTCAGCGTCCCTTTCTGATTATTTGGTAAGAAGTGTGTTACAGCCAGGCTTTGAATGGAGAAATAAAAAAATCCAAAGTGACTCCCTAGATGTTCCAGATCTTAAGACTTCTTACTTCTAGAACCCACTCTGCAAATCTTCATACCCGCACCTTCTGTGGCCTTGGGGGCATATTTTCATCCCTATTTCTCTTTGCTTTTCCATCTGCAGCACAAAGATTCCATTAGATAAAATCGTTCGACACATGTTTATTGGGTATCTGCTATGTGCAGGCACTGCATGGCAGGACGCAATACACACATGGCTCCTCTTGGCACTTTTAATCTGCTTGGGAAGTAAAGTGTGATACACACGATCATTTATTTATGTATTTATGCATTTATGTATTTATTTAAGGGGTGAGTGGGGGAGGGGCAGAGAGAGAGGGAGACAGAGAACCCCAAGCAGGCTCTGCACTGTCAGCGTTGAGCCCAATGCGGGGCTCGAACTCACAAACCGGGAGATCATGACTGACCCGAAACCAAGAGTCAGACACTCAACCACCTGAGCCACCCAGGCGCCCTGATCATGTTCATAATCTTAAGTACCATTGCGACGGAACACAGTGCTTGGAAAGAGCAGTACAGAGGACTCTAAAATCTGTTGTAAGCATTTTACATGCACTGTCACATTAAGTTATGAAGTAGATGCGATTACTACTGTCCCCGTTGTACAGATGAGAAAACTGAGGTTCTGAGAGGTTAAGGAGTTTTGGCCAAGGTCACATGGCTGCTGAGTGACACACCCAAAATCTAGGCAGTCTAGCTTCAGAGCCTCTGTTCACCTGGACCTATTGCTCTGAGAGCATCTAAAATGGGCATCTGATGTGGTCTGGGAGTTGGGAAAGGCTTCCTTGGGGGAGTATCTTTTCTGCTGGGAGTGGAAGATGGGAAACAGTTTAGTAGGTATAGAGCAGGCAGAAGAGCATTCTGCCAGAGGGAACAGTGTAAGAGAGGGCTCCCAGCTGACGAGGCATGAGTGAGCCAGAGACAGGAGCAGAGATACTCTAAGGAGTTGTGGCTCCAGGGTCCTACCTTCTGGATCCGTTGTCTGGATTTTCCGACAATGTTCTCAAGAAGCTTCACAAAAATTCCTTGCTGTGGTTCTGTGCACTGACCCTGCTCAGCTCTGATGAAAGGCCTCACTTCAAACCGGCATGACAGGTGACAACCAGCAACCCAGGCTTGCTAAGCAAAAAGACCCGTGTCCTGTAACCAAGAGATAGCGGAACCCCCAGACTCAATTCCCCCTACCCCTAATTTTCCTCCTGATTATCCTTTCCATTGATACAATTGTCAAAGTAATCTCAACGGCAAATCTAAAGAGAGATGAGACTCCATTATTTGGTGGATTTCAGCACCTCTCCTGCTCAAGGATAAGCACAGCTCTCTTTGACACATGCCACTGACTTAAACACTGCCTACTACTGCTGACCTGGCATTCTAGGCCCCATCGAGTCTGGTTTCTCTTTGTTCTTAAGAGTCCTCTTCAATGATTTCCATCTACCAGGATAGCCTTGTCATTGCCGATAAATAGGCCCCAGTTGCTACCTGTGCGGAATTTGTCACCTGAGATGGGTCCCCTACTCCCCTTTTAAGATTTAACTCTCACTTGACTTCCTTTCTGAACTCCTCCCTGATTGCTTATCCCACAAAGACCTTGGTTCAGTTCACTTTTGCACTGTTTTCTAACTACACCCTGACTATAATTCTTCCTGGGGCGCCTGAGTGGCTTAGTCGGTTAAGCTTCCGACTTTCACTTAGGTCATGATCTCGCGGTTCGTGGGTTCGAGCCCCGCGTCAGGCTCTGCGCTGACTGCCAGCTCAGAGCCTGGAGCTTGTTTCAGTCTGTGACTCCCTCTCTCTCTGACCCTCCCCTGCTCATGCTCTCTCTCTCTCCTAGAAATAAATAAAACATTAAAAAAATTTAAAAAATAATAATAATTCTTCCTTGCTGAAACCGCTGTTTCTCTAGGTAGGAGTCTTGGATCACCCATGTCAGAATCGCCTGGGGACACCTCTCCAAAATGTGATTTCTGGTCCCCCAACCTAATCTCTCTGCACCAGCCCCTGGGGACTGGGGAGAGGAGGGGCTGGAATTGGCATTTCAGCAACTCCTCTAACCCAATCATGCTGATGTTGAAGGACTATTGCTCTAACCAAATAGCTTTCTTCTTGAATTAATTTTAATTCTCCTGAGAGTCCTTTCAGAAATCAATTTAACAGAATCTGGTTCTCTTCAAGAGAAGGAATCAAGCCTTCTTTATTTTCATGCATCTGTCAGTGACTGGTTAGTACTCTCCGGGATGATTTGAGACTCTGGCCTCTCTTCTCCTCCCCCCACCACAGCCACTACCCTGTTCAGGCCACTGTCTGTGCTCACAGGAATTATCATTCCAGAACTTCCAACCAAACCCTTCAAGCCTCCAGTGTATACATCTTGCACCATTTTGCTGGAGTGTCTTACCCCAAAAGAGCCTATGATGGGTCCCTCTATGCTGGCACCATCTCAGTGATCTTTCTTATAGAATACACCCTCCAGTATCCCCTACACAAATATGACCCCTCACAGCTTAAACACATGATGAATTTCCAGCTTTATTCCCACCACTCCAGACAATGTTCCCCCTCATAAGCCTTGGCAAATGCTGTTACTAGTATCTTGAATAATCTTGCCCTCTTATAAACCACTGTTCACCCTTTACAAGCCAACCGAAATTGTTCCCTCTCTGAGAAAATTAGCACAACTATCTTCTTTTCCCTCAATTCTTACCCTGGGGCACAGATTGTAGCTCTTTCTTCTGTGGCCTGAGAGTCCTGCATAGTATGTAATTTTTAACACATTTAATTAAGTGCTTTTTTAAAAATATGTTTATTTTTGAGAGAGACAGAGACAATGAGAGAGCATGAGTCGGGGAAGGGCAGAGAGAGAGGGAAACAGAATCCAAAACAGGCTCCAGGCTCTGAGCTGTCAGCACAGAGCCTAATGCGGGGCTCAAACTCATGAGATCATGACCTGAGCCAAAGTCAGATGCTTAATGAACTGAGCCATCCAGACACCCCTAAATGAGTGCTTTCTATTTGCCAGATGATTAGTGTCTTTTACATATGTTATACCTAACCTTCCAAAAACCCTATCTAGTAGGTACCACTGTTACCATCTCCTATTTTGCTATTTTGAAAACAAGAAAACTAAAACCCAGAAAGGTAAAGTCACTTTTCCAAGATTACACAGCTAACAAGTTGGAGAGTCGAGATTTAGATCTATAGCTATCTGACTAACACTAGGCTGTGACCAATAACATTCAAAAACTCAAAAACCCAGAAAGGACAGGCTGACCATGATCTGTGTCAGAACACTGAGATGGTCCAGCTATCCATATTGCATATTGCATTGTCTATATGGTAAATGAGATAATCAGAGTATTCTAGGAAATAGAAACAGTATTCATTTTAGGTGCTGCCACATAAACCAGAGAAATCCATTTTAAACTCAGCTGTCAGAGAAAGGTGGAAGAACCCAGAGAAACCAAGCCATCTCATTGCTAACAGAAAAATTGAAAATGGCATTGAAGCATTGGACTTAAAGCTAATCTTCTATGCCTTATGAAGCCACTGTAATTTATTTTGAAAGCTCCAGGGATAATTTATTCCTAAGAGGGATCTCTGGAATAATCCAGTGTGTTTTTAAACCTGGCAATCCTCATTTCCTCCTAAAATTCTGTCTAAATCAAAAAGCATAAAATTCAGAATTGGCTGTATGAGATATTGGCATATGGGGGGTCATGCTTGCTGAAGGTAAATGTTGGGGAAGGTATTTTCTCTCATGGTGTTCTTTTACTGTTGTTTTTTCAAGTCATTTGGACCTATAATTGTTACAAGATAATGGAGAGGAGGAGGCAACATAATATTCCTCTTGCTATGACACCACAAAACTTGGTAACCACCCTAGAGGCAAATAATAAATAATTATTATTTATTTAAGTAAAAGAATTATTATAAGCTTTGCAATCAGAACTGAAATCTTGGTTCTATCAATTACTAACTTCATCACCATAAGCCATACACGTAATCTCTGTGACCCTCAATTTCTTCATCACAATGGAAACTGAATATTTATCTCACAAAATTATTATTAAGATCAGGTGAAATAATCCAGGGAGGTAACTAGCATGTAGTAGATCCTCAGTAAATGGTAGTTGTCATCATATTAACATTTTTTAATGTTTATTTTGAGAGAGAGAGAGAGAATGAGCAGGGGAGGAGCAGAGAGAGAGAGACTCCCAAGCAGGCTCTGCACTGTCAGCATGAAGCCCAGTGCAGAACTCAGTTTTACTGTGAGATCATTACCTGAGCCGAAATGAACAGCCAGATGCTTAACTGACTGAGCCACCCAGGCACCCAGTCTTTAATATATATGTCAATAGGGGTGAACTTAAATCTTCCATCTCAGTTTTTTTGTCTCTTTTTTCTTCTTCTGTTCCTCTTTTCCAGCACTCTTTTGAATTATTTCATATTTTTACAATTATATTTTAATTTATTTTTCATGTATCATACCACTTCATGTAAAATTTAGAAAACTTTCAACCATTGACCCTTGCATTGACCCCCTCAACCACCATCCTTTATGCTATAGTTGTCACGTGTATTATATCACGTTATAATCTCACAACACAGTGCTATAAGTTTTGCTTTAAATGGTCGTACATATGTCTTAATTAAGATAAAAGGTTTTTATATTTACTTAAAAATTGGCTATTTCTAATGTGCTTATTTTCTTCCTGAAGAACTTAAGTTTCTATATATCAATTTCCTTTAGCCTGAAGAATTTCCTTTAATTCTACCAGATGATGAATCTTAATAGTTTACCTTTATTTCAGCTTTATTTTTGGAGGATATTTTAGCTGGATATAAAATTCTGGGTTTTTTTTTTTTTTAAATGTTTATTCTGAGAGAGAGAGAAAGCAGGGGAAGGGCAGAGAGAGAGGGTGGGGAGAGAAGCCAAGCATGCTTCATGCTGTCAGTGCAGAACCTGACATGGGGCTCGATCCCGTGAACTGTGAGATCATGACCTGAGCTGAAATCAAGAGTTAGATGCTTAACTAACTGAGCCACTCAGGAGCCCCTAGAATTCTGTTTTAAAAGTTTTTTTTTTCTCTTTTAGCACTTTAATGATATTACTCCATTGACTTCTGATCTCCATAGTTTATGATGAGAAATTCACTAACCTTTAAATTATCATAACCCTGCAGAAAATCTATTGGTTTTCTTCGGATGCTTTCAAATTGTTCTTTCTCTTTGATTTTAGTAGATTGACTATGATATGTCTTGACATAGTTCCCTTTGTATTTATACTGTTTGAAGTTTGCTGAGCTCCTTAATTCTGTCAATGTATGTTTTACCAAATTTAGGACATTTTCAGCCATAATATATTTAAGTATCTTTTGTACCCTATTCTCTTTCCTGTCCACTTCTGTGACTCCAATTACATGTATATTATACCTTTTGATACTACCCCACGAATCAATAAAGCTTTATCTTTTTTCTTCCTTCTCTTCCGATCTCATAATTTCTTTTAGTCTGTCTTCCAGTTTACTGACACTTACCTCTGTATCTCCATTCTGCTTAAACCCATTCAGTGAATTTTTAATTTTAGATATGTTTTTTTAATTCTAGAATATCTGTTCATTTTTAATACTTTCTATTTCAATTTCTCTTTTCATTTATTTCAACCACATTTTCTTTTAGTTCATTGAACTTAGTTATAACAGCTTCCTTGAAATCTATGTCTCTTAATTTCAATATCAAAGTCATCTTGAGGTGAATCTAAGTTGATTGTCTTTTTTTTTCTGAATCTGTGTCAAATTTTCCTGATTTCTTTGTGTGTCAAGATATTTGGGGCTATATCTTGGATGCTGTTATATTGTGAAAACCTTGGATTTTGTTATCTTCCTCAGAAGAGTATTGATGTTTTGTTTTAGTTCGTGATTGATTTGGTTGGACCCAAACCAAACCCTGTATTTTGTCTGAGAATTCTAATCTCAGTTCAAGTTTCTTACCTTTAGCTGAACTGCTTATTGTCCTGTGTGAAGTTGATATCATATGTTTGAAATTCAGAGATCAGACAAAGATTTGGGCAGTTAATAATTGGAGATTCTTGTCTATTTCCTTTCAGGGATTTTTCCCTTTTTAGCAGCTGTGATAGCCCCCAACTTTGTCTTCTGGTTCTTTAGGCCAGAGAGATTATCAATTTCTTTTGGAGTTCTGGCTTCAGCATGGTCTAAAACTAAAAAAACACAAAAACACATAGTTCGTCTCATGCCATTCACTTCTTCCACATTTTGTCTGTTTTACAGAGTCTGCCAATTTTTGTTCACCTTCCAATGCCCTCAGAGTTAAGAGATATTTTCTATAGGAGAGTCAGACCATCCATCATCATCATATTATTACATTCTTGAAGGGTTTATAGTTTTTGATCTCTGAAGAAACATTCTTGGCATCTGAGTCTGGCTTACAAGATTTAAAGAAGGGTACTGTGCACCAAGTATCATGGTAACAAGTTGTGTGTGTGTGTGTGAGAGAGAGAGAGAGAGAGACGAGAGAGAGTGAGACAGAGAGACAGAGAAAGATTTATAACTCAGAATCTTGAGGTTGGTACTTTTGACTTTATTTAAAAATGAGTAAAACCACTTAGGCTGGAAATTTGGGTGACCTGAGTTCCAACCTGGTCCAGGGCAGGACTAAGTAGGTTTCTGAAAGGATGCCTGGGCATTCTTTACTATAATCACTTTGTCAGTGAATGCCAAATAAACATCCTGCATGTGCACCAATGGTCCCGGTAAATGAAACTATTACGGGTCATACATGTTGGGAGGATGGCTGTTGAGATATCCACTTCCTCAGCTGACCAGATTATTGCCTCATTTTTATGTTTTATTTATTTCTGAGAGAGAGAGAGACAGCATGAGCAGGGAGGGTCCTAGAGAGAGGGAGACACAGAATCCAAAGCAGGCTCCAGGCTCTGAGCTAGCTGTCAGCACAGAGCCCAACGCTGGGCTCGAACCCATGAACCACGAGATCATGACCTGAGCCGAAGTCTGACACGCAACCAACTGAGCCACCTAGGCGCCCCTATTGCCTCATTTTGAGTTGCCTTGTCTGTGAGTTGTCACAGAGGATGCTCCGTAAAGAGAAGGCACATCTTAGATCCATGATTGAGACACTAGAGGCAGCCCATAAGGTAAAAATCACATAGCACGGAACCATGGTCAAGAACCAATTTGGTCCTCTTCTCTATCATTCCAATTTGGGCCAGATTTTAACCCAGTCTTACAGCAGATTGTCATTTTTTCATTTGGCAAAATAGCTGATTTATTAGTTAGGGTAAGTAATGCTAGCTGCTATAACAAATAACCCCCAAATCACAATGACTTAGAACAATAAGATTCATATCTTGCTCATAAAATATCTGTTACAAATATTCCCATTCAACAGGCAACCTTCCTCGTGGCCATTCAAGCATGTAAATCCCTTCTCTCTGGAGACTCTACCAAGAGCTTTGGGCTTTGGAGTTCTTTGATGGGCACTCAGCATCCGTGTGGGAGACAAGTGAAGAGCAAATATGGTGGACCACATGGGGGATTTTCATGGACTGGGCCTGGAAGTGGCACAATCATGGACAGAACTCAGTCAATACCTCACTTCCAGGGAGCCTGGGATATGTAGTCGAGGTTTGTGCCCAGAAGGAAAAGAAAATAGGCCATAGTGATGACCCAGTATGCTCACCACACTTGTCTTATACTGTTATCTAAACTCCCTCGGTGGAGCAAGATGCACACACTTTGAGACACATGAGAGAGCCCGGACTAACCAACAGAGTAGCAAGTATTTGTGGCCTGTTGCTTGGTAGAATCTGGTGGAATGTCAAGCCAAATTGCCCCAATTATGTAACTTTCTTCTTTTTTTTTTTTTTATTGCTTATCTGAGCTTGCATAGTGAATCCATGTAACATAAGATATATCTGATGTGACTCAATTAGATGCATCTTATCTACAATGTTGGTTCTGCCCAGCATGGTGCCTGAAAGATAAAGGTGCTGAAGAAGGTGTTTGCTGAATAAAGGGATAGATGGAAGAGGAGGAAGGGAGGGAGGAAGGAAGGAAGGGAGGAAGGGAAGGAGGGAGGAAGGAAGGGAGGGAGGAAGGAAGAAAGAGAGGAAGATCAGTAGTAACACACATCTGGTGAAGCTCTGGGTACCACACACCCGTGTTAGCAACAGATACCATTTGTCTGTGAACCAGGGTGACAAAGTGGAGGATAACACAGCCCCACCACCTGGAGAATCACTCAGTATAAACCACCCTGGTTCCCTGGCCCTGCATCCCAGTGCAGACACCACCGCCCCCCATCTTCCCGTGGGTTCTCGTCGGAGATCTATCAGGCCAACTTCTGTTTGAGTAAAGATAAAGCAACAATAAAAGAAAAGAAACATTCCTGTGAACTAATCAAAAGCTTTAATCACTTCTCCCTGTTTCCTTCTGTCCCCTGGAGAGAAAGAGGGAGGGCTCCCATTCAGAGAGCTCATTTTCTTGAGTGGGCTCTGATAAAGGACAGAACATTAGGTTTTTATCTTCTCAGGGAACAAGGCACTGCTTTTAGAATTCATTGGGACATTTCGGAATGCAAACAACAGCGGAAGGCACTCGTGTGGTGATAATTTAATGTAATTCTGATGTCGGTGACGCGCCATGATGGCCCAGTCAGCTTGCGTGGAGGCGGCTGCTTTTGTACCTTGCCTGGGAGAGTGGGTGCGTGCGCAGCACCCTCACGCGCGCCTCCTCTCTTCCCATCCCTGTTCCCACCGTGGTTTCCTGATTCCAATCCAAGGGACTCCTTAGGAGACAAAGGAACTTGGAGATTTTTCTGAACTCCTGATCAGAAGGGTCCATAAGCCAAAACCACCCCACATGCATTTTGGGGCTTGGCCTGAATTATTTCACAACATTTTAAGTTGATTATTCCAACACCTGAACATGGATGGTTTTTGCACGAAGATTCCCAAGTTCAGGCATCTCTAGAAAAACCTGAAGGGCTGACAACATGGGGACCCATAGTCCCACACTCTTAGCAGTTGGCTGGGGTGGAGGGACAGGGCGCCTCCTTTAGTCTGACCTGGGGTTCCTGATAATGCCGCCGTGGCCGCCCCTGGTCCACCTCAGCATTTCTGTCTTCTGCCCATTTCCATGGGCAGCTCAGCCAATCCCCCTTAAGCTTTAGAATCCCCTGAGCCCTGGCCTTCCCATAGACTTGCCTGGGTTTCTCCATTTTCTTGCAGAAGACAACCACAGAAGGCAACTGAATCTGTACTGTTGACCTGGAAATTTCCATCCCACAAAAAGAGGGACTAGTTCAAGGTTTTGATTTTTTTTATTCAAGAGGCTTTGCTCCATCAACTTGCAACCCTGCCAAGGCATTTAGTTGATGGAGTCTGTGGGAATGAGATTGGGCCCTTAGAGGCATTGGCCACACTCTGCCATTTCACCGAAAAACAATGCCGTCTGGAAATAAGGCTCTGGGTGAGAATGCCATGTCCTTCTGTCCTGGATCCTGGGCCCGGAGGAGACAGTCTAAAGGAAGGGAGACTGGCTCTGCCCACCTGGCGATACTGCTGGTATGGGCTGCATAGGTTTCACTGTATATGTGTTGGAATCACAAGCACACTTCCATAATGCTTTAGGCTCAGAAGAACGCCTTATGAGTGATTTGGTCCAGAGGTTTTTTTCTATCAGGATCTGATAGAAACTGGAAAAGTGGGTGATGAGCCCCAGGGGCGGTTTGAGCTTCCTGATGCATTCATCAAATATTTATCAAACGCTCTTTTGCGACAGGCAGAAAATGATGAGCAAAAGCAGACAGCATCGGTGCCGTCCTAAGTGAGGGAAGGGCATGGTGCTGTGCCATTGCATAACGGGGATCCCAGCCTGGGCTTGATGGCCAGGAAGGCCCTCCCAGTGAAGTGATAAAATCGGAGGGGCAGACAAGCTGACAAGGTGAAGAAGAGCAGGTGGGACATGTGTCAGAGGAAAACGACAGCAGATTCGAGAGCCCGGGGACAGGAGGGCACATGAGCAGCACATAGAATTAGAAACATGTCAATGGGCTGAGATAAAATGCAGGAATGAGGAGGTTTCCAGCCATGCAGGGCCCTTTGGATCATAGTACAAGGCCCGGTCTTTATCCTGAGAAAAATTTAAAGGTTTTACAGCCCCGGGAGTCAGCCCATAATTGTACAAGGCACAGAGGCAGCGCAGGGGCCGCGGGTTGGTGGTCTCTACCCACACTTTGCTTGGATCCAGTTTTGCTCACTGCAATATTACAGACCCAAAATGACACTCTAAGAGAAAACTGTTGGGGTCAGTGACCAATGAGCCTTGAAGGAATGGTGGTTAAGAAAGAAGTTGGGGTGGCTTAGTTGGTTAAGCGTGACTTTCGCTTAGGTCATCTCGCGTTAGTGGGTTCGAGCCCCGCGTCGGGCTCTGTGCTGACTGCCAGCTCAGAGCCTGAGCCTGTTTCAGTCTGGAATGCGTGGTTAAGAAAGAAGCTTTGGAGTAAGCTTTATTCCAAACCAAGCTGTGCATCCTTGGGCAGTCCACTTCACCTCTCTGAGCCTGGTTTCTTCATGTGAAAAATAAGCAGTAATAGTGCTTGCCTCACAGAGATGTTCTGAGGATTACATGTGCTGATGATGTGTGTGAAGTGCTTTAGTACAAGACGTGGCACGTGGGCAGGAACCAATAAATGTTAGCTATTCTTAGCCATTCCCATATAAACCCATTTTCCCAGAAATGCTGCAGAATCCTAAATTCAAGGTTATGAGTTTCCTGGTGGAAAAGAAGAGGGAAATTAAAAACTTAAAAGTCTTGGGGCGCCTGGGTGGCTTAGTCGGTTAATCGTCTGACTTTCGCTTAGGTCATGATATCACAGTTCGTGGTTTTGTGCCCCACGTCGGGCTCTGTGCTGACAGCCAGCTCAGAGCCTGGAACCTGTTTCAGTCTGTGACTCCCTCTCTCTCTGACCCTCCCCTGCTCACGCTGTCTCTCTCTCTCTCTCCTAGAAATTAAAAAACAAAACAAAAAAACTTAAAAGTCTTGGAATAGCCAGAACTGCACAGAGGAACAATATCATGTGCAGTGTTCTGTGTGAGAATTTCCGGGCTGGGGCTCAGGCGGAATTTCAGGAAGGAAGCAGCTTGCCCAGAGGAAAGGCATGAACAGGCAGCAGTGCCTTGTTTTCAACAAGCCTAGGCCAGGAAACTTAGTACCGGTTGGCCCAGATCGGGAGAGAAAGGAGAGACGAGGGTGGGCAGCATGGGGTTAGAAAGTGACCCAAAGGAGAGAAAAAAAGTAGAACATAGAATCAGGTGTGGGGGACAGACAGGGTGTCAGGGAGGGGCATTAGAAATTGAGCTTTTAGTCCTGATGAACAAAACCGTATGCCTGGAGGTCATGAGCCTGGGTGCTGGAACTGGTTCTCTTCCTCTCGCTTGCTGTGTGCCCTGTGGCTAGTCATTTCCCTTTCTGGGCCTCCATTGGAAGAGGAAAGGTTTTAAGTAGGTCAGCTATAAGATTATTTTGCTCAAGGGCACCTGGGTGGCTTAGTGCGTCCGACTTTCGCTCAGGTCATGATCTCGTGGTTCGTGGGTTCGAGCCCCGCGTCGGGCTCTGTGCTGTTTGCCAGCTCAGAGCCTGGAGCCTATTTCGGAGTCTGTATCTCCCTCTCTCTCTGACCCTCCCCTGCTCACGCTGTCTCTCTCTCTCTCTCTCTCTCTCTCTCCTAGAAATAAATTTTTTAAAAAAGATTATTTTGCTCAGTTTTCATGAATCTAGCCATCTAGACAGGACTAGTTCTAACAATATAGACAGGATCTAGACAGATCTGTTGGCCCTGGTGGCCCAGGGATGGACACAGAGTTGGGATATAATGCAGAGAGTGGCTGAGGACTAAGGGCTGTGCAGAAAAAGGACATGAGCTTGAATCCTGACTCTGTCACTTGCGGGCACTGTGGTTTTCCTATATGAGCCTCAGTTTCCTCAACTGTAAAATATTTCAACTCTGACATGACACTGATTATAGATACCTAATATTTTAAGGGCCAGAAAAGATGCTGTCAATAAGACTGATCTACGGTGCATCCAGGTTTCCAAAAAGGCAACTCATTTCAGAGATTTAAAATGGATCTAGGGGTGCCTGGCTGGCTCAGTCCGTAGATGGTATGACTCTTGATTTCAGGGTTGTAAAGTTCGAGCCCCACACTGGGGGCAGAGATTCCTTAAAAATAAAATGTTGAAAATGTGTCTAAAAGTGGGGCGCCTGGGTGGCTCAGTCGATTGAGCGTCCAACTTTGGCTCCGGTGATGATCTCTCAGTTAATGAGTTCAAGCCCACATTGGGCTCTGTGCTGACAGCTCAGAGCCTAGAGCCTGTTTCCAATTCTGTGTCTTTCTTTCTCTTTGCCCCTCCTCTGCTTATGCTTTGTCTCCCTCCATCTCAAAAGTAAATATAAACATTTTAAAAATTTTTTAATGTATCTAAATGTAAATCAACTGGTGCATGAGAATCCGAGAAGTCCCTGGCATCTAACTAGTGCTCAGTGTGAATTTCTCAGTATTAATTAGGCAGGCACTAAATGAGAGTTTATTGAACTGAAGACATGGTTAAAAGGTGATACATACCTTTTAAAGGAGGAGAGAGAAACACTTCTTGAAAAATGTTTCTCAGAACTGAACTTCTATCAGTTTTTACATGGGAGGTACTTGGTTAGAAGGGAGAGCTGAATTATGGATGTGTAAAGTTCTGTCATAATTCTTTAAAATTTGTTTTTAAAACTGATAATGTTGAGTGAGATCATTGTACGGTTCACTTTTGGCCTAAGATACAGTTTTGAGTTTGCTTGGGGAGACCCGGGCTGTCTTTCCTGCTTTGGGGAACTGCCTCAGTGGACAATGCCCGCCATCTTGGAATGGCAAACCAAAATGACAGAGACAATTCTGCCTGTTCTCAAAGGAAAACTGGCTCCTAATGCACACGTAGGAAGAGATGAAAGCAAGGAAGAGAAAAAGAGACTCGATCCAGAAGGAAATTGGTGAGCAAGGCTGTGGGAGGTGGGAAGGAAAAACGGGAGCCACAAAGAAACCCTGTAAAGAAGTCAATGGGTGAATAGAAAGAATTCCTCAGGCCTTCATTTCTCAGCCTGAAGGTGATGCCCCAGCAGCTTGTATTGGGCTTAGGATCAAATTTTCAATTCCAGGGCCTTGTCAGGGATCATTTCAAATGCGTTCACCTCTGGGAAGAAGGGCCATTCGGAGAGCAGGGATCTGAGGAAAGGTGGAGGGCATCTTGTCTGATTAGCTGGGTCTTATCTGCAGAGCTGAGTGAACAGTCTAATGCGATAAGCTCTGCGAGGCGCTGAACCAGCCCGACGTCCCCCTGCCAGAAGCAAAGCAGAGGTCCCAGCTGCTCCTTATCAAATGACAGGAGCACTTGGTGAAGCCACGGAAATTGGATTTGAGTGATTCCCATCCTCCTTTCTCACCCTCCCCACGCCCCCCAACCTAGAGCATTCTGATCATCCAGCGAGTTAAAGGGACAGCTCTGGTGGGGAACAGTGCACAGAGAAGAGGAAACAAAGACCCGGGGAAAGCTGGGTCATTGTCAAGGACACACGGCTGGTTGGTTGGTGGAGGGGCTGGAAGTGGACCGCATTCTTTTGGCTGTCGCAGTCTTTCCCCTGAAGAATTTTGTCTTGAATTTTTCCAGGGAAGTCCCTCTACCACTGAGTCACTCTACAGCCAACCCATCCCCAAGGTGCTGGGTGTTTCATTGTCCGAATGCAGGATCGGCAGGTGGTGGTGTTGTCTTTTGTGCAGATAAAACCACATTGACCAGAGAATTGAGAGCCATAACTTACCAGGCACTGTGCTGTTAATTTCCACTGAATCCATACAACCACCCCCACAAGGTGGTGCCCACTACAGTTTGCATACAGGAAAACTGAGGCTCAGAGAGGGAAAGTCACTTGCTCAAGGCCACACAGCCAGCAGGTGCGCAGTTGTATTTGGCCTGCACCCCAGGTGTCTGGTGTCAAAGCCAGAGCTCTTGACCACCTGCCCAGAAGAATAAATGGGCAGAACAGGGATTTGAATCCAGTACTCTTTTTTTCCCCCTTAACATTTATTCACCTTTGAGAGAGAGAGAGAGAGAGAGCATGAGCAGGAGAGGGGCAGAGAGAGAGGGAGACACAGAATCCGAAGCAGGCTCCAGGCTCTGAGCTAGCTGTCAGCACAGAGCCCGACGCGGGGCTCGAACCCACTGAATACAACACTCTTGACTCATATAGCCCATTACTACTGATGATAATATGATAACAGTAACTGTGATTATTATCTCACTTATCCTGCTCATGAACTGGTATGACAGCCACACTCACCCAGGGTCACCCTGCTAGAGAGGAGCGGAACTTGGACTCCAAACCTGCCCACCACCACCCCATTTTCAGCTTCCATAGTGCTATTTTCAAACTCCAACCTTGATTATGCCAGCCCACTGCTCACAAGCCTCCCACCCTTAAAACCAAACCCACACTCCCTCTCGGGACTCATAGGACATACATAATGCAGCCCACTTGCATCACTGACAGCCTCCCTTCCCTCTCTGCTTGGGCCACACTGGCCTTCTTACCACTCCTACGACAGGGCCTTTGCACATGCTACTTTCTCCTTCCTGAACGTCCTCTGCACATGCCCCTTCCTGCCTTTTGGCCTCGCTGACTTCTACTTCTCCTACAGACACCAGTTTAAATATCACTTCTACAGAGAGTGCCCTGTTTCTTCCTCCGGGGTCACCATCCACTTGCGATCCCACGGGACTGATGTAACTATTTATATAACTACTTATGTCCCCATGCCTCCACGTCCTGTCTGCATGGCCATGGGCTAGCTTTCTTCCCAGGCTAGGGCGTCTCACTCTCCTAAACTGTAAAATGGATGGCAAGACTCTGAGGCTCGTCCAAAACGGGCTCCTGGGGCCTGAAGTGGGGCTGGTAAATATAAAGCCTTTGGGCTTCGGTGGGAATTCTCCTCCCTAAGGGATATGCACTTAGTCCTGCCACGGAAAAGCTTCTAAAATCCCCTGCTACTTTCTGGGATGGAAAGCAAGAGGTGAGCTGCATCTGAATTTGGAGGGCAAGTTCTAATGCCAATGCCAACAAGAAATGAACACAGTCATTCACTCCTTCTACAAACAGTTCCTGGAGACCATCGCCTGTCCAGCCAGTCTCCTGGGCACGGGGGAGCAAAGGTAAACCAGACATGCTCCCCGCCTCTTGTGAATGCACAGCTGAGTAGGGAGGAAGGAGATGCATCAGGCAGACAGAGAGAGAAACCGTGTCTCCTGTTTACCAAGGGCACGTTGTGTGTCGGGCCAGCGCAAGGCATTTTATACATGACATTTCATTGTCCCTTTTCAGTCCCAGCCAAAGCCCCCTGAGGTGCTGGTAATATCCCCATTTCACAGATGGAGCAGCTGAGGCTCGAGGGGGTGATGTGCCCCCAACGAAGAGTGATGGAGATTCTTTGCAAGACCAGCCCCTGGCCACAGCGGGAATTCTCACAGCCTTCGAGGGCGGTGGCACGCCGTAATATCGGAGAGCTCCGGGTCGAGTCCTGGTCCTGGCGCCAGTTCACACCTGACGTCTCCAAACCGCTGTTCCCAGAGCTGGCGGAGGCGGGATGGCATCCCCTCCCTCACAGGGTGGTTTTCACATTTAAGTGAAACAAATCGTGTGGCTAGTCTCAGTTCCTTTCTGTAGAAGAAACGGGCAGAAAATGCACGTGTTCTTCACTCCTAGCAAACATCAGTAGGGAAGCAGGTGGGATGCAAATACACCCACCACGGGAACATAAACAAGATGGATGGGCCCTGTGTGCCTTTTTGACAAAATCTGTTCTATATACGGACTGTTTGAAAGAATTCAGAAAATTAGAACTTGCCATTGAGCAAACAACTTGCTACTTCATTTTCCTTATGGACCGTTGTGTCGTTGTGTCAGAGAACCTTCCTTCTGTGAATCCATCATCTGAGCCTGTGGAACTGACGTAAGCCAGTGAATTTTCTACTTTGTAAAGACATTTTTCCTAATCTCATGCCATGAGGAAAACCAATAAAAACAGCCAAGCAGAAGCCCAAGGAGGACGCATTAAAGCTTGTGGCTAGGTGAATAGGGCAGACATGGCCTCAGCAACAAAGAGGGAAGTGCAGTACCCAGTGACAGCAATTATAACAATAAAGAGAACAGTATCTGTCCATGGGGACGCCAGATAGGTGATGAGGCAGCTGCAGGGGAGGGGTTAGTGGTAACCAGTGAGCTTTGATGGTGGAGTAAGCCTTACCGGAAATGGAAAGCTCATGGACCCTGGAGACTGATAGAAGGTGGGTGTGCCATCTTCTTGCTGTGGGACCGCGAGCAAGTGGCTCACCTTTCTTGGCCAGAGATCCCACATCTGCAAAATTGAAATCATGATGCATTTATTCATTCCTTCGACACATAGTTACTGAGCACCTGTTACAAGCACCAGCACCGTTTTAGGCACTGGGGCCAAGGCAGTGAATGAGACTGGTAAACTCTTGCCAGTGGAGCTGAAATTTTCACAGAATACTAAGTGGGAAATAGTAATAATGATGGGCCCGCCACTGACCCTACCTTCCCCAATCCCCCCCACATCCTGTTGAAGCTGACAGAGGAGTATTGTGTCCCCACTGTACAGATGAGGAAACTGAGGCCCAGGAGCACACCCAGCATCCGGTCACGGGTCTTCTGGCTCTTCTCACACTACCACCTGCCTTGGGTGAACTGATCTTATTGCCAGGGGAGATCATGGGACAGGTACGGCACAGGCTTCTTCCTCAGTCTGGAATTCAACCCTATGATGCCACCATTTGCAGCGCCTCTAGAAGTGCCGTGGCATTTGCCATGTAGTCCCATAATCCTCTGCCCACCCCTCCCGCATTAGGGTGTGAGCTCTTCCAGGGGCCGTAGCCATATATCTCCTGGACTTAGCACAGAGTCTAGCATTGGGTAAGCGCTCAGGGAATGCATGTTGAATAAAAGAATGGATGCATGAGGAAGGAGGGAAGAGAGGGAGAGAGAAGGGGAGAAAGAGGAGAAAAGAAGAAGAGGAGTAGGGAAAGGGAATGTTAGGCTTATACAATAGAAATAGGATGAGTGGGTAGGTGGATGGGTGGGTCGATGGATGGTGGATGGATGCTGAATGAATGGATGAGTGGAGGAATGGATGAATGACTGGATGAGTGAATGGATGGATAGATGGATGGACATATGGTAGATGGATGGACAGACAGGTGGATGGATAGATGGATAGATGATGGATGATGGGTGGATGGAGGGATGCTGGATGGATGGAGGGATGGATGGATAGATGGAGGGATAGGTCAGTGAATGGTTGGACAAATGGGTGAATGGATGAATAAAAAAGAGGGGGGAATGAAAGGCGTAGAATGGAGGGAGGAACAGGCAAACTTCCTTTGGAAGTGTCAATCAATGTTGAACTAGTAAAATAAAGAATGAATTGCAACTTGAGTCCCCTTTTCACTCCCACAGCTTACCCCTGCCCGCCCTTCCCCATCCGACTCTCCCCACAGCCTTCAAGGCCTGATTAAATCTCGCCGCTGCTATCTGTTCCAGCCCACAGGGACTCGTCTTTCTTTCTAACCTTGCAATGTTCCCATTGTCTAATTGCCAATTAGCATCTTGGTTACAAACCCTCACTTCGCCTGATTGAAAATAACCGTAGCAGTCACTAGCATGGGGCAGTGTGGTCAAATCACAGCTCTGTGGGAAGGCTGGCCGCGGGGATTCTGGCTCTGCCACTTCCTAATAAAGCGCAATTCCTGGAGGCTCTGCAGCCCCGTGTGTGAAATAGAGACACTTTCATTGCCTCATAGAGGTGTTAGGTAGACTCCCTGTGAAAAAGTGTGCAAGGAGCTTCGTGAGGAGACCCAGTGCATGCCAAGTCGTTGCACGGGGCAGTTGCCAACGTTATTATTGTGGTAGTTTGATCTGCGAATGTCTGTTTTCACCCAGCAACATGCGGAGGCTGTAAGAGACAACCACCACTTTTCTTCCCCGGAACACGTGCGTGCACTCAGCATTGGACTAGGTACCCAGAATGTCTCTTGGTTGGTGCCTCCTTAGACCCCAGTCCAGGCAGCTTCATGTCTAAACCTCTATGTTCAGTGAGATTTGATTTGCTGGCAACTTTACCCAGGCCAACTTCTCAGAAATCTATTTTCACTTTTCAATTTTCAGAGTTTATTGCAGAAACCTGAAAAGAATGAAAGATCAGAAAGATCAGCTGCTGCTCCTCTTAGGCTATCAATAGTGAGGATAGTGCTTCCCAGGGCCGGGGCCCAGGACCCCTTCCATAGGAATCATCTGGGGGTGGGATTGGAACCTGGTTAAAAATGAAGATCCCTACGATCCAGCCCAGACTTATTAAATCAGAAACTCTTAGGCTTAGGGCCTGGGAATCTGCATGTTTTATTCCTTAGATGATTTTTTTTAATGTTTACTTATTTTTGAGAGAGAGAGAGAGAGAGAGACAGAGCATGAGCAGGGGAGGAGCAGAGAGAGAGACATACACAGAATCTGAAGCAGGCTCCAGGCTCTGAGCTGTCAGCACAGAGACCATCACAGGGTTCGAACTCACAAACTGTGAGATCATGACCTGAGCCAAAGTTGGGCACCTAACCGACTGAACCACCTGGCTCCTCCCCTTACATGATTCTATTGCACACTTAAGAAACGATTGCCATGTGCAGCCTTGCAAGAAACCTACCGTGCAGTGCTTGGGGGCCCTTGAGAGCTTCTAGCCCATCTTCCTCACTCACTCCTTCCTCTGGAATGAGTCTTTGCTGGCTCTAGAAAAGGAAGAAGGAAAGTAACATTTATGGAGTCCTTACTGCGTACCAGGCACTTTGCATAGGACCCTACCCCCCCGCCCCAGCAATGCTAAGGGCTAGATATTAGCAAGCCCATCATTCTAGTGAAAGAAGCTCAGAATTAGAGAGAGAAACCATATTTGCTGAGAATCGAAATCTGCTGTTGTATAAGACAAATCCCAATATTAGAGGGGAAGACTGGGGGGAGCCCTTTCATCATACATGTGATGAAAGTCATTTTTAAATGGCTTAATATGAAAAGTGTATCTTTTTCCATTCATGTACTGTGAGCTAGAACCTAGTAGAAAGCCCTAACAACACTGGTCATGGCATGTTGTTGCTGCTAGAATTTTATCCGGAGCAGTGATTCTCAACCGGGTGTGATTCTGCCTACCAGGTAACATCTGGCGATGTCTAGAGACACTTGGGGTTGTCACAACTGGGAGCCAGCACTGGTATGGGTAGAGGCCAGGCCTGCTGCTAAACTTCCTAAAATGCTCCACAAAGAATTGTCGGCCCCCAAATGTCAATAATGCCAAAGTTGAGAAATCATGATCTGTGAGAGGTGGAGCGTTGACTTTGGGGATGTCTTTTGTGGCCACCTCCGCCACTAGGAGGCAGTGTAAGTGCCAGTTCTGGCTACTCGCCTCGCCGTGACACCCACATAACTCTCCCTTTGAATGTTTCATCACCCATCCGCAAAATGGGTCTGTTGGGGTGGTGTGAAATGAGGTGGGTGGGGAGAAAGAGAACAGGTTACAGGTGAATAATGTCTCCTGTCTGAGTTCAAGCGACTGCTAAGACGTTAGACTTCAAGTTTAGCTTCCAAAGTTAATAGTATTTCAAGTGCTGTGTCTTACCCTAGAGATGAAAGCCCCCTGAGCCAAGATTTCGCACCATAAGCCATTCAGTTCCTTTGGCATTAAACACAATCTGTTTTTAATTCCACTGTAGGGTAAATCGGGTTTCCTGGGTTTATTTTCAAGTATAACCCATGACATAGAATATCTGCTCCTCCACGCCCTCCCCCTTCAGCGGGACAAAATAGTCGCTTAGGGATTAAGAATGATGATTTTATGGGTAGCCTGTGTTTGATTCACACCCCTGCTGTTATTAGCTGTGTGACCTTGGGGAAATGCCTTCTTTTCTCTGGGACTCTTCTTCCTCACCTGTAACATGGGGATAATAATAGATCCTACTGGAAAAGATTGACTTTTAATTCAAATCATGAAGGTAGAGTGCTCAGTATAGTGTCTGGTACACAGAAAACACTGAATAAATGTTGACAGTAATAATTATTATTGTCATCATCGCCATCGTAATTAAGGCCCCAGGAGAGGGAGGGGATGGGAAATTGAGAGGCTGGGGAACACTCGGCATTTGTAAAGCAGAACTTGTACAGTCCGGGTCTGATAATTCATAATTTACTAAATCTCACCTGTCATTTCTGCTTTAAATGAAAATATATTCAATATTGGAGTTAATTACTATTAAAGTGGCCTTGTTATTAAGCATCGAGGGATCAGTGGTAGACCCAGTGGGTTATTAGCATTGAGCAAAATGTCTCACGGAAAAAAAAAGCTGAATTAATGCACCATCCTGAATCAAATTGGAAAATCCCTAATAACACTGGCTGTCTTTGACAATTAATCTAAGGAGTCTGTAAATCGTGAGACAGCTTTAGCGGCAAAAACTAAGGTGGGAATGGAGACCAGGAAGAATTCAACTTATCCTGGCTCTGTTGGGTGTTTCTAAATCGGCGATTCTGTAACCAGGGAGGAGTCTGGGAGATTTGAGGACACTAGGTACCCCAGTGGAGGGCATCACTCTATGAGCAGGAGAATTGGACTAAGAGTCAGGATGATGAGTCTTGGCCCACCGTCTGACGTCCACAACCAGATGTGGTGGCAGAGAGGAAGAGAAATAGGTGACATCAGACAGACCATTTGGGACAGATCATCTGGTGCCCTTAAAGCCATGACCAAGAGATTAGGTAATTTCTTAGTGAATTGAGAGGTCTCTGTTGAGTTTAGAGCAGGGAGGAATTTAATGTGATGGTTTAAGGCTCACTGTGGCCACTGGCTAGAGAGTAGCCTGAGGAAGTTACTGCAGTCATCTGGTTAAAGTTTATAGAGGCTTCACATGAGGTGGTTGGCAGTGTGATGGAGAGATCACGTAGATACAAGGTATGTTTGGAAGGTCAAGTTGGCAAGAGGTGCCATGGATTGGACATGGAGAGTAGAGGGGAAAGGAGATACCCAAGGATGCCTTCTCTACATTAGAGCTCAAGTAAGCTAAATGGATGTCAATACGTGTATCAGTCAGTGCTTGCCATGATAATGCTGCATAACAAATCACCCCCAACTCTGGGAGTTAGAACTGCAAAGGCATGGGTCTATAGTCATCTGCACACCAGCTGTGCTCAGATTAGGAAATCTGTTTTATACCTGCCATTAGCTATTATTACAAAAGTTCTACAGCTATTTACCATGGAATCTAAAAAAGAGTTCCCCCCCCAAAAAAATTCAGCTCCTCTGAGCAAATGGACAAATCAATGGTTAAAAGAGTTTGTGATGGTACAATCCTGAAGCCACTTGAAAAGATTTGTCACAGCCATCCCACAACTCAGGGCATTGAGAGGGAGAGGAGTATGCTCCACTTTATCCCGGGCTCAAACAGTCTTGTTTTCTGATTAGCTTTGTGCAGCTACCAGGGACTTTGTCAGGCAGATAGCTCGTCACGCCAAACACAGGATGAGCTGTCACTGGTCAGGAAGTTGACTCCATCAGAGTGATTGGCTTGCCCCCCCTCATCGATGCCATCCACATAACACTAAGAATCACAACTGCCGCCAAGCCTCCATTACTGGTTTTGAGCAGCGGATCACTCAGCCTGTCAGAAGCCATTAGACTCTGGGGCTGGCCGATTTTGAGAAGGAAGGTGGGGGGTCTTTTCAAGGACAAGATAAACATGTAGAAGGGAAAACAGACAGTCTCCCTGGCCCAGCACCCATGGCTGAGGTGTTGGGCAGCTCCAAGATCCAACAAGACAGTTGGCTTTAGCCACGTTGGGCAATGCGTTGTGTCTTCTAAAGAAAAAGAGGGATTGGAGACATGCTCAAAGTAAATTGTTGCCATTCCAAATGGCCATTTGCAACATGGAGAGGCAATAAGTAGATGGGACTCCAGCAGAAACCTGGAGCAGCTGCATTTAGGGACAAACACAGCTGTCTGAAGGTGAAGGACAGACTTTGCAAAGAAAGGATGCCTTCTAATCCAACACAGTGGCAAACCCTGACCTGGCTTGCCTTGCCTCCCGACTCCCACTGTGCCACAGACCTGGTCCTCTCTCTGCGGTGTTTGCTGGACTGGTGAACTGTGCTTCTATACTCATGCTTGAGTAAGACAGACCCTTGGAAATCATCCATTCTTCCTTGCTCTCCCTCATTCCTTTTATCCAGTTCTTTCCAAGTCCTGTAAATTTTGCCTCATAAATATCTCTCAGAGTAGCTCACTTCTCCCTGGTCCCCAGTGCCATCAGCTTAGTCTCAGCCACCATCAGCCTTCACATGGCCAACAGCAACAGCCCCCCCCTCCACCTGCCTCCTGGCTTCTAGCTCTTCCTCCCTCCGTCCATCTTTTCAACACATGCATCTGCCAACGCCACCTCCCAGTTTGAAGACCCTTCTGGTGGCCCCCCACTACTTTCAGAAGAAAGACCAAAATGATGAGTATGATCTCCCGTTCCCAGCATGGTTGGGTCCCTGCCCACCTCTCACCGCTGTACAAGCTGTCGATCCGCCCGAAACATACTTCCCTCCAACTTCCTCCAAGTTCACCCCATCGTTCTTCCAGCTCCAGCTCAAGCATCAGCTAGGCAAAGCAGCTGTCCTTCGCCCACGGCCTCTATTGCACCCGAGAGCAGAAACCTAAATATACCCAGAGAATGAAATCCCTTTCCTTCAGACTCCTCATCCCAGCTAGTAACTGTGCCTTCAGCTTTCTGTGATGATTCTGTGACCTGCCTCCCCTGAACCTGTCTGGCTGAACCGCGGTTGAGTTTACTGGGCAGCCAACCTGCTCCCCTCCTCCCTGGGCTTTCTCTCCTCAGGGAGAATTCCCAGCCTTCCTTGCAGCTAGGAATGACCACGTGACCCTGTCCAGCCAACGAGATAAAGGCAGAAGGTCCTGATTGACACATGTGGGAAAGGGTCTCACAAGGGGGTGGATGTGACTTGGGCGCCCCTTGTTATTTTGTCTCCTCCCTTTGTTCCTCTCTGGAATACAAAGCCCATGAAGAATGGTACGGTAGACATCTCTCAGTGAGGGCAAGCCACATGGGGTGAGAGAGCGGAAAGAGAAGGAGCTGACATCTTTGATGGCACCATTGGTTGGCCAGCGCATCCGCGGTTCTACTCACCACTGACACCTTATGGCCGCTGGACTGGGGTTTCCTGTTACTGGTGGCCACTGAGTCAACTGATACCTTAACTGTGTCTTATTCCATGAGGTTCTAACAATGCACATTCCATAAGGATGTGAACCGTGTTTATTTTTGCTCTATGCACATCCCTAGCATGGTGCCTGGCACAGTGTATATCTGTTCGGCAAAAACCCTTTGAATGAATGGATGGAGAGAGCACTGTCTTTGGAGACAACAGGCCTGGGCTCTGACCCCTGCTCTGTTGATAAGGGCTGTGTGTCCACGTAACCTCTCTGAGCCCGGTTTCCTCGAATGTAAAAACAGGTCTTGACTATAGAAAGTGCCAGATCTTGACTAGTAGCTTAATAAAAGGGAGCCAGCTGCTGGTATTATGATTATGAGCGATCGGCCCTGTCGCCTCCAGCTACTGCTCCAAGCGCTATGCTAGGCCTCCTCCAGGGGTGAAGGTCTGCCTCTGCCCTCCAGGATTTAGCAGCACAGTTGGTGACAAAAAATTTGCACAAATGCGCAGATCCCAGACTTAGCAGCAGCGGAGACCAGGGAGACTCAATCGCACTGATGAAGTTGTCCGTGGGAACAGCACAGGGACCGAAAGCCTGTTTCTCCTCCATTTGCTTAGTTAACAAGCACTTACCACTGCCCTGCCACAGAGCTAAGTGCAAGGCTGAGACAGGCACACCCCAGCAGAGGCGCCAGAAGGATTTTGCATGAAGACTCATGCCCGCCTGAACAACGGACAAAATGAGCAAGCGCTCGAGCCAATGAACTTCTGACAAGAAACGAATGAGCGAGAAAATAAATGTAGACGTTCCCGAGGAAATAGCGGTGCTCGGATAAATGACAGTCGGGGAAGACAGAGGGCTGGGGTGCAGACATGTGGCCCTGATCAGAGGCAGGAAATGTGGTCGGGAGAGAAGATGAAGGAAGGTGGGGGCGGAGTTGGCGGGAGAGGGCAGAGATAAGGCTCTACAGCATGCCACCCCCAGCCAGTGTCCTGTGTGTGCTGGACAGCCTGACCTTTGTCACCGCACCCATTCTTATCGAAAGCCGAGTACACGGCAGCGTGCTGGGCACCCAAAGAACAAGAAGACAAGACCCTCCTCCTCCCAAGCATCTCTCTCCTCCCCCATCTGCCGCCTTCCCCAGGCCTGCTGTGAGGATGGTGGAGATGATGGCAGATCTCATATTAATGGTCATCGCTGCTGATGGGGGCGGGGGGGTCCTTTCAGCAAGATGATCTCCAAACGCCTCCTTTGACACTCAGTAACATTTATGGGTTCAGGATCATCACGGGGAAGTAATTGAGGCTCAGAGAAGTGATGCCACCGCCGTGGAGTCCGACAGCGAGCACAGAGAAGCACCGGAACAGGGGTCCGACCCTGCCTGAAGCCAAACTCTGGCCTCTTAATTACTGTGCTCCCCTGCTCCAGCTTTTTATTGTAATCCAGTCAAGTTCAAGTTTAAAGTGTTTATGAGGAAGCCCTTGTGGGTGATGGATAGATCCGCTGTCTTGACTCAGGTGATGGTATCTTTGGTGTATGTATGTCAAAAAGTATCAAACTGAACTCTCCAGATAGGCACGGTATCATACATCAGTTATACCTCAAGAAAGCTCTTTTTCATAAAATGATCAAAATAATTATTGTGCAGAGCAATCACCCAGGCTGTTCGTTAGAAGGTGGAGATTGTTGGACTCCCCTACCCCGTTTTGCCCGCAGAGGTTTCGATGCAGCCAGTCTGTGATTTACTAGTTCCTGGTGATCCCGACACAGCTGACCCCGTTTGAGGGACCAGTGTCCCTTGACTACAGCGGCACCTCTCTGTACCACTTGGGGAGCTTTTAGAAAACACTAAAACCTGGGTCTCACCTCTGAGTAGTTGAGATATTCTCTGGGCATGGAGAATGGGAGGTCCCACACACGATTCAAATGTGCAGCCAGAGCTGGGAACCGCTGAGCTAAGAAGCCCTTTCTTTCATGGGCACCAGCCCGGGGCTGCACAAAGCCAGGTGCAGGTGATCCTCAACGCCAGAGAAGGCAAGCGAGGCCCTACAAATGTTCCGGAAGACGACTGAGGCCCAACACTCCCTAGAATAAGCCCTCTCTCTCCGCCCTGGAATTGTTCTTAACGCACACAGCATTGTTGGGCACTGTCCCTGACAAGCCGCACACAAAACCCTCGATGGCTGTGAAGACTTCCACTGTGTTAAGAGGAAGCTGAGCCGTGGCCCTGGCATAGGCACCCCTGGAGCAGGCAGCCCTCCAGCTCCGGCACACAGACTGCAGGCCACGGGTGACTGAGACCAGAAGGACCTGGCATTTCATAGAATCCAGATCGGGAGCAGGTGCTGCTGTGAGAATAGTCTCGGCAACCCCCTGATTACAGCTGCGGCGACTGAGGGAGGAGAAAGGCAGCCACTTGAGGGTTATTCCTTGATCATAAAAGAAGAATCAGAAATGGGTTTCTCCTCCATGCAGCCTGCCTTGATCGCACCATCTCCCATGTGCTCTGGGACCTTCGACAGGTCGTGCATTCATTCAACAAACATTTTAGTTGAACGTTTACTTATTTATTTTGAGAGAGAGAGAACGCGAGCCGGGGAGGGACAGAGAGAGGAGAGAGAGAGAATCCCAAGCAGGCTCCACCCTGTCCATACGCAGAGCCTGATGCGGGGCTCAAACTCACAAACCGTGAGGTCATGACGTGAGCTGAAGTCGGACGCTTCACCGACTGAGCCACCCCGGCGCTCATTCAGCAAACATTTAATGAGCACCAGCTCTGCACCAGGCATGGGGCTGAGTGCTGGGATCATGTGGTGAACAAGACGGGTAAGATGTCTTTCCCTCATACAAGAAACCCCTTCTATTCTAAGAGGATAAACCAGAGATTAAACCCAAAACACACAGCTTAGAAGAACAGAAAATGCGGCAGGAACAAGGACTTGGAAGAAAGTCCTTCAGGGACCTGAAATGGAGACTGACCGCAGGTGGCCAGTGTGACCCGAGGGGACAGGTGTGGCTGCAGAGAGCAGAGGCCTGAGTAAAGGGAGGGAGGGAGGCTGGGAAGAACGGGGGACAGTGTTCCAGGGATGGGAGCCGGGAACGCAAAGGCCCTAAGGAGGGAGGGCCCACCGGCCGGCCTGGGCATTACTTGCATCCTCAGTGCCCTGGGGGGAGGGAGGCTGTACAGGGTTTCTGCCGCAAGGGACCCCTCCATGACCAGCAGGCACTGCCCAGCGGGAGCCTGCACAAGCACAGGGCAGCTTCCTGCCCACTGAAGAGTGGCCCTCAAAGTAAATGTGTTGCCCAATTGCTTCTGTTCAGCCCTCAGTGCTGCCTTGAAGCTGATGGCTCAGGGTCAAGGCTTAGGAACCAGGACCCATCGCGCCGTCATCTCGCTCAGTACTTTGGTGGTGACAGGGACCATTCTGCGCCCCCAACCCCGGCCCTGTGGTGCGGAAGCCCGCAGCCCCCTGTGGCTACGCAACTGACCACGGGTCAAAGTCCATTTCACCTCCAGCTCGGGGCCTTCGCCCCCACCTGAGCAGAGACTAGGGAGGTAGAAGACCCCTGTGAGCCAGTTTGATGTCCTGTGATGTGGGGGGATGTATGTATGTATAGAGGGGGTCCCCAGCCAGCACTCCCGAGGCATTGGGAGAGACCCACTTGCTCCATTACCCTGAGCGGTGACTTAGCCTCCCTCAGCCTCCGTTTCCTTAGCTGTACAACAGGCTCACAGTGCCTTCCCCCTTGTGGGGTGGATGAGGAGACAAATGTGAAGGCTCAGCATTGTGTCCGGCACCTCACAAGTGCCTATTCCATCAGAATTGCCAACGTCCTCATAGTTTCGGTTGGGCCCAGGAAAATCCCTTCCCCCAGCTGAGCCTCAGTTTCCCCATGTATGAAAGTAAGTAGTCCTAGAAGCTGAGTTTTGAGGTCCCCCTTGCCCTAAAAGTCATTAAGGTGCACGCACTCGTAGATGCCAAGAGCTCAGACCCTGGACACAGGGAGGCATGAGTTCAAATCGCAGCCATATCTTGTCTGGCTGTGTGTCTTATACAAGCTACTTAACCTCTCTGACCCTCAGTGCCCTCCTCTGTAAGATGGAGAGGGCCGTGTCCGAGAGTGGTCTGGGGCTCCGAGGCACCTGCGGGTCAGCACTCGGCTCGGGGGTTTTAGGAGCGCTGCGCAGACGTCTGCCAGCAGGCCCTCTCCCCCGCACCCTGCCCGCCCCCTGCCCGCACCCCTCCTGTCCACGCCAGTGCTGGGCCACTGGTTCATCTGAGCTCGGAGCAGGAACACAAATTTTCCATTCAACACTCACAGACCATTTTTGTTCAGTAATAGATTTAAACAAGGTTTTCTCTCACAGCAATCTTCCCTAATCTCCGATTGTTCCCTTTTTAGAGATGCAGTGTCCTTTCGCTTCGCTCGGCGAATACCAATTAGATATTGTCTGAAACCTCCCCTTGTCTCGGCAGGGAGGGCTCCGCGCTTTCCTGAGAGGAGGCTGCTTCTTGGAGCTGCCTCCTCCTGCCCTGTGCCGGCCGATTTTTTCCCGATACATCCTTGCCCATGGGAGGTGGGTGCGGGTCTGGGCTTGGGCCGTGGAGAAGGGCAGCTTCCCCAAGTTCAAGTGGAATCCTTCACAGTCCAGGAGGAATAGTAATAATAATAAAGAGGACTGTGATGTATTCCTGGCACTCCTAGCACGGGTCCCCTTGCCTTCCAACACCACCATTCGTAAGGGAATCTTATTATGCCCATTCTACAGATGGGGAGTCTGAGGCTCAGAGAAATTAAGCACTTGGACCAGAGCACGAGGCTCTGCTCTAACCACAGTGCACAGATGACAAGTAAGCTCACAGCTAAACAAGGGAACTTCAGATTGTATCCACTGCTGTACCAGGAGCATAATTGTGAGTGTCGGGGGCCGGAGATAAATGTGCTTCCTCACAAAGTGGCCAGGGGCACCTCTTAGAAGGTGACATTTGAGTCGAGAGCTGGGCAGGGAGGAGGAGGCAGCTGCTCAGGGATGTGGGAGAAGAGGGTTTCGGGAACGAGGACGAGGCTTGGGAATGCAGACGGGCGTGCGGGAGGCTGGTCTGGGCAGCCGGGCGGAGCCAGTCCACACAGGGCTCTGAGGCCGGTGTAGGAGTTTGATCGGATTCTCAGTGTAAAGGGACGAGAATGTGAGCCCCCAGCGGACACTTTGGGGCCCCCTCTGGCCGCTGTGGAGGCTGCAGGGTTGGGACCCAAGAGCAGGAGAAAGGAAGCCCTTCCAGAAGCATCAGGCTGTTTCACTTCTGCAGCTTGGAAGGAAAGACAGGTTGGCCATAGTGGGGCCTGAGAGGGGAGCTGGAGAGGTGAGACGGGAGCAGAGGGGCAAGGCGCCCCAGTGAAGCACGGGACTCTTTTTTTTTTTTTTTTAATTTTTTTAACGTTTATTTATTTTTCAGAGACAGAGAGAGATAGAGCACAAGCAGAGGAGGGGCAGAAAGAGAGGGAGACACAGAATCTGCAGCAGGTTCCAGGCTCCGAGCTGTCAGCACAGAGCCCGACGCGGGGCTCGAACTTACGAACTGTGAGATCATGACCTGAGCCGAAGTCGGAGGCCTAACTGACTGAGCCCCCCAGGCGTCCCTGGCATGAAATTCTCAGTGGCCTGGGAACCTTGAAGAGGTCAGCTTTGACACTGAGAGCAGAGCCCACACTCACTGTGGCTGTGAGTTTGAGCCCCACGCTGGGTGTAGAGATTACTTAATAAAATCCTTAGGGGCGCCTGAGTGGTTCAGTCGGTTGAGCGTCCCAACTTCAGCTCAGGTCATGATCTCACGGTTTGTGGGTTCAAGCCCCATGTCAGGCTCTGTGCCGACAGCCAGCTCAGAGCCTGAAGCCTGTTTCAGAATACGTATCTCCCTCTCTCTCTGACCCTCCCTTGCTCACACTGTCTCTCTCTGTCTCTCTCTCAAAAATAAAATAAACATTAAAAAATTTTTTAAATAACATCCTTAAAAAACATCACCCACTCCTAGATTTGAGTCCCAGATCCATCACTTATTAGCTGGGTGATCCTGTGCAAATGACCTAACTTCTCTGAGCCTCAGTTTCTCCTTCTATAAAATAGCAGTAAAACAACATTTATCTGTTTTCTCAGGTTTTACCATTAGGGTTTTTTCGTTAGGTAATTGGCATTCAAGGGGTGCCTGGGTAGTTCAGTCAGTTAAGAGTCCCACTTCAGCTCAGGTCATGATCTCACAGTTCATGGGTTCAAGCCCTTCATCAGACTCTGTGCTGACAGCTAGCTCAGAGCCTGGAGTCTGCTTCAGACTCTGTGTTTCCCTCTCTGACCTATTCATGCTCTCTTTCTCTCAGAAATAAATAAAAAACATTAAAAAAATAATTGACATTCAATAAACTGTGCATGTTTAAGATATACACTTTGAGAAGTTTCCAGATGCCTGTGCACCCAGGAAACCTTCCCCACACTGAAGATAAGGAACACAGGCATCTGCCTAACGTGTTTTTAGGCCCTTTGGTAAAAATTCCTTCCCCTCATCCCATCCCACTCCCCTCGCCTCCCCCAGGCTCCCACTATCACAATACATTAGCTTGAATTTTCTAGAACTTTGTATGATCATGTAGTATATACTCTCTCTTTTTTTTTTTTTTAAGTCTGGCTTTATTCACTTGGGAGAATGTTGTCTGCAATTCGTCCATGTTGTTGTGGGTATCTGTGGCTCATCCCTTCTCCTGGCTCAGAGGCTGGTATTCCATCCTCTGGATGTACCACAATTTGTTCATCCATGCACCTGTCAATGGGTTGTTTCTAATTGGGGGCTATACTGAATAGATCCACTTTGTCTATATGAACATATGTTCTCATTCCTCTTAAGTAAACACTTAGGAGGGAAATGGCTAGATCTAGATCTATGGCAGTTGTAGGTTTCACTTTTTTGAGAGAGAGAGAGAGAGAGCACATGAATCATAAGCAGACTCCACACTCAGCATGGAGTCAGACCTGGGGCTCAATCCCACGACCCTGCAATCAGGACTTGAGCCAAAATCAAGAGTCAGATGCTCAACGGACAGAGCCACACAGGTGCCCCGCTGCTGCCTGTCATTTTACATGTGGCCGTTCTTTTTTTTTTTTTTTTCATGTTTTATTTATTTTTGAGAGAGAGATACAGACAGCATGAACAGGAGAGGGTCAGAGAGAGAGGGAGACACAGAATCTGAAACAGGCTCCAGGCTCTGAGCTGGCTGTCAGCACAGAGCCTGACATGGGGCTCAGCTCACAAACCATGAGATCATGACTTGAGCCGAAGTCAGATGCTTAATCGACTGAGCCACCCATGCGCCCCGGCCCTGCTTCACTATTGAACTAAGCATCCTGCAGGGCGGGGGTTCCAGTCTTATGGGGGACACTGGAGAATCTCTCACCCCAAAGGCCTCGATGCTTCCCAGAATGCTCAGATTCTGCAGGTGAAGAAACCAGGGCTCAGAGAGGGATAGGGTTAAGAAATGGCTGAGCCAGAATGTGTGCCCGGGTCCGTGTGACCCCAATGCCCACGCTCTCTGGGCTCCAACCAGGCAGGGACCCCAGAGGAGGGAAATTACAGGGCCCGCAGAGAGAGGGGAGCTTAGCCAAAGAAATGTTCCATCTGAAAGGCACAGTGCATTCCCTCCCAAGCAGCTGTGAGCAAAAAATAGAGTGGGTTGGAATTAGCAGACCTTTTTTTCCCCTCCCTTTTAATTTATAGCTTGTTTGGTGACATGCTCATTGGGAGAACGTCTTGCTCTCTGGTTTGGCAAAGTCAGTGACAAAGTACTGACAGCCCAGAACAGGCTTCTTCCTCCGGGTCAGCTCGTGACCAGGTTTGGGAGCTCATCTGCCTCCCCAGGCATCTCAGCAACAGCGGCCCTTTCACAGGCGGCCCCCCAAGTTCCAGAACGTGGGGAAACCCCACTGTTGGCTTGATGTCTGCAACAGGCCTGTTTCTGGTGTTCATTTCCCCAAACATTTAGTAAACCACTCGCTGTTCTCCAAGCGCCGGAGAAATAATGGCAACTAGGACATAGCTCTTGTCCTCAGGCTTGGGAGGTGACAGTCACATGCACAAATAATTATAGGACGGTGTGATGGGAATTGAAGCAGCAGCAGATGAAAAGGGCAGACTGAGTCTGGGTTGGGGCATCAGGGTAGGCTGTGTGGAGGGAATGATACTTAAACTGGGTTTTGAAGGGCACCTGGGGGGCTCAGTCGGCTAAGCGTCCGACTTTGGCTCAGGTCACAATCTCATGGTTCATGGGTTCGAGCCCCGCATCAGGCTCTGTGCTGACTGCCAGCTCAGAGCCTGGAGCTTGTTTCAGATTCTGTGTCTCCCTCTCTCTCTCTGACCCTCCCCTGCTCATGCTGTCTCTCTCTCTCAAAAATAAATAAAACATTAAAACAAAATCAAACTGGGCTTTGAAGGATGAGTAGGAATTCGGCTGGGTAGAGATAACCCCAGTGTCTGATACTTGGGGGTGTTGAATAAATGATTTACCAGGATTGTATGCTTACCAGAGGCAGGGATGTACCCCTTTGCTTTCTCTTCCACTGCCTGTAGCAGTGGACAAGGGACCTAACACACGGAGCAAAATGTCTCATCCTATTGACCTTTGGGGTTGGATAATTCTCTATTTGGGGCAAGAGGGTAGGAGAGGGCACGTCCTGCTGTAGGATATTGGGATATTCACCAGCAGCCCTGGCCCCTCTACAACTAGATGCCAGGAGCACCTCTCCCCCTCCCCCCCTGCACATCCTGACAAACAACAAAGAAGTCTGCAGACATTGCCAGATGTCCCCTGGGGGCAAAATCACACTCGGTTGAGAACCACTATCAGAGAATATCCTTGTATTCATTCATTTATTCATTGAGGTTTTCATTCATGCATTCAACAGATATTTACAGACTACTTACCGCTGGCCGGGCCCCTGGGTCGACATTAGAAACACAGGGATGTGTGTAAGACACAGCCATGGCCACTGGCCTCAGGGAGTTCCAGACCAGAGAGGAAAAGAAGCAAACCAATGAGTTATGACGGGGGAGTCCAGAGGCTTGGGGAGCACTAGTAGGGGGCAATGGCTGGATTCCAGGAAGGCTTCCTGGAAGAGGTAACGCCTATACTGAATATTACAGATAAATAGAAATTAAGCAGGTAAAAGGGGGATACAGCATTCTAAACCAACAAAATGGGTCCTTGAGGATGAGCAAGCACAGACAGCCCTTTCGGGGGAGGACCACTGTTCGCGCACCTGTAGCACAGACCTCCAGGTCGAGTGGAACAGAAAGCCTGGGGGCCATGTGGGAGCCATTGGAAGAGTTGAAGCAGAAAAAGAAGGGGCATGATCAGATGAAGCAAGAGGAAACCTCTCTGACTGCAGGGTATCAGGAGGCCCTGTAAAAT
This sequence comes from Proteles cristata cristata, assembly GCA_017311185.1. NCBI lineage: Eukaryota > Metazoa > Chordata > Mammalia > Carnivora > Hyaenidae > Proteles > Proteles cristata. The sequence goes on along the minus strand of JAESUZ010001906.1, from coordinate 943,285 downwards.
GGCATGATTTGGGCGTTGGGTGACCTTCTCATAATGTCAGAGCTGCCTCCGGGCCCTGGCCCCCTCTGGTCTGTCCCCTGGGTTCCCTTCACAGAGGAGACACTGCATCTCACACTCCCCCCCACCCCCCACCCCCCGCCACCACCTGGTCTTCCTCTCATCCTGGGACAGCCTCCGCAAAGTCTCCTTCCCATCCAGCGGTTTCTCAGGTTGACGCATGAGAAAGCATTGTATCAGCCCGTCGCTGAGCCCCTGATTGGGTTTGGAGTTTGAAGACGAGGGGAGGGGGAGGGACAGCGCACAGCTCATCGCCCTGAGAGTTGCAACACCTGGCGCATCAGGTCTGCGGAGCCAAACAGAGAAGCTGAACCTCTCTAATTGCTTGAGAACTTTGGAGTCCCCGAAACTTCCTCATGCCTGGATGATGTATGATCTTTGCAGCGCGGCTCAGGCTTGTCCACACTTCTCCAAACACAGATGAGATTTTATTTTTTTAGACCATTTATTTATGTAAGGCTGATCTGTCTGGGGAAGGGAATTTATTAAATACTGGGGACAGAAACGGGGGTGGGAGGTAGTCACACCATTCGAGCCCATGGGCTTGATTAATTCTAGTAGTGACCTTTATTTCAAAAGGGCCCTTCAGGAAGGTAGTTCTATGCTAAACTGCCCATTCTCAGTCCGGAGTTCCCAGACCCTAATGGTCCTCGAAAGGAGTGATCAGGGAGGATATGAGGGATAGAGTAGGGGTTTTGGAAACTCTACTAGGAATTCTGTACTTAGCAAAACTGAGGCTGAATCTGCCAGTTAATAGGTCAGGTTTTTTTTTCAGCTGAAAATTCATCAGTACTGCCTGTAGGGTGACATTCTAACTCTTACCTCAGCTTGGCATGGCCACCGACAGCCTTCTCAGACCTCACTGCTGCCACTTCCATTCCCGATGCCCCCTTTTCTCCTCGCTGACCAAAGAAAAGTCTCTACACACCAGTCCTCCATCACACCTGTACCCATATACACGCCAGCCTCTTTCACATCCAGGACCCAATAGGGACTCCTCTTCTCCCCTCATCTTCTACCTCACCCTATTCTCAGCTCACCATCCCTCCTTCCAGAAGCTGCCATGGACTGTCCAGGCTACACTGGGGCCCTCTGGGTAGTGGAATCTTGAGTTACCAGACCTGGGTTCAAATCTTGGCTTGGTCACTTAAGGTATGACTTCACCTTCCTGAGCCTCAGTTTCCCCACAGGCCAAGCAAGGGTAAACTAAGTTCCTATCTCAGATATGATGGCGAGGATCAGATGCAATAATCGTAGAGGCTCTCAGCTCTGACACACTGCTGAGATCCTGCAAGTAACCTTAGCTGTCACTGCCTGTCTTCATCCATGTATCTGCTTCCCTGTGAGGAGGCAGGGACCAGGTCTTTCATCCCTTATCCTCAGATTCTGGTGGCAATGCCTCACAGATACGAGACTCCACGATAAACGTTTGCGCGAAGGAGTCCAAAGACATCAGAGAAGGAGCCAGAGCCACTTACCGGCTCGGTAAGCCCAGGGAGGTCCACTCACTTTTCCGTGCCTCAGTGTCCTCGTGTGTTTTTAATGCTTATTTAATTTTGAGTGAGACAGCATGAGCAGGGAAGGGGCAGGAGAGAGGGAGATACAGAATCTGAAGCAGGCTCCAGGCTCTGAGCTGTCAGCACAGAGCCCGATGTGGGGCTCGAACTCCTGGATTTCGAGATCATGACCTGAGCAGAAGTTGGATGCTTAACTGACTGAGCCACCCAGGCGCCCCCACAGTGTCCTCATTTGTAAAAGGAGTATCATGATCTTACCTTGTAGGGTAGTTAACAACAGCTAATAATAGTTCCCTGTGTTCTACACAAAGTAAACACTAGTTAAGTGTCCCTCTTACTATTTGATTAATAAAACTAGGGAACTAAATGATTTATTAATGCTCCAAAGCCATTTGGAAGACAAAACACAGTTCAGAGCGTACAGGGGAAGTCTATTAATGATGAATTGGTCGTGGCTACTAAGGCGGCCCCAGCTGCTCTCACCCCGCCCCACCTGCTCCCGGTCCTCTAAGCTGGTGACTTGAGGGGAAATAACCATTTGGATGTGGTTTTCTTTTTTTTTTAATCAGCAGAGTACGGGCGCGATATTTCACATGCAGGCTGTTTAAATGTACACCTAGTTACAGCTGACTGCCTTGGATGATTGGTTGAGGGGGCTGAGTTCCCGTTTGTCCCCAATCAATCTGGAAACTGAAAAGCGGCCAGAATATTCATTTTCCACCATCAGGCCTGCAGCCTGGGATTATTCTTGATGAAGGAGCTACAGATCCCAAGTGTCAGGAGGAAGCGGGATGGGTATCCCTGCGGCGGGGGGTGCACAGAGGGGAAGGGGCTGGAGCAGATCCTCTCCGCTTAATCAGCTGCGGGGGGTGGGGGGTGGGGATGGGGAGGCCCCTGGTTAGAGAGGCAGGTGTGGCTCCAAGCCAGAGCCCGGAGCCCCATGCTATGGATGTAACCATAACATGTCTTTGACACAACGTAGCCCAAAGTGACTTAGGCCGGTATTTCATAAACACCTACTATGAGCTTCCGTTGGGCACAGCACTCAAGGTGGAAACACAGAAGGGAGTGTAAGCGCTAAAAACACCAGTGCCATCTGGAAAGATTAAAAAGTCATGTCGGGGACCTGCGTTTATAAAGTGGCCCCATGACTCCATGGCTGCGCTCAGTGACTCCCGTGTGTACTCTGAACTGTGGATTAGCACGTCCACGGAGCCAGGCACGATCCGGCTGCCTCACACATGCCAAGGAAGAATGAACCCAGGCCCTGCTTCCCGACTTGTCAGCGTGTCTATTTATTGGGCTCAGACATTGAGCCAGGGCTTCACATAGATTGGCTCATGTAATTCTCACCGTGGCTCAATGAGGTAGGGTCCTATTTTTATCCTCAGTCTGCAGATGGCAAGCCTGAAACTCGGAGAGGGGTCAGCTGCTTGGCTGAGGCCCCCACATTTAGGAAGGAATCCAGAATCAAGCCAGTTGCCCCTGACCCAGACCTCTGTTGCTAACCGCTAGGGTCCCCTGCCTTTCAAAATGACAAAACACAATGTGTCAACAGCTAGGCGGGAACCACAGAAAGTCCAACCAGGATTTCTCAAGCCGGAGTCCCTGCCTGCCCCCCTCCATGCCCAGCACACACGAGCATCTTGCACACAGCAGGTGGTTAATCAGCACAGGCTGGGTGACCCACAAGTCAGGGACCTTCTTAGCACCACCAGATAGGCTTCTGCCCCTGTTTCTTCCACATTGGAAAAATGCATCCTCAAACTCCGGATGTGACCTTGGGTTGTTACGTGTGGATCCAAGCAGGAAGCCATTCATTTCAACGTCATTGTCTCCCTTCCCTAACCTTTGACAACCCCACGCTAGCCTCCTGGAGCTCCATCCGATGGACATGATGATAGTACCTGCCTTCCTTGGTTGTTGGGCAAAGTGAGAGAGTAATGCATTTAAAAGCATCCGGTCCTCTGCCTTGTAGACAGGCAATACTTTACTCAGTGTGAAAACACTGCTTGGAGCAATTTCAGTAATAATTTAGGGGCGCCTGAGCAGCTCAGTTCTTGATTTCAGCTCCATCATGATCTCACAGGTTCGTGAGTTCAAGCTCCACATTGGGCTCTGCGCCGCATTGCAGAGCCTGCTGGAAATTTCTCTGTCCCTCTCTCTGCCCCTACCCTATTGCTCTCTCACGTTCTCTCTCTCAAAATGAACAAATAAACTTAAAAAATAATAATTTAGATGCTGCTGCTTTACTGAGCCAGTGCTGTGCCATGGGCACTAGGTTAGGTATTCCATAGGCTCCATTCATCTACATTAATTGAACACTTATTATGTGCCAGGCACTGTCTTAGGCACTTCGAATTCGCCTGTGAAAGAAAAACGCCACAAATTCTTGTTCTCATGGAAATTGGAGGTGGTCAAGGAAGGCCTCGTGGAGACGGTGATGTCTGACGTCCTTGTCACAAATTGCCTGGCATAAATGCCCTTGCTAGATACAGAGAGGGGAGGGAGACCTCAGGCAGGTGTCCATGCACCCCTGTAAGGGAGCCAGCCGTGTGATATGGGGGCATTAATATCCCCATTTGAGAAATGATGAGGCTGACATTCAGAGAGGCTGGGGTCATACTGTGAGCATCACAGAGCCAGCAGGGGTATCTCTGGCTCATTGCAAGTCCAGGCAAAATATAAGCCCCTGTTAGGGAGAGATCGGTGCCTCATGTGATAAAGAGAAGGGGACTCTCCACCCTCCCGTTGCTGCCCCAGCCAGTTTCTAGGCCCCCCATCAGCTCTGCCTCTGGGAATCTAGCACAGACACAGGCACCTGGCTTTGCCTTCTGCCCTCCGTGGGGCCCTGTCCTGGATGGAGGAGAAAGGACGGGAAGCATCACCTCCTTGTTCTGGGCTTGACTCCTCTGTCTTGGAAAGTGCGTCGCAGAACATCTGCTCCATCGAGCCCTGGCATATTAAACAGCCACCGAAAATGTATTGTTGCCTCCTTCAATACGTAGCAATTACACGGCGTGTTTTGCTCATTAGCAAGAAATTGACACAGAGGCAATCCTGCTTTTTAAATTACCACTAATCTCGCTGCACCTGTTTGGAAAGAAGACAGGAGGTGGGGTGGGGGGGAAGGTTGGTAATAACCATTTCATGATATTTTAAAAACAAACACTTCTAAGAGCTCCCTTAAAATAGCTTTTTGGGCTTTCGGGCTCCCATCTCGTTTGAAGAGGAACCCCTCTGCCCTCCAGCCACAGGCTGGCATTACTCCCTGTCGACGTCACAGGCTTGAGTACCACTTGCCTTGGCACAAGGGAGGCATGGGGGATAAGTCCAGCATCCTTGGGGTTATTAAAATGAGAGGCCGTGGATAATCGTGTGGAAAGGGGTTTGGTGCACGCTGACTACAACCATCGCGTGGTCCTGAGAGGCTCATGGGAAACAAACTTCTTTGCAGGGGCTGGGGGGGAAGAAGGGATGCGGGTGCCTTCACAGATGTCACCAGGACTCAGAGGGGTGGGGGCCACTTGCCCAAATCAGCCACACAGGGCAGCCTATGACCTTAGAGACCAAGGCGGGAATGGGAAGGAAGTCATCGGAGGGTTTCGCACAATGGCTTGACTTTGTTATGTTGGGTTTTTTAGGTAGGTTGTGTGCTGATGTGCGGACAACCAATTGTATGTGAACAGAACAACTATATAAGAAGAGGGGAGAGCACTAAAATTCATCAGAGGACTTGGTCTGGGCAACCCACTAACCCCCCCCCCACCACCACACACACACACACAGTAAAGAAAAATCTTCAGAGTGGCCCATCACCCAAGTGCATGAGTGTTGAAGCTATGAACCTGAATCACAAGGGCCTTTGATGCAAATTAACTTGACTTCTGAGCACTTTGTGGTGTTAAGTTCAGGCCACAAGGGTCCTGAGGATTGGAGAAAGCAGGCTCCCAAAACTCAAAGCATTTAAACGGAGGAGATGGAGATTTGTTCTGGGCACACACACCTTGCCACAGTGACCTCTAGAATGGAGAGGTTTTCCTTCTAAATGGAGCATCTGGGAAGTCTCACTGGAGGAGGTGGTGGCTGAGCTGAGCCTTCCTGGGACGTGTGGGATTTTAGCAGAAAGAGTTGCAGGACAGACCTGCCTGGTTTTGGAGGAGGAGCCTTGAGGAAGGATGTTGAACTTCAGTCCGCCTCATGGGCAGCGGAAGCAGAGGGTCCGCTGAGTGTGGAAGCTGGTGCTTTCCATTCTTCCCCCTTTTTTAGTTTTCCTTCCTGAGGGCCTGCTGTGAGCCAGGAGCTGTACCAGGCACCAGAGAAGCGATGATCCACAGAATGGTCCTGGCCCCTCTTAGAGCCCATGGACTGATGGAATTTTAATGTTCATGTGCAGCTGTATTATGGAGAAGAGAAAAATCTTTTATACCACAATAGTTTGTGCTTGCTCTTTCCAGCATTGGGGAGCCATGGCGGGTTCTAAGCAGAGAAGTAACATGTTGAGCCAGACAAGGGATAAGCATTTGAGCAGCACGTATAGGATGGATTTGAGGAGGCGGGTTTGCATCCACAGGAAGACGTGCAGTTGCACCCTGCCTGGTCAGCCTGGCCCCAGCGCGGCGGGAGATGGGGGTCGGGGGGTGGGGATGGAGCGCCAGGGGAGAACGGGCTGCAGGTCTGGGAAGGGATGAAGCGTTTCCATGGCAACCTTTGCTTGCCCAGAGACAAGGTAGCTCTGCACAATCCCCAGGCACCATTCCCATGGACCTTGAAGCCGGCATCCCTGGCAGCTGAGAGCCTGGCGTTAGAAAAGCTGAGATGCAGAAGGATTGGAAGGGGAGAGAGAGCGAGAGAGAGAGGGTACAGGCAGAGCTGTTTTGCTGGAACTGGGCTGCCAGGCAGCCCTTGAACAGCCCTGGTCCTCGCTTCCTGCAGGAAAACGCCTGCCTCTTCCGGGAGGAGACTCATCCCAGCCCAGCCTTCCCCTCTGGGTACACCCTCCCCCACGGGGCTCAGGCCACCTGGAGAATGTGCTGCTGGTGATCGCCTTCAGGGGTCTGGCTGTCACTCGCTGTAATGCTGGCCGAGCCCCCTACGCCGCGGCCAGCCCAGGGTAGGCAGGTAAATGCCCAAGGTTGGCTGCTTCTCTTTGGCATCATTTAAGATGCTGGCCTGGTTGCCAGGATGCCCGGTCCTCACCACTGACTGCCATGTGACCTTGAGAAGAGTCACTTCCCTTCTCAGGTGCCCTGTCTTTTTACGTGTCACACGGGGACGCCGGCTCCTGCCCCGTGCACGCCTTGCACTTCACCCTGGTTAGCGCTGCTCTGCTGCCACCATTATTATTGCAATTACTCCTGTTATTAGCACTCTATCGTACCCTCGACCGGTGCTCCCTGCTGCAAAGGGCAAAGGCTACGAGTCCGGCATATACCCCACTTAGCTGAGAACCCGAAACCCTTTCACCCAAGCAGAAAGTGCGCCACCCTTTTATTCCCCTGCTCGACACACAGTTAGATGAAGACTGTTAATGGAAATCACATACTGTATCACACAGAGATCAAGACAGGATTGCTCGGGGGCGTCGAGACTTCTTAGGGCAAGGTAATCCCTTAAGTGTTCATTTCCCTTCGTCTTAATCATCGCCCCCAACGTCTCTGGTCTCAGTTCCCCACACCAGGTCTGGGCTCCACACCCTTGTCTGCCCAGAGGACCCTAAAATTCTGGCGTGAATCATACCCTTGTAAGATACGCACCCTCCTTCTGTTGAAAAGCACACTCACCAGGGCCACATTTGGCTCGCGGCTGTATTCCGAACCTTAACCAGACAACTCAGCCTGGGTATTTGGCATATGGAAAACACTCCCATTTGTGGGGAGGAAGAAAGAGGGAGGTAAGAGGGTCCCATTGCCTTCAGAGCCCACCCCTCCCCAGCAATAAATCTGGAGAAGTACCAGAAAGAAGCAGACCCTCTTTCATCTCTCCAGCAGAAAGACCAAAGTTTCCCCTCTCGGGCTCCAGTCTTCCTCTTCCCTTTTACTCACCAAAGGGAAAAAAACCATTTCTAGGACGCAAGAGCATCACACAAAGTTCCAAACCTGCTAGCACTCCTCCTCACAACAGAGCCGATTAATCCCACCACATTTCTCCTGCGCTGTTGCCACTAATTGAATTAAATGAGATAATATTTGTTGAGCCTGGAAATGTTGATTGCACAGGATTGAATTTGTAGTGGGTAGCGCCTCTTAGCATTATTGTTGCTGCTCTTAATTAGGATTATTAATAACCCCTTTGGTGAGCACCGCACTTTGGAACTTCCAACCCGTTTTCCCGAGCATTTCCTCATGACGCCATCTGGGTCTTCCCTGTCAGACAAATGGGGGCGGTAATGGAAACCACGTGTAATTGTCAGAAGGCCATTACACAGCGCTGTGCGCGTGAACGTGCTTTCCGGACTCCGCAGCGCTTTACAACCTCGAGAGTGTGCTGGGCTCTGCTGTCAGGGTGGAGTGGTGGGGACAGCTCTGTCATACTGACTGCCTGGCTGTGTGCTTCTTGCCGAGACCCAAGCATACGAGAGGCATCAGCAGATGAGCGTGGAGAGGTCCCGACTACGTTATTAGTGGGCTAGCTAAGAGCGCAGACCTGGGCTCTACCATATCTGTGTCCAAGTCTGAGCTTTGTGGCTTCCTCAGACGAATCAGGGCTCCCCTCTCCTGGGTGAATAATCCCCACCCCTCACCTCACAAATTCATGTCTACCCGGAGCCTCAGAATGTGATCTCATTTGGATACAGGGTCTTTGCAGAGGTGATGGGTTACGATGAGATCATCGTGGATTAGGGTGGGCTAAAGACTCCTGGCCTCATGAGAAGGATGTGAAGATGCGGGAGACACACTCAGGGAAGATGCCATGTGACAGGGGAGCAAGGACCAGAGCCAGGCAGTGATGCCGAGGTTTGCCCGGCGCTAGCAGAGACCGCAGACACAGGGAGGGATCTGCCCTGGAGTCCGTGCTTCAGGAGGGGCGCCGCCCTGCTGACACCTTGATTTGGGGGCTCTGGCCTCCAGAGCTACAGGGGAATACATTTCTGTTCCTCTAAAGCACTCAGTTGGTGGTGATTCGTTATAGCAGCAACCAGAAACGAATGCACCCTCCCCAGGCCTCAGTTTCCTATTAAATTGGGGAAAACAGAGTATAGATCTCACATGGGCCTGGGCGGGTTCCATGAGAAGGACCACACAGAGCTTCTAGAATGGGCCCAAGCTGACAAACGGCCTCCAGGCCACCACGCCCGGGCACGTGACTGGTCAGGAAGATGGGTGCTCTGGCTTCGCACAGGCGCAGTATCATAGCCCACGGGGTTCACCCGAGGTGCGATTGTTGCTAAGAAGACCGGAGCTCCGTCTGTGCCTCTTTCCCAGGGCGCTGGCCTGGGCGCAGGCTTCCCGATGCGGTCGCCGGATTGCAGTGAAAGGACAAGGCCCAACTGCAGTAGCTGGACAGAGGCCCTGACGATGTCCCTCTACTACCTCCCTCAGCCACCGTGTCGTCATGGGTACAGCGGGGGTGGTGACATGAATCATAATGAGGGTTAACTGAGGAAGCGCCATGCCCTGCACGCACATTCTTAGTATGTGGGAATGACCCATGGTATTCAGATCGCCGTAATTCTCTCTTTCTCGCCGTTGAGAAGGTGAGGTACAGAGAGGTACAATAACTCACCCAAGTTTGCACAGCTATCAGGCACGTGATCTGGGACCTGGATGTGAGACGGGTCTGACTCTGACCTCAGGCGTCCCAAGCCCCCTCTGGAGAAGCAGCTTGCTTCCTGGTCCTACCACGGAGATGGGATGGCGGGAGCCAGGCCGGGGTTTGCAGAGCTGAAAAGCAAAGGTGGAGTCGATCTTGTATGAAGTGACAGCCCCATTTTACCCCGTGTTGGTGAGCACATTGCAAAAGAATCTGGTTTTGAGACCAGGAGCCCCACAGAATGGATCCTGAGGCACGTTTGCGATTAGCCGGGAGTCAGAAGCTTTCTCTGGAAGGTTGCCCACCCCTACCCCCCAGCAGCTGGGAGTCAGGCACGGTCCCTGGGAGTCAGGCGTCACGGGCGTGAGCACTTGCAGTGGGGGTGGGGAGAGGCTTGGAGTCAGCTCCGCAATCAAACCCCATCTCTGCCTCTGCTACCACTTAGACTTTGGGTCTACACCCTTCACCTTCTGAGCCTCAGTTTCCTCCACTGTAAAACGGGGATATGACAACTGCTGGCTGATCTCGGGGCTACTGGATAGATTCTTGCTGAGGCAGCAAAGCGCCCTCCTCTGAAGAGGGGCTGACATTACAGGGACCACTCAGTGGTGTTTGGAGACTGGAAGGCTTCTCCCCAGGGCCAGGAGGACTGGTAGCCTCAAACCTGGGTGGGCTGGGCTTCTGTCTCCAATCCACATTCCGGCCTTGCCTGTTTTAGTAAAGGGGTTTGCCTGCGTGCAGCCTCTTGTGCCCCGGTGGCAATGCAGGACCTGCTGTCCACCTCACTCGTCCTCTCCCTGGATGCCCTTAGCATCCTGAGATGGCCCAGCCCTGTTACACCCACTGGGGCAGCGTCACTGCGGGGATGGTCTGCAGGCCAGCAGTGGCAGCCCTTGGGAACTAGTTAGAAATGCAGAATCTTGGAGCCCATCCCAGACCTGCTGTTTCAGAATCAGCATTTTAGCAAAATCCTCGGGTGACTCATGTGCACACTGAAGTTTAAGAAGCCCTGGGTAGAGGGGCGCCTGGGCGGCTCAGGGGCAGAGGGGCACCTGGGCAGCTCAGTCAGTTAAGTGTCTGCTTTCGGCTTGGGTCAGGATCTCACGGTTTGTGGGTTTGAACCCTGCTTCGGGCTCTGTGCTGACAGCCAGCTCAGAGCCTGGAGCCTGTTTCAGATTCTGTGTGTGTCTCTCTCTGTCCTTCCCCCGCTCACACATGCTCTCTTTCTCTCTCTCAAAAATAAACGCATAAACAAATTTTTAAAAAAGAAACACAGGGTAGATTAAAAAGAAAAACAACAAAAAAAAAAAACAAGAAAAAGGCTGGAGAGAAGGGGACCCTCGAAAGGGGGTGGCTGAGTGTTGTAGTGAAGTGTGTACTTATTCTTGGTTTGGCATCAGAAGATCACACTCGCCCTTAGACCCTTGAGAAAGGTTTGTGTCAAGATCATTCTTCACGCCAAATACCTGATGGCCTGCCGATAATGTTCTCGAAATTAACAAAGAGTGATATTAGGAATATTAGCAAATGATCCTTGAGCCCTAACTGTGGATCTGACACCTGGCTAAAAGTTTAGGGAGCACTCTCTCATCTAATCCTCACACCTCCCCAGAGACGTGGGTCGTATTATCTGCCCCTGTTTTCCAGATACAGAATCTTCAGTTCCCATGGCTGGCTTGGCTCTCGTGGCTGGCTGTAATCTGTGGCAAGTAAACCACAAGCCGGGATTTGAAGCAGGTCTTTCTACATTTCAGCCTCTCCTTGACCACCAGGCTACCCCACCTTGTCACTCCCACCTCCCACTTGCAATGCCTTCTCTCAACCGTCCGCATTGATGCGCATTAAAAATGGTAGTAGAGGGGCGCCTGGGTGGCTCAATCAGTTAAGTTTTGGACTCTGGGTTTCAGCTCAGGTCATGATCTCGCAGTCGTGGGATCGAGCCCCACATCAGGCTCCACGCTCAGCGTGTCTGTCTCTCTCCCTCTGTCTCTGCCCCTCCCCCCTAAAATAAATGAGTAAACATTTTTTTTTTTCTACTCTCAAGTAGAGCCCTTGATTGCTCCGTTTCTGAGTCCACAGTGACCATCTCATTGCTTATACACAGTAGGTACCCAGAGAATATTTGTTAAATTTCCTTTATTTATTGAACTGGATTGTCATTCAGTCTGTGATCATTAGTTCATGATAACATATGGAATCATGGAGTTGAATTTAGCTTATCGTACACATTCTCAGTGAGGGCCATATTTTCCCCAAGGGGACAAAAATTGCCTCTCGGACTCCTATGTATGCGTAAAGCATAGACCTACATATAGCAAGTAAAGAGATATATATATCATCTCTCTGCAAGGTTTAAATTTTCGTAGAAAAACTATATTAAAAGGCTGCTAGGGTAAGGACTAATGAAAACTTTAAAACATGATAAACAAGTTCTTCATGGAACACGAAGTTGTAACTTTGAAGATCTGGACCACAGAATATGAACGGACAGAGTGCACAATGAAGAAATCCAGGAACGTGAACTACGGGGCGGAGAGTTTATGGTCAATGTTCATCCTCCACAGAGGTCGAGGAAAACACACCTGAAAGTATCCTGGGGGGGACCACATTACACCGACTCAATTAGCTTAAAAACACTTAAACCAATAACACTGGATGCTGTCAAGGGTACTGTAGCGTTGGCAGACTCAGATGCTTCGTGATTGGAAGGACCCCTTAGCAAAGCAAGTTCTGTTCAGCAAGAGCTATAAAAACCTTCATGCCCCTTGACCAGAGAATTTCATTCCAGGGAATTTGTGCTTAGGCATGGATTCGATCACAGCAGAAGTTGTATGCATAAGGATGCTCCTTGATTATAGCTAGGACTAAAAAAAAGAAAAAGAAGGGGAGAAGGAAGGGGGATGCATCCAATAAAACCAACACATGTGATAAAGCCCCTAACAGTGCTGGGCATGCAGTTAACACTCCAGAAACGGTGAGCTTTCCGTTACGTTCCCCTTCCAGATGGCAGTAGGTAGGAAGAATTGAGTGTCTGTCCCACCTCGGGGACAGGAGCCCTATTGCAGAAAGTCTGGAATGCTGGTGGGGCGCCTGGGTGGCTTAGTCGGTTAAGCGTCCGACTTTCGCTTAGGTCATGATCTCGCGGTTCGTGGTTCGAGCCCCGTGTCGGGCTCTATGCTGACAGCCAGCTCAGAGCCTGGAGCCTGTTTCGGAGTCTGTGACTCTCTCTCTCTCTCTCTCTGACCCTCCCCTGCTCACGCTGTCTCTCTCTCTTTCCTAGAAATAAATAAAACATTAAAAAAAAATTTTTTTTAAAAAGTCTGGAATGCTGGAAAAGGAGCCCAGCAAGCTAAGCTAGTGGACAGCCAGCAGGTCAAGGGGACCTCCTCTGAGGCTCTTTGTCAGTGGCTGGGTGTCTCTAGGCCTGCATTTGTGGGCTGTTTCCTGTCCTCAGAATTCTATTACCTGGGGCTTCCCAGCTCATCGGCGGTGAGAAAGCGAAGGCTTCTTCCCACAGTTAACTTGCAAGCTGGTTGAGAGGCCTCCTACGGAGCTAGCCTGGGATGCACTGTGTACACAAGTTTTAAAAATCACTTTAGAATTCTCTCTCACTGCCTGTCAGCCCCCGCCCGCCCCCCTCGCCCCAGCCTAGGGATGTGAAAGCATGTAAGGCACCATTCCCCTAAGGCTCAAACATCTGCAGCTACACACTTGCCCTTGGCTCCCCCGTGAGGCTCATTAATGCTTCAGGAAGTCTGTGTCCTTCGCTGGCTGGATGCCCATGCAGGGGCCTCGTGGCCTGGAGAGAAGCAAGAATACCCTTTGATGTGTAAATGTCAGGCAGTTCAGGATCTCAAAGTCCAAGAGGTGTCCCTGATGAAGAAAATGGCCAACATGAACCCCCTTGTCCCCAGTGCAAGGAAAGGATGGACTTTCTGTGGGTTCTGTAAGCCTGGGTCGAGATGCAGCGATTGAGGCCAGCCTGAGAACTCCCCGTTGGCGCTTGAGAATAACCTTTGCCGAGATAGTGGGGATTGGGGCTGTTCCCACCATTTCTAGGTAAACACAGCCCATCTGGGCCCACAGTTGCTGAGGAGAGAGTCCAGGGTGGTGTTACCTCCGTGTCCACCAGTCACCAGCACAAAGGACCTTGCCAGAGCAGAGAGGGGAGGGTGACCTGTGGCAGGTGCTGTATTCATTGGCCGCAGGGTCAGGACCGTGCTGGACGCTGGGATCCAATGACAGCAAGATAGACAGGGCCTCCGCCCTCATGAAGCACACAGCCAGTGGACAAATAGTAACGTGCCATTTAAAAATCATTGTAAAATTACATCTGTGAGCTCCGTAGTGTTGTGAGAGCATGAGAGGGGATTTTGAGCTCCTCTGGGAGATCCAGGAAGTGACCCAGGGGAAGCTGAGGTCTCAGGCAGGATTGGCGGGATGGGAGGGAGCAGGAAGAGAGAGAGGACTCCGTGGGCAAGTGCCTGTTGTCTTAGTCAGCCTTCCCCGGCCTTCCCCGCTCCCAAAGCAAGACAGGAAGACAACTGAGCAACAATAAAAATGGCGAGGAGGACGAGCAAATAGGTGGAGAGGAAGGGAGCTGTCTGAGACAGTAGGTGAAGCGTGGGAAACAGGTAAGCAGGTGGTAAGGAGGGGTAGAGGGAGGTGCGCATGAAAGAATAAGCCAGCAGACGCATATGGGGACAAGGACATAAGCCAACTGGTGAATAAAACAGGTGGATAAGAGGCCTGCTGAGGGAGCCAACACAGGAAGGAAAAGCCGGTGTTCTCCATTGCACCATTTCCCCGTGGCCAAAATGGCCGAAGGACTCGTTATGAATGAACAGAATGCAGAAGACGTGGGAAAGGGGCTCAGGGCTTGCTCTGTGCCATAGAAGGCTTGTCTGCACGGTGGAAGCCCCCGGGGGACTTGAGAAACACAAATACTCAGCGCCACCCAAAAGGAGCGGATGTCACAGAGCGTGGCCTGGGCACAGGGGCTCTCAGGCTCTGCCTGGACCGGGAACCACAGCCCTGGAAACCTGTTCTCGGAGTCTGGTCCCTGCACCAGCACCATCGCCGTCAGCCGGGACCTTGCTTAGAAATGCAGAATCTCAGGGGCCCTGGGTGGCTCAGTCAATTAGGCCTCCGACTTCAGCTCAGGTCATAATCTCACGGTTCATGGGTTCAAGCCCTGCGTCGGGCTCCGTGCTGATAGCTCAGAGCCTGGAACCTGCTTCGGATTCTGTGTCTGCCTCTCTTTCTGCGCCTCCCCTGCTCATGCTCTGACTCTGTCAAAAATAAACATAGGGAGGGAGGAAGAGAGGAAGGAAGGAGGGAGGGAGGGAGGGAGGAAGGAAGGAAGGAAGGAAGGAAGGAAGGAAGGAAGGAAGGAAGGAAAGGAAGGAAGGAAGGAAGGACTGCTGACTCAGAAACCCTGGGGTGGGGCCCCGCCGGCTGCATCTTAAGAAATCCTCTCAGGTGATTCTCTCTCTTTTTTTTTATGTTTTTATTTATTATTGAGAGACAGAGAGAGACAGAGCATGAGCAGGGGAGGAGCAGAGAGAGAGATTTCTCGTGTGCGAAGAAGGATGTTGGTATAAAGGTGGATGGGATGCAGATGGCCGGCGTCCTCACGGAGCTCACCATGAACAAGGACGTTGGGAAAAGAAGAAAGACTCTCTTCACTGAAGGCGGCTCGAGAAGGCCTTCCGAGGAGGCGATGTTGTGCCCCGTCGGGGGCCCGAGGAGGGGCCGCAGCAGTGAGCGGAGTGGATGCCGGTGGTGCAGAAGGTTCTCCAGGCTTGCTTCCTTGGGCTGCAGGGAGAGCGGCTTTTCCCTGCGGTCCAGTGTCTGCAGCTCACGCAGTTGGATGGAACAGGCATTTAACTCCAGGCCGCATGCAGAGTCTTATAGAAACCCCGGGGACTTAATCACACCTAAGACCCTGATAGCATCTGTATTAGAAACGGGAATCCGACCAGACTGCTCGTGAAAGATTAGCTTCAGTTCTTTCAGGAGAATAAATGGCTTATACCAACTCTGGCTGCCTTTATCAGTCTGCTCCTGCCAGCCAGCCGCCCTCTCCCCACATCAGGATGGCCACATGACAACTCCCGGAATGAGTCTGTCATTTCCAATTCAGTCGAGCTGAAAAGTCTTTTGTGAGCATCCACTCTGCCCAGGTCTGGGTGGAGAGCTGTAGGAGGGGGCCGGGAAAGAAGGCATCGCCTTTACCTTGAAATACACACAGGCTCATAGGAGAGAAGATGCTTACAGATCCAGTCATATCCATATCCATTCATATACCTGAGTGTGCCCCTATGCCAGGCACCGCACCAGGCGCTGAGGATGGAGAGGGAAGACGCATCCCATACTTTGCATGGCATGTGTCAAGATGCACAGATGTTTATAGGACAGTGTGAAAAGGGAGCAGGGATCAGGGAGTCATTAACCCAGCCCAACGATCCAAGAAGCCTTCCTGGAGAAGGTGCCGCCAGAAACAGAGGCTGAAGAGGAGTTTGCAACTAATCAGGTGAAGAAGTGGTGAAGAAGACACCAGTGTGAACCAAAGCAGATAGTGCAACACATTTCAAGGTAATACAAGAGGGTCCGAGTTAAGACCTTTGTACGAATTATCTTATTTACATACAACAGTAGGCACTACTACATATTTTTGTTTTTCTATTTTTTTTGTTTTATTTATTTTTGAAAGAGAGACAGAGCGTGAGTGGGGGAAGGGCATAGAGAGAGGGCGACACAGCATCTGAAGCAGGCACCAGGCTCTGAGCTGTCAGCACAGAGCCCGACGCAGGGCTCGAACTCATGAACCGAGAGATCATGACCTGATCCAAAGTCAAACGCCCAACCGGCTGAGCCATCCAGGTGCGCCTGATTTTCTGTTTTTAAAGGAGGAAACTCAGGCATAATAAGGACATTACAGACAGCTAGCAAACTGCAGAACTGGATCCAAACCCAGGCAGTCTGACCATTGGACCTGTATCCCCAACCACGAGGCCTGTACTCCACCTAGCTGGAAGGTCAGATGTGATTCTGTATAATTGGATGATTCCATCATAAAGGTTCTGAGGGAGGGAGGAAGGGGGGATGTCAAGGCCACACTGAACTAAACTGAAAAGCCTCATCCACAATGTTTGAAGGAGTCAAACCAGACTCCGAGGTAAGGGATGAAGGATTTTAAGCAGAGGAATAAATGCTTACCTTCGAATGGTAGAAGGGCCGCCACGGAAGGAGGATCTTTCAGGAGGGAGAGACTGGAAGGTGAGCAGCCAGGGCAGAGGCTGTGGTGATCATCCCAGCCAGAGACGCAGGCGGCCTGGGCCAGTGGGCATGAGCCGCGGGCGTGGAGGAAGCGGTAGAGTCAAGGAAATGAGCTTGTGGTTGACTGCATATATAGGGGGCAGAAATGGAAGACTTCCAGATTTCTGACCTGAGACAGAACCACAGTGGCTGAAACGAGAAGAAAATTATGTTTTTGTCCCAAACGCGAGGGAGAAGGGCTTTGGGTTAAGGTTAAGTGAAGACTGTGAGGATGAATGGGATGAGACGGAGAGAGGGGTGGGTAGTGATTGTTGGTATGTCCCTCCAGCCTTGAGAATCTTGGATGGAATGGGGGGCAAAGATCCTATTCTACTGTAAGGATCTGCGACATAGAGTTTTGCCTTGAAAGGCAATCTCAGGAACAGGGAAAGGTGAGGCACCCACGGGGTCACAGCTGCAAGGTGACCTTGCTGTAAGTAGCCTTCCTTCCTGGCCGGCAGAGCAGGGGATGGGGAGGGAGGGGCTCTCAAGATGGATCAGGCCCCTGCCTTCACGAAACGTACAATCGAATGCAGGAGGCAGACACTGATCCTGTAGTGAGAGACGATATACTTTGGAGAAAGCAGCATGTACCTACGAGGCACAGGGCACTAGATGTTGGGGGAATACATTTGACTGAAACGAGACCCCTCCTTTCAAAGAATGATAGTAGGGATGGTGGGGTCCACACAGATAAAACAGGGTCAGACAAAAATGGGTCCAGGTGTTCCAGAGAAGTCAGCGTGGACTGGGGTGATTGGGGCCGGCTTTGGGGAGGAGGTGGGATTGATTATGGGGGAAACAACAGAGGACTTCAATCACGCAAGTGTTCCGAGGTAGGCAAGAGCGAGCCTAAATGATCCGGGGTCCAGACTTCATTTGGCCCAGCCCCGGAGGGACTTGAAAACCTCATGGAGCCCTTTGGATTTGCTCTTGGCTCCAGGAGGAGGGAGCTGGGTTGAAGGAGCTGGGAGGGAAGCAGAAGTCCAGGGATAGTAATCTGGTGGTCCAGGGTAGAACTTTAATAATTTTTTTAGAAAGGGGGCACCTGCGTGGCTCAGCTGGCTAAGCGTCTGGCTCCTGACTTCGGCTCTGGTCATGATATCAGAGTCGGTGAGTTTGAGCCCCATGTCAGGCTCACTGCTGTCAGCTTGGAGCTCACTTTGGATCCTCTGTCCCCCTCTCCCTGCCCCTCCCAACTTGCTCTCTCTCTCTCAAAAATAAACATTGGGGCGCCTGGGTGGCTTAGTCGGTTAAGCGTCCGACTTTCGCTTGGGTCATGACCTCGCGGTTCGCGGGTTCGAGCCCCGCGTCAGGCTCTGTGCTGACTGCCAGCTCAGAGCCTGGAGCCTGTTTCAGTCTGTGACTCCCACTCTCTCTGACCCTCCCCTGCTCACGCTGTCTCTCTCTCTCTCTCCTAAGAAATAAATAAAACATTTAAAAAAAATAAAAAATAAAAAATAAGCATTAATTTTTTAAAGGGATTCACAACCCTTCTGGGGGAGAGAAGGAACGTGTGTGGGAGATATGACACTTGGCCACACACCTGCTCATGGCAAGCTGTAGAAACACCTGGAGATGGGGCGCCTGGGTGGCTTAGTCAGTTGAGCCTCCGACTTTCGCTTAGGTCATGATCTCGCGGTTCGTGGGTTCGGGCCCCACGTCGGGCTCTGTGCTGACTGCCAGCTCAGAGCCTGGAGCCTGTTTCAGTCTGTGACTCCCTCTCTCTCTGACCTTCCCCTGCTCACGCTCTTTCTCCTAGAAATAAATAAAACATTTAAAAAAATTAAAAAAAAAAAAAAAGAAAGAAACACCTGGCGATGGAATGGAAAGATATTAACCCAGATGAGGCAAAGGAGCCAGCATGCACTATACAAATTCATTCATTTATTCAAGTATTTATTTAACTTTTAGGAAGTGCCCATCTCAGAGTTGCTGGTACTAGATTTGTAAAGCCAGATATCGTTCCTGCTCTCGGGCTTCTTTCCTAAGGGAAAGGACAAATGTTGAGCTAGTAATTAGAGCATGCGGAGCTCGGGGAGTGTGTAATGGGGACTGGCCTAGTCCGGAACGCTACAGAGGTGATGTTTAAGCAAAGAGACCGAATCTGAGTGAGAAAGGGAACCCGTGAAGACAAGAAAGACCACATGTGCACAATCTGATGGGGGTGGGGGAGAGCTGGTGAAAACCCAAGATGTAGAGCTCAAAGTATTTATCATGAGGGAGCTCAGTCCCTAAAGACCGGTAGGCGGCCACTAGAATCCCAACGCAATCAAAAGGAAGAGGGAATGGTTTAAACACTAGACAGACAACTTTGGTTCCTTTTCAATCCACAAAGTACGTGTTTTGTATTTCAGAACCTTGACACCCGTCTGCCCTTCTTCCCATAGTCTTCCCCTGCTTGAATGACTACCTTTCAGTTTCGGATCGAATGCCACTCCTCCAGGAAGCCTCCCAGAGTGCCCAGCCCCGGTTCCCTTTAACCCCCAATGGGAAGGAATCTTGATGCCACTCAGTACTTCTGTGCTGCCTGTGGTCTGCTGAGTGCCAGATGTCACGTTAACCCTTCCGTCGGTCTCGTTCTCCCAGCCACTCAGGAAACTCGTCATTACCAGGATACCACAATCGCCCAGAGCTTACGAAGTTGGATTCTAAGTCTAGCTCCTTCCGCTCACTGTGTAACCAGGGCGGGTGTGTTCTCTTTGCCCCACTGTCCTTATCTGTAACACGGGGCCCGTAGCAGTCGCCCCTGCCCACCAAGGCGTGTGTGAGGGTTCCTGGAGGTGGGCGCGCCCGCCACTTAGCACGATGCCTGCCCATCTCCAAGGTCATCCGGTGGGGAACCGGGACTCAGGGAAGTGAAAGAAGACATCCAAAATCAGCAGGTGACTGTGTGTCAGACTCTCGATTTGAACCCAGGCCTCCCTGTTCTCCCCATTCTGCCACGTGCCTCTCTTGATATCCTTTTTCCTCCCGTGACCACGCATGTAAAGGACATCGATATATGCTCAGCCCCGAATAAATGTTACCTCGCTTATTCTTCCCAACAATGAACCCAGATGAACGGGTTCTCCTTTCTGCACTGACCCGGGTGATAAATCTGATCTTCCACCCAAAACTAGTCCTTGCTCAGTATTTCCCTTCTCAGGAAAGCCCCCGCTCTCCACCTGGTTGGTTGCTCAGGCAGATACCCTGGGCATCATTCTATGAGGATACCTTCCTCTCTTTTAACCCCTCCCCGCTCCATATCCAATCCAGCCCCAAGACCTCTGGACTCTAAGCAGATCTATCCAACGTCTGACTCACTCTTAAGTGTCCACTGCTAGCCATGCCTCACCATCGCTTGCCTGGGCTGGTCATTGTGCTTTCACCCCCAGCCCGTCTCCAAACTCCAGCCACAAAGGAGAGTGGTCTTGGCAAATGTACTTGGGCCGCCTCTGCCTTGTGTTTAAAATCCCCCACTGCTCTTGAGAGAACTCTAACCCCTTCAACACAGTCAGCTCTGGCGACCTTTGGCCACTTCTGAAATCAAGGATTCCAATCACAAAATGTACTGTAAGCAACATAAACTCAAGGTCATTCCGATTCTGGATTCTTGGCAGCCTCTGAGGATGCATTTGCTAAAGTAAGCACTGAAAAGGAGGTGTAGTTATTTCGCGACTTTGAGGGCACAGAGGTGGACAACAGTGGACAGGCTTTGCCAGGAAGAGCCCCAGGGATCAGAAAGAGCAAATATCTTGGAGTTGGTGTCCTGATCTTGTCCCTTTCTAGCTGTGTGACCCTGGGCAAGTCACTTAACCTCTCTGAGCTTCAGTTCCATATACTAAATGAATACAAATGAAGAGGATGAATGAGATGAGCTGTACAACCTCTGAGGTTAACTCCAAAGTGGGGCATTAGATCAAACCATGTGAAATTGCCAATGTTTTATCATTTTTTTCTTTTCACTATGAAAACGATCATTTCATATATTCGTACTTCAAACAAAGGTTGGCAAACTTTTTCTGTAAAGGCCCGATGGTAAATTAGGCTTTGCTGGCCATCCGTCCCTGAGACAAGTATTCAGCTGTGCCATTGCAGTGTGAAAGCAGCCATAGACTACACGTAAAAGAGACAATATGGCTGTGTTTCAATAAAACTTTATTTACAATAACGGGTGGTGGGCCAGACTCGGCTCACGGGCTGTAGTTTGTCAACCTTTGCTTTCAGCCCCTGGATTTTCCTTTGTCAGAGGATTTTGATGTAGGATTTTTTTATGGAATAGCTTAGCAGAGGGTCTAGTGAGCAGCAGACGCAGGCTCATTTCTTTCCTCGTGTACTCTCCCAAGAAAGGCAATGAGAGAGGACCAACATTGTGCATTTCCTACAAGGCATGGAACATTCATATTGCACGAATGTGTGTTAGGGATGGAGGGATCCTACAGAGCCACACATCACTGAGCCCTCCTCCACTTAGTCCTCACTTTGCTGACATCATGGACAGCAGTATAGTGCCACGAGTCCCCTGCTATGGACACAGTCTTGGGAGGAGCTGAGGATGGGGTCCCTGGGGCAAGCTTTAAATCTGCACCCTGTACACCTCTCTACTGACCTGCGTGGCTTTGGCTTAGGCTCCTTCCCCGTCCAGTTGCCTGGAAAAGTCCTCTGAGCTTGACACGAATTCAGATCTGCTTGTGTGAACAGAACTCATGCACACAAGTTCTGAGCTGGGAAGGAAATGAATGTTTCCATCAAAATTAGGCCAAGTAATACCCGTTTTCTCCAGGGGGGATTATTTAAATAGCATCAAAATCAATTTCCGTGCCATTAAATATTCTGGTCTGTGTTTTAATTGAGACGATTACATATTCCTCAAAAAGAGAAGAGCTATTTGAAGAATCGGGTCTTTTCTCTCTCCCTCTCGCTAGATCTGACGAGGAAAGCACCTGAGAGAACTGCACACCACCCGTTAGCCTGCCTCGGCTCCTATTCATCTTCTTTAGCACTAACCTGGTTTCATATTTTCCTTTAAGAAATAAAAATGGAGCTCTGAGAGGCACCCAGGGCGCTGGGAACTCTGAGTTCTTCAAATAGAATAAACCAGGTCATTCTGTCTTCCCTTCCTTAAGGGATTTGGTTTATGGTTCGTTGCAAGTGGTAGATGTCCCAGTAGCTGGCAGGTGTGTTTGGTCAAAGGGGACAGAGGGATGAGGGTCTTTCCCAACATTTGATGCTCCGCACACCCTCCCTTCATTCCATAAACATTTCATTTTTAAATGTTTGTAATGTTTTTTCTTTTTGAGAGTCAGGGAGAGACAGCACCAGCAGGGGAGGTGCAGAGAGAGAGGGAGACACAGAATCTGAAACAGGCTCCAGGCTCTGAGCTGGCCGTCAGCACAGAGCCCAACCCAGGGCTCGAACCCACGAACCGCGAGATCATGACCTGAGCCGAAGTCGGACGCCCAACCGACTGAACCACCCAGGCGCCCCTCATTCCATAAACATTTCAGATGCACCTTCTGGGCCCCGGGCACTCGCTCACCGAAGGAGCTCGCTCTCAAGTGGGAGAGATGTGGTTAAAAACAGGTCACTACAATGCAGTACCCTATGAGCAAGAAACCAGGGCCCCAGTAAGTGCTCCTGTAGCTCTCCTCCTGGTCACAGGCAGCTAGTTTTCTGCCTCTTTCTTCAGTTCACGTCTCTCTTTCTTCCTCGACTTTCAGCTCCAAGAGGTCAGAGGCCAAGGCAGTCCTGTTTCCACTGTGTCTCAACGCAGCAGGCACAGAGTAGATGCTCAATTAAAAGGAATGAATAAAGGATGGAAGGCAAGGTGTTGGAGGAGAACAGAGGAAGGAGTGTCTTTCTCTACAGAGGACCGATGTCAGGGCTAAGACATTTGGGATGATGAGAGGTTGATCAGATGACCAAGAACAGGGCAGGCATTTCCAACCAAGGGAATCAAGGGCTGATGTGCACTGAGTGTCAGCTGTGTTCTCAGCTCTTTACTTACATCTGCTCATTGAATTCTTATAGCTCTTATACCCATATCACAGGTAAAGACACTGAGGTCATGGTCATTAACTCTTGAAGCTCACACTCCCATCAAATGGTACAAATATGATTCAGTGAGTCAGTGATTCTAGGCTTTGTTTAACTACTTACTTTGCTGCTTGCCCTTCCAAAACACAGGGTTTGGAAAATGTCAAGGAGTTGGAAATGCTGGAAGCTAGACCATGAATCTGGCCATGGAGTCTAGAACCTTTCTGTGGAGAGCCTTGAATGACAACCCAAAGACTTTGTACTTCCACGTACAGGTCACTGTTTCCCAGACTGGAGCTCTGGGGAGGCCTATTTTACATGACGTAAATAAGAGAGATGTGCGTGAACAGGATAGTGAGAGGGAGATTCACATGAAGATGATTTGGGAGATACGGTTTTAACCTGGCTGGACATAGTTTCTATGGGACTTTTTTTTTTGCTATAGGACTTGTCAGAGCCTTTACCACGAAGGTGAGCATTGTAATCGCCCAAGAATCCGAACTTCTTTTTTGTGGCATAGTTCTCAGTAGCCTCCAAAGTGGTGAATTTGGAGATTGCCAGCATAGATGATAGAGATCCACGGAGAGGTTTTAAGGCCGGGGGTGCTATGGTCAGATTAAAGGGAGCATCACTAGGACTGCAAGGAGGGTGGTCAGAAGGAACGAGAGGCATAGTTAGATTTGGAGGCTCTGGTGAATTTGAGACCTTTCCAGCCAGGATATGCGTGAAGGCCATCATGGGAACTGGCATGCATCTGGCCCCCTGGTATCAAAGTGATGCGTCTACTCCTGGGGGGAAGAAACTGAACTCACACACATGACATTATCCAAACAAAGCCATGTTGCTTCTGCATAGAACAATGGGTTGGCTTTTCAGGGTAATTTAATAGCTGTGGCATATCGCCCGGGCCATCAATTAAATTCCAATCCAATTTCCTTCCAAAGCATTCTCTGCCTTGGGAGTTCCTTTTTAACGTGGAGCAAATCTGGCTGATGAGACAGGAAGATGGATCGGCCAAAATGCACAATGACTTTCAGACGGCCAGCCTCTCAGATTTTGTCTCGCCTTCCAAAGGAGGTCACCCAACATTAACAGAAGATTAGACAGAATTAGATCATAGAACAGTTTTAAAGCGATAGGAGGAATCCCGTTTAGTGGAATTTCTCCAACCCTGCCCCACCTGAGGGGAAACTGAGGATCTGCAGGGGTGAGGGACAGCCCAGCCAAGGTCACACTATGACTCAATTAGCTTCCTAAATGGGTCTCCCAGCATCTATTTTGTCTTCTTAACAGTCCGCATCTAGAAGGATCCAAAGCCTTCATCTGATCATATAACTCCTGTGCTTAGAACTCCCCCAGAAATATCCCAGCGTGTATAGAATAAAATCTGGTGGCATGGAGTCTGACATTTAGGCTAAATGGGTGTCTGTGATCGGGGCTATCCTGTGCATTTTGGGTGCTAAGCAGCATCCCTGGCCTCCACCCATTAGATGCGAGTAGCACTCCATCCCGAGCTTAGTCGGGACAGGAAAACATCTCCAGACATTGCTAAATGTCCTCTGGTGGGGCAAACTCACCCCCAGTTGAGAACCCCTCGCCTAGGGAGAGTCCGGGAGCCCAGGATGAATTTGAGGAAGGCTTGAGAATTGATGTTCGCTGCTCTGCTTGCTCCACATGAGGTCTCCAGCGTGATCCTTCACCACCCGTGCCCAGCCTTGGTTTTCTCATCTATACAGTGGGAAGGGCGATTTTTCCTTCTCTTCCACAAATTTGTTTGTTTGGTCTCTTATTAAATGGGGCACTAGAATTAACTGCTCAGGGTATGTGAAAAAGTACTATAAAAATATACAGCACGAGTAGTTATAACGCAGCTCAGAGCAGCTTTTGAATATACTGACCCGGTGGCGAGGACATTATGCGACGTGATTCTGTCCATGCTCAGAGCTCCCTAACACAATGGTCCTCCAACACCAATGGGCACGGGACTCATCTGGGGTACGTGGTAAAAGTGTGGACTCCTTGGTCTCACCTCCTCAAATTCTAATTGACTGGGTCCTGGATGAAGCCCGGGGAACCATTTAAAAAGTCAGTCTGGAAGATTCTGCTATACATGGGCTTTTAAGAAACCCTGGTCTGGGGGAAGGCAGTGCCCAAGGCTTTCTGGGAGAGGATGGGGAACTTACATGCATGCATAAACCTGGGGGCGTAGCAGGTGCTGCCGACCATTGTCCCAAGGTCAGCCCTGGAATTCTGTCCCCGTATCTTGGAGGTCTGAGTGTTCCTGGAATTTTCTCTGTCTCCTTGGAAAGCTGAGGTTGACCCCAGCCTCTGATCTGCCAGCCCCCGGCACTGACTGTATTTTTCATCTCCCACTTGTACATAGCGTGACTGCTTCCCAAATGTATTTTGATGCTAACATCGCCCAGTCTCTGATCAAAAATTATGGTAAAACATTGTCTTGTCATAAGGCTAATAAAGCATGTTATCCCTCCTGTCACAGAGGCCGCCTTACAGACGCTGTTTGCTCTCCGCCAGGGCCTTGCATTAATCTCGCTTCCACTCACTACAAGGAAGAGAGTCGACCGCGGGACGATCAATATTGTATTATCTCGCCCACCAGAGTCGCTCCAGCTGTGGCCAATGCATTGTCATTCCTGTGTCATGCAGGGGGAGGCCCAGGCAAAGAGGGAAGGGGAGCCATCTGAGAAGGAAAAGAATGTTCTCAGGAAGAAGAGCAGAGGGGAAGGTGTCAGAGGACCCAGCAATGGTTAAAGTTGTCTGCCCTAGAGTCCCACAGACCTGGGCATATGCCAGACCTGCTTTCAGAAGCTCTGGGGTAATAATTTCATGAGGTTCTGAACCTCAGTTTCCCTATCCATCAAATGGACACAAACACGGGACTTGACGCAGAGGGATGACATCGGATGATGCATGGTGCAGCGCTGACGGAGGTTCCTGGTGTGACATGTGTGTGCGTCCGTGTGGCAGGGAGCGGACTGCTCATGGAAGACACGGCCCCAGCAAAGACACGGTGGCCAAAAAGAGGGAATGTTTGCTGAGAAGAAGCTGTGGATCAACCTCCAGTGCTCCGCAGAGCAAAGGTGCACAGTGAAACCTCTTGGAAATTTAAATTCTGGACCAGGGCAGAGTTGCCCGGTTTCAGCTTCGGCTTGCTCCTACAGCTCATCTTCACCCAAGAGGGGGTCCCCAGGGGACATGCGTGGCCTCCAGCTGAAAGCCTGGTTGCCTGAGGCCGGCTCTCATGGCAAAAGCCCCGGCTGAGGTCTCCTGGATGCCTGCAGCCCCCTCCGTGTCTGTAGTTCTGTGCCCCTCTCCCACCTTCCTGCGTGCTCTCTCTGGGGACAGGCCACCCTGAAACCTCCTTACAGGCCAGCCCCGCCCCTGGATTCATTTCATACTCAGTTAAAGAGGGAGCCGCAGGAAGCAATCCCCATTCAAGGATGCAGTGAGGTGTCCTAACGGTCCAGATGCCGACAGGAGGCCGAAATGCAGCCGGCCGACCCTTGGAAAAAACGGAAACTGTATTGGAATAGTGTCTGATTGGACTCTTTGGATGTTCCCTTCATTCAGAGTCTTTGCGTTTTTGTTTTTGTTTCATTTTGAGGGAGGGGGCGGAAGGGCAGAGTGGAGGGAGACAGAAGATCTGAAGTGGGCTCTGTGCTGAGCCCAGCGCGGGGCCCGAACTCACGACCCATGAGGTCATGACCTGAGCTGAAGTTGAACGTCCAACCGACTGAGCCACCCAGGTGCCCCCCGACCCCCGCCGCCCCGCACCTCCTTGGTTCAGGTTTTTATCCAAACCATTCATTTGCTGCTTAGCACGTGCCTTCATTCCCAAATCTTTGCAGGCTAGGAACAACAGAATGGCGGTAAAAATAGTAATTATTACTAGTATTTATATAAACAGCATTAGGTTTCTGTCAGTCTCCTAGTTACTGCATTGTCGGAAAGCAGCTGGATAGATTTATCTCCGAATTGGAAGATCTGTACGAAATCTCTGGCAGTGCCTACTGACGATGAACATGCCACACTGTGCAGCCAATACTCCGCTGGGAATATACCCAACAGAAGTAGGTATATGTGTGCACCCAAAAACAGAAAAAAAAAAAAACAAAAAACCCAAAACACCATGTAATACGATGTTCACAGTTGTCCTATTCATAATAGGCCGGAAGAGAGAACACGTACCACAGTGCTTTGCTAAGTGATCCGGTTGGTTATTATACAGTTGCGACCCATCTGAGAAAGTTCATCAAGCTGTGCACTGAGCAATTGGGCGAACTTTCCTATCCACATATGATACTTCAGTAAAAGCTTCTGAGGCATTAAAAGGTATGCTTGGGACCAAGAGACTCTTGATAGCATCTACGTGGCATTTCTCACTTTGGGGATTGCACAGAGACCCAACTTTTCACCCAAGGGCCTCATCACTTAGCCAGACCAAGTAGAAAACTCAAGACTGTCCAGGCGGGGGTAAAGGACAAACCACCCTAGGGTGCCCCTTGCTCCTGGGCCCACAGCATCAGACAAGGTGTGGGTGCCTTGGAGGTGAATGGGGGAGGGGGAGCTCTGCAGTTCACTCTCCTCCCTCTCATTTCCACCCCCTCTGATATCTCCTTCTGTGTTGCTTAGCACCGTCCCTGGCCGCCAGGGGCTTCTCAGTGAGTGTTCGCTGAGTGACTGCAGGAGGCGGCAGATGAATGAATGAGTTGCGATTATAAATATTAAATAGGATCGTGTATTTAGAATGTGTTGAACAGGGATACCCGGGCGGATCAGTAGGTTGAGTGTCTGACTTTGGTTCAAGTCCTGATCTCGCCGTTCATGAGTTTGAGCCCCGTGTTGGGCTCTCTGCTGAGAGAGAGTCTGAGTCCATTTTGATTCTCTGTCCCCCTCTCTCTGCCCCTCCCTCTCTTGCACACGCGTGCGCGTGCTCACTCTCTCTCCCTCTCAAAAATAAACATTAAAAAAAAAAAAGAATGAAAAAGAGGTTGAACAACACCTGAAATGCAGTACAGCGAGACGTTAAAGGACTCCTATGTCAGACAGACCGGGTTTGAATCCCAGCTCTACCACCCGCTCCCAATATGTTGTTGGGCGAGTGGAGTTCCCTCTCTAGAGCCTCAGTTTTCCCATCCGTGAAATGGGGAGACGAGCATCATGGGGTATTTCTGAGCAAATGAGACGGCCTGTGTAAAGAACTTAGCACATCATTGGTTCAAAGCAGCCGCGGTTGTTGTTATTATTGAAAAATTACCCGTAGTGTTGTGAGCTCACAACAGCTGAGGCTGCACTTGTGAGGGAGATTACTGTCCTCCAGCTTCATCTCTCTGCGTCTGTCTCTTTCTCTGTGTCTCAAGCCCCATGTGTGCCCATCCAGCCTTGGCAGAGCTGGCTGCTTCGGGAATAAAAGACCTCTTCCCTCCCCCTCCGCTCCCCCACCCTGGGGAGACAGCCCAGTGCCAGTGCGTGTGGGCACCGTGCCCATGAAGGGGGCCAGGTGGGTGCCAGAACACTGGGGCGCTCTGTGTAGCCTCTGCCGGGTCGGGGGGCCCACAATGGCCACTCTGAGGACCGTCAAGTCCGCCCCCTCCAGCGCCTCCCCCACACCCCTCACCCACCATCTGCCCGTCGGCCTCAGGCCCAGGCACCATGCACTCGGGCCCAGTGCCATGTTCCTGGTGGCTGTGAGAGCTTGTTAGGCTCTGGGCAGAGGCTGGCAGGGCTCCCAGGGGCAGGCATCAAAGACCAGGAGTTAAGGAATGGAGGAGCCTGAGGCTCAGTGTTCCCTGGTGTCAGCCAATCCCTTGGGACACACTGCTGGTGGAGAACCTTGACCCGTGGAGGCTGAGGGTACAGATGATGTGCTGTGCATCCTTGCATCTTCCCAAAGCTGCACGTGACCAGTGCCTGGTACCATGCGATGCGCCAGGATGGAATGAGACCCAATGGGCGGGTGGGGCGGGGTGCAGTAGAATGAAATGGCTTCTCCTGTTTGGTGCCCAAGTCCCTCTTGACACTGGCCTGGAAGGTGGGAGGTATGACCTGGTGTGGACAAGATCACCCGAGGGAGCAGAGGAGGAGTGAGGGTAAGCAGAAACCATTCTATCCCTGAGCCCAGAATTCTCAGCCACAGCTCCCTGAAGACTAATGGTCCCATAGAAGCATGTGGCCATTAGACATTAGACCCGGAAGGGATGTGAGAGGCCATCTCGCCCGGTGCCTGACAAACTGTGTTCCCCAGCCAACCCCACCAGCGACTAGCTGTGTGGCTTTGGACAGGCGACCAAAGTTCCTTGAGCCTAAGCATCACATCTGTAAAATGGGGGTTTTATATCTCCTTCTGTGTTGCTTAGCACCGTCCCTGGCCACCAGGGGCTTCTCAGTGAGTGTTCGCTGAGTGACTGCAGGAGGCGGCGGATGAATGAATGAGTTGCGATTGTAAATATTAAATAGGATCAACCCCCCTCCCAGGGTTGTTGAGGAAATGAAACAACCCGCATGAGAGCCGGCATGCGGTAAATACTGGTCACCATTAGCCCCCAGCACCGCCATCCTCATCGAAGGTGATTCAGGGACGGGAAAGCCTCAGAGGGCAGCTCTCACACCCCTGCGCCCAGTCCTCATTCGAACCATACGGTCCCATTTGGGACTGATGATGGGGGTTCAGTGCTCCCTAAGGCTACCAGCACATTGAATAATTCGCTAGAGGGACTCACGGAACTCAGAAAAGCCGTCGTCACACCCAGGCGTCTGGTCTAGTACAGTGAAAGGACCCGGACTAAAGTCAGCAAAGGGAAGAGGCTGTACGGTTGGAGCAGGTCTGAGAGAGGCCCGGCACACGTGCCCGTTGTCCCCGCCCGATGGACTCAGGCGGACTGCGCCCACTTCCAGAGTGAGGGGCTGTGTGAGTCCATGGAGTGTGGATGCCCGGGAAAGCTCACCTGAGATTTGCGGTCCGGGTTTTCACTGGGAGCTGATCACACAGGCACAACGCAGGTGGCTGACGTTAGTCTCCAGTTCCCCTTGAGTTCCAACTGATGCCAAGTGCAAGGTCCCCAGTCATAAGTCAAGCTGTTAGCACAGAGTACCAGCAGGGCCCAACGCCCTCACAAGTAAATACCCTCCTATCAGACGGGATAATTCCAAGGGTTTTGAAGTTCCCTCCCAGGGGCAGAGACAAGGGCCAAACTTTCCAATGTGCAGGGTGTGGATGCTCCAGACCTGCTGAGTTGATCCTTTCACGGCCCGATTATAGATTGTCATTCCACTTAAAGTTTTATTTGAGGAAATTATTCTGTTATACAGGCTAAGAGGCCCAGAGATGAAAGCACACTTTGAACCAAAGGGCATAGAGTGAGTCAGTGAGGAATCCTAACCTTCCTAATCCAGAGCTTTCTTTCTCTTAAAAGAAACAAAATGAGCCTCAAAGCCGTAAAACTGCGTTAAGCGCCTTAGAACTCAGTCCCACACACAGCTTCCCCCCAGTCTCCCCAACTTTTATCTCTTTAAGGTGGACCAGGCAAAGGTCGCTGCCCTTATTTCACGAAGCCAGAAACCGAGGCTCTGAGAGATGGAATTTGCTCAAGGTCACGTAGCAATTTGGTGGCAAAACCAGGGCCCGAGTGTAGGTTTTCTGTCTCCGCCTCTGGAGCACGTCCGGGTAAGTGTCCAGGGTGCGATCTGGTCTCTCTTCTTGTCTGTGATTCTGAGCAAACAGGTGAAGAGACATTGCAAACTTACTCCTGGTGTCTTTAAACTCACTTGTGGGCCATCTGGATTCATTCCTAAGTATTATATTTGTGCGGCTATATAGGTAGTTGACTCGAGATAGATTTCCTACCACTGGGCTCCTCCCCAGTTGTCTCCTGCCTCTTCTCTCAGCCCTCCTGGAGGGACTCCCGGATTTTCCCGTATGCAAATAACTCACACTGTAGTATTTCTCTCCCCCTCTCGGCTACGGCTACGCTACCACTAGCAAGAAATCACGAAGCTGGGCCATGAGATGTGAATGGAGTTTGGGGGGCGGGGTTTGGGGTGGGAAGGGAAAGAAGCGTTTAAATGCTAATCAGTTGGCACTCCTGTCAGCCACAGTTAATCAGATTGTCGAAGATACAAAGGCAGCATGGCGCCCCTCTGCCCACGCTATCCGGGTTCATTCATTCACAGGGGAAATGCATGCATCGCCCACCGCAGGCTTTGATGGGAGGTAACTGGACAGAAAAGACTTTTCTTTTTTTTTTTTTTTTTATTTTTTTTATTTTTTACAAATAGTTTATTGTCAAATTAGTTTCCACATAACACCCAGTGCTCATCCCCACAAGTGTCCTCCTCCATGCCCATCCCTCCTCCCCCCCACATCCACCAGTCCTCAGTTTTTGTCAGCATTCAAGAGTCTCTCATGGTTTGCCTCTCCCCCTTTCCCCCACCATTTCTGCCCTTATTCTCCCCCTTGGTCCTCTGTTAAGCTCCTCCTAATCCTCCTATACGTGCACACATATGGTATCTGTCCTTCTCTGCCTGACTTATTTCGCTCAGCATCACACCCTCAAGGTCCATCCATGTTGCTACACATGGCCAGATTTCATTGTTTCTCATTGCCATGTAGTATTCCATGGTATAGATAAACCACATCTTCTTGATCCATTCATCTGTTGATGGACACTTAGGCTCTTTCCAGGTTTTAGCTATTGTGGAGAGTGCTGCTATGAACCAGAAAAGACTTTTCAAGGCTTTCTGAACCCAACACGCATTGCCAAGGAGGCCCCTTCAGGGGCGAGAAACCAGCAGAGGACAATTATTGGATAATTACTCTAATAGTCAAGGGGTACCAGCGCACCCCTTTAACATCTGCTGCAAGTCCTCTGCGGGGTCCCCGGGGCTCTGCAGCAAACTCAGGGTGTCAGCACCATATGCAGTTTGGTGTGCTCTCTGGGTGACGCGGATGCTGCATCAAAATCTTCTCCATCCACACAGCCGTGGCACAGTAGGCAGCACCAGAAAAATACAGACCGCGACAGGCAAACTCACCAACTGGGCTTCTGCTTGCCCTCCCGTTGCTGAAGCAGATCATGCCCGGGGTTCAGGGGGCTGGGCTGCCCTTGTGCTCTCTGCACCGTGATGGGGTCGTGTTTTGTAATTAGAGCAGCGAGGTGTGTGTGTGCACCTGAACCAAAGCATGTTTATCTAGGATTAAATGTACCACACATTCGCTTTTATGATAGCCGGTGACGTAGTCTACTAGTCCATAGTCTCATTTAAAAAATTTTTTTAAAATGTTTATTTATTTTTGAGAGAGAGACAGAATCCAAAGCAGACTCCAGGCTCTGAGCTGTCAGCACAGAGCCCAGCGAAGGGCTCAAACTCATGAACTTCGAGATCATGACCTGAGCCAAGGTCGGTCGCTTAACCAACTGAGCCACCCAGGCGCCGCCTCCACAGTCCCTCTTAAGGGGATTTCTCTAACACGCCGAGTCTGTTCTCAACCAGTCCTGCAGGCATATTTGTGGTTGATGAGATAGATATTCGTGAGGGGCCTATGGTGTGTCAGGTCCATGACCACGGGATAGGTCCTCGGAAGACAGCAATGAATAAGGTGGACGTGATCCCTCTCCTCGGGAAGCTTACTTCCGGCAGGGAAGACAAGAAAGAAACCAGACGAGTATGTCGGTGTGGTTAACGCTGTAACTTACCCCTTCGGTGGTGTTATGAGTCAAGGGACGAAGGACAGATACGGGGGTGACCGCTGGAAGGGGGGGGCTGTGGTTTGGAAAGATCCCTCTGGCCAGGGCAGATGGAATGCACTGCCGTTATGAAGCAAAGTCTGAGAGAGAAGCAGCTTTTCAGAACCACGGCTTTGGGAATAAAAAGATATCTAAAAATGTCTTTTTAAGATACAACTTGCCGTCTTTACTTGTCTCATGGTGGGACTGGGGTTCTACGGTGCATCGTAAAAATGAATAACTGAGCTCATCCAACTCCCCATTCAACCCTGGTGCCTCCATTGCCTGTGGGGTCTGGCCGGCCTTGGACCTTTTCCGAGCTCTATCTGCGACGACACGACACCCCCGTACAATCACCTTTGAGGATTTCTTCTCAGGATGATGGGTGTCTGGGCCTCATGGAGACAGTCCCTAGATGGTCTCCTGGCTCTGGCTGATCTCATATTAAGGGATTTCTCCCCACCTCTCCTGTCACAGAGGGTAAACCACCAGGAGGAGAATGCAGTAAGGCTGCACTTGGGGGCCTCAGTTTCCTTTCCCGTCACCGTCTTCTGGGTGTCTTGGGCTTTTCCTGTGCCCTTGTAATGGAACAGGGGATCCAGGGAAAGAGGTTGAATCACAGACAGTCAGTCAGTGACCCCACCCGCCTCCCTCTTTCCTGCCACCCATTTCACTGCCAGTTAACTCATGTGCTGAGGAAGGAAGACAGGAATGGGAATCTGTCCACATTTCTCCTGAGGAGGAAATTGCATCTTCATCTTCTGTTAATAATGTCTGTGCCCTGGGGTGCCTGGATGGCTCAGTCGGTAAAGCGTCCGACCTCGGCTTAGGTCATGATCTCACAGTTCGTGGGTTCGAGCCCCGCTTCGGGCTTTGTGGTGACAGCTCAGAGCATGGAGCCTGCTTCAGATTCTGTGTCTCCCTCTCTGACCCTTTCCTGCTCTCTCTCTCTCTCAAAAATAAATAAAAAACATAAAAAATTTTAAAAAGAAAAACAACTTGTTTCAAAAAAAAATAATAATGTCTGCGCCCTGTTCCTGACCACCCAGGCACAGAATTCTAGAATCCTACAATGTATGGATTTGAAGGAAACATCATCAGCTCCTAAGTGCTTGCTAAATGCCCCCAAGGCCTCTTTTCTCCTTGTCCCCCAGGCCCCAATAGTCACTGCCTGCCTTGAGGGCACTGCAAGAATCCAAAAATGAAGGATGCACTGCCTGTCCCAACCTCTTCATTCCCACTGCCCGGGTGTGGACCATAATGTGGAGACAATGAACAAGGAAACATCATCAGGAGTAGTTCACTTTGCAGTGAGCACTCTGAAGAGAATAAGATAGAAAGTGATAAGGGCAGCGGTGGGGGGCAGGTCTTGGAGAAGATGAGCTGAGACCTGAGTGACCAGAAGGAGCCAGCCAGGCAAAGATATCACACAAGAGAATTTGAAGTACAGGGAATAGCATGTGCAAAGGCCCTGAGACACAGAATGAGTTTGGGATGTTTAAGGAACAGAAAGAAAAAAGTGATGTGTAGTCATACTGTCCTTTGAGGGGGGGATGGTAACAGGTGGTGTTGGAGAAGGAGGTCCAAGGCCAGAATCCAAAAGGTTTTGTAGTTCGTTGAAAGGAGGTGTGATATGGGGCGCCTGGGTGGCTTAGTCGGTTAAGCGTCCGACTTTCGCTTAGGTCATGATCTCGCGGTTCGTGGGTTCGGGCCCCGCGTCGGGCTCTGTGCTGACTGCCAGCTCAGAGCCTGGAGCCTGTTTCAGTCTGTGACTCCCTCTCTCTCTGACCCTCCCCTGCTCACACTGTCTCTCTCTCTCTCCTAGAAATAAATAAAAAAAAAAAAAAAAAGAAAGAAAGGAGGTGTGATATTATTCCCAGAGTGCTGGGAAGCTATTGGTGGGTTTTAGGCAGAGATTTTATGATCTGATTTCTACGTCTTAAAAGTATAAGGGGTGCCTCGGTGGGTCAGTCGGTTGAGCTCCCAACTTCAGCTCAGGTCATGATCTTGTGATCCGTGATCATGATCTCATGGTTTGTGAGTTCGAGCCCCACATCAGGCTCTGTGCTAACAGCTTGGAGCCTGGAGCTACTTCAGATTCTGTGTCTCCCTCTCTCTCTCTCTGCCCCTCCCATGCTCATGCTCTCTCTCTCTCTCTCTCTCTCTCTCTCTCGCTCTCTCTCTCTCTCACACAAAATAAACAAACAAACAACATGCATACATTAATTAAAAACACACACACAAAATCTGATCATTTGAGGGGCGCCTGGGTGGCTTAGTCGGTTAAGCGTCCGACTTTCGCTTAGGTCATGATCTCGCGGTTCGTGGGTTCGAGCCCCGCATCGGGCTCTGTGCTGGCTGCCAGCTCAGAGCCTGGAGCCTGTTTCAGAGTCTGTCACTCCCTCTCTCTCTGACCCTCCCCTGCTCACGGTGTCTCTCTCTCTCCCCTAGAAATAAATTAAAAAAACATTTTAAAAAATCTGATCATTTTAGCGTTTCCAAGGCCCCATCTGGTACAAGTCCTGATTGGGGAATGAGTTTTGGAGATGTGGCGGGAAGGCTGCTGTGGCTGATGGCCAGCCTCTGCAGGAAGGCTCCCATCTGTTGTGCCAAAGGTGGGAGACCACCAGGGACCCCAGGATGATATAACCACAAAGGCACTACTCCCTAGAGACACAGGACGTGCTAGATGAAGTCCAGGTTACCTGTGCTTCACCTGAGTGAGATAAACAAGACAGTGAGATCCATTAGAAAGTTCTTCTAAGATGCTGAACTCTAATTAGTCAGCAGGAGGCAGGGATGGGATGAGACAGGGTTGGGGGGAGGGGAGTCAATTCTCACCTCCAATTTAAACCAACTGGCAAATAGACACGGGGAGCCAGATGGGACCAGCTTTATCACTGGTGAAGCCGGTTGCAGACCACAGCTGGATGCCTACACTCTGTCCTCCCCCAAGTGACTTTGACTGGGGATTCCCAGGCACACATTAGACAAGTAGAGCCCTCTGGAGAGTTAGAGAGGGGACCCTGCCCCCAGCTTTTCAGTCCAGCAGCTCCGCCCTGGAAATAGGATGCAGCAGGTGTCAGAGACCCCCCCCAATACCTCGGCTCAGATGGCCAGCCCCTCATTTCCGTGGGATGCACAGGAGGGATGGAGACACGCAGCTTACGTTCCCTGGGGACTCCCCGCTCAAGAGGAGCCGGTTCCCCCACCCCTGTGGATGTTTGAGGGCAGTTAGAAACTCCGAGAAAGGCTGGGGCTGGTTCTCGGAATCTGGGGATCATCATCATCATCATCATTATTGTGAAATATGTTTTCAAAAAAATTTTTAAATGTTTTTATTTATTTTAAGAGAGAGAGCATGAATGGGGAAGGGGCAGAGAAAGGGAGAGAGAGAATCCCATACGGGGCTCGGTCTCACGAACCGTGAGATCATGATCTGAGCTGAAATCAAGAGTCAGACACTCAACCGACTGAGCCCCCCAGGCGCCCCTATCATGAACTATTTATTATTGCCATAAAAATAGCATGCACTTTGCAGATCAATCAAAGTGTATAAAACGACGCACAGTAAAAAGTGATCCCTTCCGGCGCCCCTACACCCGCATGCATACACACACCTACATATATGTGCGTCTGTGGAAACGTGTATAGTGAGAATTCTCCTTCCCACCCTCACACCCCATCCTGTTTCCAATGCCCCAGCTCCCCTGTCACTAGCACAGTTTGTTTCTTGGGCCTCTCGAAGTTTCTTTATGCACACATTAGCAAAGGCAAACACATGACGCCTTCTTTTCTCTCCCCATTTTCACACAAAAGGCGCCAAACTCTGCACACGTTGCTCTTTATTATAACAGAAACTGGGCACCTCTCGCCTTCCAGCGCCGAGAGCTTCTCTGCCCTCCTCCCACTGCTGCCCGGCACTCCGTCTGCCTGTCCCATTCCTGACTGAACCTTACCCACAGATAGCTGATTAGTCCTCACGTCTTTTGCAACTACACACAGCCCTGCATCGGGTCACCTTGTGCGGACGTCATTTCGGACGTGGGCAGACACCTGTGGGCGGGATAAATGCCCCGAAGTGGGCTAGTTGAGGGGCACACCTTGCAATGC
Source organism: Proteles cristata cristata (assembly GCA_017311185.1). Lineage (NCBI taxonomy): Eukaryota > Metazoa > Chordata > Mammalia > Carnivora > Hyaenidae > Proteles > Proteles cristata. The sequence goes on along the minus strand of JAESUZ010001906.1, from coordinate 906,765 downwards.
TACACGCTCCGTGTTAGTCACCAGTGACTCCGTCTTACTCCTTTGAGGCCTGCGTGTATTCCCCTGTGGGCTTCTGCAATCATGTCACCTGCACCCATCAATGGACAGGTAAATCACCTGAAGACTTTTGCCACCTCCAACAAGACTTTGTATTGTGAATGCTTTGAACCATCTCTGCGGGTCATGACCATAGGTACCCCTCTGCTCTGGGACAAGACCACGCAGTTCAGCCCTCAGCGGCCACCAGTCGCTGGCCTGATCAGTGACCTAAACTCCGGCCGCTGTGAGGTAGACCAGCAAGCCACCCTACAGTGGGCTTCGTGGATGCCCTTGAGTAGAGGTGCGGTGAGGCGGGGGAAAGAAAGTGCGGGTCAGACATTGGGTGCAGCTTCAGGAACAACTAGGAAAAGCCAGAGAGCACCTCACACCATCCGGGGGTGCTTTAGCAGTACACCGTGCCTGGGCCCAGCTACCCCACATTTGAACTTGGAAGGTCTCATTGAAAGTCCCTAAAGGTGAGACAGTGGCCAAGCTAGGGGCGCCTGGGTGGCTTAGTCGGTTAAGCGTCTGACTTTCGCTTAGGTCATGATCTCGCGGTTCGGGGGTTCGAGCCCCATGTCGGGCTCTGTGCTAACTGCCAGCTCAGAGCCTGGAGCCTGTTTCAATCTGTGACTCCCTCTCTCTCTGACCCTCCCCTGCTCACGCTGTCTCTCTCTCTCTCTCCTAGAAATAAATAAAAAACATTAAAAAAAAAAAAAAGAGAAGAGACAGTGGCCAAGCTAGGGAGTTGGCCTAGCTCTTGGGTAGAGTTAGCAGCGGGGTAAGAGGCTCATGCTATTCTGGAACGTACTTTCTCAGTGTCGATCAAAACTTTAAATACATCCATCTTTCGGTTGATCAATGCAACTTTTGGTCTCTCCTGAAGAATTAGCTGAACATGTTCGCCAAAGAGATGTATTTACTGCAGTGTCATTTGGGAGGAGGAGGCAGAGAATGGCAACAACCTAAATATTAATTGGTAAGAGCTTTGTTCAATAACATGCATGTTTAGGGGTGCCCGGCTGGCTCAGTCAGTGGAGTATGCAACTCTTGATCTCAAGGAAGTAGGTTTAAGCCCCACATTGGGCATAGAGACGACTTAAAAAAATAATAACAAATGCTTTAATGGAGCCATAAAAAGTAGGAAGTGATCATGTAGGTGCTGACATGAAAATTGAACCGTGATAGATGTTAAGTGAGAGGCTGGAATACTAGTGCAACGGATCCATCAAAACTACACTTATCCTTAAAAATATTAAAAAAAAAAAAGGGGGCGCCTGGGTGGCTTAGTCGGTTAGGCGTCCGACTTTCGCTTAGGTCATGATCTCGCGGTTTGTGGGTTCGGGCCCCGCGTCGGGCTCTGTGCTGACTGCCAGCTCAGAGCCTGGAGCCTGTTTCAGTCTGTGACTCCCTCTCTATCTGACCCTCCCCTGCTCACGCTGTCTCTCTCTCTCTCTCCCAGAAATAAATAAAAATATTTAAAAAAAAAAAAAAAAAAACTACACTTATCCACACCGATGACCCTCCCAAGGCATTGAGCAAGAAACAAAAGTGGAAAAAAAGAGCAAGTTGTCAAAGGATTCATGTGGCTTAACTGCATTTTTATCATTTTCAAACATGCCACATACTGTGCAGAGAAACTGATGTGTAATAAATATTTCCACACAATAAATAATAGTAACATAATAAGACTGCACGTGATAAATGGCAATTCTGGGAGTGCCTGGGGGGCTCTGTCGGTTGGGCGTCCGACTTGGGCTCAGGTCATGATCTCACAGCTCATGAGTTTGAACCCCGCGTCGGGCTCTGTGCTGACAGCTCAGCTTCGGATTTTGTGTCTCCCTCTCTTTCTGACCCTCTCCTGCTCACGCTACCTCTCTCTCTCTCTCAAAAATAAATAAAACATTAAAAAATAAAAAAATAAATAAATGGAAATTCTGAAGGCCAAGTTCATGACAGTGGTTACTCCCAGGTTGTGGAGAAGAAGGAGAATATGGTGGGAGGGCAGACAGGGACTTGGACTTACTGTTGAATTCTGTCTCTTCAGCTAAAGGTGTATCTACTTGGGTATTTGTTCCCTTAGTCTTTCACTCTGTTTGCGTGACTGGAAGATTTGACAATGCATTTCTTAGTAAGTGACAGGGCAATACATACAATATAATAACTCTGAGGGTGTTCAGATAGAAAGTGACAGAAGCACTCCCAGGGCCTGTCAGGCTGCTCTGTGAGCGCTGGGCTTTACACCACGATTTCATCTTGCTCTCCAGCAGCATGAAGAGAGAAGCCTGGTATAATTCCACTTCACAGCCAAGAACAGTGAGGCCAGAGAAGGGAAGTGAGTGTCCAGGGTCTCAAGGACAGTGAGCGCTGGGCTGAACCTGGCAATTCTGACTCCACCCCTGCATCCCCCTATGTGCTAACGCAGCTTTTCTTTCTTTCTATTATTATTATTATTTTAACATTAATTTACTGTTGAGAGACAGAGACAGAGTGCAAGCAGGGGAGGGGCAGAGAGAGAGGGAGACACAGAATGTGAAACAGGCTCCAGGCTCTGAGCTGTCAGCACAGAGCCCGACGTGGGGCTAGAAACCATGAACCGTGAGATCATGACCTGAGCTAAAGTCGGACGCTTAACCGACTGAGCCACCCAGGTCCCCTGATTTTTTTTTTTTTTTTAATGTATAAAATGGGAAAGAGAGAACACCAATCTGACAGGATGGTTAACAGGGGTGATTGAGATTACAGCTGGGGCTGTGCTTTGTGACGTGTAAATCGCCATCTGAATATCAGTATTGTCAGGTGCGCACGCAGTTATGGGGTCACTATTGAGGTAATAGATGGACCCCCAGTGTCTGCAAGCCCACCTCTGCCCTTTCTGTCCCAGGAAGTCTGCTCAAAGTCCAAGCGGGATTGGTGCCCCACATCTAGCTGAGGGTCCTCGTTGCTGCGGACTGAGTGAGCCGGGTGGGCTGGGTCCTCCCTGGCTGTAAGCACTCAGGCGTCTGCTATTCAAGGCCAGCACTGGCCCAGGGCAGGCACGTACTCGGTGCCCGCTGACTGTATCAGTGAATGAATGAATGAATGAATGAATGAATGAATGAATGAGCGAGCGGGCAGATGTGAGTAGGAGAAGGAAACTCAGCCCTCACTCAATTCAGCTTCTTTATCTATAAAGCAGGGATTAGGCTAAGACCTCCTCTACCCGAAAAGTCACTGATACATGCACAACAAAGCTGATCAGCCCCAGGAACAGGAGGGGGTCCTTCTCAGTGTGAGGCCAGTGTCGGCGATCATGGCCCAGAGGCAATCTTGCCCCCACTTGCGGGACATTTGGCAATGTCTGAAATCATTTTTGTTATTAATTTATTAATAGATGAATTTTTTTAATTTCTGAGAGAGAGAGACAGCATGAGCAGGGGAGGGTCAGAGAGAGAGGGAGACAGAATCTGAAGCAGGCTCCAGTCTCTGAGCTGTCAGCAAAAAGCATGATGCGGGGCTCAAACCCACGAACCCTGAGATCATGACCTGAGCTGAAGTCGGACGCTCAACTGACTGAGCCACCCAGGCGCTCCAACAAATGCATATTTTAAGGAGGAACACATTGAGCAGTGAAGGGCATCATTTGGAAGATTTGAAAAACACTATAGCCCGCCCAGCAGGGAAGCAAAAAAATTGAGAATTGGGGGGTGGTCTTGGGAGGGGAAGCCCACTTCAAGCTGAGGAGGAGAGAAAGTCAGAGATAAAAATACCCCATAATTCTATTTTTAAAATTTTTTTAAAGTTTACTTCTTTTGAGAGAGAGAGAGAGGGAGAGAGAGAATCCCAAGCAGGCTCTGCACTGACAGTGTGGAGCCTGACACGGGGCTTGAACTCATGAACCGTGAGATAATGACCTGAGCCGAGATCAAGAGTCGGACGCTTAACCGACTGAGCCACCCAGGCGCCCCGTCCTACCCCATAATTCCTTAAGTGAGCTGCTAGCACCGTCTTCAGCATCAGGAAAACCGAGCTTTGAAACCCAGCTTTGCCGCACGACTCTACAAAGTTAACCTAGTGTCCCACAGCCTCACTTTGCTCATCCGTACAAAAGGAATAATTTGTCCCTAATAAGGTGGAGAAAGAACAAAATGAGGCAATAGGTAAAAAGCATTTAGCACATGCCTGGCCCATATTCAGAACTCAACAAAGCAATCAAAAATAAAATGTTATTGAGGCCTGGGTGGCTCAGTTAGATAAGAGACGGAGACTTCGGGCTCTAAGACTTCGGCTGAGGTCATGATCTCATGGTTCATGAGCTTGAGCCCCACGTGGGGCTTGCCGCTGTCCGGACAGAGCCCGCCTCAGATCCTCTGTCTCCCTCTCTCTCCGTCCCTCTCCCATTCTCTTTCAAAAATAAATAAATACTTTACAAAATAATAAATAATAAACCGTTATAAATTTCACTGTTATGCCCGAAGCACACTGATGGGCTTTGTGTCTTTTGTCACCTCCTCATCTCCTCCCTCACCCTCCTCACTTATGATCAAGGGGACATTTTCTGTGACAGGACTGGCCAAAACAAATGTAGCCACAGGACCCAGGAAAACTCACAAGCCGGTGTCAGGATCCAAGCATCCACTGTGTCCTTTCTAGCAAGATTAACTCTAAGAATAAGTGCCAATTACCTGATCAACAGAGTCAGGGCTGGAAGACCCAACTAGTGTGACCCGGCCTGGCTGCCCATTTGACTTGGACAGAGAAGACGGAAGAGACAGGGAAAGCCACACAGTGACGCTAGGGAATAGCAGCCAAAAAAACAGCACCCTCTGGATGCCCCCCCGCCCCTTCCACCCTCGGGCTGCAGCCAAGCTCTGCGCATCGAACCACAGCCAGCGCTCCCACCCTCCTCTCTCTCTGCCCCTTCCCTTCTTTCTCATTGCACAGTCTACAGAGATGGTCCGCACCAATCATGTAACAAAAGCGACAGCGAACACGAAAAGCATAGCTCTCAAGCAGATCCTCATCTGATCTAATCCTACGAGGAGCCAGGGTAGCTCTTTTATGCAAAAGAGGCTTATTGGATTTGTCCAGGCTCGCGTTAAGCTGGGGACCATTGAAGGCAGTAGTCGAACCTGGGTCTAACTCTGAAGCCTCAATGCTTCTTCCCACTTGGACCGGGAAACCTGCTCGGCTCCTGAGTGACCTTGGTCTGCTCTCGGGTCCCCCGCACACCCTGTCCTCCGGTTCCCCAGGCCAGTCCCTGCCCCAGCGCACCCGGAATGCCCGCCGGCTGGTAATCAATGTTACACAACAGAACATTTGTTGATGCCAGTTGCAAACTGTTGCCGTCGATATAGATGAAGCCGCCGCCACCGACTCCATGAAAGTAAATGAGCCTTTCCAACGGCTGTGCGGAAATAAATGTAGATGACAATGCTTTAGGGCTCAGAGACTGTGGCTGAGTGTCTGTCTGCAGAAAATTGACAAGGACAGCTATGAGTCCCGGGGCTTCTGTCCCGGAGTGTAATTCCTCTCTATCTCGAGATCATCATCACGGATGTTCTGACCGCTCCAGTTTCCTACTGAAGGGCACAGTCATGATGACAATAGTAAAGACAGGGACAGCGGCTGGCGCGTGCCAGGAACCCCCTGCGTGAGGCACCCATTTGTCCATTCGTGCCTGTGTGTGAACAAGGACAGCCCTGGGCCATAGGGAGCGTTAGCCCCATTTCAAGGCTGAGGACACTGAGGCCCAGAGAGGTGAGAGCCATGTGCCAGGTCACAAGGGACAGAAGTGGGTCTCAAGGAAGTGCAGGTGATTTCAGACGTGAACTGCCCACCAGCTGCTATGTTTACAGTTACTAAGTGTTTTCACATTCAAGGCAAAAATGAATCCCCAAAAGTTACCAGCAGGGCATGCAGTGCCCACCAAGGCCTGGCCCCGGCCACCCCACCTCTCCACCTTCCTCTCCGATCACCCTCTGCCCCCCATCAAAGTCCTCTTTTGTGCTCCCCTCTGCCAGGCCGCCACGGGCTTCCTGCATCCCTCTGTTCTGAGCCTATCTGGTGATTCAGAATCTTCAAATCTTTCTGTGTCTCACAAGGTCAAGTTTTAATTATTTAGTAAAAGAAAAAAGTGCCCCCCCCCAATCCCAGTGCAATATAGCCTTGAGCCAAGGCACACAGCTCGGAGAAAAGAGTGTGGCGTGGGCTTGTTACAACCCCCACTCATCCTTCGTGGCATGCCCTTGTACAGTGAACAACCTGCCCAACTGTGTATGGTGGTCCTGCCCCACAGACTGAGTTAGAGGCCTGTTCTCTCTGCCCTGTTAGCATGCCAAGCTTTCGTCTTTCTAAGCATCTATCACATCAAATGTGATCATTGCTCCTTTCCCGTGACCCCTCCCAGTATGGATACAACTCATGCGTGAGACTCCTGCCCTTGGTTTCTGTAACCCTAATGCTTAGCTCGGGCCTGGCAGGATCAATTCTAAGCCTGCATAGTCAGCAAAAGGAAGAGAAGAAGGGAGCAGGGGAGAGAGGAAGAGGGAGGGTCACACAGAGGGAAGAAGACGGCCCCCGGGGCGCCTGGGTGGCTTAGTCCGTTAAGCGTCCGACTTTCGCTTAGGTCATGATCTCGCGGTTCGTGGGTTCGAGCCCCGCGTCGGGCTCTGTGCTGACTTCCAGCTCAGAGCCTGGAGCCTGTTTCAGTCTGTGACTCCTCTCTCTCTGACCCTCCCTGTTCACGCTGTCTCTCTCTCTCCTAGAAATAAATAAAACATTAAAGAAAAAAAAGAAGAAGAAGACAGCCCCCATCTGTAGGGGGACCTGGCAAGCTTTGGGCGCCACCTTAGGCCCCCAGCTCAGGAGGTGGAGGACCTAACCCCATCCCCAGCCCCAAGCTAACAGGTATCTTTTCTCCTCTCCCCCAGATGTGCCCCAGGAAGCAGACGCGGGCCCTTCTGGTGCCTCCCTTCTGCCCTCGGGAGCACTCGGGAGCAGCAGTCTGAGCAGAGAGAGCCCCGAAGAGAGAGTGACGCCGGCCCCTCCGAATCCAGCGCAGGCAGGGGACGATCTCAGCGAGCCGGGGCTGGACGGGACGGCCCCCTCCGCCGCTCTGTCCACCGTGCTGCCGGAGGAGGCCGCCGCCAAGGGCGCCCTCCCCTCCGGGAAGAGGCTGCCTTCTCTCAAGCAGGTGAACTCGGCCAGGAAACAGCTGCGGCCCAAGGCCACGTCCGCGGCAGCCGCGCAGAGGGCTCTGTCCCAGCCGGCACCCTCCGGCCCGGGGCTCCTCTCCGCCGCCACCGAGAAGCCCCGCCCACTGGGGGACCCCGAGCCTGCAGCCCCCGAGCCGCTGTGGCCGGACCGCAAGGCGGGTGCGGCCCCCACGACGCCCGCGCCCCTGCAGATCTCCCCGTTCACCTCGCAGCCCTACGTGGCCCACACGCTCCCCCAGAAGCCGGACCCTGGGGAGCCCTCCGTGCCTGATGACCCCCACGAGGCGCCCCCTGAGGACGCTAGTCCCATGACCTTGACGGACAAAGGCGAGAACGAGCTGACCGGGTCAGCCTCCGAGGAGAGCCAGGAGACCACGACGTCCACCATCATCACCACCACGGTCATCACGACTGAGCAGGCCCCGGGTAGGCAGCCCCCAGCCCCTCCAGACCTCCTGCGGCATCCACCAGGCACTCACTGTGTGCAGACGGGGGTGGGGGAGGGGTGAAGGAGGGGAGGTCCAGGCCCCAGCATCAGTTGCCACCTACTGAGTGGCTTGACCCCGTGGCTCAGAATTACTATCCCCATTTTAAAGACGAGACACCTGAGACTCAGAGACATCAAACAACTTGCCGGAGGCCACACGGCGAAAGAGTAGGATTCACCCCCTTTTTAGGTTGGAACAGACCCCTGTAGCCTGCCCAGAAGGCCTAGCCTTTTCAGAGTGCTTCCACTTCGACCCTTCCGGGTCCTTCTCCAGACTTGATGAAAGGCATTTCCATGTTCCAGTCATACTTCTGTCCTCTTTTCTGTCTTCAAACAGAGAAGACAGACGCCAACTGTCAATCACACATGGGTTTTGGACAAATGCACTGTGGCCCTCTTTAAAAAGTGTGAGCTCTGGGTTTGAATCCTGCTCCCTGTGTGAGCGTGGCCCAGACACTGCTCCAACCGCCTCTGGGCATTGGTGTATGCATCGTGAAAATGGGAGTGAAGGGAGCCTGGGTGGCTCAGCCAGCTGTGCGGCCGCCTCTTGATGTCACGGTTCCTGGGATCGAGCCCGGCATCAGGCTCTGCACTGACAGCACAGAACCTGCTCCAGATTCTCACGCTTCCCCTCTCTGCCCCTCCCCCAATCACGTGCGCACGCGTGCACACACACATACACGCGCGTGTGCACCCTCTTCCTCTCTCTTAAAATAAATAAACATTTAAAAAATAGATAAATAGGGGTGCCTGGGTGGCTTAGTCGGTTAAGCGTCCGACTTTCGCTTAGGTCATGATCTCGAGGTTCGTGGGTTCCAGCCCCGCATCGGGCTCTGTGCTGACTGCCAGCTCAGAGCCTGGAGCCTGTTTCAGTCTGTGACTCCCTCTCTCTCTGACCCTCTCCTGCTCACGTTGTCTCTCTCTCTCCTAGAAATAAATAAAAATATTTTAAAATTTCTAAAAAAAAAAAAGATAAATAAAAGGGGGATGAACTATCCGGCTCCACAAGGATGAATGGGGTCGGCCCTGTAGGCTGGTTACAAGGGTGCCCGGGGGGATGTAGGAAATAATCGTTCTTGGTTAGCCATCGCTACTTTCTTACCATGTTGCTGCTGGGACTGAAGGCGAATTACCGGCAGTGGGAGGAGTGGGGACAGGAGAAAGCGGGTGTCCCAGAGGCCGGCGTCACCCCGCAGCCGTCTGAGCTGTCCTCTGTGTCCTAACTTAAGTCCTTCCTCCAGCCCCCTGCAGCGTGAGCTTCTCTGAGCCTGAAGGGTACATCGACTCCAGTGACTACCCCCCACTGCCCCTCAACAGCTTCCTGGAGTGTACGTACAACGTGACGGTCTACACTGGCTACGGCGTGGAGCTCCAGGTAACCGCAGAGAGGCGCCCTGCGGTGCCTGCCTTTTCCAGCAGAAAGTCTCTAGAAGGTTGTCCGCCTCAGGCTTACTGTTATCCTCACAGTGTTTGGTTCCCAATTTGCCCTAACGAGGGCAATTGTGGAATGAATAGGAGTCCCCAACTCATTGCACAGCTGAAATAGTTTGGCATATGCAGAAGAGGGGGACATGTCGATTAATTGTGAGGCATGATACCAAGAAGGAGGCTCCTCTGCTACCCCTCCCGAACACACACACACACACACACACACACACGCGCGCGCGCCCCATCTGGTTCATTTGATTGGTAAACGTTTGCCTATAAACTAAAAATGGAAAAGCAAAGTGGCATAGTGCTCCAACATCTTGACTTAAGTCCCTGCCCTACCAGTGAAAGCTGTGTGACTTTGGACAAGGGACTTTACCTCTCTGAACCTCAATCTTCCCATCAGTAAACTAGAGACAGTAATGTTACTGCTGCATAGACTTTCAGGGCAATAGAACTATGACAGGGCCCAGGGAGTGGTCAGCCAGAGCCTAGCTCAGTGCATGTTACCAGCTATCCTGACCCTAGTTCCCAGTCTGCCCTCAAATGACACCCACCCCCTCCATCTTTAGAAGCCCCTTTTAAAAAAATGGAACAAGCAGGGGTGCCTGGGAGTGGGGAACTGTCCACAGGAGAGGAGGGGGTGTCGTTAGAAAAGAAAGCTGGTCCCACATGGTGACAGAGTCATTGAGGCCAGAGAGGTCCCGATATGTACCTTTTTCTAATGGACAATAAGGAGCCATCGAAAGTTTTAGAGCTTGTTTGGAGTTTGGGTTGGTTGTGACCTTATCAGAGCTTTGCTTTAGAGGGGGGAGGGGGTTCTGACTAGCATGGGAAGGACGGAAAGTAAGCCCCTCAGGAGCGGAACCTGTCATCTTGGCCCCCAGAGCTTAGCACAGTGTGAGGCACATAGTAGGTACCTAATAAATGTTCATGGAATTAAAAGGAACTTTTCCACGGCAGAGGAAACTTGCCATGCATCTGCATCTGGTACTCAGTGGGCCCTCCGCTTCCACCCTGTGTCTAACACTGGACGGAGCTCTTTACCAGGCACAGAATGCCTTCACTGAGCACCTACTGTGTACCTGTCACAGCTGTTTGCCCTGAGGGATACGGTGGTATGCAAACTGATCCAGTACCTGCCTTAAGGAGTACGTTTTGTGGTTGACACAGACACACTTAAAGGACATTAGGATGTCATTTGAAAAGGTCTCTAGTGGATGTTTATCGTGGATGTTGTAGAATCACAGCAGAGGGATGGGCAAGGCTCCTTGGCACTCAGGGAAGGTCTCAAAGAGAAGGGCAATTTTAGTGGGGCTTTGGCGAATGAGTAGGAGTTCATCAAAGAGGAAAAAAGAATAAGGTGTGTGATCTGAAGGAGATAGGGTGAGGCCTGCCCTGTTTAGATGAGGGACAGAGGGGTTGGGATCCCAGCATAAAGGAGAGGCCTAAAAATCCAGAATGGGCAATAGGAGCTGACTAAAGAGCTCACCCACCCTTACTCCCCCTTCATACAGTGTCTTTGTGCACAATCATCCCCCTTCTTTCTCCTCCAAGCCTGGAGAGCAGACTTAGAAAATCAAGTATGCAGTTCCTTGTAGAAGTTCTGGGGTTAGAGCCATCATCTTATAGCATAAGAGAGTGGCCCTGAAAATGCCCTGGAAATGAGCCCCTTACTCCCGCACTTACCAGTTCGTAAGTTCATAAGCAGAAAGGAGAAGAATGAATTCCATCTATGTAAATATTTATCAAGCACCTGCTATGTGCCAAGCACTATTCCAGGCCCTGGGGGTGCTGAGCAAATGGGGAAGAATGCCTGCCTTTGTGGGGAGCTTACGTTCAGATGGCATGCCCGATTCTGTCTCCCTGGAGGTTGGGCTTCAGGCACAGGCTGATCAAGCCCTCGCCCGCCACACCGCCCCCCACCGTCTCCAGGAAAACTTCCCTCGGCTGCCGGCCTGCAGGAGCCTCCCTCATAGGACTCCTCCATGGAGACTTCCAGATCTCTGCAGTGCCTCGCTCCTGCAGCCTGGGTTTACTCTGGTCCACCAGCCCTCGGGGAGATGCGGGGTGCCTAGATGTTTCCAGGCCTGGGGCTTGGGGCCTCCCTTGACTAGGGCCTGGCTGAGGGCTGCGGAGCTGGTGTCGGCTGTGGGGTCGGTTGGGGGCGCTGCATTGGTAGTGACTTTCTCTCTTGGCCCTGCCTGTGCCCAGGTGAAGAGCGTGAACTTGTCTGATGGAGAGCTGCTGTCCATCCGCGGGGTGGAGGGTCCCACCCTGACCGTCCTGGCCAACCAGAGTCTCCTGGTAGAGGGACAGGTCATCCGAAGCCCCACCAACACCGTCTCTGTCTACTTCCGGACCTTCCAGGACGATTTCCTCGGGACCTTCCAACTGCACTACCAGGGTAAGCTCACGGCAAGGCTGACGGGCTATAACCGTTTGCCTCAGTTTCCCTCTAGGGCCAAGAATTCCCAAACATTTTGTGCCCGGGATCCCTCTGGCAGTTCAGTGAAACCTCTGGGCCCCCTCTCAGAATAACGTTTTGAAAAGCACACAATGAAAACAAATAAAATAAAGAAAAACAAATAAAAGCACAAAACAAAAGCTACACGATTAAAAACAGGAAGCCAGTCATCTTGAATTACAGTTGTCAGAATATCGTTTTCATCTGTGATATCATAATCTGCATGCTTCTTTGTTACCACATTAGATAATAACCTCCCTTGGCAGTTCTGATCATTTCCAAGTACTGAGGAACATAAGAGATATGTCAAGATATCTGTTATGATATGAAAATATCTGCGATTGCTCTTGGTGACGAAATCACAAGTTCTACAAATATGTCAGTTTGTCGCCTACATTCGCAATTGAGGGAGGCACCCCGGTTCGGTAAAGGTGAATGAAAACAAGCAAACCACTTTTTTCCCCTTCAGGTTCCTGGCTCCTGAATTCATTTGACAAATGAATCCCGTGGAAATCCATGGGCTTCTGGCAAAGAGCCTCAACGCCCGAGGGGGCAGGGGGGTCCTGCTCTCTCTTTTCTGTGACGATGTTTCTTCCTTTCCTTTTTGCCTGTTTCTGAGACTCCTCTCCTGCTTTCTGTTCATCCTTGTCTTCTCTCTCTCTTCCTTCCTCCTTCCTTCTCTTTCCCTCCCTCTTTTTTTGCTCTTTTCTTTCTTCCTTTCCATCCCCCCCTCCATTCTCCCTTCCTTCTGACTCTCTCTCTCCCTCCGATCCCATTCCCCCACCTCCTGAGCCCCGCCCATGACCTCAGATTACTTCCCTCAGCCAGCAGCTCCCACTGGGTGCTTCCCAGATACCTGCTCGGAAAGTAGAGTCCCCGCTCACACATCCGGGTATCGGGCACCATTCACGGTGACGTCAAATTGACCAAACACCTGGAAAAACAGTTCCCTTCGAACTTTTCCCTTGGATGTTTCAGAAAGAGGTGGAGGAGTGCACGAGGGCCTCTGTTTCATCGCCACTTCCCAGCATTGCAGCTACCCGCTGTTGTCTTTCTTCATCACGGGATGGGGGGCAATAGCTCATGGGGCCCTCGAGTTGGATGGAATCTTCTCAAAGAAGTTCCGGGGTTACCGATACCTTATGCAGCAGAGGTGCTCAGACCACAGCCTAGGGAGGATCTAGGTGAGACTCACATCATCTTAGGAAGCTCGAGGAGCTCAGCATGGCCACATAGAACCTTCTGCCACTCCCAGCCACGCATTGGGTCAAGGAGGCTCTTCCTCCATGTTTCCTGTCTAACCCTTATGATGACCCGTTAGGTAGGGACCGTGGTGAACTCGCCTAGAAAGATGAGGAGAGCCAAGTTCAGGTCATGGTGTCCCTTTCTCCAAGTCACATAGTTCCTAAGGGAAGGAGGAAAAACATAAACTCACACTGGTCTCCTCCAGAGCCCGACCCTGTAAGTGCAAGGACAGCTATTTCCAAGCTGTCATATCCTTTGGCAGTTCCTGAAGGGCTACTCATTCTAGATCGGGGCCGGGACCCTGCGTGTTTCACAAACACGGAAGATGTTCGTGCTGGTAGGACTACTCTACCTGGGTCATCCTGCCCCTCCTCTGCCCGAGCAGGTGGCCATTCTGTGTCCACCTGGATGGTGTGCAGGAACTCATTTTTCACCCCAGACCTGTGCTCTCTGGTGGGGGTGGGGCAGAGCGAGGACCTCGGAGCCTAGGAAAAGTGCCAATCTGGTGGTCTCAGCGTCCACGGGAGTCACAAGAATACCCCCTCTGGCGATCCGGGGTCCCCCAGGGGCCTCCTCTCTTCTCCTTGACACCAGTGGGCTTCTGGGATGTGGGTCACATTCTCCATCTCCTCCCCACTCCCTCCCGGAAAGCTGACTGTCTGCCTTCGCGTTCCTCCCCAGCCTTCATGCTGAGCTGCAGTTTCCCTCGCCGACCCGACTATGGGGACGTCACAGTGATGGACCTGCATTCGGGCGGGGTGGCGCACTTCTACTGCCACCTGGGTTATGAGCTCCAAGGGCCCAAGACGCTGACTTGCATCAATGCCTCCAAGCCTCACTGGAGCAACCGGGAGCCCATCTGTTCAGGTACATGCTAGCCTCGGCAGCCTGGGCTCCCATAGCCCACTCAGAGGAGGGACCCACCCCAGTGCATTAGACTGACCTTCGGAATAGGCGCTCAGCCCCGGGGAAAGAGGCTGCTCCCAAGAGAGATGACCACTGCCATTTAAATCTCTCGTTTGTGGGAGAGAAAATACACATAACCTCAAACGTACCATTAGTAACATTCAGCACATCTACAATGTCATGCGACCCTTACCGCTGTGTAGTTCCGGATGGCCTTTGTCACCCCCAGAAGGAAACCTTGCAGCCATCTGGACTCACTTTCCATTCTCCCCTCCCCCTCCCACGCTTGGCAGCCACCAACACGCTTTCTGTGTCTACAAATCTGCCTGTTCTGGACATTTCACATAAATGAAATCAGACAATATATGTGGTCTTTTGCAACTGGCTTCTTTCACTCAGGATCATGTTTTCAAGGCTCACACACGTCGTAGCATGGCTAGCACTGGATTCTGTTCTGTGGGGCTGTGTAATATGCCATTGCGTGGCTGTGCCCCATTCTGTGTATTTATTGACTGGTAGAAGTCTGAGTCTTTCCCACTTTGTGGTGATTACAAATAATGCTGCTGCAAACATGTGTGGACAAGTTTTTATGTATATGTTTTTGGACAAACATATTTTCTTTTTTCATTTTAAAATGTTTATTAATTTTTTTTGAAAGAGAGTGGGTGGAGGGACATGGGGAGAGGGAGAGAGAGAATCCCAAGCAGGCTCTGCGCTGACAGCGCAGGCTTGTGTCAAGCCGACACAAGGCTTGAACTCATGAAGTGCGAGATCATGACTTGAGTCAGACACTTGACCGTCTGAGCCATCCAGGTGCCCTGGAGGACATATGTTTTCATTTCTTTTGGGTCGATACCCAGGAGTGGCATCACTGGATCGTAGGGGAATTCTGTGTTTACCTTTTTGAGGAGTTGACTTTCCCACCAGCGTGTGTGAGAGTACCGATCTCTCCACATCCTCCCCAGCACTTATTATTTTACCCATTTTCTTTTTACGCTTCTAGCTGTCCTCGTGGGTGTGAAGCTATCTCATCGTGGTTTCAATGTGCATTTCCCTGATGGCTAATGATATCGAGCCGCTTTCCAATATGCTTCTTGGCCATGTGTATATCTTCTCTTTTTTAAATGCTTATTTATTTGTTTTGAGAGAAAGAGAGAGAGAATGAGCAGGGCCCAGTTCCACCATCCTGGGATCATGACCTGAGCTGAAATCAAGAGTCAGAATTCAAATGACTGAGCCCCCCCAAGCACCCCTATTTGTAGATCTTCTAAGT
This sequence comes from Proteles cristata cristata, assembly GCA_017311185.1. NCBI lineage: Eukaryota > Metazoa > Chordata > Mammalia > Carnivora > Hyaenidae > Proteles > Proteles cristata. The sequence goes on along the minus strand of JAESUZ010001906.1, from coordinate 891,724 downwards.
GAAGTATCTCTTCAGGTCATTTGCCTGTTGTTGTTTTGTTTGTTTGTTTGTTTTGTTACTTGTCTTTTTATTGTTGAGTTGTAACAGCACTTTGTATATTCTGGATATTAGATCTGGATATTAGATCAGGTATATGATTTGCAATCAATATCTTCTCCCACTTCGTGTGTTGTTTTCACTTCTTGATGGTGTTCTTTGATGCAGAGAACCTTTTCATCTTGACAGAGTGTGATTTGTCTATTTTTTTATTTTGTTGCTGTGTTTTAGTGTGCCTGCAAGCCACCTTTTGAACCAAGTGGGTAGCTACTGAGAAACAGCCAGGGATGCTGCACATGTTCACAGCAATCCTGCATGATGAGAACTATCCCCTCCATTTTATAGATGAACTAACAGAGGCTCATGGAGGTGAAGTCACTTACCCTAAAGTCACCAGATAGAAACTGAAATGAGTCCAGAACCTTTCTCTCCTGAGCCGTGTTTCTCAAAACGTGATCTGCAGACCAGCAAGCTTATTACAGATGCTTCGTCCCGGGCCCCCCATAGCACTGCCTAGATCCAAATCTACACTGTAACCTGCCCTTGTGTGAGTCATGTGCACATGACAGATGCAAATGCCCTGGGTTTCGCCACACTGTCTCTGCACCCGCAGTCATGGGCTCGACCATCCTCAGCTCTCAAGAGAGCGAAACCCTGATAGAGTCTCAAAAGTTCCGACGGTGGTCAGGACAGCGGAGGTTGCCTGTAATAAATAACTGAGCACCTACTGTGTGCCAGGGCATGAGCCATAGACAAAGAGAATCCTGGGAATAATAGTAAGCTATTCCCTCTCGCCAGGCATCCAGAGTCAGTGGAATCCAAAAACCAAACGAGACCTGATGACAAATTCTGAGCTTTGATTGCTGCAATATTGTTCCCCCAAGGCCCTTTGGAATTTGTCTTCTCTTCTTTCTAACGGAAGGAAAAAATCCAAACCATAGGGCAGTTGGTCTCAGGGCCTCTCGTGCGTTAATTTTTATCTATGTGTGAAATCAGAGAGAAATTAAGCCTCATTTTGTGCTAAGAAAGATGGATGGGGAGCCACGGCTGGTAAATTGAGGCCAAACAGAGCCATCAGTTGGCTTAATAAGGCAAGGAACAGGAGCAGAGAGGCAGCAGACGGGCAGCAGCTTGGGGTGGACAGATGGCCAGGGCCCCCACCGGGGACAGTGTCCTCCATCTCCTCAGCCCCTGAGCCATAGGACAACAATGCTGGCTGTGTTTTGAGTACCTACTCTGTGCCGGGAATGGCGCCAAGCCCCTTATTATGTGTCGTTTCACTGATTTCTCACCCCAATCCTATAAGCGGGCTGGAATTCTTACCACCATTTTATAGTGAACTCGAGGTTCCGGACTCTCTAGATCCACAGCAGTTAAGTGGCACAGCTGGGTTTAAACCCCCCACTTTAGGACAGAAGGGGTAGTTAGGAGAAAGACACAGACACAGACACAGACACACACACAGACACACACACAGACACAGACACACACACACACACACACACACACACACACACACACACACACCAGGCATCTGTCCGTGGTGCTGAAAGGAGGGGGACTTCTTGGCAATGTCTGCTGTGTATCAGCAGAAACCAGAGCAGAGCAGAAAGTGATCTACCTTTCTCTCCCTCTGCAAGTCCTTATTAGTCATGCACCCACTCAACAAACACTTAATGAGACCCAAGTATCTCCTAAAAATAAGAATCAGACTATTTCCTCGCATTTGGGCATCTCCCTCTGGTGCACAAATCACTTTTTAAATAGTTCTTTATTCGATTTTTATGATAAAAGTAATATAGGTTGTGGTAAAAAAAAAAAAAAGAAGAAGCCAAGAAATTCAAAAGTGTCAAGATAGAAGCAAATCACTTTTATATTTATGGTCTCAATAGGTTCTTGCAAATAGCTCATTGAAATAGGTATGGCAGACCGTTTTGTAACTTGTTTTTCTTCCCACTTAAAATTTAGAGAGCATTTTTCTGTATTCTCGAGCATTCTTTAAGTATATAATTTTTAATAACGTGAATGGAATGCATTTATTTCCCTAAATGGCTGTGAGTGGACATGCATTTTGTTTTTTGTCTTTCACTCTTAGAAACACTTAAGAAGTGAACACCCTCATTCATAAATCTTGGGGGAAATCTCTCAGTTTCCTCTTTAGCACAAACTCCCAGAACTTTAATGAGTTGGTCAGTTTGGGAACATACTTTCTGGATTTTTCTCCAAATGGCTCTCCTGAAAGGTCAGAGCCATTTGCATCCTAACTAGTGATGAATGAGAGGCCCCATTTCGCACCACCTGTACCACTGGCCAGTGATGTCTGCTTTGTGTCTGACCAATCAGGCGGATGAAAACAATATAATCTGGACTTGCCTCTCTTTTATTAGGGTGAAGCTGCATTTTTAGTGCTCACTAAATACTAAAAGTATATTTCTTCTTTCATCAACTGCCTATTTGTATACTTGGTTACCATCTTATCAGGAAGAATCAGGGCACAGCCAGCACCATGGAGGACCCCATAAATCACAGTTGGTCCCTGCCATCTGACACCAAGGGGGTGGAATGAAGTCTCCTGTCAAACTGGACAAACCTCATCCAAGGGCAGAGGATTTTGACAGTGTGTCCCTGTCCCCATCCTGTTTCCTTCTGCTAAGGGCTAGGGGCGGGGATCTCTCTCTCATTCTCTCTCTCTCTCTCTCTCTCTCTCTCTCTCTCTCTCCTCTAATGACCACCCATCCCCATTTTCTGCCCCCAGCCCCTTGCGGAGGGGCTGTGCACAACGCCACCATCGGCCGCGTCCTCTCCCCAAGCTACCCTGGAAACACCAATGGAAGCCAGTTCTGCGTGTGGACAATCGAAGCTCCGGAAGGTCAGAAGCTGCATCTGCATTTTGAAAGACTATCATTGCATGAGAAGGACAGGTAAGCCTCTGAGGGTCCCTGGCAGCCTCATTCCTTCCCAGAGTGTCAGAGCGTGGCTAGCGATCTGGAGTCTTGAAGTGGCTGGTGGAGGTGGAGAGAGGAAAGGCTGGGGAGGTTGGCAAGGATGTTAGACACCATCAGCTTCGATCTCCTTTCACAGGTCGGGAAGCTCTGGCATGGAGAGGGAAAGGGACTCACCCCAGGTCACGCAGCAGGGAAGGGGAAGAGGCAGGAATGGAATCCAGATCCCCAGGGCTGCACTGACCCAGTCCTTCTCCGGCATGTCCCCTTTTGCAGTTAACAGGGAGGGAATTTTCATTGAGTACCTGCTCTGTGCCCAGTAACGTACTAAGCTCTGTGGAGAACAGGAAAGAAGTAGCAGAACTTGGCTTCCAGTTGGAAAGGAAATCGATGTGGAAAAACCATGCTTGTACACGTGAATGAACTCAGGAGAAGTTACAGAAGAGCACTCCTGGAGACTCTAAGTGATAGGCACGGAATCCAGAATCTTGGAACTTTAATATTCGATGATTTTATGCTAGAATATTCTTGAATGTTCCAGAAAACCAGGAGCTGAGCTGCTTAGACTTGCTGTCTTAGGTCGCACTCCCTTGGAAGCAGACATGGGGACAAGGCTGTGTGGAGAAGTAGCTCATTTGGGAGTGAATCCTGGAAAGCGCCGGTAGAGGCACAGGGCAGCAGACAGGGCAGGGCAGGAACACAGGGCGTGTTGATGAGCAGGTGTCTGCGGGGGCCACAGGGGCTCTGTCTGTGGGGCCTCTGCAAACCTGTACGGAGCGTGCCTCAGCATGGTCCTTTCGGAAAGGCCAGAGGGCTGAGGTGCTTACCTAACCCCATCCCCATCTGTCATTGCACGGGGAACAGTCCGGGACACTAATTCCCGGCTTTGCCACCCTGTGGGCCGGTTGAGCCAACTGATTCTCAGAGATTGGGGGCAGGAAGCCCGCCCCCTCCTCATTGCAGCCACAGTGGACATGTGGCAAAATGAGCAAACAGTGGCTTCAACATTCATGCATTTTGGTAACATTAGAAATTCACCTGGGCGACATAAAATAAACCCTTTTTATGAGTCACGGTAAAAAAAAAAAAAGAAAAGAAAAGATTTAAAGTGCCTCTTTATGACTCCATAAAAGAAATTTATCTAATTTGTATACTATTTCCTTCTGTATTTTTGCGTAATTTCTTTAAAAATACCAGGACTAGCAAGAAGCCAAGTATCAAATGGTTTTAATAACAGTAAAAACGAATGCCAACATTTTGTCTAACACATTTTATTTTTCAGGGCACTTGATCCTGTCAGATTCTCAATGCCCTCCTGTAAGATAGGTGGGAGAGGAGTTATGATCCCGCCTTTCCCAACTGTGGAAACCAAGGCCCAAGATGTGCTGAGAGTTATGTCAACCCAATTGGTGGGAAATTGGGATGTGAGAATCAGGACTCCTGGCTCCTAGGAAATCAGAGTGAAAGACAGAGCCTTTTAGGGGTCAAATGCTTAATAAATTTGACTCGTGGACCTACTCTGTCCTGGACACATTACACACATGGCTTCTATTGTCCACACTCTGAGGTAGGCAGGTGTGATTGCACCCACTTTACAGATGAAGAAACAGAGGCTCAGAGCTGTGAAGTGTCCCTGTCCAAAGTCACACAGCTTAGAAGTCACAGAGTTGAGACTCTGGTTGTCTGACTACCACTCTTTCAGAGCATTAATCTCTACTTCTTAATTAGTAATAGTAATTAGTATCAGTTAATTAGTCTGGTTCATTACATCACACACATCACTTCTCCTATAACGTCAGAATCCATCTGTGAGTCCAGAACAAGCAGCCTACAGGAAAGGAAACAGGTTCCGCAAGGCGGAGCCACTCGACTGGGCGAGTCAGGGGCAAAGTCGGGATCTGGGTCTGGGGGTGAGGCTCCAGAGACTGTGCTCACAGCACACGCCTCCTGCGGCTGCTGTGTGTCAGTGACCTTCCTGTCCTTCCCCCTGCTGCCAGGATGAGGGTCCACAGTGGCGTGATCAACAAGTCAGCTCTTCTCTACGACTCCCTCCAAGCCGAGAGCGTCCCCTTTGAGGGTCTGCTGAGTGAGGGCAACAGCATCCGCATTGAGTTCACATCCGACCAGCCACGGGCAGCCTCCGCCTTCAACATCCGGTTCGAGGGTGAGCATCCCCAGGGCCACCCCCCATCCCAGTGATGGTGTGCAAGTTGGGGAAGCATGGCAGAGTCAGGCTGGGTCCTGGGAGCTAGAAAAGGGAGACCCAGCAGCCAGACTGAGCTTTTGACTTTCAAAGGCAGAGTCCACACGATTGAGAGGACAGAGGTTTGCATTCCCATTTTAGAGATGAAAGGAATGAGGTCCCAAAAAGAGAAGTGAATGGTCCAAGGCAAGTCAGCAGGTCGGCTGGAATTGGAAGGTGGGGTTCAGTGCCCATTTTTCCTTGGATCTTGTGTAAACAGCATGAGGGGACCCATCCTCTGAGACCCAGCACTCTGAGGAGCCCCTGCCTCATCTGCCTCTTTTGTATCCCCAACCCTAGCCTTTGAGAAAGGCCACTGTTACGAGCCCTACATTCAGAATGGGAATTTCACCACCTCCGACCCGACCTATAACATCGGAACCACCGTGGAGTTCACCTGCGATCCTGGACACTCTCTGGAGCAGGGCCCGGCCACTATCGAGTGCATCAATGTGCGGGACCCATACTGGAATGACACAGAGCCCCTGTGCAGAGGTGAGTGGTCCCACTGTCCTCCTCCCCAGGTGCCTCAGGGACCTGAGCCCTCAGGTGAAAAGGTCAAGGCCCCGGTTTAGACTTCTAAATTGGTGGCATGTCACCAATTTACATGCCAATTTTAGCATTAGAACCCTTTCCTGGAGCCCACCATCCTTTGGGTCAGATTTACTGCTTGTCCCTGAGAAAATTCCAAAATTGATAAATTTTTGAAGGTGCCCCTTCCTCCAAGCACAGACCCCATAGTGCATAGCTTAGTGAAGAGGTCTCTGCATGGATTTCAGCTCCTGTGTACCCCCTTGCTGTGCAGTGCACAACACACCCAATCACACATGGCAGCCCTGAGTTCAATTAATAATGATGATGCTACTGATAATAGTTGCCAAGGGTTGCATTTTCTCATTTAATCCTCACTACAGTCCTGTGAGGCACGTAGTGTTACTGACCCCATTTACAAACGAAGAACCCAAAGCCATAAAGAATAGAGGGTAACTGGTAGAGGTAGAAATGGAACTCAGGTCTCTTTGTTCTCAGAGACCTGTGCTCTGAGCCCCTCTGGACAGCGTTGGCTGGGTCGAACCCTCATCTCCATGAGCTCCTGGTGTTTTGCCCTGGCTCTTTCCCCAAATGCAAGGCCACGGAGCCGCCTCAAGTCTGGATACATGTGCAGCATGTGGTGTAAGAGAGACAGCCCTTGCTCCTGGCAGTCGCCGCCTGGATGGCAGTTGGCGTGAAATCACAGCTCCATCGTGGTGAGGGATTGATCCCTGTATTAAATGTGCAGGTTTAACAGAGCGGAATTTATTGGTGCTTTGGCCTCTGCCACATTGAGAAATTTCCAAAGTGGTAAACAGAGTGGAATTTAAAGAGCCAGGCACCAGGCACAGCCACATGTCTGGTAACCTTGGCTAAGAATGATTGCGTTCTTACCTTGTACCGGGTGCCTGCGGCATTTGACGCCCAGGAGCTGGACTGAGCCTCAGGATAACCCAATGGGGTCAGCACTGGGGTTACGCGGCTGTATGAAGGAAGGGATGGAAACTCTGAAACAGTGCGTGCCTGGTCACGGAGTCTGTTGGAGGCAGAGGCAAGATTCGAACCCAGGTCTGCCTGAATGGAAGGAGGCACCCCTTACCCCTACTCACTCTGCACAGGAATAGGGCTGTAGGGAGTCTTCCAGAACGTGGAGCTCTGTCCTTGGTCCTGAAAGAGCTATCGTGCCCTGAACCCCTGCCTCCACCAGCCCCGAACTGAAGGAGGCAGCCAGCCCACACTTAATCATCCCGCACACACACAGACGGACTGAGGCTCACGCACCTGTTCACGGTGAACGGGGAGCCATGGCCATCTGACTCCATAGCCCACACGCTCAACCGCCACAGTACTAGCTTCCTCACGAATCAAGCGTGTGTGTCTCTGTCTGTCTCTGTCTCCTGCAGCTGTGTGTGGCGGGGAGCTCTCTGCCGTGGCTGGCGTGGTGCTGTCCCCCAACTGGCCAGAGCCATACGTGGAAGGTGAAGATTGTATCTGGAAGATTCACGTCGGGGAAGAGAAACGGATCTTCTTAGATATCCAGTTGTGAGTGTTTATGATGGGTTGGCCTCCAGTCCAGCCAGACTGGGGGAGAAAGTACCCCCCCTGCGTTGTTCTTTTGACCATGACTAATGAAGCATCTACTATGTGTCAGGGGCTGTGCAAAGAACTGGGGTCCCAGTGGTAAGAGAAACGACATCATAAACGCACAGAGTCCCTAGCCTCCAGACACTCAGTCCACTAAGGAAGCAGGCATGAAATGAGGAAATGCACCAATAATCACATATCGTAACTTTGGTGAGCAATGTAAGGATAAATGAAAGGTGCTATGAGATTCTATATGGGGATTTGATATAAAGGGGAAGGTCAGAAAAACCTTCCCTGAGGATCTGATCTGATACTAAAGCTCAGAACTAACAGGTGAGTTGAAATACACATATCTGAAAGGAACAGAATATGCAAAGACCCCGTGGCAAAAAAACAAAACAAAACAAAACAAAACAAAAACCTGTAAACAGCCTGCGTAGTCAGGAGGAGGAGGGGGGAGGTATGACAGGTACCTTGCATATTGTAGCAGTTCATTTTCCTATCTGTCTCTCTCACCTAGAACAGAAGGCCCTTGTAGTGAGGGCTTTGCTCTGACTTATCGCTCCGAGGTCTAGCACTGAGCCTGACACATAATAGGTGCTTAGTAGATCGCTGCTGAATGAAGACTCACTGTAATGAATGGAGAATTACCTGGCTGTGTGGCTGTGTACTGTACTCCATGGGGGGTGCCTATTAGAAGCTCCATCCAGAACTTTCCCCCCTCCTGAACTCCCCAGGGATGGGGAGAAGCAGACAGAAACAGATGGTAGTGTCTGGAGTAGCAGAAGAAAGGGCTTCCCGGCAGACCCAGGCACCGTGGCTCGGACAGCGGAAAGCAGGGGAGGCGGGGAGTGCCAGGCTCTGAGGAGCCTTTCTGGAGGCAGCCGGGGCCTCAGGGGGTCAGCGCTCCCCTCAAGCCTGAGGTCGGGACCCAGTCAGCTGGGAAGCATGACTCAGGGCTGCCGTGCTGTGCAGAGGAGCCTGACAAAGGGGAAGTCGTTTGCAAAAATCTGAGTGGCCGTCTTTTGAGGCTGTCCCTCAGAGGCTGCCCCAGGACCTTCTATTCCAGTTGAATCAAAGGTGCACAGACCTCGCACAGTTACCCCGTGTGGACTTCGGGCCAGGCCGCCCTGGGTCAGAATCCCAGCCCCTTGTCTCCCCAGCGGTTTGACTTTGGGCTGCTCCCTGGCTTTGGCTTCTCTCATCTGTCAGGAGGGCCTTGGACATCAGTGTTCCGTGCCTGCTGCAGGCAGCGCTCGTGAGCATCCCTCGCCCGTCCCTGCCCTCTCTCACTCCCTTCCCCTCCTCTCTGGCTTCCAGGGTCCGGTATAAAGTGCTCATTCACTCAAGACAGCATTCTTGAGTGTCTGCCACGAGCCAGGCCCGGTTGTAGGCTCTGGAAGGGCTCTGGCAGCTGCCCCTTGGGCAGTAGAGTTTACATCGGAGGAGAGCAGCTTGGATGGTCTCCATGAACTCTGGGCGGGGGTGGGGGGGACCTATGTGTGCACCTACTATGTGCAAGCAGTAAGCTAGGGCCTGGAGGTACAGTTGTGAGCAAACAAAGTCTCTGCTGTTGGGTGAGACAGATGCGAAACCACATGTGGCACTGTGAGAGCAATGATAGGGAGGACAGGCCACTGAGGAGGCCTGAGTGAAATCAAGGAGGGCTTCCAGGAGGAAGCAACTTCCAAGCTGGGATAAAAAAGAAGGTAGATGATGAGGGGAAAGGAAGAGTGGCCCAGACAGTGAGAACAGTACGTCCAAAGCCTGAAGATGAGAGGGAAGGTGGTGCACTTAGGGACTCGAGAGAAGTTTAATGTGTCTAGAGCATGGATATTAGGTAGGGGTGGGTTATGGAGGGGCGCCTGGGTGGCTCAGTCAGTTAAGCGTCTGACTCTTGATTTTAGCTCAGGTCACGATCTCAGGGTTTATGAGTTCAAGCCCCACATCGGGCTCTGCGCTGGGAGCCTGCTTGGGATTCTTTCTCTCCTTCTCTCTCTCTCTCCCCGTCCCCCGTTTGCACTCTATGTCTCTCAAAAATGAACAAACAAAACATTAAACATAAAATAGTATAAAATAAAATAGGGGTTATGGGAAAAAAGGGTCCAAGGGAGGCCTGGGGTCTTTTTAGCTGAAATTTCAAATAGAAAACACTATTCAGGGGCGCCTGGGTGGCTTAGTCGGTTAAGCGTCCGACTTTCGCTTGGGTCATGATCTCGCGGTTCGTGGGTTCGAGCCCCGCGTCGGGCTCTGTGCTGACTGCCAGCTCAGAGCCTGGAGCCTGTTTCAGTCTGTGACTCCCTCTCTCTCTGACCCTACCCCTGCTCACGCTGCTCTCTCTCTCTCTCTCTCTCTCTCTCTCCTAGAAATAAATAAAACATTAAAAAAAATTTTTTTTTTAAAATAGAAAACGCTATTCTAAAGCTGTTGCCTCTGGGAAGCCTTCTGTGGCTCCCCACCGCCCCCATGGTAAATGTGGAGATATAGTATTAGCTTGCAGCCTGCCCCACACCCCCACCAGAAGTTACCAGCAAACCACCTCAGTCTTCAGCCCGGAGAAGGAGAACCCAACTCCCGGCATCCTGGCTTCTCTTGTGGAAGGTCCTCTCCGCCCCGCCCCCCCAGAAATGGTCTGTGCCCCCCATTCTGCTGGGCTCAGCAGACTTCTCCTCGCAGTGCACCCCTGAGATGGGCAGTTTTGCTTTGCCAAGAGTGGCCCCCATCTCCCCTCAGTGTCACAGGCCTGGATGAGGAAACAGGAAAACGGGAGCCCTTGCTGTCACTCGCTCTAGGCATCAAATATTCAATTAACCTTCGGCTTGTCGCCAAATGGAGTTTTATTTCCACCGCAAAGCACACAGTGGGGTAGTCGATCCAGGGACCCGTGCAGTTAAAGCAGGAATGACTCCTCAAAGCCGGGCCACCTCCGGCATTAGCATCAGGAAGGGACCCCTGGCGGGGGGCAGACTTTCTTCTGGTCAGCCTGGTGGCCCCAGATAGCACTGTTAGCCAGGAAGGAAGAGCCCCGTTTTCCTCCTCCGTGCCCTGGCAGGCTTTCCTGAGCAACCTGGACCCATCACCACCCCTCTCTGGGCCTCACATTCCTTCTCTGCAAACCGATGGGTTGCCTTGAACCAGGAGAATACGGACTCAAATTCCTGCAGGGCCAGGCAAGTAATTTCTGTTCCTGGGAAGTGAGGTCAGTGTGGGATGATAAAGAGGGGAAGGGTCTGGGGCGCCTGGGTGGCTTAGTCAGTTAAGCATCCGACTTTCGCTTGGGTCATGATCTCACAGTTCGTGGGTTTGAGCCCCGCGTCGGGCTCTGTGCTGACTGCCAGCTCAGAGCCTGGAGCCTGTTTCAAAGTCTGTGACTCCCTCTCTCTCTGACCCTCCCCTGCTCATGCTGTCTTTCTCTCTCTCTCTCTCTCTCCTAGAAATAAATAAAAATCATTTAAAAATTAAAAAAAAAAAAAGAGGGGAAGGGTCTTAATGGAGGAGATAGTACGTCCCCACCTAAAATCATTTAAATTCTAGTTTTTAGAATAATGTCCCTTCCCCTCCACCACCACCCCCCAAAACAGTATCTACTAGCTAGACCCAGATGTGAGGGGCCCACTTTACAAGAGTTTGTAAGCCTTGGTCTAGATGGTTCTTCCCCGCTGCAGTGAGGAAGACGACGATTCCCATCCCTGAGCACTTCCTACTGGTGAATTTATTTATTTTATTTTATTTTTTTACAAATAGTTTATTGTCAAATTAGTTTCCACATAACACCCAGTGCTCATCCCCACAGTGCCCTCCTCCATGCCCATCACCCCTCCCCCCCACATCCATCCTATTGGTGAATTTCTTCGCAGACATAAATTTGCGGCCTCCCCAGAGTACTTCTTTCGGGATGGCACCACCATTCTGCTTAATTCCTATTCCCTGCTTTCTGACCTCTTCGGTTGGGTGTCTGAGAAGCCTCCTGAATGAAGGGTACCCCAGAGTTAAACTCCTGATTCCCCTTCCCCAAACCTGTCTCACCCCATCTTCCCATCTCGGGAAGGAACCATCCATTCTACTGCGAGCTGCTAAGGCCAAAAGGACTTGGGATTTTCCTAGACCAGTGGAACGGGTGGGAGTCCATCAACTGGCTTCTTTGCAGTGGGGTGGGGAGGAGCACCCAACCCTGATGTATGGCTTTTGCCAATCTCCATGGTGTAAATACCCCCATCGTGGCCCATTTCTACTACTAATACAGTGCCAACGGGCTCCCCAGGTGCCTGATGCTTAACAGTTGATTCACATGGGCCAGTACGAGCTGCCGCTCCCCCACGCTCACTGTGACTTGGGTTCCTTTCTCTCTCTCACACCTTGTACCTGAGTCCTCATTACATCCTGTTGATTCTACTTGAGAATCAGAATATGCCCAGAGTTCAAGGACCTGCGACACACACCCCACACACACCCCATGGTCCATGTTCTCATGCCAGGATTCTTCCAGAGACATCCTCACCGGTCTCTCTGTTCCTGCTTTTGTCCCCTTTGGGGCTATTTGTAACCCACTACCTTGAGCGACCCTGTTAAAACCTAAGGCAGGTCACATCGTGCTCTGCTCAGAAGTCTACAGTAGCTCTACATTGTATCTAGAATAAAAGCCAAAGTTCTTACAAAAGGCCCATGTAATCTAGCCCTGGCCACGTCTCCTGCTTCATTTCTTTCCGCTCCTTGTTCTCTCCATTTGGCCACACTGGCTTCCTTGTTCTTCTGCAAACATACCCCAGAGCCTTTGCGCTGACTGTCTCTTCTCTCCCATACCCACCCCAGGATGCTCTGCCCTGAATATCCTGCATAGCTCACTCCCTAGCTTCTTGTAGGCCTCTGCTCACAAACACACCCTGATCATCTCTGTCATTCTTTTTTTTTTATTTTTTAATGTTTATTTTTGAGAGAGAGAGAGACCGAGCGCAAGCAGGGGAGGGGCAGAAAGAGGGAAGACACAGAATCTGAATCAGGCTCTAGACTCTGAACTGTCAGCACAGAGCCTGCCTGACACAGTGCTTGAACTCAAGAGCCATGAAATCATGACATAAGCCCAAGTTGGATGCTCAACCAACTAAGCCACCCAGGTGCCCTTAAATTGACATCTCTGTCACTCCTGATACTCTTACTTTGCTCCACTTTTCTAAAAAATTTTTTTTAATTTTTTTTTTTTCTAGGAGAGAGAGATAGACAGTGTGAACAGGGGTGGGTCAGAGAGAGAGAGGGAGACACAGACTCTGAAACAGGCTCCAGGCTCTGAGCTGCCAGTCAGCACAGAGCCCGACGCGGGGCTCGAACCCACGAACCGCGAGATCATGACTTAAGCGAAAGTCGGACGCTTAACCCGACTAAGCCACCCAGGCGCCCCTGCTCCACTTTTCTAACTGGGTGGCACGAGATCCACCCAGTGCATCTCACGTTGTCATAGTTGTAGAAGCGTTTCATCTCCTCCATCTAGAATGTCACACCCATGAGAACAGAGGGACTTTTTCTGTCTGATTCCCTGTAACCCCAGTGTGTAGATCAATGTCTGGCCCCATAGTAGATGCTCAATGAATAAAAGTCAATGGGATAAAGACAGCTTCTCATGGTCATTCAGCCCTGAAGCTTCAAAGCCAAAATTTTAATCCCAAATTCATGTCCATCTGCCTCTAATGCACGAGAAGGGAGGGAAAGTTCAAAACAATATGGAAAGACCATGGAGATATGGCCTCCCTTTGTCAATAAGCCCACACTTATTACATGACCAGCAATGTTATGAAATAAGATTTGGTTAAAAATTATCACATGAGCATCTGACTCTTGGTGTCAGTTCAGGTCACGATCTCCAGTTTTATGAGTTCAAGCCCCGCATCGGACTCGGCGCTGACAGTGTGGGGCCTGATTAGGATTCTCTCTCTCCCTCCCTGTCTTTACCCATCTCCCACTTGTGCTGTCTCTTTCTCTCTCAAAAAATAAAGAAAGAAACTTAAAAAATTATCATGTAAAATAACAGTAAGGGAAAGACCCCCAAGAGGTCACGTAGGGTTATAGCATTAAAGGATTTGCCATCAGAGACTTAGAAGCAGAATCTAGCGTGAGGCCCCCAACCCAGTGATGGCCAATTCCACTGGTAGAATTTGAGGGCCAAGTCAGGTAGGAGGAGGGGAGGGGAGGCCATAGCCCTTCTGGGTAATCCGATGCTAAGCTGAGGTGAGGGTGGAGGTGAGACCACGGGGCAGCCTCCGTGCCTCCATGGGGCCTGCAGGCAGCATCATCCCAGGGCCTTAGGACTTGAAGTGACATCAAAATCAGTCCAGTCCAGTTTCACGGGACATGTTGTCATTTTCATCCCTGAGCAAGTTCCGTTCGGTTCTCTGTGCATTTATTGAGCACCCACTGTGAACGGTGCATTGAGGCTGGGCCCTGGTGGTGAGCGAAAACAGGGCAGCCCTACCCTGACATGGCGCAGACAAGAGAAAGTCCAGGGGCCCCGAGGCCCGGGGTGAAAGGGGTGAGCCTGGTAGACGACAGGAAGGAAAAGTTTCCCTGACAAAGCAGCCTCTTTCTCTGCCATCCAGGGGGGAGAGGTCAGAGATACTGCCCAGCGCCCCACAGTGCACAGGAAGGACCTGCCACGAAGGATTCGTCAACCCAGAGTGTCACTGGGACTGATGCAGAGAAATCCTGGCCCATACTGAAACCTGAAGGACAGACAGAAGCTGGGGAAAGATGGGGGTGGGGAACTGTGTCTAAGCCCAAAGGAACAGCATATGCTAATGTCCAGAGGCAAGAAAGCACGCCCCTCTCTTTGACGCTCTCTTATATTGAATATATGATGAACCCGACGTGCATCTCGGGCTTTCACATCACAGGCACCTTCAAAGCAAGGATGTGCCTTGGGCTCTGTTATCACCCCCATTTTACAGATGGGTAAGCTGAGGGCTGGACAGGTGAAGAGCGACTCTGGTCACACAGCTGGGAACTGGTAGAGTGGAATGCAGACTCTGCTTGTCGGGTCCCCAGAGGCTGGGATCCTCACCCACGCTTAAAAGGAGCCAGAGGAAGCCCTGTCATCTGGAGCTCAGTGACGCAGGAGAGGCGGCAGTGGAATGAGGCGGAGCCTTGAAGGCCACCTTAGGAAGCCTGCACTCGCCCAGACTGGACAGCAGGGGAAGGGCTTTAAGCCGTTAACGGGATTGAGGCTCTGCAGAGAGGAGCTGAGCGGGCCGGTGGGCAGCCTCGGGCTCTCCCCGGCGAACTCTGGCACACGCTCGGCGGCGTGGCATCCGGCCCTGGCACCTCCCTCCTCCCACAGAGGGAGTGAAAATAGCATCTCGCCAGTGAGGGTTACGTGAGGCCCGAGAGCTGCTGGGTTTAATTTATCTTGCTTGGTTTCCGCTGACAGTTTTAGTAAACCAATTTGGGTTTGATAGTAAAAATAATTCTGTCCTCAGGGCCCCTCACACCGCCTAGGCGTTTGCAATTGTTATTTATCGCCTTGGTGAGGGGGAGGGAGTTTGCACTGTTGACTGAGCGGGGTAGGTGGCCCGTAGTAGGTGCTGGGCGACGTTCGCTGAGTCACAAGGACGTAAAGCACGTGTGGCAGGCAAGGGAGGACGTTTTTCCCTGTCACCCGCCGGGCGGGTCTGTGGATGCCGTGGGCATTTGGATATCGGCTCTGGTGTGTCACTGTCTACAAAGGACCTACTATGTGCCAACCCGGAGCTGCACATTTTTTACCCATGAGCCACAGAGAGCATGCGCGTTATTATGTAGCGATAATATTGGCATAAATTAGAGCCACGGGGGGGAGATAATTACAGAGGGGAAATTACCTACATTAGAGATAATGTATGCAAAGCGTGTCGCATGGGGTCTGGCATGAAGCTGGCACTTCATCAACAGAGACTGTGATTACCAGGAATCTTTATAAGATATTATTGTCACCATGTCTCGGACTTGCAAATGACAGAGAGCTTGTTAAGTGGCGTTCTCGGGTCACACAGCTAACAAAGGACTGAGCCAACGTTCACACACACAGCACAGCCTCCACACTTATGGGCTTGAACAGGCTTTGGGGGAACCACCCGTAGCCTCCGGAATCTCAGACGTTCAAGAAGAGAAGTGGTGCCATAGGTAGACAACCTGGCGACGTGCAGACGGAGGGCTGTGGCCGGAGGCGTGAGGGCAGCAAGGTTAGCCGGATGCCGCGCCGTCTCTCGGAGGCTGTGCAGCTTGTCACGGAAAGGGTGGCGTGCAAGCAGAATCCTAAAGGGTGTCAACTGGCCAAGCTGGGGTGGGGGAAGGACGCTCCAGGAGAGGTCCCTGTGAGCAGGGAGACTCAAGCAGTGAAAGCGGGGACCGTTAGACACCAAATGGATGCCCTGAGTTGCAGCGTTAATTAGAACCATCTGTCTTTCGTTATTGGTGTTAGAGACAGGAAGGAGGGTGTGTCATCTTAAAATGAGTCAGGAGCCCCCAGGCTAAGCCTTGTTCATACCCCAGAGGCCTGTTCCCTAACCCGTCATGTACCTCTCAGCTCCGTCAGCTTACCTAAAACACAGCTGAGCATGAGCCTTTTAAAACATTAAGGATTTCTGAAATCAACCAATCTCCCTCTATCTCTCTCCCTCCCCCTCTCCATTAAGCATAGAAAGGAGGATTAAAAAACTAAGGAATTATTGGTGAAGCCATCATAGAATGGAAGAGCTGGGAGGGGCCCAGAGAGGTGAAGTAAGTTGACTAGTATCGCACAGCAAGTCAGAGCTAGGACCAGAAAAACAACCTAAATGAGGCTATAGATGCTGAGCGCAGAGGTCACGTGATGGGGAGACACAAAACCTTCTAGAGTCAAAAAGAGCTGTTTACGGGTGCTTGGGTGGCTCAGTTGTTTGAACAGCCGACTCTTGATTTTGGCTCAGGTCATGATCCCAGGGTCGTGGGATCAAGCCCTGAGTTAGGCTCCGTGCTAAACGTAGAGCCCGCTTAAGATTCTCTCATTCTCCCTCTGCCCCTCTCCCCGTTTGCATTCTCTCTCTCTCTCTCTCTGTCTCTCTCTCTCTCACTCGCTCGCTCTCTGTCAAAAAAAAATAAAAATAAAAAGAGCTACATTTAAATCCTGGCTCTGTTACCCCCACAGCTCTGTGGCCCCTGGCAGGCCTTACAATGGGATACTTTGTTCACTTTATCCCCAGTGCTTTGCATACAGCAAGTGCTCAATAAATATCTGTTGAATAAAAGAGAGAGGTGATAAGTGTGTGAGTTAATTAAATAATGTGTAGTTCTTAGGAAAGCTTCTGACATAAAACAAGCAAATAACCACAGTCGACCCTATTTGCACCCCTTACTATGTGCCAGATTTTATGCTTAATACTTGGCATGCATCATTTCCTTGATGGCAACGCCGTCAAGATGTCTTACATTCATTGAGCGCTTGCTATTTGCCAGTCGCTGAGTGCTTTTCCCAAACTAAACCATCTAAGCCCTACCAGGAAACCTATGTGATGTCACAGTGGCTCTCCCCTTTTACAGATAAGGAGACAGGAGACAAGCTGAGAGAGAGAGAGAGAGAGACGAAGTTGCTTGAGGACATGGCTGGGGAGGGACCAAGTCAGGCCTCACACTCAGGTCTCCTGGGCCAAAGCCAGTGTTTAACCACACAATAAACAGTAGTGAGGTACTCCACAAGGAAGAATTCCCTAACCCCATCTTACAGAAGCAGAAACTAAGACTCAGAGAGGTGTCTCCCCTCCCCCCTCCCCCATTCCCCGGCATCTTTTGCAAATGTACATACAGCTCTGGAAGAAAAAATTTTCAGCTGGGCTCCGGCCTGCCTTCTCTGACTCTGCTACGGCATCTTGGAACCCTGGCGAGTCACCACGGGAGGAAGCCCGAGCTAGCTGTTGCCCAACCCCAAATCCCTCCCTGTTTGCGGGCCTCAACATGGTTCTCTAACCAGGAAATAAAAGAACCTAATAACAAAGCCCAGTACCCATATGATTGATAGCCGTGGAATATTTCTCTTCAGCAACTGCCAACCTGTTCTGTGCTAAGTTAATTCCAAGCCCTAAAAATTAAGTACCTTGTCCAGAGGCACTACAGTTCTTTAAACAGGGATATAGCTGCTTTGGGCTGCAAGAATTCAGTTTGAGATCCAGGCAAGAAAGAAGAGGCAACAGTCAAGGGCAGCGTTGACTCCAGGAGCACAGATCTCCAGTGGAAATCATGGAAGAAATAGCCACGGTAGAAATAAAAACCTTCCAAGCCATTAGTGGAGGGAGATGGGATTTCCCCAGAGCCAAAAGTTGTAAGGAATCTAAGAAATTACAGCTAACTTCAGGGAACCTGAACCCCATCCTGTTGCAGATGAAAAGAACTGGGGCCCAGAGATGGGAAAAGACTGTCTTAAGATTACTCTATCAGTCAGCTCTTGCTGCATAACAAATGAGCCCAAACTCAGCAGCATAAAACGGCAGTCTTGTATCATTTCCTACCATCCACAGGTCAGCAAGGCAGTTCTTCTGGCCTCCACTGGCTCACTCGCTCACCTCTGGGCAGCTAGGTGTTGGGTAGGTAGTTCTGCAGATTGTGATTGGTCTTTTTGTATGTGTGAGGGGTCAGGTGGCCATCAGACAGTCTGGGCTGTCCTGGCCCCGGATGTGTCATCAGCTCCGCCTGTCTCTCATCCTCCAACAGCTAGCTCCGGCTTCTTCCCGTGGTGACTCGCCAGGGTTCCAAGATGCCAGAGAAATAGACTCCTCCCAATGGCAGGTGCTTTGAAGCCTCGCTGCAAAGATCGTGGACGTAGAGAGGGGCAGAGCTTTGAAATCACGTTTGCACTCAAGCTACCTCGGCGGGAGGAGAGTGAGGGGTAGAGCCCGGGTCTCCTGGTTTCCATCCCAAACTCCTAATGCCACCACCATGTACGATGGCTCTTTTAGATGGCCCTCACCATCCCCAGTTTGCCAAAGGAATCCAAGGCTCAGAAAGGTGAAGAACTTGCCTACAACCCCACAGCTAGGAAGTGAAAGAGAAGAGATTTGTACTTAGCACTTGAACTCTGGAATTTAGAAGGCTCGGGAAGTGTTGCCTCCTCCAGACAATGCCCCCAACGTGCAGGAGAGAGAAAAAAAAAAAAGCCTTGTTTTGGCCAACAAGTCTTGGGTTCAAGTCCCAGCTCTTCCACTGATCGGCAGCGTGACCTTGGATAAGTCACTTCACTTTCCTGAATCTCAATTTCCTATCTTTAAAATGAGGCTAATAATGGTGCTCGCTTCATAGAAACGTTTGGCAAGGACTGGGTATGTTCCAGGCACTCAGTAATTTAATTGGCGACTGTGATGATGATGACAATGATAATTAATTCCTTCCCTGGCATGTGCACGCACTGAGCTCCATTCTGCAACACCAGACACGCATGCACGCACTCAGCAGGGTTGCTTGCCCCTGAGCTTGGCATTTGATGTGACAGTGAGGAACCAAGGGGGGTCGTCCAGAAGCACTACCCAGGCATCCACCCTGACTCCCCCTCCCGCAACATGCAAAGGGCTGTCGTGGTCAGTGGTCACAGGACGTCACGAGCTCCAGGGTAAATCTTCCCCCAACACATGTCCCTTTCTTGTTCCTCAGCCCCTCACGCTCTTCCCAGCCTCGAGATGAAGCAAGAGTGGCTGTGAGAAGGGGCCCGCTCCCTGTCTTGACATCACCTTGCTAGCACACGCCTTTGAGCTCAAGGCGTTCGGATGCAATTAGATTTGACATTCTGGGGAGACGCGGCCGCTTATTTCATGAATCCCTGACATGCGGTGGCCTCACACACTTACTATGCAGGCATGTTTCTTGGGGGCCCTCCGAGTGGCTGGTATCGCATTAGACTCCCCCAGATCAAGCCCTTACCGCGGGCCAGACTCTGCGTAACCAGGACCTCGGTCAATTTACTGAATTCTCAGAGCAACCCAGGAGCCCACACAATCACACCCCTGTGTCACAGAGGAAGACAGACGCTCAGAGGGGCTTGGTGGCTCACCAGCCAGACGCGGGTGCCGGGGTTCGGACCTGGCCGCCTGACACTGGCTCGTGGCCCGCACCACCTCCTAGCCCTGCTCTTGGAGTGGAACCGACATCATCGTGACGGCAGCCAGCCTCCCTGGAGAGTTCTGGTCAGTGCCGCGGTCCCGACAGTGCGCAGGGCCGGAGCCCGTCTGTGGTCCTCTGATGGCCACGACCTGGGGAAGCCCCTGGAGAGGAGGGAGCCCTCGAGGTTCCGAACGGGTCATTTTCTCCCGAAGGACGCTTCCTGTGCAGAGTCCGCGCACCCGCCCGGCCCTGGGCTTCCAGGCAGTGTTTCGGCAGCTCGGGTGAGCCACGCCAAGGCTTTAACAAGTGACACCTCAATGTGTGTGTCAGGATGGGGACTCAGAGTGACAGGGACACAGCTGGCCGCTGTCAGCTCCTGCTGGGGACAGCTCTGAAACATCTTCCTCCAGCCACGCAGAGCCCGCGGCCCCTCCTGCATGTGCGTGCGCATGTGTGTGCATGTGTGTGCATACACCACCCTACACACATACACTACACACGTCTCTCTTGCATGCACACACACACACATCATAGCACATATACCACACACTTGCCCTACACACACCGCACCACACACACCACACATATACCACGGGCACACACACCACACACCACAAACACCATACACACCCCATGGGCACACCACACACACACACACACACATACACACACACCACACCACACACACCACATGGACACACACACACCATGTGCACACACACACCACACACACCATGCACACACACACCATACACACCACATGGACACACACACACACACACACACACACCACAAATCCCAATCTACCCTTCATTATGCTCTGACTTAATTATACTCTCTCAAGGTCAGCTCTTGCACCCTGACTTACGGGTCCTAATGAAGGAGGCCTGAGAGCCCCGAATTTTATAACCTGGAGAAACTCGTATCCAGGAAGAGGAGGAGCTGTGGCCATCTCCACACAGGGAAGTTGTGGAAAGACCACAGATCTGTGCGTGGTCACATGTGGGTCGCAGCTATCCACAATATTATCCCTATTTTACAGGTGAGGACACTGAGGCTCAGAGACATTAAGCCACTTTCTCAGGGTCACCCAGCTGATAAATCAGCACCTGTAGGGTTTGAACAGCACCCGTTCTCTTTTTTTTTCTTTTTAATGATTTATTTATTTCTAGGAGAGAGAGAGACAGCGTGAGCAGGGGAGGGTCAGAGAGAGAGGGAGTCACAGACTGAAACAGGCTCCAGGCTCTGAGCTGGCAGTCAGCACAGAGCCGACGCGGGGCTCGAACCCACAAACCGCGAGATCATGACCTAAGCGAAAGTCGGACGCTTAACCGACTAAGCCACCCAGGCGCCCCAAGCACCTGTTCTCTTACCAGTGCTCTCAAGACTGAGCAAAATCACAGGATGGTTGAGGACTGACTTTTTCGTAGGCAAACCCACCAGGAGCTGCTGGGGTTCCCCCCCCACACCGGTCCACAACGCTGGGTGCAAAATGTCTTGTCATTGACCTTGGCAAAGCTCTGCCCGCCACGTTCTGAGACGGCTCAGTCCAGGGGTGTGGAGTCAGAAGCAGCTCAGCCCATGGGTGGCCCCCGAGGAAAGGCATGTGGAGCGCAGCACTCTCTTCTCTTCTCATTTTGGGTATGAGAGGGGGACTGGTGGAGAGGGGGAGAAGGGGAGAAGAGAGAGAAAGGAGGGAAGGCAGTGGAGAACAGAGACTGAGTGTCATTCCCCTGTAACCACAGCACAGTAGCACCTTTGGATCCTGGTACAGCCTCTTGGTGAGTGTTAAGGGACGCTGACCCCGGGGCCCACCCCCGGACATGGGGGTCTGATTTGTCCGGGGTGCAGCCTATGCATCATCGACAGCGTTTAAATCTCCGCAGAGCCTTTCACGGGCAGCGGGACTGAGACCCACCAGCGGAGGGCTGGGGCCCGAGCCTGACACTGACGAGCACCTGGTGAATATCTCAGGTAGAGAGGGAATAAGGGAAAGAAAGGAAGCACAAACAAGGAAATAGGAGAACCATCCACTTTTATGCATTCCGGCACCCTTTTAAGGGCCAGAAAGATTGGTTTTCGGTGTCCTCCCTGGGGCTGACATGGTTTCTTGTCCCGTCTGCCATTTTATCAAATTTAATTGAAACCAAATGAGCACTGGGCCAAAGGGACCCTCAGCAATTCCACGGTGCTACGAGGTGTCTGGTGCTGGCTGTGCGGCATCATGAAGGAACACAGAGGCCTCGGGGCCTGGGCCTTCCTGGACTCAGTTTCCTCCTCTGTAAAATGGGACTCATGGCATCACTATGTGGGTGAGGGAATCCAATGAGAAAAGACACAAAGGAACTCTGAACAGCTCTTTGAAGAAAAATGTTAATGCACCCAAAACTGCATTTATGGGCTTTGGTTCTCTCTTTATTTTCCTCCCTTATTTAAATCCTGTGATTTATCTCATCACCATCTCTACTGTCCCAGGGAGGTCCTGCCTCAGTTGCAACATAGTGTCTTCATAAAGTCATTCCTATCCTCTAAGCCTCAGCTTGCCCATCTGGAAAATGGAGAGAAATTCACCATAATTCACCCATGTCAACGACATTTATCTCACCTGGGCCAAGCCCTGTTCAGGGCCCCAGGGATACGGAGGAGAAGTGGGTGTGGCTCCAGGGAACTTAAGCAGTCTTGGGGGGGCGGGGGAGCTGAGAGAGGTTCTGCCTTCAACTGCACAGATTTGGATTCTGGCTGTCCTATATGATCAGTTGTTTGAGCCTCCTTGCGCTTCTTCCCCACCAGGTGCCTCGGTTTGCCTCTCTTCGAAATGGGCGAGGATGGTAGCTCTTACAGAGTTCATCCAAGGATAAAATGAAATGGTGTGTGAAGTGGTTGGAAGAGTCCCAGGCAGGGGCGCCTGGGTGGCTCAGTCGGTTAAGTGTCCAACCTCGGCTCAGGTCATGATCTCACAGTTCGTGGGTTCGAGCCCCACGTCGGGCTCTATGCTGACAGCCAGCTCAGAGCCTGGAGCCTGTTTCAGATTCTGTATCTCTCTCTCTGACCCTCCCCTGCTCATGCTGTCTCTTTCTCATAAATGAGTATAAACATTAAAAAAAAAAAAAAAAAAAAACTCCCAGGCATGCAGGAAGCCTTATGAAAAGCTTGGCTAGTTATCATATAGCTGTAAATGCAGGAGGGGGTGGGGAGCACAGAGGGACATTGAGGAATTCGTCAAATGTTGTCAAGCAGAGAGGTGAGAGGGGGCATTCCAGATAAAGGGACCAGCATGGGCTAAGGCAGGTCTTGGGGCTCCAAAGAAAGTGTCTGATGTACAAAGATGTTTGAGAGAGCAGAAGTGAGCTGTGGGCCCGACCATGGATCCCCCGGAAGTCCAGGAAGGCTGAGAAACTGGACCTTATTGTGTGCATTTAATGTAGCTTCTTCCACGGCCGTTCACCGGCTACTTCTTATCACCCACCCCTTAAATTGCATATAAATTGGCTTCCTTTTTCACTTGGCTTACTCTAAGCAAAATAATGTGCAGACCGTATATTTATATATTTTTTCTAATTCACATTTAAATAAATACATAACCATTAGACATTTTCAAATACGTTTGCTAGCTAAAATCATCTTGTGAATGCCACTGGGAAAAGCCTTTTAAAGGCACGATTTCTAAGCGAGGGTCAGCTGTTCGTTTAAAAAGGAATAAAGAAAAGCAAGGTGGCTTGCTCATCATTTCTTTCTACGACCTCTGTAGAATATTAACAGCAGCTGCTCAACAGTTATAAAGCTCACCGAGCCCACCTTCCCCCTACATCCGGGCGCATGATGGGCCCAGGTAACGATGGGCACCTGCTGCCGGGAATGGGAGCCTCTACCATGTTTAGGCGCACACCGCCCTCTGCTGGCCAACAGAAGAATTACTGCACCACAGAAAGGTTGGCTAATCTGTGTCAGAATCAAATTTGTATTCCTATCCTAACCTCTTTGGCTCTCTAGACCCTAATGAAAGCAATAATAGGGATCCCTTGAGGTTTTTATCCTTTCTGAAGAGGTAATACATTCACATGATTCAAAATCCAAAAGTCCAAAAGAGCCTACTGTGAAAACAGCGAATAACCCGTCTTCGGATCCTCTCCCCAGATGCAATCACAGTAACTCGTTTCTTATGCATCCTTCCCAGACTCTTTCTTTGCCAGCTAAAGATTTTATCTTTTTCATATTTTTAACATTTTGTTCTTTTTTTTTTTTGAGAGAGAGAGACAGAGTATGAGCAGGGGAGGGGCAGAGAGAGAGGGATACACAGAATCCGAAGCAGGCTCCAGGCTCTGAGCTGTCAGCACAGAGCCTGATGCGGGGCTCGAACCCACAAACCGTGAGATCATGACCTGAGCTGAAGTGAGACACTGAACCGACTGAGACACCCAGATGCCCCAAGATTTTATTTTTAAGTAATCTCTGCACCCAACTTGGGGCTTGAACTCACAAACCCAAGATCAAGAGTCACATGCTCCACTGACTGAGCCAGCCAGGTGCCCAGTGTCTTTTTAAATATGCCCCAAAAAACCCTCACAGCCATCTCCTATCTACCAAAATAAAGCCATGCAGACTAAGTAACCAGTTTAATGCTGCTTTTATTACATACTCAATTCTCCACCACCAGTCATGCCAACAAAATGAAGCAGATTTCATCGTCATTAAGAAATGCAAATTGTTTAGGAGACAGTCTTTTATTTTTTTAATGTTTATTTATTTATTTTGAGAGAGAGAGATGGAGAGTGAGCAGGGAAGGGGCAGAGAGGGAGGGAGAATCCCAAGCAGGCTCCACACGGTCAGCACAGAGCCCGACACGAGGCTCGAACTCACGAACTGTGAGATCATGACCTGAGCTGAAGTGAGATGCTCAACCAACTGAGCCACCCAGGTGCCCCGTGAGACAGTCTTTTAAAACAAGGAGTCTGTAGAGAGAAGAAATATTACCTTGGTAGGGGAAAAAAAGGTTGCACTAACGTGTCTAGTGGAATGACAGTTAGCAATGACGTCATAAGAACACAGCACCACAGGGTGCCAGGGGCAGTGTGATGGGGCTTCCAGATCTTGCAGATTTTGTTTGTAATGCTTTACTCACAAATTTTCTGATGCCAGACTGGAGCTAGTCACACTTTTTGGAGACGTGTATATGTGGCTTTCACAGGACATTGTATAAAAGGTGGTTCACATCTCAGGCTTTGACATCCAGCAGATTGAGGTTCGAGTCCCAGGTCTGACTCTTCCGTGAGCCTCGGTTTCCTCCTCTGTAAAACGGGGATGATCCTAAGTGTTACTGTGTGGGGTTGTGATTTGAGTGCTTCATAACCAGCAGGCAGCGTTGTTATTCAAAAGCTAAATGAGGGTCTCGGGAGATCTTTACGCAGATATCTGGTCCCTGGCAATGAAACGGTGATTCTGTTTGCTGAGTAGAGAGTGGAACTGGGAAGGTGAAAGGGGCTGTCAGAAGGGGGAGCACTGAAGAGTGTGCCCGCAGATGCTGCTCCGACCCTGAAGGGGCTACAGGATGCGCCTGCAGCAGAGTCCGGGTAGAGAGGAGAACCCAGCAGGTCAAGGCCACGGGCTGGCTCTGGAGTGGCTTACCAGGCAACATAGGGGTGTGGTGGTGCAGGCTCGCCTGTGGCGATCAACATATCGAAGAAGAATGGAGGGTGTAGGCAGCTTCTACAGTTCGGTGGCATTGGGTACGTTCCCACGGTTGTGCAGCCAACCCGTGCGTCTAATTTTAAAGCACTTTCCATGGTCCCCCCAAACAGCCCCTGTACCTGTTCACCCAGCAGTCTCTGTGCCTCCCCGGCCCTTCCTCCCAGCCTCTGGCAATCCCGGAGCTGCTCTCTGTCTCTACGGCTTCACCTATTCTGGAGATTTCTTATCAAAGGCGTCACACGCTGTGCGGCCTCTCAAGACTGGATTCTTTGACTCAGCAGAAAGTCTTTAAGGTTCATCCATGATGTCGCATGCGCCCAGGCTTTATTCCTACGGGTGGCTGAACGATGCTCTGTTGTACGGATACACGGCATTTTGCTTCCCCATTCATCTGCTCAGCGAAGGGCCCAGATTTATGTTTCAGAAGGATTCGTCTGGCTGCTGAGGAGAGAGGCTGGGGCCAGGCAAGGAGGTGCTGCCCCACATCTGAAAGGGGATGGAGAAAAACTAAGGACAGTGGCTGAGGAGAAAGGGGCAGAAGGAGACACAGGAGCGGAGAAGCCTGGCCCTTTGGCAGCGGAGAGGGGCTGGAGCAGACAGGGGCTGCCCCAGGGACATCCGCCCTGGAGGACCTGCCTCCACTCACTCCCAGCCCCCTCCGGTCCCCTGCCTGCCAGCACCTCTCAGACGGACATCCTGACTGATTGCTGTCCGGCCAGCGTCTCACGTGGGTCCTCAGCATAAAGCCCCTGCTGTGTCCCCTGGCCGGTCTCTTGGCTGTTAATTCCGCATTTTCGTCTCAGTTGCTTCTGCACTTCTTGGGGCGAAAGCTTAGTTTTGATAGGTCTTCTGGCCATAACGAGTGTGGCTCAGTCCACTAATCACAGAGGCCTGAACGTCATTCATTTCAAACTTCCAGGCTGGGAATTCTGCAGCGGGGAAGCCTGGGGGACTGCTTCCTTCTCCCGAAAGAGCCTGATCGGGCAGCGCAGTCACATCACAGAAGATATGGAACGCTGGGGTTTTTCTCTGTCATGGGGAACAGGATGAGGCACCGACTCTTGAGTCTGGCTTGCTCTTGGATTTCCTTTCTGCTGGGCCCCATCACCCTTTCAGGATGGGGGACACTTTTAAGGAGACCCACAGTGGCTCCAGTCTTCAGGGTCTACATCTGGACCCGGGAAATAGGATTCCTCTCCCTACTCTCATCAGTGATGGGGAGCTCACTCCCAAAGCCCCCTTACCCCTCTTGGCTCTGCCCCCAAAGCGACCAGGCAGCTCCAGTCTGACTGAGAGTCCTTAGTGAGCATCAAATGCAGTCACTGTCCCCAAACCCCAAAGGCCTCTGCCAAGTCACCAAGAGTGTCCTTGAAGCCCTCCCCACCAGGCTTAAAGAGCCTCCCCTGCCCTTAATCCCCCTCCCAAGTGACTCTTCAGTGGCCCAGTAAATGCTCACCTTCTATAAGCTAGAGATGGGGGAGGGGCTCAGATTGGAAGGGATGCATCAATGGCAGCGCCATTGGTGCCCTGTCTGAGTCCTTCAGCACTTGGCGCTGTGTGCCTGCCATGGCTCTCTACCGCAAGTCTCTTGTGGGCAGGCCAAAGGTGCTGGGGGTTTGGTACACTTAAGAGCAGCCCTCAGCCAATGAGGGATCAGGGTTGGAGGGTGAATTCCCAGTTCCCTCTCCCGCAAGGTATGTTCTACGCCATCGTTTACAGTTCCCGCAGGACTGAGCCCAGCGCCCACAGTGGAACTCTCCCGTCAACGACTATGCATTGGGTCCTCTGCTGCCACCTGCCTCACCGCCTCACCAGCGCTGCCTGGGGTGGCTTCCCAGACCAGCCTGACCCCAAGAGACATTCGTCTTTGCTCAGCTCTGCTTCTGGAGGACGCAGTTGTACTGACTAGCCCTTTCAAAAGTAGGAGTGCTCGGAACCTATTTGCTTATTCGTAGCTCAGGGGACCTCTGCCGGAATCTCAGGACAATAAAAGTTGCAGTTAATAGTCTGTTGCACACTGTTTACAGAATGCGTTCACATGAGTCAGTGTTCCCCAACCTTAGCTCTATTGACATTTTTAACCAAATGATTCCTTGCTGTAGAAGGCTGTTTTGTGCAGTGTAGGATGTTTAATGGTACCCCTGTCTTTGACTCCCCAGGGGCACCCCCTAGTAGGGACAACAATATCTCTAGACGTTACTAACTGTCTCCTGGGGGACAAAACTACCCCTAGTTGAGAACCACTGACGGAAGTCATCTGATGTCATCTGGTAGAAACAGCAATCTAAGGAAAGCATGATCATGGTGACCACAATGGTGATGATGATGATGATGATGGTGGTGATGATGAGGATGATGTTCATAATGACATAGCAACATGACAGAACATTCAGATGACTTGACCAGACTTGCTCAGGTTCTGTCAGTGGATCCGGAATTTAAACCCAGATTTTCAGCATGCCTTATCTCACTCCGGAAGCCCATGACATGGACTGGAAATACTAAACCTGATTCACAGACAAGGAACTTCAGAAAAACCGCAGGCCTCCGTGCAAGTATCAGAGCCAGGAATCACACCAAAGCTTTCTGATCTCCAAGGCAGTATGCTCTTCCCAGCGCACTGCTGTTTGCTGCTTTACAAAGGACAAAGAGCGATGCTAGGGTTTTGAAATGAAAGCGATTTGCACCCCTGAAGATGCTTCTGCTGCATTTAGATCATTGAAATGAATGATAGAGTAAAGCCAAGTTGCAGCCTCTCTGGAACCCACTGTCACCAGCAGACTGTCTGTGAAGTCAGCTTATGGAGCAAATATGGGTGATCAACCGTGTTTCACACCAGCCTAATCCAGCCCTTTCATGAACGATTGATGTTTTCATGGTTCTTAGAGTCAAGAGGCTCTTCCCTACCGCAGGTCAAGAGCCGACATCGAGCTTATTATTTCTGCTGGATGATAGCCTCTCCGTATGCAATGATACGGGCTCTTCCGTACCAAAGCATATATTGAGCACCTATGGTGTGTGCAAGAGGAAGTAACAACTCCAGAATCTCAGTACAATAGGGGCTGGAGGCTGTACAGCCTTCACTGGAAACTGGCAGAGGGGATGAGTCGAGAGGCTCTGTCCTGAAGCCACGATGCAAAGCGAGTGGACAGCTTTTATTAGGAAAGTTGGGCAAAGGAAGCTGATGGAGGGTATGGGAGCAGTTAGAATGTCCCTAAGCCACCCCTTGGACAAGTTTACCTGAGGCACGTGAGAGGGGCCAGGAAATAAAATGCACCCCCTCCCCTCTGCAAGCAACACTTCCACAGCGTTCCCTGAGTGTCTGTTGTTTTTGTTCAGTCTCCTGGAAGCACTACCATGGGTGGTTTCCACTCTCCTCCGGCCTCCTTGACCGCCCCTGCCCAGAGGCCCTGGATGAAGCCGTCAGGAGAGAGGACTGTTGTCACTCTGTACCTCAGTTTCAAGAACTTTGCTCAAGGCCACTTCCTGGAATGCGTCTCCTTAGGCAGTGTCTGGCTGCTTTCGTCCCTAGAAAGATGGCATCCACACACATAAACTTAGCTCCTTAAGCCCTTCAGGGTCTGGCTCCTCCAGCCCTCCAGCCTTCCATGTCTATCCCCACATTCAGGAGAAGTGCCCACTCACTGGGCGTACCCTTCAGGAGCCACAGTCTCGTTCCCTAGCTCCTTCTGCCTGGTGCATTGCCTTCTCACCACCCCCAGCGTATCTACCCGATAGCCCTCCAGTCTTTCTTGAGGATCCGCAGCAAGCATCACCTCTTCCAGGGAGGCCTCCATGATGCCCCCAGTCTCCTCTCTTTGCAATTACCTTGATTGTAACTGATACCACAGTGCCTGGTTTCCTACTATAAATATACCACTGCTGTGTGATTTTTGTGTCCCCTGGGTGCAGCTCGGCATCTAATAGGTGTTCAAAGACATTAGGGAGAGGGACGCAAGAAAAGGAAAAAGATGTGAGAGAGAAGGGAAGAAGGAGAATGGAAGGAAGGAGGCATAGGTTAATAGCTGTCTGCGGCCAACACCAAATTATCTGGCATCCTTTCCATCAGAGACCCACTTCATCTGGGACACCTAACATAACACATGTTCCTCTGGCACATGAAGTGCTTTCTGGATTATTAACTGTCCATTGCAGTCCTGATATTTAGTGTCAAGGTGCTTTCTTGCATTCAAGTCTCTGAAAACGTGTCACCCTTTCATATTATGAATTTTGATAGCAGGTTTGAGTATATTTCATGACTAAGGTGCCTCCATCCACCCTCTGCCCCACCCCTACCTATATTAGATGCCTGGCTGTGACTTTGAGGACTTTGCCACATGATGAATCGAAGGATCATTTCACCTGACATGAAAATGCAGGTTCTAATTAGCAAGCAGTCAGCTTGCTCTGCATCAAAGAATGAAAGACCTGTGTCACACCCCCAGCATGTAGCCCAGTGCCCAGCACTTAGCTTTACCAGCACTGGAGGCAGTTTTACCGACAATGCAGCTTTCAACTTGGCAATGAGCTCTTGCGGGAGAGACCCAGGCACTTGGGTGCTTGTGGGAAGGATCAGCATGTCCCAGTCACGTCTGTGATCTGTGCCTACCTCCTCCCAGGCTCCTAGCCCGGCACCTGCTACAGAGGATGTCTCGGGGACGTGTGCTTTGCCTGAAAAAATAAGTCAAAGGCTTGTTGTGCCCATGATTGTGTTTCACAAGACCTCTCCTCTTGTCTGTGTCCCACCCCCAAGCCTGAACCTGAGCAACAGCGACATCCTGACCATCTATGACGGCGATGAGGTCATGCCTCACATCCTGGGGCAGTACCTTGGGAACAGTGGCCCCCAGAAGCTCTACTCATCTACGCCAGACCTGACCATCCAGTTCCACTCAGATCCCGCCGGCCTCATCTTCGGGAAGGGCCAAGGATTTATTATGAACTACATAGGTAAGTGTCTCTTCCGATCAGTGTGTGTGTGTGTGTGTGTGTGTGTGTGTGTGTGTGTGTGTGTGTGTGTGTTTAGATGATTTCTTCTAGATAAGTTGTTGCGGAGAGTTGTGCTACACGGATCTTTTACTAGATTGGCACAGTAAATATAGGTCGTTTTTAAGCATCTGGACTTTCTGGTCAGAAGGACCAAGTTTTGAGTTTTAGTTCTGCTATCAGTGGCTGTGTGATCTTGGGCAAGTCACTTAGCCCCTCTGAGCCTCCTTTTTGTCATCCGTAAAATAGAAAAACTGACAGCTGCTCCAGAAGGTTGGTACCAGGACTTAGTAGATAATGCCTCATTGACTTCCAGATTCATGGTGTTTCCTTTATAGTCAGATGGGATTTTATATCATCAGCAAATTCTCTTATATTTGCGACTTCTCAAAGCACCGTCTCCACCAGCTTGCCTGACCCGAAGCTCGGGTCTTCCTAAGGTCTCTTCTTCCCCTGCAGCCCCACCCAAGGCAGACAGCACTTTCCCTCCCCCCTCCTGTTCTGTAGGACGTAGAGAGGCAATGGGTGTCTTCCTTCCTCTTCAATGTGGCTCCCAAACCTTTTCTGTCCCCTCATGTCAAAACAAAGCAAGAAAAATCCAAAAAACACCTGCTATGAGGTTCAAGCTAAGTTCACGCTCGACCATCCAACACCCTCTTCTTAGTTTCTTCCATCCACAGCCTTCCCTCCTCATTCCCCACCTGTGAGCACCCCCCTTCTTCATTGCTGGAAGTCACCTTCCTGTGCTCAACCTCTCAATGCAGGAGCGCTCCAGCTCCATCCTGAGTCCTGTCCTCTGTCTGTCTAGACTCACCCGTGTGCCCTGCCATGCAGTCCCATGGTTGTAAACAATAGCTCTCTGTGTGCCATTGGCTCCTAAGTCATTCCTCCAGCCCTGACCTCTCCCGTGAACTATCTACCCAGCTCCCTACTAACTACCTTTCTGCATGTGTAACCAGCATCTCAGATTTAACACGACCCAACAGAACTTTCTGTCCCTATTTCCACCTCCCGCCACCCAGGAGCTTCCGCTGCTGCTCATGTCCCTCTGTCTGTCCCAGAAGACGGACCACAGCTGCCCCAGTGTCTCACACACCTGAGGCTCATCTTCTGGCTCCCCACTTTTAGTGTTTCTCCACACCTGATATTCTTGGCAACAGCAGAGAAATTGGAAGACACCAGGGGTGCTTAAGACCGAACCTCTTTTGACATCCTAGATGGTGGGTGGTTGTGCCCTGAGGGTTTCAATGGGCAGGATTCAGCCAGCAATCGGAGGACTCGCTTGAGTCACCTAGGAGTGAGGAGGGCACCTTCGGGACACATTTCCCAGATGGAAAAGGGGGATAAAAGGAGGTCTCCTTTCTCCCAAGTCTCCCGGCTACCACGCCCACCACCAAAGACCCTCTGGCTTGATCCAGATTCCCTGTTTTTGGTCCCTTCTTTCCCCTGGCTTGAAGATTTGCCCATCCACCCTGAAATAAACTGTCTGCTGCGTACCACCTCATGCCTCTAAAATACAAGCCCCTTCCCTGACCACTGGCTGTCTCAGAGAGCCTTGTGCATGTGAAAATACATCCCTGGCTTTTTTGCTGTGTCTGTTTCTAGCTGGGAGACATTCGTCATCCCTTCCCGCTCTGTGTACACCTCTCGGAGATCTTTTCTATGTTTCTCGGGACCCTTTTTCCCCCTTGATTGTGCTGCTAAGTATTTTCAGACTGTAACTGCTGCTACTTTCCACAGCTTCTCCATTTTTTACCGGGGGTGGGGGAGCTGGGCAGAGCAGGACAGCTCTTGCTGGCTGTCCAGGCGACATCCTTCAGAGGCAGCTGCCTTTGGAGGGAGAGTTTCTGGTGACTTGGCTTCAGTCTCTCTCCTTAGACCTCTCTTCTCCTGCCCACCCTCTGCCTCCCAGCTGGAAGATGAGGTCATGGTTTTGCTCATTGGTCCCCTCTGGTGCCTGAGTCAGTCTTCCAAAACTGCGTTCAGCTTGGTGGCGGAAATCTGACCCCGTGCAAGGGTGCTCAAGGTTAACGCGGAAGTCTGGCCAACGTTTGGTTTGGCGCCATCTTGAAGAGGAGGCGCTCCAATTTATTGAAGCTGAAACTTCAGATCTGTGTGACGACTTGAACTTGGCAGGCACTCTTACATACGTTATTTTATTTCATCTTCAAGTGCATTATCTCCATTTTCCAGAGAGTTTGGTTCCCAAGAGTCTGCAGGCGCTGCACTAGGCACCAGGACCCAGGGAGGAGTAGGCTGCTCTCCCTGCCTTTGTTTCCCTGGCTAGTGAAAGCGGGGAGGCGGTTGGGTAACAATGTCAGGATCATGTGCTACTTCTGTGGGAGAGATGAGGTGGGGTTTTAGCGACACAAAACCTGGCTAATATAGGTGACGCAAGAAGAGAACAGCTCTGTTCTTATTTCTGTTAAAGAAACACGCACTCAGTTTCACAGGGAAAGCAAGCGGGCTGCTGTATTTAATTCTGGTGCCAGTCAGTGGCTTGTGACTATCCATGTTGAAGGTCATGTTGGAAAGAATCCAGGGAGGCCGCGCCTGAAGTCAGCGGGAGAAGACTGACATGATTGCCCAATGCGGTCTGCTATGGCACGGTGGAAGTAGTTGCTATCCTGGATTTAACCGGACATAGATGCAATCCTCATTTCACAGAGAGATCACATGAAAGGGTCAGGGGTTACCGTGGTCATCTAGAGATTTCTGAAGCCCCTAGACTGATCTCAAGGCCAACACCCACCTCTGCAATGTGGCCAAGGCTAATCTGCTGAGACTGCTGGCAGAACCTTCTATGGAAACACATGGGGCTTACATGGTTCTGATCTCCCATAATTCAGCTTTGACCAGACAGAAGCAAAGGACCGTTCTCACTGTTTCTTGTGCTTTGTGGGTGTCTGTGGCCAAAGTGCGTGGAAGCAAGGGAATAAGAAAGCAACTATGGGTAAGCAGTGTTTTTCAGAGAGATACTAGTCACTTGTTTATTTATTCCTCCAATCCTAGGTTAATTAATAAGCTCCATATTGTAGGTCGATGACAGTGATTCCTGGGAGTCTGTGGTAAGAAGGATTGGGAGGTCTCAGTCTGACACAAAGAAAGAGATTGCGATGATCAATTAGTGATGTCGGCCATGAGCATAAGACCATTGCATGGAGGCCTATATTTGGTGCATTTGAGTATTTCTTTTGCCCAAAACTTGGACCGTGATGCTGCTCTTAACCATGAGACTGGAACCATAACTTCAGATCCCCATTTTCCTACTGCCTAGCATATAGGAGGTGCTCACAAAATCTTAGGCAAATAAATTGATGAAACCATATAAAATTCATCTTAGTGGGGTGCTGGGGTGGCTCTGTCAGGTAAGCGTCTGACTCTTGATTTCAGCTCAGGTCATGATCTCTTGGTTGTGAGATCGAGCCTTGCAATCTCTCTCTCTCCCTCTGCCCTTGTCCCCTACTTGGGCATGCTCTAAAATTTGAAAAAAATTTAAAAACTCATCTTAGTGTCATATCCTGCACATTAATTCGTTTTCACATTGCGTTAAGTGATAGAAAAGGTCATAATTTTTTTTTTAATATTTTATTTATTACTAAGAGAGAGAGGCAGTGCGAGCAGGGGAGGGTCAGAGAGAGAGGCAGACACAGAATCTGAAACAGGTTCCAGGCTCTGAGCTAGCTGTCAGCACAGAGCCCAACACGGGGCTCGAACCCACGAACCTTGAGATCATGACCTGAGCCAAAGTCAGCTGCTTAACCGGCTGAGCGACCCAGGTGCCCCCCTAATTCTTTTTTTAAGTTTTTATTTTGAGAGAGAGCAAGTGTGTATGCAAACGTGAGCAGGGGAGGGACAGAGAGAGAGAGAATCACAAGCAGGATCTGCTCAACCGACTGAGCCACCGCGGCACCCCCAGGGTCATAATTCTTCATCTCAACTCTGTGATTAAGGACCGTGAAACTCAGAGATGTTTTCAACATGACTGGAATCAGGCAGATTCTAAGAGACAGACAGACCCAAAGGAGGTCCTCCACGTCCTAAGCCAGCTTTCTCATTCTTCACAAAGTTAAGGGCCCATAAGGATCGATCATGCCAGAACCTCCATCTCGGGTACTGGGTAAGCATGCAGATTCTTGAGTCAGGGTCTCTGGGGCTTGAGTCTGATAACCGAAGAACAGGAAGGCTATGTGACTTAGCCAAGGCCAGCGAACTCATAAACACTGGGGCCAAGATCTGAGTCATGGCATCTCTGACTTGATAATCAAGAGCGTGATGAACACCGCAAGGGAGATGGCAGGTCTCACGGGAGCGTGTGGCCATGCTGGCTCAGATTGAAAAGTCAGACAAGCAAACCTTTCTCCGCCTCCGAGCATTTGGCACAAGGCAAGCCATATATCCAGTTTCTGCCCCCATTTCTCCCCTTTCATCCACAGTTTGAACGTTTGCAGCTGTGTCCTAAATCCTGGGCTTGGCTGATTTTTCAAAGGCCTAAATATAGAGGCTCCTGTTCCCCATGAAGCAGTTCCAGGAGCCGCTTCCCTCTCCCTTTCTTCTGGCAGACACCCGTGAGATTTCTGTTCTCCGAATAAAATCATGATGCAATCCCAGGAAAAGCCATTGCTTGTTTCTCAGAATGACTTCCCTGTGGATGGTGAAGGTCCTCTGCTTTCCCCAGAAGTGCATAAGAGCTGTGGATTAATTACACAGCATAATTAGCTCGCTTCTCAAAAATCTATGCAGTGGGCCCTTGGAAGCAAGAGCAGAAATGGTAGGCTTTGGTTGCTGGCTCGGTAACGAGGGTTTACAGAAGGAAAGCGGGATTATTCCAGGGAAAGGCTGTGGTGCTGAGCTGTGGGTAGCGTATTTGGGGAGTGTGAGTAAAGTTCACTGATAGTTTGCAGCATGACGGGAAGAATGCACCCATAATTATTTTGATTTCAACAGCTGAGTGTTTATCTTAAGCCAGGTTACAAAAATATGTGTCACAAATCTGTCAGACCCACGTGTTTACGGGCAGTCTTAGGAAGAGGCTGTGAGTGTTAGCTACCATTGCTGTGTAACAAAGTATCCCCACTCTCCAAAATCAGCGACATGCATTTATTATCTCACAGTTCTGTGGGTCCAGAATTCAGGAGTTCGTGCTGGGTCGTTCTGACTTGGGAACCACCTGACTTTGTCCTCAGGGTTTCAGGCAGGGTGGCACTCATTTGAAAGCTCAATTGGGGCTGGAATCTCCATTTCCAATATGGCTCACGCACGTGGCTAGCCAGTCAATGCCCATTGTTGGAAGGAGGCCTTAGATTTTCTCCAATGGGCTCTCCAGAGGGCTGCCTGAACGTCCTCACAGCATGGCCCTTGGTTTCTCCAAAGAGCGAGAGGAGGGGGCGCCTGGGTGGCTTAGTTGGTTAAGCGTCCGACTTTCACTTAGGTCATGATCTCGCGGTTCGTGGGTTTGAGCCCTGCGTCGGGCTCTGTGCTGACTGCCAGCTCAGAGCCTGGAGCCTGTTTCAGTCTGTGACTCCCTCTCTCTCTGACCCTCCCCTGCTCACGCTCTCTCTCTCTCAACTAGAAATAAATAAAACATTTAAAAAAAAAAAAACCATCACAAAGAGCGAGAGGAGAACCTCTCATCTTCTTTTATGACCTTGGCTGGGGGGCCACACAGCATCATTTCTGCAGTAGCCCACTGGCCGCACACATCCGCCCTGTTCAGTGTTGCAGGGAGCACAGGAGAGTGTGTCTTCCAGGAAATGAGAATAATGGGGTGGGGGCGGGCATTGTGGAAGGGAAGGACCTGAGACACAGAGAGAGGTGGCCACCCACCCCCAATCACATTGCTAGTAAGTGGCAGAGCTAGGATTCTGTCTTCTCTAACTCCTACACCGACTTTGTCAAACCAAAAGAATGCTTGGTAAGCTCAGTGGCCCGCGGGGAAAAGCTCACCGTAAAAATCCGACTGTAGCAGGGTTCTTGCAATTTAAGGGATTTCTCAAAGTGTGTTACTTATTCCTGGAGACTTTTCTTCTCTTTGCTCCTTTCCTCTGAGGTTCGTCAAGGGAACCCCACGCAGAAAGGCCCACCCCCTCATCTAAGGATGGTGTTTTTGTTTTAAAGAGGTGTCAAGGAACGACTCCTGCTCAGACTTGCCCGAGATCCAGAACGGCTGGAAAACCACTTCTCACACGGAGCTTGTGCGAGGAGCCAGAGTCACCTACCAGTGTGACCCTGGCTATGACATCGTGGGGAGCGACACCCTCACCTGCCAGTGGGACCTCAGCTGGAGCAGCGACCCCCCATTTTGCGAGAAAAGTAAGAGCCCTCTGGTTTTCTTCCTCTAGGTCGGGGGCTGGTGACTCCCTCCCATGGAGCAGCGGAATCACTTACTACTGGCTCTGGCTTCCCTCCTACCCACCAGCTCACTGTCACTGCTCCCACATGTCATCCTGTAGCTCTGAGCAGGGCTGTCAGACCCAGGTGCCTCGGGAAGCCCGGCAGATGATGGAAATGAGTGAAATACACTGAGTGCAATACAGTAAGGAGTGGTATAGAGTGCGGCAAATGGGAATGCAAACCCGCATTGAAATGTATCTAGATAGGTCATTAAAACGCCCGTCGTAGCAAAGTAAGACCAGTCCAGCCAGCAGGCTGGGATGGATGCTGTCTGGATGAAGCCAGCTACCTGCTGCGATAGGGGTTTTAAGCTGGGACTCCCAGGTCCAATTCAGACTGGTCTTGTGTGGCTACAAGATGGCATCAGGAGTGAGGGCCAGGCATGGCCGGTCAGAGTTGCATCTGGGTCTCAAAACGCCAGAGAAAAAGAAGGTTCTTCTGGTTTCTACGCTGAAGCCTTAGTTGGTGAGAGAGGGGAGCGCATATTGGAGGTCAGCCTCTTCCCAGTGACCGTTTGCTTCCCACCTCCTCCCACGTAAGCCTCCAGTCTACAGCCATCTGCTGGGGACCCTTAGGGATGCTTTGGTAGATCTGCTCAGCCTGCCTTGAGTGACTCGTTGCACGATAAGAAATATTAAGTGTAGGCAGAGAAAGGGGGTGTTGGGGAAGGGCTGTGGGCTACATGAAACCCCTTCAGAAATCTTCCAATGGCAAGGAAAATTAACTATAATTGGGAGAAACATGAAAGAACTTGCTAGAAATCCACAGAATCGGCTGGGTAAACATCTGTTTGCTCCACGACAAAATGTAGTGCCGACAGTGAGGAGTGTGCCACGTGCACTGAGACACAATGCAGACACATCAACATGATCTACATCATCATTTTTTAGATGTTTTAGGGGCACCTGGGGGGCTCAGTAGGTTGAGTGTCCGACTTCGGCTCAGGTCATGATCTTATGGTTCGTGAGTTCCAGCCCCATATCAGGCTGTGTGCTGTCAGTACAGAGCCAGCCTCAGAGCCTCTGTCTCCCTTCTCTCTGCCCCTCCCTGGCTTATGCTCTCTCTTTCTCTCTCAAAAATAAACACTACAAAGTAAATAAATAGGGGCATCTGGGTGGCACAGTTAAGTGTCTGACTTAGGTCATGATCTCTCCATTCATGGGTTTGAGCCCCACATCAGGCTCTATGCTGACAGCTCAGAGCCTGGAGCCTGCTTCCGATTCTGTGTCTCCCTCTCTCTCTGCCCCTCCCCTGCTCATGCTCTGTGTCTCTCTCTCAAAAATAAACATTTTTTAAAACTAAATAAACATTTAAATTTTTTAATAGATAAATAAAATGTTTTAAATATACATGTCTTGGGGCGCCTGGGTGGCTTAGTCGGTTAAGCATCCAACTTTCGCTTAGGTCATGATCTCGCGGTTCGTGGGTTCGAGCCCCGCGTCGGGCTCTGTGCTGACTGCCAGCTCAGAGCCTGGAGCCTGTTTCAGTCTGTGACTCCCTCTCTCTCTGACCCTCCCCTGCTCACGCTGTCTCTCTCTCTCTCTCCTAGAAATAAATAAAAAACATTTAAAAATAAATAAATAAATATACATGTCTTAATGATTTTTTAAATTCTTGAATAATAATGACTTTTAAACTTCTGAAAAATAATGATTTTAAAATATTTTGAGTAATGATTTTTCCAATGCTTGCACAATCATGATTTTTAAATTTTCTGAAGAATTACTTTTAAGTTTTTCAATAATAATAATTTAAAGTTTTTAATAATGATTTTTAGATGTTTTAAATGATAATGATGATATATGTTGTGTTAATGAGTTTTTTAATTTTTTTACTGTTTATTTATTTTTGAGAATAAATAAGAGAATCCGTAGCAGGCTCCAGGCTCTGAACTGTCAGCACAGAGCCTGATGCGGGGCTTGAACTCACAAGCCATGAGATCATGACCTGAGCCGAAGTCTGAAGCTTAACTGACTGAGCCACCCAGGTGCCCCGTGTTGATGAGTTTCAAAGGCTTGGAGGAGGCTAAGCTGTCTCTGGGAAACTCTCAGCTGCCTCAATTTTTGCCAGGAAAAAGCACAAATTAGAGCAAGTGAATCTGCACCAGGCCCCTTCCCGGTGTCCGTGTTTATGTCCCATGCTGGTGCCTGTCAGGACTCTGCACGTAAGACGGAGGCCCGACAACCTGCCCTGGTGGCTTCTCTGGTGTGAAATGAGAACCGCAGAACGTCCGTAGAGCAGTGAGGTCTCTCTCCCCGGAGAAGTCCTGTGTCATTCCTGCCTTTCATTCAGTCGCTGCTTAAACTACGTTTTGACACGAAACAATGTACGTAACCATATCTTACCATTAAGCCAGCAGCAAGCGCTCACGAGTGGTACGCAAGCAGTAGTACCATTCCAGCGTATGCGGTGAGCCCTCCTCGTGATCTCACTCTCCAGCATTGATGCCGCTCTTAAAAGTCTATTCTGGGGGCGCCTGGGTGGCTCAGTGGGTTAAGCGTCCGACTTCGGCTCAGGGCATGATCTCACGGTTTGTGGGTTCGAGCCCCACGTTGGGCTCTATGCTGACAGCTCAGAGCCTGGAGTCTGTTTCACGTTCTGTGTCTCCCTCTCTCTCTGACCCTCCCCTGCTCACACTGTCTGTCTCTCACGCGCACGCTCTCTCTCTCAAAAAGTAAATAGGACATTAAATAATTTTTTTAAAAAAGTCTACTCCGCGTTGTCCCAGTCACGTGTGTGTTGTGTATACGTATATGCACGTATACGCGTGTGTATCGTGTGTACACAGACACGCCAGTATTTTGCCAGGACGGGGATCACTGTGTACAAACTGCTTTGTGTCTCTGGTGTTTCGCAATCAGAAATCCAGACGCTTTTTATATCACACGTGTTGTCCTACTTCATTCTTTTTTAATTGGTTTACTGTCTTCCTTTTATGTACATTGATTTTTTAATTGAAAAGTAATGGATGCTTGTTTTGTTAGATTCAAGCACCACAAAGAAAGCAGTGAAGGCTTCCTCAGTCTGCTCTCCTCGGTGGTTGCTCAGGGTTTTATAGAATGGCTGTTCTGTTTTTCACTCTTCCCCTGTTAAAGGGTCTGCCTTCTCTCTCTCTCTCTCTCTCTCTCTCTCTCCTTCATTTTGTAACTACAAATAATAGTGCAACCTCATGCATTGGTCTTTGGCCCCTGATGCACATATTTCTTTGGGCTACTTCCTATACGTGGAATTGAATTCAAGACTTTTTCATCCTGGCCTGTTCCCCAGACATGTTTGATGAGCTCAGATGCATGATCTTCCGAACAGGGCCGAGTTAGGAAGCTTTCCGCGTCCTTCTGTAGCTCTGGGCAAACCTGCGATCGTCCGGAGCCCTAATGCCCTCCTGGTCTGATTTCATCCGTAGTCATGTACTGCACCGACCCCGGGGAGGTGGACCACTCGACCCGCTTGATCTCGGACCCCGTTCTCCTGGTGGGCACCACCATCCAGTACACCTGCAGCCCGGGCTTCGTGCTGGAAGGGAGCTCTCTTCTGACCTGCTACAGCCGCGAGACTGGCACGCCCATCTGGACGTCGCGGCTGCCCCACTGCGTTTGTGAGTCCCGTCTGTTGGCTTGATGCCCGAGTGGGTCCGCTTCCTCGTGTTTGTGGTGGGGGGCTGGGCCGCTGGGAGGAGGCACTCCACCCTTCGGGAGCGTTTATTATCATTACCATCTCATGACCGTAGCTGGAAGATTGAAGGCACTGGGGCTACCATAATGTTTACACTAAATTTATGGGGCACGGTGCTGAGGCATTTACCTCCCTTCTGCTCAAGTAGCCTCGTGAGCATCGTACCCTTGTTTCCATTTCGAGAAGAGGATACTGAGGTTCACAGAGGCCAAATCATTGCCCCGTGTCACGCAGCCCGTTAATCGTGGAGGCCAGGGCCACACCCGGACCTGCCTGCCTCTGCTGAAA
This sequence comes from Proteles cristata cristata, assembly GCA_017311185.1. NCBI lineage: Eukaryota > Metazoa > Chordata > Mammalia > Carnivora > Hyaenidae > Proteles > Proteles cristata. The sequence goes on along the minus strand of JAESUZ010001906.1, from coordinate 851,284 downwards.
ACCAGGTCGTCCACAGGACGTGAAACAGGTGCATGTAACTCTCTTTGGCCTTACCTGTACGAAGCCACTAACACAATGTTGGGTTAAGAAAACATTTTTGGGCTTTCTTAATCATAAAAGTAATCCCCGAAGGCTTCCGATGTCACTCTGACAAGGGGGGAATGACTGTTCTTGCCAAGCAGGGGAGGTGGAGGGCGGGGCCGGGGGTCTCAGCCTGACCACACATGGGATCACCTGGGAAGTTTTAATGGTTTTTTTTTTTAAATTTATTTCTGAGAGAGAGAGTGTGTGTGTGTGAGCGGGGGAGGGTCAGAGAGAGAGGGAGACACAGAATCCGAAATAGGCTCCCGTCTCTGAGCTGTCAGCACAGAGCCTGATGCAGGGCTTGAACCCACGAACTGTGAGATCATGACCTAAGCTGAAGTTGGACACTTAGCCCACTGAGCCACCCAGGCTCTCCTCACCTGGGAAGTTTTAAAACTCACTGGAGATTCTGATGCTCCTGGCCTGGGGTGTAGTGCAAGCAGTGAGGTTTTGCAAAGCTCTCTTGGGGCTCCAATGTCAGCCAGGGGTCAGAACCATCGCTTAGAGAAAGCAGGAGGCTACACAGGAGGAGGGAAGCTTCACATAGTATGGGGACTTGAGAAACCGTCGCCCACATGGTTTTAATGTTTATTTATTTATTTATCTTTGATTTTTGAAAGAGAGAGAGAGAGCACGCAGGCGTGTGTGCAAGCAGGGGAGAGGCAGAGAGAGAGAAGGGGAGAGAGAATCCCAGGTAGGTTCCACGCTGTCAGCGCAGAGCCCGACGTGGGGCTTGGACTCACGACCTGCGAGATCACGACCTGAGCCGAAGTCAGACACTTAACCAACTGAGCCACCCAGGCGCCACGATCATGCTAATATTTTTTTATATGAGTGTGTGTCGATCTGCTCCGTTGAGGGTACAGCCAGCTTGAGTTCCAGAAGCTGCCAGTAGGGCTCCATCAGCATAAAAGGCTTCTGCATAGAAAAGAGAGACTTTGTTATTCTGTGTTCCTGTGGAATGAGGAATCTTGGGCCTCACACCCGGAGTCCTCATCTGCCTCTTTAGTCCAAGTCCTAGAATGTCAGAGCTAAGGGCATCTTGGAGCCAAAACACTATACAGCTGGGGAGTATTCAGACATAAGACACATTGGTGCCCTATCACATATAATAATGGCTACTACTTATTGTGTAAGACATCGTGCTAAACACATTATATGCATTTGTGAACATGTGTGTGTGTGTGTGTGCACAAATATACTAAAGAGACCAAACCTCGGAGGGAAAAAATAGATAACAATAGTTATTGTTGACCGAACGTATAAAACACATTGCTAAACAGATTATACGTGCGTGTGAATGCATAGGTGTGTATACGCACATACTATGTACATATATGTAAGTGCGTGTATGTGTGTCTGTAAAGGGAACTGAGACTCACAGGGACATGATGGAGGTCACAACACTGTTGCATAAGCAGAGCTGGGACTCGGGGCTTGGAGTCCAGGGTCCCTTCCACCAGCTTTGCCCTCACCCTTATTTCGCTGTGGGTGGGGGGATACAAACAGGTGCAGGGATGTCCCAGCAAAGTCATAGCCTATGGCCCCAGCCCGTTACCCGCAAGCACATCCCCCACCCGACCCCCAGACCTCTGGGCAAGTTGACAGTAGGCTACGAGGAGAATTGTGTCTCCCGAAAGGAAATGTTGGCTAGTCCCAGTACCATAACTCGGACTTTTTGTGGAACCAGACTCTTTGCAGAGGTTAGTCAAGTAAAGATGAGGTCCCACAGGATTAGGATTGGGGCCAGTGCCTGGCGTCCTCACAGGAAGAGGGAAATTGAAGATGGAGACTCGGAGAGAGCACCATCCATGCTTACGATCCAGGAACGCCAAGAATTGCCAAGCTACATGGGAAGGTGGGGGTGGGGGGGGGACAGGGAAGGACCCTTCCCCCAAGGTTTCAGAGGAAGTATGGCCCTGTGGCCACCTTAATCTCAGGCTTTCACCCTCCAGAGCTGAGACAATATATTTCTGTTGTTCAAAGCGCCCCCCCCTTCCCACCCCAGCCCTGGTCAAGTGCATTTTGCTACAGCAGCCCAGAAAACCAAGGTGGCTTCCATTTCCTCCCGGCGCCTGTAAGGGGTGATCAGAGGCTGCTGGAACCATCAAGCTGCAGACACCCAGTGATGAGGCGCTAAAAATAAAAGCTTATTTAAAAGTACTGAAAGGTGGAGATATCATTAAAAAAGAGAGAGAGAGAGAGAAAAGAAAGAAAGAAACGGCACTTCACTAATGAGGCACACCCTCCGAAGAGCCTCTGGGCTGCCCCAGCCACTGGGTTTTTGAGATGCTCACACCTCCCTCCCACCGGGGCTGCCTTAGCCCGGAATCTCAGTGGTGACGGCTTCCCTGACACCCGGGCCAATGAGTCAAAGCCCAGCTGGGTGTCAGGAGACAGGCACTGCTCCCAGAAGCCCTAGAGGAACCTGCTGCAGGGGAGCGAGACCAGGGAGGGGGGCCCAGCCCCACCGGACAGGCCTCTTCGCCCTCTGCCAAGCCCTTCCGCAGCACAGAAGCGGTTAACATTCACAAAACTCCATGGGTGTGTTTGCTTCAAAGCAGGCGAAGGATGCCCAGAGAGCATGAGCAGCTTTCCTGAGGTCACACAGCAGGGCAGGGGCGAACCCAGGATTCCAACCCCAGCCCAGGCCCCAAAGCATCATTTCCTACCCTGATCATTCTCCAGAGCCCCAGCTTCTGAGCAACGTCTGGTGCTCTGCTCTTGACAGAGGTCTTCCACCCGCAGGCTCACGAAGCACACAGAGCCGGTTGCAAAAGCTCTGGCTGTCTACAGCTCCTGTCCACGGTGGCTTGTTCAAGGCCACGGACTGGCCCAGCTGGGACTCAAAACCATGTCTTTGCGTGCCTTTAAGAACAGACAGGTCAAGGGGCGCCTGGGTGGCTTAGTCGGTTAAGCGTCCGACTTTCACTTAGGTCATGATCTCGCGGTTCGTGGGTTCGAGCCCCGCGTCGGGCTCTGTGCTGACTGCCAGCTCAGAGCCTGGAGCCTGTTTCAGTCTGTGACCCCTCTCTCTTTGACCCTCCCCTGCTCACGCTGTCTCTCTCTCTCTCTCTCTCTAGAAATAAAAAACATTAAAAAAAAAAAAAAAGAACAGACAGGTCAAGCAAAAGTAGAAGGAAATATCTGGAATTCACAGCCAAATGCATACCCCCAGCTCTGCTGGGTGACCTTAGGTGAGTAGCTTGCCCTCTCTGGGCCTCAAAGCCCTCAGCTGTGAAAAGGGAATGATACTCCCTACCAGGTAGGGCAGTTGTCCATTCGGTTATTCAGATGCTTCCAATGATTCCCTGCCTGGTAGGGAGTATCATTCCCTTTTCACAGCTGAGGGCTTTGAGGCCCAGAGACAGTAAGCTACTCACCCAAGGTTACCCAGCACGTCCAAACTTTATCAATTCACAGTACCCTTGCCATCTCAGGAAATTTTTGGTAAATATCCATAGGCCAAATCCCTAACAATTCCGCTTGTTAAGTAGTTAGGTCCAAACAGCTTAATAAGTAGCCTGTATCCTGACGGCTTTGTAGTCATTTGAAAAAGTAACACACATATGAAAAGGTTTGCATTCGTAAATAACTAGAATCACAGCCAGGGAGATGTGGGTGCCTCTTGGGCTCTGCCGAATTTCTCAAATTTTGGCATCAGGCTGGACTCTGCCCCTTTCATTCCGTTCCATGCTGATTTTATCATAGTTTTTGCTTTTTAATGTATTCACGGTAGAAAACCCAGCTTTGCAAAAATGAGGCCTCATCAAAAAGAATGTAGCTCTATCTGATGTTGGAACAGCTCCCACAGGCCTGAGAGATAGCCCTTTGTCTCCTCAAAAAAAATTTTTTTATTTGTTTTATCTTTATTTTTGAGAGAGAGAGAGAGAGAGAATCTGAAGCAGACCCCAGGCTCCAAACTGTCAGCATAGAGCCTGACACAGGGCTTGAACTCACGAACCATGAGAACATGAGCTGAGCTGAAGTTGGACACTTAACCGACTGAGCCACCCAGGCTCCCCTCAAAATTTTTTAAAAAATCTCATAGGGTGCGGTTCCTGGTGGCACCCCAGGCATGCCTCGGTACACAGTTTGGAAACTGTGGTGTGAGGCCCTAAAAATACAGCAATGTATAAACAGACATGATCCACATTCTCATGGAGCCTGGTGTATGTTGTAGATGGAAGGAGGAAAGATTGGTCTGTGTATCACCCCCTCCAGGAAGCCCTCCCTGACTGCCTAGGCTCGGTCATGTTTCTCTTCCTGTGACCTCCCTGGCTCCTCCAGTTTCATTGATCACAGCCTCGGCGGCAGCATACTGACATGATCTCTCTACGTGTTCGTAGAATCGAATGCGTAACTTACTTGGTAGGATCGTATCCAGCGGGGTTTTGCATCCCTCAGGCCCAGCAGACTCAACAAATGACAGTACTTGCTACTATGACTGTCGTCGTTATTGTTGGCGGAACTGATGTGGTCTTTCTCGCACCTGGAGGCTTTTGTTGCAACTTCCCTTCTTGGCTGGTGACGTGGTACTTGACTCCTGAGCTCCCATCCGGAAGACATAGACCACGCCACCGAAAGTAAAGGACCCCACAAACTCAGCGAGGGTTTTGTGCGTGGCACCCCAGGGAGGCCCTTAGGATTCCCCGGAAGGCCCTCTCTTCACAGCCCTGCCCTCGGAACATTGCAAATGCAAGCTGTGGCTATTTCCTGAGTGGGGCAGACCCCCCGTGGCCACACCGTGGCCATAATGATAGCTTCCACCAGTGGTCACCCCCGCGGCCTCACCGTGGCTCCCATATGCCGGGCTCCAGCTCCTGCCCCCATCTCTGTCTAGAATTCCTGTCTCTGGGAAGCAGTGGCTCCGAGGAATTCATGAGCCTGGGGGACTTGGCACAAGACCAGCCTTCCACTACCGCAGAACCACTAAACGCACAGGACCTATGCCCGGCGGGGCCATGTGTGCGTCCCAGCCCTGCCACTCACCAGCGGTGTGACTTTGACCAAATGGGTGTCCTCATCAAAGAGTGATCGTGCCAGCCATAAACACAGGAGCTCCTAACAATGCATCTGCCATCCTTCCCGTAAGGCTCAAGTAACGTTGCCTGCTAATTACCACACAGTTTCAGTGCTTCCTTACTTGGTATATTGCAAACCACTCACAGCAATAACTTAGGGAATCCATGGGGCACCTGGGGGCTCAGTTGGTTAAGGCTCTGACTCTTGGTTTCAGCTCAGGTCATGATCTCCTGGTTTGTGAGTTCGAGCCCCGCATCGGGCTCTGCGCTGACAGTGTGGAGCCTGCTTGGGATTCTCTCTCTCCCTCTCTGCTCCTCCCCTTCTTCTCTCTCTCAAAATAAATAAATAAACTTAAAAAAATAACGAGGGGTGGGAAAGGACCTGGGTGGCTCGGTTGATTAAGTATCCAACTTTGGCTCAGGTCATGATCTCACAGTTCGTGAGTTCGGGCTCTGTGCTGACAGCTCGGAACCTGGGGCCTGCTTCAGATTCTGTGTCTCCCTCTCTCTCTGCCCCTCCCCCACTCACACTCTGTGTCTATGATTAGATTTTTTTTTAAAGGAGGCTTCATGCCTAGCATGGAGTCAAACAAGGGGCTTGAACTCATAACCTTGAGATCAAGAACAGAGCTGAGATCAAGACTCAGACACTTAGTGGCACCTGGGTGGCTCAGTTGGTTGAGTGTCCGGCTTCAGCTCAGGTCATGATCTTACAGTTCGTGAGTTCAAGCCCCATGTCGGGCTCTGTGCTGACAGCTCGGAGCCTGGAGCCTGTTTCAGTTCCTGTGTCTCCCTCTCTCTCTGCCCTTCCCCCACTTGCACTCTCTCTCAAAAATAAACATTTTAAAATTATTTAAAAAAAACACTAGGGAACCTGATTGACATTTTGTTCAAATGTGCTCCAAAAATGTGCATATTTTTCCTACAGTTCAGGAGAAGGGAGAAAGGAGGAGGAAAATAGAAATGAGGGTAGGTCTGCGATCATGTCTCGTACCGTCAGTCCAACTCAACTGTATTCCTGAGAACGAACAGGATTGCAACCAGAACTGTTTAAAAGCTTAAATCACTGATTCTCGGCCGGAGGTGAACTTGCTCCCTGGACAGATCTGTCAGCCGCAGCTCCTAGAGACGTTTCCGGTTGTTAGGACGAGGGGCCAGGGGCGCTCCTGGTATCTATGGGTAGCTGTCGGGTGTTGCTCAACTGCCTAAAAGGCCAGAATGGCTCCTCCACAGAGAACTACCCGGCCCAAAGTGTCCGCAGCATCTACATACAAAAACCTGTCTTAGATGTTTTTATTTCTTCTTTCTTAATGTTTATTCATTTTTGAGAGAGAGAGAGAGAGAGAGACAGAGTCCGAGCAGGGAGGGGCAGAGAGAGAAGGAGACACAGAATCCAAAGCAAGCTCCAAGGCTCTGAGCTGTCAGCACAGAGCCCGACGTGGGGCCCGAACTCGCGAACCACGAGATCATGACCTGAGCCAAAGTAGGATGTTTAACCGACTGAGCCACCCAGGCGCCCCAAATGATCTTATTTCAAAGTATGGGTATATCCTCGGTGTGGGAATGTCATCACCCAGCCACGTTTCAGCTAAGGATGGGGCTTGGTCCAGTCCATTTATGTAACAGGCAGGAAAAATGGAGTCCAGAGCCAGGAATTGGTTAAATAAGGAGTGGGTTCAACTCTCCCCAATAAGTCATAAGCTGCCAGGTGTCATTTATGATGCTCCTACTGTATACTTTAGGATCCTATATGATAGTCCCACTGTAGAGCTGGCCCTGAGCTTCAAGCATGCTTTCACGAGCTCATCTCCTGTGATGGAAACAGATACTAAATAATTAAATACAATCAGCATGTTCACTGCTGGGGTGGAGGAAGAACTGAAAGATTAGTGACTCTCTTTGGGGTAGAGGGCATCAGGGAAGGCTTCCTGGAGGAGGAGAAATGGGGCCTGAGTATTGAAAGGCAAGGCTTATCCAGACCAGGTGGGCCGGTAAGGTATAAGGTGAGGAACGAGAAGAATATTTCATAACTTAACAACACTACCATCCAGCATTTACTGAGCACCCATGACCTGCCAAGAACATGCTAACCACTTTATACTCATTATCTTATTTAATCTTTCCCATCCCTATGAGATAGATACTATACTTACTTCCATTTGACTGATGAGGAAAACTGAGGCTCAGAGAGGGTGTGGCCCTTGCTGGAGGTCACCCAGCTAGGACATGGTAGAACCCAGATTGTACCCCAGATTCCACAGCCCAGGCCGTCTGACGGTGCCCATGAGTCACATGTGCACAGAGGTGGGAGACAGCGAGAGGGATCTGAGGAACGAGAAAGAGCTGGATATGAGGTGGATGCAGAGGGACGGTAGTGGAGACGCTGGCCAAAGCCGGATCAGACCGGCTGTGAGTGGGAGTCCCCAGGGATTCGCATGATCTCATCAGAGCTGCTTCGGCTTGCCTTTCAGCGGAGGAGTCCCTGGCATGTGACAACCCCGGCTTACCTGAAAACGGGTACCAGATCCTGTACAAGCGGCTCTACCTGCCAGGAGAGTCCCTCACCTTCATGTGCTACGAAGGCTTTGAGCTCATGGGCGAAGTGACCATTCGATGCATCCTGGGACAGCCATCCCACTGGAACGGGCCACTGCCCGTCTGTAAAGGTAAAGAGACCTACTCCCGACCCCGGACAGAGGCACCTGCTGATGTCGGGTCCGGCTTCTTAGGATTCTCCGTCTGTCCTGAAAAGCCGAGCTACTATATTTCGTTAAATCTAAGATACTGCCATTATTTTCTGCATCGCTGAGGAAGGGGGAAAAAATTGCTGCCAATTAAACTATGGCACTGTGCCTTCTTCTGGCTTAGCATTTGTATTTCTGCTTACTGAAGGCGCTCTTTAGAACTTAGATTTTTATCACAGAGGAAAACCATTCTGCTCTCGACTCCTCTTTGGTCACAGGGCTTAAACACTGCCCACCTCCTGCGCCCCGTTTTTCCAACCACTTGGTCGCCAAGGGTCACAACTGCTCCCCTGTTGCCTCTGGGGTGGTCACACCCAGTCTCCAAACGCAGAGCGGGGTGCACTGTGGGGTGGGGATGGGGGTGGGGACGGTGCACAGGCATCGTGAGCGCCACCTGGTGGCAGTGGAACGAATAACATGCCACTGGTTGTAAGTCGCGCCCCATCTCAGAGATGGTTAAAAGCGAAATGTATTTTAGCATCAGTGAAAGACGCATCATTGAAATTAAGTTTTGGATCCATTTATCTGGGTCTTTAAGATGTGCTATTAATAACAATATCTTAAATCCGTCCAACTCTTGAGGCCAATAGATCTTAACCTTTTATGGCAATCAATGCCCCTTTGAGAATCAGGCAGAAAGCTCTGAATTCTCGCCCCAATAGGAACGGAAGCGTGGAGTTTTACCTTTCTATGTGAGAACCCATCACCTCAGTGGATCCCCAAATGCCTTATTGATGAACTTCAGCACTGAGTCTTAAAAATGTTTTCCAACAAGCATTTCTACTGCTAGGTACCTGCACAAAGTAATCGCAAACGGGTATTCAAACCAGCACTTGTGAATGAATGTTCATAGTGGCCTTGTTCACAAAAGATGGAAACAACCCAAATGTCCATCACCTGACGAATGGATAAGCAAAATGTGTCATATCTGTATGGTGGAATATTATTCAGCCATGAAAAGGGATGCATCCATAGCCTGGATGGACACTGAAAACATGTCGCTAAGGGAAAGCAGCCAGACACAAAAGATCACATATCCTATGATTCTGTTTATATGAAATATCCAAAATCAGTAAATCGATAAGAGACAGGAAGCAGGGTGTTGGCTCTCAGGGCCTGGGTGGAGAGAAAGGAGTACATAGTTGGTACAAAATGTCCTCTTTAGAGTGATGAGAATGTTCTGGAAATAGATGTGTTGGCTGCGCAACATTGCAAATGTGCTAAATGCCACCAAATTGTACACTATAAAATGGTTAATTGTATGTTATATGAAATTTACCTAAAGTTTTTTTTAATTTTTTTTCTGAATTGCTTCATTTAAAGCCTCAGTACCACTAAGATAAATGAGGCATCTTACCCATTTTATAAAAGGAGAGGCTCAGAGAAGTTAAGAGACTTTCCCAAAGCCACACAGCTGTTATGAGACAAATCTGGGATTTGAACCCACATCTCATGATTGGAAATTCCCTGCCTCTTCTCCAGTGGGCTGGCTCCAGCATGGGCTTCACAGCTATTAAGCTGATAGCCTCCAACCAGCCAGTCACCTCAGCATTAGAACCACCCAGACTGTTTATTAGAAATAAATTCTGGGGGGATTCCTGGGTGGCTTAGTCAGTTAAGCGTCTAACTTCGGCTCAGGTCATGATCTCACAGTTCATGAGTTCGAGACCACATTGGGCTCTGTGCTGACAGCTCAGAGCCTGGAGCCTGCCTCAGATTCTGTGTCTCCCTCTCTCTCTGCCCCCCTCCCCCTCTCAAAAAATAAATAAACATTAAAAAAAAAAAGAAAGAAATTATGGAATCCACCCCAGATCTACAAAATTAGAATCAGAGGGGTAGGACCCTAAAATAAGCATTTTAACAAGCTCTGGGTTGCTCAAATCCACTTCGAATTTGAGAACCATTTAAGGCAGTGATTTCCAAACATACAGTGCAAGTATAAACAGATTTCAGGTCCCTGCAGGGGAGATGCTAATTTCACTGGGTCTAAGGCAGGACCCAGGGAGCCGGTGTAACTAGCATCAGGGCTGAGTCTTATCATCAGACGAGTGTGGGAAACACGGGCGTAGAGCAAGGTGTTCTCACCTGGAATCAGGCAGAAGCGTATCCTGTGAGCACAAACACCTTATACAAGCGTTTTTAACAAGAGGGCAGTAGATCCTACGGAAATGCAAAGAAAAATAAGGAATCGGCAATGGGGATTTAAGACAACTACCTTCCTGGGACACTTGGCGGGCTCCGTCAGTTCAGCATCAGGCTCTTGGTTTTGGCTGAGGTCACGATCTCACAGCTTCGTGAGTTCAAGCCCTGCACCGGGCTCTGTGCTGACAGTGCAGAGCCTGCTTGGGATTCTCTCTACCCCTCCCCTACTTCCGCTATCTCTGTCTCTCTCTCTCAAAATAAATAAACAAACTAAAAAAAAAAAAAGACAACCATCTTCCTCCTCTTAAATCCCTTAAACTGCCTTCCTCCTCCCAAATTCCTGCCCTAATGTTGACTTAATCCAGTCCTGTGGTTGAATTTATTTTCAAGAGCATAGGAAATCTGCTTTGTAGAGTTAAAACATGGGGGTGTTTTCCCCAGGTAAAGATTTCCTGTAAACCTTCTAAGTGCTACGTGGACCTTAACAGGAGTTAATCTGCTCTCGTTGGTAAGTGCTCTGCGTAGAGGATTTGTTTTTAAGAAATCTATTTAAGGATACCATAGAAGGGCCATTTTTTTAAATATTTTTTAATGTTTATTTATTTTTGAGAGAGAGACAGAGTGTGAGTGGGGGAGGGGCAGAGAGGGAGGGAGATACAGAATCGGAAGCAGGCTCCAGGCTCTGAGCTGTCAGCACAGAGCCAAATGCAGGGCTCGGACTCACAAACCGTGAGATCATGACCTGAGCCGAAGCTGGATGCTTAACCGACTGAGCCTCCCAGGCGCCCCATAGAAGGGCCATTTTGGACTGCCCCGGGACTTTTTATATTCTTTTTGGATTAGCTACAAAAGTATCTCGTGCACGAGGTAGAAGAAATTAGAGCTGCAAGGGAAGCATTAGTGGCTTTTCCCTTCCCTTCTCCATCCCTTACTTTCTTCCCAGGAAGCCAGTACTAATCACCCCTGAATGCCCTGTCTCCCAGTTCCCTGGGACTCACAAATAGACAGGCTGCAAAGAGGGGACAGGGGATGTTTGTTTCCAGGTAAAAACACTTCATACGATACTTTGTGTTTCACTTTTCCCCACTTACCACACATAGCCATCAAGTTTGAAAAAAAGAACAAATGTGGCTCTGCCTTACCTTCTTCATTGCTGCCCGTCATTCCACACTGTGATGTATCACAATGCATCCAGTCCTTCCTCTGCGGGTGGATATTCTAGTTCTTTCCTCTTTCTGGTTTGTTTGGTCTCCTGTTGCTCAGAAATACCCTTGCCCGTGAAACTTTGGGTGCTGCCGTTTCTCATCAGATAGGACGGAGTACTCAAATTGGGATTGATGGTGTGGGCAAAGATCTGTGGATGCTGAGTTTTTGTGGATTTTTCCAGGTTCTTTTCCACAACCATAGTGATTCGTGTTCCCCCTCTAATAATGTGGGATAAGGTCCGTTTCTGCACATCCTTGCCAGCATTGGACACTATCAATTTTTTTTCCGATGTTGCCAATCCAAAGGGAAGATGCCATCCAAAAATATGCACATGATCACAAACACAAGATAAGATAAAGGTTGCTCAATGTTGCATCCCTGAAACCTCTGTGTTCTAAGATAGGTGAGCCCTTGGAGCCCCAGCAGGTGAGGGGCCCCCCTGCCCTCCCCACTTTCTCTCTCGGGCACAACAGTTTCTGGCAGGAAAGGATCTTGGGGGGCCCTTACAGCTTTCTATCCCCTCCATTTCTATCCCTGAAGCCCCGTGACTCTGTAAAGAAATGACAAGTCACTTCCTCTTCCAAAAAAATGTGGGGTGTACAGCTTTGTGATCTGGAGTTAGTGAGGTGACTGAGCGCCAGTGAAAAGGTCAGGGCTTCAGCCTGCCTGTGCCGTGGACCACCTGCGTGCCCTTGGGCGAGCCACCCTCCGTCTCCAAACTTGGTTCCTCTTTGTGTGAAATAATAAAAGGGAAAAGCAGGGCCCGGGAGGCTACGTTTTAACGTGTGTCCGAGGGGCCACTGACCACATCCAAGGGACGCAAGTTCAAGGCTTCCTTCTGGCTCCGAGATTGAGTAAGAGTCCACGTGCCCGTGTGTCCCAGGGGCCACTGACCACATCCAAGGGACGCAAGTTCAAGGCTTCCTTCTGGCTCCGAGATTGAGTAAGAGTCCACGCGCCCGTGTGTCCCAGGGGCCACTGACCACATCCAAGGGACGCAAGTTCAAGGCTTCCTTCTGGCTCCGAGATTGAGTAAGAGTCCACGCGCCTCCACACATGTACCGATGTCCAACTCATAAGTTGGGCAGGAAGCATCTGTCCCCATCTCTCCATTTTCCTGTTACCCTAATTCCAGAGATACCTGCAGTTAGTTAGTTAGTAAGCTGGCTTTTGAACTAGTCTGTTGGCATCACATGGTAATGACGAAACTCAAAGAGTGACTCTGGCCAAGGCACAGATTAGGAAGTCTCAGTATGAGGACATGAGTATGGCTGGGACTTTGGTGACCTCCCCTGGCGCTCCCTTATAATCCAACTTGTTATCTAAGCCCTGCACCCTTGGGCTTAGATAAACCTGCAGGGTTTTGCATCCTTGAAACCCATCCATGTGGGTGTATTTCTGTGCTCAACTAGCACGATGTCTTCACTGCCAAAGCCTAGGAATGCCATTCCCCATCATCTTGAACTTCCAGAGAACTTGCATAAGGAATACAGGGAAATGAATGAGTTCCAGAGAGTTCTAGTCTGTGACAGTGAATGAAAATTGTTTTACAGGGAACATAAATAATAGCCAAATAAATATGGAGTAGAAGCAAAAGCAGAAAGGTTCAAATCAACACGTATCTCAAAGCAGGAAAACTGTTAGGCTTCTGGCGGGATTCTGGATCCCGGGCTTTGCCTTGAACCTCATTGTTCATCAATCTTTGATGTAAGGAACAATGAAAGAGCAGAACCATGTCATTAAAAGCAGAGGCTGGAGAAAGAAGAGCAGTCTTGAGTGTAAAGCCTGCCTCCATCCATGCAGAAGCTGTGTGAGGTCAGAAAAGTTGCTTTACTGCTCTGAACCTCGGTTTGTTAATCTGTAAAATGGGGGTTTTGACGATGATAGCGTCTGCCTAACGAGATTGTTGTAAGGGTTAAATGAGCAAATACACGTATTAAGCTCTTAGCACGATGTCTGGCGTACAGTGAGTGTTCAGTAGTTGTTCACTGTTACCGCTGTCTTCCGGGTTTCTTTCATATCTATCCCCCGCTGTCTCAGGACCCTAGGAAGGGAGTGTGTCCAGGCATTTCCACCAATTCCAGCGGCCTGAGATCAAGAAGAGCCTAGCACTACCTTCAGCAAAGCATGGCGTGGGCTTTTGCCCCTAAAGTTTTGCCTTCACTCCATGCAGCATGAATTCACTCGACATTAACCAATGCTTCCAATTTCCCTTTCAGTTAATCAAGACACCTTTGAACACGCATTAGAAGGTGAGTTCCATAATGAAAAAAAATCCAATAAATCAAGCTAATAACCTAAAACAAGGGCAGGTCCTTGCATATCCTCCAAATGCTTAAATAAAAAAGAAAAAAGTAGAAATCTCATCTTCACACTGCCGAAAATAATTTCAGAATAAAACATATTGTAAAAGAACCAGACCATCGAATTTGCAACCTAGGGTCCCAACTCTGACCTAAAAGGGATTTGCCACCAGTTCATGGGGTCAGAACATCTGAGGGGCTGAATGGCCTGAGAAAGTCGCAACCCTATTGTGCAACTTCTCACCCACGTGGTGCTGTTTGGGGGAATTAAATCCGGTGATGCCCCAGGCTCCAGGCTGAGAACCCCATCCCCACCCCAACCCCCCAACCCCGGCTCTGGGAGGGAAAGATCTACCTGGGAGGTACCCTGTGGTCTGTTTTCCCCTTGATCTTTCTCTTCCCCAAATTACCTGTCCCTGTGCCCGGGTGGTAGATTCTCCTCCCGTTAGGAATTCCCAAGTGAGGTTTAATCATGGCCAGCATCTGTAAAAACTACCCAGAATTTTGTTTTGGCTTTTGTTTTGTGGTTCCTTCCCTCGCAACCCCTCCCATACATAAAACATTCTGGTTTCTTTTTCTTTTTCTTTTTTTTTTAAAGTTGTAGCCAATTAAGCATCCTTTATTATTATTTTCTGAGCTACTTAGCTTTCTGACAATAAGCAATTCATGTCGAATGTGGGGCTGGGCGAATTACACGAAGTCATTAGCTGCTCCTTGCAACGAGTGACAGTGTGACGATCCAAGGAGGCAGAGCCGGGGCCCACTTGTAAGAGGAGCGTGTGTCAGTCACTCTGCAGGGAAAGAGAGGGCACCTTGTGGCGTCCGTGTCTTCTCAGGCCATCTCTTTGCTGCCTTTCAGCAGCCAATGAACCATGGAATGTCTCAGAGGCCTGGGTGGCTCAGCGATTATGAGTGCCATCGTCATGCTTGGGGCTCATGCATTTGTCGTGGGTGTTAGGATCGATTTTTCAGACTCCGGAGAGGGGCGGTTAATGGATTTTAGATTGGGCACGGCCGAGCGCCATCGGCTGTGGCCGCGGAGAAATGGCAGAGAGAACCTGGAGCGCCAGCGTGGACAAGAGACGTGGGGTGTCCCGTCAAGCTATGCTGGGAGAATGCCCCCGGCCCCCAACAATTCCCACAGACCAGTGGGAGGTGGTGGGAGGCTCCAGGAAAGGCAGAGAGAATCAAAGCTGGGTCTCCGCAGTTGGGGCGTCTTCGCGCGGTGCAGTACGGAGAATGGACGCGGCGGCACAGCGCCCTCTCCTGGACGGTCTCGTAGCGCGGCTCTGGAAGGCGCCTGTCGGTCTGGGTGCAAGGAGCGCCCCTTTTTCCATGAATGTTAAGCGAATCTGCCTTCCCAGTTAGCACATCTGAGATGTTCTCCAGGTCTCTCCTTGAACTGGATTTTAGCCGGATTTCAGCTGCACGCAGCCGCCTCCCCTCCCCCAACACGGGCATGGTGTGACTGAGGTTTAGAAGCGTGTAACTGTCAGCAGCCTGATGACCACGCCACCTAAGGACGGGGCTGGGCTCCGTTGCAAACGAACCAGCCCCATTTCCTCCAGGCTCTGCTCTTCTCTCCTCCGGGGATGGCCCTCCAGAGGCTGAGACTCTGCGATGCGCTGGGAGGGCAGGTGCTCCCCTGGGAGCCAGGTACCCACGTGGGCGGGGGGCGGTGAGGCACCAGGGCTTCACCGGCTTGTGTGTTTAGTAGCAGAAGCGGCAGCAGAGACGTCGCTGGAAGGGGGAAACATGGCGCTGGCGATCTTCATTCCCGTTCTCATCATCTCCTTATTGCTGGGAGGAGCCTACATTTATATCACCAGGTAGGGTGCTCTGGGGCAGGGGTGGCGCACTGCCATCCACTCCATGGCTGGCCCACTGGGGGGCTGCGTCTCCGCCTGTAGTTTGGGGGCAGGCGGATTTGTGTGCTTGTCGATGACATGACTCAACTCAGGTCTGGCAGAGACAGTCACACTGGGCCCCTCCTGGCCCCTCAAGGTAGGGGCATATGATCCCTGACCTCAAAAAGCTATGGCTAAATGAGAGACACACGTTTTTCACACTGCCAGGCACACTGGCATCTGCTCTGTCGCTCATTCATTCATTCATTCACTCACTCAGCAACGTGACAAATCTAACACGTCCCAGACATTGTCCTGGGGGTTGGGGATCGTTGAGCTTGCCCGAAGTGAGGAAGGAAGATATTCAGCCATCGCTAGAATAGTCACTAATTCATCCAAATTCACAATTATTGAGCACCTACTGTGTGCGGGGCAGTGTTGGGGGGTTCTAGGAACAACATCCTCGTGAACAAAGCAGAAGGAGATCTTTGATATGTGGGGCCCAGGTTCTAATGGGAGAAAGATAGACAAGTATATAAGAAAAGCAAATACAGGTGGCTCTTGAACAAAATGAGGGTTAGAGCGCCGACACCTGGTGACTCAAAACTTTGCATATAACTTTCCACTCCCTGAACACTTCACTGCTATTGACCGAAAACCTTACTGATAACATAAACAGTCAATTAACACGTGTTTTATATGTTACACGTATTATATACTGTATGCTTACAATAGAGACAGCTAGAGAAAAGAAAGTGTTATTGAGGAAATCATAAGGAAGAGAAAATGCTTAAAGTACCACACTGTATTTATGCAAAAAAATCCACATATATGTGGGCCTGTGCCATTCAAACCTGTGTTGTTCAAGGGTCAACTGTGTACATTGGAAGGTGATTAGATGCAGGGAGAAAAGAAAGCTGGGAAGGGAACAAAAGAGATCTGGGGTAGAGGAGGTGGTGGCACTTTAAAAGAAGAGTCCCCACTGAGAGATGACATTTGAGTAAGGACTTGAAAGCAGTAATGAATCGCTTGTGCAAATATCTGGAAGAGGGGGATTCCACGCAGATGAACAATACGTGCAAAGGCCCTGAGGCAGGCGTCTGCCCAATATAAATTTTTTCTGCCCTAGTGGAGGCCACAGTTTAGTAGTGGGACAGGAGAAATACACAAATTATAACACACTGTGAGAAATACAATGAAGGACAGAGATAGGGTGTGGTAATAGAAGAACCACCTTTTTTTTTTTTCCTGTTTGTTTATTTTGAGAGGGGGAGGTGCCAGGAAGGGGCAGAAGAGAGGGAGAGAGAGACTCCCAAGCAGGTTCCACGCTGTCAGCACACAGTCCAATGCGGGGCTCGATCTCACAAACCGCAAGATCATGGCCTGAGCCGAAACCAAGAGTGGGGCGCTTAACCGACTGAGCCACTTGGGTGCCCCCAAAGAACCACCTTTTAAATAGGTAGTCAGAGAAGGCTGCTCTGAGGCAACACAGTACATAGTAGGTGCTCAATAAATGCTCATTATTACTTTTTTCGCTCTGCATGAAACAGGAGCTTGAACCACCTTACAGGTAAAAACTAATTGAGCTTTACCCCTCCCCAGTGAGGGGAGGTAGTGAGGCTCTAGTTATCAGTGACTGGACTAGAAGTTGAGGGCAATTATGACTGTCTCCTGCTCCAGGACAAGTAATTTCTCTCTTTCGTGCTCTCTTCTCCAGATGTCGCTATTACTCCAGCCTCCGCCTGCCCCTGATGTACTCCCACCCCTACAGCCAGATCACCGTGGAAACCGAGTTTGACAACCCCATTTACGAGACAGGGGTGAGTTGGTCTCTCTTCACCGCCCACCCCAGTGCCTCCCTCTTTGCTCCGCATACACTGACATCAAAGCTGAAGGTTTCATTTCCTTTTGCTCGCAATGCCTCTGCCAGAAAGGCACAGCCACTGGTCCCACCCCAGCGCACACATACACACACACACACACCCCACCCCCGTTGACCGCTATGGGGATGCCCGCTGGGAGAACCCAGCTCTCTTTGTGTGCTGATGACCAGCCTGGAAGGCTCGCTTTTTACATAATGATCACAGAAAGAAATCACCATCTTTTGGCTGCACCAAAAAAACACCCAAGGAGAGACAGTGGAGATGGGTCAGAGCCCACCAGAGGCCTGGTAGCAATGGGCCACATCCCACATCTGGTAGAACTCCACTCTGTATTGAATGACAATATGCAATGTTCCAGCACATTTGGGTGGCAGACCTTTGCATGGGGTATCAGGTATAAGGACACAGTCATGAACCAAATAGACATGGTCTAACCATTAATGAGCTTATGGTCTTGCAAAGAGACAGAGATCAACAGTAAGATGAATAATAATAATAATAGGTACCACGAGCCAGGCATCTTAAATATACGATCTCCCAGAATCCCTGAAACTCTTTGTGATACATTCTGCATTTATCTCTGACCAATGAGGATACTGAGGGTCAGAAAGATGCAAAAACGATTTGGCCAAGCTTGCATACAGCCAAAAGCACAGCCTAGAGCCAGGATACAAATTCAAAGTGATGCCGTTAACCATTGGATTATCCCGCCTGCGGTTGAGCCTCAAACAAACAAATATGTCAATGGATGTCTTGGTTACAACAAATCATCATTTTTAGGGACCATGAAAAAAATTGGTCAAGGTGCTATGAGACCTGGCCCCGCCATGCTAGCACCTTTGCTGTGTTCTGTTGGTGAGAAGCAAATCACAGGTCCTGCCCACACTTTAGGAAAGGGGATCATGCAAGAGTGTGACCTCTCAGAGGTGGGGAGCATGGGAGTCACCTAGTCTTCCCACCCCCCCTCCCATCTACTGTGAAGCATAGACATGATGGCTTATCCGTGTTGACCCACAAGGAATTATAGACCTCCATTAAAGCACAGGACAGGGACCTCTTCTGAGGCGAAGTCTACGACTTCTTAGATCTCCCTGCTCCTCTGCCCTGGAGGCCTGTGGTATATTACACATACTCCACGAATATTGGAGAAATTGAATGGGTTGCTACCCACATGTTTTAGACATTCTAGATATGGCACCAGTAAGAGGAGGTCATATGTTATTTTATATCCTATATACCTTGTTTCCAAATCCTAAAAGAAGGATCTAAAATGCTCATCTGCAAATGAGCATTTTAGAAACTAGATCTTATTAATACTTATTAGTATAGTGTATCAGTCACCCAGTGCTATAATAATGCTGAGTAACAAATAATTCCAAAACTCAGTTGCTCAAAGCAACAAATGCTAATTTGCTCACCAGTCTGTGGGATGATGTTTTCAGCTTGTTGCCGCTGAGTGATAATCCTGGTGCAGCCGTGCTCACTCTCACATCTGGGACTGGCCAGTTGTTGGCCGGGATGATTCACCTCTGCCGTCCACATTCTTCATCTCCTTGCTGGGTCAAAAGACTATCAAGGCACCCTCTGCCCGTGGCTCCATCACACAAGGGTTTACGTGATATGTTGCTTCTGTCTCTTGCAGGAAACCAGGGAGTATGAGGTGTCCATTTAAGGCGAGCTGCACGTGAGAAGGGAACTCACAGATAATGACTCAGCTACAACCTCCTCAAGAGATTCATCCAGAGACCACGTGGCATTTGATTGAAACCACAGAATGTCTTGTCCGTCTTTTCTTTAGACTCTTTATTGAAGATTTACTGGGTTTTTTTTTTCTTCACTGTATTTATTATATTTAAATTTGAAATAGGTGTGGTTGGAGGCAGGCAGATTTATGTGACAGCCTCAAGCCTGAGGGCAGGTAGAGGACCGGCAAAATGACCAACGTGGAGGCAGAGGGGAAAAAAGACAAAAGCAGAGGCTGGGCTTCTCCATCAGCCACACCAGGCGACGGCGGCGTCAACCTCACGCATCTTTGGGATCCATGCCCATGGTGCTTTTAGGACAAATCCAAGCCCCCAGATTAGATTGGAAAGGGTATCTCTTGGCAGATTAACTCGGGTCGGACTCGAGCTTGAACAGGTCTACTCCCAACCAAATCCTGGGTTTGCTCTTCCAATGTTCTCTGCTTCTCCAAGGTCTGGCCACGGCCCCTCCCTCTTCCCCTCCCCCGGAAGGCGGCAGAGGGGTTAACTTGAACACTCTCATTTGCCACCCCGGCCTCGCTGGATGCTGGCAGAATCAAAAAATGTTTCAGGGTAGATGAAAGATCTGAAAAAGCTGCTGAAGCGTGGGGGTGATGGGGAACGTTGAGGGAGGGGATCCAGTCAATAAAATGTTCTTTCCTTTGACAACTCGTTCAATGGTGAAAGGGAAGGTTATTTATGCTGCAAATGCCAGAGTCCATCCATCACCTTGTTCTGCAGGCCACCCCCAAGCAGGGATAGTAGATCTGCAGGCTTTGGAGGCATGGGGAACCTCACCCACACAGTCACAAGGGCTTGTGCCCCAGGGGGGAGGTACCGCGTCCCAAAACCCAGGGATTTCTGTCTGTTTTCTTGGAATACTCCAGCGCCTGAGCCCTCAACCTAAGGGAGACTTGTGTGCCTTGTTTCTCTAAAAGGTGTCAGAAGATCTTGGAATCACATATTTCAGAAGGGTCCTATGAGCAGAAACTGCCTTTCTGTTCTCCGAGGCTCTGCCCAGATGTTAGACGGCGGCGTGCGTGCTGACCGAGGAGGGGGAGAGAAACGGGAGCAGGGGACTTAAAACCACGACAGGATCCTGGTCATAGAATTCGATCCCCATGAAGGACAGGAGGAGTTTCAGGCGGGAAGGGAAACCCCTAATGCCTCATCCATCACCTGCGCATCCTCAGATTTTATCTGGGTCCTTTCGCTCCAACCCAGTGGGACTAGTGAGTGTGTGGCTTTCCGGAAGATTCTCCTCTGAATACAGGTGTAAAGAAAAGGCAAGGGGTGAGGCTACATGGAAGTAACAGTACATGCAAGGTAGGTTTGCCTCCCTGGGACCGTTTCCTCCCTAGTGATGGCCGGAGGCTCGGGGGAAGACAGCCTCCATACTTTTGGAGCCCACTTTGGCGCCCTTCCTCAGTCTCCAGAACTGTTCTATGTCAGCTGGTTTTCAAACAGAAAAGAGCTGTCTAGCCGTCATGCCATTGAGAGAACGGCTGGAGTCCGTAATTTGGTAGCTTCTCTAGGCAGCTCTGGAACAGGCTAGGGCAGTTGGCTTTGACAAGACCTTCTCCTGGCCAGAAACCTAGGGGTCAGTCTCGAAGGGGGGGGGGGGAATCTGAGGCCCAATACTTTCTCCTCCTTCCAGAAAAGAATCCTGCTTAGAAGCTCCTTAAGGTATGCATTCCTGATGCTCCGGAAGAGAGATCTTCAGCCTTCCAGCCACCCAAAACCCACTTCATTTTATGCAAAACAAAAATCCAGAGGGGAATCCTTCCAGATCCACAGTGGAGCCACGTCCTGTTTGGAGAAGGTTCAATGATGCAAATAACGCAACCGTTTTTTAAAGGGCAGAATCCAATCTTACGCTTTTATTTCTACCTGATGCTTATTCTAACCCTAACTCTGGGTCATCTGGAAGGAAGAACTCTATTAATGATATTTAATTTTAGAACATACTATGGTTACATGGAAACTAAACATTTGCCTTTCATCAAGACTGACAAAATACGAGATCCTTGTTGGTTGTTGGAGGGATAGGAAAGGTGTGGATTTTTTTCCCCCAGGATATTGATGTCTTAGTTCTGTCTTAGTAGTAGAGCACAGAGACCCATGTTTTAAACATTTATTTTCACCTAAAGATGGATTGTGTGAGCTTGACAATGTACAGGGTGGTTGAGAAGACAGGTTGGTGTCTGTTTTTCTTTTTGGAATATCTGAATGTGTATCTGTAATATGTAAAGGTAAAAAAAATGACAATAGTGCCAAAAAATGTACGGTGCATTTCATTTCGGCTCACACATGTCTGTTTTTATAAGATCAATGTTAAAACCCATTGGGATTCAATATTTTTGAACAGGATACAATCTTGAGCAACTTGAGAACCCACTGGACCTTCCTACAAGCCACCCTTTGTTTTCAAAGCAGTGGGGAAATACGTTTACAGAGATTCGAGCTTCAAAGAATGCATGTGATGGTGTGTATATTACATGCTAATTCCTATAAGCTGTAACTATCAGCTGCTGCCCTGTGCTTTAAACACGCACATACTCTCGACCCCCTTTGGCTTGGAGCTCATCTTTTTGCTTTTTTTTGGGGGGGGAGGTGGGGAGGAGTAGAATTATTTAGCCAGCGTTAAGTATTCTGGTCACTACTTGAGGGCCATCCTTACTTCGTTCCACAGACATGCTTTAAATATGGCCTTTTGAAGCCAGCTCCTTGGAAAACCTTCACAGCCTCAGGCTAATAGCTTTGAGAACTGCCCAACTGCCCAGCAGGAAGCCAAGTGGCTACATCATCTGGAATGGAAGTGACTTGGTCATTGTACGGGTAGATTTAGGCTGAGTGTGAGCCTCGGGCAAAAAAAATGACCTTTCTTTGGAGCAAATCCAAAGGGTATGACTTTCCTCTGCCCTTGAGTCGTCATGGGGGTGGGGGTCATTCGAGGTCAGAGATGACGGAGTTGTCCAGCACCCTCCAAGGTAGGCTTTCTCCTGGGACGTTTTCATTTTCATTTTATCCCCAAATGGAAGAAAAAGCAAAACCAACTTTCTAAGCTAGAATAATAAGTCAAGTCATTTTCCACTTTGTATATATTGATGCTAATAAAACAAATGAAAAAGAGGCAAATCGATGAGGTTTTTGTGACGAAAACACTCCAGGATGGCATCAAGGCGGTGTGGGGGGGGAGGAGGGGGGGTCTGGTGTCTGGGGATTGGATTGGGGGATCACCTGTGGACACTTTGATTGACAAGACAGGCTGCCGACTTGGGAATGGTTCAGAAAACATCGGGGGAATGTTCAGAACAAGACAGGACAGTGCCAGCATCACACATATTCAGCTCGGGCTCTGTCACGACGAAACAGCAGGGACAGGAGGCTTAAACAACACGGGGTCATGTCTCACCGTTCTGGGGCTGGCCGATCCAGCTCCTGGTGAGTCCTCCTTGCCTGCAGATAACCTTCTCTTTGTCTTCTCCTTACAAAGCCACACTCCTGCCAGATTAGGGCTCCACCCTTATGACTCCATTTATCCTTCATTACCACCTAAATACAGTCACGTTGGGGATTAGGACTTGAACATACTTATTGGGGGTGGGACACAATTCAGCCCATCATTCCACCCCTGGCTCCCCAATATTCACATCCTCTTAGTCGAAATATATTCATTCCATCCTAACACCTCCAAAGTCTTAACCCATTCCAGCATCAGCTGTAAAATCTAGAGCCCAAAGTCTCACCCAAATATTGAAATCAGGTATGGATCACCCTGGGGCAAATTCCCCTCTACCGGTGAAGCTATAAAACTAAAGAAATCATGGGTCACCTGGGTGGCTCAGTTGGTTAACCATCCCACTTGGGCTCAGGTCATGATCTCCTGGTCCGTGGGTTCGAGCCCCTCATCAGGATCTGTGCTGACAGCTCAGAGCCTGGAGCCTGCTTCAGAATCTCCCTCTCCCTGCCCCTCCCTCTCTCACACAATGTCTCTCTTCTCTCTCTCAAAAATAAATAAGCACTAAAAAAATATTTTAACTAAACAAATTCTGTCCTTCCATACAATGGTGAGACAGGCATAGGATTGACATTACCATTCTGAAAAGAAGGATTCAGAAGGAAGAAAGGGGTGACTGACGGATCCCAAGTAAATCCAAAGCCTAGCAAAGCAAATGCCATTCGATTTTAAGGTTTGAGAATAATCTTCTTTGGTCCAGTGATCTGCATAATGGGTCCACCCCAAGCCTTCAGGGAGTGGGGGCAGTCCCATCCACTCAGCTCTCTACAGCGGTGGCCTCATTCCTGAGGCCCTGGGTAGGGTTATTCTGGCAGAAAAACCAAAGACACAGCCTCACCCTGTAAAACCAATAGGGAAACAGCCTTGTCCCCTGGACCAGAGGTGAGAGGGTCCTTGTCCCCTCTCCTTGAAGAACAACACACCTTAACAGCTGAGTAGCTGTGTGGTCAGATCCTGTAGAGCCCAAGAAATAACACAGCCCTTCCTTCGCTCCGTCCAATTTTCTGTCACCCCTTTGGTTCAAACGGTCAATGTCTTTACACATATGATCCCATCTGCATTCCTGGCTTCTGCAGAGATGACCAGTTAAATTGAGTCCCACCCAAAATCTCTTCAACATACCTTTACCATTCTCTTCTGGTCAAGCTTTCTCATTTTTTGCAACATGGAGAGGCTGAGAATCCTGCACTCTTTTGCTTAACAAAGTCTTCAATCCATCTCTCTCTTTTTGCGTTTTGCTGTAAGACGTCGGGAAGAATCAAGCTATTCCTCCAGTGCTTTCCTTTGAAATCTCCCCAGCTAAATATCAATCTCATTGCTTCCAAGGTCTACCTTCAGATAAAGTGCTAGAACACAGTTCAGCCAAGCTCTGTCGCACTTTATCCCAATGGTTACCTTTCTTCCATGTTCCTCGATTCCACCTGAGACCTCATGAGAATGGCATTGGCTGTCCATTTCTTTTCCACTAACATTGTATTCACGGAAATGTAGGCTTTCACCAGCTTGCATCTCAAAACCCCTTCAGCCCCTACCCATTACTCAGTTCCAAAGCTACTTCCACATTTGTTTTCCATTTCTACTCATAAAGTAGAAAGGTCCTGACAGGAAATAAACTAACGGAGCCCAAAGAAGACAATTTGACCAAAATCTAAGTCCAAAATTGCTTTCCCTGAATCCTTAAGTTCAATTTGCTCTCCAGCGACTGACCAGAGGATTCAAGGGGTGAGGAATAAGGGAAGGAAGAAGATTCTATCCACTGACAGTCTTTCCTCTGACCCAAAATGCCACAAAATACCAAACACAAAAAAAAAAAAAAAAAAAAAAAAGAAAGAAAGAGTAGAAAAGTCAACTGTTCTGTACCTATACTGGTTGTGAAATAGAGATCAGGAAAAACAGGTTCAAATCTCCATCTAGAGCCTGGTGATGACAAACTCCCACGAGTGGGTCAGAATCCTGCTGATTTATTAAAAAAATCAGCTCTTGGGGCTCCTGGGTGGCTTCGTCGGTTGAGTGACTCTTGATTTTGGCTCAGGCCATGATAGGATTGAACCCCACATCAGGCTCTATGCTGAGTGTGGAGCCGGCTCAGGAATCTCTCTCTCTCTTCTCTGCCCCTCTCCCCTGCTCAGTTGCTCTCTCTCTCTCTCTCTCTCTCTCAAATAAAAAATAAATAAAAACAAAATATAAGGCTGCATTTGGCATGGGTGACACATAAGAATCCCAAGAAGCTTGGGGCGCCTGGGGGGCTCAGTTGTTGAGCGTCTGACTTCGGCTCAGGTCATGATCTCTCCCTCCTGGGTCTGAACCCCGTGGGGCTGTGTGCTGACAGCTCAGAGCCTAGGACCTGCTTCAGATTCTGTCTCCTCTCCCCCTGCCCCTCCCCTGTCTCTCTCTGTCTCTCAACAATAAATAAATGTTTAAAAAAAATTTTTAATAAAAAATTAAATAATAAAAGAATTCCAAGAAGCTCCAGCCACAAAGGCAGTTGGCGTCCATCCGCAAATCCCCCCTAGGACCTTCCTGGACCTCAGGGGTCAGACCGAAGGCGGGGAGCAGGGCAGGAGAGCTGCGGGCAATCCCTCTGTGCCCAAGAAGGCAGTCCCTGCAGGCTGAAATCTGCGCGATCCCACGTGGCCTTCAGAAGAACTTCCTCCTAAGGATCCAAACGCGCTGCAGATGCTCCGGTCACTCTTCTCAAGTCACCCTGTCTGTCTTCCGTTCAGTTGAACTGCCGATGCCTCCCAGGCAGAGGGTTTGTGCAAACGGAAGCCCCAGAGAGGTATGACTATAGGGGTCGTATTTAACACGCAGGGGAGACTCTCCATTAGAATCTGATGGATACGGTGCTCCCGTCTACCGTAGTCTCACAGTACAAGTGTCCTCATTTGAGTGGATTCACCAGTCCACCATTCTGCATGCGCTAGAGACACGTTTGGAACTTGCCAGGCCTTTCCTGTTTGCGGAGAACTGTATTAACAAACCACGGACACACCGTGGGTGATGAGAGGGGGAGAGAGCGCCCCCTGTCTGCGGGAGGCAGTGTGGGCTGGCCGGCCGTACCCCGCTTCTGAAAGGCTCTGATGCTTGTTAACCGTGTATCCTTGAGCGAGCGACTGCCCCCCACTCCGCCCACCTCACCCCCCCCCCCCAGTCCATGAAATGAGAACGATGACGGGGTTGCTGCGCTGCGTCCAGTGAGTTGCTACAGACGAAGGGCTCGGATCGGCGCCTGCGCGGAAGCGCTCTGCAAGCGTCTGCTCCTAGTGACGGGCTGGTGGCGGCCGATGGGCTCAGTCTTTGCTGCGGCCAGTCCCGGGCCAGGGGCTGGGGCTGTCGTGGGGGCTGTGACATGGCCCTCGCCCGCCTGCATCTTCTAATCTCGGGGGGAAGGCAGGCCCGAATCTACGAAACGCACAGGGTAATATACGAACACGGATACGCCAGGTGGCGGCATGGCTGGGGCGAGCGGGGGATTTTCCACTGGGGTCTGAAGGGTGGGTAGCGTGCTGGGGAAAGTTCTGGGCCGGAGGGAGCACGTGGAGGGAGGACGACGGGAGCTCTGTGGCTGGAGCTGTGCAGTTGCAGGGAGGGGCGGGGCTGGGCCAGACCTCCAAGGCCAGCCTCCGGGAGACCCAGCTGGCCTCCCATGTTTAGTGCTCCCTCTGGTGGCCACCTAGGGAATCCAATCCAAGGTTTGGGTAATTCTCAAGGATTGGGGGGCCGTTTATCCCAGGGACATCGGAGAGGGGGCGCATGGGGAAGCATCCGGGTGGTTACCATTTTCCATTATAAAACAGAGGGTGGGCTTCTGAAAGGTCCCCTGGAGAAAAGCTCCTTGGGGGTTGGGGGTGGGGGCAGGGCTGTCACTCAATCAGTTCTGGAATGGAGATTCCCAGGAAGGAAAGGCAAGGTGAAGAAAGGTCTGAGTGCATCCAGGGCGACTTCAGAACCAAGGTCCTGTTTCCCAGGACTGATTGCTCTATTATCAGTTGAGAACAACAGTGGGGACACAGAGCCTCCCTTGAGATCAGAACCCACCCTCACTAGGAGGGACACTTCAGACACACGGCAGGACAGAACGCCCCAGGCCAACAGGCAGAGCCATAAAGAACTGACCGAGGGAATCCCTGAAGGATAATTCAGTAATAATAATTAATACTAATAGTAAACAGCAGTAATAGTATATGGCCTTTGCTGACTGCTCCCTAGTTCCTCTTGTTTTGTTTTCTACATTTTAAATACATGTTTCCTTTCAGAATAGTTGAAGAATGTCCTAGGTACTCAATGCACTGTAGTATGCCACTCATTCCTGTGAGTAAAGATACTATTACTACTCTCCTCTCACAGACGAGGTATCTGAGGCTCAGAGAGGTCGTCCCTCGCCCGGGTCCACACCACTGGTACACGAGGAGATGGGGCCTGGGAGGTGTGGCTCCTGCTTGAGGTCCAGGGTAGGAAGGAAGGGAGGCCAGCTCCTCCCAGGGCACCCAGGACCACAGCGGCTCCCTTACCCCACGGACGCCCTGAGAACAGGGACCTGGGAGGAGTTTATTTGAATTATGGTTCGATCCACGATTAATAGCTTCTCAGGATAAGGAGCCCAGATGGAAGGGAGACTTGCTACTGCAGAGCGCCCCAGGATGGGACCCCTACATCCAAAAAGGGAGAGATGTTGCTGACTGTCCTACATATGACAGAATGTTGGGTCAGACATTAAAACGTACCCATCCAATATCTACTCCACTGCTCTTTGCTAACAGAACCCTAATTTTGTTCAAAGCCACAATGAACCCATCCTCAACCAATGGGTCATGGCTGGTTTCAATTAGGATCATTCTGTTGCCCATTTTCCCATCCTCCTTTGCTGCTAGGATCGATCATCTGCTCCCTTTTGATCAATGAGCCTTGGCAGAAGTTGGCTTGGCATATGTGTGTGCACGCATGCATGTGCACGTGTGTGTGCGCGCGCGCATGTGTGTGTGTGAGGCCGGGAAGGCTCTAAGATACCGCTTTCCTGGTAGAAGGAGACAGACATACTGGCTACAGCACCAACCCCCCTCCACCCCCCCCAACACACCATTCCTCACACCTTGAACCCAGCCATGACGCTAGTGCCCCAATGGAAGTGCCCCACAGGAAAAGGAAAGCAAAACAGTGAGAATGGGGGTGGGGGTAGAGAGCCCTGGGCCTCTGGCAGATTTCCAACATCATCCTACCAGACCGGAGCACACAACATAACTCATGAAATCAGCTCCATAAATTGTGAAATGTAAGTGATGGTTGTTCACGTTCTGCAACAGCATAAACAGAGAAGATAGTTCATCAGAGTGAAACCTAAAAACAAAGAGAAGGCATGAATGCCATTTTCTGGAAAGTTCTACCAGTTTTTCAGATCTTGTGCCCTACCAATCTCCCTTCCCAAGTTTCTCACCCTTCCTCCACCTCCTCCTCCTCCACTTCGTCCTCTTCCTCTCTCTCTCTCTCTCTCTCCCCCTCTCTCTCTCTCTCTCTCTCCCTCTCTCTCTTTCCCTCCATGTTATGACTGTGTCCAAGACTTACTAATCCTCTGTACTAAAAAACAGCATTGGACAGAAAAACTGGTTTCAACCTGAATTCCACGGCTTCAAAGTTTTAAAGACCTACTTTTCATCTCCTTTACATTTCCAGGAGTATAAGTTTTTATTTGCACTAAACTGAGAAATTCCCGTTCTGAAACAATGCTGTTACCACTGCTTGCAATAGAGTTGTTGGTATGCAGTAGGTGCCCGAGCATTTGCCAAGGAACTACCTTCAACTAACAGAGAAGCTCAGTGCGTGAGTGTGCGCGGCATGCTGGGTCTCTTTAAACCACCAGGTGGCAGCCTCAGCATGGCTTGTTCGATGGCTTCTGGCTTCGTAAAGATGCAGTCACACTTGACTCACTCAAAAGGTTTATTTTCTTTGGACAGAATCACCTGGTGAAATGGATGGTTTCTGATACAATAGAATTCAGTTTCAAAAATGAGTGGGCTGCCCTTCATCCCAGCCAGAGAGAGAGAAACTAACATCTCTGCTAACCTCATCCTTGGCCATAAAAAGAAAACAAAAACAAAAACAAAGAAAAACAGGCCAAGTATGTTACAGGCTTGCCTTGGAGCCAGGGCTCATATAGCATCTCCCTATCTCTCCCACAGAAGATTTTATTTTAGTTTTAATTTTTTAAATGTTTTTTATTTATTTCAGAGAGAGAGAGAGAGAATGTGAGCAGGGGAGGGTCAGAGGGAGAGGGAGATACAGAATCCAAAACAGGCTCCAGGCTCTGAGCTGGCTGTCAGCACAGAGCCTGACGCGGGGCTCGAACCCACGAACCATGAGATTATGACCTGAGCCGAAGTCGGATGCTTGACCGACTGATCCACCCAGGTGCCCTGAAGATTTTATTTTTAGATCTATTAATTTTGAGTGAGGAGGGGCAGAGAGAGAGAGAGAAAGGGAGACAGAGAATCCCAAGCAGATAGCGGCAGAGCCCAATGCAGGGCTGGAACTCACGAATCATGAGATCATGACTTGAGCCAAAATCAAGAGTCGGATGCTTAACTGACTTGAGCCACCCAGGTGCCCCCAAAAGATTTTAAAAGACTCTAAATTGTACTAACGTTCTCTCAGGGGGACTGGGTGGGAGGCATAGCCCAAGAAAACCTCTTTAAAATCCTCTCTGCCCATTTCTGTCCCAATGGTCCCACGTTGCTAGGGGCGTGTTCATCTCTGCTCCCTCCCTAAACTTCAGGACATTCCCAGTACCAGAGCTGTGGTCCCCTGTCCCCTACAGACCCCCTGTACCCTGACATCTTCCTTTCTTCCACATAGGGTTACTGCATTTAGAACACAAAAGGCAGGGCACCCCGTTACATCTGAAACTCCGAGTTTAAAAAACACACGAATCTCTGGTCTAATTATGTTCTGACTCTATGGGCACCTTATCATTGGGCCAAAGATTGCATAATTAGTTCATAGACGGTCCCACGACCCAAGCTGGACCACTGTGAAAGCACAATATTTGGGACATACTTATGCTAAAACATATTCCTCCTGGGGCGCCTGGGTGGCTCAGTGGGTTGAGCGTCCATCTTTTGGTTTCTGCTCACATTTGAGTTTGAGCTCTGCATCGGGCTCTGCGCTGACAGCACAGAGCCTGCTTGGAATTCTCTCTCTCCTTCTCTCTCTGCCCCTCCCCCTCTCGCTCAAAAAAAATAAACTTTAAAAACTAAAATGAAAATAAAATGTGTTCCTTCTTTATGTAAAATCCAAAATTAACTGGGCATTTCAGCTACCAACTCTACCTCCTTCTTATATAAAAGCAATGTGTGCCTTTTCACTCCCCAATTCCCCAACCTGCCGGATCTTCCTTGCTCCTCAACCTTTCTAGAAGACAGGGTTAGAGGGAAGGGTAGGGTTTAGCTTTCTTCTAGGTTGCTCACAGATGCTATATATACATTTCCCTTGTAACATTGTTGCCTTGTTGCAGGTGAAGAATATGCATGTATATACTCGGACTTGCAGACTGTAACAATCCCCACCCCACAAGGAGCTAGTAAGCAAGTTAATAACCTTTCTCAAGCCCTCTGAGGTCCACAGCCTTGAAACATTCACGTTTACTATTTAGAGGTTACTATTTAGAGGGTAGCCTTCCACACCATACCCTTTGCTCATAAAAACGCACAAAGGAGATTTTGTTTTCCTCAAAAAAAATCATTATCCACCTTGCTTCCCACCTCCCTCCCCAACTTAATATAACTATCTGTATTTCTGCCTCCCTCCCTATATTTGTATCTCTATCTCCGTATCTATGTATATCTATCTCCATATATCTCAATCCCTATTTATATCTGTATCTCAATCTAGAGAGAGAGGGAGAGGACATATCTCTTTCAGACATCTCGAAGGTCATTCCTCAAAGCTCCAAGTCACTTTTTCTAAAGCTGAATGGCCCACCGTGCACTGCATCACACTTTAATCCATTTATCCCACGGAAATACAAGGCACCACGGGAAGGATTTTTGTGCAAGATTGTTTACCGCAGTGGAGTTTGTTGTGACAAAAAGCTAAAAAGAATATAGGACAATTGGTAGGAAACCTTCATGCTTATTTATCTCAAAAGGCTTTATTTACCACGGGCTCTGGAATTCCTCTCTTCTTAGTAGCCAAGAAGCTACTAACCTGGGGTACTCCAGTCCCCCCCCCTCCCGCCACCCCGCCCCGGGGAGGGAGACTTCTTCTACCTGCACATCTTTACAATGGATATTTAAAGCCTCACTCTGCCTCCCCAGTTCCACCCCTCTCCCTCCTACGGTCCCTCCTTCCTGACTTTCAATTACTTTCTACTGGAGAATTCTCGAATTCTCGGAGAGGTTTATGTAATTACAGTGATTTCACCGGGGGCGGGGAAGGGGGCACCTGGCTGGCTCAGTCGGTGGAGCACGCGACTCTTGGCCTCGGGGTTGTGAGTTCAAGCCCCACGTTGGGGCGTGGAGCCTACTTAAATAAATAAAAATAAAACGATTTCCCCAAGTTAGGATGAAAGAGCTGGGACTTTTATGCTGATATCAGAGCCAAGCGATTGTACGTCTCTTCAGGAAGACTCTGGTCCGTTTTGGCTTCGACCCCAACATTTTCCAAAATGAAGGCCCTTTGCTCACGTCAGCCGCTCCACAGGCTGGTTGTGATGGAAATCCAGGCTCCCTTCTCTGGGTGACCGCGTCCCAGTTTTCTTTTGGGAAACCAGCAAGGGGGGGGCTCTCTCTCAGTCCCTGGGCTTGGATGGAGGACCCTGCTTTAGGACTCTATGACTACCTGGCCACAGTCTGGCCAATCAGATTCCAGGATTAGCTCAGGGATGGTCACGTGAGCCAGGCTGGGCCAATGGGAAGATGGCCCACTCTCCGGGAGTTCCCAGGCGGCTAGGAAGGGTGCCTGGACCTGCCCAGAAGCCGCCTTGCTGCTGAGACTAAGAATATAAATGAGAAATAAGAGTAAGAAACCCGAACCCATGGACTGTGAGATCATGACCTGAGCCCAAGTTGGACGCCTAACCGACGTCTGAGACGCCCCTAAGCATCTGAGTCTTGATCTCAGCTCCGTTCTTGAAATCAAGGTCATGAGTTTAAGCTCCTCCTTTGGCTCCACGCTGGGCATAAAGCCTACTTAAAAAAAAAAAAAAAAGAAAAGAATCTCTTCATAGTCGCAACACATTTACATAAATCTGAAAATTGCAATATTTCTGTGATGTACAGACAATTCCATTTCTAGCAATAACTCTGACACTCCTAAGGGTTCAAGATCCACGGGTATGCATTCAATATTCTATGACAGAGAGATATTCCTGAAAGCAGCCCTCAGCCAGTGAGGGTTGGAGTTAGAGATCAAAGCTGGGAAATTTCCCCCAACTTTCACTTCCTTTGGGAAAGACAATTCTTTTTTTTAATGTTTATTTATTTTTGAAAAAGAGAAAGAGAGAGACAGAGCGCAGGGGAGGGTCTGAGAGAGAGGGAGACGCAGAATCTGAAGCAGGCTCCAGGCTCTGAGTTGTCAGCACAGAGGCCGATGCGGGACTCGAACCCATGACCTGTGAGATCATGATCTGAGCCGGAGCTCGACGCTCAACCGACTGAGCCACCCAGGTGCCCCCGGGAAGGACAATTCTTGGCCCAAGGTCTCTTTCTGGAGAGCCCCAACAGGGAAAACTACATCCCAGTTCAGGAGTACCAGAGCCCATCTATAGCCCCAGACTAAGAACCCCTGTTCTAGATGACTCCACATGGCCATCAAGAGTGGCTCACTGATGAACAGCCTGATGTGGTATGTTAGCGCCCTGCTTTGAAAAAAGCAAACCAAATTTATAAAGCCCTGTGACTTCTGGCACTTGATGCTTTAATTGCTCATTGGATGCTGAACATTC
Organism: Proteles cristata cristata; assembly: GCA_017311185.1. Taxonomy (NCBI): domain Eukaryota; kingdom Metazoa; phylum Chordata; class Mammalia; order Carnivora; family Hyaenidae; genus Proteles; species Proteles cristata. Next base: position 818,855 of record JAESUZ010001906.1, on the reverse strand, counting down.
GCCCATGTCCCTGGGGCACAGGCGGGCTTGCTCTGGGTGGCCGTGATTTATCGTTTCCTGCTAATTCTGCCCATCCCCTCAATGCGCAAAACCTCCTATATTTATGTGGAAATTGCCTTCTTACTATTTCAATTCAACTGCTCTGCCTGCTCACTAGAAGGTGTCCTGAAGCAGAAGCTTCTTCCCAACTCACTGAGCCTTGCTTTTTGTCTCCTGTCCCGTTTAGAAGAGGGACAGCAACAGGAATAGCCTCGGTGGTAAACAGCAAGGGTTCAAGGCAGGCAGACCTGGCCCTACCACTTAATAGCCTTGGGACTTTGGCCAGTGGCCTCAGTTTCTTCATCTATAAAATGGGGCTGGTATAACTACTATGTCTGCTCGAATGAATGAAATCAACAGAGAAGCGCCACCTATGGTCAGTGCCTCTCACCATCACAGAGGACCTAGGGTCCCACCTCTCTGGCTCACTGTGCATTATCTAAGTAAGAGGGGTCGGTGCCTTGTGCTTGGAAGAACCCCCCACATTTGGTTTAATACTCTGCCTTAGCCATCCTGACATTTTTAATAATTTTTTAACAAAGGCACCTGTTTTTTTTTTTATTTTGCCCCACAAATGATGTGCCCAAATCCAGCTGTAGGTTTCCCCCAGGGTCTTCCCCAAATCACGTCCTATGAAAAAGCATTGAGGTCCTAGGAGAGGGGTCTACTTTGGGGCAGAACCTGGTGGGTGGAAAGCTGCCAAGAACCAGATCTATAAACTTCCAACTCAGCCTGGATACTACGCTAGGGCCCTGGGTTTGCAAAGGCATGGAATAGTCGTGGACTTGGCCCTCAGCCTGCAAAGAAGAAAAATGCAGGAGAGAGAAACAGGGTGTGCCAGGCCTGGCTGCCTGAATCAGACCCCTCCCTCCTCCTCCCTGCCTCCTTTCTCTCTTCCTTTTGCCTTTTTTTCCCCGCTCCCCCCCCCCGCCTTCTCACATTTTCCCCCACCTTTTCCTCCTCTGTTTTCTCAGATCTCTTTTCTTTCCCTTTATTTTTTTTAAGTTTATGTATTCATTTTGAGAGAGAACAGAGACAGCGCAAGCGGGGTGGGGCAGAGAGAGAGGGTGAGAGAGAGAATCCCAAGGAGTCTCTACTCTGCCAGCTGGGGAGCCCGACCCAGGGCTCGAACCCATGAACCTGGAGATCATGACCTGAGCCGAAACCAAGAGTCGGATGTTTAACTGACTGAGCCACCCAGGCGCCCCTCTTGTCTTGCCCTTTAAAATCAACAAATACTTTAATCCCAACTCTGTGTTCAGTGTGGAGTTAGGCACAATTATCTGCGTGTCTCTCTCCTCACCACCTGAAATTTCTTTCCGGTTCATTTGGGTTCTGTTTTTTATTCTTTCTTGGCCTTGCTTTTCTGCTTCTCTCTCCCTCCTTCTGATTCTCTCTCTCTCTCGATCTCTTTCTGTGTCTCTCCCTGCCACTTGCTGTGTGTTTCTCTGTCTCCTTTCTTGTTCTCTCTCCTCCCTGTTCCTGTGTCTCTGTTTCCCTCTGCCTCTGTCTCTCTCTCTCTGTCCCTCTTGTGGTCTCTGTCTGCGCTGCACCCCTGACCGGAGCACTCCCACCCCAGGTCCCGCTCCCAGGGACTCAGCTGTCAGGCTGCTCACACTGTGAGCTGCCTTGAAACCCGCCACTGCATGTTCTTGAGGCTGGATTTTTCTGCCGTCCACCTGGGTTAGAAAAATCTTTTGACCTTTGGGATTCCCATAAACAGAGCTAAGTACCACCTGGGAACGGGCAGCCCCTGCAACAAAAGCCTCCTTCCTAGGCTTTGTGTTTTCAAATGAAAGGCACAGCCCTGGTGGCGTGTGGGCAGACCTCAGGGTCCCCCACAGGTTCCCCTCCCACTGTAACCCCCCAGGGGAGAAGAGCCGGTGACAATTTTGTTTTCTGGAGTCAACAAGTGCAGCCAATGTGCCCAGCAGAGGCCTCTTAATCCCGCTGAGCCATTTGCCACAAATCCCTCTTGTCACAATTTAGCTGTGAGCTTGAGAGAGTGACAAGAGGGGTGCAGAGGGGAAACAGGACAAGGTTGTGAAAAGATCCTGGGGGGATGTTAAGAACACAGCAAGGCAGCCAGAGATCGCAGGGTTCAAGGCCGTCCATCTAAGCAAGGGCTGGATAACCTTGGGCAGGATGAGTGCCAGCCGTCACGCTGTGCCTGCTGCAGGGATAATCTGGTCCAATCCTCCCAGCAACCCCGAAAATAACAACCCAGTCTAGAAAGGGAAGCTGAGGCCCACCTCGGTCCCCAAGGGAATGTCTCATCCATCACAGACTGGCCTCTGAGAACTGCCTCACTGCCTCTTCTGCGGAATGGTGTCCACACGGCCCTTGCAAAGTCAGTGAACCCGGAAGACCCTGGCTGTCAGGAAAGTGCTACGCGAGTATAGAGCACGTCTTTGGGGGAGGCTGGGTCTGTCTCACAAGCTCCCAGAGCTCCAGCCAGCGGCCTCCTGGAGAGTGTTCTGGGCCGCTAGAGAAGAGGCGACCGTGCGTAGAGAGTCCGCAACTCTCTTCTGGAAGCCCAGCCAACCCGTCAGACAGGCTGTCCTCCAGGGAGGGCAAGATGGCCAGCCATCTAAGACGTTTTCTCTTTCCGCAGTTGAACGTGTCTGAAATCAGGGCATAGCTTACAAATGGTGCCCTTTCGTAATTACTTGGCAGTCTTTTCTTTAGGGCACGTCAAAGGACAGCGAGTCCTACAATCTGAGGTGGAGCTTTCTACTCCCAGGAGCGAAGGGAGCCCAGGGGCTGGCGCTCACTGGCCCGACCTGGATCAAGTGCCTCGCCCTGGCCAATCGCTGCAGCTCTGGGTGCAGTCCCTTCGTCAGGTGCCGCTCTGGGGTTAAGAACTGGGGACAGCATCACCTAAGCAGATGGAAGGGCTGCTTTCTGGGAGGAAAATCAGGAGAAAAGGCTGTGGACTCTGTGAACTCCAGGCGGCCAGAAACAATTGGTGCCTACGCTGCACAGGGTCATTGTGAGATTGGGCGAGACTATGTGTGTGAGCCCACGGGCCCTAGTAAGCGCCCATACCCTAATCTGGTGTTATTATTAAAGATGCTAAGTTGACACATTTCGCCAGACCCTATTCAGGCCTCTAAATAAAACTTTCAGGAGCGCCTGGGTGGCTCAGTCGGTTGAGCGTCCAACTTCAGCTCAGGTCATGATCTCACAGTTCCCGAGTTCAAGCCCCACTTCGGGCTCTCTGCTGTCAGCACAGAACCCACTTCAGATCCTCTCTCTCCCACCTTCTCTGCCCCTTCCCCACTTGCTCTCTCTCTCTCTCAAAAATAATAAACAAACAAAACCTTCCAGTTTGCAGAAAATTCCCAAGACAAAAGAGCAAGTTCAATGACACCACCAGGAGCTACTCAGACAAATGAAAGGTGTTGTATCTGAACGGACGGCATGCAGATGTTCTGTGGGGTTTTTTTCTTTTTACATTCTTTCAGTGTGTTTGGAATTTTTCAAAATACAAAAGCTGGTGGGAACAAGCACATGAAAAAGATATTTAATGAGATGCTACTTCAGTCCTGCTAGGATAGACACAATTTTTAAAACCCAGGGAATAGTGAGTGTCAGGAAGGATGTGGAGACATTGGAAGCCTCGTCTAACCAATGTGGAAACAACTGGGCAATTCTATGAATGAGTAAAAAATGAAGTATGTGATGTAGTAATTCAAGTTCTAGGTATACACCCAGATGAGTTAAAAACAGGAACTTACAGGCACCTGGGTGGCTCAGTTGGTTAAGTGTCCAGCTTCAGTTCAGGTCACGATCTCACAGTTTGTGAGTGCGAGCCCTGCATCAGGCTCTGTGCTGACAGCTCAGAGCCCGCTTTGGATTCTGTCTCCCTTTCTCTAGCCCTCCCCCACCTCTCTCTGTCAACAGCGAATAAACATTGAAAAAAAATACAGGAATTTAAACAGATACTTGTACGTGAATGTTCATAACAGTACTATTTACAATAGCCAAAAGGTGGAAACAACCCAAATGTCCACCGATAGATAAATGACTACATACATTTTTACATCCAAAGAATGGAATATTACCCAGCCATAAAAAAGGAATGAGATGCTAACACAGGCTACAGTGTAGATGAAGCTAGAAAGCATTAGCCTGAGTGAAAGAAGCCAGGCACAAAAGATGCCATGTTATATTATTCCAACAGTGGAAATATCTAAAATTAGCAAATCCATGGAGACAGGAAGCAGACTGGTAGTTTCCAGAGGCCAAGGGAGAAAGAGGAAGAGTAACTGCTTAGCGGGTATGAGGTTTTCTTTTGGGGAGATGAAAATAGCTTGGACTTTAGCCATTTCACAACACTGTGAATGTATTAAATGCCACCGAATTGCTCACTTTCAAATGGCCAAGTTTATGTTAGTGTGTGAATTTCACACCAATACAAAAAATGGGAAAAAACAAGCAGGAAAATAAGATAAAAATAAATATATCAACAGCCCGCACAGGACATATCCACAGGTAAGTAGGGAAATGAGGCAGGGAATGAGAGGCAGTCAGCAAAAAGTGCAGCGGACAAGTGTGTACCTTGCATCATGGCGTTCTTTTCCACCTGGGACCCCTGGGAGCCAGGGTGGACACACACCTTAGTCTCTGCATCCCAAACAGGGAGAGAGCAGAGGTAATCGCTCTTCACTTCCCATCAGTCACTGGGGGAGGGCCGCTCTCAGAGGGTGCTAATTCCCCGACACTGCTGGCCCATCACCTGTGCCAACAGATGGGGCTGTCCGGAGCAATCCCTGGGGAAAGCAACACAGGTGCAGAGAAATGGCAAGGGCCGTTGAGGACATGCAGCATCTCCTGCAGATTCTAAGACGAGAGCGTAAGACGAGACAAACGAAGGTCTTTCTTCCCTGCCCAGATGGCTGGTAAAATCCAGACCAAAGAAATAGAAGTGTCTCCATTTGCATTTGTGAGAGTAACAGCCCCGTCTCCAGCCCACCCGTAGTTGGACTTTCGCAGGTGGGCCGTACACCTGCTGGGAACCTCAGGGGTTGTGAGAAATGTATGCCCCTCTCACGCCCTCACACACCATTACATGAAACTCATGAATTCTTAAAGAACTAACGCAACCCAAAGCTCTCTAGCAAGACAAAGCTAGGGCCCCTGGGAATGAATTCCACACGGAAGGAAATGTCAGCCAATGGGCACGTAACCTCCCCTTGCCGAGCTGGCCGGTCCCAGCGCTGCGATCACACGTTCACAGGCAGCAGCTACCGCACCTGTTCTGCTGGTGGCTTCAAAGTAGGAGGGCTGAAGACAAGTGTGAGTGGGAGTGACTTGGTGAGGTAGAGCGGAACCGTATCCAGGCCCGGAATGCTGGGGGGTGGGGGTGGGGGGAGCGGAATGACTTCATCTCCATCATTCTGCTTCTCTCTCTCTAGAAGGTCAAGCTGACTGGGTCAGAGAGAGCCTCGAAACACGGTGATTTTGCCATTGACTCCCACCGGTAGACTGACGGGCGCTCCCCATGGTAGCGGGTATGTGCTGAACCTGTCACCGCCTCTTCAAAACACTGCTGGTTTCCATGGAAACAAAAAAAGCACTTAGAGCCGCTGGAAATTTCGAGTCAAGATGTCCAAAACGATGCCTGCAGTGTATTTTTTTCTGCGACCTGCTTTGGAAGAGAAACGATAGCGTAACTTTGCAAAGAAGACAAAGGAAGATATGCGATCATAAGAATGGCTTGACACCATTTGTAGATCCCAGCAGCCTGTCTGGAATCTGTCCTCTTAAGAATAAGCTCAAGGGAGATATTGGGGGAGGCATATCCACTGCTCTGTATGCTCCTGACTTCAGACACGATTTTGTTACGGCCACAAGCCTACTTGGTGTTCACAGAGTTTAAATCTTTTTAAAAAAAATTTTTTTTTAATGTTTATTTATTTTTGAGACAGAGAGATAGATCCTGAGTGGGGGAGGGACAGAAAGAGAGAGGGAGACACAGAATCTGAAGCAGGCTCCAGGCTCTGAGCTGTCAGCACAGAGCCCGACGCCAGGCTCGAACCCACTGACCGTGGGCTCATGACCTAAGCATAAGTTGGACTCTTAACCGACTGAGCCACCCAGGTTCCCCTAAATCTTGACAGGACAATACAGCAATAGGGCTCTTAATACACTTGCTAAATGAACCCAGAATCTCTTGCATGCCAATCTCCCTCCCACTCTCAGAGCTAAAAAAGAGCTTCTCAACTCGGATGATTATATATCTATTTTTTTCAATCCACTCTGTAAGGTGGTAAATGTGAAACAAAAGATAATGTCTGCCTTTAACAGCTGTCAGGTTGGCATACCATAAGGTGAAATTGTCTCTTAACCCCCTGGAGAAGATACTCAATTTATTTTTAAGAAGTGCGTTCAGAGAAATAATTAGACAACCTGGAATTTAAAATCTTTTCTGTTATGATATAAAAACACATCTTCTGAGTCTGACTTTTGAATTTTGTTTGCGCCATTGGAAAAGCGTGGCTTTACCCTCTTGGTTTTTTGTTTTGTTTTGAAGATTTTATTTATTTTTTTAATTTTTAAAAAATGTTTTGTTTATTTCTATGAGAAAGAGAGAGACAGCGTGAGCAGAAGGAGATACAGAATCTGAAGCAGGCTCCAGGCTCTGAGCTAGCTGTCAGCACAGAGCCTGACACGGGGCTCAAACCCACGAACTGTGAGATTGTGACCCGAGCCGAAGTCAGACGCTTAACCGACCGAGCCACCCAGGCGCCCCTGAAGATTTTATTTTTTAACTAATCTCTACACCCAAAGCAGGGCTTGAACTCACAACCTCGAGATCAAGAGTGGCATATTCTACAGACTGAGCCAGCCAGGTACCCCCTTATCTTCTTGGTTTGACTCCTGATTCAAATCATTAGCCGAAAACTCCTGACTTCTCCACTTCACTTGAGGGAATCAGCATTTTTCCTTCCAGATACTCGAGGCAGAACCCTGGAAGCAACCTAGACTCCTCGTTCTCCCTCAACCACCCTGTATCAGTCAGCTCAGGCTGCCAGGACCAAATACCATAGATGGCATTCTGCCTTAAACAGCAGAAACGTGTTTTCTGTTGGTTCTGGAATCCGGAAGATTCTGAGATCAGGGTGCCAGCACAGTTGGGTTCTGGTGACACCCCTCTTCCTGTCTTGCAGACGGATGCCTTCTCGCTCTCTTCTCACATGGCAGAGAGAAAAAGAAAAAGAGGAAGGGAGAAACAGCTAGCTCTCCTCCGGTGTCTCTTCCTCTTCTTAGAAGGACACTAATCTCATCATGAGAGTCCCACTCGTGACCTTATTAAACCTAAATGCTTCCCGAGGGCCCCATCCCCAAACTCCATCATGTTGGGAGTTAAGGCTTCAACACGCATTGTGCGGGGGGACGCAATTCAGTTAATAGCATCCCCGGATTCGTCAGTCACCAAATCTTGTTCATTTTATCTTCCAAATACTTACTAAGTTCCTTTTCTCCTCTCCATTGCCACTACCACTGTCTTAGTTAGGATGTTTATCATCTCTTGCTAAGACTACCACAGTCGCCTACTAGCTAATCCCTCTGCTCCGACTCTTGCCCTCTCCAGATCCACCCTATGTCTATTAGCCTTGGTTTCCAAAAATTGAAGCCTGATAGGGTAGTATGGGAGGCCAGCCATCATGGGAAGATATACCCATAGAGGGTGGGTTATATCAGTCACAATGGAAGCTCTACATCTTGGAGAGCCCAGCCACCACTACCACAGCCAAAGCCTCCACCGCCCCAGTGCTGGCTTCCTTGCCTCTTTTGGAGTGAGGTTGAGGTCAGGCATGACCCCCCTTCAACTTGCCATGGCGGGAGCTGTGGGTCTACCACCCAGGTCCATGACCGCACCAGACTCCTGAAGACTCTGCTCCTCTCATCATGTCTAGACTTGGACTGAGCCTCATATGACAGGGCCTGGATCTGGCCTCCCCAGCAGCCTCCCAAAAGGGCTAGAAGAGTGTGTGAATTTCTTGTCCCATGGGATACATTTGGATCCAGTGAACATCTAGAGCCTCTCTCTTCCTTTCTTCAGTGAGCTGGCCTGAGGCACAGTGTTCCTCTGCTGCCTGTCCAGAGATATCCCATGTGACTGAGCAACTGGCTGGGCCTCTTGACAAGGTCCCTTGATATTCGTTTAGCCTCCTCCTTTGGCTTATCCCCACCCTCTTATCTTCACCTGTCCACCCAAATATCATGTCCTCTGTGTCAACTTCCCTGCCTCGCCACCATCCCTGCCCCCAAAACAGATCCAAGATAGATACCCCCCTTCCCTTCCACAGAAATCTGCACTGTTGAAACCATCAGCTTTACTGAATGATACAGCCCCCATGACTCTCTCCTAATAGACATTGAACTCATTTCTGTAATCTCCAATGCCTAGCACCGTGCCTGGAACACTCAGTAACAATTTGCTAAACTAAAAGCCCCCATTTATGATTTCTTTATGAGGCCAAAAATAGTGAATGGGGTTTCTACAGACATAAGACACCGAAGGAAGGCATCCCTGGACATAGAGGCAGCCTGAGCAAATACCCATTCACAGGAAAATGCCACTGTATAAGGGATAGGCTAGGCCAGGTAGGTTGGGGCCCGCTTTTGGAAGGTATGGACAACAAACTGATGACTCTACGTATCTTTTGGATGAGTAAATTGGGAGCCCTTGAAACTGGGGAGTTGCTTTAGAAAACTTAAATTGTTGGTGATGTGTAGCATGAATGGGAGTGGGGGTTGTGGACTAGGGAATGGTGTGGCTCGGAATCGCTATGACAGCAAACACAGTGGGAAAGAGACTGGGGAGGTAGGGTCTACTGGATGTTACAAGCCCTCAAGGGTGGAAGGAATCAATGTTGGCTTCTAGTATTGAGAATAAGGCTCTGAGAGGAGGCAAGGGCCAGCAACAGAAACCGGAAAGACAGGAAGAGTTTTTGGGTTGGGGCGGGGGGGGGGGTGGGGAGACGGTGTCAGAAGCTTTTTCATAAAAGATAAGACTCTTTGCTGTAATACACACACCGGCAGCAGCAGCGACAGCCAGGGTGGGTGGTTCTAACTTTCGCTTTTTGCCACTGCCTTATTATCAGTGATGAGCCTAGGAGTGAAATAACATTTCCACAAATTCAGAGGGCAAGAGCCATCTGTCTGGCCAGTTTATGCTTTAAAAGTAAGGTGAGTCAGCAAAGGCAAAAGTGTCAGCCCTCCTGCCTTTGCTCTCCCTGAAAAGTCCAACTAAACATTCATACTGAGGGCATGTGCCCTTGAGGCTCAATAATGTATTCCTTTAGGGACAGGTAATTAATGTTTGTGGGGCAGAAAAGCAAGCCGAAGGGTGGGGGGTGGGGGATGAGAAAGGGAAGTTACATAACAATAGGAAAATTCCTCTTTCCTTAGATCAACTCAGCGAGCTTCTTGAAAGGAGGAAATGGAGATTGCATATCCAACAGGCTGTTACTATTACTGCAGTCATCACCATATTCACATTTCAAGCACACACTCAGTGCCCAGCCTTGGCTGTTAATTGGTCAGTAAGTTAAGACTGTTCATAAAGCATCACTTGGACAGCTGACCTTAAGGAAGATGGGAAGTCCAAGTTGCAGCCACTGTCTCCCGAGCAGAGAGAGAATAATCTACAGTTGGGTGCTCCAAACCCACAGGATCACTTAGAATTAAGAGGCTAGAGACTATTCAGTACAGCAAAGGCTAAAGGTAAAAATTCAGCGTCTTCATAGCGTGCAAGCAAGCAAAAGTGTTTGGGGAGCACAGGGGTGCCATCTTGGGATGGAACAATTTGGAGAACATTCTCTCCTACTTTTCATCATTTCGTTCTCAGCGGGCTTCACTGAGGTGGTATATAGAGATGTGAAGAGCTGGTATATCAAGTGCTTGCATATGAGCTGGCATACCGAGTACTTGGATATTACCAAGTGATCCTGACGTAAGTGAAGAGAAGTACATTTCAGAAGTGAGAATGGTTGAGAGGATCCATCAGTTTCTATAAGGCAAGGCCAGAGTCTCTCAGTGTGGAATTCAGAACCTCTACACCAGAACCACCCAAGCTGTTGGTAAAGGCAGGTCCCCCGCATTCCACCCCAAGGCTGATTCAGCCGGTCAGGACCAGGGACAGAGAATCTGCCCCTTGTGATGAGGCGTCCTAAGTTTGAGAACCCTCGCAAGTCTTTCTCCTGAGCCCTTCCATTACCACCAATCCCAGGAATCACTCTCTCATATTCAATTATTTATTCAAATATATGTACTGAGTCTTGCTGCCTGCCAAGCTCCATTCTAGGAGATGCAGGAGACAACAAGAGACAAAGTCCCTGCCTTTCTGGAGTTTATAGCCCTAGTGAAGGAGACTAACAATGAATAGATAAATATACAATAAATGTGTAATCTGGTGCCAGGCACCATTGGGGAGGGTAGGCGGGGGAGGGTCTCAAGAGGACCAACAGAGTGCTGTTGCACACCCAAGGTAAAGGGAGACCTCTCTGATAAGTGACATCTCAGCAGAAACTCAATCCTTCCAAGCTCCCTGAGACTCCCCACTGCTTTGCCCATTGCCCAGTCCTCCTTCCTTATCCTCTGAATTCATTCCTTCACCAATACCTACCCAGGCCCCCTGCGTGCCAGGCAGATCTCTCCAACACCCCATGCTCAGCCTCATTAGGGCTGTTTCTCAGCCATTCTCAGCAATTTTTCACAACTTTTCACATCCCCTCCTAGCCTGCCAAGGCTCTCTCACGCCCCCCCTATCCAATGACCCTCCATCCCTCCATGCCTTGCGCTTCCAGGTTTTTCTGCTTTGGATTTTCGACCTCCCAAATCCACATGGCACTCCCAACATCCCAGTCTGTCTGGCAACCTATAAGGGCTGCATGACAGCTGAGGGAAGGGAGCTACCCAGTGAACTTCATGATCGTGCTAACTCCTCTTGTGGTTAAGCAAGGTCCTCAAGTTGGAAACTAGGATACCAAGGGTTAAAATGTATATGCCTTGGTGAGGAAGGAGGCCGGGGATAGGAAGAAATGGATATATGCGAGCACCTCTAAACCAGACAGCGTATTAGTGATTTGCCTATGCTATCCCAGTAATCCTTACAATATTGTGAGGGAGGTATTGAGCTCATTTTAACAGACAGACAACTGAGATTCAGAGGGTGACCCATGCCTAAGACCACCTGGCTAGTGATGGATGGAGTTGGGATTCGAACCCTAGATCCCAGCCTAAAGCTCCCTGTTTTCTTCCACCGAGTGAGGTAGGAGTTTGTAAAGGGAAAAAAAATTCCTGACAGTGCATCTCCGGTTCACAGAAATCATGACAATTTTGCTAGCTAAAGACTCAGAGGAATTTTGAGTGCACAGCCTTTCAGTTCTAGGTAGTGCGTATGTGTCAACCAGCGAGTTGAGTTTATAAGAATCACATCATGACCTGACCACCGTCCCACGCCACTGCCACATCAGCTTGATAGAATCTGGCAGGGCTGATAAATTACCAACTTAGACAGGTATACACAAGGGGGGGAAATGCACACAAAAAGACAAGCCAAAAGGAAGCTTGCAAAATAAAAATAAAAATAAACAAAATCCTAATGCATCCGGTTCAGGCTGTTGCAAATTCCCAGATGCATGAGGACCAAATTAATTAATGAAAAATGCAGACAAGACTTAGCGCCATGGAGCTGTCCCAAATTCATTTGCTGCGTCTGGGCTTGTCACAGTGATCCAGGCGACTTCCAGGTGTGGCTTGGTGGTGCTCACCTTCCCTCCCTCTAGGAATGTGACCTACCACAGGGAGGCTGAGACCATCTGGTCTCTTCCAGACATAATCCTTTCTCCCTGGAATCCAGGAAATTCTGGCTACCTGCAGTGCGTGGAGGCAGCCGGCCGCCAAGAATGCTGACACCAGGTCCCGGGACCTCTCCCTGGAGGGAACAAATGCCTCTCGGGTTGCAGCTGCAGAAAGAGGAAGGAGACTCAGGGGACAGGATGGTGAGCTGTGGAGGCAGTGGTTTGGACATCCACCCGGTGAGTCATGCCCCCAGCAGCTTTTTTACAAGAGTTGCAAATTCCAGTAATAGCAGATCAGGGACATCTCTCGAGGGACTCCGGGCCGATCGAAGGTGCCTCCTGCTTCAGCGTGCCAGTTCTGAGCCTGCATCTGAATGGCTTATCTTCAAAACCAGATCCTAAAGGTTTTCCTTGCTTTGATCTCTGGGCTTCCTGAAGCCAGGAGGTGATGCTGCCGGGAAGGTGGAAGAGTCAGATGATATCCATTGTTAGTAGACACTACATCTGAGTGTGGTCCCCGGTCCAAGTAGGGATGCGATTTTCTTATTCCGAGTCCTGGAGGGTGAACCAGGTATCTTCCTTTTGCTCTTCCAGTTCTGCTTCCTGGCTTTCCCCTCCTGGTTCCTGCCTCTAGCGAGGCTGACCTGTGCGGTCCCCCCAGATGGGCTCCTTCCCCTTTGTCGTCCATTTGGGTATGGCCCATGGGTATGGGCTCAGCAGATCAAAAGGCAGGGGGTGAGATCACAGCTTTGTCTTTTGTGGGGCCCCCTAGGCTGACTGTATCCCTTATGAGGAGAGAAGAGACCACTCTAAACAATACCTCTACCTCCTGAATCTGGTAACCCCTCTCTCCCTTGTCCCTTCAGGCCTAACTGGGTAACAGCGCCTCCTTTCAGTAGCCCTGGGTACTGCACCATCCTTGAGATGGTCTTAAACTGGGCCCACCCTCTTTATTAAAAAACCCTCTCAAATGATCCCCTGCCTGCCTTAGGAGTACCTGAGTGATACTAATCATTTAGGCAAAAGCTAGCCTCGCTTCCTGTCTCCTCCCCTGTTGCTCCCGCCATCCTCACCTACCCCAACTCACACAGGCTCCTTGACAGCAAAGCCTTGTTCTAGAGCCTTCTAGGTGTCAAGCGGAGCCCATGTCAGGCCACTTAGAAGAAACCTCAAGCTCCTTCCCACGGCTGAAGAGGCCGGAGCCTGCTCTCCAAACTCATCCCCCACCCTCCACGCTCGCTCTTCTCTGCCCCAGACACACGGGCTGCTCACCACTTTCTAAATCTGCCAAGCTTGTTCCTCCCCCTCGCACTCACTCTTCCTTCGTTCCCTCCACCTGCTGTCGGGTCTTGGGGGCGGGGGTGGGGGTCACGCAGGGTACGGGTGGATTCTCATGGTTGTCAGTTTCATCTAACTCCCGGACGTTCCCTGAGGCGGACATTCATTTTCCTTTTATTTTTTATTTATTTTATTTTTTGGCATCATTGGGTTCTGGGAGAGCCTACAGAACATGTCAGGTAACATAAACAAGGCAAGGGGCCAAGGCTAATAAAAATCATTCAGCCCTCTTGGTCTGGCTTTTGTTTTCCCACTTTGGACAGAGACACGGAAGCAGAGAAAGATTTCTTCACTTTTTTTTTTTATACACACACACACACACACACACACACACACACACACACACAGGATGCAGAATGACAATCGTCCCTGGTGTTGGTGAATGATAGGGAGTAGAGACTACAGCAAACCACCCACTAGCCAATTTGCTGTTTTGCAGAAATCTGGCCCCATGGTGACCAGATGTTGCCATTTTTCAAGAGAAACCGGGAAGCAAGAATTTTAGGTTGTATCTCCTACTTTTTAAATGTGGGCAATTTTAAAAGCCCCATGGAGGCGACACTGAACACATTTTTTTGTGCTGGATTCATTGTATGGGCTGCCTTTTGCAGCAACGTGGATGGAACTGGAGGGTATTATGCTGAGTGAAATAAGTCAGTCCGAGAAGTGCACATACCATGTTTTCACTCATATGTGGATCTTGAGAAACTGAACAGAAGACCATGAGGGAAGGGAAGGGAAATGCGGGGGGTGGGGGAGAGAAACAGTTACAAACAGAGATGGAGGGAGGCAAACCATAAGAGACTCTTAAATACAGAGAACAAACTGAGGGTGGATGGTGGGGAGAGGGGGAAATGGGTGATGGGCACTGAGGAGGACACCTGTTGGGATGAACACTGAGTGTTGTATGGAAGCCCAATTTGACAATAAGATATATTAAACAAAACCCAAAAGTAAACAAAAGATAATGCATGGGCTGCCCATTCTCAATCATTTCCATATACACAGTGAGCATAGCACATAGTACAGGTTCAACAATTATGTGTTCAGTAAATGAATAGCCTTCCCAGTTGACTTCACAGAGTTTAGAACTAGTGGGCAAGCAGTGCAACTCCCCTCCATGGGGAATGTAGAAAAGGTGGGTTCAGGGGGCGCCTGGGTGGCTTAGTCGGTTAAGTGTCCGACTTTCGCTTGGGTCATGATCTCGCGGTTCGTGGGTTCGAGCCCTGCGTCGGGCTCTGTGCTGACTGCCAGCTCAGGCCCTGGAGCCTGTTTCAGTCTCTGTGGCTCCCTCTCTCTCTGACCCTCCCCTGCTCATGCTGTCTCTCTCTCTCCTAGAAATAAATAAAACATTAAAAAATTTTAATAAAAAAAGAAAAGGTAGGTTCAGAATGGAAGGAAGTTTCTCCATTCTACCTTGGAGCTTCATGATATGACTGATCCTGGGCTAAAATGCAGCTCAGATGAAATTTCATGAAGATTGCATTTCTGTACCACTTGGTCTGGGGCTGATGCAGGTTAGCATTCATTGTTATGGTCAAGTCTATCTTGTAGTCCACTTCCATTCTGATGATCCTGACCATGCTGTGCTGGTTGCTAAATGACCAAGGTGCAAAAATAGAAACCTAGGGGTGCCTGGGTGGCTCAGTTGGTTGAATGCCCAACTCTTGGTTTCAGCTCATGGTCATCAGGCCCCACATCAGGCTCTGCACTGAGCCTGGAGCCCACTTGAGATTATTTCTCTCCCTCTGTCCCTCTCCCCTGTGCTCTCTCTCTCTCTCTCAAATAAAATAAAAATGGAAACATAATAATCATGGTCTCTTACCACCAAGAAAGGCTCTTAGAGGTGGGACAGGAAGCATGTTGTCACGACATGATCTAATTCATTTTGGGGTTGAATTCTATTCCAGGTTTTGTAGAGGGCTGATTCTCAAAGATCTCGTGAACCTGGCCATGCTTCTTATGTCTGTTTTCCCATCTCAGAGATTCTTGGTTCTCACCCCTACCTTCTGTGTCCAAACAAAGCTATTCCAAAACTTCCAGAAAATGTGGAATGAATGGAGCACCCCAGAGATAGGCAATGACCCAGATGAAGTGCAAGGTGACCCCATGGAAGGCAGTGGCAGAAAAAAGTGACGGTTTGGGGAAGAAGTTTTAATTAATTCACTTACTCCACCCAACAGAGCAAGCTCTCCCCAGGCTTCACAAGCAGTGGGCTCACTTCTATTTGCACGGTAAGCAGGAAGTTGACCTAAAGTTCAAAGCCTAAATAGGTGTTACTGGCCCTTTATTGGATCAGCTCAAGGTGATTTAGATTTGTTCTGGAACACATTCAGCATTTGATAACATGCAAATGTGGTTCTGCTTTCTGGACAGATAGAATCTCTCATTGTATATGCTAACCGCCAAAGTGCTCCATCCAACGTGATAAATCTATTTAAATCTATAAACTTATTCCCTACAATCCCTGACTCAGGCTTATCCTGATGTTTCCCAGAGCAAAGCTTCCCAACTCTTACTTGCCCTACAGGGGTTACTGGGAGCCTCAGAATTAGCTGGAACACAGTGGAAACAGCTGTGTTCTTGGAAACCTTCAAATACCTCAGGTCATGTTGGAAACCCACAACCCAAACTTTCAAAGCCAAAGTTCATCTTACCTCATCAAGTTGTCTTTTATAATTTATAAATGTGTCATATTTCAAACATACATAGAGAATAACAGGACACACATTTATGTCCCTGCCACTCACCTTTCTCAAATCTTAACATTTTGCTTTATTCCTTTTGCTTTTATAAAGGAGTAAAATATCACGATGTGTCCCTCCCTAATTCCATTCTCCTCTCCTCCCCTCTCCCTCCCCCAAAATAACCACTACCCTGAATTTGTATTAATGATCGCCACACAAGATTTTAGTATCAGTACATTATTAACACGCATTAATGTATCTATTTCCCCAGTATATATATGTATATAAGCTTGCATATGGAATATAGTTCTGTATTATATATACACATATATAATATTCCCTCAACAGTATACTGTATTATATGCATGAGTTCACACTTTATAGTGTGTTTCACGTACCAAGCTGCAGTTTGCTTTTCCAGCTCAATATTGTAGTTTGAAAATTCATCCACGTTGATATGTTTAGCTCTGGCTCATGCTAACAACTGCTGTCTCATTTTGCTCAGTGAGTGAGTTTGGTGAGGCATGTGACCCTCTTGATCTCAGGGCCATGAGTTCGAGCCCCACATTGAGCATGGAGTTTACTGGGAGAAAAAACACATAAGAAATAAACTTAAGGGATATCTGGGTGGCACAATCAGTTAAGTATCTGACTCTTGATTTCAGCTCAGGTCATGATCTCACAGTTCATGTGTTCGAGCCCCACGTTGGGCTCCACACTAATAGTGCAGAGCCTGCTTGGGATTCTCTCTCCCTCTTTCTCTGCCCCTCCCCAGCTCATGCATGCAGGTGTGTGCACTCTCTCTGTCTCTTTCTCTCAAAAATAAACATTTTTTATAAATGAAACAAACTTTAAAAAAGAAATACTTTCATAATTTCCATTGTAATTCATCCTATTTCATTGTCTTAAATCGTGGTCATGACTTACTTTATTCGTTTTAGAACCATCAGTGAGCCCACCAGTCTGAAAATCCGTGCCCTAGAACAAATATCAGGAAGCAGAGTGGCATAGATGGATGTGTACATGTGTGTGCACCTTCCTCTTTGTTAAAGTTGGCCAGAGTTGTGCTGATTTACACTTCCCCAGCGTGTGCAAAAGCACCTACTGCCCAACAGGCTCTCCAGTTCCTGGCATCAATTGGCTTTTTAAGTTTTGCAACATGATGAATGCAAAACGGAGCCTCTGGAGTTTTGCTTTGTATTCCCTTGGACAGGTGGTACAGCACCTTGCCCTGGGTCCACTGGCCATTTGTGTTTCGTCTTGTGTGCCTTGTCTGCTTATACTCTTTGCTCAGTTTTTATTGGGTAGCTTCATTTTGTCTTTCGCTTTCTTGGCCCTTCGCTTTTCTATACACACTTTGTGACCACGTTATCTTGTTGCACTAAGAACACTGGGATTTTCATAAAAATTGTTTAAGTTTTATAGGTTATTAGGGGAATCTATCATCTCTCTGATGTTGTCTCTTCACATCCATGGACTTTGCATACGTTGTCATTATTCACAATTTATTCTGTATCCCTCAATATTTTTATTTCCCTTTTGTTCTCTCTTCCCCATTTTAGTTAATTCTTTCCTGAGTCCTTTACAGCTTTGTTGCAACTACGAAGAGTTCTTTCTGTAACTCTTTCAAATGCCTCCTATTTCTTTTTCTTGCTTTATTGCCTTGGCAGAAAATCCAATGCAATGTTGGATAGGAGTGGCCAGAGTAAACACCCTTTTCTTCGTTCTGATCTTTGAGGGAAATCGTTAACCATCTAACCATCTCTAACCATCAAGTATAATCTCTAACCATCAAGTATAAGATTCGTTGCAAGTTTTTCACAAATGCTCTTTAAAAATATTTTTTAGGGGCGCCTGGGTGGCTTAGTCGGTTAAGCATCTGACTTTCGCTTAGGTCATGATCTCGCGGTTTGTGGGTTCAAGCCCCGCGTCGGGCTCTGTGCTGACTGCCAGCTCAGAGCCTGGAGCCCTGTTTCAGTCTGTGACTCCCTCTCTCTCTGACCCTCCCCTGCTCATGCTGTCTCTCTTTCCTAGAAATAAAAAAAAATTAAAAAAAATATTTTTAAGGGTGCCTGGGTGGCTTAGTCGGTAAAGCAACCAGCTTCAGCTCAGGTCATGATCTCATGGTTCGTGGATTCGAGACCCACATTGGGCTCTGTGCTGACAGCTCGGAGCCTGGAGCCTGTTTAAGATTCTGTGTCTTCATATCTCTCTCAGAAATAAATTTAAAGAAATTAAAATTTTTTAAAATATTATTTTACATTTTTTTATTTTTTTAATGTTTTTTATTTATTTCTGAGAGACAGTGTGAGCCGGGAAGGGTCAGAGAGAGAGGGCGACACAGAATCCAAAACAGGCTCCAGGCTCCAAGATAGCTGTCAGCACAGAGCCCAACATGGGGCTCGAACCCATGAACCGTGAGATCATGACCTGAGCTGAAGTCGGATGCTCAACTGACTGAGCCACCCAGGCATCCCTAAAAATATATTTTTAAACTTTATTTACTTATTTTGGGAGAGAGCAAGGATGAGTGGGGGAGGGGCAGAGAGGGATGGAAAGAGAATCCCAAGTAGGATCCACGCTGACACAGCACAGAGCCCGATGTGGGGCTCGAACTCACAAACCATGAGCTAGTAACTGGAGCTGAAATCAAGAGTGGGATGCTTAACCAGCTGAGCCACCCAGGTGCTCCTCATGAATGCTTTTTTTTTTTTTAAAGCTTTTTAAAAATTTTTTTAATGTTTTATTTATTTCTAGGAGAGAGAGAGAGAGACAGCGTGAACAGGGGAGGGTCAGAGAGAGAGAGAGTCACAGACTGAAACAGGCTCCAGGCTCTGAGCTGGCAGTCAGCACAGAGCCCGACGCGGGGCTCGAACCCACGAACCGCGAGATCATGACCTAAGCGAAAGTCGGACGCTTAACCGACTAAGCCACCCAGGCGCCCCTCCTCATGAATGCTTTTTATCAGACTGACAGAGTTCCCTTCTTTTCCTACTTTGCTGAGAGTCTCTCATCATGAATGGATGATGAATTTTGTCAAGTGCTTTTTCTGCATCTACTGAGAGGTTTTTGTATGCAGTACTTTTACTTTAACTTGTTAATATGAAGAATTCTATCAAAAGATATTTCTGGCATTGAGCGCTATTTCATTCCTGAAAAATAGCTTGTAATGTAATTTTGAAATATCTTTTAAAAGCCCATTTTTTATATCACTAGTAACATACTAATATTTCCTTTTCAAAAATTAAAGTATTTCTGTGTAGTATTTGAAAACGCACAGCAGTTCCCTGGAGGATGCCTGAAAAATTGCTCTTAAGGATGGTTTCCAGGAAAGGCACCCGGGTGGCTGTGGGATCAGGGAGAGAGGTACTCCTGGTGGCTCATTTATCCTCTTTGCATTTTGTTCCTGGGGCATTGAACTCCTCTTGAAAACACTGAATCAAATTACAACATTCCAGAAGATGCTGGAGTTCCTTTTGTCCACTGTGCCTAACGCTTTTTCCTCCTTGACCTCCTCTTGAAGTTACAACTCATGAATTTGGTGTGCTTCCTCTGAGGGATAATCTTCGCATTTGCCAACATTGTTAATATTTTAACTTTTAAAAAGGAAAACATACTAGTGTGTTCCTCTAGTGCTTTTCTCCTGCCTTTTTAATATGTATATGTGTGTATATATATATATACATATAGATATATATATGTATATGTCCACAGAAACTACAGAGTAATGTTTTACATTGTGTGTGTATTATGTAGATAAAATCACACTGCAAGCATAATTCGGATTATTTTTTTGCTCTATTAGTTGTTTAGAAGCACTACATGTATATACACACACATTTATATATATGTGTATATATGTATGCATATATGTATATATGTGTATATGTATGTATATATATGAACATATATGTTTTTTAAGGTTTTATTTTTTTAAGTAATCTCTACACCCAACATGGGGCTCAAACCCACAGCCCGAAGACCAAGAGTCACATGCTCTATGGGGTGCCTTCGTGGCTCAGTCGGTTAAGCCACCAACTCGATTTCCACTCAGGTCATGATCTCCCAGTTCATGAGTTCGAGCCCCACATGGGGCTCTATGCTGACAGTGTGGAGCCTGCTTAGGATTCACCCTCCCCCCCCCACCCCACTCGTGCTCTCTCTCTCAAAAAATAAATTAATAAACTTTAAAAAAAAGTGCTCTACCGACTGAGCCAGTCAGGCACCCCTAGGAGCTTTATATTGTTACATATGCATCTAACGCCTCCTTTTAAACAGTCGTACAGGGTTATATAATAGAAGACCATCCCAATTTTGTACTCTATTCTAGAGCCTCTCCAGGATGGATATAGAGTAGTGAAAGTGTTAGGTTTTAGGGTGTACACATTCCTTGTTGTTGTTGTTTTAACAAACACTACTCAATTTCTCTCTAAAGGGACTATACTTGTTTCTTTAATGCACCAAGCGTGCATTTAACACACAGATGGCCTTACTGACTAGCCGTGACCTCATTGAGCAAGGCATGTTGGCTCTCTGGACCCCCTGTGACTCCATCTGCAAGAGGAGGGAGTTGGGTGGACTCCATGAGTGTGTGAGACGGCATAATGATAGCTCCTGCAGCCTCTGAGTGGGTGGGGGGGGGGAGGAGGGCGGGGCGGCAGCCAAGCTGAAGGCAGGCAATTTACACTCACTTGGCCTTTACCGTGGCTCCTTCATTAGAATAATGACAATTTATCAGGAGTCCTCATCCAAAAGCCCCCTCTGGAAGGCCTGGATACCCTTTTCCTCTGGGGGAACTCCCCCCACCCCCATCCCAGTGTCTCCCGCAGGCAGAAGTGGCAAGCAGGGTTAGCAAAATGTATAAATGGTAACAGTGTCATTGAACAAATAAAGACTCTTAACAAATACAGAGCAATGTAATCGCGCTGGTCAAAGATAATTACAGGATTCACAGACGATATTAATTCATAACGCACTGTTGATGGTTTGATCCAGGAACGGACCACACGGTTCTATGAAGAATGCTTTCCTTTTCAACCCCGTCAGGGGAATGCTCTGAGTGAATGTATAAGCGCCTTTGGAGAAGTCTCAATTCGAGCCACCTCCTGAAGGGGAGATGACCCAAAGGCCCTCCCGCCTTCTCTACCCTAACCAGGTTCAACTCCTCTGAGGCTGACAGTGAAAAGAGACATCTTGTTTAATGTTTCTAAACCGGATGACTGTGTTGATTACCCACACGTTGAACAAATCTGGATGTATTTTATGGTTTCCCAACGTATGCGTTTTGGTTATTTTAGTTGAATAAGAGAAGGGGGGAAAGGTTCTTCTTTCTCTGGAGTAAAGACAAGGGAAGAGAGGACAGGGATGAAGTGGATTCTAAGACGGGTAGAGGTGGGTTCGGGGCCACAGTAGATGCAGATTCTGAGCCACAGTAGAGGTGGGCTCTGGGGAAGAGACCAGATGGATTCTGGGACATGGAAGAGGTGAGTTGTTAGGTCAGGGACCAGGTGGATTCCGGGGCATGGTAGATGTTGGTTTGGGACATCCCAACCAAGGGTGGGTTCTGGGATGTGGTAGCGGGGAGTTCTTAGGTCAGGGATCGGGTGGGTTGTAGGACAGGTGTGAGAGGTGGATTCTGGGACAGGAACTAAGTGGATGCTGGGACAGCCACAAGCCGATTCTGGGTCCGAACAGATGGATTGTGGGCTGGCCATCCCACTCCCGAGTTCCCAGAACCTACATGCATAGTTTCTCTGGAGCCCTGAACATGACCCATGGCACTGTTGGCTTATCAGTCTCCCACAGGCCTGAGCTCAAACACCACTTCCTCACAGCGGCCTCCGTGGGGGGCCTCCCCCCCACCCCCATGACATTGCCCTTTAGCTCCACATGCTTGTCCTTCCTGTAGTTTCTCTCCTACTACTCTGCGTGCCAGGTGACGGTGCATTTACACCTGAGATTCCCTGGGCACCCCTGACTCCTGGCCAGGCAGGCGCCGCGTGTGCGCCGCTCCCCACGGAGCACAGGGCGAGGCACACAGAGGCTGCCCAGCACTCGCTTGTACTGAACGAAGGAGTTTTCCATGACACCGGGGATCCTGTTTGATTTACGGCTTCTTTCCGAGTGCCTGAGCGGCCTTCTAAGTGCGCGGCGAATCAATAAATAAAGGAAAGAAGGGTGTCGGGCAAGAGGAAGTGAGGGAGGAAAGAAGAGGGAGGGAAAGTGAAAGGGACTGGAAGGAGGAAGTGTAGGAGGGGAAGCCGGGGCAGGGCCGGTGAGCGGGGGAGGGGGAACCGAGGGGCACGGAAGGAGGACCGCACAGCGAATGAATGAACGCCCGGCCGGCCGCGCGCGCCGCCCCCGGCCCCGCCCGCCGGTGCGTCCTGCGCGCCCGGCCCCCGCAAAGCCGCCCGCGCAGCCCCGCGCGGCCCGCGCTCCCGCGCCGGGGTCCGGGCCCGCCCGCCCCGCCCCCACGCCGGCCCCGCCCCGCCCGCGCCCGCGCCCTCCCCGCGCCGGCCCGGCGCGCGCGGCATTGTGGGAGTTGTGGTCCGCGCGGCCCCGCGGAGCGCAGCGGCGTCGGCACCGGCGGGGGCACCGGCTCGCTCGGGCTCCGCGGCGTGCCGGGCGGCGCGGCGCGGGCGGGGGTGTCTGCGCGTCCGCGCCCTCGGGCGGCGGCGTCGCCGCGGCCCCAGCGTCCGCCCCCGCCGCCCGCGCGCAGGTTGTCGTCTCCGGGGGCCCGCGGGGAGGGTGGGGGGGACGGTGCGGTGCCCTCCGCCCCCCCACACTGGGACAGAGGGAGGAGGCGGGGGGCCGGGCGGCTGCAGGCCCGCGGTCCCCACGCCCGGCGGCGGCGCGGCCGCTGGGGATGCTCGCGGACGCCGGCGCCCGCCCGCGCCCCGCATCCCGGCCCGGCAGAGGGGGCCTGCCGCCCCGCTCTCGCTACGTGCTTAGCGCCGCCGCCGGGGCTGGCTGTGCTTGCGGCGGGCCGGGCATCACCCTCCTCGAAGCCCCTGACCCATCGCGGCGCCCACCCCGGTGTTACCGGCTCCCCCCCTACAACCCTCCTCCTCGTGACCCTTCTCCCGGGTCCCTTTACCAGCCTGCTCTCCCCCTCCCCCCAGACCTGAGCGTCACCCACTTCCCAGATTTCCTGCGGTGACCCTCCTCCTCTGTCCCATGAGCTATCACCATAAGCTACTTTCCCTGGTCTCTAGTTGATTGCCCACTTCTCCAGTCAATTGTCACCTTTCCGTGGCCCCATCCCCCTCCTCCCCGACCTCCTGGTGGTCACCATCTGTGTTAACTCATCTGGTGCCCACCCCCTTGCCCCCACTCTCCAGAGTGGGTGGATGCTGAAAAAATTGGCCCGGAAAGTGAGGAGGAGAGGTCTCCAGTTGCCCACGGGGAAGGGCTGGTCCTGGGCAGCTCCCTGGATCCTGGGTGGCGGGAGGGTGACCTGCATGACACCTTGCTTGGTGTTGCCCTGCCCCTTGGAGGGGCTTCTAGAGTGGCCTGGCCACACCCTGGGAGTAACCAGCTGGTTAGCACTGGGCAGCCACTTAGATTGTAAGGTAAACTGCATTAGCCAGGTTAGAGCGGAGTCTGTACCCAGATGTTCATCATATCAGAAGTTGTATTTCACTGGACTCGCTCACCAGCTGGCAGTGAATTTGGACCCTGTTCCCCAGAGCTAACTGACCTTTAAGGAGTTCTTAAAGTGCAGAACTGCAGTGACAGGTCCCCATCCCTAATGAGGACAGACATGAAACAGATGTGTGAAGGAAACTGGAAGTCACTGGTCGCTGAGCCGGGAACTGGGGGGGTGGGGGGGGAGCGAGCATTGGGGGTTCAGGCGTCCTGTTGAGCTGTTGAGTGTCAAACGTTTAAACCAGTGCTTAATAAGCTGTCAGTCACCCTGCAAATGTAAGGGCTTTTCTTTTTTCTTTTTTTTTTTTTTTGTGTGTGTGTCTGTGTCACATTTCAGTGGTGAGCTCTTTAATCCACTTTTGGGCTCAGGGGCCTGCCAGCATAATTTGGCTAAAAGTAACTGGCAGGTAAGACAAGTGCTAACTTCCGCTGTCAGTGCTGTCTTGAGGACAGAACCCGAAGGTGGGGTTGGTGTATCTGGATCTTTTGCTGTCTTTTGTTTATAGCTCAGCCCAGGGAGCACTCATGGCTGATACTGTCTAGGATGAGGCTGGAGAGAGTGAGTGGCCGGGATGTCCAATGCAGAGATGCCTTCACCTTCCTCCCTGTCTCCCAGGTCTTCCCTGTGCTTGGGTTAAGTGATTAGCAGGGCTGATGGGAACTGACACGTAACAGGTGTTTGTTAAATTATCACCATCTCGCTTCTCATTTAAGAAAAGCCTCTTCTCCTGAGAGACCGAGTTTAAAAGTTCCAATTAGAGGTTTAGCTCAGTGAAGGGGGAAATCCTTTTAGTAAAAGTGCTGGTTTATCACGCAGATGACAGTTTCACGCTGAATTTCAGGAACCCTGGGGTTCTGTTTGGGAGACAGGCTCGCAAATAAAACAGAAGAAAAACATCCGGCTTCTTCTCTTTCCCTTTTCCTTGAGAGGCTAGGGCAGAAGCAGGGACAGGAGGGGGTCTGTTTCCATCCCATGGGGCCCGGATCTGGGAAGAAATTGAGAACATGTGAGACAGAAGATCGAGCTGCTAGCCTCCCCACTCTTGTATTTTTCCTAGAAACATCAAAATGGCCACGAATACTTAGCATGTGTGTTTTTGACGTACGAAACCTTATAGTCAGGTGATCCTTAATTCGACCTAGACTGGGAAAGTGCAAGTAGGAAGTTAATGAGCACCTGATGCTCTTTTTCATTTTTAGCTTTACAAGTCTGGGGACCCAAAAAAAAAAAAAAAAATCACTTAAGATGTGTGGCGACGAGAATATCCAGAATTTGCCTTCAGATTTGCTAGTCCTGAGATACCGTTAGCTGATGTCCTACCTCTGCTTTGCTGGCTATCCAGCATGGGGTGTCACACATGTGAGCAGTGAGCTCCTATTAAACTCCTCGGTGACATCCTCAGTGCTTACAGCTGTCCTCCTTCCCCTCCCTCCAGGGAGAGGAGCACACCCCCTCCTAGCGATGAGCAAACTGAGCGGGAGGGGAAGTGACCTGCCCAGGGTCAAGCCCCCCCCCCCCAGTGTGGGTTCTTTGCCCCTCTGCCTCCTTGCAAGAGTTTTCCAACCAGATGTAGTCCCAGGAGAAAGGGGAGGGTTTTTAGAGTTTTTAAAGAGTTTTTTTAGTTGCCTTCTATTCCCACGAGAGAGAAGGGAGAGGTAGAGCACAAAACGATTTTTCTGAATTTATTTGGCCCCTGGCGCCGAGGGATTGTATTAGGCCTGGAGGAGTTCACAGAGCTGGCTGTTCTCAGATTAGAAAAAAGCAGGGTGGAATGAGGATTTCAGCTGGGAAACACAGCCGGGGTTTTATAGCAGCGTGACTGCTGGGCCCTGATCATACTCCTGGGCTATTAGGACAGTCGGGGTGCTAGACACCGGCCCTTGACCATTGGCGGGATACGCGGCAGAGAGACCCGAGAGGGCTTCTCTTTCCTTTTCCCCCATCACTTCTCTCATAACATGTGGGTGAGTCCAGTGAGGAGCCTCCCAAGCAGGTAGACAGAAGTGCCCTGGGTCTGCCGTGGGGATCACGTCCTCTTCAGCTTGGTGTAAGCCCATCCCGTGCCAGAAGGGCAAGAGAGATGAGGAAAGAATGCCTAAGTGCCATGAAAAGAGAAAGTAAAATGGGGATTTACGGCTCCTTTGCCGTAAAGCATTATTTTTTTAAGTGATCTCTTCCCCCAACGTGGGGCTTGAACTCCCGACCCCGATCGTGTGTTCCCTGGACTGAGCCAGCCAGGTCCCTGCCCTGGCTGCGTGAACGTGGGTGAGGTATGTGACCCCTCCGGGCCTCGGCTTCCCTGTCTGTAAAATGGAGATGATCACACCCCCTGAGGACGACACAGAACAGGCCAGGCATCTGTACTTCTCAGCCAGTACTAGATGCAGATTAAGTGTCATGGGCCATTTAGGAAATGGGAGGGGACACATACAATTGAGAAGCGTGTCCCCTACCAACAGGACAAGCTGGGACCGTACGTTTTAGTTGAGGATTTGCCCAGGCATAAAAAATTTACGCTGGTTTACTTTCCTTTTCCTATCTCAGGTGTGGACTTCCTAAAACACCCACTCGCCGTGACCGAGCCCACCTCCTAGGGTGACGTGAAGTGGCTCCTTCCAGCCTCCGCAGAGTGGCAGCCCAGATGTTTGTTGATGCCGCCCCTGGCGGGCTCCGAGGGACAGTGGCCGCCATGCCTCCCCCTGCCCCATCTCCCCCGCGCTGAGCTGCATGGTGTGGGTGCCCCTGGGACCCCCGAAGACTGACTGCCTGACCTTGCTTCGCACGCCCACCCACAACCGCCCCAAGATGTCGCTCGAGTGGCTGGTGGCCTGGAGCTGGTCGCTGGATGGCCTGAGGGACTGCATCGCCACTGGCATCCAGTCAGTGCGGGACTGCGACAGCACCGCCGTGGTCACCGTGGCCTGCCTGCTGGTCCTGTTCGTGTGGTACTGTTACCACGTGGGCCGGGAGCAGCCCCGGCCCTACGTGTCCGTCAACTCCCTGATGCAGGGCGCAGACGCCAACGGGCTGCAGAATGGGTACGTGTATTGCCAGTCACCCGAGTGCGTACGCTGCGCCCACAACGAGGGCCTCAACCAGAAGCTCTACCACAATCTGCAGGAGTACGCCAAGCGGTACTCGTGGTCCGGCATGGGCCGCATCCACAAGGGCATCCGCGAGCAGGGCCGCTACCTCAACAGCCGGCCCTCCATCCAGAAGCCTGAGGTCTTCTTCCTGCCCGACCTGCCCACCACACCCTACTTCGCCCGGGATGCCCAGAAGCATGATGTGGAGCTGCTGGAGCGGAACTTCCAGACCATCCTGTGCGAGTTTGAGACCCTTTACCGAGCCTTCTCGAACTGCAGCCTGCCGCAAGGCTGGAAAATGAACAGCACGCCCAGCGGGGAGTGGGTCACCTTTTACTTGGTCAACCAGGGGGTTTGCGTTCCCAGGAACTGCAGAAAGTGCCCACGGACGTACCGCTTGCTCGGAAGCCTTCGGACCTGTATTGGGAACAATGTTTTTGGGAATGCGTGCATCTCCGTGCTGAGCCCCGGGACTGTGATTACGGAGCACTATGGGCCCACCAACATACGAATCCGATGCCATTTAGGTATGTCGCAGGGACGGGGTTCTCCTGGCTCACGGCACCCCAGGCAGCCTGAGGGCTTAGTGCTCACAATTGTGCCTTTTCGCATTCTTCACTGTGCTCCTGTCACAGGTTGATGGATCGCAGGTAAACATTTCTCAGAAGCTCTGTCCAGAGGACAGAAGTGGCGACGGAAATGGTCTCCATCTGCGCTGTCCAAGTACGGAAGCCACTAGCAGTGCATACGTATTGAGGGCTTGAAATGTGGCTGGTGCTGGTGAGGAACAGAATCTCTCGCCTAATCTGAATTTAGATGAGGCACGTGTGGCTGGTGGCTCCTGTATTGGGCAGCGCATCTCTAGAGCCGAAGGCTGCTGTAGCCATGGCTGAGGTTCGTGGTATCTGGGAGGCCATGAAAGATGCCTTCGCGCCTCCCGAATCTAGGGTGAAGTCACGCTTGCTGTTAACGCGGATTTTATTCACGTTCTGGGGAAATCGGTGACTTGTGTGGCAGTGGCTTTGAGAACAAGGTCGGAGTCAGCTGGGCCGTGTTCGCGTCCCGCCCGCGCCACCAGCTAGCAGTGTTACTTTGGACAAGACATTTCACCTCTCTGGGCCTCGGTGTCCTCCTGTAGAAAAGGAGAGGTACAGAGATCATCCCCTGCGGGGTTACTTGGAGGGTCTGTTGTGCTGCGTACAACACAGGTTGTACTGTGTACTGTGCAAGGTGTACTGTGCAGCGTGTATTCACACGGAGCCTGATGTGGGGCCAGTACTCACCCTTTGGGGGCCCTTAATAACAACTCCGTCTATAGAGAGGTTACTTCCCCAGGATGCCTTACTCCTGGTGAGTCACGCTAATGGGTTGGTGCCGGGGCGAAGGCGCCAGCAGTTAGCATCCCAGACTAGCGGAGCGCGCCCAGAGCCTGGACAGGGTCCAGCTTCCGGAAGGTCGCGGCGCTGGCTGCCTTGGCTTCAGAATGGGGGGAGCCCCGATCTGGGCTGGAGCAGGGCCGTCTTAAGCGTTCCGCTGAGGAACCTCAGGGCTGCCTGCAGGGACCTGGCCCTCAAGCGCTGCTTTCCCCCAGAGCCCCCTGCTGACCCTGCCCATGTGGGGGTTCTGACTAAGAGGGTTCCGCTGCTTTGAAAAGCAACGAGATTCGAGCAGTTGACAGCACGTGTATTTCAAGGGCAAGGGCAGAGGCGCCAGAGGAGGCGTCCTGGCTCCATGGTCAGCTGTGGGACTCTGGGCAAGTATCTGAGTCCCTCTGTGCCTCAGTCTCCTCCTCTGTAAAATGGGGAGGCGGCACCTACCTCAGGATCGTTGGCTGGCGTCTCTGCGGCTGCTTGGCACTCGGCAACAGTGGCAGCTTGTAGGTTTTGTGATGAAACGCATGCTGGCCAGCCCCAGAAAGGAGCCATAAGACGTGGGGTCTCCAGAGACCGTGGGAAAATATCAGGCTTTGGAAGCACGCACACCTAGACTCCACTCTGTGGGCCCCGCCTGCCCAGTCTTGGCTGGGACCTTGAAACTCTGAGCCTCCGTTTCCAAGGGGAAAACAGAGGTAAAAATACCTGCCTGGGGGCTGTCTGGAGGGTTAGAGTCCATGTGAGGTGTTGGCAGGTGGAGGGCCGTCAGCTAAAGGGCAGCCCTTACCCTGGTTAATCCAGGCAGTGAGGTAAAGTCTCTGTGCAGATGGCAGGGCACGCGGAGCTACAGGTGGGGAGCAGAGGAGCCTTCCTTCACCCCCGAGCCCTGGACATGGCTTGCTGGGAGTCCACTGTCAGGCTGAGGTTAGACAGGTTGGGTGGGAGGCAACTGCGGAGGGCCCCCATGGGGGGGTGGGCTTCGGAATTGAGGCTGTGGGCAATGGGGAGCTGTGCAGGGTTCTCTTTGGAAGGTTTCCTTTGTGTGTTTTTAAAGAGCTTCAGCGTGACCTGTAGGGAGGAGCGTTTGTGGACTGATGCAGAATTCCAGGCACATGCCAAGGCCCGGTGGCTGGAGAGGCCAGGATCTGCCTCCTGCATATTAACGCCTGTTGTGCATCCGCGCAGCGTGCTTGCGTGTGTAAACCGGGCCCTCGTTAGGACTGCTCATTCCCTTCCCTGCCCAGCTCGTCCTTGCCACCAGCAAAACTGGGCCACATCATGTTCCCTTGGACAGCAGACAGCCTTGGAAGAGGTCCCGCCAGGTTGTGGCTGCTCCCCCACGGCCAGGGCCGGCTCCACGGTCGGCTTTGCTCAGCATTTCCTTCTTTCCGCCGGCACGCCCACCGCCCACGTTCCCGTCCACCCCGGAAGGAAACAGAGGTGTGTGGGACTCACGTGACCTCAAGGGTGGCCAGAGAGGGAGTCCAGAGACCGAGGGCAGAAGCAGAGTGAGCCGGGGACATCCCTGGGGGCCACGCCTCTGCCAGCTCGCCTGGCTGGTGGGCAGGAAGCACCTGGAGTCCCTGAACCACACTCTTGACTTGCCAACCTTTGTCCCCCGTCCCTGCCTTCCATCTGCGTTGGATTAGGGGGGCTGCCCCTCCCGGCAGCTGAAACCCCAGCCACTGCTCTGCATTCGCCCAGTCCCCCTCAGGCTCTGCGCTGCCTCTAGACTCGATCTGGACCCCACGTAGAGCCGTGGGACAAGCTGTCACCTAGCATGTCACATAGCATGGGGCTGGGACACCCCGATGGCACCGCCGCATACCTCCAGTAGGCCCCATCTGACGCTAACTAGGCAGACTTGCTGGGGAGGCTGCTGACCTTCCACACGGCCGACGGTCAGGAAAGGGCAGATGAAAACGCGTGAGGGTATTCAGCACATCCTCACTACACAAGCCCAGTTCGACTCGCGTCGCCTTCCGTTTGTGCACTGTCTGGCTGGGTAGAACCAGCAGATCAGCTGGTGTTTGCCTTGCCCACCTAAGTGCCAGTCCCCGGCGACCTGAAGTGGGGGCTGCTGGCAGCCAGAGCCCTCTCTCCGCCCTTGACCTGCCTCGCTGGGGGATTGGGGACAAAGCCTGAAGCCGGAGGACGCGGGGCCTGTCTCTGTCCCCAAGAGCCATCCTGAACGCTCCGTCTGGGAGTATTAGTCATTTCTGCCAACTGAGCTGGTGTGTGGACCATGGGCGGGAATGGCGGGCTGCTGGCAAGCCGAGCAGAATGAAGGGGGGAAGCGGGAGAAAGTGATCATGGGAGCTGCCAGGCCAGCAAGCCAGGCCATTGTTCCCTGTGTGGTGGGGGGTGCCGATGAATCAGTGGCCCAGAGGAAGGACAGCTGCTCTCTGGAGGCCTGGGGTGCAGGGTCTCTGCAGACAGCTGCCCATCCCTCCGAGAGGGGCTCCCACGGAGAGATGTGGCCTGGAGGGCCCTCTCCCTCTGGGCCCATCACCCCCAGCCCCCCCTCCCCAGCAGTTAACAGTAGCGGGCGATGGGAGACCGTGTTCCGGAGTCCGAAGGGGCGGGCTTAGGTCACGCAGTGAAACGTCTTGTCAATGTCACAACATTAACTACAGAAACGGTCACTTTCGTGCCACTCGCTGCTCCTGCTGGGTGACTAGAACTTGTCCCACAGTGTCCAGGGTTAGAAGAGCCTGTTCTTCGGAGCAGGAAGGATCTGGGTTGAAATCCCAGGTCCCTCAAGGACTGCGTCGCGTGACTTCTGGCGGGTTGCTTTCCTTCTTGGAATCTCTGGCTCCACCTGGGGAGGGGTGGGGGAGTGTACAGTGCTTCCTGAGCCCAGACCCGCCCCGCGCCCAGCTTGGACTTGCGTTCTTGGCGGTGGAGACCGGGGTGGTGCGGCCCAGATGGTGGGCACGCTGATGGCCCCCTTCACAGATGCCTGGGTCCTGGCTCAGAGAGGTTCAGTGACTTGTCCCAGATCCTGCAGCACATAGTCCTTGCCCCTCCTCCGTGCGGCTGTGTGTGAGCTCCAGCCGCACCCGTGCTTCCTGGAGCGGCCGCTTCTGGTTCAGGGGGTGTGTTAAATTGCTCCACTAGAGAGAACTCCCCTTCGTGTTTGTCCTGAGAGTTAAATCGGAGGGGCTGCCGATTGGCTCTGGGTCATGGCTGTCCCGCTAGTCACCGCAGACAGACCAGACCACCGGGGTCCCACCCCTGTGCCTGTTTCTCCCCGCGCCGTCCTCCCTGAGAGCCTGACGGGGCCAGGTGTTTTCCGAGCCCCTGGACGTGAAAGCGCGCACGGCACCATCTCTGCCAGGCCCTCTCTGGGGCTGCGCGCCCAGCTGGGCCCTGGCCGCTTGCAGCCTTGCGCACATGCCCCCTTATGGAGGTGGGGGCCTCTTTCTTCTTAGAGCCCAGGCGTTTCCCTAGGGGTGACCTCCAGTTTCCCAGAGGGAGGCTGGAGGAACTTAGAGTGAGAACATGCTCTCCTCGGGCCCCAAAATGCATTTAAGGCTTGGAGCCCAAAGGGGGCACTGTCTCATCTCCACAGAAAACAGCCATAGAGACAGGGCTGTAATAAACACAGTTCCGGGGCCCGGCGGCTATGAACTG
The DNA here is from genome assembly GCA_017311185.1 of Proteles cristata cristata. Classification (NCBI taxonomy): domain Eukaryota; kingdom Metazoa; phylum Chordata; class Mammalia; order Carnivora; family Hyaenidae; genus Proteles; species Proteles cristata. Next base: position 787,232 of record JAESUZ010001906.1, on the reverse strand, counting down.
GCCGCCCTTGATAAACAGCCGGGGGGGGTGGGGGGGGGCCCTACAAATGGGCCTCAGGGGCCTCACGAGTGCAGCACGGAGTCTTGACCGAGAAGCCTGTGAGCCCAGACCCACAGAGCAAGACAGCGGAACAATGTGTTCTTCCAAGGAGTGAGCTCGGGGTTCGCAGCCGGGAGTTGCCCTGTCCGAGTGCACCTCCCCGCACGCCCCCAGAGAGGGCTCCGAGAGGCTGGGCGGAAGGCCCGGCGCTTCAGGACTTGAGCGCTCACACGGGAGCAGGCCACCCCCGATCCCACCTGCCTTCACTGTCTTTTCTCTCCTTTTGCCCCAAAGGTCTCAAAACTCCCAGCGGCTGCGAGCTGGTGGTGGGGGGAGAGCCCCAGTGCTGGGCGGAAGGACGCTGCCTCCTCTTTGATGATTCTTTCCTGCACACTGCGTTCCACGAGGGTGAGTGCTGGCGGCAGCGGTCGGTGGTCGTTAGGGGCTTTGGTTTTCAGCCCAGTTCAGGTTCCCGGAAGCATTGAGTGGAAAGCGTACCCCACCCCCATGCACATTTTCCCCTCCTGTTACGCTCTTGTGTTAATTGACGCATGATTACGAATTAAACTCCAGTGTCCGTTAGGGTTCACTCTTGCTGTCGTATGTTCCGTGGGTTCTGCGGGTGTATAGTGACACGTGCACCGTGACAGGATCGTACGGAACAGCCTCACTCCCCTGAAAATCCTCCGTGTTCCCCCGAGCACATATTCAGCCCTACCTCCCTCTGCCCGCCTCCCTCTGTGCGCTCTGCCCAGAACCTGATGGAGCCGTGCTAGCGTTCTTGTTCAGCGGGAGGCGCTCTTCCACCTATGCCAGGGCACGGTTGGGCCCCTGCCCCAAAGCTCAGTGTGTGGGGGCCCGCGCTGCGCGGCTTTCTGCTCTGGGACAGGTTGAACCTCTCCTCTCTTGCACCCTCCCCACCCCCCCAGGCTCGGCAGAGGATGGCCCACGGGTGGTTTTCATGGTGGATTTGTGGCACCCCAATGTGGCGGCGGCCGAACGGCAGGCTCTGGATTTCATCTTCGCTCCAGGACGATGAGGAAGCCCCTGTGCTGGAGTCGGTGCGAGTGACCGCGGTTCAGCCTGGGGTCCGGGCCCGCCCCCTAGTCGTGCTGGGGTCCCACGCTCCGAAGCCTGCCTCAACGGAAAGTCCTCACTTGGGATCTCGAGATCACGCCGGGTCCCTCTTTCCTCTGATTAATGTAAATGGGAAATTTTCGGCTTGTATTTCCTTAGGTTTGGTTTTTTTCTCCTTCCAGTCATTTGCTCCTGCGACTCCTCTCCGCCTAATCGCGCATTACTTTGCTCCGTGGCTGGAGGCTCGGCGCCCCTGTCCTTGCTGCACCGCTGCTCGGTTTTCCCAGTGCTCTGAAACAGAGTGACCAAACGGTTATCTGTCTGAATGTAATAACGTGAAACTGCTCCTGGTCATCGTATCAGAAAAACTAACAAAACTCGGCCAAAAAACTGCAAGCCAGAGCGCTAGAGACCTTGGCCTCTGTTGCTGTCACAGCCACACAGGGGCCCCCTCAGCCCCCTGGGGCCGGCAGGGTGGGGAGAGTGGGCGAGCCCCACAGCCAGCTGGCTTCCTGGGCAGGGAGGCCCCGGTCAGGGGCGGCATCCCCGCACCCTACACACCCTGTCACCGTCGCTCACCTCACCGCGAACCCTGTCAGGCCCCCGGTGGCGGGGAGCGTCCAACTGGTGGGACTGACGGCTCTTCCGTAAACACCGCTCCCCTGCGGAGCTGGGGCTGGGGTCCTCAAGGGCCACGTCGGGGCGCCCGCAGGTCAGCTGCAGCACGTGTGACCCACTTACCTCACTGCCTACCGAAGCCCCACTGCCTGGAAAATTCCCCGCACAGCTGTTTCGAGTCCACGGTGACGCACATCAAGACCCCATGTTGGCGGTAGCAGCGGGGACATGTGGTGAGACTCGCTCGTCCAGCGGCACGCCAGGAGCCCCCTCCTCTGGCAACGCAGGAATCGCAGATCTGACCAATAAGCGTCCGTTTTGCTTTGGAGTTCTGTCACCTCTGATTTTCCAGTTACCCGTCTGTACATAAATGTTCCAGCGCTGACTCCGGGATGGCGGAAGGGTCGGCCCTGTGTCCCCGTCACCGCACAGGGGTGCACGCCCAGTGACAGCCACCTAGGCCAGTGTGTGTGAGAGAGAGAGGCCTCCGGGAAGACCCATGAACCCACGGTCACGGTGCTGGCTTCTCGGTCGCCTGTGAAGGACGTGGCCGGTGTGAGGCTCCGATTCTAGAAACATCCTCCTATTAGCAGATGTGTGCGAGAGTAGCCTGCAGCCGTCCTCGCGATGCCTTTTTTGACTAACGCGTCACGGTCAGTGTCCAATTTACAAAGCCGTGGGGCAGTGCGGGGTGTGCAGCTTGGCCCATGCGCACGGCCGGGGCGACGTCTGGAAGGAGCAGCCGTCAGAAGGTACTATGATCCGAAAAGCGCGAGGTGGCTACTAGCAAGTGAGCCAAGAAAACGGGTCTATATTTGGGTAAACTTTCTACGCAGATATTTTTCAGTGATCAGAGTGCAGGACAGGGCAGAAACTTCGAACACACCTGATGTCTTTTTACTCATTAAGTATCTTGTTCCAGAATGACCGAGGTGCATGACTTCTCCACATACTGACTGTTCCACGTTCACAAAGCCAACAGCCCACACAGGCACGCGGCTCCCTGAGCTCATGTGACGTGGTTGGGGAACAGGAGATAAATAAAGGATCTTGCTGAAAACCAGAGTGGACTGGTAAAGTGGTCTGGGGGTGGAAAAATGGGTGACATGGGCAGGAACTCACAGGACTTGGAGGCTCTTGGTGTTTGGATCATGTTGCAGAGACAGGCGGGGCCCTAAACGTATGTGGTGAATAAAGCAAAGCATGGTTCTCAGATAACAGGCATGGGTGACAGCAGCAGCTGTGTGGAACATTCAGGAACTGTAGGTGCCACACTGGGCAAGGAACAAGGACCGTGGCTTCGCAAAGGGGGGCGTCCGGGACTCCGTGCCAGGAGCTCGCTCCCACCCAACCAGGGCATGGAGCCTCAGTTTTCTCCATGGTGGAGGTGGTGCCCAGCACTTACAGCAGTGATGGTCCCCTTTCTAATGCAGTGGTTCCGAGTCGGGGGCGGGGGGGGGGGGGGGAGAAGGGCGCATAAGGAAGAGGTGGAGAAACAGGAGGAAGCAGGTCCTAGTAGCTACATTAATATGTTTCCTTTTAGAGAGGGCGAGGTCAGGCGGGTGGCCCAGAGCCCCAGGCGCAGCCCGGCTGCCTGGCGTCCTCCCGGGAAGCCGGCCTCCAGCCCAGTCCTGGCTGGGCTCCCTCGGCGGGCGGAAGGGAAGGCACCCCCGCCCGGGACCGGGATGTCTCTCACCCTCCTGAAGTGTGCATCGCCAGCGAGGCAGTTGCTAACCTAATTGACACGCTCCCGCTGAAGATGCTCGAGGTGAGAAGTGGGCGTCGGCATGCCCACTGGCTTCACAAGAAGCCTGCCCCGGCTCCACGGCCAGCCTGCACAGGGTCACACCCGGGGTCTCCCAGCACCTGCTCGGTACCCCCTGCCTCACCCAGACTGTCTGGGTTCTGGGCACAGCGACAACACTTGTAAGATCACATCAAATGCCCTACAGCATATAGCTGGGGGAGGGGAGGGAGGGCGAGCCTAATCTGCCCATTCTTGACTTTGCAGGATACAATCAACCTGCTTTGAGAAATACTGATTGCTGCCTCCCCACCCCCAAGCAGTTCAGTTCTTTGTTCAAGGGGTGGGGCCAGGTCTCTGTATTTAACTCCTTTCCTGCCCTGATTCTAACAGGTAACTGGGGCCGGCTCATGAATGGCAAGGCCTTTGAAACCAGCCAGCTCCAGGTGAAAGGCGGGATGGTCACTCTGGGCAGGCCACCTAACTTGGGTCTCTAACAGATGGTCGCTATTTATTTCTATTTTTTATTAAAATTTTTAAAAATTTATTTTGAGAGAAAGAGCAAGCAGAGGAGGGGCAGAGTGAGAGGGGCAGAGAGAATCCCAAGCAGGCTCCACACTGTCACCACAGAGCCCAATGCAGGGTTCGAGATCATGGCTGGAGCCGAAATCGAGAGTCGGACGCTTAACCGACAGCCCCCCAGGAGCCTGGGATGGCCGCTATTTTCAAGATCCTCCTCCAGCACCACCTTGCTGAGCCTCTTGCACAATGTAACAAACAGTCCCTTCTCAGTTCTTGGGTTTCTAGGATCTGAACAGCTCCAGCCGTAGGACTGCGTTCAGCATCCACACCCGACCAGTCAGAGCCTTCCAGACCCTCGGCACTCAGGCACTGGGTCAGGGCTGGTGGCATGATCCAGGTTCTTCTACCAGCACCACTGAGAAAGAAAGGCCCCTTTTCATGAGATATGAGTCAGGATCTGGTGCAAAGAAAATCTGAGAGCTAAACCCACAGAGGAGAGCAGCTTCCGTCCACCCCGCAGGGGTCACCAGAGTCCTGGATAGAGTTTTCCTGGACTTGATGGTCACATGAGCCAGTAAACTCCCTTTCTGTGCTGAAGCCCAGTTTGAGTTGGGGCTGCTGTCCCTTGTCACCAGAAAGCCCTGCCCCACTCAGGTTCATTTACAAAATGGGCCGAATGCTTACTCTCATAGGCTTAAAGTGATGTTTGAATAAGATCACGTTGTCAAGCTCTGGGTGGATGGGAAGCGCTCCACACGTAGTGCTTAAATGGAAACATGAGAAGCAAAAGCTGAGTACAAAATGCTGTTTGCAAGGACCTTGGGGCCCTGCTGCCAGCCACCTCCCCCTGAGATTCACCACCCAGCTAAAGCTTGCTAACCAGATGTAAACACGGAGAGCGGGAAAGAATAAGGCCACATATTTTCGAGCTGCTGACAGATGGCTGTGAACATATCAAGCAGATTGGAGCTTTCCGTGCCGGGAGGCAGCACACACACGGACCGATTTACTCTCTGCCTCCTGGCCAGGCACACGCGTTGGTCCTGACTTCTGGTCGCCTACCCTTCCCCACAGTTCCCCTCTTCTGATGCATTCTCCACCCCGGATCAACTGTGAGCAGAGACAGTTGTGTGCATTTAATACAGAAAACAGAGGCTCAGAGCGGCAGCTACCGGGGACAGGGTCACGTGGCCAGCTGGGGGACGAGCCGGAATTAGACGAGAGGTACCAACACATGGTCTGGCAGTCTTTTCAACTCCCCTCCTACGTTCAGCTTTCATCTTCATCGCTGGCACGGGGACCGCCCCCCGCCGGAGATGCCATTTGCCCTCTTGGGACACTCACTGAACCCCCACTTTCTGATATGCCACCCGTTTCCTTAATTACCCTTTCCTCTCCGTTTCCAAGAAGGAGACACCGAGGTTCCAAGAAATAAAATAACTCGGCCCCGTTTCTACAGCAGTAAAGTTAAAGGGGTGTGAGCAGAGCCCCCTGCCCTGACAGCAAAGCCCACGTCCCTCCGTGGCCGCAGGAACCCCCTGGGGCTGGTTGGAGCAAAGGACCTAGGCAGTGCCTTGTCACCAGCACACAGGAGGTGGGGGCTAGCTTGGCCCCTCCCCCTCCTGTCCACGGGGCCTCCCCTGGGAGTGTGGGCCCAGCCTAGCAGGAAAGCAGGGCCGAGCATGGCATTGACGCTCTGCTGGGCCCTGGGCGCACACGGATAGCCAGCTCCTTGTTTCTAACAGGCTCCAGAAGCACCGTGGATCTCATTCCCAAGAGAAAGACAGCCGATTTCAGGTTCCGACGTTTAAAGTAAACAGAGAGGAAATGTCCTTTTTGTAATTTTAGCCCTGAAGCCCTTAAGCTTCCCATATTCAACAAACGCACTGAGAAAAGATCCAGAGTATCTTGTTTTCTCCTCCACCTTAGTCCACACATGTGACACCTGTCCTTCCCAGTGTTTTCGCAGGGGCCCCGGGGACTTGCGCCTCCCCGTGCCCTGCTTCTTCTCATCCATTCAGGAGCCAACAGACTCACTCCCCTGCTTCGGAGTTCCCCTTTGCCCCAGGATGTTAGCCTGAAGGCAGTGTTTGCAAGGCGGTCCAGTGGCCATAACCACAGCCACAGGCTTGGTGCCTCAAAACAACAGAACTTCATTCTCGCGCGCTTCTGGACGCCCACGTCTGAAATCTGTTTCGTGAGACCCAAATCAGCGCGTCCCCAGAGTGGCACCCCTTCCGGAGGCTCCAGGGCAGAATCCATCCCTCACCTCTCTGGGCGTCCCGTGGCCCCTGCGTTCCTCAACTTGTGACTGGGTCACTCCAGTCTCTGCCTCCGCATCACCTCCTCTCGGTCTGACTCGTCTTTCTCTGCCTCTCGGGTAATGGCACTGAGATAATCCAGAATGTTCTCTGCACCTCCAGATTCTTAAGCACACCAGCGCAACGTTTATCATATGAGGTAACGCAGGTGCCAGGGACGGGGAGGCAGTACGTTTTTGGAGCCACCACTGGCACAGCACGGAGTACGTCACACCCACTCACTGTGGGGTGTGCGGTGCTGGAGGGGGTGTGGAGGCTTGTCAGCTGTGGAAAGGACCGCCGTGGGGTTGGCACTCGAGGCAGACATGGAACGGGTGAAGCAGCCAGGCTTCACGTGCTCCCGCTGTCAGTGACGAGAGCCGGTGCGCCTAGATCCTTCCCTCCAGCGGGGACACAGTGTGATTAGGCTCAACCGCCCCCTGGGGACTGGAGGTCCTTTCCCAGCAGGAATCTGATTGCCCCTTTTAATCAGTCCACGGGAACTTGATCCTTAAGGTTCAAGATGCAGATGCTGGGCCACCGGGCGCGGACGGACCCAAAACAGCCCCTGGCACCCCTTCCTCATGCTGGTTCACTGCTCCCATAAGGCTGTTGTCCAGGATGCCCGGGGCACTCGAGTGTCACCTGTAAACTGAGGCAGGGCAGGCGTTCCAACAGAAGGGCCCCCACTCTGGGGAGCCTTGAGTCCAGAGGCCAGTTGTGAGGGTGAAGTCCTCATAGCCAGCGGGAACTGCAGCATCAAACAGGAAGACGAGGGAGGGGTTAAGTGCCCCTCTTGCAGGAGCCTCGGGGCCACAGTCACCATCAAGGCTGCTGCTGAGGTTCCTGAGCTGAGCTTAGGGCCAGAGAAGCAAAAGGAAGGGGCGTACCATGTTTACGGACTTCAGCTTTTCTGGATTCGTCCCCGGGGGGATGAGACTTGGTGAGTGGGTGGGGGGTCCTTTCGCATACACAAGGGGGTAGGAATCGGACACTCCCATCTCAGTGGAGCGTGGAAGAAGGCTCTCAGCACAAATGACTTTATGGAGCTGTCTTCAGTCTGGTGCTGGGGGCGGGTGCTGGGGGGCACTGGCTCAGGGCAGGTTGGACCGTGTGCCGAAGCGACCACAGCTGGGAGCCAGAGGGCTGGGCCAGGGTGACGGTGAGCCGTTCAAGTCCTCAGCAGTGGGAGGCCGCCCTCCAAACCAACCCCCAGCTCCCGGACAAGAATAAAGGTGAGGGGGCTGCCCCTTTCCCCCTCTCTTGCTGCCTCCTGCCACCACCCTCCCTTCTCAGCTCCAGGACAGGTATCCTAGGTCCAGGACATGACCATCCAGGGACCCTCCCAGCTTCCTTCATGGTGCTACCCGTCCTCCACCTCCACCTGATGGGTCTCTTCAAACTGCAGGGACAAGGTTTCACTGGTGTCCACACACACCTCCGTCACAGGCCTCCCAGAGAAACAGGCCAGGTGCGGCCAGGAAGGCTGGGGGCTTGGGGCCATTTGGGTGGACATCCACTTCCAGAAGAGGGAGGCACCTGGGTGGCTGGAGTAAGAAGTGGGGACCCAGCTGGCTATCAATGTCAGGCTCTGGAAGCCATAGGAAACACTGAGGGACTGATCACAGGGTCTTCCTCAGTGGTCCAGCCGGCCCTCCAAGGTGGGAAAGGGGGTGCCCGGGGTCCGAGACTGCAGCTGTGTCTGGCATGGGGCTAAAAAGCAGTGCCAAAGCAGTAAGGAACCTGGCTTGGTGGATGGGATGTTGGCATAAGGGTGTCTCAATTATCTACCATCATGTAATACATGACCCCCAGGTTCAGAACCACATGTTTATTAGGTCACATGCTTTTGGAAGGCTGGGAATTCAGAAGCAACTTGGCTTGCTGGTTCCTGTTCAGTTTCTCCTGAGGCTGCTCTCATCTGACAGCTTGACCGGTGCTGGAGCGAGAAGGTCACTCACACGGCTGTGGGCAGGAGCCCCTCACCACGATGGCTGCTTGAACATCAGCTCGCCCCACATGAGGTGAGGTGGCACACGGAAGCTGCCGTGTGTGGTGTAAGCTGCTCCCAGAAGTCACGCTGTCGTCCTCACCATGTTCTGTTCGTCAGAGAGGGATCACTAGGCACAGCTGGCACTCAGGGGAGGAGGGTCAGGCCCCTCGTTTGTAGCGAAGAATCTGCAGGCGTGTTTTGAAACGACCGCTGTGTGTGAGTCTCACGCTCTCCACATGACTGTTTAGACCTACTCTGGGGGTAGGCTCTGAAGGGGGAGCATCTGACTGCCTTGAGCATGGATTCTCAGGAGCAGAGGCATTTTGTATTAAGAGTGTTTTGAGGCTTAATGGCAGCCCTGGGAACGCAGAAGGGGACAGAGGCTTGTGAGCGCAAACCCGGCAAGATTCAGGTCTGCAGACAGCCAAGCGATCTGCCCATGAAACAGATCCGGTTTGGAAGAGCACTTGAACTCGGGCAGTTAGCAGAGCTGCGAGAGGAGGCAGATGACAATGGGTTCTGGGCTCCAACATGACAGGTTGCAATGTCCTTGAGCTCCAATCAGGGGCCCTCGGAATTCTGGAGTCCCAGTGAGCCAAAGGCAAAGTATGGCTGTCTCAGAATACCCCACAGCAGGAAAGGACTGGGTGGTGTGTCTGTCTGTCATGGGAAGTTCCTTGACAGGCTGGCACTGAGGCTCGTGATGAATTTGTTCTTGGAGAATTTACCAGAGCGGCAGGACAGTGCCTGTCTCCCCTGGCTTGGGCAGTGACCCTCCTCCAGCTGGAAACGGGACCCTCGTAGGCCGGCCAGAGGCAGCAGGGACCAGGGAGAGGTGGAAGGAAGGGTGGCTGGGCCTGGTGTCCTGGGCCAGCCACGTGGACACTGGGGTGGTGGCTGTGGGCAGTCACCCTCACGGACAGACCCTTCTGAAGTGCGCCCACACTCACCTGCCTGCACCGGATCAGGCTTGACAAACCGCGTTTGTGCCAAATGGATCCACACACGTGCACACACACACACACACACACACACACACTCATAAAATATCTTAACTTTAACTTTCTCACTAGAGAAACTTACAACTCAATGGCATTTCTGGCTGTTTTATTTGTAGTCCTCGGCAACTGGTTTCAAGAAAAAGACACTGTCACAAACATTAGGCACTTGTTTACCGACACGAGACTATTAACACTGCAGTTTCCAAATGGAAATCACAGGTACTTGCAGTAGACGGTTCAGACCCTGGGAAGTATTTCCTCCTGTGGTCTGCACCGCATCATCGTACACTTTCTGCCTGGAACACTGGCCCGGGAACGCGGCCACCGCTGGAAAGCACAGCTTTGCTTCTGCCCCATTTTGGAAACTCCTGTTTGAGGACCATCACTGGAGAGGGGCCGGCTGCACGGCCCACCTCGCACCAGAGGTGCACAGCCCAGTGTGCCGTCACCCGGTCCCCAGGTTCGGCACCCCGGGGCTCACAGTTGCCTCGGAGCCCCGGGCTCCCTTCCACGTTATCAAGATTTGCCCCCACTGTGGGTGTTCCAAAGAGCAGAACAGAACTCCTGGGTCTGAACAGTTCTAGAAAAAGCAAACAAGGTGGCTTCACATCCTGCCTGCCTCCCCGCACTGAGTGACCTCCCAGACACCCACCCGTGGTGTGGGGGGTTCCGTCCGCTTGCTAACCGATCCCGCCTCCTGCAGCCCTGCCTCACACTGCCCCTGGGACTCAGGACAAGAGAGTTCTAGAGACAGTGTTCATGGTACCAGTTAGGGCCCTGCGGGATGGCAGCAAGAAATGCTGGTGCCTCAGACCCCATGGGGCAGGGCAACAACCCAGACCTGCCCCTTTGGTAGAAGGAGCCAAGGCGCCCAGCCTGGCCCCAACCCAGCCGATGTAGTCAAGCCCTTTCTCACGCTGACCTGAAGAACTACCCGCCCAAACCCCAATCTGCAAAAGGAGTAACACACACACACATCATCATGTTCCTGTCGAGGGGACTAGTCAAGAAAACTAGGGCATGGGGACTTTGAAGAAGGCAGAGCTTCCTTTGCTGCCGTTCGACTTGCTCGTGCTCTCCTGGGGTAATGAACTTCCCACCGCGGCCAGGCTCAAAGCAGGTTCACCCCGTGCTTCAGCAGCTTCTGCTTGGCTTTGCCCGGGAGGCTGAAGGCGCCGTCCTGTGGATTCGGGAAGCCAGAGCTCCGCGCTGCCGCCGCCAGCTGCTGGAAATAGGTTTCCTGGACAGGGCTGCAGCAGGCATACACAGCTGTGGAGGCATTTCTGCGGGGGGAGAAAGAAGACACGGTCCCAGGCTGCCTGGGCACACCCCTGACCCCACACACAGACCTCGAGAGGTGCTCGGCAGCGGCCCAATGATGCCAACTGCTGGGGGTGCGGCCACCGTCGTTCAGGGCTCAACCTGCACACTCGAGTTCCAGGCACCAAGAGCCATCTTTCCTTCCCTTCGACTCCCTGGAGGCTGGCGCCATCTGTGGCGGGAGCGTCCGTGGTGGCCACCGCCACAGAGCCTGAGGTTACGAGGTTCGGTTGACGGCGTAGCGGGCAGCCGGCTTAGTCCTCGCCCAGCCATACGCAGCAGAGGCGCCAGGACCTGGAGGCGCAGGGCTGGGCGATGCCGCCCAGCTGCCAGGCACTGACAGCGGCCACGGAAGGCGGCTGGGTGGGCGGGGGCAGTGAGGGCAGAGGATGGGCTACGACATCAAGTGACAGGAAACCTGTCACAGAAGCAGAGGGAGGGATGAGGGGCCCGTGCAAAGGAGGACCCCCTAGGGAGGAAGTGATTCCGGGACCAGGCATCCACCTGGCTCCCTGGTCTTTCCTATCTCAGACTATTTGCCCGCTGGGCCTCAGTTTCCCCAAGTCTAGTAAACGTGAGTAGAGTCAGGGACCACTGGGCTCTCTGCTCCCAGGGGAGGTCGGAGGAGGATCCCGTCTTCCTCCAGCTTCTCCCTCTGGGACCTCAAGGGGCCAGAAGGGTGCAAGTGTTTTGTGGCACCCGCCGGACCGCGGGGTGAGAGGTGGGCAAGTCGTCCCAGGCACACAGGGGGGCACCGCGGCCTGGTGGCTGCCAGCACGGAGCTGGGCTCACATGCCCCTGACCCCAGCCCCATGGCTTCCTAGCCGGGTGCGCCTGGCTAAGTCACTCCTCCTGAGTCCCGGCTGTAAGTCCAGATCTGTAAAATGGATCTGACAACAGTGAATTCCATCACTGAGATTTTTTTTTAAGAGACTAACTGAGTAAAATACACAGAAGTTGCTTAGGACATGGTGAGTGGTATTGTTTCTGTTACTGTTAAAATAAGCCACGTACCCCGCAAGACGCCACTTGGGGCTCGAAGGAAGGTGAAGGACTGAAGGGCCACCATGTGGTTCATACGTCCCACACCAATGTCTGACTCATTTCCATCCCTCTCAAAAGGGACCCTCCCCCCCACACCCCGACACAAGTGGCTGTGGTCCCCAAACCAGTGACTGTAGATGTGCCTCTACGTTGCCTGCTTGAGGAAGCTTTGACTTAAGGCCAGAGAAGGCACACTTACAGAGGGAGATGCAGAAATACCGTCTGGAGGCGGCAGAAACGGCCAGCACCCCATGTACAGGGCATTAGCACCATCGCCATGACGCCCAAGGCCCCAGGGTGCGTCTGTGGGAGTCCAGAGGCCACGCCCCCCCCCGCACCACTCTGCCTGGCCCTGAACTGGAAATACGGGGACAGAATGTGCACTTCAGAGTCAGAGAGACCTGGGTTCAAATCCTGGCTCTGTCCCTGAATCAGAATGTGACCTGGGACAAGAGGCTTATCCTTTTTGAGCTTCAGCATCCGCGTCTGTTTGATGAAAAGGGAAGAACGCACTGGCCCAAATCGGGGCAAGGACTAGGTAGAATCGAGACACACAGTGGACCCTCCCCTTCTGCCCTCCACTTGCCTTGTTTCTCGTACCGGCTTCATGAGAGAAGCATGTAGGGAGAGAGAGTAGAGTTGGTTAAACACTACAAACCATGATGGTGATTTATGGAGCTGTACCTCCCGGCATGGAGGTGGGTAGGATTTAGGATAAAATGAAAACAGGAAGTTGTACAACAGTATGTTAGTGTGATCCTGTTTTCTAGAAGAAAAGCTACTAACATAATGAAAACATTGACCATCTGTATTTTATGAGCAAAACAGAAACCCCAAACAACAACAAAGCCTGGGGTAAGAGACGCCAAATGATGAGCTGGGGGGATCTTGCGGGGTGTGTGGCAGGTGAGGGGAGGCGAACGTTTCACCTCGCGGATCAGGGCCAGAGCACTGTGCTGCCAGCACGGGACGCACGTCGGATGGCAGCAGAGGACTGGGGCATCGCTGCGGGCAAGGGACAGAGGCCCCTGTTCCGGCAAGGCAGCAGGGACCTTAGCTGTCCCTGCTGTTGCAGCCTTGTGTCCAAAGCCCGTCCGAGCCCCAGGAGAGGACCCAGAAAATACAGGACACAGGAAAGCATGACAGGAGGTGATGGCGGGCAGGGGAGGAGGCCTTAAAGAGAAGCACTGGAATGTTCCTCATTGCGTTATGAGTAAGGCTGTGGACCCGGAGCCCTGGGAAGGCCACTCTGGGTGCAGGACTTCAAGAGGGACCCCGGGGAGCGCTCACCTGACGGTCATCTCATACAGCGCAGGCAGCCGGGCAAAGTCCGAGTGCATGAGGCTGACGGCCCGGAGGAAGCGGCGGTCCTGGGTGGCGGCCACCTGTGGCACGTTCACTTGCGGAAGAGGACAAAGGAGGTGTGGCATTGGACGCCTTCCCTGACCACCCCGCCCCTGGTGCTGAAAACTGGGAGAGCGAGGGGCCCGCGGCGGTGGGCACAGGCCCCCTGCACTGCTGCTGTGCGACAGAGCGCACGCTGTCCCTGCGAGCGCCCCGCACTGGGTTCCTGCCCGTGGATCCCGCGGTGCTGAGGCAGGCCTCGTCACAGATATTTGAACATGTGTGTGCTGCTCTCCAAATGTTGGAGAAACAACCAAAAAAAGACAAATGAGTAAGGAAGTGTTTGCCAAGCGAATCCTAAACTCCGTGGGAGCTGGCGCCAAGCGCGAAAGCAGCCTCTTCACTGCGGGGACCACAACGCCGGGCAGAGCACCAACCGCAGGGCGCCGGCCCCCGGGCGCGAACCCCCGCCGCCCCGGCCCCGCGCGCCTCTCCTTACTGGTCAGCACGTGCTGGACGCGGTCATAGTGCGTGAAGTTGTAGGTCCTGCTGGGGAAGGCAGAGGTGTCCTTGGGCAGTGTTTCCTTCAGGTGGACCTCCAGCCCGTTCAGGGACGCCAGGCTGCTGTGGTACTGAGGGGGGCGGCAGGCACTTAGGGACTCGTGCTCCAGAGATCCCAGTGGCCACCTGATTTTGCAAAAAGGACCCTCGGTGCGCCGGGGCGGGGGTTCAGGCGGTTAAGTACGCGACTGTTGGTTTCCGCTCGCGGCAGGGTCTCATGGTTCGGGAATTCGAGCCCAGAGTCAGGCTCTGTGTGGAGCACGTGGAACCTGCTTGGGACTCTCTCTCTCCCTCTCTCTCTGATCCTCCCTCACGTGTACACGTGGGCATGCACACTCTTTTCTCTCAAAACAAATAAAAATAAAGACTCTGACCAGTGTTTTTACCAGTTTTCAGAGAAGTATTAACTCTTGCCCGTATGTTCTGACGCTTTCCTAAGACGGTAGAAAAGTCAGAAAACAGAGGTGAACAGAAAAGCTGAAAAGGAAAAGAGCAAAGGAAAATGGTCCATAATCTGACTGTGCGGTAGTCGCCACTGCCGGCCCCCTGGCACATCTTCTGGCCATGATGTTCCCTCCCAGGCACACGTTTTCACAGCCCAAGCAGCTGGGCCCACCCCCCGTGCTGACCCCAGGAGCCTGGGCCGAGAAGTCCCCCACTGTCGGCACTGAGCTCACTGCTCTCCGGTGCTGCTCGAATCGCACCAACCACGCACTCTTCTTGGAAGGACTGGAAAGCAGGGGTCAGATGGACTTCTGTGCTCTGTGGTTCAGGGGAGGGATCTGGCTGAGGAAGGCTGGCCGGGAGGGGAGGCCCACACACCTATATTTTAAAACCACCTCCCAGGACCAGTCATGTGCAGTACAGCTGAGAACACAGGACTACGCCATTTTGCAAGACTCTTTCTTCATAGAATAAACATGGGGTCAAACCATACATGACAGTTGACACGGGTTTTATGACTTCATGATACTGCACCATGTTCTTCGTCCTTAAACTATGCTCTCGCAGCGTCAAACGTCCTTCTCTAGCGGCTGTATGGTATTCTTTGAGCTCCGCTTTGGACCTGACCAAGTACATTGGTTACGGCCCGAGGGACTCGCTCTGAAGCAGGGCCCCCTCCGGCCCCTGTCCTGAGGTTGCTTTGGCAGCGAAAAGGCCGCCGTCCCCGAGAAGCAGGCGGCTCTTTGTGGCCAGATGATCAGGAGCAAGTTACTGAATTTTCTATGTCTCATTTTTTTTCCCATGATGATCAGGAGCAAGTTACTGAATTTTCTATGTCTCATTTTTTTTTCCATCTGCAAAATGGGATGACGACAGGGCTACTGAGTGCATTAAGTGAACATAACACACGCAAAGGTCCACTGTAAGCTCTGAGAGTGCTACCCCGGGGGAAGGCATTTTTAGAGTAAAGAAAACGAAAATTATCGTCAAAGAAGAGGGATCTTTTTAACGAGCATGTAGGACTTGACTGTGGACTGTTACTTGACAGCCATGTAGAAAAATGAGCTCGCGTGAAAAGTACAGAGAGGCACAGAGAATGCTTCAGGGGTGCAGGCCGAGAAGTGTCCTTTCTGGTAGCGTACTGGGCCGGGGTTAGTTCTCTCTGGGTGTGTCAGAAGTGATTGCCAGAGGCAGTACATGTGCACACAAAGGTTCTCTGTGCGTGTTCATCTTTAGATCCCAGCGCCCAGCACAGCGCCAGGCCCCTCGTGGGTGTGCAGTACACAGCAACACAGTGAAGAGGCAAAGGAGCAAATCCAATCCCAAGCACACCCACTTACGGGCTGTCTGGTTTCAAGAGAGAGGCACAGTGAGGAGTCAAAGGACGTACGCTCAGGGAAGACAAGCTGGGTATCTCCTGGTCAGGTCATCGCTGTAGCATAAGAGACAGGGCCCTTCCCCGAGGCTAATGAGCCTGTCTGAAAGGATGTGTGCGCACATCAGACCGTGGCCTCGCTGGAAGTTTCTGGGCCTCAGGAACCTCGTAACAGTCATCCCTTCCATCTGGAGCCCAAAGGAAGGGATGGATAGTGGGGACAGAGAGTGAGGTGTGCTAAAACCCAAATTTTCCCTGTGGGCACTGAACTCTGCCTCTGGAACCTTCTGCCCAACTTGTACTCAGGATAAAATCACATAAACATAAATCTATATTCACAAGACGTTGTGTCAGATGACACACAATTTTTCACTGGGAACCAACGCCGTCATCTGTACAAGGGGTCAGCAAAGCATGGCCAGTGGGGCAAATCCAGCCAGTTGCCTGTTATCATACAGCCGGAGAGCTGAGAATAATTTTTTCAATTTTATACGGTGAGGAAAAAAAAAATCAAAATAATAATATTGTGACATGAAAATTGTATGAAGTTCCCATTCTCCTATCCACGAGTAAGGTCTTATTGGAACACAGCCACTGCGTTTATATACGTGTTGTCTGTGGCTGTTATTGTATTACAAGAGCAGAGCTGAGTAACTGTACGAAGCTGACAATATGTGCTAGGTCTTCCTTTACATTCCAAGTTTGCCAACCCCTGATAGACGTGAGCACACACGTGATCCCACAAGAGCCCTGGGATCCACGGAGCTGGATCCACGCGAGCACACATGTGATCCCACGGGAGCCCTGGGATGCATGGAGCTGGGCTGATTCCTGGACCCTCCAGCTTCTAACCCACAGGGAAGCAAGGGCTTGAATGTCAGCGTGTCCCAAAATGTGCAGAAGAAATGATGCAACAACACACTTTCACCCAATGCACTAGCGTCTCGGGGACAGGTGCGGTCTCATGACGTGTGTTACGCTAACTCCCTGGCACTAACTCACGCCTGGTCTACTGTACACACACAGCCCAAAGACCTGCTGATGAATAAGGTGAATAAGTGACCTGATCACTGTACTTGAAGGTCAGTGAGATTATCCTGGGTTTTGAGGAGCAAACTATCAGTGGCTCTATGCTGCCCCCTGGTGTGCGTATCCTCCGTCCTCTCTGGACCATTCCAACCTCTCCTAGCTGCTCCCCCTACCCTGCTTTCCACCAGCTCCCGACCCCCCGCATAGGCAAACATAAAGAGGTGGCGGTTCATCTGCTGAAAGATGGGATGGCAAGGGACATGAGGATGACCTGCTGGTGAGTACCACGATCCAGGGGCGCTTTCAAAGGGGTCGTGGGGTGGGGGGCTAGGCTTGCTGTCACATCTGAACTGTAGTTTACCATTCTTGAGGGACTGGTTTATCTAGACAGCAAAAGAGGGTCTGGAGGGAAATCTGGTCAAGGGTTTTGTATGCAGGCCCAGGATGAACAGGCAATAAAAGATCTCTCCCAATTGTATACGGGCAGCCTTTGGGCCTGATCAACCAAACCCGCTCTCAAAACAGCAAGCTGATCAAAGTTTGTTATTACCGACTCTTTTTTATAAAAGATGAGGTTTTTTTCTTCTTCGTTAAACTGCCTCTCTTTCCTGCCCCACCCCCACCCCCGTCTCTTTCTCCTTCACATGAAACCCCACAGAGGCCGCCATCCTGACTGGATGAACTGTGTATGATAAACCAAGTCAGATCACTCCGGGGTCAGATCAGGAGGGAGACCAGACAGGAGGGGGCAGGGAGGCAATGAGCCAACAAAAATTCCGGACCCTCCAATTCCATGGGGTCTCTCAGTGAGGCTGCTTTCTTACTGGTAACACGGGAGTTACAGTGCCTGCCCCCAGCGCGGTCCCCAGGCTTGGCTGAAGTAGCAGATGTAAGGGCTTTAGCAAACAGTGAACGCAGAATACATTTTAATTTACTTGCTCAGCAGCAAGTCTGTGCCATTTTTTCTTTTTTCTTTTTTTGGTGGGGGGAAGGTAAAGATATCATATCCACTTCACTGCATCTGAATGCCTGGCCTTCAAAACAACCTGTCTCCAGCTTGGCACAGAGCAGAAGAGGCCATGAAAACCAAGGCGTCGGGGAGATGATACACACGGAGCCAGGACCACGGTACTCGTGTGTCGGAAGGAGATGGTGAGGAAGGAGATGGTGAAGCGGAAATGGTGAAGCGCTCAGAGCTGCAGGGAAGGAGGGGGTGGAAGCGAACAGGCAGCCCCTGGGTGAGGCCCAGTCTGTGGAGAGTGGAGATAAGCCAGGCCGGGCTGGAGGCTCTGCTTTAGAGGAAGCTGCCTTCCCTCCCACTCTTGCTCCAGGGTGACTGCTCACTTACAGAGGGTCACCAGCCCTGCATGCTAATAAGATCAGCCTAGAATAATATAGATTTAAGAACAAAAACAAGGCAAGCCCCAGGACACCATTTGCCCTGCAGCAATTTCAACCCACTGTTCCTCCTGTTACCACTTCTCTGCCAAAAGGCAAGGCTGTTACTATAGCAACCGGACCTCCAGCAGGGCCTGAGCTCCTGGCAGGTGAGTTCCCTGCTCCCAGCCCCGAAGGGCTGGAACCCTTGAAGGGGAGCCTTCCAGAGCCGGTTGCACATCAGATGCCTGAGCCTCTCAGAGGAGCTCCAGATCACCGGGGCTCAGTGCAGGGAGACTACGGGCTCAGGAACACTCCTCACCCAGGCCGGGACCCCTGTAGAAACAGACTCCTGCCAAGGGACACAGGACCGGCAGCTACCCAGGCTGGGGAGTGAGGAGCCAGGGGGCACATGACGCATGCTGTGCTGATGAGTGCATCGTATCCCTGCAGTCTGGGGGGCTGGAGGAGGCAGGGAAGGGCCAGAGAACAGACTCCTGCTGACCCACTCCCCCCACAACCTAGGGCTAGGCACCAACCTCATCCCTAGCAAGTAAAGCGGGACTTGAGCACAAAGTCACGCGGTGCCTGCTCGGGGAGTGGAGCGCCTTCCCTGCCTGTCCCCCCCTCCCTGCACACAGGTCCCTGCACATTCACCACATCCCCCCCAAGGTCCCCTCCCTGCACACAGGTCCCTGCACACTCACCACCTCCTCGACGGCTGCGTGGTCACCCAGCAGCGGCTCCTCGGCCAGCAGCAACAGCACCAGTCCATTGACGCTGTGGGTGTAGAGGGTCATGGGCACCAACCCCTGGCGGGACGTCAGGTCTGGCCTCGGGTCACCTGTGTCTGTGGAGGGATCACCGTCCTGAGACCCTGCTGGGTCCGAGCTGCCAGGTGCAGAGAGGCTGTGATGAGCCCCAGCACGCTGCTCCACGCAGTGTTCAGCCCCGGGGAGCGTGGCTCCGCTCCACCTCAAGTCTACGCAAGGCCATGACCTGAGTCTGCTCGTTCTTCCAGGGAGGCGGTCTTCCCGGGGAGGGGGCGCTGGGCTGCTGCGCCCTGGATGGTGACTGTGCGGCTCTAGGGCTCCGTGTCGGGGGAGCGCGTCTGGAGTGGACAGCGAGGAGAGGCTGCCGAGGCCCGTGCCTGCAGGCAGGGCACCAGGCGGCTTGGGCTCCAGGAGGCCGGAGTCACTGGCACACTCCTCTGAGCAAGGACTGCCACCATCTAGGATGCACGTGCTCGGGAGGGCAAAGGAATTCGGGCACCACCCTGCATCCCGAGCTTCTGGAATGTGGATTTCAGACAAGTCCTGTTCCTCCTCTTCCCAGGGCGGACGAGGCTTCCTGGCCGGGGAGCGGTGGACACCAGGACCCCAGGCCCTGGCTGGGCTCTGCTGTGTCACGGGCTTGATGTGCCCCAGGGCACAGCCAGGCAAGTGCCTGCTCTCCCCCTTGCCATCTGGCTGTGCTGCATCAGGACCCGTAGGCTCAGGCGTGGTTGCCAACGTCCAGGCTGCAGACTCCAGGCGGCTGGTGGCGTTTTCCGTGGGGGCAGATGTGCTCCAACGGCGTGGAGGGTGCTGGCCTGAGTACTCCTGGGGTCCAGCTGGCAGGGCAGCAGAGCTAGCAAAGCAGACAGACGTGAGGGAGGGGCACCGACTAAGTGCAGGACAGGTGCCCTTCCTGGGGGTGGGTAGATGGGAGCACAGCTTCTCCAAACAGGGCGCTCGGGGACAAGCAGGTGCCCGGCCACAGAGCCCGAGAGGCCCTCGGGGTCAAACCACAGGAGTAAAACTAAGGTGACTTCCGGCCCTCAGGGCTTCAAGCAGCGCTAGCAAATCACCTAGTAGCAATGGCAGGGCCCCCGCGGAGTGAGAGCCACCCCAATCGGGAAGCCTACTCGAAGCCGGGCCTTATGCTGGATGCTGTGTAGATGCTATTTCCGGTTTTGATGCCGAACCCGTGAAGCAGGTTATTACTGGGTCTGATTTACAGCCAGGGAATGGACTTGGCCAAGGTCACACAGCTGACAGGCGACAGATCTGGGACCTGAAACCCACACCCGTCTCACGAGGCCAGCTGCCTGATCTCTACACGCTCCTGTCCCAGTGCCCCTCCCATAGCAGAGTGTGGGGAAGACAAAAGGCTGGCCCGTTTTACCTGGCGGCCTCCTCCGTCGGGAACTCATGGAGACTGACAGCTTCCTCTTCGGTCAGGAACACAGGCCTGATCTGGACGTTTGGGGGGAAGGCCGCTCCTACAATCACAAAGCAATACGGACAGGGCTCAGCTGTGGGCCAGGGAGACAAAGGGACAGGGGCTACTCTTGGGAGGACCCATCCAGACTACATGCCACCCCGGAGAGCTGTCCCCCATCCCCTCCTCAGCCCAGAGCAGGAGTCACAGAACAGCAGCTCGGTTCTGTGCCCGGTGGGGAAGGAGCCCTCATGGAAACTTTACTCCTCGCTGTGGATAAAGGAGACTCTGGGGGAAGAAAATCTAGTGGTGCTTAACACAGCAACAAAAACAGAATAAAAGCTGGAAGAAGGTTCTTCCAACTGACAGAAGAGATCTGCTCCAACCTGTGCTTCAAACTAAAACAGAAGCACCCTCTCGGGGATGACCCCACATACTGCAGAAGGTCCCTCCAACAGCTGCCATTTCTCTTGGTCTCCCCTAGGCACCTTCCCATGGACCTGCTGGGGGACTCTCCTCAGAACGTGTGAGCGAGCAGCTGAAGACAGGGATTGAAAATGTACGCCTAGAGTCGGGAGCTTCACGGCTACGACTCTGATGGGTAACTTTGCTCTTAAAGCTCTAGTCTGCTTTCCTAACCTGTGAGTGCAGGAAGTAACGCACGGGGCTGCCGGGCCTTTCCCGTGACTTGTGCAGGGACGGGCGGCACAAAAGGCTGGCTTCCAAGAGGTGGTGGCGCCTTGCTACTTACCACGTGCCCCCAGGTCACCCCCTCCTGCAGGTGGGCTCTGAAAATAAACACACGCAGAAGGTGGCTGCGGGTACCGCCTCCTCCTCCGGGACCCAGTTGTCGGCACAGCGTGGGGCCATCTGTTGGCCCAGAGCGCTGGGCCCGGCCACGCCGGCGGCAGAACAGATGGCACAGAAGCCCCCCCGCAAGCTACTCGCTCGCCTGCACACTGCGGTCAGGCGAGAACCCGTGTCTCCCTGGGCCACCGCTGCCCACAAACGCACTCGGGCTTCACGGTCAGATCCGTGTCCCTCCTCCAGGAATAAGAGCGGGGTCTCCTGGGCCTCTCGCACCGCGGGAGAACTCAACAGCCACGGCGTGCCCACACCTGCCATGGCACCGGCGTGGAACGCACACACACCTTCCCACGTGACACATACGGGCACATCCAGGGCCCCGTGATAAAGGACGTGACGACCTGAGCCACATGCTGCACTCAGTCTCCCTTATTTGTTCCGATTCACAGTTGAGGTGAGAAACCTCATTTTTTCCCTCCAACACTGGGGATTTTCTCTAAAGAGCTTTCCAAATGTTTCACCTGAAGGTTCCAAACTAACCCCGCCAAAACAAAACAACAAAAACTCTTCCGACCTGTATGGCTTTCGCTCCTGCGAAACGATGTGGCTCTCTCTCTTTCGTAGCAGCTCTTTAAAATTCTCCTGTTTCAGGTTACACAACCGTACTCGAGATGAAAACGATGCCCCACCCCCACCCCGATCACAGAGAATTCCCTCGCCCACAAGCTAATACTATTAATCTTGGGCATGTTTTCCTTTAAGATTATGCATTTTTTAAGAACACTGAAACCACAGCATACAAATTCTATTTTCCTGCGTAAGAGAGTAACGCTGTGGACAGAGCACCCCAGCCAGGAGGGTGGGCTTTACGGTACCTGGTCCCGAGGTGCAGCTGGACGGATCAGGACCTTGGCCGTGAGCGAGGGTGGGAGCTGGGTGCTAACGATCCTGGGTCACAGGAGCAAGAACAAAAACAAGGACCTCGTGAGACAAGATACACCAGGGGACTTGTAACCCACGTGGGTGGGGGTTGGGGGACACAGCCGGGACGGCGGGGGGTGGGGGTGTCTGTAGGCAAAGCCGTTATGGACAGCCTCTGGCCACTCCTACCAAACTTGAGAATGTGCAAACCCTTTGACCTGCCTTGTACCAAGATGCACGCTTAAGAGTATTCATTACTGGCTCCATCTGTTAGGTGACCAACACTTGATTTCGGTTCTGGTCATGATCTCACAGTTCATGAGTTGGAGCCCCGCATCGGACTCCGTGGACTGCTTTGGGGTTCTGTCTCCCTGTCTCTCTGCCTCTCCCATTTGCTCTCTAAATCTCTCTCAAAATAGGGGTGCGTGAGTGGCTCAGTCCATTAAGTGTCTGACTTCAGCTCAGGTCATGATCTCATGGTTCATGGGTTCAAGCCCTGTGTTGGGGTCTGTGCTGACAGTTAGCTCAGAGCCTGGAGCCTGCTTTGGATTCTGTATCTCCCTCTCTCTCTCTGCCCCTCCCACACTCACACTCGCTCTCTCTCAAAAATAAACATTAAAAAAAATTTTTTTATAAAGAGCCATCATAACGAGAAAAAGAGAGCCTGAGGCACACTGGAAAGCAGGGCCTGCACTCCATCTGTCCACACCTGCCCTCGCTTTTCATTCTCCACAAACGCTGCTTCCCAGTAGAGAAAATTCAGCAAGCAACCCGTCCGAGGCCAGGCCTGGAAACCCAGCAGCCGTCAGGCCCCCAGACCTCCTCCAGGCACACGTTCATCCGGTCTGCAGAAAGCTCTGGACGCAAGAAGCGGCCATCTGTGAGGAGTGTGGCCTCGGTCCACGTGTGGAGGGACCACTGGGCTCGCTCCGATGCCCTCAACCACATGAAGAGATGTGGGGAGGTCGCAGAAGTAGGCTGAGGCCGAGGCCGGAGGCGAGGAGAAGCAGCGAGGCTGCCGCAAGGGCAGCAGGGCCCGGGCAGTGGGAGGGGCCATGGCAGGCTCCCACCGCTCGCACCCCCAGTGCTGGCCACCATGTTAGTGCTGCAGACCGATGACTATAAAGGCCCACCCCATCCTGAGGCTTAGTGGATCCTGCTAAAATGTGCCTTTTACGTGTCCTGGACACGGTTCCCAATTCCCCGGCTGGGCCGAGAGACAGGCATGTGCCCTAAGTCAAATCTCGGCTCACGGACGTTCGCCGGAGCGGCCCCCTCGGCACAGGCCGGAGATGGAGGAGGCCAGACGGCTCTTGTTTGGGGGCAGGGGTGCAGGGGACGCCAGTGTCACTCACAGTCCCTTGTGGAGGATGCAGCCGGCCAGGACGTGCGGCGAGCGCTGGCAGGTCTGCAGGATGAGGGCTGCCTTCAGCAACAGCAGGGGCTCCACCTGGCGGGGAGGGCGCACACCCCAATCAGCGTGCTCGCCCGCGGCAGGGGTGGCGAGGGCGTGGGGCCATACAGGACGGGCGGACAGGCCCGAGCCCAGAACTGGGGAGGGGACAACGTGCCACATGGTAAAATCGTGTCGCGTCTTGGGTCTGGGTGCCAGCTCCCCATACCTGGAGGCTCGGCCAGTGCCAAATGCCCAGTTCTGGGAACGAGGGGGCTTCCGCAGCAGCAGGGAGCTGAGGCCACCACAGCACGTGGCCACTCGCAGGGACGAAGTAGGTCTCGTCTCGGGAGGGTTATGGACGCCACCACCAGGAGGCAGCGGGAGAGGGGAGCCTACCCCTCAAACACCCGGCACGGCACCAGGTAAGGCCACGCACCCCCTGCTCTCCCCTCCCTCTCAAGCACAAGCCACACTGCCACGGAGCTGGCTTCGTGTCCCACCAGGTCCCGTAACTCTGTCCCGTCACATGAAACGGAAGCATCGTGGTCTCTGGCTCAGGGACATACTCCTCAACCTGACGTTCCATTGCCCAGAAGTCCCTCAGGAGGGTGGGAGAGGATCTGAACCCAGTCGGGAGTCACCAGCAGCAGCTGAAGGCCTCTCCCTACCCCGTGCCGGCAGCGAGAACCTGCAAGCGGCACAGTGGCCAGAGCCTGGCGCCCAGGGAGCAAGCTTGGGGCCGGGGGCGCTGTTCCGTAGCCTCTAGACAGTGCCGGGTCCCAGCCAGCCGTTCTGTGAAGCTCCAGGTCAACTCCAAGAATCTCTCCGAAAGGAGCCCAGAAAGCCTGTCTCCAGTTCTGGCCGGAGTGTCATGCTCCGTGAAGGCAGAGTCATGACACCTCCTCCCTGCTGACGGGGCCCTCCTAATGCCCGCAGTGAGATGCGGCCCACATGCCTCCTTGGAGGCCTGGGGCAGAGGTGGTCCATTTGGGGGGCACAGCCTCGCGTCTCCCTGTGGCCTTGACAACAAGGAGGTGATGTTCACCAAGATCAAGGCCACTGAGCAACAGGCAGCATAGGTGATCAGGCCAGCCATGCAAGCAGCCTACATGTCACTCAACGCCAGTGGCCAATGGAGTGGCTCCGGGATGAAATGCTCTCCAGTACTGTGTCCCAGACAGAGAAACCTTGTTTTTAAATGTTACCACTGGGAGGAGGGGGCACTGGGGGCTCAGCTCGCTGAGGGTCCAACTTCGGCTCAGCTCATAATCTCATGGGTTGTGGGTTCAAACCCCACCTCGGGCTGCACGCTGACAGTGCAGAGCCTGCTTGGGATTCTCTCTCTCCATCCCTCCCCTGCGTGCTCACGCACGCCCTCTCTCAAAATAAATGAACTCAACACAACTAAAAGTCACACTGGGCATTCCTGATGTTGAGACTACAAGTCAATTGTGTCATATTCACATCAAGACAGATGTGGGTGCCTTCAGACGCCAGAGTTCAACCCTTCTGGGGAATTAGCAAAACACCACCACCCTTTAGTGAGTATTTACTTGGTGCCAATTAGATACGGTCTCGCTGTGCTGTCAGAACAGTCCCAGGAGCAGGCACTCGACACCAGTTTGTGGGCTGGGAAGGGGGCTCCGGGAGGAGACCTGGGCTGCCCGAGCTCACATGGCTGGCGGGCGCAGCAGGGAAGCGGGTGCAGGTCTTAATTCACCCCCGACTGGGAAATGACACATTCTAGTCCCTTCTCTGGACAGTGAGGTCACAGAAAGGGAAGAGGAAAATGTCCAGAAGCTCTATTCCGTCAGGCGGGGTGGGTAAGGGGGAGGGCATCACCTTGGTTCGGTCCAGGTTCCAGAGGGAATTGAATATCTTGTGCAGGTCGCTGGTGTTCCTCAGGATCTGAGCAATGAAGGTGTCCCACGCGGCGTGCAAGGCTTCCCGAGGACAGTGCTACAACAGAAACGGCCTGAGGTCAGCGTCTGAGATGCAGAGAGACACCCCCTTTGGCAAGGAGCCCTTTTACTACGGAAATTGTGGGGCGCCTGGGGGGCACTGTTCGGTGAGACTTCAACTCTTGATTTTGGCTTGGGACATGATTCCCCCGTTCATGGGTTCAAGCCAGACACCGGGCTCTGTGCAGGTGGCGTGGAGACTGCTTGGGGTTCTCTCCCTCTCTGTCTGCCCCTCCCCCACGTGCTCTCTCTCACAATACATAAATACTTAAAAAAAAAAAATCACTGCTGACACAGGAAACTGGTCAGAAGGTAGGGCCTGTTTTAAACTTCCCACACACATGGGACCCCTGCTCCTCCATAAGTCACCCACCATAGACCCAGTGCTCATGCCGTGGGAGGGTGGCAGCCTACTCTTTGCAGCCATCCCAGGGAGGAGGACATGGGGACGGACATTTGCAGTGGGCGTGACCTACCCCACTGGGGAGCAAAGGGATCTAAGCAGGGCTCCGGGGCCCTCGACGCTGCGGCGGGGTATGACATGCTTACAGAAAGTATGACAGGCCCCAGAGCAACGCTGTGCTCTGGCCGTCCTGGACCTGCTGGGGAAGCCCGCCTACCACTCCTCACCACCACCCTCGTACCTGGTAAGCCAGAGACACAGGCCCGTTGTAAAAATGAAAGACTCCAATGATCTGGTCCAGAAAGTGCCTGCAGCTGATGTCGGGGAGCTCCGCAGCGCAGCCCAGCACCTGGAAACAGGGAAACGGGGAAGCAGGCCTTTTCCTTGGCTCTGAGTCCACACCTAGAGCCTAGGAGTCTAGCCAGGGCCAGGAGTCACTGACCCACTGCAGCGGATGGGTTGACGCCAGGCCCACAGCGTCCCAGCCGGTCTCCGAGAGGGTAAGTGCTCTACGTACCTCCTCGAGCTGCCTGACCTGGAAAATCTTCCTTCCGTCTGTTTGTCCAGGGTTCGCCCATCCCCTCCGTGCCCACTGCAGACCCCAGCACCTTCACAGTGCCCATTTGGATCACTCTGACTGATGCAGACCTCTTTTCTGACCCTTCATGCCATCAGGACTGTTATTTGCACACCGGGTGTTTCATGGGGTTCTGTTATAAACGCTGGATGGGACTCTGTTTCATGACGGCCGCTCTCATCCCCCGAGCTGGGTTAGTGGCTTTGGGAGAGGAACTGAGCCCATGGCCACACATTCCTGGAGCTCCAGAGAGCCGTGGTGCTTAGTTCCGCACAAGGGTAATGTGCTCCGTCAGAAAGCCGTCTGGCCAATGTCTCAAGAGCCTGGGAAGGGTGTGTATTCTTTGACCCAGTGATTCAACCTCTAGGGATCTTTCCGAAGGGAATCACCAGAAACTTCAAGAAACCGACCAACCCTGATACCAGACAAATGAACAAATTCTTGACTGTAAGCCCCACTGAGGCCAGGATCTTTGCTTTGTGCACTGAGGTCACCCAAGGGTTTACCACGGTCTGGCACACGGCAAGTGCTTATTTCTTCCCTCGCTGACGTAGTAACCTACTGACTGCATCTCTACCAATCCCACCAGCAGACACTACTGACATCCGCAATGTAACACAGCCAAAGCTGCCTTGGAAAATAACAGGACTAGAGGACGCGGACCATCTCATTTCTGGACGGTGCGGTACTTGTACAGGATCTTCCCGTAGATCAACGGGAAAGAACGGAGCCCAGAAACAGACCCCCATGGACATGGTCACCTGATCATCAATAAAGGAGCCAAAGGAATCCAAGCTGGAGAGTTTTGTCAGCAGCAGTGCTGGAACCCTGGACATCCATATGGGAAGGAAGACCCTTGACCTCTATTTCCCACCACACACCGATCATAATCCAAGATGGATTACAGATGAAAGTATAGGGGCGCCTGGGTGGCCGAGTCGGTGAAGGTCCAACTCTTGATTTTGGCTCAGGTCATGATTGCACAGTCATGAAACTGAGCCCCGTGTCTGGCTCTGTGCTGACAGCATGGAGCTTGATCGGGATTGTCTCGCTCTCCCCCTCCTCCCAGCCCCAGCTTTCGTGAATGCACGTGTGCACAGATATGCGCGTACTCTCTCTCTCTCAAAATAAATAAACCTAAAAGAATCAAAACTAAAACTATAAAGCTTAGGGAAAAAAACTGGAGACTCTTTTCCAGCAGGATAGGGAGTGGTTTTACACAGGATACAGAAGGCACTAAACATAAAGGATAAAACTGATAAATGAGACACCATTGAAATTAAAACATTCCGGGGGCGCCTTGCTGGCTCAGCCTGCAGCGTGTGCGATTCCTGATCTCTGGGTCATGAGACTGAGCCCCATGTCGCGTATAGACATTAGATAAGTAAACTTCTAAAAATAATTAAAATGCTCTGTCCATCAAAAGACATCATTAATGGAGTGCCTGGGTGGCTCAGTCGGTTAGGCATCTGTCTTCGGCTCAAGTCATGATCTCATGGTTTGTGAGTTCAAGCCCCAAGTCGGGCTCTGTGCTGTCAAGTGTGGAGTCTGCTTGGGATCCTCTGTCTCCTTCACTCTCTCACCCCTCCCTGCTTTTGCGCGCATGTGCATGCTCTCTCTAGCTTTCAAAAATAAAAGTTAAAGGGGCACCTGGGTGGCTCAGTCGGTTGAGCATCAGACTTCAGTTCAGGTCATGATCTAATGGTGCGTGGGTTTGAGCCCTGCATTGGGCTCTGTGCTGACTGCTAGCTCAGAGCCTGGAGCCTGTTTCAGATTCTGTATCTCCTTCTCTCTCTGACCCTCCCCTGCTCATGATCTTTCTCTGCCCTCGAAAATAAATAAATGTTAAAAAACCTTTTTTAAAATAAAATAAACGTTAAAAAAGTAATTTTCAAAAAATATAAAAAATAAAAAACAGGCAAACAAGCTTTGGACAGACCCTTCTCAAAAGGAGACAGCCGTGGCCATTAAGCACACGAGAAAGCCTTCACTGCATCAGTCGTCAGGGAAACGGAAACACAAACCACAATGACACATCACTACACAGCCAGCAGTGGCTCAAACTGAAGAGGCTGACAGCACGGGGTGACCAGGCCGGGGACAAGCAGACATCTCAGCAGGGCTGGTAGGAGCGGAAGATGGAACCACCACTCGGGACAGGGCCTGGTGGTTTCTCATACGATCACCTGACACCTACCCCGTGACCTAGTGAGTCTCCACGTAGATGTTTACCCCTGAGATGAACAGTCAAGTCCACAAACAGATGCGTTACCAGGACGCTACTGGGGTCTTTTCCTTGATTGCCCGCAACTCAGCGCGGCTCACGTGTCCAGAAAAAGGCCAGTGAGGGTCTGGGGGGACGTGTTCAGACAACAGCCATTTAAGCAACGCTGTTCCACAATACAGAGAACCAACTGCAGACACGTGCCTGGCGAGGTCAAGGGGACACCAGAAGCCTGCAGAGGGGACTGCCGCACACACTCCTTCACGCCTGTGACAGTCTAGACCCGGCAGCGCTTGCCTGTGCCAGGGAAAGGTCAGAACCAGGGTTGCCTGGGACATGGGGGCAGGAATTAGACGGACATAACGCAGCCGCCCGGAGCGACGCTAACATCTGCACCTTTACGCGGATTTGTGTCGTCCAGAGCGTCAGCTGTCCACATGCGTTAAGGGGCACGCTCAAGATTTGTGTGTGTCTGTGTATGTCAATCTCACCCAAAAACAAAAAACAACAACACTAATTAACGTTATGCATAATGAGGTCCTGGGGGTGGGAAGGACTATACTAGCGCGTGCGACTTGGGCAAGAAAAGTGAGATGAAGGCATGGATGGAGCCATGTGATAAAGCAACTGTAATAAATTATAAACATAAATAATGCGTGTCATGAACTATAGAACCTTGGAAATTCACATGACTGTTTGCTGGAAGATTTCTTCAACGGTTTAGTGTGTGAGGAAATTGTCGTAATGAAATGCTGGCAGGCCTACAACAGAGCTGACTACACTACCTCACACTTCAGCATCCTTTCACCTCAGGCATCAGGTTTATTTTTTTTTAATTTTTTTAATGTTTTATTTATTTCTGAGACACAGAGAGAGACCACATTAGCAGGGAAGGGTCAAAGAGAGAGGAAGATACAGAATCTGAAGCAGGCTCCAGGCTCTGAGCTGTCAGCACAGAGCCTGACGCGGGGCTTGAACCCACGAACTGTGAGATCATGACCTGAGCGGAAGTCGGACGCTCAACCGACTGAGCCATCCAGGCGCCCCGGGAATCAGGTTTAGATACACACTGGCAGGGGACAGTCAGACCCTGGTGTGCGTGGTACCATTAGCTGTAAAAGAAATGTTTTTTTGTTTTTTTTTTTTAATGTTTTATTTATTTTTAGGAGAGAGAGAGAGACAGCGTGAGCAGGGGAGGGTCAGAGAGAGAGGGAGTCACAGACTGAAACAGGCTCCAGGCTCTGAGCCGGCAGTCAGCACAGAGCCCGATGCGGGGCTCGAACCCACGAACTGCGAGACCATGACCTAAGCGAAAGTCAGACGCTTAACCGACTAAGCCACCCAGGCGCCCCGAAAGAAATGGTTTTTATGATTTTTTTAAATAGTTCTTTGAAATGTCACATCTGTGTATCAGTGTCTTAGCCTTTCTGAGTCAGCTGTGCTGCAAGTGTGGAAAGTATGGAGAAGAAAAGACGGAGACTGAAAACTTGACCTGCATCACAGAGCAGAGAGAGTTTCTGCAGGCTGGCCGAAGTCTCTCAGAGGAAAGGAGAAAGAAGCCATGCGCAAGGCAGGACAGATTAGGAGGGTTCTGGAAGGGCACCTGGGTGGCTCAGTCAGTTGAATGTCCGATACTTGCTCTCAGCTCAGGTCATGATCCCAGGGTTGTGGGATCGAGCCCCACGTCAGGGTCTATGCTAAGTGTGGAGATTCTCTCTCTTTCCCTCTGCCCCTCTCCCCAACCCATGCTCTCTCTCTCTCTCTCTCTCTCTCAAGTAGAAAAATAAATAAAAAAGAAACGTCTTGGAGAGCACTCAGTGAGGATGGCCTCTGCAGAGAGTGACACAGTAAGCTGGACGTACTGCACGCAGCGCCTGTGGGCATGGAGGGGGTCCCGGGCGAGCCATGGAAAGCACTACCTTCTACGCCTTAGCAGCACAACACTCGTCACCAAGGGAGACGACCTGTGTCAGAGGCCACCCTGTTGGCACACGTCTGTCTGCTAAACTCACCCAAAGGTACTCTCCGTCAACCCTTACGGCGAACTTGAGTTTCCGCAGACGAATGAGGGTGGTAGCCGAGGTGGAGATGTCGGAGACACAGCGCACCACGCCGGCAATCTGTCCACAGAGCAATTCCTGCTGGTCGAGCAGGGTCTGTGGGAAGGAAAGCAGCAAATTCCAGTGGGGCAGGTGACACAGCTGAACATGTGTCATTTCTAAAAAAAATTTTTTAAATGTTTTATTTTTGAGGGAGACAGAGTTCAAGTGGAGGAGGAGCAGAGAGAGAGAGACACAGAATCCGAAGCAGGCTCCAGGCTCCGAGCTGTCAGCACAGAGCCTGACGCGGGGCTTGAACTCACAGACCACGAGATCATGACCTGAGCCGAAGTTGGATGCGTAACTGCCTGAGCCACCCAGGCGCCCCACTCAAGTGTCATTTCTTAGAGCAGAGGCCGAGGCACCAGCAGACTATGGCCTGCAGGCCAGATCTGGAGGGCTGCCTGGGTTTGGATGGCCCAGGAGCTAAGTGTGGCTTTGGTATCTGAGGGTTGTCATAGCGACAACACCTTTGGAAAGCCTCGAGGTTCACTCCCTGGCACTTTGCAGGCCAAGCTTGCTGACCCCTGCCTGGCATAACGAACTATCTCAGAACATCCACGGCCGCCTGCATACGGTGATGGGTGCAGAACTGTATTTCTGTTCGGAGGACTAAAGGCACATGCGTGGGTAGAAGCAGGAACGTCTGGCCCCCATTCAGACCCCCCGCAGAGCAGCCAGAGCAGCAAAGATTAATCCCAACTATCCAGGCGGGAGCGCGATCACATGAGCGAATACACAGGCCTCCTGATCGGTCTGGGCATGGACTCAACTGCGGGGCCGCCAGACGCCGTGTGACACAACAGAAAATGTACACAGCACTTAGGAAGTCTTGCCCAGAGGAAGTTGAGTCTCCTCAAGGCTGTACGTCTTACTAGGAGCGTAAAGGAGATACAGGAGCACTAAGACCTGAAGTGGCGTCCACCACGAGGAAGCGATCGGAGTGTGGGACCTTGTGACACTGTACCGCACAAATGCCCTGGTCTCTTCAGTAATCCGGTGGCCTGGCGGGGAAAGGGGACGGCTGGCTGGGTGATGAGGGTTATACAATAAAAGACACTTGAAACACAGAGAAACCAAATGGAATGGAGGGACCTTGTTTGGATCCTGATTAGGAAAGGAGGACTGGGGGAAGGAGGGGAGGAAAAGAGGGAGGGAGGGAGGGGCGGAAGGAGAAAAGCCTAAGTAAGTCCAAAACAGGAAAGCAAAATTAGAATACAGATAGTATCACATGACATTAAGGGATTATTGTGACCAACTGATGGGAGACGGCACAGGAGGGTTCACCATACTCTCCTCTCTCTGTATACATTTGAATGAAAGTGTTTTGTTGTTATTGTTGATTCTTTTTTAAGCTTATTCATTTTTTGAGAGAGAGAGAGAGAGAGACCGAGAGCAGTGGAGGGGCAGAGAGAGGGAGAGAGAGAATTCTGAGCAGGCTCCACGCTGTCAGCACAGAGCCTGATGCAGGGCTCAAACTCATGAACCGTGAGATCATGATGAGCTGAAACCAAGAATCAGACAGTTAACCAACTGGACCCTCAAGGCGCCCCAAGAAAGTGTTTTAAATGAGCCAATCAAGGGGCTCCTCAGCAGCTCAGTTAAGCGTCCAACTCTTGATTTTGGCTCAGGTCATGATCTCACGGTTCTCAGGATTCCTGAATTCGAGTCCCACACTCGGCTCTGTACTGCCGGTGCGCAGCCTGCTTGGGATTTTTCTCTCTCCCTCTCTCTGCCCCTCCCCCACGTGTGCGCGCGTGCTCTCTCTCTTAAAATAAACAAACTAAAAAGAAAAAGAGCCCATCAAAACTTGGGAGCAAGGAGATGCAGACAGAAGATCAGGATGGTGGGGGCGCCTGGGCGGTTCAGCTGGGTTAAGCGCCCACTTTGGCTTGGGTCCTGATCTCGCAGTTCCTGATTTGGAGCCCCATGTCGGGCTCTGTGCAGAGCCTGGCCTGCTTGGGATTCTCGATCTCTCCCCTCTCTCTGCCTTCCTGACACTCGCACTTCCTCTCTCAAAATAAATAAATAAACTTAAAAACAAACAAACACGAAAAGAAAATCAGGACGGCGGCAGAAAGGGAGAGGATGGACGTATGGAGCTGTCAGCGAACGGCAAGACCAGAGCCACAAGAAACCGCGCGACGGAGGCTGAGAGAGCAGAAATGCCAAATGCCTGGCTTACGCAGAGAAAAGTGTCCCGACATGAACGCTCTGCTCGTGAAAGGCCGCCACGCCGAGGCAGTGGCATCCCCGCCGAACGGGAAGGTGCTGGGCGCTCACCTGAGAGGGATAGAAGTAACAGATGCCAGCTCTTGTCGGATCTCCTTCCTCCTTCACCTTTGAACCATCATAAAGGAAAAAATAATTCCACCTGGCAAGAGAACAGAGTGGAGCCATGTTCCCTTTCATCTGGTGATCAAGGCGTTTTTGAACCCAGCTTCCTATTTCCCAGCGCGGGCAGAGCTCATGACTCAGGATCTGCACAGCCTTCTGGTGGCCCCGGAGGAGAAAAGAATCCAGGGGCTACATGCAGATAATAAACACCACTTCGAAAGTGCTGTGGAGGCAGGCTAAAAATAAGTCTCTACCCCGTCATCAGACCCCAAGTGGAGCTGGGGGGAGACACAGCGCCCGGCGGCATCTCTGGTTGGAGACGCTGACCCTTAACCATGCCACCACAGGGTCGGGTACACTGTCACTGAAGGTTCTGATAGCCAAATTAGCTGGGGATGGCTCAGCTGCTCGCCTCGCCACTGCCGGGCACCGCCGTCCCAGGAAATGTCCCTCTGACCAGAAAGCCATGCATTCGTTTAACAAACAA
The DNA here is from genome assembly GCA_017311185.1 of Proteles cristata cristata. Lineage (NCBI taxonomy): Eukaryota > Metazoa > Chordata > Mammalia > Carnivora > Hyaenidae > Proteles > Proteles cristata. Next base: position 754,030 of record JAESUZ010001906.1, on the reverse strand, counting down.
TGCGGGCGACAGTGTGCTCATCCCTTTGCCAACTTGGGCCGTGGCACTAAAAGGGAGACGGTAAACATGTCACTTAAGCACAGGATGGTGAGTCTGTTAAGAGGAAAAATGGGGCTTATGAGAGCTCACAGAGGAGCCCCGAGCCCCCTCTGCCCTGACAGGGCATTAAGTACAACTCCAACACCACCCGTCCCCAAACTTCTGATTTCCTTCCAGAACCCTCTGTTCTTTGCTATGGGCTCTCCTCTGCAGTGTGACTGTAATGACCTCTTTAAGACCACAAAGCAGACCCCCCAAAGGCTGGACCTGGGTTTCAGCTCTCCGACAGCATGCCCAGTAGCTAGAGCATCAGGAGGAGCCATGACCACTCTCCTGTCACCTGCGCTCTTCTCCCTGGATCTGCACCCTCCCCCTACCACCCTCCGTGGCTCCCAGCTTCTCTTCCTGATGATAAGCGGAACTCTGGCTTACTGTAGCACAGTCTGCTCTCCCGAGTTGTAGGACCAGATGTGCACTGCCTGCAGGGCAAGCCCAGATCAAACAGCCTCAAAAACGTGTCAAACTCAATTCAGAAATCCCTCTGCCGGGCCCCACTCACCCTCTGGGGGGGCAGCCCCCTCACTCTCTCTGGCACACAAAAGACAGCCTGGGGGTCGTTCTGAACGGCTGCATCTCCGTGCCTTGCATACACATAACTGGTCCCTGGATCCTGCTCCTGTTGAAACCCTGCCTCTCGCTGGCACTGCCCAGGGAAACGTTTCCTGAGCCAAATTAGGAGAGAGGCTTAGCTTGCATGGGGCCGAGAAAGGCATGGAGTTTCAGGCAGATGTTGTGCAACGGCCTTCAAGAGGCAGGTGGGCCAGACCTCTTCTCGTGGCGTAATTCTGCACTGCAACCATTTCTTATCACTCGCAAACATAAGATCACAAACACCCAGGTTCTCCCAGAAGCCGACTGTGTGACCCGGCCGCGCCCCGCCTTTCTGCAGCCCGCCAGCGCTGCTCCACTCGCTCCAACCCTGCAAGGTCTGAGCTCTGGACAGAAGCGGCTGCCATGCTGGCTTGGGCTGCTCTGGGAAAAATGCCTTCTCCCTCCCTCCCCCCCCATCCTGCCCTTAGTGAGATCAAGACGGTCTGGTAGGCGATTTGCAGCTCATCCACGGCATCGGTCCAATACCCTGGCGGGAAATAAGCCACGCAGACCTTGCTACTCACCAGGAGGCTGACGTTGGCTCCGTCGAGGCAGAAGTGGCCATTTACTTGCTGGTCACCCTCATCCTATTTACTTGGGTTCTCTCGTCCAGTATCGCTTCTTGCCCCCCTGCAGCGGCTGCTCCTCAGCGCGCCTGACCCGGAACATCCAGACGTGACAGACTTAAGAGTTATCAGCCCCCACCATCACCTGCTTGGTTTTCATCCAGCATGAAAGTGCTACTTCCTTTCCCGCAGGCCCTTTGGTGCTGCAAATCCCTCCAAGCCTCTTCGAGCCCTGGGAGAGAATGTAATAAGGCGAGAGGAAATCTACCAGAAAAGAGAAATCCACTAAGCTGGTTTCATGAGGATCAGCGCTCTGGCTCCCTGCAGAAGGGACTTTTCAAAGAGCTCCTGGCCAGGAAAGCCCAACGGGGGAGATGCATGCCGAAGGCAGTGTTCTAGAGCGATCGCTAGCTCATCTGATTCAAAGCCGTTTGGAAGATGCTTTTAAACGTTGTGAGGCTTCCTGTTCAAACATCAGTGCCTTGGTCCTAAAATAAACACAAGGAATAGATTATTTCAGAACCCCATGAGACGGCATGTGACCCAGCAGGGCTGGGCAAACGGTATACTTCACAGAGTCTTCTCGAAAGTTGAAAATTGTGTTTCAGAACAAAAAAAGAGAGGGAGGGGGCAGGACTTTAAGTGCCTCAGTTCTTTTGGGCAGTTCTGCCCAAAAGTGCCTCACAGAAGATAAAATTAAATAACTAGTGTGAAAAAGCCCTGCATGGCAAGGGCAGCTAACCAAATAAGGCAGCTGGTGCAGTAATCACAGAACTCAAATGAAGGAACTGTCACCCTGACAGCTCAAAAGTAATCCGGACGTGAGTTCCAGAGCTGGGCAAATTTTTCAAAACAAAACAGGGAGTTTCACAAGTGGCTTTCGACCTCCAAGAGAACAGGCCACACACAGAGCACCACAACATTTCTGGGTCAGAAGGGACGCTGGCATCATTTACTCCAATACTTCTCTCTCGTACTCTGTTCAAAACTCGCCTGGTCTCTGGCCTGCTCCCTCCGGGGACACAGGCAGCTCACACTGCTAACTTCATCCTTCCACCAAACTAAAACTGGACTCCCAGGAACCTCCCAACGCTGGTCTGGATAACACACCAGGAAAACAAAACAGGGTGTAATTCTTCCACAAGATAACTCCGGGGTCCCTTCAGAACCATATTTCTGTTGTCACTTTGTCCAAGCGTGATGGCCCAGGCACAGGGTTTCAAGTGCTTGCTCACCATCCGTCATTCTCCTGGGGATATAGATTTCCTACTCTTTGAGGCCCGTGAAATCTCTGTCTTTTCTCAGCTTTAGATAAGGGCACCACAGGGCCATACTCATGGTGTTCTCTGGGGCATGTAAGCTCTTGGAGTCAAGGACAGCACCTGAAACCCCCATCCCTCGTTCCCCTAGGACCCGGCCCCACACTGCCAAGGTCTACCCTCTTATCTCTAAAAGGTCCAGAAGAGGCCGGTACTGTCCCTGGGGCAGGGCAGGTGTTGGCATGTGACCAGAGAAGGGCTCCAGCGTCTGAGAAGTTGCAGTAACCACAGGGGAGAGCCACGAAGGGGAGGCAGGAAGGTGGCAGTGTAGGAAGTGGCCTCGGTGAGTCAGAGGGCCAGGAAAAGGGGCGCTAAGAACTGTGATCGGGAACGGGCTAGGGCCACTGGGAGGTGTCTGGCCTCAGCTCCGGGGGACCGGGATTCTGTGGGCAAAGGCGCGGTGGGCGGGGGTGGGGGTGGGGGTGAATCGCGGCCGACTGGCGCGCGCAGGGGCCGCAGAGAGGCTCTCTCGGCCGGGGTCCCGCCCCTCGGTGTCCCTGCGCCGCCCACCCCCCGGCGTAGCCAAGCAGCCCGGGGTTTCAGGGCTCCGGCCCCGCAGGGTGGGCGGCGATGGACGCCAGCGACTCCCGCCCGGTACCTACGCGCGCGGCGGAAAGGCCCCAGGATGACGCGCCGCCAGCGCCTACCGCCCCCTACAATTCCCGGCGAGCTGGCGCACGGGGATGACGTCAAGCGGCGCGCGCCGCTGACGTCAGAGGGGCCATGGCGGCGGCGGTGGAGCCCTGGCAGGCTGCGGGCGCACGCAGGAAAAGGCGCTCTGCGGCGCGGCGTCCCCGAGCGGGGGAGGCAGCGGCGGGGCGTCTGGAGGCCGAGCCGGAGGCTGACAGCAGAGTCGTGCTTCGTCGAATCCGAGAAGCCGAGTGAGTGCGGGGTTGGCCCTGGGACCGAGTCTCCGCACCTGGGAGGACCGCTCTGAGCCTCAGTCTCGCCGTCTGTAAAGTGGGCATATCTGCAAACCCTTAGGGGTATTGTGAGAATTTAACGGGGGCTAGGAGCTTTTTACAGACTGACTCGGAGTCAAGGTTGTCATTCCTCTTACTGCACTTCTAGCTGCGTGACCTTCGGCAAGTTAAATAATCTCTGGGCCTCAGTTTTCTCGTCTGAGAAATGGACCTGAAAATAGTATCTGTTAGCCTTGTTTTGAGGATTCAGGGAATTAGTAAATGTAAACCACGGTGCCTGGAGCGGGATAAGCGCAGAAGCAGTGTTTGGTATTAGTGTTATAGCAGTGTTGGTCATTGTGATTGCTGACGCCGGGGAAGCAACACGAAGGTGATTGACATCTTCATGATGATCATCGTGAGTTAATTGAGGAGCTGCTGTGTGCCTGCCACTGGCTTATGCATTCTTCACACTTTATCAACTTGAACATCTCCGACAGCTAGGATCCTGGAAAGGGCTCAGAGTCTTAGAGACGCCGCTAATGTATGGAACCAGATTTCAGACCCGTAGTTTTGCAGTTTCAAAACTCTCCATTATTCGGGCTTATCCCAGACCCTCATGCCTCCATGCTTTACTGTGTATCTTAGAGTTTGGAACAGTACCTACCGTGGGGCGCCTGGGTGGCCCAGTCCATTAAGCCTCTGACTTCAGCTCAGGTCGTGATCTCGCAGTTGGTGGGTTTGAGCCCCGCGTCAGGCTCTGTGCTGACAGCAGCCTGGAGCCTGCTTCAGATGCTGTGTCTCGTTCTCTCTGTCCCTCTCCCCTGCTTGTGCTCTGTCTCTCTGTCTCTCAAAAATAAACACGTGTTTAAAAAAATTTTTTTTAAAAAAGAACAGTACCTAACACAGAGAAAGCACTTTAATAAATGTCACCTATTTTTGTTCATTATTGTTACTAGCGTTATTTATTTGCAGTCCTTATGGGCCCCATAAATAACAGCTTTTGTTAGTGCTTCAGGTCAACAGCTAGGAGAAATTCGACTGATTTTATGTGCTCCCGTCCCCCAGAATTAAGGTCAAGAGACAGCGAAAGTGAGGACTCAGAGGTTACCGCTGCTGAGAAAGGAGTTGGCTGACCAGTTGACTGAGGCTGAGTAAAGAAACAGTAGTGACTTTTTCTAGAATCTCAGAAGACGCAGATGAGAAGGAGTGTGCCCAGGGACTTGGAAAACCCTTAAGGCACTTTTCCCTACACCTTGCGTTGTTACTCTTCCTTGACTTCTCCATACACCACCCCCCAGCCACCCCCCCACCCCCCGCCAGAGCTCCGTGTTCCTTCTTGTACCCATAAATGTGGTGCGGGCCCCACTGCTCTGAGTAGAGAGGAGCCCAGCACTCTACATGCTCTTTTCTGCACGCGCTCACCAGTTTATGAAGCACCCCCAGTACATCAGAGCTCTCCTTTGCCCTCAGTGAGGAACAGGAGGGCAGCCCCAGGGCAGATTTTTCAATTCTGTGCACTAAACACTGGTGGGTGGCTTGTCTATTCAAATCCAAGTTTGTTTTGTTTAAAATTTTTCTTCCTTCCTTACTTTTTTTTTTTTAAGTGTTTATTTATTTTTGAGACAGAGAGAGACAGAGTGTGAGCAGGGGAGGGGCAGAGAGAGAGGGAGACACAGAATCTGAAGCAGGCTCCAGGCTCCGAGCTGGCAGCACAGAGCCCAACACGGAGCTCGAACTCACAAACCGTGAGATCATGACCTGAGCCGAAGTCGGACACTTACCCGACTGAGCCACCCAGGCGCCCCCCAAGGTTTTTTCCTTATGAGAACTTTCAAGATCTACTCTCTTAGCAACTTCCAGGTGTTAGTACCTATAGGCGCCATGCCGTACGTTACATTCCCAGAACTTACTTATTTTATCCCTATAAGTTTGTACCTTTTGACCCCCTTTACCCATTTCACACCCATCCTCCCCTCCACAACCACCAGTCTGTTCTCTATCTAGGAGCAAGTTTTCTTTGTTTTTCAGATTCCATGTAAAAGTGATGTCATAGAGTATTTGTCTGACTTATTTCACTAAACATAATGCTCTCAGGGTGCATCCGTGTTTTTGCAGATGGCAAGGTTTCATTCCTTATTATGGGTGAATAGTGTTTCATTTTATATAGATACACCACATCTTTACCAAATCATCTCTCTGTGAACACATAGACGGTTTTCACACCTGAGCTATTGAAAATGATGCTGCACTGAACAAGGGGCTTCGTATGTCTTTTCATGTAGGTGTTTTTGTTTTCTTTCGGTAAATAGCCAGAAGGGAAATTTACCTGCTGGGTTGTAAGGTGCTTCTAGTTTTGATTGTTTGAATAACCTCCACGCTGTTTTCCACAGCAGCTGCACCAACTTACGTTCCCACCAGCAGTGCACCAGGGTTTGGCTTTCTCCACCTTCTCGCCAAAGTTTGTTATTTCTCCTCTTTCTGACACCGCCCTTCTCACCGGCATGAGATGATATCTCACTGTTCTGATTTGCACTTCTCTGATGATTAATGATGTTGAGCGTCTTTTCACGTACCTGTTGACTCTCGCTATGTCTTCTCTGGATAAATGTCTATTTGGATAATCTTTCCGCTTCCTAATCCCCTTGTTTGGTGGTTTTGGTCCTCATTTGTAGGAGTTCTTTACATATTTTGGGTGTTAACCTTTTATGAGGTATGTGATGTGCACATCTTTGCTCCAGGCAGTAGGTTGCCTCTTTATTTTGTTGGGCGGTTTTCTTTGCTGGGCAGAACCTTTTTAGTTCCGTGCGGTTTTGCCTCTTTTATTTTTGCTTTTGGAGCCAGATCCAAAAAATACCGCCGCCAGGGCTTAGGCCAAGAGGCTTCTCGCCTGTGTTTTCTGCTAAGAGTTTTATGGCTTCGGGTCTTCCGTTCGCGCCTTTAATCCATTCCGAGTTCATTTTTTTTTTAATGTTTTTTTTTTTTTTTTTTCCTAGGAGAGAGAGAGAGAGACAGCATGAGCAGGGGAGGGTCAGAGAGAGAGGGAGTCACAGACTGAAACAGGCTCCAGGCTCCCAGCTGGCAGTCAGCACAGAGCCCGACGCGGGGCTCGAACCCACGAACCGCGAGATCATGACCCAAGCGAAAGTCGGACGCTTAACCGACTAAGCCACCCAGGCGCCCCTTTTCCGAGTTCATTTTTGCATCCTTCCTAAAAGAGTGGCGCGGTTTCATTGTTTTGCATGTGGCTGGACGTTTTCCCATCACCACTTGGGAAGGAAAGTGTCCTTCTCCCTTGTGCATTGGCTGCTTTGTCATAGGTACTGGATCATAGACGCGTGTGTTTATTTCTGGGCTCTCTCTCCTGTTCCGTCGCTTGATCTGTGTGTCAGCTTTTATGCCGGGATGCCAACAGTCCTTCTCGCTTTGTGGTAGAGTTTGAAACCAGGGAGCACGATGCCCCCGGCTTTGCTCTTTCCCAAGACTGCTTTGGCCGTCCCGGGCCTATTGTGATCTGTCTCGGAGAAAGGTCCATGCGCCCTAGAGAGGAATGTGTTCCGTGTACCGCTTTTGGATGGAGAGCTCTGAGTGTATCTGTTACGTCCATCTGGTCTAACGTGTTGTCTGAGGCTGATGTTTCCTTATTGATCTTCTGTCTGGGTGGTCTGTCCAGTGATGTAAGTGAGGTGTGAACATCCACTATTGTTTCTGTACCGCTGTCTATTTCTCCTCTAAGGTCCGCTCATGTTTGCTCTATGTGTTCAGTTGCTTCTAAAACTGGGTGCGTAAATATTTACAGATGTTGTCTTCTCTTGTTACATTGATTCCTTTATCAAGTAATGTTCTTCTTTGGCTCTTATTACAGTGTTTGGGTTGGTTTTTCTTCATCCTCCATCAGACTGAGAATCAGATCGTTGGTTAGCTGTGCAGCCTTGAACAAAGCACACCCCTTCTCGAAGTCTGTTTTTTTTTTCTCTATAAAATAGAAACAACAAATTCTTCTCCCAGGACCTTACCATGGCTCAACCAAGAGAGTGTGTATAAAAGAGCTTTGTGAACTAGGAGATGCTGTCCAGCTATGAAAAAGGGTGATGCTCGTGATGATTATGCAACAACCAGATGTTCAGGATAAGACTTTAAAAACATTTTTTCAATGTTTATTTCTTTTTTGAGAGAGAGACTGAGTGCGAGCACAAGTGAGGGACGGGCAGAGAGAGAGGGAGGCACAGAATCCAAAGCAGGCTCCAGGCTGCGAGCTGTCAACACAGAGCCTGACGCGGGGCTTGAACCCACGACCCGTGAGATCGTGACCTGAGCCAAAGTTTGACCCTCAACCGACTGAGCCACCCAGGTGCCCCAAGATTTTTTTTAACGGTACTTATTGAGGACTTACTGTCTTGGCTACTATTCTAAGTGTTTTCTATCTCATTTAATTCTAACAAGTATATTTAAAATTAAAAAAAAATAATAAAAACTATTCTGTAGGTAAATATTTGTACCATTGTCAGAGTTGAGGAAACAGGTACAGAAGAGGTTAAGTAACTTGCCCAGTGTCATAGTAGATCTCAGAACCAGATACAGACCTAAGTGTGTGTGACTCTGAAGTCGGTGTTCTTTTTTTTAAGTTGGCCAAATATACATAGCCCTTAAAATACCATAGATGAAATTAAGTTTTTAAACATTTACTTACCTATTTTGAGACAGAGGGTGCCAGTGGGGGAGGGGCAGAGAGAGCGAGGGGAGGGAAGGAGAATCCCAAGTGGGCTCCACATTCAGCACAGAGCCCGACAGGGGCGTCAGTCCCATGAACCGTGAGATATGACCTGAGCCGAAAGCAAATCTAGACGCTTAACCAACTGAGCCACCCCGGTGCCCCTATTTTACATTTTTCTGAGAAGTTCCTTACAGTTTTCCATAGTTGGCTGCACCAAGTTACATTCCTTCCAACGGCGCACGAGGGTTTTCCTTTTCTCCACGTCTTCACCAGCACTTGTTCTTGCTTGTCTTTTTGATAACAGCCATTCTGACAAATGTGATGTGGTATCTTACTGTGGGTTCGATTTGCATTTCCCTTGTGATTCATGATGGTGAGCACCTTTTCATGTACCTGTTGACCATCTATATGTCTTCTTTGGAAAAATGTGTTTGGATCTGCCCATTTCCTAATTAGATTGCTTGGGTTTTCTTGCTCTTGAGTTGTAGGAATGCTTTATATTTTGGATGTTAATCCCTTATCAGATACATGATTTGCAAATGTTTTCCCATGCAGTGGGGTTGCCTTTTTATTTTGTGGATGGTTTCCTTTGCTGTGCAGAAACTTTTTAGTTTGATGTAGTCCGACATGTTTATTTTTCCTTTTGTTTTTACTTTCGGTATTGGATTTTAAAAATCACTACCAAGACCTATGTCAAACAGCTTTTCCCCCATGTTTTCTATGAGGAATTTGATGGTTTCTGGTCTTACGTTCAAGTGTTTAATCCATTTTGGGTTCATTTCTGTGTACGGTATAAGATAGCGGTTTCATTCTTTTACAAATGGCTGTCCAGTTTTCCCAACACCGTTTATTAAAGAAGGCTCTTCTTTCCCCCTTGTATATTCTTGGCTCCGTTGTCATAAGGCACTTGACTGTATATTTTTGGGTTTATTTCTGGGCTTTCTCTTCTGCTCCATTGATCTGTGTGTCTGTTTTAATGCCAATACTATGTTGTTTTGATGACTATAACTTTGTAGTAGAAATCTGAAATCGGGGTGTGATGCCTTTAGCTTTGTTCTCCTTTCTCAAGATTGCTCTGGCTTTCCAGGGCCTTCTGTGACTCCATACAAATTTTGGGATCCTTTGTTCTGTTTCTGTGAAAACAGCAGTTAGAATGTTGATAGGAATTGCATTGAATCTGTAGACAGCTTTGGGTAGCACAGACATTTTAACACTATTCTTCCAATCCATGAGGATGGACTGTCTTTCCATTTTCCTGTGTTGTCTTCAGTTTCTTTCCTTAATGTCTTACAGTTTTCAATATACTGGCTTTCACCTCCTTGGATAAGTTTATTCCTAGGTATTTTATTCTTTTCAATGCAATTTCAAATGGGATCATCTTCTTAATTTCTTTTTCTGGTAGTTCGTTATTAGTGTATAGAAATGGAACAAATTTTTGTGTATAGATACTGTGTCCTGCAGTTTTACTGAATTCATTTATTAGTTTGAACAGTTTTTGGGGGAAGTCTTTAAGGTTTTCCATACATGTCATCTGCAAATGGTGACAGTTTTACTTCTTTCTTTTCTTGTTTAGATGCCTTGCATTTATTTTTCTTGCTTAATTGCTCTGATGGGGACTTGCAAGTTTATCTTGAATAAAAGTAGTGAGAGTGGGCGTCTTTGTCTTATTCTTGATCTTAGAGGAAATAGTAACAGCGGAAACTTCACCACTGAATGTGATGTTATCTGTGGGCTTGTCCTCTGTGGCCTTTATTGTGTTGAGGTACATTCCCTCAATACCCACTTTGTTGAGAATTTTTATTGTAAGTGGATATTAAATTTTGTCAGATGCTTTCTCTGCATTTCTCAAGGTGATCATACACTTCTTATTCTTCATTTTGTTAACGTGATGAATCGCGTTCATTGATTTGGCTCCTTGAACCATCCCTGTGTCCCTGGAGTAAACCCCACGTGATCATAGTGTGTGATTCTTTTAGCATATTGGTGCATTGGGTTTGCTAGTATTTTGTTGAGCACGTCGGCATCCAAGCTCATCAAAGACACTGGCCTGTAATTTTCTTGTCTTGTAGTGTCCTGGGCTGGTTTTGGCATCAGGGTAATGCTGGCCCCAGAAAATGAGTTTGGAAGCGTTCCCTCTTCTGTTTTGGGAAAAGCTTGGGAAGAATTGGTATTCATCCTCTGAATGGTAGAGTTTGCCATTAAAAAAAAATTTTTTTTTAATATTTTTATTTATTTCTAGGAGAGAGAGAGAGAGCGTGAGCAGGGGAGGGTCAGAGAGAGAGGGAGTCACAGACTGAAACAGGCTCCAGGCTCTGAGCTGGCAGTCAGCACAGAGCCCGACGTGGGGCTCGAACCCATGAACCGCGAGATCATGACCCAAGCGAAAGTCGGATGCTTAACCGACTAAGCCACCCAGGCGCCCAAAAAATTTTTTTTAATGTATATTTTTGAGAGAGAGATAGAGCACGAGCAGGGGAGGGACAGGAACAGGGAGAGAGGGAGACCTCTGAAGCAGGCTCCAGGCTCTGAGCTGTCAGCACAGAGCCGGATGCGGGGCTTGAACCTATGAGTGGTGAGATCATGACCTGAGCCCAAGTCAGACGCTTAACCGACTGAGCCAGCCAGGCACCCCTAGACTTCACCATTGAAGCCATCTGGTTCTGGCCTTTTGTTTTTTGGGAAGTCTAAAATGGCTGACTCTTTTGGGTTGTCCAAATAGTTGCGATGTATTCTCACAGTAGTCCCTTTGATCTTTTGATCTTTTGGTTTTTTGTGGTGTCAGCTATACTATCTCCTCTGTCATTTCTGATTTTGAGTCCTCTCTCTCTCTCTCTCTTTTCCCTCTCCTTCTCTTTTTCCCTCTCCTTCTCCCTCTCCCTCCCTCCCTCCCTCTCCTTGGTGTCTAGCTTAAAGGTTTCTCAATTTTGTTACTCTTTCAAAACATCTGTTCTTTTGTTGATCTTTTTTTCTTGTCCTTTTTTTTTTTAACCTATTTCATTTAGTTTTGTTCTGATCTTTGTTATTTCCTTCCTTCTACTAACTTTGGGCTTCATTTGTTCTTTTCTAGTTTGGGAGGTGTAACATTTGGTTATTTATTTGAGACTTTTCTTGGTTTTTGCGGTAGGCCTGTACTGCTATAAACATCCCACTTAGAACCATTTTTGCTGGATCCCAAAAATGTTGGTATGCCTGCATGTTGAATTCAATTTTGTCTAAGTATAGCTCTCCCAGCTCCCTTTTGATTTCCACTTTCCTAGAACATCTTTTCTGTCTCCTCATTTTCAGTCTGTGTTGTTCTTATGTCCAAAGTGTGTCTTTTCCGGGCAGCACATGGATGGGTTTGTGTTTCCAGTCACTGTATATCTTTTGATTGGACAAATTCATCAGTTCGTTTTAAATCCCTGTTGACTGTGTTCTGCTCTGGATTTGCACAAGCCGGCTGACTTGAATAAAGAAAGCCTAGACACTGGTTTTGTCTCTCCTCTCACTTTCACCTTGGAATTACTTGTGATAGCAAAGACTGTTTATTAAGCACCTGCTGTATGCAAGGCACAGCACTGTGTGTTGACTCATTCGCTCCCTTTGATCACCCTGCTTGACAGGTATGATTCTTTTCCCCATCTTAGAGGTGAGGAAACTGAGACTCAGAGCCCTCAAATCTGCGGACCCTCAACTGTTTACGGAGCTCTGCGTCCGTGCCAGGCGGTGGTGTGGACTGAGGGCACAGAACAGACCCAGACCCGTCCTTGGGAACTGGGACATCCGCCAGCCACCCCGGGGGCACCGGCAGCACTGATCTCGGGGCGCCGGCAGCACTGGTCTGGCTCCGGACGTGTCCACTGTGAATCCTGCCCCAGCCACTGCGGGGCGCTGTGTCTGGGGCACTCCATCCCCTTCCCTGCATCCAGCTCACGGTCAGGAGGAGGGCCACCGGTGGGGCGTCCTGGAAACGGTTGCGAGATGACCATGCCTTGTTTTCTTAACAGGGAGGACCTGCTTCTGTCTGATTTCTGGAGTCTGGCACTAGGTGGGTACTGCCTGGCCGAGGCTGGGAGTGGTAGGTGTGGGGGGAGGGCCTGACTGTGGCCGAAGGAAGGAAGCTAGGCCTCATTTGATGACATTTTCCTCACAGAGCAGTGTACATGCTGGGTTCTGATTCTGACTTCCTGCCGACAGCCGTGTGCCTTGGCACTTAGGTCTGACCCTCAGTTTGTCTTTGAAAGGGAGGTAACAATGTACACATCCTGTGGCGTAATTTTGAGGATTAAAGGAGGCTGTTCGGTTCAGTGCTGGGAACAGTGCTTGCCTGTGCATGGGAGGAAGTGCGTGTCATCTGTCACTGTCACTGTTGAAATTTACACTCAGCGAGTTCTTTTCCCTGACTTTGCAACGTAGACTTGTTTTCCCCCATGCAGTGTAAGCTCTTGCTGAACAGAAGCTATGGGAACGTAAATATTAACGTGAGGAGTCAACGCACAGCAGTCATGATTTTTATTGAGGGAACTTTGGTTATTTTTTCCTTTTTTTTTTTTTTTTAGTCATTATACATAACTGCAATGAGCACCTTTATGCATAAAGCTTTTTACCAAATTTAGGGTGATTCTCTTCGGAAATGTTCCCAGAAGTGGAATTGTTCGAAAAGGCAGGGACTGATTTGATATCCGTTGTCAAGTTTTTTCCAGAAAGCTTTTACCACTACTTTTACCAGCAAGGACTGAAAAAGGCAGTTTTTCACGTGCCCTTTCCCAGCCGGGGGTCTCACTTACAGATCTCTTTGTTAATAAGTGAAAAGCGCTGTCTTATTGTGGGAACGTATGGCCTTTTGTTTTTTTGTGTACAGATTTGTTCAAATAAGTTCAGTGTCAATAAAGGAGAGACAATAAAAGCCGCTGCTGTATGAGATTTAGGCAGAGTATTTTTCTTTAGACTCCAAAAGCCCCAGTCTACCTCTTATTCTTCCATCTTTTTACACATTATATATTCCCGTTCCCAGCCTTCTGGGGTGTGATTTTGAGAGCTCTGCTCCTCTGTTCTTTGTTACCATCAAAAAAGTGGGTGCTTCAGAGCATAGCCTGCATTTACCAGATACCTCCTACTAAGGTAGGAGTTCACAGGAGAGTTTTAGGTGGAAACTGTGTCCAGAGACGAAACCTAGATTTTGCCGTGGGCATCCGTGGGGCCGCGGGCATCATCTGCAGGGCCGCGGGCATCCGTGGGGCCGCAAGCTGGGGCACCCAGGACCGCGACAGCCTGTCCGTGTGGGCGGGCGTGGCCGCAGTCCCAGGCACGGTTGGGAGCGAGGCCCGCAGCCTTGTCTCCGAGCAGCTGAGGCCTTTGCTGGCCGAGCTTTCCTCCCTGGGTGCGCGCCCTGCGTGGAGCGCGCCCTCTGACTGGGCCCGGGGGCTGCCCTTTCAGAAACCATCAACGGCTGTCTTACGCAACATCTGGCACAACTGGAGGCCCCAGGGAGGGCTCTCTCGGAAGCCCTCGGAAACCTGCACCTAGACTCCTCGTCGGATGCGGCCCCGGGCTCCGTCCCGGGGGACACCCTGGTCCCGGGGTCCCGCCATTTGAAGTGTGTGTGTTACGGCCTTGGGAACTTTGCCACCTGCGTCATAGCCAGAAACCAGCTAGCGTTTTTGCTTCTCTTCCTGGAGAAGTGCCAGGTGAGGTCTCGGGCTCTTCCCTCCCGCCCCTCCATTGGTCTCGCACACGGTGTGCACACGCGCCACTAGGTTGATGGGACTCATTCTCCCCTTCTGCAGATTCCCCGGAGGCACTGCTGGGCGTACGACCCTCTGTTTAGCCAGCTAGAGATTGCAGTTCTGGATGGCCTCGGCGTGACTGTCCTCAGTGAGAACGAGGTGAGTGGGGGAGGGGGGGGGGCTGTGTACCTGGAACCCCAGGCCGTGCCGTGTGGACATGCTCGCTCCCAGACCTCAGTCATCCCTTCCCACCCCGCGCTTGCCTTCCCAGTGCCTGGAAGGTGTGACCCATCAGGACCCATCACAGAAAAATGAATTGTACAAATGGCATGAACTGAAACCTGTTATATTTGCAAAATTCCTTTATTTTTTAAGTTTATATCTTTTGAGGGAGTGCAAGCGCGGAGGGGCAGAGGGAGAGAGAGAGAACCAAGCAGGCTCTGCACTGGGACTGCCGAGCCCATTGCGGGGCTCGAACCCACAGATTGTGGATCATGAGCCAAAAGCAAGAGGCCACCCTTAACTGACTCAGCCACCCAGGCGCCCCTTTTGCAAAATTCTTGTGAGAATTTTGAGTCCAGGAATTACCGGTAATTTAGTAAATTGGTATTTACTGTGGGATTAAATAATGAAGGGCTACAGGGTCTCGGTGCCTCAAATGAGGGCCTTCTGGTTGGAATTTGCCGTCCTGGGCGAGAGGAGGGGAGGGGACAGAACATCTTTGACGCTGTAGCCGAGTCAGCCCGTAGCGTCTGGCCGAGTGGCGGGTAGATGCGCCCCGCATGCCCCAAACAGCGGGCGCATGACATTTCTGAGCCCTGGCAGACACTCCTCTCCCAACAGCGGGCAGCGTCTGGGCACGTGCTTCCGCAGGTGGTTTGGACAGTGTGATCGGGCGCGCGCGCGAAGGAACTGCAGTGAGGTCCCCGCCCCGCGCCTCGCCTGGACCTAAGAGCGCAGGGGCGGGCACGCGCGTGCCCGCAGGGGGGCTGACGCGCGCGCGTGCCTGCAGGAGGGCAGGCGCTGCGTGGGCGGCGAGCCCACCGTGTTTTACATGCCGCACTGCGGGACGGCCCTGTACAACAACCTCCTGTGGAGCAACTGGTCGGCTGGCGCCCTCTCCAGGATGCTCGTCGTCGGGAACAGTTTCCAGGGCCTGGAGGAGAGGTGAGCCACGGTGGGGGGCGCTGACTGCCCGTGGGGACGCGCTTGCCCGCGGAGACTGACGGGCTTCCCCAGGGCACGGGCGCCCCGCGTGCGTCAGGCTGCAGAATGAGTTGCGGAGCCTTTCTGCCAGGGTTTCCTCCCCTCCCTTATGTCGGACGGGGTTTAAGGTGGGGGACCGCCCGATCTCTCCCGCAGCCCACACCTGTACCCGGGGGGGCCGCTGCATCTCCCTCGATGACACGGGTGCTTGGGGGGCGTGCCTGTCTTCCTCAGCAGCGCACCAACCCCACCGTCCCCTCTTTAGAACGTCCACTACCTTTAAGCCGCTCAGCCTTCCTGCAGCCTGCCTTTCTCAGCTCTCCTCCTCAGAATGGGTTTGCTTCTGTTTAATTTCCAGATTGCTGTCGAGGGTTCTGCACAAAAATTACCCCTACGTGGCCAAGGTATCTGAACAAAGGAGCCCGGTCGGACCAGGGTGTGGGCATAGACCCCGTCTCCCTCAGGGACAATTCTGCCTTTACATGTGTGGGAGGGGCTCTGCGAGAGCAGTGGAGGCACCGCTCAGTGGGCTTTCTCTATAGTTCTGTCACAGAAAGCGATGGCCTGTCCTTCACTCTTGGTATCAAGCCCTACATACTCCCTACCCTAGGACCTTCCAGTTCATCACCCAGAGTCACGTAAAATATCCTAGTCCTTATTTTTTTTTTAAAGGGAACATGGGGTAATAGGTTACCCCGAGGTTGGGGCTTACTGGCTGTCCGTGTGTGCACCCTAATTTCCCCGCGCAGGTTTTACAAGGCCTGGAGGAGCGTGGGCTGCCGCAGACCCCACCGTATGCCGACGTATTCAACGACATGTCTGTCCACTGGTTCCCGGCAGAGAAGCTGCTAAGACTCCCCCCGGACACGTGGGCATTCCAGGAAGAACCGGACTATGGGGACTGTGAGGACCTGGAAATCATCAGAAGCAGGACGAGCGGTCCCTCTGCTGCCAGCCCGACTGGGCCGTGACACACTCTGTGCCGGCCGAGGCCAAGGCCGCAGCCCAGGAGGGCATGCAGAGCCCCGTTCTCTGCAGCAGGCAGACTGCAGACTGCGGGGAGGGGTCCATCTGCTTCTCCCCGAGAGGAGGACGTGCTGTGCAAGGGCTCAGGGTACAGACGTGCCTCCCCAGCGTGATGCTTCACGTCCTTTCCTGGCAACCTGACCCATAGGGACATCCGGATGCGGAGTCACTACTCTCAGGGCTGTTTTCAAACACTGTTTATTCGTGCCCATGCCCAGCCCGCCGCCCTCTATTTGGCCATGTCAATCAGGCTCTGCAGGGAGGTGGGCACCCAGGTCTTCTCACCCTGGACAAACACCACCCCCCGGTCGATGTAGATGACTATGCGGCCAAACGTGTAGAGCTGCTTCCCTTCATGGCGCTTCCCAATGACCGGCATGAACACGATGTTGTGCTCCTCGGCTTTGGTCTCAATGAGGTCCTTAAAGTTCATGGGCACAGAGCTGGCGGCCACACCGATGCCCCTCTGGGCCATGTTCTCCGCCTCCCGCCGCTCCTGCATGGCCTCGTACTGGAAGTCCTTCCTGCGCTCTGTGTGGGTGAGGTAAGCGATGTTCTCCCGCGCCCCGGGCTGCATGTAGGCACCTGGGGGGCACAGAGGAGAGGGGGTGAGGACGGGTGTGCCGGCGCACACAGAAACAGACTGGCCTGGCAGACCTGCTTGTGACTCCGTGAAGGGTGGGGGCTCGGGGGCACAAAGCACCAATACAGGCGGCAAGCACCTTGAGGGAGCTCCGGCAGCTGTCCGCCGCCACAGAAACACCGGGATGATGTGTAATAACCGGGGAGATGAGCATGAAGCAGCACGTTAATCCTCCCCCGGACACCTGACCACACACGCCTGTCTAGTTCTGTTCCTAGAGTGTCCATACAGGCCCAGCCCGGGAAGGATGCCGAATGCAACCAGGGAGCTGAAACAGATGCTGAAGGACAGCACGGTGCTGCCTGGTGCTGCCAGGCGTGGATGAGAACAGCTCTGGGAGGGGGCCTGGGGCCAGAGTGGCTGAGGAAGTTTCTAGAGAATGTGAAAAGGGGATGGCCCATTGACGGACCTGGGTGAGAGCACAGAAGTACACCTACCTCGTTAGACAGAATATATGACCTATGAACTTGACTTTCGTGGAATAGACTCAAAGGATTAAAGCCTCAGGAAATATAAATTAGGTCCCAGTTGCCACGCTGGCTAACCCTGAACAAGCGCTCGGCCTTGAGGAGCTTATCTGGGAGGCAGGGTGGCCTTCGCGTGGAGATTTGAGCGCACTGTGACACAGGACTGACTGACTCAGCTGGTCGGGAGCTGGGGATGGGTATTAATTGGACAGGCACCAGCCCACACCCAAGACAACAGAGACACGGCCTGCACGGTACGGCACGCACACCGTAGCTGACCCAGCCCCCAGCTTTCTAATAAAACCCGGAAGTGTGCAGTATGACTCGCAAGTGCGCAGTGTGAAACCGGCCAGGCGGGCTTAGCAGCTGCTGGGTGTCAGGCCGCGCTCTGACTGCAAGTAGAGGGCAAGCCGTTACGCGTGAGTAGCACACAGCTATTCACAGGCGTGCCAGACAGCATGAAGAGCCACAGGGCACTGATCACGAAGGTGGCCCCAGGAGGCCCCCTGAAGTGACTCCAGCCACAGTCCTACTCGGGCCGGGGCAGAAGCTCCTCAGGGCTGGGAGGGCCAGACAGCGTGCTGGAGCGGGTGGCCCATGGGTACCTGAAAACTCTGGTTCTGTGTCATTTATGCATTCAGAAGCTCAGGGCCAGGATGCCCAAAGCAGACTCCCCACTCACCAACGTTGGAGGACACTGCCCTGTTCATGATGTCAAGCGCTTCATTAAATTTGTCCTTGACGGATGGGTGCGCCAGCACTTGGTCTGAGAACATGGACTTCCAACCCAGGTACCACTTGGTGATCTCCTCGTAATTGGGGCTGTTACTGAGCCAAGAGCACAGCACCTGCCAAAGAGAGACAGATAGGAAATGTGCATCCATCAGGCAGCAAAACTGCCAAAGGGGCCTTCTGGTCTGTTCTGAGTGTGGTCCTGCAAGCTGGGGACACCTCTAGGGGCTGGGAGGGGCTGAACAGTCTGGCATTCGGAGTGTGGAATTGGGAGTTGGCCTGGCAACTCAGTGCCTTGACTGTGAGCTCCCTGAACTGCATCCTCCTGCCTAAACGAGAGGGATGTGCCCGTGCCTCCCCCAGAGTTTGGGTGTGAGGAGCAGAGGTAACACACGGGAAGTGCTTTGCCAGTGTTCAATAAAGGGAGGTTGCTGTTATTATTGCTTATCTTTGTCACACGTTGTAGCACTGGTACCTGACAGCTGTCCACGAATCGACCTCCTGGTCAGACCTTGGCAGAAAACCAGGGACCCTCCCTGCCACCATCCCACCCTTCAAAGGCCACAGCCGCGCAGGGTGTACCTGAAGCCACTTGGGGAAGAAATGCTTTTCAAGAAGGCCCACGAGGCTGGAGACGGAGATCATCCCTTCCCAGTCAATGACCCAGTAGAAAGCATCCATGTGCTGCTGGTGGGGGTTAATGACTAATTCCCCGAGACACATGCCTGCAATAAAGGCCAGTCTTTGAGGCAGAGCCACAGACGCACAGAGCAGAACCTTCAGCGGACAGTGCCAGTCCCTAATCCATTTCTATACATCAGCCCCAAGCCCTTGACACAGCAGCTCGTAAAAACCATTCTTCTCCATAACCTAGAAGTAACTAATAACGTATTTAAAATCAAATGCCACAAAAAAATGTCAGAACACCAATGTTTCTCATGTGGCCAGAAGCCCTAACAAGCCCAATTAGGAAGCGGGAGGCACGCAGAGTGGGATGTCCGCAGTGACGGAAGAACACTCGGCACATTCACACCCCACCTCTGGGCCCCGAGCGGCGCCGTGTGCCGAGCTTTGGCACGGAGCTCCAGGGGCGGGCCTCACGAGGCACAGAGCACGTTGCCGCCAGCCAGACACCAGGGCTGTGGGCCACTGGGCCTCGCGCACCTTCCCCACGTGCTTACCCAGCTTGGGCACAATGTTCTTGACCATGAACGCCTCCCAAGAGCCAGGGGTGAAGACATCTTTCCAGGGCTGCAGGATGAGCTTGGCTGAGGAGTCGCTGGGGTGCCACTTCTGCAGGGCGCTGGACAGCTTGCTGCGGATGGGCGAGTAGAGCGGCTCGAGGCGCGCCTGCATGAGGGGCAGCCACGGGTGCACCCACGAGTGGATGGGCACAGTGTCCGTCAGCGGGTTCCAGCTTTCCACCTGCGGAAGCAGTTCATGGGGTGCTGTGCGGTCCTGGCCTCGGCCCACAGGCCTCCGCTAGGCCAAAGACACCCATGCGACTGAGATCTTCTCAACGGCACCAGTTCTGTCTCACTAGACAAACCGAGCATGGGGGGACTGGACAGGCGCCCCAGTCCCTGCTGACGGCCGCCCCCATGGCTCCGGACCTACCTCCTTCTGCAGCTTGGGGAAGATGAGCTGGTCCAGTATGTTATCTAAGATCCACACGGGGATAATGTGCACCCAGCTGTCCAGAAAATCCACCATTGGGTCACAGTTCCGTGGCTGCCACTGGGTGACAATATTTCGAACAAATGGCATCCAGACTTCCCATATCAGCCTGCAGAAGAGAAAGGGCAGGACAGCAGCACTGATGGGGTTTCGAAGTAGACACGGTCCGCCACCATCCACCCTCCAGAGTAAGGAAGCAGCAGCACTGGGTCCGAGCACAGCAAACCGGCCCAGCCCCCAGGCCTGTGCCCCTGCCGGAGCCCGCCTGCTTGGCAGGGATGCTGTGGCGTCACAAGGGTCCCTCTCTGGGACCGCAAGCCTCCCTGACGAGCTCTAGGAGCAGCTGATGACTCCCTTCTCGGGGCACAGCTTCAACGACCCTCCTCTTAGAGACTTCTGCTTCCAGCCCCTCCCATCCCCCAACTAGGTGCGCATCCTCTCTCCTGCATCGCGGGGGCGGTTTGCACCCTGGCTTTATTTGTCCACTTCCGTACCCCCGACATGCCTCTCCCCACTCTCTCCCCTCCCAGACTGAGCCGTCTGCCTCACTCCCAGAGGAAGGCCGCCGGGCACAGCACAACACTCAGACACTGGCAAGCACGGGGTGAGTGAGCGGATGCGCGGAGGCCAGTCCCCGCCCCCTCAGTGGAACTGCCTCCTGGGCCCTGTGCCAGTACCTGTGGAAGGCGTCTGCCGAGAGGTCCTGCCCGCCGTGAGACAAGAGCTGGTCGTTCTCGAGGAGGCTTTTCCACCTGGAGATGACCTCGGTGCCGTACGCGCAGTCCTGGGGAGAGACGCAGCCATCACCAGAGCACCCCCACCCTGCGCGGCCTCTCCGAGCCGGGCCCACTCTGTCAGCCACTTACCTTGAGCGGGTCCCACTCCTTAAAGTAGTCCTTCATGAGCGGGTAGACGATGGCCACGGCCAGGTCCACGCGGTCGGACATGCGGTACTCCTCGTAGTACTTGTCCTGCAGGGTCTCGAAGACGCGGGCGCACTCCTCCAGGGTGAGGGGGTCGCTGCAGCCGGGCTGCATGCGCCGCTCGCACTCCTCCACCATCTCCAGCACCTTGCTGAGGTTGGCGATGACCCGCTGCTCGTGCTCCAGCACCTCCGACATCTTCTCCAGCTCGTGCGAGAGGCTCACCACCATGTCGCGCTCATACTGCAGCTGCCGGTCACTCTGGATGATCTCCTGCTCCGTGAGGTCGATGAGCAGCTGCAGGTTGTGCTCCAGCTCGGGCAGCGCGAAGCCCGGCGCCTTGGCCTCTTTGCCGGGCTGCGGCGGCTGCTGGGACTGCGGCGGCAGCCCGTCGTCGGGGACGCTGTGCTTGTGGCTGATCTGGCTGTAGCTGTAGTAGACCTTCTGCTCCCGGCCGGTCATGTCGATGACCTGGGGGAAGGCAGTATCACCATGACACGTGCCCTGTGACCGTGCGCGTAAGGCCAGACAGGGCGCCAGTGCCCACGAGCTGGTTCCCCATGGTGGAGCCCCCGCCACAGGGAGAAGGTCGGGGACAGGACCACTCGAGCAACCCGCAGTTCACACCGGCTCCCTCCAGATGAGACGGGCAAGGCTTCCTAGGAAAAGCCGTGAAACCGGAGCGCGGACTACTCAGTGGAAATGAACATCTACTGTCATGTAAGGCAGAGGCTGTACTGATGGAGGTGGGGAATAAGCCACCACATAGGATCAAAGTATCACATTCGGGCGAAAGTGAACAAATCAGGAGACTAGATGCTGGGGAGGATGTGGAGAAATGGGCACCCTCCTACACTGTTGGTGGGAATGCAAACTGGTACAACCCCTCTGGAACATAGTATGGAAGTTCCTCAAAAAATTAACAACAGAACTCCCCTATAACCCAGCAATAGCACTGCTAGGAATTTTCCCAAGGGATATAGGAGTGCTGATGCATAGGAGCACATGTACCCCAATGTTCATAGCAGCACTCTCCACAATCGCCAAAACATGGAAAGAGCCTACGTGTCCATCAACGGACGAATGGATCAAGGTGTGGTTCATCTACACAATGGAATCCTACATGGCAATGAGAAAGAATAAAATCTGGCCATGTGTAGCAACATGGATGGAACTTGAGGGTGTTATGCTGAGCGAAATAAGTCAGGCAGAGAAGGACAGATGCCACATGTTTGCACATATTGGTGGATTAAGAGGAACTTAGTGAAGGACCATGGGGGAGGAGAAGGGGAAAAATAGCGGGGGAGAGGGAGGGAGGCAAACCATGAGAGACTCTTGAATGCTGAGAACAAACTTGAGGACTGATGGGAGTCGGGGGGAGAGGAAGGGGGGTGATGGGCAAGGAGGAGGGCACTTGTGGGGATGAGCACTGGGTGTTATATGGAAACCAACTGGACAATAAACTATTTTAAGAAAAAAATTAAATTCAAAAAGCAAAGTATCACATTCGGTATAAGAAAAATGCATATTTAGGCAGAGAAAGAGCTAGAAAGATGGTATCAAGATGTTAAGACTGGGGGTGCCTGGGTGGTTCAGTTGGTTAAGTGGCCAACTTCGGCTCAGGTCGTGATCTCACGATTCGTGAGTTTGAGCCCCGCATCGGGCTCTGTGCTGACAGCTCAGAGCCTGAAACCTATTTCAGATCCTGTATCTCTCTCTCTCTGACCCTCCCCAGCTCACACTGTCTCTATTTCTGTCTCCAAAACAAATAAAACGATAAAAAATTTAAAAAAAAAGATGTTAAGACTAGTCACCTATGGGAAGGAAGGAAAATATTTCTGCCTCTATTTTCTAATTGTCTTGGAAGTGCCATACACTGCTCCGTGATAATAAAAAACGTGTTTTAACTTAAAAACAAAACATGAGAAAAGGTTATTGCACAAAAGCACCCTTAGGTGAGCATTCAAGAAAACAGGGGAACCTGGGGAACCTGCTGGAACACAGGGCCCGCCAGCACCTGAAGTAAGGCCGACCCAAAAACCACAAGCACTGGAACCGGCTGGAGAAAAGTAAACCCGGGGCTCCCACACCTGCCTCCACCCACGGGCCCCTGGTCTCAGGTGAGGACCGGCACGTTGGCGTTTCTCACCAGCCCTCCTGGCCGGCAGCAAGCGCACGGCACCTTGACACTGGAGAGCCCCACACGGTGACCGTCTGTCCTACGCCAAACTGCACCAGACAGCTGTCACCCTCGTCCTCTGGCCACTCGGGGGAGTAATGGAAAGCCCAGGACCGGAGGCATGGGACAGCGTGCCTGGAATGAACTTACAACCGCAAACACTCCAGTGCCAGAGGCCCCGAGGGCTGTCCTGTGTGAGCTGGCGCACCCTCTCCACTGTTCCAGAGCCTTAAAAACCTTCCTTCCCACGTTCAACCTGGTGGTTTTACTACAAATCTATGCTTAGAAAACAAAGACGAGACTTTACACAAACCGGCCCGAACCAAGCAGGGAAAAGCTGACGGTCCAGGACAGGACTAGACCAAGTAGCCTAGCATTTCCCTGTCTGCAGTCACACTCAAGAAAGGTGACGTTCATGCTGAGGTTTCCATAACGGAAATGTTTTCAGTTCGTGGACTGCACGCTTCAGGAAGAAGGGGCCGGGTCCTGTACCACTGCTGCGTGACTCGGAGCACCCAGCACGGGGCAGGACTGCGCTCATGGGGCACACGCTACTGCCAGGAGAGAAAGAACAGAACAGAGCAGGCCCAGAAGACCCCCTGGGCCCGAGAGACCGATGGGTGATTGCCTAGACTGGGTGTGTTTCCCAGCGTCCCTCCTGGATCAGGACAGGCCTCGTACCTTGACCTGAGAAATCTCCTTCTGGGGGGCGGAGAGCTTCTTACTGATCCTGCCCTTGGCCTTCAGCTCTTCCACGGTCTTGTATGAGTACTTGGGCTTCTTCTTGCTTCCGCTGGGGTCTTTCCTCCACTGGCTCAGTTCCTTCTGAAACTCCTGAGGCAGGGGGAGGAGGTCACTCACAAGGCAGGCTTTCTACAGCAGGAGGGGTGGCTGAGGCCATTCACAGACCCCCACCAGGCGCGGCCTCGGGTTCTGTGCTGAGCGCCATGCCTGCGGGACACTGAAACCGTCTCCTGACACCAGACACCCAGCCCCTCGTAGAAACAGAAGATTCAGAAAGCAGGCGCTCCAGGCTGGACGGAGAGCGGAGGCTCTGGCTCACAGCTGGCCCCCCGCCTCGCTGCAGACCAAAGCTGGCACCTACAAACGGCCTCTGGGGCTGGTGGTGTGGCCCACGCGGTATGTAAACTTCCTCCCCCCCCGCTCCGTGTGCTGCCGGGCCCCCCACAGCCTCCTCTACAACCTCTCCGCCACCGGGCTCACGACCGGCCCCAGGCCCACCGCCTTCCCCTGCCGGGCATCCACAGAAGTGTTTCCTCGCGGACAGGCCTTCCCTGAGCGCCCTATGTCACCTCCCACGATCCCCCGCCTCCCTTCCCACTCTGACGCTTCCCAGCACCTCCTGCCCTCACCGCCCACGGCGCGGCTGCCTGCTGACGGCGTCTGGCACCAGGCTCGAAGCCGTTCCTCCTGGAGGTGCCCCCAGCCCCACGCCGGGCAGACTACATGTGCGGCAAACCGCCGAAGCCAACAGAACGAATGAGGGAGCGAGCGACGACGACCGGAAAGGGCACGGCCATCACCCGCCCGACTCCTGACTTCTGGTTACCTCTTCTGCTTCTTCTTCTGAGTCCACCACGGGGAAGTCCTGCAGGGACTGAGTGGTCCGCTCTGAGCCGTAAGCCCCCACGGCCCCTTTCCCTTTTCTCTGTTTGGCTTCAATTGGGTTGATGATACCTGACAGGTTTCAGCAAAAGGCAAAGACATTTCAGATCACAGTGATGGTGTATTTGAACAAGGCGCTCTGTGAAAGCACCTTCCTCGGTCCTGATGCAGCGTAACACAGCCCAGCAAGGAGGGCTCTCCTCTGCCCCCGAGCCCTGTGCGGGTCCCACGTGATGGGACATTTCCGAGTACTTGTGGGGCCGCACCCAAGGCTCAGACAGCGGCTGATCTAGGCCCTAAATACAGAGTTTTGTGCCACTTTGGACTCGTCCTTTGGGGATACTGGGAGAGGAGAGACCTGCTCCTACGGAACTGACTGGGAGCTCTGGTACACTGTACCTGGAAGAAGGTTCCAGGGAGGCAAGTGAATAATTCGCCGGACATACTGACCGAATTCACCCGTCCGCTTCACCAGGTAGCTCTGTCCCTGGACCGTGCTTGCGGTAGGGCGGGCGGAAGCCTCGGAAATAACTGTTTTCTTCTGAGAGGGGAGAGGCAGGGCTACCGCACTGCGGTGAAGCCTGCCCGCCCCCCGTCAGCCAGGACTGCTCCACGCTCAGGGCAGACCTTCCTGTCCTCCGGGCCACCAGGTGGGGGTGGACCGGGGCTGCAGCCACCACTACCGTTTCCGTCCACCTGCTGGCTGCTCCCGGGAACCAGGACAAGGAGGGGGAGAGCGGGCTTCTGCAGGAGGAGCCCGAGTGCTCGGCTTGTGCAGCTTTGGTGACGAGTCAGGGACGTGTGACAGGAGCTGTCTGGACGGGGCTGTGGCCTGGGGCCAGGAGGCGGGGCTGCTGAGCCCAGACAGGACCCCACGTGGGATTAGCTCAGCCAAGTTTACAGCCACACAAGGGTGCCTGGGTGGCCCAGTCAGTTAAGTGTCTGACTCCTGATTTTGGCTCAGGTTATGATCTCACAGTTTGAGTTCGAGCCCCAAATCAGGCTCTGACCGACAGTGCGGGGCCTGCTTGGGACGCTGTCTCCGTCTCTCACTTCTCTGCCCCTCCCTCACTTACATGCTCTCCAAATAAACAAACTTTAAAAAGCAAAAAGTTTGGGCCTACAACCCAGTGTTCTAAACCCTTTATCTTCAGAAAAACACAAAAAGACCACACAGTTTCACGGATGTTCCCGGACCACGGACTCCTATGCCTCCAGGACCCAGGGAACCTGATGTAAAGTGAGGGGTACCAGGACCCAAAGCACGGGGTGGAGTGCTGCCCCGAGGCCCTGCGCACAGTCCAGGGAAGCTAAAGCCAATTCCCACCAGCCAAAGTCAAAACTTGCAGGTGAATGGGGCGCCTGGGTGGCTTAGTCGGTTAAGCGTCCACTTTCGCTTAGGTCATGATCTCGATGTTCGTGGGTTTGAGCCCCGCGTCGGGCTCTGTGCTGACTGCCAGCTCAGAGCCTGGAGCCTATTTCAGAGTCTGTGTCTCCCTCTCTCTCTAACCCTCCCCTGCTCACGCTGTCTCTATCTCTCTCTCAGAAATAAATAAAACATTAAAAAAAAAAAAAAAAACTTGCAGGTGAAATTACATGTTTGTAAATACTAGCGACAAGCTCGTCTCTAGAGGGGCACCAGTCAGGCCAAAACGCAGCCTGACATCTGCAGCCCATGGGGCTGCTGCCTCCCGCTGTAACAAGGCTTCTGCTCAGCTCTGAGGGAGCAGACAGCCCAGGGGCAATGGCGCACCAGGCCCACGGGCCACCCGCACTCTGAGGAGAGAAACTGCAAGCCACTCCCCAAACCGCCCCCCTCTCCCCTCCCCTGCCCCGTCTCCATCCCGCGCGGCGCCCTACCTTGGGCATTCTTCCCGAGCCCCCTGCCAGGGACATAGCCCATCTTCTGCAGCAGCTTCTGTCCGATGCCTCTGGTGTGCCTTTCCCAGCTGCCAAAATCCACAAAAGGCTTGGTCCCTCCTGCAAAGCCCTTCTGGCTGGGTTTAAAATTACCGCCCTGAGAAGGAAAAAAAACAAAGCATAGTTGACAGGGAGGAAAAAAAAAGAAAACGCTAAGAAAGCTTGCTTGGGCGATGGGGAAATGACCTGGCAGAGCATTATAAACAGTGTTCTACAAACCAAAAAATAGATCTGTGAACTGTGTCAGGTGAGCAAAGAGCCCACGCCGCCCACCTCACACCTCACAGAAACCCGCCGTCACAGGGAAGAACCCACACGAGCCCCGCTGTGGGCTGCATGCCCTTCCACGCACGTTACTAAGGTCACAAGCCTGAAACAAAGGTGCTACCGTCTTTAACTTCTTGGGTCCAAAATCCTTTGGAAAGTCGTCCTGCTTAGCAGGCTTCTCCTCATCGTCGGAATCTTCCAGCTCTGCCTCCTCTGCTGCCCCTTTCTTGAGGCCGGCGCTGATGAAGTTCACTGGTGCGGAGTAGTCTCGGGCCCTGTAGGCAAACACAGGGCCCACGGGGGCTGTGAAGAACCTTCTGCAGCCATCCCATGTGGGAGCTCTGCTGCCCAGAGAGCCGCTTAGGGTGGACCTCCAGGGATCCATTTTAAAAGAGCAGTAATACATTCACTTACACCCAGATCCTGTGACCACAGTACCAATGCCTGATGTGTTCAAGTCAGCTCTGCAGTTCTCGAGGTCAGTGCAGGCGAGATTAAAAATGCAAGACATCATCTTACACAGCATGTGTATCGATTATGTCTCAGTAAGAGTGAAAGGAAAGAATGCAAAATACAAAAACACAACTTTCCTTTTATATTTTTTTAAAATGCTTATTTTTGAGAGAAAGTGAGAGTGTGAGCAGGGGAGGCGCAGAGAGGAAGAGAGAGAATCTCAAGCAGGTTCCGCTCTGTCAGCGCAGAGCCTGATGTGGGTCCTGAACTCACGAACCGTGAGGTCATGACCCAAGCCAAGATCAAGAGCCAGAAGCTTAACTGACTGCACTGCCCAGGCGCCCCTCCTTTTACACTTAGAACAATTAACCTGTTTTTTTTTTTAAATGTTTTATTTATTTCTAGGAGAGAGAGAGAGAGAGAGCGTGAGCAGGGAAGGGTCAGAGAGAGAGGGAGTCACAGACTGAAACAGGCTCCAGGCTCTGAGCTGGCAGTCAGCACAGAGCCTGACGCGGGGCCCGAACCCACAAACCGCGAGATCATGACCCAAGCGAAAGTCAGACGCTTAACCAACTAAGCCACCCAGGCGCCCCACAATTAACCTGTTTTAAAAAGCACATGTGTCTTAGACGCTATTTCAAATACAAATATCAAACAAGACATTCTGATAAAAAATCGTCAAACAGTAAAAGAAATTCTGTGAATGGAAAGTATATTAACAATTATATCAAACTCTTAGAAGAAGTGCATGTTCACTACACCCATTTGTATGTGAAAACTAAAGTAACACCTAGGAAATGAACTCCGTGCAATGGAGAATATTGACGGTGACCACGACAATCACAAGGACAGTCCTCACAACGTCATAAACATCAGCTCCCTTTATAAGACGACCAACCTATTCACTGCACAACCCCATGGCAGTGACAGCACTCCGAGGATTCTTTTCTATAAGATGCAGTATAACTTAGGAGTTAAGAGCCCCAATTCCAGTGTCAGGCCCAGATTCCCAAAGCCTGGCCGTGTGATCTTGGTCTTGGTTTCTTAATCTGTAAAATGGGATGGTAATGGTAATTTTTCTCACAAGGTACATGATACCAACCATGCAAAAACTGCAGAACAAGTGAAATGCCAATAGATGTTGGCTATTTGGCTACTACTACCTTACAGTTATGTAATTCCTGATGTCTGATCCCTCTGTCGTCTACTTTAGATCGCCTTGCCGGAAGAGAAGGGACTGTACCCATCTCCATACTTTCTCCCCAGACCGTGGGAAAAAGGCACAGTCTCAATGGGCTGCAGCCTACAGGCCACAGTCGAAGACAAAGAGACAAACCCAAACTTGCCACACACTCGGGTCAAGCGAGCCGTGGCCAGTACACACACGACTTCACACCGAGGAGGAAGACTGTCAGCCTGAGCCCTCATCTCCCTGCCACCAGGCCTGCAGGGACCCTGTCTCGGCCTCACAGAGCTCCCTCTTCCACTGGGGCTCCGGGCCACTCCTGCACACCGACAGGTCTTCACCGAACAGGACCGTGTCCGATGGCATCCGCTGTCCACCAGACTCCCGGGCCTCTTCGCGCACTATGCTCCCTCTGTCCGCCCCTGCCTGCAAAGCTTCCGCACCATGTGGACACCTGGTGCGCCCCCTCAGCAGCCTCTGCGTCCTCAGGGCCCCCTACCACCCTGGCCACCCTATGTTGCCATATGTGTTTAAGCATCGCTTCTCTCGAGAACTCTTCCCTCACCTCCCAGAGCCGGCCAGACAGCCTCAAATGTACCCCCTCAGGTCCCAAACTAAAGCTATAAACTTCCACCGGGTCAGTAGTCAGTTAGGGCCTGTCTCCATGCTCTGGTGTCGGGGCTCCCGGAGCGCAAGGAATGGGTGTGCGGCACAAGACTGAATACGCACTGACGGTTAAATCAGCAAAAGGGCAGGCCTCCAGCCCAAAGAGGACGCTGGGCCTCCCCGGCTGATGCTGCAGCTACGGGACTCAGGAAGGCCAGGAGAGAAGTGTATTTAGTGGGTTACACCCCCCCACACTCCCTCTCCATCTTCCCCCACTTCCCCAAAGCAGCCCCAAGCGGCCAGTACCGTTTGCCTCCAAAGCTGGGCCTCTCTTCATCCGAGTCCCGCTCTGCCCACACTCCATACGTGGCCTCTTCCTTGGTCTGCCGGTGCCGCTGCCGGTTGGGGTTGAATTCATTCTGGAGGTCCCAGTCGGTGATCTCGAAGTTCTCCCGCTCGTCCTCGTCATCATCCAGGTGGCCTTCACCATCCCGGTATAAGTGGGACAGCGACATGGCCAGTCACTAAAGGAAGGGATAAGAAAGGCACGCTCGGTTTGTGGTGAGTCCTGGAAGCCGCAGCTGGCTTCCCCGCATCCCTACCCCTTGCTCCCTTCGAACGTCCTCCAAGCCCAAAGCTTGTCAACATCATCGCTACAATTCAATAGAGCAGACACTGAAAACATACTTTAGGAAACAAACCGTATTTAAGCAGGTAGGACAAAAGAAGAGTCCCAACACTGTAGGTGATTCTTAAGCAGCTACTTCTCTGTCCTAAAACATCGCACATCCTCGCGTATACAGAAACCACATACAAACAACTGGTGTGCTGTTCTCCTTATTACTGCCTCAGAAACTGGGAGGACATCTCCCGGCGTCCCGGATTATTCTGTTGTAGCTGCTGCTGAGGAAAGTTCTATCAGGAGCCTTGGCGGTCCCAGGGGTAACTGTTTTTACAACATGCTTTCTTTTCTTTTAATTTTTTTTTAATGTTTATTTTTGAAGAAGAGAGAGAGAGAGAAACAGAGCATGAGCAGGAGAGCAGCAGGAAGAGAGGGAGACACAGAATCTGAAGCAGGCTCCAGGCTCTGAGCTGTCAGCACAGAGCCCAAGGTGGGGCTTGAGCCCACTGAACAGTGAGATCGTGATCTGAGCCGAAGTCGGCCCCTTACCCCACCGAGCCACCCAGGCACCCCTATAACATGCTTTCTGAACCGTATTACTGGGTGAGACTTAGTTCTCTTCCCAGATCATGAACCTCTTCCAAAAGCAGCAGTAATTACAAACACTACCTCAGCAGACAGCTGTGTACGGCAACGGACAATTCAACCTCTGTCGCTGGATGATGAGATTCGGCTGTCTCTTTCTTATAAATTTATTTTTTTAAGTTTATTTATTTTGAGAGGGGAGGGAGGGGCACAGAGAGAGAGAGAGAGAAAGAGAATCCCAAGCAGGCTCCAAGCTCTCCCCACAGAGGCTGTCACAGGGCTCAAAACTCAGGAAGTGAGGCTCAAACTCAGAAATCATGAGACCAACGTCTGAGCTGAAATCAAGAGCTGGACCTTTAGGACCCTTAACCCTTAGGACCCTTAGTCAACACAGCCACGCAGGCAGCCCACAGCAGTCTCTTTCTTAAATGGATTAACCACTGCACCAACCTTTGAGACTGCCTTGTAAAGCAGATTAAACAACACGGTGCTTAAAAAACACTTAGCTCGGAATATAAATGTTCAAGGAACAATAGCTGTTACCATAGCTCCATGATACGTTCATCATCATTACGGGATTAGGGAAGGAACCTAACACACTGCTAAAATCACAGCCAGGGTTCAAATCTCAGCTCTGCCAGGTACTCAGCGTCTGAATATTAAATGCACACGAAGCACCAAGCGTGGTGTACTACACAGTAACACGTTCAATATGTGACAGCAACTGTGATTCTTACCAACCAGGTGCTCACTGCAAGCAGCCCTCAAGGACAAGGAGTTCACTACTTCTGGTCGCTTCTGTCACAAAGTTCTCCCTGCTTGGGGCGTCTGGGTGGCTCAGTGGGTTAAGCCTCCCACTTTAGCTCAGGTCATGATCTCACCGTTCACAGGGTTTGAGCCCCGCGTCCGGCTCTGTGCAGACAGCTAGGAACCTGGAGCCTGCTTGGGATTCTGTGTCTCCCTCTCTCTCTGCTACTCCCGCGCCCATGTCCTCCCTCTCCCTCTCCCAAAAATAAACATTAAAAATTAAAAACACACACAAAGTTCTCCCTGCTTGCTCTACTCAATGGCACACGGGTTGGGTGCAGCTGGGCTCAACCTCAGCCAGCAGTGCAAAGAAGGGCAATGTCCTCGGGGGAGGTAGGAGTCAGTAATACCGCAGCCCCCCTGGGCAATCAGCAAAGGACTGTCAGGCGTTACAGACCTTTGGCAGGTACCGAGTACCCGCCGGACGCTTCAAGCAGACCATCTACCATAAGCAATCAAGTCACTTCTACGACACGGGCACTGCTGGCGTCCCCGCCCTTCCCAGAAGATAAACGAAACTCTGGGAAGTCGGACAACGCACCCCGGGTTCTACGCAGGCAGGGCTCGAAAGCAGAAGGGCTTGAAGCCCGCCTTCCGGCGGGGCTCGGTCCCTAACCTGCTCAGCCGGTCCCTCGCGCACACTCCCACTGGCGGGGACCCCCTGCGCTCCCCGCTCCCCCGCTCAGCCCGGCCCCGCTCACCTCTCCCCGGGTCCTGCCGGCTAAACACAGACAGCGGCTCCGGGCGAGCGGCGCGCCACTACAGACGCCAGAATCCGGATGTGCCCGGACGGCGCGCCGGAAATGACGTATAAGAGCGGAAACGGCGCGCTGGTTGCCATGACAGCAGTGGAAGGCTAGCGCGGCCTCGGCTCTAGAGGGGCGGGGCTGAGATGCAAAAATGAAGGCGGGGATTTCCAGGGCCTGGAATGGCTGGCGGTTTATTCCCCACCTCGCAGGCATCCCTATAGCGCCCGCGGGGTGTGAAAGAGGCCGGGCCACCTTGGCCTGCGGGGACTCCCTTGGCCAGCCTGAAATGAAAAATCTGTAAAATGGGGATATAGCACTAGCTCACTGGGTAGATAGTTGAGAGGAACAGCGTGAGAGGGTAGAGGGGCCGGGGCATGGGCATGCAAGCGGGAATAACGAAGGTCAAGACTGTCTCCTGATAGTACTTGACAATGAGAAAGAATGAAATCTGGCTATTTGCGACAAGGTGGGTGGAACTGGCGGTTGTTATTGCTAAGTGAAATAAGTCAGAAAAAGATCTCATGTTTTCACCCCTATGTGGAATTTTAGAAACTTAACAAGACCATAAGGGGAAGGGAAGGGGAAAAATTAGTTACAGAGAGGAAGGCAAACCCTAAGAGACTTTTTTTTTTTAATGTTTTATTTATTTCTAGGAGAGAGAGAGACAGCGTGAACAGGGGAGGGTCAGAGAGAGAGGGAGTCACAGACTGAAACAGGCTCCAGGCTCTGAGCTGGCAGTCAGCACAGAGCCCGACGCGGGGCTCGAACCCACAAACCACGAGATCATGACCTAAGCGAAAGTCGGACGCTTAACCGACTAAGCCACCCAGGCTCCCCTAAGAGATTCTTAAATAGAGAGAACAAACAGGGCGGATGGGTGGGGTAGGAGTGAGGAGGTGTAAATGGGTGGTGGGCACTGAGGAGGGCACTTGGGATGAGCACTGGGTGTTGTATGGAAGCGATGAATCACGGGAATCTACCCCCAAAACCAAGAGCACACTGTATAGTGTATAGATGACTTGACAATAAATTATATTTAAAAAACAAGACTGTCTCCTGTATCTTTAGGGTCCTTTAGTGTAAGCACCGTCGTGGGCACAGAGCAGTAGCCTTCTATAGAAGCTCGAGAGAGAGCGCAGGAATGAATGAGCAAACTCTAAAGGTCCCAATTATTCCCTCCAGGAGATCTCGCCGTTCTCTTCCTTTCCAGCCAGTTGTTAAACACATTCATTCATTCACTGATTAATCAAAATGTACTGATTGCCAACCCTGTGCTAGGCTCAAGGGATGCTATGAACAGAACAGTCCAAAGGCACCAGCTGCCTCTGGACTCTCTAGGCACACAGGCTCTGCAGTCCCATCTCAGCTCTGCCACATACAGCTGCGGGCCTCCAGCAAAGTCACCCACATCTCCGGAAGCCTCTTTCCTCTTCTGCAAAATGGGTGAGGATCCCCGAGATAAAACATTAAGCAGTTCCAACTGTACCTGCCACACTGTAGGCACTTAGGAAGCGTTCGCTGTTAACTTCTGCATATGTTCCTTCTCACACTCTCTCCTCCATGTGATGAAGAGTCAGGAGGCAATTGTTAGCGTACAGCACGTGCACCTGACTTCTAGTCAAAGATGTGGGTCTACCTTCCTGTCGTCGTGACGAATGAATCAAGAGCCTACAGAAAACTAATTGACTGCCAGCTTCATGAGAACACAGTCTGTGACTTCATGATCTCTGTATCCCCACTGACATGTAGTGTCACTGTCTGTGCCTGACACATAATATGCACTCAGAAAATAAATCAAAAAGGGAGGGTTTAAGGGGCACCTGGCTGGCTCAGTCAGTTAGGGGTCCGATTCTTAGTTTCAGCTCAGGTCATGATCTCATGGTTGGGGAGATCGAGCCCCTTATGGGGCTGTGTGCTGACAATGTGGAGCCTGCTTGGGATTCTCTTCTCTCTTTGCCCCTCCCCCACATGTGTGCGCACTCTCTCTCCCTCTCAAAATAAATAAATAAACATAAAAAAAAAGAGGGGCCCTTGAGTGGCTCAATCTGTTAAGTGGCTGACTCTTGATTTCGCCTCAAGTCATAATCTCACAGTTCATGGGTTCGAGCCCTGCATCTGCGCTGACAGTGTGGAGCCTGCTTGGGATTCTTTCTCTCTGCCACTTTCCTGCTCATTCTCTCTCTCTCGCTCAAAAAAATAAAACATAAACTTCAAAACAAAGTGAAGTTTTCATACAAGAGAAGATGGGGTGCGGGTGGTGGGAGGAGTCTAACAGACTGAAAGTTCCACCAGGGAACAGAGTGAGGAAAAACAAGGAGACAAGGTAAACTGTTTTGAGCCTGAGCCTGGAAATGGGTTTGCATCTGTTTATGGGCCAAAGCCAAAGATAAAAGTAAGCTTGTGTTCTGTATAGAACTTCTTTGTCTGACTTAGGCATTTCTGCCCAGAGCCTTGCATACACGGTCATGGTCATGGGGGTGCTTAGTTGGCTTGTGCTCCATATCTGGCCCTGGGATCAGAATTGGCCCTTCTGTTCCTGATGCCAAGTGGGATGAACTTGCCTCATCTCCTTGAGCCAGGCCAGGCCAGCCCCCTCGAATGGACCCGCGAGGGAAGAGAAATATGCAGAATCCCATTCTTCTAAGATTGTGAGATACGATAAGACAGAGAACAAAACCAAGCTTGTGCAGGACTGCACTTAGGCAAACCTAATGACTAACCATAGATCACACATGGGTAGTGTATATATCGCCCTGGCAGGAATAAGTAGTTGGAAGTCTCACCTAAGGGGATGACCCTGTCCCATGGACCCTCAATTGGGGCTCCAACCCAGCTGTTCACCGCGGGGCGTCCCCAGCCAGAAGGCTGGATGATGTGCGTACCTGATCTGATGTATTAACCCTTCTCTGATCTCTACACTCTCTCCTTCTTTGTGTTTACTCTAGTTGTTTAATTCTGTATATTCCCTTTCCCCCTAATCAATACAGTTTCCCTCCCCAAAGCAAAGTGTGGCTATTGTGAATTGCTCTGTTCGGAAGAGCTTGGCTTCTCTGTAGCTTTACAGCCAACTTTAAGGAGCTGCAGTTACTCTGACCATGAGGAAGCACTGCTGATGGATTCGCTTTACCAGTGGACCCTGCCACGTGACTTCCATGGACTGTGGCGGGGCCACTAAGAGTACAGGCTCTGATCACATGATCCGAGTGTGCCTCTCCCCTGCAGCAGGACAAGTGGACATCACGTACCACAGGATAGGATGCCCCAAGAAGATCACAGCATCACCCCTGGAACGTTCCTGCCAAAGATGTGTCACTGGATCAGAATCAGGACACCTACGACGAACCCAAGGTAAGAGGTGTTCTACAAAGTTACGGGCCTGTGATCTTGCAAAGTGCCCAGGTGGTGAAGACCAAAGGAAGCTCCTGGAATTGCTCTGGACCAAAGGGGGTCTAGAGAGATGTGGCAGCCATATGCAACACGTGGTTCTGCACGGGCTCGTTTTTGCCATACAGGAAGTTATGGGGACAATGGGCAAAATGTAAACGGGGTCTGAGGTTTCCATGGTCGTGATGTGTCGATGTTAATTTTTTGATTTTGATGGTTGTCCTGTGGTTACATTGGAAACTGCCTCTGCTTGTTAGAAATGCTGAAGCAGTTGGGGGAGGGGGGTGATAGGGCATCAAGTAGGCAACTTCATCTCCCTTATTAAGGGGGAAAAGAAGTTCTATACTTAGAATTTTTAAAATCTTATTTAAAAAAACTTTTAAGATATATTTTTAAGTTTATTTATTTTGAAGGAGAGGCAGAGAGCACAGGAGAGGGGCAGAGAGACAGGAGAGAGAATCCCAAGCAGGCTCCACGCTGTAAGCACAGAGCCTGACACAGGGTTCAGACCCATGAAAGGTGAGATCATGACCTGACCCAAAACCGAGTCAGACGTTTAACCAACTGAGCCACCCAGGCGCCCCTAGAATTTTTTTTTTAATAAAATGACTGCAGTAAAAGTTCAAGGATCCAAATCACTTTGCTTCTTCCTGAATGTGGGATGAGGGAAGACAGCTTCACCTCCCTGCATCTCAGTCTTCCCCTCTGCAAAATGGGCATAATGACAGTACTGCTTTAAAAGGGTTGTTTTCAGGACCAGCCAAGGTGGGGGTGGCTAATTGATGCACATGAAGCCATAGGCCTTCGTAAGAGTAGCAAAAGCTTAGTAACGGTTATGACTATTTTCATTTAAAAGACCCAACCTCACCCCTTTGCATGGGAGGCCCTTGCATTTTGGGATTTCTGGGTTCAAACGCCCGGTCTCCAGAACATCAAGGGGAGAGGCAAACAGAGGTTTCCATCTGTGACTTCATGGTGGTACCTCATGGGCTCCAGCCCCTGCCTGCAAAAGCCCCTGCTTTGGGACCCAGGGATACCCAGGCCCGTGTCTAGATTCCAGATGAGGCGCTCAGAAAGAGCGCGGCCCAGAGGGGGTTGCCAGGCAACGAGGCTATTCAGCCTCAACACTCGTCAGATGAAGCAGCAGAAGAGCCCAGGCCATGAGGGGCGTCCGTGGGCCACTCACTGAGTTTAAGGACAGAAGCAGCCCCAAAACCCAGCAGTGCAGACTTCCAGATGGGTGTGTGGCCCACAGCACCCTGCCTGGGGCACCCACGCCCTTTCTGCCCACTTCCTCGAGCTAATCCACAGAGAGCAATTCCAACCACAGCACCCTCTGCACCCTTCACCTCCTAGGGTCTGCAGACTTGCCCAGTAGTTTCTGTCACCTGAACCCACACTTGCCATCACCCCCCTCACCCAGCCTATGCTGTTACCACGCTGTATCCATACCGCCTTCAAAAGATTTGGGGGTGGGGGGAAGATCCATCCCTAGCTACAACTTTAAATAGGTTGGTTCCATAGAAACCATCTGCAAGTGGCATTTCAAGGCTGATGTATTTAAAGTCTAGCACAAGTTCCTTTTCTAGGACGGTGACATTCTACAGTCGCACATGGCTTATTCTTAGTTCAAACTTGGCCACAAAAATACACAGCGTGTCCCGGACTGGGGAGAACTGGAAATCCAGATGAGCTGCCATTAGCAAACCTGGTTTCCCTTTCAATGTTCCCTACAGAGGGTTGGGGTCTCGCTTCTCTTTCAAGAGTTTGCGAAGACTCTGTTCTTACACAGAGGCCCCGCAGGCAAGGTTCCGCAGCCCTGGGCGTTTTCTGTAAAGCAAGCACCCTCGCAAGCCTGTGGGGAAAGGGAGAAAGCGCAGCCTTCATCATTCATTCATTCACTGGTTTGTTCACTCATTCACGATACTTCACAAGGTCCTAGGTATTTCCCATTGCGGGGTGGCAAGTTCCTCCAAACGTAGCGGTTTGGGATATTGTCTCGCACCATTTCTTTGGGTGGGAATTCAAGGGTAGCTTGGCTGCCTGGCTCTGACTCGGGATCTCTTGGGGCTGCAGCCACTTGCAAGGGTGAGGCACTCACCCACGGCAAGCAGGAGGCCTCAGGGAACTTGACTCATGAACCTCTACCTGTGGCTGCTGAGTGTCCTGATGGTACAGCAACTGGACTCCCCCAGATCCAGTGACTGAGAACGCGCTGGATGCCACCACACATTTTACCAAGTAGCTGGGAGTCGTGCGCCGCCACTTCCCTCATACCCGTTACACGGCCAGCCCTGCTTAAGGTTGCCAGGTGTCGCAAATAAAAATACAGGATTCCCCGGGGGCACCCGCGGGACTGGTCGGTTAAGCTTCCGGCTCTTGATTTGGGCTCCGGTCATGATCTCACGGTTCAGGATTTCGAGCTGTCAGCATGGAGCCTGCTTGGGACTCTCTCTCTCTCTCTCTCTCTCTCTCTCTCAATAAATTAAAAAAAAAATACAGGATTCCCAGGTTTAAATGTGGATTTCAGATAAACAACAAATACATTGTTATATAAGTATGTCCCATGAGACATTGTAAAATACTGAAAATGTATTGTTTTATCTGAAATTCAAATTTGCTCCTCCATGCCTATGGTCTACAGTCTGTAAGATCAACTTGAATCAAATCACCAGGCCAATCAATGCAAAACCTTGACTATGAGAAAGTGCTTCAAAGGGAAGGAAGTATTGGAGCTTGGGAAAGGGATGACATTCTCATCAGAAGAGCCCACGTCTATGTTTCTTTTTTTAAAAAAATATTTATTTGGGGGAGAGCGCAAGTGAGGGAGGGGTAATGGGAGGGAGACAGAGGATCCAAAGTGGGCTCTGTGCTGACAGCAGTGAGCCCCATGCAGGGCTCAAACTCACAAACCACGAGATCATGACCTGAGACGAAGCTGGATGCTCAACGGACTGAGCCACCCAGGCGCCCCCATTTTTATGTTTCTTAGGTTAAGCTTTTGCATACGACTCTGTGTGTGTGTGTGTGTGTGTGTGTGTGTAGCGGGGGAGCCTATGGAAGGTTCTGCCATTGAAAGGAAATGAAACTCTGAAAATACACATGCACACTCACACACACATACACACACACAATGGTGGACAGGGAACAAGGTCTGTGGTCTGCAGTCTAGTTCACAGCCCTGCACTGGACAGTTCATTGCTTGGTTTGGATCTTACACTCCAGCTCGTACAAGATGTCAGCGTGGGGGCGGGGGGGAACCGTGTGAAGGCCGCCGAAGGATCCTCGCCGAAGGACCCTGGCGGGAGTCTACAATTCTTTCAAAAGAAAAAATTCTTAAGATCCAACAACCCGTTGAAAACCCCAGCTGTTACAATGGAAACGAGGTCACATCAGAACAACGCAGACTTGTGAACAGAGTTAGGTCGATGTAAGGCACTTGGCCAAGAGCCAGCCCCAGGGGGTGGACCGAGGGCTTTCCCCCAAAGGAACGGGCTTTGTTAATTGTCCTGAAAAAAGTGTTCCTTTAGAAAGGAGAAAGGGGACAGGGGGTAAGGGACCTCTTCCTGGTTCTAGGCCCAGATTTGGGGCTCAGGGGAAGCCTGGAGGAGCTCCATCAGTGGGCAGAGCCGTCCAGGCTCCCAAGGCCAAAGCTGAGGAAACCCCAAAGCCTGAGTTTCTTAATGACCAAGCCTTTGGGGGCCTGGAGTCACTGTGATTTAAACAATAAAGGACAGATAGGTGTTTCCTCTGCAGCCTCACTGAAGAAAGGGAGGGTTCTGTTCATGTCACATTTTACCAAAGAGAAAGTTCATAATCTGATGAATTCTTATGTTATCTGATGACTGTGCCCGTGAGGCGGATACAGTGGTTTTGGTGAGGACGGTGCCCAGCTGTATTTTCCAAAGACGGCCACGAGTGTCTCTCTCACTGCATTGTGACCTTGCCACTCCAGCCCCAAGAGGAGAGGTTTCTCTATTCCCTCTAATGGAGGACAATCCTATGGCTGTGACAAACCGAGTGGTAGTGACCCTGAGCCTGCATATCCCTGAACCGACTGGCTGTCCTTTCTGCTGTTCCCGGATTCTTGCAACACCTTACACGGGGGAAGCCAGCCACCACACAAGAAGTCTGGCTGTCCTGGGGCCCCTGGATGGCTCAGTGGGTGAAGTGTCCAGCTCTTGCTTTCGGCTCAGGTCCTGGTCTTACAATTTTGTGAGTTCAAACCCCACATGGAGCTCTGTGCGGGTGGTGCAGAGCCTGCTTGGGATTCTCTCTCTCCCTCCGCCTCTCCCCATATCATGCTGTCTCTCTCTCTCTAAAAACAAGAGGAGGAGGAGGAGAAGGAGAAGAAGAAGAAGAAGGGCTAGCCAAGTGGACAGGCTATGTGTAGAGAAGCCCCTAAAAGCCTCTCTATGCTCCAACCACCTGGGCCCAGGCACCAGACATGTGACTAAAGAAGCCTGAGGATGACAGAGGGGCCACCCGTCACCGGCTCACCAGTGGCTGACTTCTAGAACCGTGAGATTTCACGATAAACCGCTGTTAAGTCACCGAGTGTGGGGCCATCTTGTTTTGCAGCCAACGGATGCACAGAACGATGAGGGAGGCTGCTGCGTTCTGCCGCCCAGGAGCAGTGACCATGAACTTCCCCTGTCCAAAGCTCCGTCGGCCGTCCACCATACTGCGGTTCCAAGACCGGGGGAGGTAAGAGGGGCCTCTCACTGCGGGCTCACCACCCGCCCCTGCACCCTGCCTACGACAGACAACCACCAGCCCCTCCCCACGAACCCATGCAGTTTCAACTTCCCCATTCTGTAGGTGAAGAAATGAAGGCCAAAGCCACACAGCCAGTAATGTGGGGAACAAAGGAGAAGGAAATGGCAGATAGAACTAAACTTCCTTATAACCTGCAGCCCAGGGACACATACTTGAGGCTCCCTACTGTCTTAATGCTAATGCTTTCTAGAGGGAAAACCGCCTGAGCTTGGCAATAGCTCGCCTCCAGGATCCTGGGAGTCTTCTTCAGCACGTGAAAATCTCCCTGGAACCTTCCCCTGGACTTGACCTCCCCCAGCTCCCAGGTATATAACAAATCCCTCTTTAGGGTCCCAGGACCCCGTGCTTAGAGAAAGTCAATTTTTGCACCAAGGACGTCTTCAAGAATCCTTTCTTGGCCGTTGGCTCTGGACCCCACGAACCCCACTGTCACCCCAAAACCCTCATCAGCCAGGAAGTCGGCCTGACTCCCCAAACCCTACACTCTAAACCATTGTGAGTCATTGCCTTGCCAAACCCTGTAAGGCAAGGGAGTCTGGCTGAAACACCCTCGCCTTTAAAGGTATGAAACTGCTGTGGGCCCAGCCCGTCTGTCAGAATTTGCCAGTGAGCAGCCAAGGGTCTAACTCAGCGGGCATGTATGTGCCAGAGAAAAGGCTCGCCCTTGACCAGCTTCTGAGAGGTTATCTGTAAGCCCTGGGAATATACTAATAGTGCCTTTCTGTACCAGGCCCCACGGGCTATGTGCCTGGGATCATGCAGACCCCTGCAGGGGCTGGAGACGGAGTCACCCAGGTCAGTCGTATGGGTACGCCGTGCCTGTGACCGATGCCCAATAAACACTGCACACCAAGGCCCATGCGAGCTCTCCCGC
Organism: Proteles cristata cristata; assembly: GCA_017311185.1. Taxonomy (NCBI): domain Eukaryota; kingdom Metazoa; phylum Chordata; class Mammalia; order Carnivora; family Hyaenidae; genus Proteles; species Proteles cristata. The sequence continues at coordinate 713,423 of JAESUZ010001906.1, read as the reverse complement.
CTGGCAGTACTTGGTACGCCTTGTCGCACACTGTGGTTGGTAGCTAAGCCCCGTCTAGAAGCCTCCACTGGGTGAGTATAGCTGGAAACTCACTCCTGGTCTCTCTCTACGCCTGTCCTGCATACTTTTGTCCTTTGCGGCTTTTATTTTATTTTATTTTATTTTTGAAAGAGAGACAGACAGACAGAATGTGAGCAGGGGAGGGTCAGAGAGAGAGGGAGACACAGAATCTGAAACAGGCTCCAGGCTCTGAGCTGTCAGCACAGAACCTGATGTGGGGCTCGGACCCACGAACCGTGAGATCATGACCTGAGCTGAAGTTGGACGCTTAACTGACTGAGCCACCCAGGCGCCCCCTTTGTTAACTTTTCAATTTTTTTTTCCCTTTGCAGATTTTAACCCGCATCTTTTTGCCATAGTAAACTCTGACTGGGGTGCCTGGGTGGCGCAGTCGGTCGAGTGTCCAACTCTTGATCCTGGCTCAGGACAGGATCTCACAGTTTGTGAGTTCGAGCCCCACTTTGGGCTCTGTGCAGATGGTGCAGAGCCTGCTTGGGATGCTGTCTCTGTGCGTGCACTTTCTCTCTCTCTCAAAACCAAAAACAGAAAAACAGGGTGTCTGGGTGGCTCAGTCAGTTAGGCATCCAACTTCAGCTCAGGTTATGATCTCCCCCCGCTTGTGGCTTCAAGCCCCACATCGGGCTCTGTGCTGACAGCTGGGAGCCTGGAGCCTGCTTTCCATTCTGTGTCTCCCTCTCTCTGCCCCTCCCCCACTCACACTCTCTCTCTCAAAAATAAACAAACATTAAGGGGAAAAAAAACTGTTGGGGCACCTGGGTGGCTCAGTCAGTTGAGTGCCAGACTTTGGCTCAGGTCATGATCTCACGGTTGTGGGCTTGAGCCCCACGTCGGGCTCTGTGCTGACAGCTCAGAGCCTGGAGCCTGCTTCAGATTCTGTGTCTCCCTCTCTCTCTGCCCCTTCTTGGCTCAAGCTCTGTCTGTCTGTCTGTCTCTCTCTCTATCAAAAATAAATAAACCTTAAAAATTTAAAAAAAAAAAGGAAAAAAACTGTTAAAAAAACCAACCCTTTGACTGTGAGTCTCACAGCTTATCTGGAAGTCCCTCTAGCAAATCACCAATCCCAAGGGTGGCCTCGGGGGACCCAACCCAGATTCTCAGCGGGGGGCCTTGCTGAGCCCTCAAGATGGGAATCTTGTTCGCCTGTCATCAATCCACCCGCTAAAATCCAATATGGGAAAAAAACACATAACAAATCTGTTCACTGTAAAGTAAGGCAACAGACAGATGAGTCCTTGGTCATTTTATTCAAATAATTTTTTTTCTCTGAAATCTGAGAACGGAGGAGGAATCAAAGAAAACCTCATATATTAAATTCTTAAATAGATTCTTTGAATTCAAAAGTAAGAGTCAATAGGAGAGGCACAGATGGGGGCCTTGTCCCTACCAACAAAACCGCCCAGGCAGTCCTGCAAATTAAGAAAAATGGCAAACCATTTCTTTAAAAAAAAAAAAAGTTCTTGAGGGGCAAGATAAAAAATACCTAAGTTTCAAAGGCCAGACTCCTTTCCACACTCTTCGTTCTCCACCCCGGGGTGGGGGGGGAGGGGGGGCGGGGTCCGCAGGTAGAGTCTCCAGGTTTAAGTTTTCGGTGATCAGCTTTTTGCAAACATATGCAAATACATTCCTCTTAGCAGTCCTGTTTTGGCGATTAATAGCAAGCAATATGCTTGGATTAGAGGTCCGATTTCCACTCGAATGCAAAGTGTCTTCTCTGGACAGCAATCTGCAGAGATCTGAACAGGGGACACAGGGCATTAGGCCCAGGGTAAGAATTCTGAGACAGACCTTTTGTCTTTATGTGTGTGATCGGGGCGCCTGGGCGGCTCAGTCGGTTGAGCATCGAACGTCAGCTCAGGTCATGATCTCAGGATTTGTGGGTTCGAGACCCGCATCGGGCTCGCTGCTGTCAGCACAGAGCCCCCTTCGGATCCTCTGTCTAACCCCCCCCCCGCTCCTCCCCCACTCATATTCTCTCTCTCTCTCTGAAAAAAAATTGAAATAAATAAAAGCTTTCCTTGCATTCTTACCTACATCCACCTGACCTCAAAGATACACTCTTTTTACTTATGAACAAGAAGTGGCAACGATGATACACATCAGTGGATTTTTGGAGGTGAGGGAAGGTTACCATTTAAGGCCACCTGCTCACCAGGGATGAGCTAAAACACCCTGTGCAGGGCATCTCGTTGATACAGTAAAGAGAGGACTCTATCTGGCTTTTGTCAGCAGGAAGGTTCAAAATTCTATGAATGAGTCTCAGGAGAACGAGGGGAAGGGGTTAGGGAGGAACATGGAGAAAGAATCATCTCCATGTGAGCCTTCTGTTCTCTGGAATGCAACAGAACTCTGAGATCCCCAGATGGAATCCAGGTTGAAGACAGGGACTGAGTGCCTTCAGCCCTGGAGGCTGGTGCAATGCGGGTTTAAAGAAAAACTAGGAAATATGCTGATTATCTAAAAACAAGATCAGGAGGGGCCCCTGGCTCTCGATTGGGCTCAAGCCATGATCTCACAGTTTGTGGGATAGAGCCCCCCATCGGGCTCTGTGCTGACAGCGTGGAGCCTGCTTGGGATTCTCTCTCTCTCCCCCCCCCCCTTTCTCCGTTCTTCCCCTACTCTCCCCATCTCTCAAAATAAATACAGAAATATTTAAAAAAATAAATAAACAAAAATGAGATCAGGAGACCAAAAATAAAGACTCCAGGCAGGGAACTCTTGATAGTCTAGAACATCGGGGAGAACAGGAGGGCTGTGACCTCTCTGTAGGGTCACTCGAGTGGCAGAGGAAGTGAGCTTCCTGGAACCTCAACACTAGCGCCCACAAGCACGGCAATTCCTGGATTCCCACGCGCCCATCTGGGCCAGCTTGCCTCACCTCTGGGCCACCCTCACGGGTGGACATGGGTGAATCCCTCTTCCCCAGATGTCAGATGGAGGCCGTGAGAAGTCCAAGGTGAAGTGAATGCTCAAGTCTTTGACTCCCCAAGGTCAGAACCTGCCCCCCTCCCCCTTCACAAAAAAACGGGGCAGGTGGATATGCACTTCAAATCTTTCCTCAAAAGCAAACTCGGGAAGAAAATGACCCTGGGCGTGATTCTGCCATTTGGTGGCTGTGTGGCCTTGGGTGAGCCAAAGCCCCCTCTGGGCTCCAGTTTCCTCCGCTGTGTCCGCTGCCTTCCCAGGGACACAGAGGGTTAAATGAGTAACATAGGAGTAGCACCCGGTCCGGTGCCGTGGGGGCTATTCTTGGACCAGACTTGCTTGGGGCTTTTATTAGAACATTAATTGCTCTGGGCCAACCTGATGCTGTTTATAGAAGCAGGACCGGCAGGCGGCATTCTGTGCAAAAGTGTTCTAGAATCCCTCTTCCCCATCACATGGGTCCCTGGCACCCCCCGCTCCCCAAAGTCAGACAAACCTTTTTCTAGTTGGTTTGGCGTTGATCCCTGCCAACAAGGGACCCAGAGCTAGGTGACTAGTCTGTGATCTATAAATAGCTCCCCAGGCCTGTCGCCATGGAAACCCCCACTGGGGCTGGGTCAGTCCACCTGGGTGGACAACTCCCTCCTAGGGAAGGCTCTGGAAAGACAAGCTTTACAGGGAGCGGCTTTTGGGCTCAGAACTGGCAGGCGCCCCCCGCCCCCACCGCAGGCCTACCTGGAAATCATGAGCTTCCTAAGTGGGAGGAGGTGCTGTTCTGGTTCACCTGGAGGAAGATAACAGACAGAGGAAGGGGTCATGGCCAGCCTGGAGGCCGGGCCTCCCTGCTCTGAGACTCAGCCCTCCGCATTGCCGGCGCAGACACACACTCATCAGGGTTTACTGCACACCTACTGCGTGCGGGCTAGGCACTGGGGCCGCCGTGAACATGACGGGCCCGGTCCCATTCTCCTGCAGGGCCAGTCTTAACAAACATCCGCAAGGCAATGTCACGTCCACCCCCCCCAACAGCACAGTGCGCTGCTATGAGCGACTTTGGATCTACTCCGATAGGGTATCAGTAAAGGCCACCACGAAGCTGCGGTGTAATGAAATACAAACAGAGCTCGTGGTCCTGGGTTCCTGCCACGCAGCTCTGATAACCCTAAAATCTTTCTGAGAGATAACACGTATCTCTTGCATGCTAATGAGGTGACTGAGGTCTGGCTTCAGGATGGGGGCAGGAGGCCAGAAAGAGGGAGGCGTGGCTCTGAGGAGGGGAGAGGCGCTTACTGGAGGGTGAGTTAACCGATGATTTCATCAATCGTCCCTCCTTCGTGAAAGCTCCATGAAATCCCTAAACAGCAGCTTCAGGAAGCTTCCAGATTGCTGACCACATCCCAAGGAGGGGCTGGAAGCACCATACCCCTCACCCCGTGCCCTGCCCTGTGCTCTCTTCCATGGCTGTTCCTGTATCCCTTATAATAAGCCAGTGATCTGGGAAGTAAAGTGCTTTCCTGAGTCCTGTGAGTGGTTCTAGCAAATTCTCAAATCTGAGGAAGGGGTCACGGGGGCCCCCAATTAGGCTGCACAGAAATGTGGGTAGCCTGGGAACCCCACGGTGGCTGGTGTCCAAGGTGGGCGCAGTCTTCTGGGACCGAGCCCTTCGCCCACAGGTCGGCCACTCACTCTGGGGGCGTCACTATACAAACTGAATTGAATTCAACACCCCATTGGTGTCCAGGGAGCCAGCAACTGGTTGCTGGGAGTTGGGAAACACCCCTAAGGTGAGAACTAAAAGATGGAAATGAAGCCAGGCATGCAAAGATGGGGCTGGAACAGCAATTCCTGGTGGAGGGAACAGCAAAGGTCTGGAACAGACAGGGAGGGGGTTTGGTGCCTAGCGAATGACTCTTCATTTCTGTATCCACAGCAGCTGCCATGTGCGAGCTGTTCTGGTTTGCCTGCTTCCTATTTTCCCATCTTCTGGGGTTCCGGATCATCATTTTAGAGGGCTGTAGAGTACCCGGTAGACTGCACTTTTTTTGTGCCACCATGTGTCTAACTGTCGCCATAAGATGGAATCCAATTTTCGCACTGTCTGAATGAAGTCATGGCACTCTGGGGGCCAGGGAGGAGGAAGAGGGGGAAGCAGGGGTCTGACGCGGTCTGCAGGGCAGCTCTCCTGGGTGGGAAGGCTCCTGAGGACAGGGCATAAGCCGTTCTTCCACATTTTGCTCCTAAGCGAGCCTGGAAACGGTCCAAGGCCAGCTAGGTGTCTTGACTATGCTTGAGTACGGTCCAACTTTTTTATAAAACAACTTAGCCTTATGGTTCACGCATCTTCAAAAGAAATGGACCCTTGCACCCACCGATGCCATTCCATGACGATGGATTCTAAGGGAATGGCTCGAGAGCCCTTCCCCCAGCCCCCACCCCGTGGGAGAGATGCAAAACCAGGATGCTGTGCACACGTCGTCATTTCTGCGAAAACTGGACGTGACCTTAGGGCAACAGTCCATTGGTGGCACACGATGCATTCCAGAGAATACGGTGTGACCATCGGAACCGGCAGAAGACGGGAAATCCAAAAGATGGGAAACCACGAGGAATGCGAAACCAAGCTGCTCATACAATGGAATTGCAAGGAATGTAAGATGAATCTTCAGGTGGGCCACAAAAAGGATAATACGCAAAACTGAAGGGCGTTTCAGACAGTGACTCCTTCCCCTCACCCCCGCTTGTATTTGCTGCTTGTTACATCATCTTTGTGGTTAAAACAAGCACTAAATCAGTGCTGACTAATCCTCGCGACGTGTGTTCACAGCAGCAAGATGACGAGGCCTCTGACTCCCAGGAAGGGAGCGTGGAGCCCTCCCTGAAGAACTGAGATGTGTGCAAAAGCTGGGGACCCAGGACAATGAACGTCTGTGACTTGGATGATCAAACTGGCATAGGGCGGCCCGCTCTTTCTCTTCCAAATTAAAGACAACACACACAGAGTACTAAGCTTAGTACCACCACTTCATTTAAACGGGAGCTATCATGTCAGTGAAGGGGGCGGTCCTTCCTGACGTGACCCACGGACCGTGGCCCAGGGACATACCTGCTGTGTGTGAAAAGCACGGCCACACAGAGGCGCGTGAGGGGTGTCTGTGTGTCTACATTCGCAGGGACGCCAACACCATGTGACCCTTACGGTTCTCATTTTTTGGCTGACTGATGAAAATTCTGGGCTGGGTCATGTGTGGGAACTGCCGCTTTAAATAAAACTGAATATAAGCCTAGAGACAGAGGGCTGGACAGAGTCCCCACCCACCCCTCGGACTGCTCTCAAGCCAGGAGACAAGGTGACGGAAGGGGCTCGGGCAGGAGGGCTGCTGAGATGTGACCCTGGCTGGATCAGACTCTTGGAGGGCCTCTGGCTTGACCCCCCACCCCAAATTCTCTGAGGAGGAAATGATCAGCAGATTAAAGAAGCAAAGTGTCCAAGGGCCTCTGGAAGCTGGTGGGACAGCCCAATAAACAGATTTCAGAATTCCCCTCGGGGTTTCTAACCTGAAAATATCCTTTCAGATTGGCTGGTGTTTTATAGTCGCCTTTCAAGACCTAGGAAAGAGAAACAAAAGTATCTCCGTCATAGAAATGATCAAACAACAAAATTCAGTCTGTTACCTCCACCTTCCCATCCACCCATTTATCCACCTACCCATGTATCCATCTACCCATCCACCCATATACATTCACACTCCCAGCCACCCATCTATGCACTCATCCATCCATCTATCCACCCATTTATCCATCTATCCATCTACCAATATACATTCACCCTCCCCCCACCCATCTATCCACTCATCCATCAATCCACCCACCCATTCAACCATCCATCCACTCTCCCACCCATCCACTCGTCTTTTACCCATCCATCCATCCATCCATCCATCCATTCATCCATCCGTCCACCCATCCACCTACCCATCCAACCACCCATCTGCTCTCCCATCCATCCACCCATCTTTTCATCCATCCATCCATCCACCCATATATCCACCCTCCCATCCACCTACCCGTCTACCCATTCATCATCTATCTACCCATCCAGCCATCCAGCCATCCACACATCCACCCATCTACCTATCCATCCACCCATCTACTCATCCATCCATCCATCCATCCATCCATCCATCCATCCATCCATCCAACCATCCACCTATCCTGCTTCCCAACCACCCACCCATCCATGCAACAAATATTTATTGGGCTCTTTTTACTTCAGGCATCATTCTAAGCTCTGGAGGTACATTAACCAGACAATTAAAATTCTTTTTCTTCCAGAGCCTCCACTCTAGAAGAAGAGCCAGATGACCCACAAGTAATAAACACAAACAAACAAGAACATATCAAACCATGGAAAGTATGATAAAGAAGTAAAACAAAGGAAGGTGATCAGGAGCGGTCAAGGGGCTTCCTCTGAGCAGGTGATTACAAAGGACCTCTTGGAACAAGTGACCTTTAAGCTGAGCCTTCAATGACAAGGAAAACCAGCCAAGCTGAGCTCTAAAGGAAAAGCATTCCAGGCAGAGGTCACAGTTAGGGCAAAGAAAGTGCTAGGCCTTTCCATAACCTCTCCATATAGAAGCCACCATATAGACCAGCACCACCCAACAGAATATAGTGTGAACCAACTATGTAATTTTAAATTTTCTGGTAGTCACATTAAAAACAAAGTGACTAAGGGGCGCCTGGGTGGCTCAGCCGGTTAGGCGGCCAACTTTGGCTCAGGTCATGATCTAGAGGTTCATGAGTTCGAGCCGAGCGTCAGACTCTGTGCTGACAACTCAGAGCCTGGAGCCTGCTTCAGATTCTGTGTGTCTCCCTCTCTCTGACCCTCCCCTGCTCATGCTGTCTCTCTCTCAAAACATAAATAAACCTCAAAAGAAAATTTTAAAAACTAAGTAACCAAAAAAAAAAAAAATGTAAATCAAGTGAAATAATTCTTGTTAGATCTTTTATTTTGCCTGATATATCTAAAATAGTCCTACTTTGACATGTAATTAATATAAAAATGACTAATGGAGAAACTTGATGTGCAGTTTTTGGCACCTGGACTTCAAAATTAGGTACGTAATTAACACTTACAGCAATGCTCAATTTAGACTAGTCAGATTTAACGAGGCACATTTCAGTGGCCATACAAGGTTAGTGGCTAGTGGCTGTAATGGGCAGTATAGGCAGAGACGACTTCATTAGCACTGGGGTCCTTCCTGTGCCCAAGTGTACTGCACCCCAGGAACTGCTACGGCAACACACACACTCAGGGTGCCCAGAGGGCTCAGTCGGTGAACTGTGCGGCTCTAGGTTTCGGTTCAGGTCATGATCTCAGGGTTCGTGGGATCGAGCTCTGAATTGAGCTCTGCGCTGACAGTATGGAGTCTGTTTGGGATTCTCTCTCTCCCTCTCTCTGTCTGTCTCTCTCTCATACACAAAATAAATAAATGAACGTTAAAAAAAACCCACAAGAAACACACATGCATCACACATATATAGTTTTCAATGAGGGAACACATCTTTGCAGTAATAACAAAACTACCATAGAGCCATCGTCCGGCAGCCTGGGGCAAGCAAGCTCTTGGACCGGACACCAGGGACAGTTTCCATATCAAACAAACAAACAACAGAGCTTCAGAGAGTTGATCTTGCTCATCAGAACTTTTTATAAGCTACACAAGGTCAGGCCTTACCCTGGGAGCTTCTGACCTGCATTCTGGAACAAATCAAGAGCCTTTTTTTGCCTTTTAATTTTTTTTTTTTTTGATGTTTATTTATTCTTGAAACAGAGTGAGGGGAGGGGCAGAGGCAGAGAGAGGGAGACACAGAATCCCAAGCAGGCTCTGGGCTCTCAGCCATCAGCATAGAGCCTTACACAGGGCTTGAACCCATGAACTGCGAGATCACGACTGACTGAGAGTCATAGTCGGATGCTTAACTGCCTGAGGCCCCCTGGTGCCCCAGGGGCCTTCACCTTTTAAAGAGGCTTCAGAGCAGTTGCTACAGGGCCCCTGGCTAAGAACACAGAGTAAGGAGAGCGCCCCTGTCAATGTGGTCCTCACCCCGGCCCAGCTACTGCCTGAGAAGCACCTGCGGGGTGGAGTTCAAGGTCATGCTGCTGTTTCTTCTTTCTAATCTGTTTTTTCGTTATATGAAAGTATAGGCAATATATTATACAATAACATAGCCTCTGTACAGAAAAGTGTATGAAGGATATTGAGTACAGCTTAAAGAATACCGTATTAAAGAATAAGAAGAATAACTAGCAAAGCCTTACAATAAAAATCTTGGAATAATAAAAGCGGACCACATCGAGGCTGTGAATATTCACGCCGTCAGACGCAGTCCGAGCACCTTGGTGGATCTCTGAGTATCTCCACAAAGAGATGGTGGCAAAGTCAACAGGCGTCCAGGGGAGAGGAGAAGTGGAGACCCCATCCGCTTCAATCACAAGAGCGGAGTTAAGAGCCTCCACGTGTCAGAGAGGCTTCAAAGCCTTGTTTACACCGAACGGGGGTCTGTCTCCTGGCCTCGCTGAAGAATTAAAGGGGAAGGGGGAGAAATAGAACTTCCTCCCTTTGCTGTTCAACACAAGAACTGTTCATGTTCTAAAACTGGCATGGGTGAGGGGCCTGGGTGGCTCAGTCGGTTATGCGTCTAACTTCGTCTCAGGTCACGATCTCGCGGTTCCAAAGTTCGAGCCCCGCTTCAGACCCTCCGTCCCCCTCTCGCTGCCTCTTCCCTGCTGGTTCCCTCTCTCAAAATAAATAAATAAACTTAAAACAATATATTTTTTTTAAATCAGCACGTGTTTGGAAATGCTGAGCATAGCTAGAATTAAGATTCTGGGTCATGGGGGTGCCTGGGTGGCTCAGTCAGTTGAGGGTCCAACTTCAGCTCAGGTCATGGTCTCATGGTTTGTGGGTTTAAGCCCCGCACTGGGCTCTGTGCTGACAGCTCAGAGCCTGGAGCTACTTCGGATTCTGTGACTCCCTCTCTCTCTGCCCCTCTCCTGCTCATGCTCTGTCTCTCTCTCCAAAGTAAATAAACATTAAAAAAATTTTTTAAAGACTCTAGGTCTTAATAGTGTTAAGAGCTAGGAGCTCACAAGTCCCCAGGCCTGGGACCCATGCTCAAATACCGTCCCTAACTTGGTGTCTCTAAGGAACTTAGCACACAGCACCTAAAGTACACGAGAAGCTGTGACCGTTAACACGGAAATAAAATGACGGGCTTGCTAACTGTTCCTTTACCCAGGATTGGCAGACTTTAATGCTTCAGAATCATCTAGTAAAGTCATTTACTTTGACCACCTTCACCAAGGAGAGCTTTAAAAGCAACTCCAACCGTCCCAAGCTCATGTTTGTCTGAGAAATCGACATTAAAATCTATGGAGGCAAGAAAGTGACAGATAGTTTATTTATACTCAGTCTCAACAAAGACCTGAAGTGCTTTGTAGACAAACAAATAGCCAAGGAAACGGGGGGAGGAAGGGTAAAAGAAAACAGAGAAATAGGATGGAATCAGTACACATGGACCTGCTGGTAGAAAGGCGACAAGTTAGTTTTGAGCTTCCTTGTGGCCCAAGCAAAAACATAAATAAGAGTGAGCCATGCCCCCTGCACAAGATAAAGCAGCCTCGCTGCAGGCCGGGAACACATCTCTGCGCGAGCAGGGCACTCACCCGGTGCGTGTTGTTGACCACGAGGGGGTCGGGGTTGCCGTAGTTGGGCGGGTTGGCATAGGGGTCGTAGCCAAGCCGCGCCAGCATGGGGGCGATCTGGGCCATGTCCCTCACCACATCCCCAGGGATCTGGCCGGTCCACTTGGAGAGCGCCTCCAGGTTCACGGGCTTGATGACCTGGTCTGTGGACCGCTCGATCCTGGGGAGAGACCCCAAGGGCACCTAGGTCAGCTGCGTCCCCCCCACCCCTCCACTGAGGCCCACTTACAATCCTGCTTCCTTGATGTCTATATTGTTTTAAAAACAATGTTTTCTTTCTGTGACTAAGATTATTTTGTTCTTGAGAAATAATTATAAAATACTAAAGGTAAGGCTAAGGCGGGCTGCCCCTTGCGAGTCTACCAGCTCCCTGCAGAAACCTGATCTTGGCACTTGGGGATCCACCCTCCCAGTACCGTCTGCTGTGCTTTCAATAGGAGAATGACCAAGAGCAGGCTAAGGTGCCGGGCTGGTGGGGTTCAAACGCCTGCTGTACCAACACTGGCTGTGTGGCCCTGGGAGAGTTACTTCACCTCTCTGAGCCTCCGTTTCCTCATCTATCAATGGGAATAATGACTGTGCCCCCCTCACTGGGCTGTCTAATAACAGACGAGTCTATGGTACATTGTGCCATCTCAGGTCTCAGTAAGCATTAGCTTTCTGTCTCTCTCTCTCTCACACACACACACGGAAAACCTGGGTTTCGTCTGCAGTGTTAAAACAGAAATAAGATGCTGTCCGAATCAGTTTATAGCTTCGTTTTGCACCCGACACCTCACGAGTCCCTCCAGCTGCGCAGAGTCCCTCCACAGCTTATTTTCCCAGCCCCTAAAGATGGACGCTTAGCTTGCTGTGGCTTCTGTGGTCACAAAGGAACCACCGCCACCTTGGACGTGCTTCCGCGCCCTCCCCTGGGACGGGCCTCCTGAGGGTCCAGGAGGGCGGGGAACTCCCGGGACCCAGGATCCGTCTCCAGATGCTTCCGTGCCAACGAAGAGATGCATTGGGAAGAAGAACAGAAACAGAGGAGACGTGGCAAAAGGAAGGCAGGAGTGGGAGTGAGGAGAGCAGGGAAGGGTGCAGGGTGGGACCGGGGGGAAGAGTCATGGGATTGGAGTCTGCGGACCAGGAGGGACATCTCAACTCGGTCCGCCGTGCCAAAGGTCTCAGCCATGTGCACGGCCTCTGCCACACCGTTGGCTCTTCAGGACTATATGAGACAGAAGGGACACGGGCGTTTCCTGGAAGAAAGGGAGACAGGCTGGATCTGAGCAAAGAACCCACGTGTCCCGGGGCGCCCGGGCGGCCCAGTCGGTTAAGCGCCCGACTTCGGCTCAGGTCACAATCTCACAGTTCGTGGGTTCAAGCCCTGCGTCGGGCTTGCCACTGTCAGCAAGGAGCCGGCCAGGGATCCTCTGTCCCCATCTGTCCCTCCCCTGCTTGCGCGCGCTCTCTCTGTCTCAAAAATAAACAAACGTTAAAAAAAAACACAAAAAGAATCAATGTGTCCCAAAATGTGGGCTGTTAAATAGAACGCTGTGCTCTGTGGAGCAGAAGATTACACGGCGGTCCAAGATGATGTCGCCACGGCGTGCTGGGGCCAAGCCGGCCCGTCCACAAGGTGAGAAAGTTACAGGGTTGTGATGGGTGCTTTCCTTACCCAGGGAGATCAGCTCAATTGCCTAAGTTAAGATCTTAACCCTTAGGTCATCTGGGTTTTTTGCCATGTAATTTCCAAAGACCCAGGCACCAGCACCGACTGGGGACTTCCTGCCACCGGGGACTTCCCTGTCCCTGCAGGAGAGTTGCTGTTATGTCCCCCCAGCTCTGCCCAGGGCTCCAGAGCTTTTGAGGACAAGGCCTGATGGGGCGCAGGCATGAAGGAAAGGAGGAGGCGCCGTCCCCGGGAAGGACACTTTCACTGGGCTCTCAGGGACGCCTGGGGCCTGATCAGGACAGAGACAGATTGACGGCACCCTCTGATCCTGCATTGTTCCAAGCACCCTGGGTCTCAGGAGAGGGAAGGCCTCCCTGGAGGAAGGAGGAGAGGAAAGGAAAAAAGGAGGGAAGGAAGAGGGGTGTGGAGAGCTCAAGAGCACATGCCCCGGTGTCCAACAGATCCGGTTTCAAATCCTGACACCACACTCTGCCTGCTGTGTGGCCTTGGGTAACATCTCTCTTGAGAGTCAGTTTCTTCATCTGTAAAATGGGTATCAGAGCAGTTCTTAATGTCCTCGGGTTGCTGTGGGGATTAGAGGAATAACGTGTGGTGGGGGCTTATGTCAGTGCTTACTACACCTCAGGCACTCCTTCCGTGGTACTGAGGTGAAGGATAATGAGCGTGCCGATAAAAGTGGCCTCGATGTTAACATGATGGTAATAATAATAGGAATAATAGCAACTAACACGTAGTAACTTGTTTGATGTTCACAGGTAGCCTGAAGGTCGACAGATTATATTCCTGTGCTATGGATAAGGAAATGGGGGCACAGAGAGGTTGAGTCACTCGCTCAAGGTCACACAGTCAAGCAGTGATCAGAAGCCAGACAACCTGGTTCCAGATCTGTGTTCTGAATTTAACCTTCACCCGCTATGGCTAAATTGCAAAGAACAGCCACAGTCTGCTGGTTCGCTCAGAAAAGGCAGGAGTGACTGCTCCTCTTTGCATCAAGCTGGGGCTCAGAGAGGTGCGGTGACTGGCCCAGAACCACACAGCTCAGAGAGATGGCAGTACCCTTCCCACCTACTGCCTCTGACCTGGGCAGGGGGCTGGGCACAGGATGAGGGCCCCACTCACTCGGACAGTGCCCCGGGGTGGGGGGGGTGAGGGCCCCACTCACTTGGACAGGGACACACCGCCAGGCTTGCCAATGAGCTCCTCATGGTGCAAAACGGCGTCGCTCCAGGGAATGCCCAGGAAGTCCAGGATGAGCTTGAGGGAGCGCCTGGGGTGCAGCACCAGCTGCTCATAGTACACGGGCAGGCACTTGTCCTTGCCCACCTCCATGCACTGGGCGTACATCACCTCGATGGCCTTGTTCCACTTGGTGAGGCAGTCGCGGTAGCTGCTGAGGTCGAAGCCGGCGATGGTGACCTTGCGAGTGATCATGGAGTGCACCGACGCGCGGCCGTCCCGCACCATCAGCAGGAACTTGGAGTTGGGGAACAGGCGCGACAGGTAGACGGACGACTTGAGCGTGAAGGGGTCCTTGTTGCACAGCACGCGCGCCGGCTCGCCGTGCTTGGCGATCACCTCCAGGATGAAGGCCTGCATGGCGGCGTCCAGCACCTCGTCGGTCACGCCCGCCTCGTCCAGCCGCAGCTTCTCGCGGCCGGACTTGGACCAGGCCTGGCGCATGGCCAGCACGCGGGGGATGACGCGCGTCTCCTCGCCGCAGCGCACCTCGGGGTGCGCGTCCAGCATGGCGCGCATCAGCGTGGTGCCGCTGCGGGGCACGCCGCCCACGAAGATGAGCGGCATGGCCTTGCCGTAGCGGTACTCCACGTGGTCCGCGCCCGCCACCACCAGGTCCTCCTGCTCCGGCCGCATGGCGCCCCGGGGCCCCCGCGGGCGGCCCAGCGCGGCGCGGCACTCCAGCACCTGCTGCCCGACCTGGACCGCCAGCACCAGGGCCAGCGCGCAGCTGGCCGCCAGCAGCGCCCTCCGCACCGACAGGCGCATGCTGGGCCCGGGGCGGCGGGCGGGCTTCAGCGGCCGGTCAGCGGAGGGCGGGCGGGACTGGCATCTGGGGAGAGAGGGGCAGGCGCGGGAGTCAGGCAGGCCTGGGCGCTGCCGCCCTAACCACACACCCACCCTGCAAGCGTACTCCTCATCTGACAGATGGAGCGTAACGATTATTAAAATTTTTTTAAAAATATTTATTTTTGAGAGAGACAGACTGTGAGGGGGGGAGGGGCAGAGAGAGAGGGAGAGACAGAATCCCAAGCAGCTCCAGGCTCCGAGCTGTCAGCACAGAGCCCGATGCGGGGCTCGAACTCACAGACCGCGAGATCATGACCTAAGCCGAAGTTGGATGCTTAACTGACTGAGCCTCCCAGGAGGCCCCATAATGATTATTTTTAACCGGACTATTAAAGTATAGAAACTAATAGTGCTCTGGGGTGTCCAAGTTCAGCAGCGCACCCACTTTGCGAGGATGAGGTCTGTGTGCGCTCTGTTGGTGGTGGGCTCCCTAGGGCCCAGCACAGAGCCTGGCGCCCAGCAGGTGCTGGGTCAATGGGATGTGCCCTGGTTGAATGAGCAGGACAGGGTTCCAAGAGCTATGACACGATGGCTGTAGAAAGAGCAGGAAACCGAGGGTGCCTGGGTGCCTTAGCATCTGACTTTGCCTCAGGTCATGAGTTCAAATCCTGCATCGGGTGCGCTCCTGAATGGGAGCCTCACTTCAGGTAACCTTGAGCCCCGCTTTGGGTGAGCCCTGCTTCTCTCTCCCTCTCTCTCTGCCCTTTATGGGATTCTCTCTCTCACTCTCTCTTTTTCTCTGCCCCTTGCAGGATTCTCTCTCTCCCCCACCCTTCTCTCTGCCCCTCACTCACTTGTGCTCTCTCTCTGTCTCTGTCTCTCTCTCTCTCTGAAAAAAGGAAAAACAAAAGGAAACCGAGAAACGGAGAGGCTGCTCACAGGTGCCCCACTGGGGAGGAGCCAGGCCAGGGTAGAAGATTCTGGCCCAGGCCCGCCAGCTCCAACACCAGCTCTGAAGGACCACACTGCCCTGACGGGACCTCACTCCCCCAGGAGACTGTGTGGAACATGCTATTCTGTTCTGGGCTTCTTCTGGAATCAATCACTGCTCATTCGCTCAGTCTTTATTCGGTGAATAGGAATTAAGTAAAAAAAAAAAAAAAAAAAGTGCCCAGCAGGGTGCTCAGTGCAGGGACAGGAGAGCAGGCGGGAAGGCCAGGAGGCGGGGCAGTACCCCACAAGCTAGAGGCACCCAGCAGAAGCGGCTTCCAGTGTGGGAGGGATCCCGTGGGGGAAGGAAGGAGGGAGGGAGGGCAGGGAGGGCCCCCGGGGAAGGCAGCCTCCAGGCCGAGTCCTGGGTGAGAAGCTGGCCCTGTGAAGGTGTGTGGGAGGACTGACCCAGGCAGAGGGAACAGAGTGCAAAGATCCCCAGATGGGATGGGGGGGCGGGGTTGTTCTAGAACTTCGGGAAAACGGGGGAGGGGGGTGAGGGCAGGTACCACACAGGTCTTCAGGGGCCAGGGGAGGGAGCTCATGCCACTTTGAGGGCAGCCTCTGGGGAGGGGGCCTGCAGGGGTGAGAACGGAGGGGAGGTCAGGGAGGGGGCTTCTGCCACGGACCCAGAACCGTGAGGCTGACGTGGGAACAGAGGAAGGGAATGACTGAGGGCACGAATCAAGACCCTCGGCCTACCCTCCTCACCCCTCCCAGACAGGCTCTGCTGATAAAGACAGTCAGACTTCCACAATCAGGGGCTCGTTTGGGAAAGCAGGGCCCACGTAGCCCGGCCACTACCTTCTCCAGTGGCCCCAGGTGACAGGTCTGCCCCCTCTCTTATCCCATCTCCAGGGCCCTCGATTTTGTAATCAGGACGCAACACAGAAGGCGCAGACTTGGACGCCGCACAGATGTGCAGCCCACCCCCACCTGCCTCGCCTCTGCCATATTCCTGAGCCTCCCTTGCCTGTCCCCGCGTCTCTTCCAGAATCAAAGCGAGGGCTTGAGGCCTGTGGGCTTTCACGCCAGGCAGGCCTGGGTTCGACTCCCAGCTCTGCCCCTTCCCGCGTGGCTGTGTGTGAGCTGGGCAACAGCCTTCACTTCTCTGAGCCTCGTCTGTAAAATGGGTCTCAGAGTAGCAACCTCCAAGGGCCGTCATGAACGTTAAGAAACTTCCTTAAGAACTTAAGACTGCGCGTGGCATGGAAGGAGCATTCGGAAGGCCGCTGTTAGTGGTCTCTACCATGGACACTGTTACTCATGTATTCCCATGTTCAGTGAGTATCTACTATATGCTGGGGTCTGGGCTCTGGAGCTAAGAGACAGTGTGGCCCCACTCCTGGGGGAGGAGGGGGTGACGAGTTCTACCCTAGTAGGTGAGGGAAGACTTATAGGAGGCGGCCTTGGTGCCAAGTTCTCAACAGTAGACAGGTGCTTTTCAAACAGCCAGAGAAAAGAATGCTCTGGCAAAGGGAATAACCAGTGCGAAGGCCACAGGCAAGTTCCCTAATGGACATGAACTTCAGCCGAACCGCTGAAGGACCCAGCTTGCAGCTGGATGATCCACCCACAAGAGGGCCTGGGCTGCCCAGCACTCCCCCCCACCCCCCAATAAATACCAGAATATCAGAATCGAGGGAACACACAATCTTGGCCTTAGGGCCCAAGCTGTCGAGAGCTTGAGCATTTCCTGGCCGTGTGGCTTTAGACAAGTCACTTCCCCCCTCTAAACCACAGCTTCCTCAGCTGCAAAGAGGGGAGGGGTGCGCTGACCTCAAATGCTACTGAGAGGCTTCTAGAAGCAACTAAGGAAGCAAAGATGAATCTTAGCCAGGGGTCGCTGGCCTCTGAGGGCATCAGAAAATGGGGGACCCTCTCCCCAGAAAACTGTGCTTATCATATGCTGCTGACAATGGTGGGTGTTCACTGGTGCCCTGGATTCAGGGTTGGGGATGGGGGAATGTAATCTCAGGGCTACTTTCAGGGAGAAGTGAGGCTGGGCAGGACATAAAGCCGCTTGGAAATCCCTCCCAGGACTTATCAACTTGTTCAAGTGCTCACTCAAATTCTCATCTTCGACTTGAGACTAGAATTCTGTTATTATTTCAGCGTCTGTGCTTCTGGGGAGGCAGGGGGCAGTCCAACACACTTTAGTTTAAATTAGAGCAATCACCCTTTCCTCCTGACACTTGGTAGGCAACGAGAGGAGGGAGCTTTGGAGGACCAGAAGGTGATGGGGGATGCCCGGAAAGGAAGAAAAGGGGTAATTTGGGAAAGCTGTTTCCGGAAAGGATAAGTAGAGTGTGCGTGCCACTGTAGGTGTGTGTGTGTGTGTGTGTGTGTGTGTGTGTGTGTGTGTGTGCGCGCGCGCTATGTGTTCTCTAGCATATGTTTGGGGTTGGAAGTGACTTGGATACTAAGTATCAGGGGGAAAGGACTGGAAGAATGGACAGGCAGAGTAAGGAAAATGTTAACAACACACTATTTTTGCTTATTATTGATCATTCATATTCAGTTTAAAGCAAAGCACACAAATTTTGCCTTCTTATATTTGTGAGATATGTGCTTGGCTAAAACTTTTAATGGGATCGCCTCTACCTCCCACCTCTGGGGGGAGGGACGCCTCGCCCTCAGCCGCTCAGAGAGAAGAAGCCACCGGCCTAGGGTCACATGGCCCGAGTGGCAGCCCTGAATCCGACCAGGCTGAGGCAAACTGTGCACCGTCCTCAGATGGGACATAGCAACAGGCCTATCTCTGTCACCAGAAGAAAACAGCTCAAAGTGGACAGGTCGGGCCTAAGCAGGAAATAGCAAAGCCTAGGGGATGCCTTGACGTGAAAAAGCAGGGCAGCCTGGCAAAAAGAAAATAGCCGGGGACCCACAAAACCAATGGCAGCTTCCTGGTCATCCATGGCCAGGGACTCCACTCTGGAGGGACCAGAGTGCCCAGTGTGGGGCTTTGGGCCAGCCTTCTACCTCCCCCTCACCCCCCACCCCGCTATCCCACTGGACCCTGTCAAGGGCAGCAGCCCAGCATCCTGGCAGTGAGGACGGGGAGTGAGAGCCTCAGACTTGGCATCGCACAGCCCTGGGTTCAAATCCTGCCTCTGCTGCTTGCCAGCTGGTGACCGAGACTAGGGACTTCACCTCTCTGAGTCCCTGTTTGCCCCTCAAAAAAAAGGGACGGGTGATCGCAACCCTTTCTCAGGGAGCTACGGTGAGATTCAGGGCGAGTCTGGGTGAGGGGCTGAGCAAGCACACCAGGGACGCTGGTCGGAGAGGACGCAGAGGGTTTGGATTCTGGCCGCACCTTGAATCTGCTCAGGGCGAGTCCCCTGCCCACCGTGGGATGCGGCCTCTCCCCCTGCTGTAGCACAGTGGTCTTCCTAAGACATGAAGAACGGTAGAGGGCCGCCCCCCACATGCTGCGGGGACGGTGCATTTCTAACAGAGGGGAGAGCACTGGCCACAGGAGTCTGGCTGTCCCCCAGCAGAAGCTGGGGAGTGGAGTGGTTCCGGGGATCCTCTGGCGGAGCCTGGGCTCCGGTGGGGGGGGCAGGGGGACTTGTGGATGCACTTACCTCCCCTGGGCACTCTCATCTCTGGGCTCCAGCCCTGGTGGCTGCTTGCCAGGACGGTCCGCCGGCTGACCCCTGAGGAAGCAAAGGGAACGCTGCGTTAGGGTTGGGGCTGTGGAGGGGCCCGGCCCCCCTCGGAGGGGCAGAGGAGGGTGTCAGGCTCCCAGGAGCATCGGCGGCGATTTGGGAGGGAAGTATTCCGGGGGGCGAGCTGGAGTGCAGGGGGAAGCTGTAACAGCTGGGGTCTGAACTCGCCTGTTCCTACAGGGAATGAACTGGCTTACGGCTCAGGCAGAGGTGTGAGCTGAGAATCCGAGCTAAGGCGCTGCTGCCTTAGGGAGCGGGTGGATGCCTGCCAACCAGCCTTCTCCCTTCCTCTTGGCCCAATGGCACTGGACTTCAGGAAAAGTAAATACAAGGATGAGTAACAACCACCACCATTATACCACGAATCACCATCTGGGGCTGCTGGGTATGGCTGAACAGGCTGTGCACTGCCCAACTCCGAAAGGGCCCCACAAACCTAGCCTATGATAAATACAGCGCCCTCAGAGAAGGACCATGTCCTGCCTCGGGAAATTACCCGGGTGTAGCCTGTTACCGCACCTCTCTGCCCTCTCTCCCTTTCACGTCGCTCACTCCTCGCCTCTATGGTTTGTGCTACCCTAGAAAAGGCGGGCTGATGAGGGCTCGTAAACACAGCTGGAGAAGGGTGTCCAGATGTGACCATGGCAACCAGCCACACCCCGTCCTCCTAGGGCACTTGAAGCTCTTCTGGAGGGGAGATGGCTGGGGCAAGGCTGCCCTCGGGGGCCCTTGAAATGCCACAGAGCTCAGAGGGGCGAGCCAGGGATGGGGCGGCTAGGACTGCCTCCCATTATTTACAGCTGCGCGTCCAGTGGGGGCACTACCCACTTGTAAGGCATTTAAATTTAAATTAAGTAAAATGGAAAAAAACAATTTAAAGGGGGCGGGGCGCCTGGGTGGCTTAGTCGGTTGAGTGTCTGACTTCGGCTCAGGTTATGATCTTGCCGTTCCTGAGTTCAAGTGCCGCATTGGGCTCTGTGCTGACAGCTGAGCCTGGAGCCTGTTTCAGATTTTCTCTCTGTCTCTGTCTCTGTCTCTGTCTCTCTGTCTCTCTCTCCCTCTCTCTATCTCTCTCTCTCTGCCCTTCCCCTGCTCACGCTCTCTCTCTCAAAAATAAAAATAAACATTAACAGGATAATAAAATACATTGAAAAAAGCAAATTAAGTAAAATGAAAGAAAATTTTAGGTTTAGCTCCTTGTGTGAAATAACGGCCGTATTTCAAGTTCTGAGCAGCGATGCGATGGCCAGAGGCTACCGTGCCTGACGGGGCAGATCTAGCATGGGGTTGGTGAACTATGAGCCAAATCCAACCTTCAGCCCTTGACCTAAGAGTGGCTTGTACTTTTTTTTTTTTTTAAAGGGAAAGAGGAAGGGGAGGAGCCAGGGGAAAGGAGAGGCAGCTAAAACAACCTGATGCACTCAGCAAAACCTAAAATAGTTAATATTTGGATATTTATAGAGCAAGTTCGTGGACTTGCGTTCTAGTACATTCCCATCCTTTGCAGAAGTTTCTACTGGGCAGCGCTGACTTGGAAGACAAATGAAGTGTATGGGTGGGGGGTGGGGGGGCATGGACACTGAACCCTCCTTTTCTTCTGGGAGGAACGTCAGCATTTATTAAGCACCACTGTGTATCGGACACCAGACCAAGGGCGTTCCGTGCTCTCCCTCATTCCAGCCTTGCAGCGGCCTGATGGCAGCATGGGGTGGCGAGGGGGCACCTTGGTTCTCCAGTTTAGGGGTGACAGAGTCCCACGTGGGTGCAGCAGGTGCATAATGATGACAAAAAGCAGAACCACCAAAGTGGCCGGAGCGAAGAGCAAACACAGACCACAGAAGAAGAAAAAAGATGAGAAGGAAATACGTCAACTCCAAATGCCGACAGGAGTGGGGTTCGGTGTGAACACCCTTCCCCTCAGGGCACGCTGTCACAGTGTCGCCGTCCTACCTGACTCTGTCATCAAATAATAAAGGACGAGTATCTTCTCCTGGACTAGGCACAGCACGAGCCCGGGCGCTTGGGCTCAGACCCCGGTTCCAGCAGCTACTGGCTGTGTGGTCCTGGCCAGTCACTTACCCTCTCTCTCTGAGCCTCAGTTTCTGCATCTTTAAATGGAGGTGACAGGGGTGCCTGGGTGGCTTAGTCGGTTAAGCGTCCGACTTTCGCTTAGGTCATGATCTCGCGGTTCGTGGGTTCGAGCCCCGCGTCGGGCTCTGTGCTGACTGCCAGCTCAGAGCCTGGAGCCTGTTTCAGTCTGTGACTCCCTCTCTCTGACCCTCCCCTGCTCACGCTGTCTCTCTCTCTCTCCTAGAAATAAATAAAACATTAAAAAAAAAAATTTATAAATGGGGGTGACAGCAATACCTGAAAGGAGGCCCCCTGGGGCACCTGGACACTCGGAATGTGGCCAGTGTGGACGAGGAACCCGCCACGTGGGGGTGCGGGGCACTGTAAATCGGTCAGAAAACGCTGGAACAGTGCCTGGCACATGGGGCTGTCCACATGCTCCCTTTTGCTGTCTCCTTTCATCTGCGGGACAGCTTTTTATCCCCATTTGATGGGTTGAGGAGATTGAAACTTGGAGAGCCAAAGAGGTTTGCGGAAGCCATGCAGCTTCGTAAGAAAAGTTGAATGTTGAGAACAAGCTGAGGGCTGATGGGGGGAGAGGGGAAGGGGGGTGAAGGGCATGGAGGAGGGCACTTGTTGGGATGAGCATCGGGTGTTACACGGAAATGAACTTGACAATAAACTATGAAAGAAAAAAGAAAGAAAAGTCAGTTTCCAAATCCAGTTCTGTCCCCAGATCCTGGCATCATGTCACGTGGTTAGTGGCAGCAGGCGAGGCCGGAAGGGCCTCTGCTCTCTCTCTGCACAAGGGTTTCCCCGAATGACCACTGGGAGGGAGAGGCGGGGGTAGGGCCTTCAGTCTTCGAGATCCCTTTAGACCCACATTCACTCATTCACTCATCCTGCAAATATTTATGGAGCGCCTGCTATTGCCGGGCACAAACCAGGGTGCTGGGGCTCGTCAAGGGTGGCAGACAGAGGCCGCTGTCTACACGGAGGTGACATCCTGGCGGGTGGCAAGGAAACCAGCGGGTGAGATGATGGCACCTGTGATAAATGCTTGGAAATGCCCACAGCAGGGATGGGGAGACAGGCCATGAGGTGTCACAGAAGGAGGGGACGTTTACACAGAGACCTCAACAATGTGGGGTCAAACTCATTTGAACTTTCTAACACAACACAGTTTCTCCAAGCTCAGCAGATCAAGGGTTCCCCATACTGGGGAGGGAGGTCGTGGCACTTACAGAGTGGCCTTGGAGGGGTGCCAGGCGCCCTTGTGCTCGGGCTTGGCCATCCACCCTGCAACTCTGCTGGCAGGCACGAGCTCCCAAACATTCCATTGCCACGGCTACTAATTACCCAGCTGACCTCGCCACTGAAGCCCAGCCCTTTCCTGGCAAAGCTGGGGAGCTAGGAGACAGGTGTTCTCTGGTAGAGGCGGCTGGTGATCAGAGACCTCTGGAGACCCACTCAGGAGGGAAGCCAGCCAGATTCCGATGGGGCAAGAGGAAGAGGAAAAAGAATAATTCTGGAGCCCTGGACCAGGCTTGAGCATAAAAAACATTCTTGGGGCTTAGGGGCGCCTGGGTGGCTTAGTCGGTTAAGCATCTGACTTTCGCTTAGGTCATGATCTCGCGGTTTGTGGGTTCGAGCCCCGCGTCGGGCTCTGTGCTGACTGCCAGCTCAGAGCCTGGAGCCTGTTTCAGTCTGACTCCCTCTCTCTCTGACCCTCCCCTGCTCACGCTGTCTCTCTCTCTCCTAGAAATTAAAAAAATAAAATAAAATAAAATATTAAAAAAAAAAAAACATTCTTGGGGCTTAAAAAGGGAAGAAGAGAGGGCAGGCTGGCCTGCTGCTTTAAAAGTATAGCTCAGGGCGCCTGGGGGGCTCAGTCAGTTGAGAATCTGACTTTGGTCATGATCTTGCGGTTTGTGAGTTCGAGCCCCGCATCGGGCTCTGTGCTGACAGCTCAGAGCCTGGAGCTGCTTCAGATTCTGTGTCTCCCTCTTTCTCTGCCCCTCCCCCACTCGTGCTATCTGTCTCAAAAATAAACAAACATTTAAAAACAGAAAAAAAAGAAAAAAGAAAATGGAAGTATTAGATCTTACTTATTAAGCACTTACTGTATGCCAGGTACTAAGCGAAGGGTTTTACACACATCACTGAATCTTGTCCTCACACCCTCGCCACCCCCCTTATTTCTTTTGACCCTCCCTTATTAACCACCTGTTTGCTGGAGCTCAGAGAGGCGGGGTCACCTGCCCAAGGCCACACAGCTGGTAAGCAGGGGAGTCAGGAGGAAAACACACGTCTTTGTGTTTTTTACCCAAAGTGACCAAAGCAGGGCTCCCACTTGCTGTCTGGCCTCCGCCTCAGAGGCCCAGTTCAGCCTTCTGGTAAGGCACAAGGTGAGGGTGGGGCCTGGGGAGGCCATGGGTCACATCCCGGCTCCCCTACTCAGCAGCTGGCTGCCCAGGGTCATTCTGGTGTGGCTCCTGGAGCCTCAGTGTTCCCACCTGACAAATGGGAATAATGCCCAGACCAAAGAGAGTCTTGAGGAACTTTACGAAACTTCCACCGAACGAGTCAACACGCAAAAATGGGCTCATTTAATACCATGAGTACTGTCCTCACAGCAGACGGACAAAGAATGGGAGGGGTCCCCGCACTGAGAACACAAGTGACCCAGCGAAGTGAGATCAGCAACTCTCCTCTGTGAAGGGCCAGGGAGCCAAAGGTCTTGGCTACGTGAGTCACATGGTCTCTGATGCAACCACGCCTCTCACGAAAGCAACTGGAGATGACACACAACACAGCGAGGAAGGCTGGGGCTGGGCTCCGACGGACAAAGCCAGCAGCCAGCTAGATGTGTCCTGCGGGTCACCGTTTGCCAACCCCCCCCACCCCACCCCACCCCTGGCCGGGTCTGCGGAGTGAAGATACAGCGCATGCGCCCAGCAGGGCTTGGCCAGCGAGGAAACCAACGCAAATGCAGTTACAGCCCCAGCAGGAGCTGGCATATATCCTGGTCCCGCCCCCTCAGTGGGAGGCCCCAGGTGGCCGACCTTTGGTGGCTGAGAGGGAAATGTACAACTTAGGGAAACAAATAGTTCAGTTAAAAAAAAAAAAAAGGAAGAAGCAGCAGCATGGGCACAGCGTCATCTGGCATCTGGTCTGTCACCAAGTAAATAAAGACTCAGGGATAGCCGCGTGCGAGCCCGGTGCTTTGTCACCTTCGGCCTCCAGCGGCATGGTGGGGGTGGGCACTGTTCCCAGCCCCGTTTTACAGAGCGGGGCGGGTGAGGCTCAGAGAGGCGAGGTGCCTAGCCCAAGGTCACACAGATGGTAACGGAGCCTGAACTGGAACCCAAGTCCCTCGCGGCTGTGCCCGCTCCTCTGGCATGGCCCCTGGTTCTGACTTCCTGCTGGGGGGACACACGGGGTGGGGTGGGGGTTGCCTGGTAAACTGCAAACGGGAGAGGGCCAAGGGACCTCGCGCTGGCCACACATCGTGGGTGGGCACATGCAGGCAGGCACGCCCGGGACCGCCTCCATTCCTCTGCCGAGAAGCTGCCAGAGGTGGGGAGATGAGCACTGGAGCAGAAGTCCTGGTTCTGCTGATTATTAGCGAATGCAGCCCTTGAGGGTTAGGAGGGGAGGGGGAGCTCTTACCTAACTCCCTTGTGTCTTGGTTTCCTTAGCTGTGAAGTGGGTCTGCTAACAGCATTGTGCGACTAAACAAATGCACGGGCACAAAGCATCGGGTCGGGGCTCTGCGACTGAATTGCTGTGATTTCTCCATCTCCCGCGGGTCTCAAATCCCAGTGCAGCACACCCCTGGCTCTGGGTCCCAACATTCTGATTCGAAAGTGAGGAGGCTCAGGGATCTGCCTTGTACCAAGTACGTCTCCCCTCAACCTGCTGCTTAAGGAGAAGCTACTTAGGGCACTGGATTTGCCTGTGAGGTGCCCGCGAACGCAGACCCACCACTGGCTGGTCCTGCCACCACCCCTTCTGGCCACAGACCCCTCGACGGGTGACATCGACAGACCCCTTCAGAGAGGAGTGGGTTGGTATTAATGTTTATTTATTTATTTGGGGGGAGGAGGGGCAGAGAGAGAGAGACAGAGAGACTCTCAAACAGGCTCCATGCTGTCCACGCAGAGCCCCCCGTGGGGCTGGAACCCACAAACCGTGAGATCATGACCTGAGCCAAAACGAAGTGTTGGACGCTGAATTGACTGAGAGTCCCAGGCGCCGCCAGTGTTTTTAAACAGAGTAAAATACGAGGACCACAGGGACACCAATTATAGTAAAATCTGGCTCAGGGCCCAATTACCAAAAAAATGCTATGATAAAGTGACTGCTATACTCGTTTATTAAAAATAGTAAGTAAGGGGCACCTGGGTGGCTCAGTTGGCTAAGCGTCCAACTTCGGCTCAGGTCATGATCTCACGATTCGTGAGTTCGAGCCCCGCGTCGGGCTCTCTGCTCTCAGCACAGAGCCTGCTCCAGATCCTGTCTCCCTCACTCTACTCCAGCCTCTCTCTCTCTGTCTCTCAAAAATAAATAAACATTAAAAAGATTGAAAGATAGTAATAAAATCAGTAAATTAACAAAATAAAAGTAGGAGGCGATACGACTATTAGAAAGAAACATGACCTCTGCCCATGCTGGCATCGCATGCCAGCACGTGACCTTGGCAGTTGTCTCAAGTCTGCAGTAGAGGACACTGAGTCAAGGTGACGGTGCCTCACACCCGAACATACGGCCCCGCGGGGAAGCCGAACGAGCTCTGCGTCTCAGTCAGCAGCAAGACAAAGAGCCCCAGGCGTGCGCCTGCCTCCACTCTACACCCCTAGTAGCACCCTCTCCTGTCTCTGGGCCTCAGTTTCCTCATCTGTAAAATGGGCCCAACAATTCTTACGAGGGAGATGGCCATGAGGACTCACAGAGATGGAGGCTTTGGGAGGCGGCCAGGTGAGAGCTGCTCGGGGATCCAGAGCTGCTCACAAAGGAGACAGGACAGGAGGCCAGAGGAGAGAAGATGTCCCAGGGGCCAAATGCACTGGGCCAGAGGAGATGGTGACATGAGCCCCCCACTCCTCAGGCTGGGCAAACAACTCCCAGCCTTTCTCAAGGTGGGTCTTGCTGGACTCATCTATCAAATGGGTAGATGCTGCTAGAAAAGGCCAGCAAGAGCCAGCTCTTACCAAGAAACAAGAGGTTGACCTGGCAGGGCCAGGGCGGGGGACAAGTGAGGCACAGCCCTGAGTGCAAACCTCAAGCGGCTGCCCCAGAAACACAGTAGGTCAAGGTCAGCAACTCCACTGCAATATTTTTTTAAAGCAGGCTTCATACCCAGCACAGAGGCCGGTGCGGAGTTTGAACTCACAACCCTGATCTCAAGACCTGAGCTGAGATCAGGAGTCGGGCGCCCAACTGACTGAGCCACCCAGGTGCCCCTATACTGACCCTGTCTTAACTTAAAATCCTGATATATTGTTCATTGAGGACAGTTTTGCATTGCTTTAGATTTGGTGGGGGTGGGGAGGTGACAGCCTTATCGAGGTGTACTTAATCCACATATCATCGAGTTCACCTATTTTAAAGTGCACACTTCAACGATTTTTTGTACGTGCTCAGTTACGCAACCAAGCCCACAATCCACCTTAGAACGTTTGCATCATCTCAGAGAGAAACCCCAACTGTTAGCTATCACCCTAATCCCTTATCTCCCCTGCCCACAGCGACCACAGATCTATTCTCCATTTCTAAGGATTTGCCTCTTCTGAGCATTTCATACACAGTCAACCCTTGAAAGACATGGGGGTTAGAGGTGCGGACCCCCCATGCACTTGAAAACCTGGAAACAGCTTTTGGCTGCCTCCCCCAAACTTAACAGTCTTCTGTTGACCTAGAAGCCTTACTCATAATGTCAACATCCCATTAACACATAATTTTGTGTGTTCTATGTACTCTATTACATATTCTTACAATAAAATAAGCGACAAGAAGACATCATGAAGAAAATCATAAAGAAAATACATTTACGGTACTGTCCTGTATTTATATGTGTTTTTAAAGATCCATGTACGAAGTGGACCGTGTATTTGAAATCTGTGTTGGTCAAGGGCCAACTGCAAACGGAACAGCACTGTGGTCTTGACTGGCTGGCTTCTTTCATTCGAGGTGTTCTCAAGGCTCACCCACTGGTTTTGATTTTTTTTTTTTTAATGTTTATTTATTACGAAAGACACAGAGCGTGAGTGGGGGAGGGGCCACGAGAGAGGAAGACACAGAATCTGAGGCAGGCTCCAGGCTCCAAGCTGTCAGCACAGAGCCCAACCTTGGGCTCGAACTCATGAACTGTGAGATCATGACCTGAGCCAAAGTTGGACGCTTAACCGATTGAGCCACCCAGGCGCCCCCATGGAGTTCTGACTCCAGAACACTGGGTCTTAGAAATCAAGCTGGCTTCGTTTGCCTTTTTATGGCTGCATTCAGAGACCTCACCCTGAGTCACGATGGGTTTAAGGGAGCTAGACACACACAAACAGTCCCTGGGGGGTACGCAAGCCCCCTTCTGGGAACCCCCAGCCTCCCTGAGGCTGTCCTGAGAGGCAGCGGGCCCACACTCCAGCCCTGTCTTTATCCAAACTGCGTGTCACGTCTTTGCCTATCAAGTTCAGTCGCCAAGTCTGAGGCCTCGGGGGCCCAGAGGCCCAGAAGGGCAGGGTGGAGACCAACATTCCTGATGGGGGACAAGGAGGACGTGCTTCCCATCCTGCCCTGTGGCTCTGCCAAAGCACCACACAACAAGGACATGCCTCTTCCCTCTCCGGGACTCACTGTCCCCCCCACAGACTTCTGAGGGGGTGGCCGAGCTCTGAGACGCCCTGCCCCGCCCCACACCCAACTTCCACAGCTAGGACCCTCACTGATCCGACACCTCAGGTGGTGTTCCGTGTAAGATTTTACCTGCACACGGAATGCAGGGTTGGCATTTCAAAAAAGACAAGAGAGGTCAGTTTGCTCATCTGTAGAATGGGGACAATAGCAGGGCCCACCTGCCGGGGTGCTGAGAGGGAAGGAGATAATACATCCAAAGCCTCTTATCAATACCCTGACTCCTGTTGGGCCCCCAGTGCAGGCAGCCCAGGCCGCCCCCATGCTCCCCGCTCTTCAACACAAGGGCTGTGAAGGTGACCTTGGCGAGGCTCTCCACCTCTCTGAACCTTTAAATGGAAATCGCTTTCCAGGCTCCTTCACAAGGAGTCCGCTGCTCGGTGTGGCCACGGCAAGTAGCCGGGCAGCAGGCATTTCAGAAACTCTTCAAGGACTGGAAGCCATGGCCCCCAGGGAGAGGCCACGGCCACCCACACTCTCCAGTCTTGGGAAAGCCGCCCAGCTGAGCTGACGTGCATTTTACCCTGCGGGGCTCTGGCCAATTCTCAAGGGCAGGTGCCTCTCAGCCTGGGGTGGGGGCTGTTTGGAGCAAGAACATTCGCCGCCTTCTGCCATGACTGACCTATCAGGCCACTGCAGACTACCGAGGCTTCTCCTAATTGGTCTTCCTTCCTTCCTTCCTCCCTTGGCTGGCACCCAGCTGACTTGTCCGTCTCAAAGAGAACACGGGTGATGAGGCAAAGGGCGGGGTGCCCCACAGGGTTAAGGGCATGGGTGGACAGCTCAGGAGGGGCTGAGTCCACATTTGGCTCTGCCAAGGACGGGTCCTGAGACCGAAGGCCAGTTAACATCAAAAGCCTGTTTCTTCCTCTGTAAAATGGGCTGAGCTGTGTGCCGCAGAGGGCTGCCGAGATGCCTTCTGAAGGCAAGTGCTTAGGGCAGGGTCCGACAGGAGTTGGATTCCAGGAAATGCCAGCTATTAAAGTATCATCATGGTCTTGAGGCGCCTGGGTGGCTTAGTCGGTTGGGCGTCCGACTTTCGCTTGGGTCATGATCTCGCGGTTTGTGGGTTCGAGCCCCGCGTCAGGCTCTGTGCTGACCGCCAGCTCAGAGCCTGGAGCCTGTTTCGGTCTGGGACTCCCTCTCTCTCTGACCCTCCCCTGCTCACTCTGTCTCTCTCTCTCCTAGAAATAAATAAAACATTTAAAAAAAAAAAATAAAGTATCATCATGGTCTCTAATTATTCTAAATAAACACTCTCCGTGGTACAAATACAACAAATCCGGATGTGACCGTACAGAAATGTATTACCCTGCAAGATTTCCCGAACAAGTTATGGGACAGGGGTTAGCTGATCCCATGCTGGTACCTACTTACAGTCGGAAAATACTCCAGAAAGGTATACCCTAAAAGCTAACTGGAACTTCATTTATTTCTTCTCCCATCCCCCACCCCCGGTCCCCAACCCTCCCAAGTTTTCTAACTCTCCTACAGTGAGTCTGTATCAAAAGAAAAGAACCGAACAATGAAATGGGGGTGGTTTCTAGGTTTGCTGCCTCACTTTGAAGACGGTCAGCTCTGGAATACGGAGCCAGTCTTCGAGAAAGCTCATGGCAAGCCTAGAGAGGAGAGTCTGTCTGGTCAAGGTCAAGGAGCAGGCCAGGCCTGGGCCCAGCGTTCCAGACACCCAGCCCTGGGCACCTCCCTGCTGGCCTCATGCAGGCTCACTCTCCTGAATAAAAGTCTGGCTCTGGGGTCAGGCTGAAGATCCCGGCAGGGCCAGGAGCGACATGACCTTGGGCAAGACGCTCAACTTCTGTGAGCACCGGTTTCCCTATTTGTAAAACGACAGCCAGACTTGCAGCAGTGCTAGGCGGTGTCTATAAGGACTGAATAAAACAGCGCACGTGAGGCACTCTGTACCGTGCCTGGCAAACAGTAGGCGCTCTGGGTCCTATTACTATAGTTATCACTGTTATTCGTGCTTGGAGTCTAGTCATGTCACACAGGATCCTTTGAAGGGCCTGGAACACTAACCCAGCAGGCACAGGGAGGAAACTGCGACTTGGGTACTGAGGAGCCATGGCAGGTATTTGAGCAGAGGTGCAGTGTGACTCTGACGCTGCACGGGGCTGGCAGCCAGCGCCTGTCCACAGGAAACTTTCTGCCAAGGTCCTCTGTCCCAGGCAGCACAATCCCCGAGGGCCACACCTTTGCCACCTCCAGTTCTGCCTGCTTCCTGGGTACCAGCTGGGCACTGGGTCACGTGATCAGCAAGCTGGGGGACCCGAGGGAGCCCAGATGGCCTCGTCCACAGGTGTGACGACCAGGAGGCCCAAACGCCTGGCAGGGGCCCCAGGGTCACAGATGAGACGGACCCTGCCTCAGAGCCTTGAAGACTGGTTTTCCTTCTAGGCTCCTGTGTGACCTTGGCCAAGTCCTCCCTCTCTCTGAGCTCCTGTGCCTAAATGCAAACAAGGTCTTAACTGCTTCCTTATGGTTCAGGGCTGCTGGGGAAGGGGGGTGCGGGGGCGGGGGGGGGGAGGGGATGCATGCTGGGGGCGGGGTGTCCGGCACAAAAAGGTAACAGTGGTTTCCTCTGGCTGCGCTCCCCTCCCAACAAGTACCAGGCACTCTGCTGATCCCTCCAGGCGCAACCTTTAGTTACACCCTCACACAGCTCTAGGGGCGCCTGGGGGGCTCAGGTGGTTGAGCACCCACCATTGGCTCAGGTCGCGATTTCGCGGTTGTGGGTTTGAGCCCCGTAACTGGCTTTTCACTGACAGTGAATGGCGTGCTTTGGATTCTCTGCCTCGCCACCCCCCGCCTTGCCCCACTGTGTGCTGGCACACATGCGCTCAGATATAAATTAACGTTAAAACAAAAATTTTTTTAAAACCCTCACGACTCTAGAAGAGGTCCTGGTATTCATATTTCTAAAGCTTATTTAAGTATTCAGGTCACAGGTACAATCTTCATAGTTTTTAAAAACATAGAGACGGCTTAAGTCTCTTTGGAGCAAAATCTTCAATGCTGACTTGGTCCCTTTTTTCTTTTTTCTCTTTTTTTAATTTTTTTAACATTTATTATTTTTGAGAGAGAGACAGAGTGCGAGCAGGGGAGGGACACAGAGAGAGGGAGACCCAGAATCCCAAGCAGGCTCCAGGCTCTGAGCTGTCAGCACAGAGCCCGACGTGGGGCCTGAGCTCACAAACTGTGAGATCCTGACCTGAGCCGAAATCCAGAGTCAAATGCTTAACCAACTGAGCCACCCAGGTGCCTCACGGTCCCTTTTGCTAAGAGGTGACCACTGCTGACCAGTCTGGGGAGGGGCCGCCTGTCCTTCTTTCTTGGAGGTCCTGGTTGGACATGTATCTGAACAGCCATCACACAGGGCCTCCCGAACATCCGCCCTCCCCTCCGTCCATCCGCAGGCTATCATATCCCACCAGGGGCCGAGGTTGCCCTTCAGGGGGACAACTGGCAATATCTGAAGACAGTTCTGGTCGTCACAGCCCAGGGTCATCTCACGAGTAGAGCTGGGGGATGCGGCTAAGTGTCTGCGATGTCGAGCTCAGCCCGCACCACAAACGATCATCTGAGAAGCCCTGGATCACGCCTATCCTGAAACCTGCTTGGCTCCCTCCACGTGAAGTCACGGAGGTATTGCACATGTGTTCTGCTCCTCAGCAAACGTCGCTTGAGCACCTACTATGTGTTCCCTGTACCCCAGCCAGACCCAGTTCAGCACGGGGTCACATGAGCTAATGGCAGAGCAAAGCCCCAGCGCTCAGAGGGCTGTCCATCCTCACGGAAGGAGAGACCCTTCCTTTAAAGGTGCCAAAGCACCCCCTCCCCCTCCTCAGCAGGGACGGCCCACCATTCGTGGCCAAAGCCTTCCCGAGGGACATTCAGGCCGTTGTCATCTTTGATGCACCGGCCCCCTCACTAAGGAGTAGGCCTCCTGGTACCCACGTGGGAGAGGCGCCCTGGGGCCTCACTAACTACATCAGCAGGGCTCCCGGGGGCTGGCTAGTCCCTCTGGGGGGTTCCAGATCCAGTGTGTGTTTTAACTGACCTCAGGGATTCCCATGCTCATTAAGACTTGAGAACTAGCACAGATCTAGGGAACTGCAGGGTGGGAGGGGAGGGCAAAGGGTCGGCTGGGGCAGTGGGGGGTGGGGAGATGCATCTTTATGGCTCAGCAGAAACCGCCAAAGCACTTCGGGAAGCTCAGGGGTCTGCGAGCCCTCCTTCTGTACTGACTTCTGGTTGTCAGACGCTGCCATTTTTGTCTGGCTGACGGCTCCCCATCCCTCTTTTCCACATATGAAGACTGAGGCTGAACAAAGCGTGCAGACCTCCAGCACCCCGGGGCCAGTGGCGTGTAAGGAAGGGCGCTCTCAGCGCTGGCTATGAGCACCCGGCCGTGCCCTGGGCACGTCCCCTGCTGGCTTCCTGCCCCCCACGCCGGCTGTCAGAGAGGAGCTCGGAGCAGGGCGGCAGGAAGGTCACGGCTCACCAGGCAAAGGGAAGAACAGACCCGAGGTGGGGAACAGACTCTGTGGGCGGGGTGCCTCTGAGCGCCGCAGGGGAGGCTGCCCTGTGCCCATTCGTGTGCAGTCACCCAGGAAGGAGGACCAGACTGGGGAAGAGGGCAAGCCGTCCGCATCAAGCACAAGGAGTAAATCAGGACACTGGGGTGAGGGTGAGAACGGTGCCCGTGCAGGGGAGGCAGAGGGCCCTGCAGCCAAGGAGCCGGATGGGGCCCCAGCTTTAACTGATGAGGTACACAGATGAGCCTCAGTTTCCTCCCCTGAAAATGGGCGCACACCACTTGCTGCAGACATCTGCCGTGAGGAACAGTTCCACAAGAATCAGTCCACGCACAGCAGCGCTATCTTGAACGGCTCCCCTCAACTACCCCATCCTCACAGCCACCGGCTGTGGTCAGCACTGCTCCCCACCCCACCCGACAGATGAGGATACCGAGGCTCGGTGCACTACCCTTGATCGCAAACTGAGACACGGTCATGGACGCACTGACAAGGTCTGTATTCTGAATTCTGCCTCTGTTGAGCTGTGTGGACTTAGGGAAGCCCCTTCTCGTTTCTGAGCCTCAGTTTCCAAAGCAGGGAGCAGTGGGGACATAATCCAGAGACAGGAGATGGGAAGCCACCCATCAGACGGGAGACTGCCATGCCCAACGTCCCCAGGGCTTCACACTGTCCAAGAAGAACTGTCCTCCGTGGGCATCACAGATCTCTCCTACACCCTAAGAGCCACCTGGGTGAGGCCATGCAAAGCTGGCAGCCCCCAGAGAGGGAAAGCCGCTTGCTCAAGGTCACACAGCTGATAAGAGTGGAGAGCAGGGCAGCGCAGCAGAAGGTGGGGGACCAAACCTGAGTGGGGTGCAGGCTGTGGCCCGGGGGGCCAGGGAAGGACCAGGCTGGGGCTGGCGGGTGTCTGGAGTGGAGGCTGGCAGAAGCACGCACACCTGCAGCCAAAGTCACTCCTGCTGGCTTTTAGCTGGGAGGCCCCTTTGAAGGAGGGGGCGGTCCTGGATGTGCCCGCCCCTCCCCAAGGCTCCTCCTCCCTCTGGGAGCCCAGTCTGGCCACCTGCCTAGAGATCGCAACGGCCACCTCCTGCCTGGACCATCAGGGTTTCTCTCTGGGGCCACGACTCAAGCCTTGTCAGCTCCGCAGTCTCCCTATGGCCAAACTCATCCCATCCCCTGGAATCTTCTCTTACCACTATGGTCATAGGGTGTAACTCCCTTGGAAACCTGACCAGGTCGCTCCCCTGCGTAAACCCTTCCAGGAGCCGTCAGCCTCATAGGAGCTTCCAGCTTCTCCCTAGGGGTCATAACAGCAGCATCCAAGGCGAGCCACACACGGAATGCAATTGTCCAGAAGTCACGTTCAAGAAGGAAACAGAAAAAGGTGAAATGAAATTTGATTCTAGACTTTTACTTAACTCCACATATCCAAAATATTATTGTTAAGCAATATAAAAATGTAGGTAAAGGGGTGCCTGGGTGGCTCAGTCGGTTAAGTGTCCGACTTCGGCTCAGGTCATGATCTCACAGTTTGTGGGTTTGAGCCCCACGTCAGGCTCTGTGCTGACAGCTCAGAGTCTGGAGCCTGCTTTGGATTCTGTGTCTCCCTCTCTCTCTGATCCTCCCCTGCTCATGCTCTGTTTCTTTCTCTCTCTCAAAAATAAAATAAACGTAACTTTCTTTTAAAAAAAATGTAAATAAAGTCCACCTAAAACACAAGTATGATTTAATATCGATTTCAAAACTGAAATTAACAACACGTTTTCCTTTCCCCTCCCCTTCAGCACGATGTCTTTTAAATCTGGGGTGTATATTCGACTTTTCATCATCGGGCCTCTCCGATCTGTATTTGGAGTTCATAGAATTTACAGTTGAAAAAGTACATTCGCGGGGCGCCTGGGTGGCTTAGTCGGTTAGCGTCCGACTTTCGCTTAGGTCATTCTCACGGTGGTGGGTTCGCCCCCGGTCCTCTGTGCTGACTGCCAGCTCAGCCTGGAGCCTGTTTCAGTCTGTGACTCCCTCTCTCTCTGACCCTCCCCTGCTCACGCTGTCTCTCTCTCTCTCAACTAGAAATAAATAAAACATTAAAAAAAAAATTAGAAAAAGTACATTCGCATCCCGAAATAGTCCCACACACGCTACCAAGTCTTCCAAGAATGGAATCAAGTACCTGTTTTGCAATCTAAATTTAAATGATATTGAAAATAAAAAACTCGGGTCCTCAGCCGCACCAGCCACGTGGGGCTTCCGGGTCCCAGAGGGGAGGGGTTGTGGGGACACAGGCCGTGGTCCTCTCCTGCCGCAATCCCAGGCGTGACCCCGAGTGAACGCCCCCAAGCACATGGGGTCCATCACCAGCGTCTGCCTCGGTGGCCCCCACCTCCTGCCTCTTCCCACTCACTCCTTCAAAATTCAGCTCCAGATTCCCCTCCTGCAACGGCTCCTCCGACGTCCTCTGGATGGGGTGAGGCTCCTAGTCCCTCTGCTCGTCCCCCTGACTGTAACACCGCACGGTCCATCCTCTACTCACTAGACAACAGTAGCATCCCCTCCCCAAGTTGCACCAACCAACAGTGTCTCCAGGAACTGACAGTGTCCCCGGGGCGCCATCTCCTCTGGCTGGGAGCCAGTGCCTGGCACTCATGCAAGAGATGTACTCAACTTTACTCAACCCTGTGAGACTCACCTCCTCTAAGAAGCCTTCTGTGATGCTCTAACCTGGTGAGTGCTTCCCCTGGGCTCCCACAGCCCCTGCACGAGCCCCCAGAGCCACAGCCTCCAAAGGTAGGACCTGGGTCTAGTTTGTTGCTGTACTTTGAATGCCCAACCTGGAAACTGGTATACAGTGGGTGCTTAATAGGTATTTATAGGTCTGACCTGAGAAACAGGGATGATTTAGGTTGAGAACGCTCCACAGGGTGAGTTGTGCCTGTTTTCGGTCAGGGTTCTTTCATCCCAGCAAAGGTTCTAAAACGCTCACAGCTCCATCTACAAGCTAAGCACTGGGCTAAATATAAATACTCTGTAGGGTTTAGAGACAGAAACTGAGGCATAGACAGGTGAAGGGCCTGCTCTGTCTTCAAATCAATGACTTTGAGACTTAAAACATGAGGCTCTTCCTCTTACTGACCAAAGGAAGTTATCCATGGAAGAAGACATTTCCAATCCATAAATGAAACAAGACATGTATGACCACAATATATAAAGAGCTTTTTGAAATCAATAAAAATAGGACAGACAACCCAACAGAAAAAACGGGAAAATCTGAAGGGATACTGCTAACAAGAGATCATCTAAAATGGTCAAGAAGCACATGGAAGGGTGTTCACTATCATCCATCAAGGAAATAAATGCAAATTAAAAGTACGATATAAGAACGTTAAATATCTGAATCACTTGGAAAAAAAAATACATGTTAGTAAGCATTTGATGCCACCAAAACTTTCATGTTCAGGTGACGGGGCGACCTGGCACTCTCCTTTGGGAAACTGGCATAAGCGAAAAGCTGTATATACTCCTTTTCTATGACAGCAATTCTCCTGTTGAGTACACCTCCGTCAGAAATGCATCTAACTCTTCACCGAAGGCCACATCCCCAAACGTCCCCAGCAGCACCATCCACAAAAGCCCCCAACTAGAATCTACCCAAACGCCCGCTACCCAGAGAATACACGTGTGAATACAAATAAATAAATATACACCGAACAGCCAGGCAGAAGAACGAGCCAGAACTTCACACAACAATCAGGACGAATCTCACAGATTTACCTTGAGGGGGGAAAAGCCAATATAAAAGAGAGCATCTGTGTTTTTACGTATGTGAAATAGTTTATACTTTCTAGGTCTATAAAGTACAGAGGCAGGCAAAGTTAATCTCTAACAGGAGATTTAAGGATGGTGGTTCCCTTTGGGGAAGTCTGACTGGAGGAGGTATGGACATCTGGTTGGAAGGGATACAAGGCATATGCTTTAAAACAAAATTTTTAAAAATTTATTTATGTATTTTTTGGGGGGGCATTTGAACAGGGGAAGATAGAGAAAATGGGGGTGGTGGGGAGAGAATCCCAAGCAGGCGCTGCACTGCCGCGCAGAGCCCGATGCGGGGCTCGATCCCACAACCCTGGTATCTTGATCTGAGCCGAAATCAAGAGCTGGATGTCTAACCGACTGAGCCCCCAGGCGCCCAGAGGGACGTGCCTTCTTCCTGATCTGGTGCCATTGCACCGGGGCGCGCCCACCTGACAACTCACGCCGCTGTCCAGCCAGGACGGGCGCAGCTTTCTGGAAAGCGCCTCCCACCCACACACCTTCTCGTTTCCGCTACAGCGGAACACACAGGATTCCATTCATTCCCTCATCAACACTGGCAGGCGCCCTCCCAGGCGTGGTGCCGGGCGCTGGGGACGGAAAGGTCAACAGAGCCGAGGCCTCCGATCCCGCCACCCACAACCCGGTTCCTGGCACACCGCCCCCACCAACCTACACGCAAGAGCTGCCAGATGTGGGGCAGCTTTTGATGAGGGGCCAAGGAGGTGAGGTCTGCCCGCCTTCCTCTCCCTCCGCCACACCTCGGAGTCAGAGCGTTTTCGGGCTCTTGCCAAACCCGAACGTTCTGGCACAGAGATTTCTACTCTGCTCGTCTCTGTTCACCCTGCCCCTGCAGGCTGACGACCCCCTGAGTTGTCTCCAGCCCCTATTCCCTCCCCAACGCCACACGTGGGCAACTACTGTCTCCCGGTCTCTGCCCACTGCTTGGGCACAGATCTGGCCCCTCGAACTTAACGCACCCCAAGCTGATCGCCTGGTTATCTTCCCAAATACATGCTACCCCTCACTTACGCTGGCCGAAAGGCTCGAAGGCAGCCAAAAGCAAGACTCCCCTCTCCCTCTCCCACCCCAATCCAACCCGGCAGCAAATCCTGCCGACTTCAAGACAGAGCCATGCAGGGGCACCTGGGTGGCTCAGGTCATGAACCTGCAGTTCGTGGGATCGAGCCCCATGCCAGGCTCTGTGCTGAGAGCTCAGAGCCTGGAGCCTGCTTCGGATTCTGTGTCTCCCTCTCTCTCTGCCCCTCCCCTGCTCATACTCTATTTTTCTCACTCTCTCAAAAATAAATAAAGATTAAAAAAAATTTTTTTTAAAGACAGAGCCATGCAACCATTTCTTGGCACCTCACACCAAAGGCACAGGTAGCAGAAAAAAAAAAAAAAGACAATCGGAACTTCACAAAAAGTTAAACATTTTGTGGATCAAAAGATATTCAAAGAGTAAAAAGCCAGCCCACCAAAGAGGAGAAAATATTTGCAAGTCACGATAACCAGAATATACAAGGAACGTCTTGTATGAAACCCCAATGAAACCCCAAGCCACCTAATTCAAGACTTGGCAAGGGACCTTAGCAGACATTTCTCCAAAGATCTACAGATGGCCAAAAGGCGCAGGGACAGCTGCTCAAGGTCACAATGACCGTTAGGGAAATGCAAACCAAAACCACGGTGAGAAAGCACCTCCATGTCAGGGAACAAGTGAATACCTCCCCCTCCTACCTGGCCCCCGCCTCCCGCCCTCCTACTCCGTCAAGGCTCCCAGATGTAATTCTTCACGTGGCCTGTGGGGGCCTCAGGGTCACCCCCTGCGCTCCAGCTGAATGGATGGGGTATCAGCCCCCTAGATGCCACGCACCCCTGATTTTCCTCTCCACGTTCTCAGTCTACCTCCGACTCCGGGTCTGAGCACGTGTCCCAGGAAACGGTGTTCATTCAGGGATGGACTGTAACCCAATCCAGGTCCATGAAGGTCAGCTAGAGACTTCAACGGGATCTCCCAGGGGGGCTAAGCAAATAGGGTGTGGGGCTGGGAGTAGGGGGACATCTCTGGTCGCCGCCACCTGCAGAGCTGGCCTGAGAACCCAAGGCAAGAAGATGGAGCCACGGCCCCCTGATATTAGTTGGACTCCTGGATCCAGCCATGCCTGAAGCCATCCCTACCTCCTAACTTGCTAGTCACATGAGCCGATACATTTACTTTTTTGCTTAATTGCATGGGAGCTGGGTTTCTGGCTTTGTCAATCAAGAGTCCTAGCTAATAGGTACCCAAATACCCTGTCCCCAGCTTTACCACGGCTTGTTATCACCTCAGCTCATGCATCACCTTTCCCAGGAAATCTTCCATGAACGCCCAGGTTAGATGAACTGCTCCCTATGTCTCACGGTCCCCTCTGCCTACCCCTCACCATTCTCAACAGTGACTGCTGTTCACCCGTTTGTCTCCCACACTGGACTGTGGGGGGCTGTGGGGCCCTGCAGACTCTTTACAATTTCTTCTCTGTTCCCACTCTGAACACAAAGCCTGGAACGGCCATAGGCATTGCTATTTCTTTCTTTTTTTTTTTTTAAATGTTTTATTTATTTCAAGGAGAGAGAGACACAGCGTGAGCAGGGGAAGGTCAGAGAGAGAGGGAGTCACAGACTGAAACAGGCTTCAGGCTCTGAGCTGGCAGTCAGCACAGAGCCCGACGCGGGGCTCGAACCCACGAACGTGAGATCATGACCTAAGCGAAAGTTGGATGCTTAACCGACTAAGCCACCCAGGCGCCCCTGCTATTTCATTTTTTGAGTCCACTTTGTTGATCGCTAAGTGTCCTTGGGTACCAGGGAGCAGTGAAAGAATGGGTTTTGCGGAAAGAAGAACCCGAGTTTGAATTTTTTCCCTATTTCCTTCGTGGCCGTAGGTAAGTCACCTAACCTCTTTGGGCTTCATTTTCTCATCTGCGAAAGGCAAACAGCTGCTCTAACTACAATGAATGGCAGTGCCCGGCCCCACGTTCTCCCCCAGGGCAAAACTTCTGCCCCTCCCTGATTTCTGTGGCACCACTTGTGTGGATTATCTGTCCCACTGCCTGCCAAACATGCATTCTCTGACCCTCTGGGATCGGTCCTTGTGACCAGGATGGGGCTGATCCCATGCCCGGGATCAGTGATGGAGGGCTGACCAATGACTCTCTTGTGGCTACAACTGCTGCATATGTCCGGAAGTGTTCCTGGGGAGAGCACGCGTGAGACCGAAGCCACCACAAAAGAAAGTCTATCTGAGAGACGTGTCCTAATACACTGGAGCACCTAGAACCAGCCACACCTGAAGGCGATATGCCTGTGGCCTTTCCATTTACCTGACCCAAGAAGCAGAGGTACCTAATAGGTTCTTTTGACCTCTGCATGCTTACCCCTCGGTGGTCTTCTCCCAGGCCCCAGAATGAATTTTTTTAAATGTTTTGACAAGTGTAGGCAAAACTGATTTCCAAAGTCTTACACAGAGACCCAGGGCGATGGCTGGAGCCAGCTAACCACTCGAACTTTTGCCCCACGGGTGTAGAAATGAGTTTTCCACATGGGAAACCAACTCTTAACAAAACAACAAAAAAAAGTCAGGTTGTTCCTGTATGTTTTGCTTAGAAGGTCTCTGGCTAACTTTCCCCTTTCGCCTGCCCCCGGTTCCAGTTTATGGCTTCTTCTGACTGCATTTCGTCCCACTTCTTTATTGCGGAGGTTTTGCAAGGGCTGACGGCCAAGCGGTGGGAAGGCCTGACCACGAACAAAGCAAGCAAGTAATAAATATGTGCTGGAGGTCGTGTCCCCAGAGAACATCCACGCCTTTTTTTTTACGGTTCAATCACGAGGCATCTGGCTTTCATCCCAATGATACTGCGGGCATGTGAGTCTGGACGGAGGTGGGATTTGGGTGGTTTTTTTGTTTTTAAGTTTATTTATTTATTTATTTTGAAAGAGAAAGAGAGAGCACAAGCAGGCGAGCGGCGGGGGCAGGGGGGGAGGGAGAATCCCAAGCAGGCTTCGCGCTGTCAGCACAGAGCCCAAAGCGGGGCTCGAACTCAGCAACCGTGAGATCACGATCTGAGCCGAAGTCAAGAGTTGGACACTCAACCAAGGGAGCCACTCAGGCGTGGGTGGAGGGTCAGGAGGGTTAAGACACCATTTGCAGGCTTGGTCAGCTGTTCTCTCACTCCCTCTTGGCCACACCCAGCCCAGGACCAGGAGGGTTTCGTCCCTCACCTACTCACGGAGAAAGGAGAGCAGGGGTTTCAGAGGCCCCAAGAGTTGTTCAGAATAAGAACACTTAAGGGGCGCCTGGGTGGCTTAGTCGGTTGAGCGTCCGACTTTCGCTTAG
Organism: Proteles cristata cristata; assembly: GCA_017311185.1. Classification (NCBI taxonomy): domain Eukaryota; kingdom Metazoa; phylum Chordata; class Mammalia; order Carnivora; family Hyaenidae; genus Proteles; species Proteles cristata. The sequence goes on along the minus strand of JAESUZ010001906.1, from coordinate 672,568 downwards.
GTCATGGTCTCGCGTTCGTGGGTTCGAGCCCCGCGTCGGGCTCTGTGCTGACTGCCAGCTCAGAGCCTGGAGCCTGTTTCAGTCTGTGACTCCCTCTCTCTCTGACCCTCCCCTGCTCACGCTGTCTCGCTCTCTGTCTCCTAGAAATAATAAATTAAAAAAAAAAAAAAAAAACACTTAAGAGATCGAAACCCGTGAGGTCCTTGCGCCTCCTCACAGGTCACCATGTTCCTGGGAGGGCCACTCCGGACTCAGAGTGAGGCAACAGCCTTTTCCTACAGAAAAAATGCTTCGGGCCCTGCGGAGGCCTTGGACCTTGTTGGAAAGGATTTCCATCTACAGCCTTATCTGGACAAGGCCAGGCACAGGACCAGGTATGGGGAGAGTCCTTGAACTTCTCTGGGCCTCAGTTGCTTCATCTGTTAGATGGGTGAACAATATAATCCTTATTGCCATGAATTACTGAGCACGTCTGTGCAGTGGGCACCGGCTCACCTTATCTATAATCTTCCCAGCAACCCAAGAGATCATCACTATTATGGTCCCCATTTTACAGGTGAGAAAACTGAGGTCCAGAGAGGGGAAGTGGCTGGCCCAAGGTCTCCAAGCTCGGGTTCCTGGCAGCTGGCATTCTAACTCAAAAGTATCTGACTCAAAAGGCCCCATTTTCCCACCATATCATACCATCATACCCTATCCCACCCGCTCCTCTGGATGCAGCGACCACGCACAAAAAGACAAGCGTGCGCCCGTTCGCTCAGGAGCTGGCAAGTCACAGGTGGGAGAAGTAAGGGAGAGGATTCCTTTCCAGAAATCCCAAATAAAAGCCGTGCCGCCTAATTAACGATAGGTTTACAACCTACTGCAAAATGTATGAACTTCTCCCCCCGTCCCCAAACCCTTAGACACTTCACTTCCGGTCCTTCTTCCCCTCTGTTTCACCGGCTTATCTTTGCAGGATTTGCAATGAGCACCCGCCAACATTTGTTCCAATCAGCCTATGGGCACAGGCGACGGCGGGGGGGGCGGAACCTCTGCAGCGCTCAGCCAATGAGGAGGCGGGGAGGGGCTTGCAGGCTAGGAGATAAACAGTCCCCTGTAACTGCCCCCAGAGGGCCTGTGCATCAGACACCCGCTCTCACTAGAGCTTTCATTAAAGACTCGCCTCAGTGTTCCAGGTCTCCGAGCCCCTCCTTTGTTGGGTCCGTGGGCTTATTGCTCACAATAGGTGTTCAGAGATTTGAGAACTGAATGGCTGGCGGCGGACGCACTTCCGTGGCGTCCTCACTAACCCCCTTCATCTGGACTCTCTCTGTCCCCAGCCCCAAGTGGAGAAGGTCCCCAAAGGGCAGAGCTGGGAAAAAGGGACAGTAAGTCATCACCTTCCGATGAAGGAGCACACACCTGGGCGTCCTCGCCCTCTAGGACGTGGGCTCCCAACCCTGCGTCTGGCCGTGCCCAGCACTGCCAGCCCACTGGGAAGCTGCCACCCACCGGCCGACCCCACCGGAAGGCCCTTCTCACTCGCGCCTGTGGGGCTTCATACCGCACTGGCCTGCTGGGACTGGAAGAGGAGAGGGGCTGCCGGCTCCCCCACCCCGTTCACCCCGGGGACTGCAGCAGCTTCGAGGCAACCCTTGAGCCCTCCCCAGCTGGCTCCAGCCCCACCAGCCTCGCCTCCAGACGGAGGGCTAAGAACCCGGGTTCAAATCCCCACTCCTCCACTTCCTGCGACGACTGGCCCAATTTCCGTGTTCCACTTCCCTCCTCTGTCAAATGGGGGTGAGAGCACCTCCCTGGAGGCCAAGACGAGTGTGTACCCAGGAGGCCCTCCGCAGACTGCCTGGCACACACTAGGGCATCCCTACACGCCGCCAGCCAACATCATGGTTTTGACACCAGATGCCTTCCTGTTCCCGCAAATAGGACACTATTCCTTTCCCTTCCCAGGCCTCCCGTCCTTCACTTCCTCCTAATAATTACATAATCAATTACATAAGAATTACATAATCCAAGGCCCTACCAACTGCCGAGGGCCTCTTCCATTCGCAGAGTGCTTCTCATGGGCCACCTCCTTCCTATAGCATGGCCTCCTGAACAATGACAGGATTACGGATGTGCTGCTTCAGTGATGGTTCATTTCATGTGTCAGCCAGACTGGGCTAAGGGCTGCCTGGGTGGCTGGTGAAACACCATTTATGAGTGCGTCTGCAAGGGTAGTTTCCCAGAGAGATCAGTATTTGCATCGGTAGGCTGAGTAAAGGAGACGCCATTATCAAACACAGGTGGGCCTCACCCAAGTTGTTGAGGGCTTGTATAGAAAGACGGGAAGCTCAAATTCACTTTTTTTTTTTTTTTTTTGCCAGAGCTGGGCCATCCTTCCATCCTGTCTTGCCCCCGGACATTTGTGCTGCTGATTCCGAGGCCATCAGACTCAGACTGAATTTCACTACCAGCCTCCCCATTCTCCAACTCGAGGGAGACTTCTCGACCCCCTTCCCCAATTCCTCTGATAAATCTCTACCGTTCTCTGTGGAGAGCTCTAACATATTTCCCTTCCTCTTCAGCTCTTCCCCTAAACCGTCAGCACCCCCAAGGGCAGTCTGTCTGGCTCACTGCCAATCCCTCATACCTAGCACAGAGGCTGGCATATAGAAGGAGCTCAGTACTTGCTGCATAAATGAGGCCCGACTGAATCCTCACAAAAGCCCACTGATGTGATGATGGTATCATTTGAGAATGAAGCTGCAATGGCAAAAATAAGAGAATTATCAAAGGCCACGTAGCTTTTAAATGGGTAAAGCTAGACTTGAACTTGAGACTTTCAGGTAGAGGCCAATTATTATTAATTTGGGAAATCCGCATGTTCTTATTCATTAGGGAAATCCCACACCCCAGATGCAGCCCTGGAAGCCTTCCCTGACATCCGCTGGCCTGCCTGGGACACACGGAGGCTGTGCCTTGGGAGTAACACTCCCAGGGGACTTCTTCGCACCATCAACGCCCCTGAGGAGCCTGATCTGGAAGGGTTTGCGGATCAGCCCAGGAAACTGATACTCCCGTAACTGGATAATGGGCAGAATGAAATAAGAGTTGATCAGGGGAATAAATAAGTCATGTAACCAGGGAGGTCAAGAGGAAGGGGCTATGGATGTGGGTGGTGAGGGTCAGGCAGGAATCGGAGGATTCCTAGCATCTGAACAGATGCAGAGAGTGGGAGAAGGGTCTCAGGGGGAGGGGAGGCCCAGAGGAGTACAAGTGCACTGGGGATCAGGAATGAATAGCAAAGGAGTCACTGAAGACACAGCAGTCTCAAGGTCAAGGTGGGAGTACATGATAATGGCCAATAAAAATAATAGCAAGAAGAGTAATAATAGCAAACACACAAATACTGCTTACTTCATGCCTGGACACTGTTCTAGGCACTTTACACAGATTAGCTCATTTGATCTTCAGAACCAACCTAGGAGAATGGTGCCATTATTGTCCCATTTTACAGATGAAAAAACTGAGGCACAGAGAGGTCCGAGACCTTACCTGTGAGCTCTCACAGAAGGTAGGTGGGGGGGGGCAGGGGTCTGCACCTACGGTTTGGTTTTCAGAGGATGCTTAACCTCTACCACAGGCGTTCCCAAAATGGGTTCCCAGACCAGCAGCACAGGCAGCACCTGGGAACCCGCTAGCGATGCAGATGCTCAGGCCCCTTCCAGACCCGCTGAATGGGGGGATTCCGGGCAGCAGGTGCATCAAGCTGTGTTGAGCAAGCTTCCAGGGGAGGCTGCTGCTTGCCTAAAGGTGCAACACTGCTATATACCTGCTTGGGAGGGGAGGGATGCAGGAGAGGAGGGCGGCACAGTCCCCCGGCGGGTGGGGGAGGGCGAGCCAGCCTCAAGCCCCAGTGTCCCACCTCACATGACCCCCACAGAGGGCCACCAGAGCCCCTACCAGCTAACCGCTCTATTCCAAATCTGTTTCCGTGACCTTAGCAAACTCTCTGGGCCTCAGTCTCCCCATCTGTGAAAGGATGAGGCTGGACCCATTTTCTCATATCGCTGTTCTCCCCCCAAACTCCCAGGCAACCGACCAGTGTGTACTGCTGGCCTACCGCGTGCTCCAGTGGGGTAGTGAACACAGTGTGGGGCCTGCCCGGGGAGTGCGCAGCCACTGAGACAGAAGGAAAGATGAAGATACCGACCTTCAGGGCCCATGCACCCGCTGTATGCGGACTCAGAGGGTCCCCAGAGGCAGGGGACAGGGCTCTGCTATGCCCCCAAACCAAATCAAACCCAAGCTGCACTCCGCCCCCTCGCTGCCAGCTCAGGCTTCCTCTTCCTCTCCCTCCCCCGCAGTCCCAGGGCCTGCCCAGCCCTCACCCTCACCCCAGCACTGCTGAAGGGGCTCAGAATCCCCTCCCGCCCCATGCCCTGCTGCCCCTGAGGGGTTCCTGACCGCAGCACACCACTACCTCCCACGCCTCCAGCAGGGTGGTAGCTGAGTCCTCGGGCTCTCGGATGGTTCGGTTCCGAAGGTTCTGGGGCAGGATGTCACTCACAGCCAAAGGAAGTGGGACAGAGTCTCTAAAGAGAAAAAGGAAGAGCGTGTGCGTGTGTGTGTGTGTGTGTGTGTGTGTGTGTGTGTAGGGGAAGTAGTGCTGGTGGGGGAGGGAGAAGACAGTCAGATGGGAAAGGGCCAGCCAGAGACAGAGAGAGACAGGAATGGGGAGATAGAGTCAGGGGGAGATCTGAACAGAGGGAGACAGGGATGTGAGGGAGACAGGGATGCGAAGATGACAGGGAGAGACAAAAATAGAGACCCAGACAGACGCAGATAGAAGGAGCGAGATGGGGGGGCAGTAACAGCCTGGATCCGGAACCTCAGCTCCGACAGCGTGCCCCCCACCCCTCCCAACTAATGGAGTCCTCCCCCCACCCCACCCCCCACCCCCGTCAAGGCTCCCAGGGCTTCAGGGAGGAGCAAACATCAAGAGGAAGGTCACTTGCCAGCCTGCCCCCTCCTCCCATCACGGGGCTGCCCAAATTCCCACCTCCTGAGGACCACCTGCCAGGTTACTCTCACCTGTTTCATATTTTTGTTCAACGAATTCAATATTGTTAGAACATTTTCAAAGGGAACTAGAACCCACCGGCTTAAATGAAAAACATGCCCTAATTAAAAGGAAGCTGCCAAACTAAATGCAAAGCCAGCAATAATCTTTCCGCCTCCTAGCTCGAGGCTGCCGCCCCTGGGGATCCCAGGGCGGGGAGTGTGCTCGGTGTTAAACACCAGGAGCCTGGAGAGAAAGTAAGTCAGCACCAGGGGATTCTTCCTAGAAGTCAGCAAAGGGCAGAGACCCAGGAGCCGTGGAGAGGAACACTCGCATTCCCCAGGGGGAAACCCAGGCTCTCCAGGTGCCTCGGGATGCTGGCGTGACCCCACTCCTTTTTTTTTTTTAAGTTTATTTATCGAGGTGGAGGGAGACGAGAGCACAAGCGGAGAAGGGGCAGAGGGAGAGGGAGAGAGTCCAAGACGGCGCCACACCATCAGCACAGAGCCTGATACGGGACTTGAACCCACACACCGTGAGATCATGAGTTGCGCTGAGGTCTAGTAGGATCTCTTTAACCGACCGCGCCAGCCAGGAGCCACGCTGTGTTGTGATCCTAGTGCTGATGAACTCCAGCTGTAACCCCTGCTCCACCCTGACAGGCACACACATACATCTGGATGTGTAGACTGTGAACTCTGCCAGGCCCACCAAGCCACAGGGTCTCACCACTCCTGGTTTCTGCACCCGTGGCTCTCTCCCCCTGGAACACATCTCCTGCCCTCCTCTGCCCAGCTAACTCTTCCCGGCACAATTTGTACCGGCGCCTCCTACAGGAAGCCTTCCCTGACTGCCTCCCATCCCCCAAAGCTCTTAGGGCTCTGTGTGGCCTCTCTGGCCTGCTGCCTCCTCTGGAAAGCACAGGGTTGGACATTCCCACACACCCTCCCAGGACTTGGCGTGGCCCCCTATTTGTCAACTAAATGGGAGAACAGACAACAGAGAAGAGGAGGTACCCTAATAGCCACGGACGGTTGAAATCAAAACAAAACCTCCTCTGAGCTCCGTGGAAAAGTTTCAGGCGGGAGCTCTAGCAAAACAGAAATGAGCCGACCTGGCTCAGGGGGGCCTTACCGACTCCCTGGACCACAGACCAGCCAGTGCCCCAGCCCCTGTGAGCCTCAACTTCCTCTCCTATAAAATGAAGGCAGTAGAGTCACTTATAAGAGTTGAGCTAAGAAAACTACACGTAAAGAGCTAAGTACTCAGTAGGCACTCAAATATTAATGACAATCATCATTTTTGCTATCACCTTACAGTCACCACACTACAAAATATCATAACACACAGGGACCCAAGGGATGAGTAGATCAGGGCTTGCCAGACTTGCTGTAAAGGGCCCGATAATAAGTATTTTCAGTTTTTTTTTTTTAATGTTTTATTTATTTCAAGGAGAGAGAGAGAGACAGCGTGAGCAGGGGAGGGTCAGAGAGAGAGGGAGTCACAGACTGAAACACGCTCCAGGCTCTGAGCTGGCAGTCAGCACAGAGTCCGACGCGGGACTCGAACCCGCGAACCGCGAGATCATGACCTAAGCGAAAGTCGGACGCTTAACCGACTAAGCCACCCAGACGCCCCAAGTATTTTCAGTTTTGTGGACCACATGGGTCTCTGTCAGAAGCACCAAGCTCGGCCCTTGTAGCACGGAAGCAGCCATAAACGAAATGTAAATAAATGAGTGTGGCTGTGTTCCAATAAAACTTTATTTACAAAAACATGCAGTGGGCCGAACTGGGCCCAGGGCCTGTCATTTGCCGACCTTCTAGGTACGCACCTCAGGTGGGGGATGTGATGTACTTTTTATTGTGTCTGATGCCTCCACCAAAGGGGAAAGTCCAGGCACCCAGTGGCTTCTTGAACCTGCCCCCGAGAGTCTAGCTGAGAAACTGCCACGTGTCCCTATTCCCCGCATGGTTTCTGAGCCTCTAATGACCCAGGCCCAGTGCCAGGTGCTAGGGATGCAGCAGTGACTGATGGGATGGAAGGCAGGTTCCCGTGGGCGGCCTCCGGAGGGGGGCAGGTCTGAGTTCAAGCCCCAGTGCTGTCCCATCAGGCCTGTGTGGCCTCGGGAAAGTGACTCCACCATTCCGGCCTCAGTTTCCAGGAAATGGAATGACCAGTAACGAACGCCGCACTGATGCCCCGTGAGGACGGAGAAGGGGTACGGGATGGTGTCCCCCAGGCCACGTGCTGGGACACAGGCAGAAACAGACTCGCCAGTGCCCACAGCGCAGGGAGCCCGGCTGGCCCTGAATCTCACTGTGGGTTCTGTGGGAAGCTGAACCGGTAACTGGGACCCTGGGGGCCAGAGACCGGGGTCCCCCCCAGGTGTGGGGGGTGAGGACACGCTCCAATGTGCTGAAGCCTGAGGCTTCTAGTGCCCGAATAGGAGGCCTCAGGTACCTCCAATGTCCTGGAAAAGCAGGCCTGAGAGGGCTCTTGAAAAACATGGAAACAAGTGGTCTAAAAATCTTGTTTTTAAAGCAAGAGGAGCTGCTTGTTCAAGTGACATGCAGGCCCCGGGTGTCTTCAGAGCCCCGAGGACCTATCCCGGGCCACTGGGCCCTTGGGGCCAGACAGGTCACGCATGTGGTGGCGGGGAATGGCGGGGACCACACTGGCCAGGAGAGCCCCGGACAGTTAAGGGGGAGCTTCAGGCCACTCCAGTTTGGCCCAAGCTCCTGAGGTCCCAAAAGAAGTGGGGAGATTGGGTTATTCTCTAAAACTATTTGAATGCTGGCTCGAGGTAAAATAAACCACCATGGGAGCCAAGCAAACACCATCCTGTGGGTCACAGGCGTCGACCGGCAGCCTGTTACAGTCCAACCTGCCCATTTCACAGCCGGGGAAATGGAGTCTTGGAGGGGGAAGACACCTTACCCAATGTCACGGAGTGATTTTGGAAGCGAAGCCGGGCTCAGATGTCTCCAAGCCTCTACCCAGCCCCAAGTGCTCAGGAGAGGGTGGGGAATGGGAGGGAGTGGGGGTGGGGGGTGAGGGGTGGGAGGTGGGAATCTGGACTTCACGAGCTGAGAGCCCTTTGTGTCTCTGTCATCCAGGATGGAGCATGGACAAGTGGGCAGGAAAAGGGATGAATACGTATTCATTAAACATAACAATTTGTAGGGGCGCCTAGGTGTCTCAGTCGGTTAAGTGTCCGACTCAATTTCGGCTCACATGGGGGTCCGTGATGACAGTGCAGAGCCTGCTTGGGACACTCTCTGCCCCTCCCCCACTCTCATGGGCGCACTTGCTTTCTCAAAAATGAATGAAACAACTTAAAAAATAATAGTACATAATAATTTGTAACAATATATAATAATACAATACAGTAATAATAACTGATACCTTCTTAGTGTTTTCTGTGCTGGGCATTAAGATAGGGTATCAAGAGGGGGTAAGATGGTAATTATAAGTGGTGATGATAATTAAGAGTGTAGATCAGGATTAAAATCCTGTCTCTCCCACTTCCTGGCTGAGGGATCTTATCCAAATTACTTCACCTCTCTGTGCCTCAGCTTGTCTGTTTCTTTTTATTTTTTTTCTTATTTGAGAGAGAGAGAGCACACACATATGCATGTGCACAGGGGCCTGGGGCTTGATCTCACGACCCTGAGATCATGACGTGGGCCGAAATCGAGTCAGATGCTCAACTGACTGAGCCACCCGGGCACCCCTCGGCTAGTCCACTTCACACAGCCCTTGGGAGAATTGAATCAGATAACATACATCAAGTGCCTCTCGCCTGGTGAGCTCTGTTGATATCAGTTATAATTGCTGCTTCTTGACAGATGGGGACTCTGAGGCTTCCAAAGGGACACGCTCCAGACTCCAACAGCCTGTCTGCCCCTGAGCGCCCTCACATTTGGCCTTGAACCAAGGTATGCCCTTTACCCCCATCTCCTCTGGTCCGAACCAGGAGGTGGGTCCTCGCCGCACCTCCATTCTGCAGACACAAAAACTAATGCACGGGGAAGGCAGGAAAGCCGGACATGCAGCCGCTAGGTGGAATGACTGGATTCCAACGCGGGCGCAAGCCCTCCACCTCCCGGGCCGCCGCTCAGCCTGCTTGCCGGCCACCGAAGCCCAGTCAGAAGTCTGGTTGATGCAAGAATGCACTTGGCAGACGGGCCTGCCCCCTGCCTGTGCCTCCCAGCATCTGAGCACGGAGGGTAACGGAAGCTCCTCCCTAGGCGGCCCCCAAGAGGCTCCCCTGGGCAGAAGGGCGCTGACTCGGCAGCCCGCCCCAAGGATCGGGGGCCTTGCCCAGCCCTCGGGCTGTTCTCAATGAATCATTCCCGAGATCTCTCCTCAGGCCACAACCCAGGGTGGAGGAGACAGGAGAAGGGGCGTGGGAGGGGGCAGGATCTCAAAGCCGTCTCCCGAGCAGCCCTACGCAGGGTGAATGTGTGGCTAAGGTGGGCAAGGAGGGGAGGCAGGAAGAGGGGGCAGGTGATGAGGCCGGAGCTGCTGTTACCCACACTGGTGTCTGCAGTGCCACACAGCAAATCAGGGCCGGCTGGGCCGGACCTGGGCTTTCAAATCACTCACACCGGCCACTTGTGACCCACCTCTCACTACAAATGGACTCACAGAGTCACGTTGATGACACGCTTGGATGGCTTTACGAGTCCCAAGGTGGCACTACATCTGAGTCGACTCAGTCCACACCCACTGCCCAGCAGGATACACTGAGGCCCATGCCTGCCTAGGCTCCTGACCGCACTTCCGTTTCCCCAGGCTGTACAGGAAAGCTGGATTTTACAAGGGCAAGGGGAGGAAAGTAGGCACGAATGGGTAAAGGCAGGAGGGGCTGGGGCTGGGCACAGCGGCCAGAGGCCTGGCTCCCAGGCCCTCCCAAACAGCGGATGCCCCAGTAGGCCCAGCCTGCCCGGTGGGAGCCCAGAATGCACGGATGAAGGCTGCCTCACGGTCCAGAGCCAGCAGACAATGGGTTTTAAAATGTCAGGAAGAAGTGATGACCTTCAAGAACCTTGGTGCCTCCACGAAAATGTCATGCCCTGACCTGGGCAGAAGCCAAACGGCATGAGGGAAGAGGTGGGGGTCCCGGACACAGGGGCGAGGCCCAAAGGAGGGTGTCTGTGTGTCCTGAGGGGCACCAATGGGGCACCTGCCACTCAGGCCTGGCAGGCAGCACCTAGTGAAGCAGGCGGTGGCTGAGGCTCTTCAGATGGCCCACCTCACACGGTCACCAGGGGGGGGTCACCTTCACAATGGGCGTGGGGGCCAGGATGGGACATGGGCAGGACCAGATTCCCTTTGGTAGCTGAGGGACAAGCCTTTCCCTGGCCTCTGCGGGTCTTCGCTGTGAAGGGGTGGGAAGCTCTGAGCAGTTCTTTCCACTGGGTGCAGGTTCCTAATAGGCACCCCCAGATCTGGGGTGGGTACTGACGGCCACCAGGTTCCACCCTGCCCCCTGTCCCACACGGGGCCCAGGACGATGCCCTCAGCAAGTCAGGTCACTGTTAACAGAAGCAACATAAGCGCGCATGTACGCCTGCTAAGCACTCACGGGGCTTCAATACCAGTGTCCTGATGGTGCTGGAGCTGTTCCTTGAGACCTACAGGACACTCCTCATTCTGCTAATAAGGCATTTAATTCAACGCGTACTGGAAAATCATTTATAATGAGCACATCAGAGCCAGTGATTTCGGAGATTAGGATGGCTTCAGAAACTGGATTTCTTTAAGATTATCGGCACCCTCATCAGCTGCCCGTGGGGCTGTAAAAGTAGGTGCTGCTTTGGAAAACTGGCCCTTCTTCAAAAGGTTAAATGTGGAATTCCATGTGGTCCAGCAATTCCACTCCTCGGGATATACCCGAGAGCACTGCAAACACATGCGCACGCACAGACTCGTACACAAACATTCACAGCAGCATTATTCACGACAGCCAAAAAGTGGACAGAATGCCAATGTCTGTCAGTTGCCAAGGGGGAGAACATAGAGTGCACCCATACAATGGAATATTACTCAGCCCTTAAGAGGTGATCAAATATTCCACTTGAAACTAACATGACACCACACGGGACCTATACTGGAATTAAAAACTTAAGAAAAAGAAAGAAATGAAATACGGAAAAATAAAAATAAAAAGCAACACAGAACCGCTATATGTTCCCCCATGGATGAACCATCCTAAGTGAAAAGCACTTAAGTCACAAAAGACCACGTTGTCCGTGACTCCATTTACATAAAGGGTCCAGCGCAGCCAAGTCCAGGGACGGAAAATAGATTAGTGGCTGCCAGGGGCTGGGGAAGGAGAGATTGAGCAGTGACTGCTCGATGGGGTCCAAGGTTTCTTTTTGGGTAATGAGAATGTTCTAGAATTAGGTAGGGGCGGTGGCTGCCCATCTCTGCAAATATCCTAAAAAGCAGTGAACTGAATGCTTTAAAATCTGAATTGTATCTCAGTAAAGCTGCTATAAAGAGATTATACGAGATTTTAAAGAATACTGATAGGAACACATAACGCTGGGTAGGTAATATAATCATACAGTTAGGATTCCGCAGGGTAAACATGGTTCACGAATGACTCAAAAAGCCCAATTTTGCAGTCATGGAAACTGAGGCTGGATGAGGAAGAATGACTGGAGCAGGCTACATCACTGCTAAACCAGAGTGAGTCACACCGAGATCAGCCTAACTCCAGAAGCCTGGCCTAACCATCAGGCCGCCTAGTTGAATGAAAGGATAGGAGATGGGGTGTGGGAGAGGTGTCCACAGCCCAGGACAGGGCACAGACCTGCAAGGAGGTGGCTAAGTGAGGGAAAGAGCAGGTTAGCTCTGCGGGTTTCAAAACAGGAGGCACCCCACAATGCCTGGGGATCGCTGGGGAAGGCTTCCAGGACGGGGTGCTGCCTGAGGCTCCTGAAGCATTCCCGGCCTGACACATGAAGTCAGGACCGAGGGTAGGTTTCAGCCCTGCCGCGTCCGGCCTGTGGGGCCTACTAGGGCCTTGGGCACATGCCTTTCTGTGCCTCAGTTTCCCCAAGTGATAAGCACCGCGCCCTGTAACAACTGCACTGCATCGGATGGGTCCCACGCCTCCTCCCGAGGGCATGTGCGGTGCAGTGGGAACACCGGGCCTGAACTCTGTCCCACATTTAATAACAACGACTCTGCCCTCTGCCGGGTCCAGCGCGGTGACCAAGCCCCTCTTCCCTCGCGGCCACTCCCAGCCCCAGCTTTATCAGGCACCTCGCCTCCAGCTCACACTGCGAGGGGGAGCTTGCCGGGCGGTGGGATCTTCTGGAATTTCGCGGGGGGACCCTCAAGTTCAGAGGGACCCCGAGCTCTCCCCGGACCCCAAGCTCTCGGAGGCGCTCTCCCCAGCCAGCAATTTCCGACCCCCCCCCCCACAATTCCTCCACTCTGGACACGCCTCGCAACTGCACGGCGTTCCAAGTTAACTTCCACGCGCCCCCCTACCCCGCGCGTCCCAGCGCCCGCCGGGGGGTCCCCGCAAGCAGATGAGGGGTCGGGGATCCCGACGACTGTGACACGCCGCTCCCCCCATCCCCAACACACACACACACACACACACACACACACACACACACACACCGACGCCGAGCGCCGCCCTGGCGCCGGGTCCGAGGCGGGAAACGCGGGCCGGAGACCCGGGCTCCGCCGCACCCCGCGGACACCGCTCCGGGCTCCCGGCGCCTGCGGATCCTCGAACCGGCCGCGCGCGCCTCCTCCCGCCCAGCTCCCAGCCTCGGAGCCCCAGCAGCCGCGCCGGGCCCGGGAAGAAGCCGCCCGGGCCGAGGGCTCCCCGGCGCCCGAGGCCGACCCTCAGGCGGCCCCCTGCCAGTGGCTGCGGCCCGGAGCCCCGCGCGCCGCCCCAGGGCACCTACCGTGCGGAGGCGCGGCGAGGCGACCCCACGCGCCCAGGGACACCCGGCTGGCCAGCCACCCCGGCCGGGGAGGGAGGCACCCGCGCGCGGGGGCGGGGCCGCGGCGCCGTGACGTTGCGTGGGGGCGGGAACGGAGCGCGGTCCCGCCCACGGCCTCTCCCCGCCCCTGCGGCCCGCCTCCGGCCGCGCGGGGGGAGGGGGCGAGGGGGCGGGGCGGCCCCCGGGAGCTGGCCCCGCCCCGGAAGTCCTCCTCTGCGTGCTGGCTTACCCCCCAGGACAGGCAGCTCACCACTCTTCCTGGCGGGGCAGCTCTGTTTCAGAGCTCTCCCCTTCTGTCTGTAAGCAGCGAAGTGGAATGGTCGCGGAGAAGTGGTGTCAGATAAGAAGACTACACCCTGAACAGAGGGCATTTATGCTCCTGTGTGGAAAAAAGAGGGAGGAGCTATGGTACATATTCATAGACGTCAAGGGTTCTCAAGAAAGGGGCGACTTTGCCCTTCCCCCCACCGCAAGGACATTTGACAATATATGAAGACCGTTTTGGTTGTCACAGCTGGGGGTCGGAAGTGTCGTAGGGGTGTGCAGAGGGTAGAGGCCTAAGATGCTACTAAGCATCCTGTATTAACACAGGACAGCCCCCTCCCCAGCGGGCCTTTCATTGTGGACTTTTTGTTCTTTGTTGTTGTTTTTTAACCATCTATATGTTGCCTATTTAAAATAAATTTCTGTTGGGGTGCCTGGGTGGCTCCGTTGGTGAAACATCCCACTTCAGCTCAGGTCATGATCTCACAGCTCATAAGTTTGAGCCCCGAATCGGGCTCTGTGCTGACAGCTCAGATCCTGGAGCCTGCTTCGGATTCTGTGTCTCCATCTCTCTCTGCCTCTCCCCTGCCCATTGTCTGTCTCTCTGTCTTTCTCTCAAAAATAAATAAACATAACAAAATTTTTCTAACAGTTACAACCATAACAGCAAGCACACACATATATATAAGTGCAGGTCTTTATCTAAACACTCCATCTATATTTACATGTGTCAACTTTTAATATCCTGTGATAGGTGTATTGTCACCCCCATCTTACAGATAACAAAACCAAGACATACGGAAAAGAGATAATTTGCCCACAGCTCGCCATGCGTTCGTTCATTCATAGCTCTTCATTAATCCATTCATATGTCCAGTAAATAGTGCCTACCACGTAGAAAGTATTGGGACTGACGATATGAAGTCACCTGTCTCCATGAAGCTGACTTATTTAAGAACATTATCACACAACATTTGTTATACACATATTCGAGGCTTTGGATGACTAACTGCATAGTAACTCTGCTGGGTGTTTTATAACGGCCCGATGTGGGCAGAGAAATGGAGATGGGGGAAGAGATCGGAAGGGGGACCCTTTGTTTAATGCATTCTGGCCAGCAACAGCATCTCCTGAGCACCTTATGATGGGCACTGGGATTCAGCACCTAACAGGGGGACAGGACCCTGCATCACTACGCATGCACGATAGAGTGGGCACCCCTAGTTGCGGAGGAGGGAACAGGGGGGATTCACCTGGCCCAGGGAGGGAGGGCCAGGCATGTTTACACGAAGGTCTAGGTCTGTGGAAGAGTGTGCCAGTGACGGAGACCTGCAGGTTCAAAGGTCCAGCAGGAAGCACTTTTCAGATGTGGGCTCTGGTGAAGGCAGTGGACCGGATGTGGGGAGAGGGGGGAGACAGAAGATCAGAGGGGTCTGCAGAGGCTGAGTGCCGTGGGGCTTTGCTGAATGTGGGAAGGAGTCAGGACATCATGTGGCAGCGATGGAAAGACATGGAAGGTGTTCCACAGGGGAAGGACCTGGTTAATTTTGCTTCCTGCGGAGATCCTCTGGCTGCTCCGTGGAGAGGGACAGGCGGGGAAGGTAGGCTGGAGGCTGTTGAAATACCCCAGGGGAGGTGGCCAACCCAGGGCGGGACCAGAGGCATGGAGGGGAGGGTCAGGTTCCAGAGATGTCGGGAAGACAGAACTAGCAGATCTCAGTCGGGGGTAAAGAAGGGGACCAGATGATCCTCTGGTTTCTAGGTTGGAGCTTCTCCTCTCAGTCCTCCAGCTTGCTGAACCACTACAAATCTCAAGCTAGCTGCCCCTCCCTGAGGAAGCCTGCCTGACCCCCAGGAGATCCTGATGAGACAGACACTGGACCACGCAGCCCAGAAATTTGATGTGGCTTTGAAACCAAATGGAAGGTCTCACCCCGTCCGCTCCTCCAGTCTATGAATAACCAGGCGGGGCCTCTTATGTCTTCTCCCTCAACCTGTTTCCCCAGCCTCTAGAGGAAGCCTGGCACTTAGGAGGCCCTCAGCCAATACTTGTCAGAAGCAGGAAGACTCAATGTGGCATGAAACACGTTGATTCGAGGGGCGCCTGGGTGGCTCTGCCGGTTAAGCGTCTCACTTCGGCTCAGGTCATGATCTCATGGTTCCTGGGTTCAAGCCCCGCATTGGGCTTTGGGCTGACAGTGCACATCCTGCTTGGGATTCTCCTCCCCCCGCCCCTCCCCCATCTCTAAATAAACTTAAAAACAAACCACGTTGATTCTAAAACTCTTTCCATGGGGCGCCTGGGTGGCTTAGTCGGTTAAGTGTCCGAGTTTCGCTTAGGTCATGATCTCACGGTTCATGGGTTTGAGCCCCGCGTCGGGCTCTGTGCTGACTGCCAGCTCAGAGCCTGGAGCCTGTTTCGGAGTCTGTGATTTCCTCTCTCTCTGACCCTCCCCTGCTCACACTGTCTCTCTCTCTCTCCTAGAAATAAATAAAAACATTAAAAAAAAAAACTGTTTCCAGCTCCAACATTTGAGAAGATGATACGAATGATGAGTAAGGGAAATGCTGTGCTTTAAGCTCCTTATCATACTCAGTCAATCCTTTACTCCTCCCCACAACCCCATGTCTCCCATTTTACAGATGAAGGAACAGAGGCTCCAGCAGGTAATTTGTCTTGACCGCAGGCAACAGCTTGTAAATGTCAGAGCTGAGATGCAGACTCGGAATGGTGGTGGCAGCAGGTGGCCCGCAGTGGACAGGAAGCTAGGATTGAGGGGCAGTTCTCTCCTCCTGCTGGAAGATGTGTAGCACTCCTAGCTGGGGACCCAAGCTGCGCAAAACACTCTGAGCTTAGGTATCTGGTCCAGGTGACTGGCTGTCATGGCAACGAGGCTCTAAAGAGATGCTCACCTCTCTAGAAACTCCTCGGGACACCCTGGTACAATGACCCTTTCCCCAAACTCGGTTGCTCTGTGTCCATCGGCATCTGGTGCTGGCACGCAAGGGATCGCACCCCTGGGTGGTCCCTCCAGCCCCACCCCGCCCCTGGCATGCACACACAGCGCTGACTTCTATCCGTGCCCTGATGCCCGAAAGACTGTGGCTTGCCTTCTGTTGCTGTGGACGGGACATAACGTTCCACAGCTAAGGCACTGTGTCTTCCCAGAGGCCTGTGACTCAGAGACTCAGGAGCTGGAATCCAATATCGAAACATGATGACACCCCAGAGTGCCCTGCGTTTTGAAGCCAGCATTTAGGGCAAAGCTCCCGCAGAGTCCAAACCAGCACTGAGGAGCCCCCCCCCAAAAAGCTATGGGTGCCAAAGCCACGTGACCGAGTCTGGCTCCACCGGTGGCCTCCAGCAAGGCGCCCACCATCACTCCTTCTGTTGAACACCTGATAAAGTCAAATGCTCTAAGTTTCAGTTTCGAGGCAAAAAAAAAAAGTGTGACTTCTATCTAAGCTCTGAAATTCTGTTCCAGGTGGTGAGAAGCTCACATGTCATTGAAAGTAGGACCCACGGCAGAAACAGCAGGTCTGTAACTCTTAAATGTCACCCTCCCTCCCCGCCTTTTCACCTGTTTTTGTCTTAGACTTGCCTGTCCTTTGTATCTGTTCTGGCTTTTTATTACATGGTGTGTTGATTCATAGGCTTATTAACAAAAGCGGAATAACATATGGATACAGCGAAAGGTCAAACAGAAAATAATTACTTGGACGTTTCCTTCCTAGCTTTTGTTGGTTGGCTTTGCCGAGCGTGAGCTCACGCTTCAGCACGGAAAACACACACACCTTTTTCGTAGAAGACCCATGAGAAAATCAGGGCGTTGACACCTCTGAGTTAAAGCAACTTGGAAAATCCAGATTACGAACGCGCAGAAGCTTTATCACTCATTTTAACCAACGGATGTCTATTATGTTTGCCTTTTAGCGGGCTCGCAGGATTGATGCACGGAAAACGAAACACCTGTTACGTCCAAAATAGTTCTTTCGAGAAGTATGAAATACAAATTCTAAGTGATCAGAAAGCAGCTTGTGTTATGTTTCAATGGGGAGTCTTTCTCTTTTTCTTTCTCTTTTTCACCAAAGCCTGCGTCTCGCTGTCAGTGAGGCCTCACAGCTGAGCTCGTGTGACTGGAAGACTTGACTCCACTGTAGTGGAGTTTTAGAGCTGCCCTCACAGACCTTAGGAACTGAGGGGTCATACAGCCTAAGGTCATATGGTCCTAAGGTCATACAGCCAGGGAATCTGTATGGCGTGACTTGGGAACTAGAGATTCATGGCCATTCGGAGATGAAGTACGGGCCCGTGGAGAATCATGGAAGCTGGGAACCACGGAATCCCAGAGTCAGAATCTTGGGTCTGGTTGAACATTCGAGCGGCCCTCGTAGGGACAGGAAGAATGAGTCCCAAGGAATGGAAGCATTTTGCCCAACACGGCAGTTTCTAACAGTGGGGCAGACCAAACGCCGCATCCACAGATTCCTGCACAGGAACCTTCTAGTCCAACGCAAGAGAACCTGTCTTCTAATGGAAGACGCTGGTCACATTAGAGGGTGGAAGCGGGGAGAATGAGGATGGGAGGGAGCGGGAGGGCGTGCCTCAGAGGGCAAAGACCTTCAGAGTCAGGTGGTACCTCGGCTTTGCAGCTCAGCAAAACCACAGAGTGGGGCGTCAGGGGGCCCCACCCTTCTTCCCAGCTTCATCTCCTGCTGCACTCGGCAACTTCTTCCTAACCACCCCCTCCTCCCCCAGCTTCTGCCCACACAACCACCAAGCTAGTGCTCTCATGTCAATAAGCTTTGCTTGGGCCCACAACAAACTCTCTCAACCTCTGTGCCTTTCCACATGGTGCCCCAGGCCTGCCAAGTACAGCTGTGTAAGTTGGGCACAGCGGGAGGGTATCGCCTTCACACTTTGGACGTCCCAGATTTAGACCAAGAAATTCTCGCAGATGGCAGTCAAATGTCTTGAGGTATCATTTTGTCATTTGAACCAAGGTGCCATGGGGGGGGTGGGGGGGTGGTAAGGTCCTCGCTGTGTTCTCTCCCTGGAATGTCATCTTTCCTCTTCTCTACCAAGCAAGCTCTTGTCCCAACCTTCAAGGTCCCCTCAAATATTGCCTCCTCCATGGCAACACCTCCCCCGGCAACCCTCCTATGTGGATTAAAGGTTAATAACATCAATCAATAATAACTGTGGATATGGGCGTCAATATTGCCTGGTGCAGATTTCCAAAGATCAGGGCATGTACTATTTGTAGTAGGAGAGATGATTCTCAGCGGAATTCGGACCCGGGATTAAGTAACACTGCATCAGATACAAGAAAAGTAATGCTGTTTTCAATCCTCTTTGATTATATGAGGGAGAAAAAAATCTGTCTGGTGTGTGTCTTTCAGATCTCTCGGCAACACTTGCTAATCACCCATTTTATCAAAGCGCGAGCGGGCTACAGGCTGAGAGTCGTCAGCAGGCAGGTGTCTGTCTGATACTTGGCCTTCTTAAAAGTATATTTACACGATTGCTTTCTATCTGTGGCATATGATGCTGATTTTCCACTTCCCGTGGTGTTATAAAGCTTCATTTACAAATCAATGCCTCTAAGCACAAAGTAGGAAGTCTGTTTAAATAAAAATATTAAGTAAATAACAAGACAGGTGTTAAGCAGAGAAGGCAAAGAATCAGCAGCGTGCTCGAAGGAGTAGTGTTGGAAAACACGGATTTGTTTAAGAGCGTAGGCTCGGCAGCCCGACAACCTGGGTTCCAATTTTGGCCGTGTGACCTTGGGCAAGTCATTTTTCCCTCTCTGAGTCTCAGTGTCCTCACCTGTTAAGTGGGAGTCATTATGATACCAGCCACTTAGAGTAGTCCGAAAGATATACTAAGGGAATGTGTGTCGCGAACTTTTGCCTGCTGCGTGTATTACTGGAATACATAATTATGAAGATGGAGGAAGTCACGTGCCGGCAGTGATGAGGGACCCCCAAAGCTCACATCTATGCACCGACCCAGGAGACACGTTGGCTTTAGGAACTTTTATTTGCATGGGAAAGATGGGGAAACAGAGTCTGGGGGAGGGGTGGGGCTAGGGAGAAGAGCAGGGTGCGGATGGGATCACTTGGGGGGCTCGGCGGCCAGGACTGGGAAGCAGCCCTCACGGTGCCACTGCCTGTCGCGCAGGCGACGCACGGACTGCATCTGCGGCTGGAAAGCCCCCCACTCGTTCCAGTGCCGGAAGTCGCCGGGCTCCAGGAGGTACTGGTATCCGCGGTAGCCGGGGTACTGGTAGCCGACCCAGCTGGAAGGGGAGCGGGGAGGACAGGGTGAGACGGTCAGTCTCACTGCCCGGCTCCCAGGTCCCCCCCGAGGCCAGCTCCCCCTGCCCCATCCCTGCAATCGACTCTCCATCCCTCATGGGCTTGAGTCACGGGAAGCCAGGGCGGCTCCTCTGTCCTGGCTTTGCCCCTCCTTGGGGCCTTCCTATTGCCTTTGACCAGTGACTTAAAGACCTTAGTTTCCCCTTCTGGAAAGTGGAATGGTCACCATGGCCAGCGTATCCGGGGGCCAGATGGAAAAATGCACCTAAAATAGTTACTGAGTATATTGTGGGCTTGGGTGGTGGGGAGATCAACACACATCCCATGGATGGTGGTGACGTGGGGCTCACAGAACAGGATCGAAGGGATGAGAATAGGTCTCGGGGACTGGTTAGCAACGAGGCAGCGAAGAAAGAGGAGCCTCCTTTCAAATAATGGTTTCCTATGTACATAAGTGAATTTACATGTAGTGGTTGGGAATGCACATTTCGATATCAGCAATACTCCGTTCAGATCCCCGCACTGCCACCTACTAGCTGTGAGAATCTGAAGAGAGGACTTACCAGAACTCTAGCTTGCTGTCCGTGAAACAGACAATAATGTATCCACCTTGTCGGTTTGTTACAAAGATTCCATAGCTATTCACTGAGAGTAGTTAGCACAGGGCTTGGTACATAGTTATCATTAAAGATTCATTTCTGCCTGCTGTCATTGCCTGGGCTGGGAGGGTCTGTCCAGGCCTCTCCCATACCCCCTGTCCACCTTTCAAAGCCTGTTTGCAGATCTAGTCACCCCAGGTAAGCCTCTGACCTGCCATCTACTCCAGCACACACACCCAGGTCCCTTCCTCCTGTGACCTCCTGCGTGGACCATCTCTGAGCCAGTAATGTTGGACATCATCTCATGGGTACACTTGGGCCTCCCTGTCGGGGCGAGTAAGCCCCCTGAAGGCAAGAATTGAGCCTTATTCATCCCGCCTTCCCGAGGGTTCTAGCGCCGTGTCTGGGCTCACAGGTGATGTGTAGTAAATATCAGATGGTGTGCATCCGAGGACACGGTTTTCAGAGAAAAAGAAAAGCCAAAGAAAAAAGCCAGGGCCTTGAGGGTGTTACAGGAACTTAGAAAGCGTCTGGGTGAGACACAGAAGCCCTGTATTTGCTTAGAGGAGACCAGGACCGTCTGGCACGGTTGTTCAAAGGCAGAGGGATGGTTACAGTGATCTCCTCCGGGCATCCAGTCCTCTGTGTTCTCACAGAAATGAGGTCGCTGGGCTCTGCTTTGAAAATTTCAAATCTAGAGGCACCTGGGTGGCTCAGCTGGCTAAGCGTCTGTTTTCGGCTTGGGTCATGGTCTCATGGTTCCTGGGTTTGAGCCTCACGTTGGGGACTGCACTGATAGTGTGGAGTCGGCTTGGGATTCTCTCTCTCTCTGCCCCTTCCCTGAATCTGCCTGTGTGCACGTGTGCTCTCTCTCTCAAAATAAATAAATTCTTGAAAACTTCAAATCTGAAGAGTTCGAATAAAGGGCCCTTTTAGATCAAGGAGTCTGCTGGGCCCATTGTATAGACAGCAATACTGAGACAGAGAGAGGGGCACGGGGCTCACCTGGGTTTCACGGCACCTCAGTGACACGGTGAAGGCCCCTGCATCGCACAGTCTCACCTCCCAGAAGCCATACTGCTCATCTCCCCAGAGGCTCTGGAAGTTCCCCAAGCATTCTCAGCTACCTGCATGAACTCTGCCTCCCTCATTTATTTCCCCAATCCCGGTGTGGGTCTAAAAGTGGTTATTTCCCCCTCCCCCCCCCTTTTTAGAACCAATCGCCAGGTTTGTTTACACAGACATGCAATTCATCAAAGTACACTGTCCAGGGAAATAAAGCTCTGTAAGGGCGATCCCAGGCCCCAGCACTGACAGCATTCGGGAGGGCCATGTGGCCTTGCTACGCACCCGGTGTTATATTCTCTAAGGGGGACGGCCTTTGAGTCAGTGCTTAAAGCAGAAGCCACGGGCCTGGCAGGAGAGATGCTTACGTTCCACTGGAGACCCTCACGCTGCCCACGCGGTCACAGAAGCCATAGACCCAGAGACTGGGCACGTCATCTTCCTGGATCTCCATGGTGTTGCCTTTGAAGTTGGCCCCTTCAAACAAGTAGATCTTGTGCTCCTGGGCATCCTGGGGAAGGAGAGACTGGGTCAGGCGTATGAAGTGTGAATGGGGCAGAGAGAAGTAACATGGAGGGGCCCCATGGGTGTGGAGAGAGAGAATGCTGAGCCTGCTCGGGTCATCCTGGGTGTCACCGGGGGTTGCCACTGTCCAGCCTGGCAGGGCCCCCTCGGCTGTGAAAAGAGGATATGACAGCCTCTATTTTATGGAGTTTCATGCGGATTAAATGAAGTAATCCACATAGCACACTCGGCACCACGCCTACGATTAAGTGCTTACCAAATCGTTTATTCCTTATTGTCATCATTACGGTCAGGGACGCAGAGGCTCAGAGAAGCCAAGACTCCTGTCACACAGCCAGCGAGAGCCAGAGGCTTTCAGAGAAGCAGCTCATTCCTCTCCCCTCTCCATCCTGCACATGCCTCCCCTCCATCCCGCCACACCAGCTGTGGTTTAGTGCCTCGGCACCCAGTTCATCCTTGCTTCGGGGACTCCCTTTGCAGCAGAGAAGCCCGTCAGGCCTTCTGTGGCTGACTCGGTCCCCCGGGGAGCTGGCTTCCACCCCCTCTCCCCACAGCAGAGCCCCACTATCCTCTCCTACTCTCCTAGCACACGGCACGGGCCACGTGCTTTGTGATGGCAGATCAATTGCTGTGATTAGGTTTTCTGTAACTGCCAGGGACCTTGCCTGCCCCGTGAAGAGCTGTGCACCCGGAGTCTGCAACTGAGCCTGGCAGGAAAAAAATCAACTGACGGCGGCTGAACGCGTGGTGGTAAGTGGACGGTAGATCAGGTTAGACATCCATCTAATGTCCCAGGAAAGAGTTAGGGAACCCAGTGGGGAGAGAGCTGGAGCTGCCCAAGGAAGAGATCATGGTGGCCCACAGAAGCACAGTGGCCGAGATAGAGAGGAGAGAGTGGTCTGGTGTTCTCAGCCCCGCCAACACCTCAGACCTGGTGGGCATGAGAAAGATATCAGTGCCCATGAACCCAAGCACAGAGATTCAGATTTAATTGATCTGGGGTGGGGTCCAGGCATTAGGATTTTTTTTGCCCCTAAAAATACATTTTATGTAAGCAAATATGTCCAACCTATTAGAATGTCAACATGCAAACCATATAGCAATAGTAATGAGATAGTTACATTCTTATTTTATTTTTCAATAAAAAATAAATATGTGCTGAGAACACATCCCTATTAAGACTAGTCAAGATGTAATAAGCACTCAACAGCCACATACAGCTACTCCTTAGGGTATTAGACAGCAAACTTCTAGAAGCTACGAGAAATGCCCCAGCGGGTCAATCCTCCCAACCAGCTTTGTTGACCTAGATTGCCTTTTAAGGACCATTGATTGAGAGAGAAATCTATGAATTCTTCCGCCAGGCGCCCCAACAAATCTATCAATTCTTACAAATGGCCCATTAGAGCCTGATAACTCAGCTCCAAATTCTGAGAAATATGTTGGGAATGATGTGGTTGAATAATCCATTAAGATGAAATTCTGTGATACCCAAACAGCTGACATCACAGACATTCATCAAAGTCCTTCATGAAAATTCCCATCATGGAGGCGAAAGTTGGTCACCCCTGGAAATCAACACTGGCGACTGGAGACATGGCTGGTTCATGCATGGCAGTCAACACTACTCTGGAAAAATGGAATTTCTTGGGGATCCTACCACTGATTGTGGCTTTGAGTCTTCCTCGAGTTCTGCTATTTCACTCAGTTAAATATCATAAAGGAGCTACTTCAGTATGTTGTCCTTTCACCGTGAAGTTCAAGGCGCCCTTCTATATAACATCCCTCTTCTCAGCTACCACACAGGCTTGAACCTGCCCGTTTGATGTTTTGAATAGGCCCTGAGATTTTCAGCACTTCTTAGGAGGGTCTAACGTGCAGACAGGAATGAGAAACAGACCACAAAGAGAAGCAGGGAAGACACTGAAATTTCTAGCTCCAACCACTAAGGCAGTGAGTCTACTCTCTACAGCAGCAGGGAAGGAAAAAAGCCACGTTTGTACTTCTCCTGTGTCCAGGGCTCCTAGCAGGGGCTGGGGACACCAAGGGTGTGTCAGGGACACCTTATAAATCAAAGAGCATCGGAGCTCAGGGCCCTTGGTCATTGTCCCTCCCTGCCGGCCATTTCTCCTTCTTTCCCTGGCTCGTCCCCATTCCCTTGTCTGCCATCAGACCTGGCGCTTGCTCCTGTCCCCTCCCTACTGACCCCCCAGGATGGGCTCAGGAGCCACTCACCATCTTGATAGGCCGGAAGGACATGAGCCTGTCGCTGCGGTAGCTGCTCGACCACGTGTCCCACCGTGGGTACTCGCCCTTCTCCAGGACGAACATCTCCCCTCGGAAGTTGGACTGCTCAAAGGCGACCCAGCTGGATGTGAGACGGAGGGACAGAAAGTCAAGGGCCGGGAGGAGCAAAGGCGAGAGGAGAGAAACCATTAGCAGAAGCCCTCCCCGCACCCTTGGGTTTGATCCTAGGCTATGTCACTTACAGGCTGTGTGCCCATGGGCAGGTGGCTTTACCTCTCTGAGCCTTGGTTTCCTCATCTAATACGCCTGTTTTCTGGAGGTTGGTGGAGGATTCAGTGAGACAAGGTGTGTCATTATGTGAGCAAAATGTTTCCCCCGTTGTGGGATTTACACATAATTTAAGCACTACAAGACCCTGGAGTAAAATAAGACATAAGAAGACATTTTATATTAAACCTGATTACAGCTAGGGGAAAGTCTCTGTGGGATACCGATGGACCTTTCACACTCACTCGTCTCTCTTTCTGTGATAAGGGAAGAACAGTCGTCCACCCAGAGCCTTGAACAAGCAGCAGTATAATACCACTTCTCTGTATTCATTGTGTTGATTCTTCACCTTTTACTCACAGCAAGGGAAACTAGCTTTCCGTTGTGAAAGTGATGTCAAGGTTCTTTAAACAGATATTTAACTGTGGTCAAAAGGGTCATTTTAAATGAAATATACTAAATAAATCAGAGTCTTGGAAGTAGAGGGGTAAGGGAACGCTGAGGCAGGGGCCGGAATCCTTCGCTGGATAAGAACAAGTCTGGAATACGGAAGACACTCAGTAACTGGTATGGAGGCAGTGTTAGTGACATCCACTTCTCAGATACGTCTGAGATTTAAGTGTGGCTGTGCATTTGAAGATGTTCAGTCGTCTATGAGAAAGGATTACAAGTCTGAAGTCACATAGGGCTTTCCCTGATTGAGGATGGGAAGTGTACTTGTGTTAAAGGGACCCCTTGGTTCTGGGGGAGGTTGATGAAAAAGTTGAGACTAAGGGACCCATTTCATGGATGAGAAGGTTGATGCTAAGGGGCCCCTTGACCTTTGCTCTATATGTATTCAGGGGATCTCAGGGGATAAGAGGAGACCCTGACATTAGTATCATCTCTCTGAGATCTTCCTCAGAAGGAGACAGTGGGAGGGGTCATGTGGGAGATGAGCTACCACCATGGACTAAAACCCTACAAGTCCCAGGGGCCTCGGGTCCTTGCCTGAGGAGTGAGCCAGCCCACACTGGAGTGACAGATTTGAAGATGCAGTTGCAGTCCTAGAATAGAGAGGAATCTTCCTCTTGATCTAGAGTAGATGAGAAAAGGGGGGATGGTCAGATGGATGAACTAATGTTTGAATGGATGGGTAGGTGGCAAGATAAGCAAGTAGATGGATACAAGGGTAGATGGCTGGGTGGGCAGATGGATGCATGGATGGAGGGAGGGAGTAGATGGGTGAAAAAAATGGAAATGAATGGGTAGACGGATGGATGGATGGATGGATGGATGGATGGATGGATGGATGGATGGGTGGGTGGATGGAAAGATGGGTGGGTGGATGGAAGGGTTGATCGATGGATAGGTGGGTGGATGGGTGGATGGATGGATTAATGGATGGATGGATGAATGAATGGATGGATGGATAGGTGGGTGGATGGATGGGTGGGTGGGTTGATGGATGGATAGGTGGGTGGATAGGTGGGTGGCTGTGTGGATGGATGGATGGATGGATGGATGGATGGATGGATGGATGGATGGATGGATGGATGGATGGACGGGTGGATGGATGGATGGATGGATGGATGGGTGGATGGATGGATGGATGGATGGATGGGTGGATGGATGGATGGGTGGATGGAGTGGATGGATGGATGTGGTTAGATGGGTGGATGGGTGGATGGGTGGATGGATGGATGGGTGGATTGGGTGGATGGATGGATGGATGGGTGGGTGGATGGATGGATGGATGGATGAGTGGTGGATGCGTGGATGGATGGATGGATGGGTGGTTGGATGGATGGGTTGGTGGATGGATGGATGGATGGTGGATGGGTGGATGGATGGATGGTGGATGGATGGATGGATGGTGGATGGGTGGATGGATGGTGGATGGGTGGATGGATGGATGGATGGATGGATGGATGGATGGATGGATGGGTGGATGGATGGATGGGTGGATGGGTGGATGGATGGATGGGTGGTTAGATGAATTTGGGTGGGTTGGATGGATGGATGGGTGGATGGGTGGATGGGTGGATGGATGGATGGGTGGATGGGTGGATGGACTGGATGGATGGGTGGATGGATGGATGGATGGGTGGATGGGTGGATGGGTGGATGGATGGATGGATGGATGGGTGGATGGATGGATGGATGGGTGGGTGAATGGATGGATGGATGGGTGGATGGGTGGATGGATGGATGGGTGGATGATGGGTGGATGGATGGATGGATGGGTGGGTGGATGGATGGATGGATGGATGGATGGTGGATGCGTGGATGGATGGATGGATGGGTGGATGGATGGATGGGTTGGTGGATGGATGGATGGATGGATGGTGGATGGGTGGATGGATGGATGGTGGATGGATGGATGGATGGTGGATGGGTGGATGGATGGTGGATGGGTGGATGGATGGATGGATGGATGGATGGATGGGTGGATGGGTGGATGGATGGATGGATGGGTGGATGGATGGATGGATGGATGGGTGGGTGGATGGATAGATGGATCTACAGATGGATGGATAAATGTATGGGCAAGTAGATGGATGATGAATGGATGGATGGATGGGTGGGAAGGGAGCCTTGGGAGATGGTGCCATGTAGTAATTAAGAGCATAGACTCTGGAAACTGACCTAAGTTCTAATCCCAGCTCCTCATTTGTTTGCTGTGTGACTTCAGGCAAGTCACTCAAACTCATTAAACCTCAGTAGAGGAGAGGAAATATTGCATCTACCTGAGAGGGTCGAAAAAGGAATGCACGGAGCAAATCCAGCACAGGGAAATCTCAATAAATACTATCTTCTACTATTGAAGGAACGGATCCGCCTGAGGTCTGAGCGTATGGAAAGGTGGATCCCACTGCAGTCTTGCCACCCTGCCCCCTTCCCCCTAAGCGTTCCCTGTCATAGCTCTGGGAGTCGTAATTCCCAGTGGGGACCTGTTACAAGAGTGAGGGATTGTATATGTTTGTTTCAATCTTTTCTCATCTCCTGTAGCTCATTGGAGCCTTATGAGCAAGGAGAGAGGTAGGGGAGGGATATTTAGTTACAGATATGGAAACTGAGGCTCAGAGGGATCAAGTCACTGTCTAAGGTCCTGGCATGGTGTCAGATGTCAGGGTGCAGGCTCCTAGGTTTCAGGCAGGCCTGCCCCCCTCTCCCCACCCCTGGGCTGAGGGCACGGCTCTCCTCTCCTTCCCCTGCCCACCTCATCCCCTCCATCCTTTCTCTACCACGGTCTTTCCCACAGCCCTGCCGGTCCTGACAGACCCAGGACGCTGGACCACAGCCCCTTTTCTCTCCCCATCGGGCACAGCCCCGGAGCGCACACCAAAGACCAGCTGCATCTTTGTTGTAGGAGAAATACTTTGGGTTTGAGTCACTGTCACCAAAAAAAGCCTGAAAACCCAAATCAGCCACATCCGCAGCTTCTGCTCCCAGCCGGGTCTGAGGGTGGGGCTGAGGCAGTGTGGACCACACAGGGGTGGGGGCGGGGGCAGGGGGTAGAAGGGCACCTCCTTCGCTGAACTTCGCTGAACTCACAGGGCAATGGAAAGGGTAAGCAGCCGTGGCTGTCACTCGCTGTGTTGGGGCACGCACCGGGTGCAGGCGCGTCGCTGCATTCTCTCTTCCAGGCTTCAGCATAATTCAATGGAGGGGAGTGGGGGCCATTACTCTCTCCATTACAGAGATGAGGAAACTGAGGCTCAGGAACTGAGCAAGGTAAATGGGGGAGTTGGCTCAGGCCTGACTGACCTCAAAGCCCATCTCTGCCCTTTGTACTGCAGTCCCAGGATGCTGGGAATACAGGCTGACCACACCCCTTGGGAGACTGGGGGCTGGTGAGACAACAGGCAAAGGAGCCATGTGGGGCTTGTCCTGTGCTCTGACCTCAGCAGGGTTTGGAGCTGGTATAGCCACTCTGTCCACCAGACCTTCCACGGGGCTCACTAAGGCCCAGAGAGGCCCAGAGAGCCAGCAGCAGGCAGGGGAGTAAGCGATAAAAACATGGTGGATGAAATTGACCTGAGCTGAATCCAGCCTCTGCACTTACCGATGCGTGACTTTGGCCAAGGGACCTAACCCCTCTGAGCCTCAGTTTCCCCAAATGTTAAAAGGGCATAAGAATAGTGCCTCCCTTAGGGCACCTGGACGGCTCACTTAAGCAACCTACTTCGGCTCAGGTCATGATCTTGGGGTTCATGAGTTTGAGCCCTGTGTCAGGCTCTGTGCTGACAGCCAGCTCAGAGCCTGGAGCCTGTTTCAGATTCGGTGTCTCCCTCTCTCTCTGACCCTCCCCTGCTCATGCTGTCTCTCTCTCTCAAAAATAAATAAAACATTAAAAAGGAAGAAGAACGCACGCCTTGTGTAGCAATCATCTAGGTAAAGCTCCCAGTCGGGGTCTAACACCTAGTGAGTGCTCAGTGATGGCTTATTATTTCTCTTAAGGTGGCCTGATGCCAGGAGAGAGGCAAGCAGGGTTCGTTCCTCCTATAGAGAAACAGTCATTTCCTGCTCACACCCCCAGAATCATGAGTTACTGTGAGTGTGACCTTATGTTAATCAGATCATCTCCCTGAACCTCAGTTTCTTTATCTGTAGAATGGGAAGGAGGAGAATACCTCCCCCTCGAGTTTGAAATGAGGACTGGAAATAATACAGGGGTCCCCACTAGCAGGAGCAGGTGCCCAGGAAATGGCAGCTACTGTTACATTATTGTTATTTTATTACAGTATTTTACTGTTTTATTATTTCGTTCCTATTATTTACTATTTTACTCTGGCAGCTACTACGTTTCATTATGAGTATTTTACTCTAGCGCCGGGGGTGACACTCACGGTCCCGAGGTGACAATGAGGCTGCGCACTCGGTCGAAGCCGCGGTCTCCCAGGTTCAAGCACTCCCCAGAGAATTCCACACGACGGCCCTGGAAGTTCTCCTGCTCAAAGACCACCAGCTGCAGGAGGGAACCCCCAGCGCCAGGGTGGGGAGAAGGGGCACAGAGTGAGGGGGGAGGCACACCTCCGAACTGGAGAGGCTCCAGGCCAAAACTTCATGAAGTATCTATGTGAGTAAAAGCAGACCTACACGGATCACAGGAGAGTGGGGGCCACGAGCAAATCCTGGGAAACAGTCCTGTCCGCCTCCCGTCCGTTCACCTCTGGACTTGGCATCTGCACCATCACTGGGAACTGATGGCTGTTCCTTCCTGCCTCAGTGCTGTTCCTTCTGCCTGGAATGCCCTCTCCAACATACATCTCCATCCTGGAGCTCATGTTCCCTGGCCTGCCCTGGGCTCAGACATCACCTCCTCCAGGAAGCCTTCTCTGATGCGCTTGCCCCATGCGGGCTTGGTTGAGTGACCCTGCACTGTGCTTAACTCTTTAGCAGCACAACCAAAAACAGCCCCCCTCCCCCGCTTTGCTGCCTGGTTTCTCTCTGTGCACCCCCTCCCTCTTTATTCAACTTCTGAAGACCAAAGGCTTTCTCCAGGGCAGGGTGTGGGCTTGACCTAATTCTGCACCTGCAGCCTCAGCACCTGTCATGGAACTGACCTCCGAAAGTGCTTGCCGGTCCACCTGCCTCGGCGCAGGGGCCTCTGCATTGAACTTGGGTTAAACCCTCCCTTCACCGGGCCTCCGGTATTTTGTCGTCCCAAGTTGGGAAAACCTTGCCATTCACCTGAACTGAGGCAAGTGTCTGCCTTCTCTGAGCCTCAGTTTCCCCAGTTCTACAAGGAGGAAGTTTGCGTACCCTTGACCCGGCACTTGTACCCTGCCCCCCACTTGCCCTCCCCAGAGAAACTCTGGCACGTGGGCCACAGGAAACGCGGACAAGAACACCCTGGCCACCCCGTTCACCAGAGCAAAGTGAGCCACCACCCAAATGGTCTTCAGGAGTGGTGGTCCCTCTCTGAAACACCAGCTGCCGAAATGAGTGACCCACAGCAGCACACAGCAACGTGGATGATTATTCTGGACCTCATAGTGGTGGATGAAGAGAGATAACCCCACATGATTGCATACAGCATCATTCAAGAAGTTGAAAACATGTAAAACGCAAACACAGGAATTTCTTTTAAAGGCGTAGTGCATAAAAATGCAAGGAGGCAGATGATGGGCAGGGGTGAAGGTGGCAGTTGCCTTGAATAGGGGAGAAGGGGGGTGGGCTCATGGGGAATACTTCAGAGTTAAAGGATTTTTACTAAAGGCTTTTAATGGGGAAGGGGTGGGGTCTGCAGGCATTGTTGTATTGTTAAAAATTAAATAAAGGGACGCCTGGGTGGCTCCATCAGTTAAGCGTCCCAACTCTTGATTTCTGCTCAGGTCATGATCCCAGGGTTGTGGAATCGAGCCTTGCCACAGGCTCTGAGCTGAGCATGGAACCTTGCTTAGGATTCTCTCCCTCCTCTCTCTCTGCCCCTCTCCCCTGCTTGTGCTCACGCTCTCTCTCTCAAATTAAAAAAAATAAATAAATGTAAATGAATGATTAAAGAAGGAACTGCATAGGGGAACCTGGGTGGCTCAGTCGGGTAAGCATCCGACTTCGTCTCAGGTCATGATCTCACAGTTCGTGGGTTCGAGCCCCCACGTCGGGCTCTGTGCTGACAGCTCGGAGCCTGGAGCCTGCTTTCGATTCTGTGTCTCCCTCTCTCTCTACCCCTCCCCCGCTCACACCCTGTCTCTCTCTGTCTTTCAAAGATAAATAAAAACGTTAAAAATTTTTAGAAAAGAAGTAACTGCATGACAAAAGCCGGCCACACAGGGACCACATGAGAGAGCATATCTTGAACCCAGGTCTGTGCACCCCAGTTTGAAACCAAACCCACCCCAACCCGAGGGACTCGATGTGCGAAAGCTCTTTCGACCTCAGTGCCTCGAAATATTTTCTGGAGGGTCTGAGGCCACCTGCTGCTCCTAGAGCACCTCCCAGGGGGGCTGGTGGTTCCTGCTGCGTAGCCAGCCCCCCTCTGCCCCTCCTTCCATTCTCGAAACTCACTGAGCACAGCCAGGTGGGGCTGGCTGGACTGGCAGGGGAAGAGGGAGGGAGGGAAGGGGAGGGGGAGGGAGAGGAAGTGCAGGGGTGGAGCCCACCCACTGCTCCCCAGAGTGCTTACCTTGTAGCTGCCTGGAGGCAGGTCCCCTGCTTTTGTCGTGGGCACGGATGCGGGGGCCACGGCGGGGCCGGGGGCTGGTCCTGCAGCCGGGGCCCCCTTCCCCTTCCCATCAGGTCCTGGGCTCACTGCAGCAGTAGCTGAGGCCTTCACAGCCTGGGACATGGTCGCCACCTGCAAACCTCTGCAAAGGAAGCTGTGGCCTCGGTCAGGTCACTCGGGGGTGGCGCCCCCAAGCCTCGCATCCCCCCTCCCCATGTCTGCAGCCTTCTTTGAACTCATTTGAAAATGCTCTCTCTCTCTTTCATTCTAAATTCCCTGCCTGGGGACCACTCATTCCCGGTGTGTCTTCCTCCTGGCTTTTCACCAGGTCTCCTACTACCGCTCGCATCCCCTTCCCCGAATCCCCTGCTAATGTCTCTTCCTCCCACCCTATAGCTGTGCACTCGCCCATCGGGCTTCTCTGTGCTGCTTCCATTCAGTTCGCCCCCCTCCCCAGATTCATAACAAGATGTCCCATTGGGGAGTCCTCGGGGTACAATACTCCAGCACGTGGCGAGCATGCACAGCAATGAACGCCGAGCCAGTGCGGTGAGTTTCCATGGGTGCCATCTTACCGGCTCTGAGCTCAGAGAGAGGGGGTGACGGGCCCAGCACAGGCTGCTAAGGGGTGAGACTCCAGCCCCCGGGGGATGGTAGCTCTGCTCCTTCCTTATTCTGATGAGCCCACATTTGGCCCAGAGGCATTTCCACCAACACCTGTCCGGGGAATGAATGCCTGCGGGTTCTTGACTTCTTCCCGGGTTCTGGCATTGTCTGGGAAGGGGAGTGTGGGTGCAGACCCGGGCCCAGGACTGGGGCATAAAGGGGCAGCCAAGATGATGGGTCGAGTGCATGAAGGGGCTTCTAAAATGAAGACTGTGACTGCGTAGGCGCTGGCTGCAGAGGGCTTGAGTCAATGCCTGCGGCTCCTCATTGCTTTGGAAGTATTTGAAGAACGCCGTGTCCTTGCTCCCTTTAATTTTGGAGACAATTTCCAGGGATCTAAGGACCCCCTCCCAGCACAGATTAAGACCCTCTGGTCCCCAGCTGATCCCTGAAAGCTTTGGGTAAGAAAGAGCAAGTTGGGGCAAGCAGATCCTTCCCCCAACTTCCCCCAGGAGGGCTGTCATTTCTCTGCTGTGCCCTGCCCACTCTGGGCAGGCCAGACATCTGGGCCACAGCTGTGACTCCCAGGCTCCTGCTTACTCCCCACACAATGCCCGGGTCACTCTCTGGGAGCCAACATTCCCCTGAGCTGGCAGTCAGGGTCCTTCCTTCCTGGAGTGGTTCTTGTTTCTCTCTCTCTCTCTCTCTCTCTCTCTCTCTCTCCCTCTTTCCTTCTCTCTGCCCTTCTCTGTTTATTTGTATCTCTTTTCTCTCTCACTCTGCTTTTCTCTCTTTTGCTGTGTCTCTCTTTGCCTCCCCCGTGCATCTCCTCTCCTCTCCCCTCCCCTTGGGCTCTCGAGCAGCTGCCCACTTCCCTCTTACCTGGAGACCTGCTACTTCCTGCTAAAGGACAGGCAGGAGGACGGGCGGGCTGGTGCAGTGGGTGACTGGGGGCCGACCCCCCATTTTATAGTCTGGCAGACACCAGGGCCCACGCTCTGCGCCACAAAGCTCTAGCTGGCTCAGCAGGCTCTGGGCCCCGAGCGGCCCCCGGAGCCCCGGCCTTGCCTAGGGTACTGTGGAGAACAGCACTTTCCATTGTGAGCCCAGCTCACACAGCAGAAACGCTGGCCGGCGGCCACCTCACCTCGTCCCTGTGCCTGGCCCCTGCCGGGAGGCCTTTCTCTAAAACCGCAGCTGTGCTGGGCCCATGGGGTCCCCTCTGGCTGCCAGTCTTGGGGCAGGGAAAAGGGGTGCCCCAGGGGCAGAGGGACAGGAGACTTGGGAGACCGGGGGCATAGCAAATGGAAAATGCTTTGTATAGGCAGATGGGGGCATTGAGTATTTGCTGTGTGCTAAGCCCAGCACCGAATGCATGACCCAGGCCCGCTTGGTCGAGCCCCAGGATGAGCCACCTTCTCTGGTACTTTCAATGCCCATTTCACAGATGAGCCCAGCTCTCTGAAAGAGAGGTCAGAGCCGGGAACCAGCCCAAACAGGCTGGCCGGGAGGCCTGCAGGCTTCATTCTCAGTGTTATCTGATCTCGACTCTGGCCTGACTTCCTGCCCTCAGTCTAGATGTCAGGCTGTGCTCAGGTCGGTTGAAGGGTCAAAGCCTGAGGCCTGTCCCTCTACCCATATGGAGCCCGGATTCCTCCTCCACCCTTCCTCTGGAATCTGACCCCAGGGACAGAGCTGGTGGCCAGGAACGTGACTGCTGTCTGGGAGTCTCCTTGCCTTCTGCTGGACCCAAACCCCAGCACAGGGTCCCGCACGAAGAGCACCCCAATCACTTTGCGGGACCAAATGGTTATGCCAATGGGGTCATGGAAGTTGGGGTACGGGATGAGATAGGGGGACCAGGGTGAGGGAGAGAAATAGACCGGCTGGCTGGGAGAAGCGGAGAGCCACAGAGAAAGAGAGACGGAGACAGAAAGGCAGAGGAGCAGTGGGGGAGATGGAGGGTGAAGGGGACGAGACAGAAGGCAAAAATCCAGCAAGAAAAACCCAGAAGGAACAGACACCAGAAGTCCTATCTTGTAATTCCCTCCTTTCGCAAATGGGGAGACTGAGGCCCAAGTGGAACAGGTGACTTCCCCAAGGTCACGGAGTCTGAACTCACAGTACTGCATGTTGGGGGGGGTGGAGGGAATTGGTGAGCTGGGTCAGGGTCAGCCTGCAGTCTGGACCCACGGGTTCCTGCCTCCTCTGCCGAGAGTCCAGGGCCCCAGCCCCCTATAGAGCCCAGCTATGCCTGGAGATCACCCTGCCCTGGGGCAGCTCTGCTGTCTTCCCCTCCGCTCCCACCCAGCCTCCCCTCACTTCCCAGCCTCCTCCTCAGCCTTTCATCCTGGGCCAAGGCCTCGGAGCGGGGGCAGAAACCGCAAAATGGGGTAGCCACTGGAACTGGGACCCAGATGCCTGTGGCTGGTCGGGGGGGAACCACCCACAGGTCTGGGCTTCAAGGCCAGGCTGTCTGGGAATGCTCCCTCGTGGCCACGGGCCGCCTGCCAAAGAGTGGGGGTAGAGATAAGGGATGGCCCC
The DNA here is from genome assembly GCA_017311185.1 of Proteles cristata cristata. Taxonomy (NCBI): domain Eukaryota; kingdom Metazoa; phylum Chordata; class Mammalia; order Carnivora; family Hyaenidae; genus Proteles; species Proteles cristata. The sequence continues at coordinate 637,957 of JAESUZ010001906.1, read as the reverse complement.
CCATGCTGGGTGGCTACACCTTGAGCGTTTATTCTGACTTGGGTCCTGCAGTCCTCAATATGGGGGGGCATCTCTGGGAAGAACTCTGTTGCAGATGAGGAAACCAAGGCAAACTCCTTCCCCATTCTCAGCCTCGGAGCTCATCCATGAAATGGAAAGGGGGGTAACTTCTTTCTAATTCCCAGCCTAAGCTTTTGAAAGCAATGTAGTCCTGCTTTCCCATGAAGAATTCTTTGCATATATATATTTCAAAGTTGATTTATTTTATTTTGAGAGAGAGCACGCACAAGCAGGGGAGGGGCAGCGAGAGAGGAAGAGAAAAAGAATTCCAAGCAGGTTCCGCACTGTCAGCGCAGAGCCCGACTCTGGGCTCAAACTCATGAACTATGAGATCATGACCTGAGCTGAAACCAAGAGTTGGGCATTTAACGGACTGAGCCACCCAGGGGCCCCTCCTCTGCAAAGAATTATTTCATACTAAATCTTTGTTGCAGCTTTATTGAGCTCTAATTGACACATAACTTTGTGTAAGTACAAGGTATACAATGTGTTGATTTGATACATACATAAATTACAAAATGATTATCCCCATAGTATTAGCTCGGCCTCCACCAGGTCACATAATTACTGGTTTTCCTGGGTTTTTTGTTTGTTTGTTTGTTTGTGTGTGTGTGTGTGTGTGTGTGTGTGTGTGTGTGCGTGCTTGTGAACACAAAGAATCTACTGTCTTAGCAACGTTCAAGTATATGACAGAGTATCATTAGGTACAGTCACCATGCTGTATGCTAGATACCCACACTTTAAAAAAATTTAATATTTATTCATTTTTGAGAGACAGAAACAGATCATGAGTGGGGGAGGAGTAGCGAGAGAGAGAGAGAGAGAGAGAGAGAGGAAGAGAGAAAGAATTCCAAGCAGGCTCCAGGCTGAGCTGCCAGCACAGAGCCCAAAGCGGGGCTCGAACCCATGGACCATGAGATCATGACCTGAGCCGAAGCTGGACACTTAACCGACGGAGCCACCCAGGCGTCCCCCAAACTTCTTAATCTTACAAGTTTGCCCCCTTTGAGCCACATCTCCCCATGCCCCCCCCCCGCCCCGCTAATCTGGAACACCCCTTCACTCCTGTTTCTATGAGGTTTTTTCTTTTTTTGGTAGATCTCATATTACATAAGGGGGGGATATACAGTATTTGTCTTTGTCGTAGTTCTCTGAGCATCATGCCCCCAGGATTCACCCATCTTCCTGCAAATAACAGAATTTTCTTCTTTCTCCTGGTGAAGTAATATCCACATGTATATACTACATCTTCTTTACCCCTTCCTCCATTGGTGGACATTTAGGTTTTCCCCATGTCCTGGCTGTTGTGAATAACACTGCCATAAACACGGGGGTACGAATATCTTAATAGGAATCATTTTTATTATTATAGTGACAAGGACAATGACAACGAGGAGACACACGATGCCTTCTGTGTTTCAGGAGCAGTTACGAGCAGAAAGTGTTGTCGCTGGGTAATTCACCTTTATCTACGCTTTGCCCCTATCTCTTAGGCTGAGCCCAATTTCTTTTTTATACCCGTTTTGTACATGAGGAAACTGAGGCACAGAGGGATTAAGTAACGCGCTCAAGTTTCCCAGCCAGTAAAGCGGGGCGCGGCCCCAGGCTGCCGGGCTGCAGTGGCTGTGTCCCTCGCCTTTTTATCTTCATGATAGCCCTTCATCCGCATCACGCATTTGATAAGGCTGCCTTTAACCAGCCCTGGAGGGAGCTAATGTTGCCATTTTGCAGGCCATGAACAGAGAGCAGGTCACCCAGACGGGAAGAGGAAGGGCTGGATTTCACCCAGCGCCATCTGGGCTCCAGCCACGCTCTGTCTCTGCTGCGAGACGCCCCTCTTGGCTCAACCGTCAGAAGGTGGGAGTGGGGGAGTTTACCCAGAGGGAATCTTCCCACCCTGGAAATCTGGCAGGATTATTTGCACAGCAGTGTTCACACCTGCCAGCTCCTTCCTTCTGCCTACGAACTCTGTGGGTCCTGGGGACCCTCGCCCTGCCTGCCTTTCTTGCCCGGCTCCCCCCTTCAGGGTTGATCTGAACTCCAGGCAACTGGGCTTCTGGCTCTTTCTCGCACGTATGCCCCTAAGTTCCCACCTCTATGCTTCCACTTAGAAAAAGCATTCCTTGAAGCTCACTTTGTATGTATCCTCACACTTCAGAGTCTAGTGAAAGTGCTGCCTCCAACATGAAGCCTTCCCTGATTAACCCTACTAGAAGAGGAGGGGGCTTGGGAGGAGGAAATGTATAGGCATTTGATGAATGTTTTCTCTGTGCTGGGCATGTTACATAACCTCGCAATGTAGTTTATGCTTGTCCTGTTTTTTAGGCAGAAATTAAGGAGAGATGACTGCCCCAGGTCACGCAGCTAGGAAGGGCAAAGTTTTTGGACTCCTTGTCCAGGGTTCATTCTCCAGCTCCACTCAGGAGTCTCACGGAGCTGATTAAGGTAGAACTTCCCCTTCTTCTCTTCTTCATGGCTGATCCCTGAGAGAGGCCACCTGACCCTTTCCCTTCCCGCCGAGGCCAACACTCGCTGCTGACACCTCTCTGTTGGGACTTCAGCCAGAACCGGCTTTTGTTCTGGCTGCTCACATGCTGAGTCCGAGCTTTGTCTCCCAGGGGCCCTCTCCCCTCCCTGCCTATAAGAGCCTGACCTCGGCTGGTCCCCGCACGTTCTGGCACTTTCTCTGGGTCCGTCTTGGTAAGTCCCAGGCTTGGAGAAAGGGTGGGACCCACGTTCTGAGCGAGCATCGCGGGAGGTGGGGAGGCCAGGTCGCCCATCCTGGGGGTGTCACTGTGTCGTCCTGAATGTCATCCTCACCTTAACCAGGGGCTGCCCCAGACAGCAAGGCCAATGCCTACGACCTTCATTTAAAAACAAAATTATCCCTATATTCCCGGTGCCTCGGGGCCGCCATGAGAGCGCTTCTCTGGGTCGGATGCTCTCTTGGGGAGACTTAAACTTAGCACGTTGACATTTGCTAGAGGACGCGTCCCACCCCCATTCCCGGACATTGTCCCACAGTGAGCAGGGCTCAGAGGCAAGGGGACCGTGAGGGGTGAGTTTCGAGACGGTGTTTGGGATGCAAGTCAGGGAGGTGGCATCAGTCACAAGTGGGAAGAGAAGGAGAGGGAAGGGCCAAGGCCCTTTACCCCCAGCCCCGTCATGTCAGGACGCCATCTGGATCCCAACCCTGCGCAAACGGGCCCGCAGCATCCAGAGGGACAGCGGAGGGCCGGGCCAGAGGCTATCGTGTTCTTCTCTTGCATAGGAAGCCAGCAACATGACCCTGCAGTGCACCAAAACCGCAGGACACTGGAAGGTAGGGAGAGGCCGGGGGTGGCGTCTGAGGAGTGGGGGCGGGGCTGCAGAGATAGAACCCCCCCCATCCCCCTCCACTGAATCCCCACCGCACTCTGGGGGCATGTTACGAGACCCCACTTTGCAGAGCGTGCAATCAAGGCCCAAAGAGGGGAATGGACTGGCCCAAGGTCACACGCAGGGGTCTCCATTTGAACTTGGGTCTTCTGGTCCCTGGATTTCACCATCACACTCGGGCGGAAATGGCCACCTGGGGATTGCACACAGTCTTTGGGCAAGATATTTTTGGCCTCCTCTGTGTTAAAAAACATGTTTCCTCCCAAATGTATCATCAGCCTTTAAAACCTAGAGGGTCCACTGAAGACTCCAGATATGGTGATGATCTGGAGAAATGGGAACCTCCGGCCAGCATTTCCAGGGAACAAAAATAGGTGGCGCTAGCCGAGACCACCCATTTATAGGGTCTGTGCTTTCCAGTTGGCGGCCCTCACCCTCCTCACCCACCTGGCTCCTGGAGACAGCAGAGTTTGCCATCCCTCCTACTACCGCGCCACTCTACCCTTAGTTCTGGGGTGGGGTCTCAATCCCTCACCCTCCCTATAGGACTCTGATAGAGGCTGGTCTCCACCTTTTCTCTCTGTCACAGATTGTGGTGTGGGACGAAGAGGGCTTCCAGGGCCGGAGGCATGAGTTTACGGCGGAGTGCCCCAGTGTACTGGAGCTTGGCTTTGAGACTGTGCGATCTTTGAAAGTGCTGAGTGGAGCGTGAGTCTGGGGCAGTGGGAGGGAGGAGGATCTGAATTGGGGTGGGGAGGACAGAAAGGGATCTAGAAAGGGGTGTTCTAGGCCTTAGCTTCCCAGACTCTAACTGAACTGGTGTGCCTTCCTTGGGTTTGAAGTGCTGGGGAGTGTGCAGGACAGTAGTGTAGGGTTAAGCAGGTTGCACACTGCCCAAATGCAGAAGGCATCATTCATGCAGATCCTGCGCACTGGATGAGGCGGCCTTGTAGGGGCAGACCTTTTGAACCAAGTGTTGGGTCTGGAGGGTCCCTCTTAGGCATAAATTGAAAGCAAAAAATTCACTCATTGAAAGTAGAAGGTAACTATGAAAATAAATATAGTAAAAAAAAATAATGCTATTAATCTTTAGTTGCACATTGTTGCCTGTGGCTCTGAGCACAAGATACATTTTGTTAAAAGAAAAAAAGAGAAATTGATGAAATGCGGAAGTGTTAATGACACACTAGTATAATTCGGAGACTTCTGGATGAGAACCTTTCTGTAGAACTTTCTGTAGTGGTTAAAATGTTCAGTGTCTGCACTATCTGATTTGAAACACTGGCCACATATGATCACTGGGGACTTATGTGTAGCCAGGGTGACTAAAGAACTGAAAATTTTTAACATGCATTCATTTTTGAGAGACACAGAGAGACAGAGTGCAAGAAGGGGGAGAGGCGTAGATAGAGGGAGACACAGAATCTGAAGCAGGCTCCAGGCTCCGAGCTGTCAGCAAAGAGCCTGATACAGGGCTTGAACTCACAAACTGTGAGATCATGACTTGAGTTGAGGTCAGACACCTAACTGACTGAGCCACCCAGGCATCCCAAGAACTGAAATTTTAATTTAATTTAACAGAAGTATAAACTTAATTAGCTACATTAAGTAGCTGGCTAGTGGCTACCAGATTAAATGGAAGCTTCTGAAAGTTTGGGAAGTAGCTTGAAAGGAGAACAAAGCTCTATGGGATTTGGAGTCACTTTATACTATGCCTGTGAGTGCCTCTGAGGCCATCCGCGGTGGTAGTATGCACCTCACACCCAGGGAAAGACTCTTTCAGCTTCTGCTTTGTGCAGATGGGGAACTGAGGGTCCATTAGGAGCAGCGACCTGTCCGGGTTCATTACTTGCACGAGACAGTTTGTTTCCTATGCGGACAGCAAAAGCAAGGGCATCATGGCCGCAGCCCCTGTGCCTGGTCCCACAGGGGCCAGTGACAGCAAGTGTGGGGGGAGCACCCCGCTGTTGAGGGGGCGCTCCCCGCTTCAGCTGGGGCTCGCTGCTGGCCCCCCGGGGTGGAGGGCGGTGGACGGTCCCATATCCCAAGGGAAACCCAGAGGCAGGTGAGCAATCGTCTCACGGAAGCCTCCTCAAGAAAGAGAGGTGGGTGGGAATGGTCCTCGGCTGCTCCTCATGAGACTGCCTGTGTCCCCACGTTTCTGGGGGGTCACAAGGAACCCCACAGCGGCTTAGGTCAGCCTGCGATCAAGCCGTGTCTACATGGCCCAATGGAGCGCATGGGAGCTGGTCAGGCCCCGGCACGGAGCAGTTCCCCTACCTGCGGGACCCACAGCAAGGCGGTGGACTGCAGGGTCCAGACTGGGTTTCTTCAGCTCAGCACAACGGGTGCTCCGAGCCGGATTCTTCTGTTATGGGGGGTGCCGTCCTATGCGTGATGTTTCACAGCGTCTCTAGCCTCTACTTGCTCAACGCTGGTTGCAAACAGCCTCTCCTCCTTCCCCCCAGCGTCACGACTAAAAATGCCTCTAGATGTTGTGAAATGACGCCCCCCATCATAACCATGATCTCGAACTTGGGGTGAAGGGTCTCTTACCCCTTGCTCTGTCTGCCCTCCCTCTGCAGGTGGGTCGGCTATGAGCACGCTGGCTTCCAGGGGCAGCAGTATGTGCTGGAGCGGGGCGAGTACCCGAGCTGGGACGCCTGGAGTGGTAACACGGCCTACCCGGCCGATCGGCTCACCTCCTTCCGGCCAGTGACCTGCGCTGTGAGTTCTGCCATCGCCTTGTCCCAGTGGGGACTTGGGAACAGAATAGGCCAGAGTTCACATTGTCCTGTCCCTTAAAACATTTTTTTAATGTTTATTTATTTTTGAGAGAGAGAGAGAAAGAGAGAAGAGAGAGAGCACAAGTAGGGGTGGGGCAGAGAGAGAGAGGGAGACACAGAACGTGAAACAGGCTCCAGGCTCCCAGCTGTCAGCACAGAGCCCGACACGGGGCTCAAACCCACGAACTGTGAGATCATGACCTGAGCTGAAGTTGGATGCTTACCTCACTGAGTCACCCAGGAGCCCCCATCTTCCTGTCACTTCTGTGTGCCATGGCTTCCCTCCCCTCTCTGAGCCTCAGTTTCTTCATCTGGAAATGGGGCCATGTCGCGGGGAAGAAGAATGGATAGCATCCGAACAGAGACCGCTGCAAACAGTGTGCCCTTGGTGACTTTGGTTAGGATTTGAGCCCCTGCACGTTCTGTGCCACTCTTTCCATGACTCGGGGGTCCTGGCAGAAGCTGGGTGCCAGAGGCGGCCGACAAGATGTGGAGGAAGGTTCTATTTCCTGTTCCTGACTCCTTGCCAGTGCTCCTGATTCTACACTTCAGCTGCTGTCTATGGAGCGGGGGTGGAGGTGGGCACTGTTAACCCGATCGCACAGATGAAACAGCCGAAGCCTCAAAAGGTGTATTTTTTTTCTCCAAAGGCAACTTTTATTAATTTAAAAACCATATAAGGCACGTATAGGGATCATCCAAAGTTCAGGAAAACACCTGTTTGGCAGAGTAAGAAAAGTCACTCATATCCACACCTCTGAGACAGGAGCCTGGTCTTCGAGGTGCTGGAGACTTCCTCTGCTCTTGTTCGTTATGCATATTCTGCCCCTCCCAGTCCATACTGACATCTGCGTCTGCATCTGCATCTATATTATCTACACCTATGTATCTGGGCACACGCATAACCTTGTTATAAAGATAGAATCTCAAAGAGCCCCAGGCTTGGAGCCCAGCTTTTCTCCCTGAATAGATCCCGACCATCCTCCTGGGTGATGAAATCTCTTCCACAGCATCACCGTTCATGGCTCCTTAGTATTTTATGTTGTGAGTAAGTCTGTTTGCTCATGTGTTTATCCCACAAGGGCCCAGGCACTGTGCCGATCCGGGGACCCGTGGTGGACGGTCACAGGCGCTGTCCCCGATTTCACTCAGGTTACAGCTTCCAATTTCACTTCGTCCCCCAAACGACCCTGACAAGCAGAGGAGGTTCGTTTTATTTTATGGGTATGGCAACAGCTGAGAAGCACCGTGTGACATGTCCAAGCTGGGACATGGAGAGTCAGGATTTGAACCCAGGTCTCAACAATCCTCTTACCTCAGTCCACCACCTGATCCCCTAGTGGATATTCAGGTTGATCTTTTTCTTTTCTTTTTCCTTCCTTCCTTCCTTCCTTCCTTCCTTCCTTCCTTCCTTCCTTCCTTCCTTCCTTCCTTTTTCTTTGTGTACATTCCTGGAAAGGCTGATGAGGGTGGGGGTCAAGGGCAGGGGCTTAGCAGAGGCTCCTGGGGTCCCAGCTGGGTGTCTGGTGGCCTGACAGTCTCCTTTGCCTACAGAACCATCGCGACTCGAGGCTGACCATCTTCGAGCAAGAGAACTTTCTGGGCAGGAAAGGCGAGCTGAGTGATGACTACCCCTCCCTCCAGGCCATGGGCTGGGATGGCAATGAAGTGGGCTCCTTCCATGTCCACTCAGGGGCGTAAGTGAATCCAAGGCTCCGCCCTACAGGGGAGGAGAGGCTGTTGGCTGGGCTGGGGCACCTCTTGTGAATAGTGTGTGTGAGGACTTTGGGGCTCTGACGCCCACATTCCGGAGGACACTCAGGCACAGAGAGCTATCAGGCAGAATTTGTGGGATTCCAAGTGGTAGATTCCCATATCAACCTGAGATCGTTCCCAAAGGATAGGATATTTATTGACCCTTGTAATGAGCTTCAGGCACAGCTGGATCGAGGTGCTATAGCAGGGCTCTCCCTTTCCTGTTCCATCTGCCTCACTGGGGCTGTGTTCCCTGGAAGGCTCCCCCCACAGAAAGACAACAGTGCAGCTTCTTACTCCAGCCAGCCCCCCTAGGGGTGCCTCTTTTCCGTGGTTCCACCCAAAGTTCTAGGAAAGGCTCTCATTGGGCCAACTTGGGTCATGTGCTCAACTCTGAGCCAATCGTCATACTGCAGGAAGGGGGTGGTCTAATTGGCTAGGAACTGTCACATGCTCGTGGCCAGAGTGAGCCTTTTCCCAGCTGACTGGGAGGTAGAGTGGGGTGGCAGGGCTCCTGCCCCAGAAGAAGAGAGAGGGGTGTGCAGCTGTAAAGAAATGGGCGTAGCTCTAGCTGCTCCACGTCCGACAGCAGCTAGATGACCGAATCCGGCTTCAAGCCCGGGACTGACCGACCCTGCCGGCCCTTTCCCACAGGGACTGGCAGGTGAAGGCTGAGATGTGAGGTCTTCACTTAGGGAGGACGATACAGCCCCCTTCTAGGTGCCCTTTGGCTCTTGGCAGGGGGGAAGGTGGGAGAGCTTTTGTTTGTTTGTTTGTTTTGTTTTGTTTTTTTAATATTTTTATTTATTTCTAGGAGAGAGAGAGAGAGACAGCGTGAGCAGGGGAGGGTCAGGGAGAGGGAGACACAGACTCTGAAACAGGCTCCAGGATCTGAGCTGGCAGTCAGCACAGAGCCCTACGCGGGGCTCGAACCCACGAACCGCGAGATCATGGCCTAAGCGAAAGTCGGACACTTAACCGACTAAGCCACCCAGGCGCCCCTTGTTTTGGTTTTAAGTTTTCTCAGGAACCAACAGAGAGTCTTGTAGAGTGGGATGATTTCTTGTGATTCTTGAGTCCACTCTTCTCTCTTGCCGAAGGAGAAGTAGAAGCTCAGAAAGTGAGACACCACTTCTTGACTGGCCTGAACGATGTGTGGGTCAGTGAATTGAAAGAACAGTAGTCTGTTTCCTTGGAAGGGCTTCTGGTTAAGGGAGGAAGGAAAGGGATAAGATTCCCCCCTTGCGTCTTCCCTCCCTTCCTTCCTTCCCTCCCTCCATATTTATGAGCCCTTCCTCTGTGTGGGACACTGCACTAGGAATCAGAAATCCCAGTGAGCCAGGCACACACACCCCTACATCCAGGAGCTCATCTGCTGGCAGAGGAGGCTGACGTTTTACAAATAATCAGATAATTGTCTAATTATACGAGAACTACAGAGGACCAGTAAGGGACTGTGGCCTGATTTGGAGAGCAAGTCCTCAGAACCAGCAGAGACCCAGAGCATAAATCCTGCTTGGTCAGGGGCCAGGCAAAGAACGGCTGGAATGGTATTCTTGGCAGAGGGAACAGCATGATCAAAGGCCCAGTAGTGGGGAGAACAGGGCACGTTCCGGGCACTGAAGGAAGGCCAGGGGGGCCGAAATGTGTATATATCATGAGTCCCTTTGTCCTCCATTTGTCCACCTTGCTGGTGCCTCTCTAGAGTAATGGTCTGCCTCTTCCCTTCCCCAGCTGGGTTTGCTCCCAGTTTCCCGGCTACCGTGGTTTCCAGTACGTGCTGGAGTGTGATCACCACTCAGGTGACTACAAGCATTTCCGAGAGTGGGGCTCTCACGCCCAGACCTTCCAGGTGCAAAGCGTCCGCAGAATCCAGCAGTGAGCAGGGGGGGACCGGCACCGAGGAGCGAATGTGTGCTTGTCTGGACGGAGGAGCTGTAGAGGTCCTTCCGTGCCCCCTCCTCTGCCTCCCCCTGCGCCCCGTGTGAGCCCAGCACCCATGTGAGCCAGTTCATGCACAGTCAGCGCGAAAAACAAAAAATAATAAAGAAGAAGTTCTAGTGTTGGCTCGTGCCTTTCAATTTTATTAATCCTTTCAAAGAACTGGGTTTCTGCTTGGTTGGAGTGCTTGATCATTTGCCTGTGTCTTACTTCGCTCAGCTTTACTCTTGTCTTCAGTATTTCTTTGCTTCTATTTACTTTGGGTTTACTTTACTCTTCACACCTGTAGCTTTTTAAAAAATGTTCATTTAGTTTTGAGAGAGAGAGAGAGAGAGAGAGAGACAGAGTGCAAGCAGGGGAGGGGCAGAGAGAAAGGGAGACACAGAATCTGAAACAGGTTCCAGGCTCTGAGCTAGCTGTCAGCACAGAGCCTGACGGGGGGCTTGAACTCTGGAACAGCGAGATCATGACCTGAACCGAAGTCAGATGCTCAACTGACTGAGCCACCCAGGTGCCCCCACATCTGTAGCTTTTAAGGTAGATTCTTGGGTCACAAATTTTAGGTCCTGCTTCCCCCCCCCCCCACACACACACACAATGTAATCATTTAGAGCTATCAATTTCCCTATGAGCACAGCTTTGGATGCTCCCCCCAGATTTGAATTGGACGTGTGTCCATTACCATTCAGTCAGATATTTTCTGTTTCCCCTTGTGATTTCTTCTTCGGCCCATGGGTTCTTTAATGGTATGCTACCTCTTTGGGGTTTTCTGGATACTTTACTGTTACTGATTTGTTATCAAGTCCCCCATGGTCGGAGAATATACTGTTTAAGATTTCAACACTCACGCTTGCTTTGGCAGCACATATACTAACATTGGAATGGTGTACGATTGCAAGACTCTAAACCAAAGACTTATTTTATAGCCCAGCAGATGGCCTATTTTTGATAAACTTGGGTATGCATTTGAAAGTTGTTTACATTTTGCAGTTGTTGGGGATAGTGTTCTGTCAGTGTCCATTAGGTCAAATTAAGGTTGGTTAGTGTTTTTGGCAAGTGTAGGTTATATTTTTCTACATTTTTGCTGAGTTTACTTTACTCTCTTTTTTATTTTTTTAATGTTTATTTATTTTTGAGTGAGTGAGTTGGGGATAGAGCACGAGCAGGGGAGGGACAGCAAGAGAGGGAGAGACAGAATCCGAAGGAGGCTCCAGGTTCTGAGCTGTCAGCACAGAGCCCGACGCGGGGCTCAAACTTACCAACCGTGAGCTCATGACCTGAGTCATGACGCTTAACTGACTGAGCCACCCAGGCACCATTTTGCTGGTTTTTTTTTTTTTAACTCAAATTTGTATCAATCAGTATAAGAGGGTTGTTAATATCTCCTACTGTAGCCTGGATTTATCTGTTTCTCCCTTTAGTTTTATCAATTATTGTTTCCTGATATGTTTTCTTTTTTCCCAGAATGTTGATACTCTATTATTAGAGGTGTGTGTGTGCGTGTGTGTGTGTGTGTGTGTGTGTGTGTGTGTGTGTGTGTGTGTATTTTTCTTAAAAGTAATCTATTCACCCAGTGTGGGGCTTGACTTTACAACTCTGAGACAGTCACAAGCTGTAGGGACTGAGCCAGACAGGCACCCCTATGTGGATTTACATTGATGATTGTTATCTTCCTGCTAAATTGTTCCTAGTTTGTGTGTTTTGTTTTATTTTTTTTTAAAATGTTTTTAGTGGTAACTTATTTTTGAGAGAGAGAGAGAAAGCGCACAGGAGAGCCAGCGAGTGGGTTAGGGCCAAACAGAGGGATGACCGATGAGCCAATGAGCGTAGAGCCTGACCTGAGCTGAAATCACATGACTGAGCCACCCAGGTGCCCACCTTGTTTGTGTTTTTTAAAGCCAGATGTGAAGAGGGCCAGTTCTCTCCCCCAGCAACCTTTTTCTTCCTTTTGTCTTTCCCGTTCTTTCTGCGATACTTCCCTAACGTCTTCTACCCTCTAAAGGAAGTCTCTAGGGGCGCCTGGGTGGCTTAGTCGGTTAAGCGTCCGACTTTCGCTTGGGTCACGATCTCGCAGTTCGTGGGTTCGAGCCCCGCGTCGGGCTCTGTGCTGACTGCCAGCTCAGAGCCTGGAGCCTGTTTCAGTCTGTGACTCCCTCTCTCTCCGACCCTCCCCTGCTCACGCTGTCTCTCTCTCTCTCTCCTAGAAATAAATAAAAACATTAAAAAAAATAAATAAATAAAAAAAATAAAGGAAGTCTCTAAAAAAAAGAACTAAACTCCCTTCCATTTGCACCCCCTTCCCCCTCCTCACCCCAGGTTCTTTGTTATGTAGATTCCCTTGACAGCCGTAAGCCCTCTGGCTATGTTTTCCTTGCTGTAAGTTAGTTGGACAAGGAGACCGGACAGGGTGGGGTCCCAGCCGCCTGCTGGAAAAGATAACATTATCAGCTCAGGAAGGGGAGGGATGTGTTTGGGAACATTTGCTCTTGAGTGATTCCTAACCCCTCACTGGGTCACCCCATTCGTTTGTGGGGACCCTCTGTGTGCCAGGCCCCGGGAAGTGGTAAACAAGACACTCAGAAGTCCTTACGCTCGCCCAGCTGGCCGGGAGGGAGGAGCCCACAGTGGGCTGCAATATCCCTTGATGCTGGGGGGAGCGTGAGGGCTGTCGGGCTGGGATGTGTTAGAACGACCCTGGGGTGGATGACAGGAGGGGGCGGGGGAAGCTCTGCTATTCCAGCTGTTCAGGCCAACCCTCAGGAGTGAACTGTAACATCTCTCTTTCTCACTCCCTAATCCAGTCCATTGCAAACCCTGCAGGCTGTACTGGCAAAATGTACCAGAATCCAATCACTTACTACCATCCCTGGTTGGTCCAAGCCACTCCCCACTCCCCCCTCCCATGCAGTCTCATGTCCCAGGTCCAAACCAGAGGAGCCACACCTGCCACCAGGTTGGAGGGGCCAGTATGTGGCCAGGAGAGTGGCGCCAGGTGGTAAGGAGTGGGAGGTGAGTGGGGCACCTGGGTGGCTCAGTCGGTTAAGCGTCCGACTTCGGCTCAGGTCAAGATCTCACAGTTCGTGAGTTCGAGACCCGCATCGGGCTCTGTGCTGACAGCTCAGAGCCTGGAGCCTGTTTCGGATTCTGTGTTTCCCTCTCTCTGCCCCTCCCCCACCTGCATTTTGTCTGCCTCTCTCTCTCAAAAATAAATAAACATTTAAAAATTTTTAAAAAGAGGAAATGGATCTCATCACTGCCTTGCTCAAACCCCTCCGCTCCTCCCATCGCGGGGTGTGGGGGGGGGTGTCGCGTTCCGCCACAGACTGTATTTCTCGAGATTCTGGAGGTTGAAGTCCAAGATCAAAGTGCCTCCTTGGCTTTCGGGTGGCTCCTTCCTGTCTGTCCTCACCTTTCCTCTCTGTGCGCTACCCGAGGGTCCCTTCTTCCCCCTTGGAAGGACACGGTCCTATTGAGTTGGGACTCCACCCTGACGGCCCCACTTAATCATCTCTTTAAGGGCCTTTTCTCTGAATTCAGTTACTTCTGAGGGCCTGGGGTGGGGACTCGAATATATAAATTTCAGTCCACAATACCAGGTTTATTCCCCAAAAGCTGAAGTTGTTTTTTTTTTTTCCTGGTTCTTGTTCGCTGCTCCTTCAGATATTTCCCGCCGACCCTCCCTCCCCTGCCCTCACCTGGAGTCAAAGGCTCATAAACTGTCAGACCTGAGAGGTCTGATCTGAGATCTCTGATCAGATCTCAAGTCTAATGTTTCACAACCTTTTCTTCACTGCTGTCCTCCCCACCGCTCCAAAGTCTTTTTAGACGTTCTTTTCCTGATTGTCACCCCACCATGGAATTTTAATCCAACTTTACATTACAACTTAATACAAATTAATGGTACAAATTATATTACAATTTAATCCAAAATTATGTTATAATTTTAACATAATGTGTATCTGTGCATGTCCTGTATGTGTTTCTGTGCTTTATATATAAAAAGAATTAAGGTTGTTTTTGTTTGCTCTCCAAAGAACCATTTTTCACCTCCTAGGAGAGCTATTCTCCAGCGAGAACATATAATTCCTCACCAGCATTCTTCACAGTCCTAGAACAAACAATCCTAAATTTGTATGGAACCAGAAAAGATACCAAATAGCCAAGTAATTTTGAAAAAGAAAACCAAAGGGGCACCTGGATGGCTCAGTCAGTTAAGCATCCGACTTCAGCTCAGGTCATGATCTCGGGGTCCTTGGGTTCAAGCCCCGCATTGGGCTCTGTGCTGACACCTCAGAGCCTGGAGCCTGCTTCAGATTCTGTGTCCCCCCACCCCCACCCCGATCCTCCCCTGCTCATGCTCTGTTTCTCTCTCTCAAAAAATAAAGAGACATTAAAAAATAATAAAATAAAATAAAGGACAAAGAAGACCCGAAGCTGGAGACGTCACAGTCCCAGACTTCAAGCTGTACAAAGCTGTAATCATCAAGACAGGATGGTACCAGCACAAAAACAGACGCATAGATCAGTGCCACAGAATAGAGAGCCTAGAAATGGACCCACAGATGTAGGGTCCACTAATCATCAACCAAGCAGGAAAGAGCATCCAGTGGACAAAGGACAGTCTTTTCAGCAAATGGTGCTGGGAAAGCTGGACAGAGAGATGCAGAAGAATGAACCTGGACCACTTTCTCACATCAGCTCATCCTTTCTTTACCTGCAGGGAAATGGAAACCTCCTAGGGACAGGGACTTGCTCAAGGACATACAGTGTGTTAGAGGCCAAGCCAGGATTACAACACAGACTTGCTGGTAGTCTCCAGCTGATCCCACATCATCCATTCACTCAACGAACATGTATCAAATGTCTACAGAGAGAGAGAGAGAGAGCAAGTGGGGAGGGACAGAGGGAGAGGGAGAGAGTCCCAAACAGGCTCTGTGCCATCAGCGCAGAGCCCAACATGGGTCTCGAACTCACGAACTGTGAGATCATGATCCAAGCAGAAATCAAGAGTTGGACGTTTAACCGACCGAGTCACCCAGGTGCCTCACCACACAACTATTATTATTATTATTTTATCACTATTATTATTATTGTTATTTTGGCAGAGCATCTTGCATGATGAGTGACTTGAGGAGCACAGGTGGGAAATGCTCAACTTAGCCACGATAGCCAATCACAGCCTAGTATGAGTTCGCTGGCAGGCTTGGGTCCCACCATCCTGCAGGGCTTTAGGAAATGGACTCCGGAAGAAGTAGGCACTGCTGCAGGTGTTGGGGTGCTGTCTGGGAAGCAGCCTCATGGTCAGTCCTAGGGAACAGACCTTAGGAAGACTTAGGAGCAGGGAAATTTTAGAGAGAGGACAATGAAGTCAGTCTTAGAGTCTGAGGTTTTACCAGGGCCTGGGGTGGGGGCTGGACCTGGCCATCATCTTCCAAACAGATATGTCCTCACCCAGAGCCCCTTGAGACCCTGGAAGGCACTGGATGCAGGGGGGCTGTGCCCCTAAAGTAGTACCCACCACAGAGGGGCAGCTGTCTGTCTCCTACAGGTGGGGACTGACACCAGGCTCTGGGCAAAGGCTGTCACAGCATCTTGGGCCTCAGTTTCCTCCTCTGTCAGCTGGGAACAACACCCAAGATTCACCTCTTGGCTTGTGAGAAGTTAAATGGCACATTATACACGTCTATCCCCAGAACATGTACGAGATATGGTAAGGTCTCAGTGACAGCTGGTGGAAGTGACAGACCGTTGGCATTATTCTACCTCAGTGTCCTTTCCCTTTGACATCCCCCATCACTACCCCCATCCCCCTACCCTGAGCATGCCTACCTCATAATGATGATAATGATAACATTGATGATCCATATTATGTTGGTTCATTCCGCATGTCATAAAATTGAAACCTCATGGTAACTCCTTGACATCATTATTATTCCTTTAAAACCCATCAAAATCTTGAGGGTCATAGGCTCAGAGAGGTCAAGCAAGTTGTCCAAAGCCATCCAGCCTGTAAGAGGATTGAGCTTACTGTGGATTGTGTAAGGTTTGGGGGAAGATTAAAGAGCTAATGGGCCCCAATGGCATTTATAAATAGTAAGTCGCAATGCTCCTGTCCTCTCTCTTTCTTTTTTTTTAATGTTTTATTTATTTCTAGGAGAGAGAGACAGAGAGAGACAGCATGAGCAGGGGAGGGTCAGAGAGAGAGGGAGTGACAGACTCTGAAACAGGCTCCAGGCTCTGAGCTGGCAGTCAGCACAGAGCCCGATGTGGGGCCCGAACCCACCAACCACAAGATCATGACCTAAGCAAAAGTCGGATGCTTAACCGACTAAGCCACCCAGGCGCCCCTCTCCTGTCCTCTCTTAATAGAGTTGAGAAAGTATAGCCCCTCACACTTTAGTATGAATAACTGGGGAGCTTCTAACCTATCATAAGACAGTCTTAGGTTCCTGGGGGACAAAGCAGACAGTATTAGCTCAATGAATGAAAGAAAGAATGAATAGGGGAGGCTCATTAGAATTTGATGGCAGCCCTGTGCAGAACCAGCCGGAGTTCAAGCCAAGAGTGAGGCTGGAAACCATAAAATGGTACCCCAGATGTGAGATGACGGCTGCAGTGACCGGCAATAATGAGACAATTTGTCAGGGGTGATCTTGGGAGGGGAGGAAAGAGAGCATGAAATTCTTTTTCATCTCTTGCCAGGAGACTGATTTTCTTAGGTCATAAAGGCAGGGGAACTTGAATTATTGACACGGCTTGGCCAGAAGTGGTGGCAGGCGCAGGGCATCCAGCCTCGCGAGCGCTGCACTCGGCCAGCGGGTCTGGCCACGGCGCGCAGAACTGCGGCACAAGCCCGGCCCTCTGGGCCCAGGGAGGAGGGGAGGGGACTGGCCCAAGGCCACCCAGCAAGCACTGCCCACGTGGCTGCCCCTTTAGCTTCGCCGGGAGCAGGGGGCGCGTAGAGGGTGACAATGCGCGTGCGTCTGCACACACCTGGGTCTGAATCCTGGAGTCTATCTGCCAAGGTGACCTTCCGGGAGGCCTCTCTGCCTCTCCTCTTAAAGGGGAGAGCCGTCGCTGGGCTTGAGGGGGGACACCCGACGTAAGGTGAGGCTCTTCCTGTTCATCCATCACTGGGCCCTCTCTGCCCCATCTGTCCAGGGCCTTCCTTTGCCCACGCGCTCCTTTCACTGCCGTCTCACTGAGTCACACCCGGGGAGTGGGGCAGTGACAACCACAGTGGAAGCTGTCAGCCGGGAAGGAAAGAGATGGCCTGGAAGGAGGTTGGTGGGGGGACAGCCGAAGCTCTCACACATGTTGGGTGTGTTTCCCGGAGGGGGGGAGGGAAGGAGGGAAGAAGGGGGAGGGGGGAGAGAGGCTTGTTCCTGCACACGCTCTGAGAAGGGGACACCTATTCGTCACTACCAGGGAGCACAGCAGTGCCCGTGACAGTGACCCAGCTCTGCCCCTGCCCTTTGCGGAAAGGAGAGAAGAGCATCGCGCAGAACCAGGGGCTCACACATCCATCAGAGCAGACACAGCGGGGGGGGGGGCTGACCCCCCACCTGGCCCCGGAGTTGGGGGGAGCCCTGGACCTGCCTGCAGGGAGGTGCACCTGGCCGGCCCTACTTGCTGGGCCTCTGTTCACAGCAGCCATAATTACAAGGTTACTGGAGGAGAAATATGAGGAGGGGACGCCCTTCCTTTCCGTGTCGTGTGCCCGTGAATCTCGGAAAACGAAGCCAAGAACGCCAGGCCTGTGGGTCGTGCCAGCTTCCTCCCAGAGCTGACAGTCTGCCTTTTCCCCCTGCGGGGGGCCTTCGGAAGCTTCTGGGAGGAGCCTCAGGTTTCGTTTAGAGAATTGCTGTTTCTTTGTGCGTGGAATGGGCCTGGGCCACTCTGATCACAGGGGCCAGACCATGACCCAGGTCTGGTCCATTACGGTCACCAGGACTGGGCCAGGGCTGGGCCCGGAGCCACTGGGAGCCAATAATAGCCTGCTCTGGAACTTTGGTTAGAAGCATCTGGAAGGAGAAGCTCCTGTTGTGCTGGGCTTGGTAAGTTCTGGGAGGTAAACTTGGGATATGCTGCAGAGCCAGCCTGAAATCAAAGCAAGTGTGAGGGAGAGTAGGGGTCAGAAATGGAGAGGGCGAGTCTCACCATCCTGTTACACAAGCATCCCATGTGCCTTTCATCACACGGACCAAAAGACACTCTCTCCCCACCTTTTCTTTTTCTTTTTCCAGTTTAAGACACTCTAGGATGGGGTTCTGTCATCCACACTTGAAAAAATCCTGAACCCTTTTATGTCCCCAAACCACTTGAGGAAACAGAGCCCCCCCCACTCCTACACACATCCCCCGATCATCCCCAGCTGGGGGCCTTGCTGGGCTTTCTAGAAAGGTGAGTCCTTTTATCCCCACCCCGTGTAGCTCAGAAGCTTTTGGTCCCTCACCCTCTGGCTATTCTAGGCTTTGGTGACGTCCATCTCTATGATCCCTGTTTCAGGCTCCTCTCCTCCCTTCTCCCATTAGGCACTATTCACCCCCTTGCTCAGATGAGATGACTGAGGCCGAGAGAGGTGCAGTGGTCAGGTCTGAGCAGAGCTGGGATTCCAACCCAGGACACCTGACTTTTCCTTCTGTCCCCGCCTTGGAGAAGCAGTGCAGCCTGGTTCTTCCCAGAATGATCCTGATTTCTTCGTTGAGATTTAGCCAAAAGTTCTGCCCCAACCTGCCGCGTTGTGGGGCCCCTCCCGCCCTCCAGGCTGCCCCGGGGAGAGAACCTTCCTCCTAAGGTCTGCGCCGCACTGCCACCTGGTGGCAGCATGTGAGAAACACATTCTTCAAGTGGCTGTCCAAACACGGTGGCCTTCTGCCCTGGAGCAGGGAGACAGAGAGACAGAGGCACATGGGACAGCTCCTGAGAAATTAAGGATCTGATATTAAATTAGGAGTCCTGACATTCCTTTTCTGTTTTCAATGTCAGGCACGGCCAGGTCCATAGACCTTGGACACTCACAAAACGAATTGCATTCTCTTTTTGCATAGGCAGCCCGGGTGCTCAGAACCTATGCGGAGTCCCCTGGATTATTAGCAACTGGATAGAATTGTGTGATGGGCGTTTCGAAGGGGAACTTAATCCCTGATTCCACATTGCTTTCTCTGGGACTCCTTTTTTGCATCTTATTTTACATTCAGTTTTCTGGCTACGCTGAGTTTTAGAAACCACCTTAACTCCCTCTTTTGGGGGGACGGGGGGACAGAGCAAAGATGTGCATTCAGAAAGAGCTTGCTCACCTTCTGCAAGCTTCCATTTCCTCGCCTGTAAAGGGAACACAAGAATTTCTGCCTTGTAGGGTTTGGTGTGGGTTTGCGGAGACGCTCACTCAGTTAATATTACTGCCTACCCTGTTTCTCACCTGTCTTCCCCCTCCCCCACCCTCCCGGGCTCTTTGCTGCTTGCCTAAAACAGGCCAGGATGCATCAGGGATCCAAAGCACAGATCACTGTGTCCCCAATCCCACCCTGTGCTCTGCTGGCCGACTGGGTGGCCCTGTTAGAGCCTGGTGCCTGGGGTGCAGCCCCTGCCTGCCTTCTGGAGGACTTCAGGGCTCCAGAACCCCACCCTTGTCTGCAGGCGCCGGTGGCATTCCCAGCTGATTCGCAGAGAGCCAAGATGCATCTCATAAATACAGAATGTCCTGTTCTGCAGGCTGGTGCGGCATGGCCACGCGGGGGTGGGAAAGTCTGGAATCGACAGGAGCCGCAGGAGGCAGGGAGGGTGGAGCAGGGGCTGGTGGTCAGGAGGGGGGAGATGAGGGCCTGGGAAGGTGTGAATGGGGCCAGGGTGGGGAGGAGGCTTTATGCACCAGGATCTGGATGTGGACTATCTTGGTTCAGATGTCCCCTGGCTGTGTTCCTTTAGCCTCAGTTTCCTGGTCTGTAAAATGGCAATGGTATCAAGCGCTGGCACCATTGGGCTATTAGAACGATTGCTCTGATAGCATCAGGCTGTGTGAACGATTGCTCTGATAGCATCAGGAACACTGTGAATGCTCAGTCAGGTTATTACTTGCTCCAAGCTTCCTTACTGTCGTCTCCAAGACCTCTGTGTGGCTTCCGCTATGGGGGGCAAGCAGAGTGGGGTGAGGACGGCCTCTGTGTCTGGGGAAAGGGCCATGGGCTACAGGAAGGGGAGGAAAGAGGTAGCAGTGCTCAAGGTGACAGGTGCTCACAGAAGGTAGACAAGCCCCCAAAGGGCATTTCAGGGGGGGGGGCCGTGAAATGTTTGATTGGCTTACGAACAAGAAGGTGACCTTAGGAAGGCAGAAGGAGCCAGGGGCTGCGGGGACACTGTGGCTACACCATCAGCTTGGCCACACTGGAATAGAGCCCCTGGGTGAGTCATTTTTCCTTGCCTGGGTCTCTGTTAGTCCATCTATGAAATGGGTAGCCAGAACTACAGTGTTTTAAGCTTTAAGGTTTAGTTACTCTTTGGACAGACACGTATGGAGGGCGTCCTGTGTGTCAGACCCTAGCCACGCTCTGCAGACGACAGCATGCCAGGTTTCTCCCATGAGGAACCTACAGGCTGGTTGGGGAGTGTGTGTGTGTGTGTGTGTGTGTGTGTGAGTACAACACACAAGCAAATGAATGTATATAAATCCCAAATGGAACTCAGCCCTGAAGGAGAGGGGCGTGGGTGAGTCAAGGGGTGTGTGTAGCTAATGGATTCTACTTGACTTTTATCCCACGGTCAGAGAACTTTCCCCCGAGAACAATGAGGCTGGGCAAGGCTGGGCTGGGAGGTGTGCAGAGAGGGAGCGATGAATGTGGAGAGCCAGCTGGGGCCCGCCCAGGCAGGCCCTTGCTGGTAAAGGTAGAGATCTCGCTTTACATCCTGAGACCGGTGGGCTGCCTCTCCCTGGCTGCAGGCAGGGGAGTGATGGAGGCAGCTTTGCATGTCACGAGTCTCTGGCTGGGGCGAGGGTAACAGATTGGAGGAGGCCGCCGTGGAAGCTGGATGTCCCAGCAGGGGGTGATGGGGACAGAGACCACCGTTGCATTGGGGGAAGCGAGCATGACTTAGTGGAATGTTCAAGAGATATACTGATGGGGCTGGGGGAGTGGGTACGGCTCCCCTTAGGCATATAGAGGGTCCTTGTAATGTCTTCCACGGGGCTTGTCTCACTCTGTCAGCATCTGCCCACAAAGGGAAAGAGATGAGGTGGGAGGGAAGGAGGGAGAGGACGGCGGGGAGGCGGCTGGCTGAGGTCTGCGCCTTTCTCTGGCAGCAGCCCGAGAGCGGCTGGCCGGCTGCAGCACCTGCTGGCGCGGCTGGGAGGGCTGGGGAGCAGGTGCGGGGCGTCTGGAGGGGGTCTGTTTGCAGATGGATAACGAGAAGGGATGGATGACAGAGGCACAGCCTCCACCCCCTTCTCTGTTATCTGGACACAAAAGCCAGGACAAAGAGGCATTGGGGAGGCAGGGCCGGCTGCACAGGCGTGCCCACAGGGCACACAGCGGCTGGAGACAAAGGGGGGCCCCGGGGCGGAGGCAGAGGCCGACACCTGCAAGGCTCTGGGTGCAGAAGCCGGTAGCCTCCCTTGGCCTTGGGCAAAGCCTCCTTGTTTCCAAGCCTTGCTCTGTGTAGGAAGAGGCTGGGGGATGCCAGAGGGCTCCGAACTTCACCAGTCCCGTTGGACTCTTGCTTAAAGGAAAATAGAGTGCAGGCTGCACAAAGTCAAGGGCACGCTTTCAGGTCCCGGGGATGAGAACGCAAGCGACTCTGAACGTGGTGTGGGGGAGTCTCGGGTCGAACCGCTCTGAACGCACCTGATCTCGTCTGAACGCGTGGTGGGGTTGATGCTGGCCTGGATTTAGTCAATTCAAGGGCATGTTTGCACACATGAAAAAGACCAAGGGCGTCTGTCGACTGGGCTTGTTATTTACGTGCTCTGCAGACAGTGTTGGTGTCGAGCTCCTGAGACCCCCTTCTAATGACTTCCCAGGAGGAAGAAACTCCAGGCCTTGGAGTCTCTAATGGCCCTTCCAACAGAGAGGGAAAGAGAGAGCCAGAATTCACTGAGTCCATCACTAGGCCATGTGTTTTTCAGGCTCAGGTCACTGGGATTCTCCCAAAAGCCCCGTGGAAGAGGCAATTTTATCCCCATTTTGCCAAAGAGGAAACTGAGGTCCAAAGGGGTGAAGTTCCTTGCCCAAAGTCATGTGTCAAGTAAGAGCAGAGATGAAATTCCAACTCAGGTCTACCTGAATGTCCACGTCTTGGCTGAGGGGAAGGCAGAGAAAGGAAGCAAGATACTCAGGTGGCAGAAGGTCTGGAAGTCCCTGGTGGGCCTCTTCGCTACCTCTGCAGACAGCTGGAGAAAGACAGATGCCTGGAGGTGGTGTTTGGACACCTGGATACAGCTGTGCCTGAAACCAGTGCAGCACAGCTTTGTTTCTGCTACTTGAAACCAAAAAGATCCCGAAAATAATAGTGATTGATAGTTATTCCTGTGATTTTCTCTTAAAAAATTTTTTTTTAACATTTATTTATTTTTGAGAGACAGAGACAGACTGTAAGTGGGGAAGAACAGAAAGAGAGAGAGAGACACAGAACCTGAAACAGGCTCCAGGTGCTGAGCCACACGGGACTCAGAGTCGTGAACTGTGAGATCAGAACCTGAGCCAAAGTTGGACACTCAACCGACTGAGACCCCCCAGGTGCCCCTTTTTGTGGTTTTCTTATTCTTGTGATTTTCACTTTTCCTTGCCGGGTACAGTGTCTGCTACTGGGTGGCCTTTTCTGGATCTCGAAGGCTAGTTGGGTCACTCACATAGACTCCCATTAGCCCCTTGACCTTCCCTCCTTGTGGCATTGGTCATAAAGACTTCTCCTTGCAAAGTGGCTTGTCTCTGTCCCAGACTCGGCCAGGCTAGCACATAGTGGGTGGAAGCTTCTCAAACTGGGGAGGTGTGTTGGGTTCAGCGTGGGCTTTGCTGGGTGGGGTTGGACGGTGGGTGGGTGATGAGAGAATGAACGATCCACTGTCCCCTGTGGTGGATGGTCCCTTGATACCTCCCATGCCCAGGCATACCGGTCGGTGGCTTTGCACTGTGGCCCCTGTGACTCCCTGCTGGTGACTCTCTCTGGCCAAGGGCACATGTTTGGTCTGCTGCCGGGGCAGCCTGGAGGTGGCGAGGGGTTGATGCACTGGGAGCGTCCTTCAACCACGACAGGAAAGAGCTGGTGGTTAGGTGGGATGCTTCAGGTGTGTCCTACTCAGATGACCAGAAGACCTCAGCAGGATAGAGTCCTCGTTGCCCATAATGGCTAGCTCATCATCATGGACTGAATTTTGTCCTCTCCTAAATTCATATGTTGAAGCCCCAATCCGCAACATGACTGTACTGTACTGATGAGGCCTTTCCGGAGGTCATTAAGATTAAATGTGGTCAGAAGAGTGGGTCTGTAATCTAACAGGACTGAGGTCCTTATAAAAAGAGCAAGAGATGGCGGGCGCCTGGGTGGCTGGTCGGTTAAGCGTCTGATTTCCACACAGGTCATGATCTCACATTTTGTGGGCTCAAGCCCCGCATCAGGCTCTGTGCTGGCAGCTCAGAGCCTGGAGCCTGCTTCACATTCTGTGTCTCCCTCTCTGTCTCTGCCCCTCCCCCGCTTGCACTCTGTCTCTCTTTCTCAAAAATGAATAAATGTAAAATAAAAAAGAAGACACAGGTTCACGTGCGTGGAAAAAAGACCACGTGGGAAAGCAGTGGGAAGACAGCCACCAAGAGGATGCCTCAGGAGAAAGCAATCCTGATGGCACCTTGATCTTGGACGTCCCCCCTGCTGAACAGTGAGAAGAGGAGACCTTGTTTGTAAACCACTGAATCTCTGGTACTTCGTTATCACAGCCACAGAAGCATCTTGCTAGACGCTCATTAATGCACCTGATTTCCTTCTCTTCACTGTCCCTAACTGATGCTTCTTTAGATCATCTCCCAAATAAACAACTCACATTTGAATCCCTGTCTCAGGGTCTGGGATAGTCTAGGCTAGTGCACCTGTCCACACCTTATCCAGTGGGGACGCCTTAAGGTAGCCTCCAGAGGCAGGACAGAGCCTGAAGAGCACTGAACTCCAGTCTTCTACAGTAATGATCCTGAACCAGCGATGTCCCTCTTGGATTGAGGCAGAGATTAACTGCTGCGGTGCGTGGGCCGGTGAACGGACCCCAGAGCGTCCCCAGCAAGGTGACAGGGTCATTGGTCAGCTGGTCAGCTGGCTGCGGGAGTGCACCTCCCTCCCAGGGGAAGGATGGGATGAGGGTGAGTGCACATGGGTTTTTAAAGATCCCGCGTGCTGTTTTTGGAGCCCGACGGTGGTGGGTCTGAATGTCAGCTTCACCTCCTTCTAGTTGGCTGCCTTGCTCTGAGCTTCCCTTTCCTTATCAGATGGACACACTAGCAACACTCCCTCAGAAAGTCTTGGGGGCCATGCAGATAAAGCACCTGGAACAGTGTCAAGAAAGTGAGCAAAGGGTCAAGTTCATTACATTTGATGGCGATTCCATTCCGGGGGGTGGGGGTGGGGGGTGGGCAGGAGAATATTGCGGCTCTGGGGACTTTTTAAAAAACACGTTCTTTCTGGGACATAACTAAACGCAACTCTCCTCTGCTCTAAAAGGCCTCCCTTTGAGTTCACGGAGCCCCACCCTCGCCCCTGGTGAAGGTGGCTGCCTTGATGAATCAAAATGGAATTTTCTACCTGGGTGGGACAGGGCGCTGCTTTCTCAAGGAGCAGCCATCAGAGAGGGGTTCCCCTGATGCCATGATGGATGCACACTTGGTTAATAACATGGTTTGAGGGCAGACTGAATCTTTCCCCAAGGCTCTCCCTCAGGAGGTGTGGCAGGTGTGGCCGGACAGGGAGGTGGCGCCGGGGCTGGTGGTGGTGGAGGGCTTGTGTGGCCGATGTAGGCAACAAGGTAAAAAGCCCACCTTGTCATCAACTCTAGACCCCCCTGACTATATGCACTGGGGCAGCATAAAAAGGAATGGGGCACAGAGAGGTGTATTCCCCCCAAAACTGGGAAGAGGGACTCCAACAGATCCTTGTACCTGCCCATTCACAATCGCTAAAGGACAGAAGTTGTGCAAACCCAGATGACTGGGTCAGCAAAAACTGTGCTGTGGTCAGATGGCGGAATAGTATTCAGCCATGAAAAGGGATGAAACACTGGCATGTATTACAAAATGGATAAATCCCAAAAGCATTACACTGAGTGGAAGAAGTTGGAACTCAAAGATCACATATTGTAGGATTCCATTTATATAAGCTAACCAGAATATGGGGCACCTGGGGGGCTCATTGGTTAAGCATATGACTCTTGGTTTTGGCTCAGGTCATGATCTCATGGTCGGTGAGATTGAGCCCCGGGTTGGATCTGGGCTGACAGCACGGAGTGTGCTTGGGATTTTCTCCCTCTCTCTTTGCCCTTCCCCTGCTCACCTTCTCTAAACGAACAAACAAACAGATAAACTTTAAAAAAACCAAATAGGGGAGCCTGGGTGGCTTAGTCGGTTAAGCGTCCGACTTTCGCTTAGGTCATGATCTCGTGGTTCGTGGGTTCGAGCCCCACGTCGGGCTCTGTGCTGACTGCCAGCTCAGAACCTGGAGCCTGTTTCAGTCTGTGACTCCCTCTCTCTGACCCTCCCCCGCTCATGCTGTCTCTCTCTCTCTCTCCTAGAAATAAAAAAATAAAAAAACAAAACAAAACCAAATAACCAGAATAGGTAAATCCATAGAGATAGAATGTAGATCAGTGGTTGCCAGTGGCTGGGGGGAAGGGAGGATGGACAGTAAACTGCTTAGTGGGGGTGGGGTATTTTAGGGCAATGAATATGTTTTGGAACTTGATATAGGTGGTGGTTGTACACTGTGAATGCTCTGAGCTTCTGCACAGCAAAGGAAACAGTCAACAAAACTAAAAGGCAACTTCCTGAATAGGAGAAGATATTTTCAAATGACGTACCTGATAAAGGGGTAGTATCCAAAGTATATAAAGAACTGATACAGGACGCCTGGGGGACTCAGTCTGACTTCGGCTAAGGTCATGGTCTCACGGTTTGTGGGTTCGAGCCCCGCGTCAGGCTCTGTGCTGACAGCTCGGAGCCTGGAGCCTGCTTTGGATTCTGCACCTCCCTCTTTCCCTCTGCCCCTCCATCACTCACAGTCTGTCTGACTCTCTCTCAAAAATAAATAAGCATTAAAAAATAAAAAATAAAAATAAAGAACTGATACAACTCAATATCCCAAACCCAAATCATCTGATTAACCATAGGCAGAAGATGTGAACAGACATCTCTCTGAAGAAGACACCCAGATGGCCAACAGACATATGAAACGGTGCTCAACATCATTCATCATCGAGGAAATACAAATCCAAATCACGATGAGATACCACCTCACACCTGTCAGAACGGCTACAAGCAGAAACACAAGAAACAACAGGTGTTGGTGACATTGCAGAGACAAAGGAACAGTCTTGCACTATTGGTGAGAATGCAAATGCGTGCAGCCACTGAGGAAAACAGTATGGAGGTTCCTCAAAAAAGAACTACCCTACTACCCAGCAATTGCACTGTGGGGTGTTTACTCCCCAAGCACAAAAGCTCTAGTTCAAAGGGATGCCTGTAGGGGCACCTGGGTGGCTTAGTCGGTTAAGCGTCCAACTTTCGCTTAGGTCATGATCTCGCGGTCCGTGGGTTTGAGCCCCGTGTCGGGCTCTGTGCTGACTGCCAGCTCAGAGCCTGGAGCCTATTTCAGAGTCTGTGTCTCCCTCTCTCTCTGACCCTCCCCTGCTCACGCTGTCTCTCTCTCTCTCACCTAGAAATAAATAAAAATATTTTTTAAAAAAGGGATGCCTGTACCCCCATGTGTATTGCAGCAGTGTCTACAATAGCCAAATGATGGATGGATAAAGAGTGGTATGGATAATGGAATAGTACTCAAGCATAAAAAAGAATGAAATCCTGCCATTTGCAACAACATGGATGGAGCTAGAGAGCACAAGGCTAAGGGAAATAAGTCCGTCAGAGAAAGACAAATACCAGATGATCTCACTCATGTGGAATTTAATACATAAAATAAGCAAATAAAAAGAATAAATGAAGAGAGATAGAGACAAACCAAGAAACAGACCCTTGGGCTGCCTGGGTGGCTCAGTCGGTTAAGTGTCTGACTTCATCTCAGGTCATGCTCTCTCAGTTCAGGGGGTTGAGCCCTGTGTCCAGATCTCTGCTTTGGATCCTCTGCCCCACTCGTTCTCTGCCTGTCCCACACTCTCGTGCACTCTCTCTCTCTCAAAAATAAAATGAGTAAAAAAAGAAACAGACTCTTAACTACAGAGGACAAACTGATGGTTGCCAGAGGGTGGGTGGGAGTGTAGGGGGGAAACAGGGGATGGGGATTAAAGCGTACACTTACCGCGATGAAAAAAAAAAAATGGAAAGAATACAAGAAAAAAATAAAGCGGCTAGTTTAATATTATGTGAAGTTCATCTAAAAAACAAAAAGAGACATGGTAGGGTACATGAGCGCTCTGGGGCCACCCCCGTTTCTCCGGGGGCTGCTTCAGGGACAAAGAGAAACTGGAGTCCTGTCTCCTGGCCGCATTACCGACGTCAGAACCCCCTGGGAAATTCTGGGGCTGAGTGGCAGTGTCCCGAGCCAAAGACTCTATTGCTTGCACATCCTCATGGGAATAGGTGAGCTCCCTGGTCCAGTTTCAAGGAGCAAAGTTTCTTCTCAAGTGGATCTCCTGAGATGTACGCCGGCGCCTCCTCCCATTGCCAAGGCAACCGCCACTCCATCGGAAGAGGAGAGAGGCAGGAGAGATCTCAATGTGCTTATCTGCTTGTGGGCTCTCGGGGCCCAAGGGAGCTTTGTAAATGTCACCTGGAAGACTGGAGCTCCTGGGATGACATTTGCCATCCCCTGGGGCGTGGTCTGCAGTGTCCCGGGTCTCCCCACAGGATACATCAGAGGGGACGCAGGAAGGATGGCAGATCTAGTATCCAACCAGTGGCGAATCCCCAAGGAGGGGATCAATGGTGACCCGAGCTTGGAGGCTGAAGAAGGCAAGCGTGGGTTTCCAGCCCTCCCTGGGAACACGGAGGGTCTTTCTTCACCACAAAGGCACTCAGGGGAGGGACAGAAAGAGGGCAAAGGATCAGCTGAACCCGCAGGGGAGCTCGTCCGGGCTCCCCATGATGAAGAAGTGTGCCGCGTTAGCGAACTGAGGCAGAGGGCAGCCAGGCGGGTTCGGGGCGGTGTTGGTGACTGCTGGGCAGGGTGGCCCGGCCCCTCCTTGTGTTACCCAGTTTATGGCTCGCCCCGAATCCACCCGAGCTACACGTGGTCTCCTCACAGTGAGCCCCCAGTACTTCTTTTGCCTACCTCCTCACCCCCTGCCCTTTCCCACAATGCTCTCCCTGAAAGAATATCCCTACAACCAAAGAAAACTTGGAAATAAGATCACGGGCTCATTATTGCGCGTCTTTAAGAAGCCCCAGGGAAAGGAAGTGTTGAAAACCTGGTGCAGGCAAAGTGCCTTGATCTTTTATCCAAAGGGACATTGGAAATGACAGGCTGATGCTCGGGAGAATTTGACAGCAGATTATGAGACAGGTGCCTGGGAATACTTATATATAAAAAAAGAAGTCTTCCTTTTGTTTTGTGGCCTGGTGATGGGGGAGACGGGACTCTTAGACCTGGTAATGACAATACTTTGCTGTGTCCTCTGGGCAATGCTGTGACCACTCCCCACCTTGCCTTTTCTCTAGATGTTCTACTTGAGTCTCACTTCTGTGGCAGGGTTGCTAGCTCTGGTGGGGGAGTGGGGGGTGTCTTTAGGGTGCCTGCAA
The DNA here is from genome assembly GCA_017311185.1 of Proteles cristata cristata. Lineage (NCBI taxonomy): Eukaryota > Metazoa > Chordata > Mammalia > Carnivora > Hyaenidae > Proteles > Proteles cristata. The sequence goes on along the minus strand of JAESUZ010001906.1, from coordinate 609,102 downwards.
TGTCTTTGGGCTGGGAACAGTGGACAAGTGGTATAGGCTTGTTGAATGGGATTTAGATTTCCTGAACACCAACGCGGGGGTTCGTGGAAGGAGATAACGCAATGTGGAAAATAGCCGGTAAGGCTAGAGCCTAACGCAGTAAGTTCAAATCCCACCTATGTCCCCTTCTGCGGCTGTGGGCAGCTCTTTTAGCTTCTCGGGGTCTTAATGGCCTTATCTGATCAATGAAGATGATAAATGATATACACAGGAATGTAAGAATTAAACAGACATCAGAGCACTATCACAGTAAAAATTATGTTTTGAGCCTTTGTTAAGTGCCAGGCACTGTGCTAAGCATCCCTTTTCTTCCTATGCGTTTCCACACGTAACCCCCATAACCCCATGAGGGTTATAACTCTATTATTATGTCTACTTTATGGACTAGGAAACCAGTCTCAGGAATGGTGTGTCCAAGGTCATGTGCTAAGGGACACAGACAAGGCTGAAATTGAAACCCAGGACAGGCTGATTAAAGACACTGGAATGGGGGCACCTGGGTGGCTCAGTTGGTTGAGCCGCTGACTTTGGCTCAGGTCATGATCTCACAGTTTGTGGGTTCGAGCCCCGCGTCCGGCTCTGTGCTGACAGCTTGGAGCCTGGAGCCTGCTTCGGATTCTGCTTCTTCCTCTCTCTTTCTGCCCTTCCCCAGCTTGTGCTCTGTCAAAAATAAATAAATGTTAAAAGAAGAAGAAGAAGAAGAAGAAGAAGAAGAAGAAGAAGAAGAAGAAGAAGAAGAAGAAGAAGAAGAAGCCGCTGGAATGACCTAGCACAGGGGTTCCCAAGCCTGAATGAGCATCAGAATCCCCTGGAGGGGCTGTTAAAATACCTATCGCTGGGCCCCACCCCACAGTTTTTCACCCAGTAGTGCTGGGGCGAGGCCCGAGAATTTGAATTTCTAGCAAGTTCCCAAGTGATGTTGATGCTGCCGGTCTAGGACCATTTTCTAGCGACACTGCTCTACAAAAGAGTAGGTACTAAGCAGGGGGCCACTCAAAAAATAAAAGACCGAGCCTGTAAAAGTGGTCAGGACAAGTGGCATGCACAAGGGCAGAAGGCGCAGGCGTGGGGTCGAATCGCGACCCCACCGTGAACGCGTGCCCATCGAAGCAGGGCTACCTGAGAAGCACGCTCTGAGGCCACGCGGGGTAAGCGCCTGGGGCTCCAGGACCAGCGTCCGGGGCCCTCTGACCACGCCGGGCTCTGGGCTGGGCTCCCGGGCCCGCGGTCGCGCGCACCTCTGCGTCCGCGCGCACCGCGGCCTGGGCAAGCGTTGCCATGGCAGCGCCGCGGGCCGGGATGCGGGAGGCCGGGCTCGCCCCTTTGTGCCGCGGGGGCGGCGGCGAGCTCGGGCCCCTGGCAGGGGGAGGGGTGGAGGCTGCGGGGTTGCAGGGGCGGGGGGAGGCGAGAGTGGGGGCCGGGGTGGGGCGCCTCCGCCCGCCAGCCGCTCCCGCATTAAAATTTCATGGGCGCTGCAGCAGCTACAAAGGCGACGCCGGCTGCGCTCGGGGGACCAGAGGGAGGGAGGCTGCGGACGAGTGCGGGGAGGAGTTTGCGAGGGGAGGCGCTTGCGGGGCTCCCCCAGTTCTGCGCCGTGAGCCCGGGCACAAAGAGCCCTCTGCACTCGCGCCGCAGGACCGCGGACCCGAGGTAAGCCGCCACCGGGTGCTCGCAGCCCTCCCTGCCTCAGCGCCCTGGGCCCGCGCGGGGAACAGCCTACGTCCCCGAGGCCGGGGTCGAGGGCGGGGCCCAGGGACCCAGGCAGTGTCCAGGGGGTGGCAAAGGCTGTCCGGAGCGCCCCTCATTTGCTGGATGGAGAGCGTCTGCCGCCCGCACTTGTCCTGGGTGGGGCTTGGGGGACTGAAGGGAGGCTGCGCCCGGAGTCTAGCGCGGGTAGGGGTCTTGCAGTCCCTCTCCGAGGGCGAACAAAGACACCCCCCAACCCCCCCCACCCCCCGCTGCCAGCCAGACAAGTCAGGACCCTGGACCTGCCTGGGCCACCAAATTAGCAGCTAACTGGCCAAGCCCCGGACAGAGCCCGTAGGGCTCAGAACTGGGGGTGGGGGTGGGGGGCTCGAACCCCTCTTCCCTCACAGCGAGCCCAGCGCCCAGGGCCTGCCCATGCGCCAGCAGAGGGACTCAGATTCCAGATGTGCGGCGGGCTGGGTGGGTCCAGCGGGGTGGGGAAGACCGGAAACCCACCTTCCTGGAGAATACCGGCAACGATGATCGTAAGAATAATACATCAGTTCATAGAGAGCTTACTTTGTGCCAGCAACGCGCTTATGCTTTGCCCGCATCGCCTCAACCGTCCCACGAGAGGGTGAGAGCCCCATTTTAAAGATGAGGACACTGAGATCCGGAGAGGGTTGGGTACACGTCCAAGGTCACACAACCAGTGACTTTGCGTTCCAGGCACGCAGGAGTCTAAAGCCCATGTCGTATCCCCAAACGGGTCTGGGGAGCCCTCAGACCTCACCAGCTCCCTTTCCACCTCTCCTCCCCAGGACTCTCTCTAGAGAGGCTGGACATCGAAGCCAGAGGTGCCAGATCTCCTGTCCCCCAGCGGAGGGTCCTGGGCTGGAGAAACTGCTTCTCGGACTCTGCAGGGAGAGGCCTGGGGACGGAGGGGGGCTGGGGTGGGGAGGCTGGATTCCCTACCCTCATCCCAGGCCCCAGACCAGCGGCTGCCGCGCGCAGATTCCTGGCGCGCGCACCCCACTGCAGTGCCGCCGCGGGGAAAACGCCTCCACCTGCTGCTGGGGGAAGGGGGCAGGGGAGCGAGGCCGTAGTGTGGGGAGGGGTGGGGCGAGGAGGGGAGAAAACGTGCCGGGAGAGGCTTTGTTTTTCTGGGTGCCAGTCCGACTGAGCGCCAACCCGGGGCAGAACGCCGGTCTGGGCACCGCGCTTTACTTTCCAAAGCGCATTCCCCTTCGGGAGCACCTGGGAGCTTAGCGATCGCCTGGGTTTGGTGGGGGGAGGGTGGGCAGGGGGAGGGGGGTGAGTGATTCCACTTGACGGACTGGGAAACCTGAGGACCGTGGTTCTCAGGCTTTAGGGGCGTGGCTTCAAATATGCAGATATCCGTGCACGCGGTCAGGGGATGAGTCAGCAGGACTGGGGTGGGGCTGGGCATCTGGGTGTTTACTCGGACCCCTCCTCCCCCTCATCAAGCAGGAGGCCGGACCATCCTTCCAGGGAACAGTACCCCAGTACCCCAACCTCTCCCCCTCCTCCCCCCACCCCCACCCCAGCGCAGAACCGTGTCGCAGTCTTGGCAAAATGGTTCCCCCCGGGGCAGCTTACGGGTGCCTAGCTTTGGGTGGCATTGAGCTCATCCCACGCCGACTTTGATTAAGTCTCCGGGTAACAGCCCCTCTGCCCCTCCTCACCTGCCTTTTGTTATTTGATCACCCTGGTCATCCAGAAGGGTTCTGAAAATCTCCCCTGCACCCTGATGGCTGCGTTTTGGGGTCTGTCTCTCCACTCTTTCCCGGAGGACAGAGCTGGTCTTCAGAGCCCCCCAAAAGGAACCATAGCTCCTTACAGGAGCTTTAGAAGAATCACTCTCTGTGCCTGCATTTAAAATGAGAGTTTTATAATTTTTTTGGTGATTTTTCAAAGAATTGGTACGTTTAATAAAATGGATGATAACTGTAGAAGGTTGGAAAAGACAAACATGTTTTACTCATTCCCTATTGTTGGATCTGCTAGTTGTTTCTATTTCTTTCCTCCCTCCCTCCCTCCCTCCCTTCCTTCCTTCTTTCCTCCTTTTCTTTTTTTCTTTTTTTTTTTTTTTACAACTTCATTCTTTAATGCCCCTTCTCTGGATCTGATCTGTGCTTCCACCCAGGACAAGATTATGCTGTTTGAATTTATCACTCACAGAGACGGTGTGGTGTGCTGGAAAATAAAAGGGGTTGAGAGTTACACAGTGTGAATCCTTCTCCCCACCTACTTTTTAGGTCAACTTCAGTCAGGAAGCCCTTTCCCTCTTCTGAGCCTCAGTCCCCTCATCTGTAGAGTGGGAATCAGAATTCCTGGCTTAGGAGACTGTTGTGAGGCTACGAAGCAGTGTGTGTAACACGCCTGCAGGTGCTTAATAATGATGTTGCTGCTGCATCTGCCCACGGTACTGGCTGGTGCACTTCCGTGGCCCCTGCATCTTGCATGGACGCCTAGTTATTTGCTTTTATTTGTATTAGGGCTGTTGGTCCCTCTACTGGGTGACCCTTGGGCTCTTTGAACAGGGGCGTTTCTGGAGCCCTGGGTCCATTGTGCAAGTTCAATGGGCGGGTAAATAACTTATAGGCTAGTCCTTTGTTCCCAAGGGGATCCTTCCCCTTGTCTCCGAGGCCTGGCTCATCTGACAGCTGGAGCTCTGTGGAACAATGGCCAGAGATACACAGGGACAGACGCAAAGGACGGCTGAGACTGACATCTGTCTCTGCATCCCTTTGCAGGCTGATCAGATCAGATGAAACAGGTGTCCGTTCCCTGCTTTGTGGTCCAGGTGGGCCCTGGTGGGAGCTGGACGAGTCATGGAAGGGAGGGGGAAACTGAGTCTGTGTGCACTCGAAGGTATGGGTTAGATAATGAATAGCAACCAACGCCTTGACAAGTAAGTGACAGGTTATTTACCAGGGTTCTTGCTGGGCACTGCCTCCTGGAGACCCCGTGAAAAGGCTGGGAATTGGGCATTACAGATGAGAACCTGAGGCTCAGAGAGGTGGAGTGACTAGCTCAAGATCACAGCCCGTTGGAAAGAGAGTCAGGACTTGCTCCTGGGTCTTGGCGGACCCTGGAACGTGTTTATAATGACTACATTTCACCACCTCCTCTTCTAAATGTCCACTTAATCATTTGCCTTGAGACCGTGGAAGTAACTGGAATAAAATGACTCGAGATGGTTGAGCAATCATGGACCAGGTCCTCACAGTAGTGCTGACCGTGGTGTTGTGGTTCACACACGCCTTCCTTCGGTCTTGTCCCATTTCTAATTCCCACCCCGTGTTTGAACGCAAGTCTTCTACTCCTTTGGGGTTCAACAAGCCTGTTTAGAATCCAACTGCACCCCTTCCTAGCTGGGTGATGTGGGATCAAGGCACTGGACTCCGAACCTCAGTTTCTTCATCTGTAAAGTGGGGACAATAAAACCCAACTTATTCTTTTGCCAGGCAGGTGAAAGTGCCCCCAGTTGGTATCTGCCCTCAATAAATGTTGGTTTATCTTCTTTCTCCTTCTTTGGCTCTTCCCTCCCCCGTCCGTCTCCCCCCAAGCCCTGCCCCCTCGCCAGAGCTCAGGGGAATTTCGGATCTCCTCTTTTGTGTGTGCCCTGTTTGCATTTGTGCGGGAGCAGGGCTTTCTGCGGCTCTGCAGATGAGTCCGGCTCCCTCAGCAGTCTCCTGCACATCTTGTTATTCCCAGGGGTTCCTCGTTTCCGGGCACTCACTCATCCAAAGCAATTTAGGCCAACATCTCCCGTATGCCAGCTCTCTGAGCAGCTATTTTATTCCGGAGTCAGGGAAAAAAAAAACCCAAAACCCCAGAGGGACCCTAAAATGCAACCCAATGCATATTTCCCTGGTAGCCGTTCCTCCGTTACCAGGAACGGCACAGAGTTCAGGGGGGGAAATGAATATCCCACAGATGGTGTTAATGAGCCATGTGTGCAATGGTGTTACTAACAGTGTAAGAAAATAACAGGATACCAGCTAATAGGTAAGTATTTATCGTCCCGTGTACTCCGCACAGCGGCCTTGTAAGGTGGGTGCCGTTGTGGACAAGGGGACAGGCCCAGAGGGGTGGTGCGCTTCCTCAGCGTGGCACAGTGGGACGGGACCCGGACCGTGAAGCCTGTGTCCCGTCCAGTGCATTACGATGTTTTGGTACCAAGATGCCTCCTGGTTTCCTGTTTTGCTTCCGATCTGAGGAGGTCTGTTTTGGCAGATGCTGTGCTTTCAGAACAGGACCTTGGCCATTTATTCTCCAACCTACCCGTGGGTCCATATTTATTCCCCTGCTCTTCTCTCTCTGACAGCTGGGGGCAACTCCCTGCCCAGCTATGTGCTCCAGACATGTCTACGTGGGCACCATGACCCCGACAGCCTCACAGGACTAACCAAGGTGGCCCTGGGATAATGGTCGCCGGCTTCCTGCTGTGAAGTCCGTCTGTGTGGACCCCCTGAATCTCAGAGGTAGGAGGGCCCTCTAGAATCCTCTGGGGCCCAGTCCCCGAAATCAGAGCTTCCCTGATGGGGCTCCTGACCTCGGCTTGAAGTGGGGGGTCATGAGGGCGAGTGGGAGCCGAGGACCCTGGGGCCCACCATGAGGTCTCTGTATGGCGACCTGACTCTTCTAGATTCTTACCTCTGTTGCCACATCTCAAGGACTTGTGATAAAGCTTTATCATTTCCACACCATAAAATGCGCCCATTGAAAGCATACATCTCAACGTGTTTTGCCAAATGTAGACACCTGTGCAACCATCACCGCAGTCAACAGCGGGACATTTTTATCACCCTTAAATGTCCCCTCATGTCCCTTCCCTGTCTGTCAATCCCCCCACCCCCCAGCCCCAGGGAGCCACTGGTCTGCTTTCTCTGCCTATAAACTACACTTGTTTTCTCCAAAGTTCCATTAATGTGGAATCTTTGGCGTTCGGCCTTCCTTCACTCAGGATTAGGTTTTGAGGTTCATACCTGGTGTTGCACGGATCAGTAATTAGGTCCTTTTTGGGTCTGACTTTACAGAGACGTGGTTGAAATGTCATAGAAGTCCTCGCAAGGGCACAGTTCAGTGATTTGTCGTCAGTTCACCAAGTTGAGCGCTCAGTGCCACCCGTCTGTAGTAGGCTATTTCCACGGCCCGGTAAGTGTCCTCCACACCCCCTTGCTGCCAATGGCTGCCTCCCATCCTGGATCCCAGACTGCCTCTGATCAGCTCTCTGTCTCTGTAGGTCTGCCTTTTCTGGGCATTTCATCAAAATAGAGTCAAGCAGCACGTGGCCCCTCCTGTCTGGCTTCTTTCACTCTGCGTTACATTTTCGAGGTTCGTAGGATGTCGCATCCCTTTGTTCCTTTTGAATGGTGAGTAGATTTCATGACACCAACGTATGATCATTTGTTTATCCTTCCACCACGACGGGATTTTAATAAAAAAAATTTTTTTAACGTTTATTCATTTTTGAGAGACAGAGAGAGACAGCGTGAGCAGGGGAGGGGCAGAGAGAGAGGGAGACACAGAATCCGAAACAAGTTCCAGGCTCTGAGCTAGCTGTCAGCACAGAGCCTGACGCGGGGCTCGAACCCACGAATTGTGAGATCATGACCTGAGCCGAAGTCGGACTCTCAACTGACTGAGCTCCCCAGGGGCCCCTGACAGGATTTTAACTGGACCTGTGTTACCTACCTGGGGTATACGCACCCCCACACTGGGGGGCACATCCTGGTGCAGGTAAAGATGGCCCACGTCTCTGGGACATCAGCGTCACACGAAGATTTGAGCAAATGGTGAGAACAAGTTTTGGAGCGCTCGCTGTGTGCCAGGCGCCGGCTAAGCCTCTGAGAATAATTAATGTCGAGTCACACGTCGGGTACGGGGCACTGGGGAGCCGTGATCTCACCTGGCTCGTCTCACCTTAATGGCCTTGCCTTCCTTTCTACCCTCCTAGCGAGCTTTCAGCTTAACCCTGGGGCTGAGGTTTCCCTTGAAACCTTCATCCACTTGTCAATATCAGGGTCCACAGGGCCAGGGGAAGGGCCGTGGTGTCAAGTAGTGCTCCCGTGAGCACCCTGGGGTCTCTTTACAGCATTTGGCAGGCTCCTGGGACAGAGGCAAGAGAAAGGGGATTTCCGAATTCTTCCTGAACATTCGTGACCACCCTGGGAGGCAACCTGACAGATAAGTATTCCGACTCACCAGCCTGTGGCCCAACCCCCTGCCTTGTCTAAGTCTGTGCAGGAAAGCACAGAGCCTCACAGTCCTCACGTGGGAGGGGAACTTGGTGATGCTACTTTCCAATCTCTCTGTGTCACAAGCAAAGACCTTGTCCACATTTTATAGGGCCCCAGACAGGGGTGATCTTCACACCCCGCTTTTTGTCACGGAGGCTAGCATTTTATCAATGTCACCATCAGGAACTTCTGTAGGCTTTGAGTTTAGCGACCTCCCCTTGAGTCCCTTGCTATCTGGCATCAGAGGAGTCAGAAGAAGACTGGGGACTCCGGGCAGCTCGTGGCTTCTCGCTTCTGGCCCTTTGTCATCATATTTGTGAAACTTGGCCAGGGCCCCCTTTACCTGGCAGTTGGGCGGGGATGCCAACGGTGTGACCATGGGCCACATTGTTTTCTCCAGGTCTAGACCTGTGCCCCAAGCCTCAGGTGCCGATAGAAGTGCTGGACACACACCGAGCGGTCCCCCGACTCTGGGCACGGTCTGCCGGCTGGTGAAGATAGCTTAGCTGTCACAGTAGCAAACCGCAGGACGTGATTCTGGGTCAGGGTTAGCAGGCAGATGGGGACAGATAAATAGCTGAGGCTAAGCCATAGGCCCTCACCCCAACTTCCCATCCGTCGCCTCAAACTGTGGGTTAGTACTGTGCATTCTGGGTAAACACAGGAATGGAAAGATCCCAGAGCTCAGAGAGGGAGGGAAAGAGAGAGACAGAGAGAGAGAAGGGCAGGCTTCCCTGGGCTACACAAGGTGGCAGAACTGAATCCAAGCTCTAGATTCCCGACTCCGCTCCCTGTTTCCACTCAGTTGTGGCCAAGCTGAACTTGTCTTACTTTGTCTTGGGTCCCCTTCTGCTCTTGTCGGGGAATAGGGAGGTGGGCGAGGGAGCCCCCCCCTTATCTCGAGGACCCTCTGGGGTGGGACTAAGGGAGGCGGAAGGCAGATGTGCCTGGGCCAGCCTCCCTGGCTCTGGGGGCCTTCTAGCTAGCAGAGACTTCTGGCCGGTTCCGGCATGGGGAGGGGGCCTAGGTGCAGTCTCCTCCTGCAGCGTGGTGGGCTCTTTTATCTTCCAGGATGGGATCCACATGAAGGAGGAACCGGGAGCTGGGTCTGGGCTGCTGACATGCCGTCTGGGTGCAGCCGGGTAAGCCTGGATAGGCATGGGAGGGAAGGAAGTTGCACTGAGCTCAGTATTATGGGGGATAATCATCCCTCCAGCCAAGACCCTCCCCAGAGCCAGGGTCTGGCCAGAACACTCCTGTTCATGAGAAAAAGGCCCAGGAGGTGGGTGGCTGGAGGGCTTGTTCCTGGCGGGGGTTTTGGGGTCCAATCAAGACCACAGTGGGTGCATTACAGCAAGATTTCAGTGCGTCCCTTCATTCAGCACAGACATGGACTGAGCGCCTTCTCCAAGCTCAGATCCCGGGGACCCAGAGGTGAATACCAGAGACACGGCTCCACCCTCTCAGACCCTCACGTAAGAACATGCATTATCACAATCTCAGCGAGGGAGTGAGCTCCCTGTCCAGGGAGGTGTGTGTGTGTGTGTGCGTGCAAACTGGGCGAGGGTCATCCAGAAGTCCCCTCAGTGGGGACATTGTAAAGGGGATCCCAGCCTCCTGAAGACTCTGAAGGCTCTTTCTGCCCACCTGAGCCCTCGCCCCTTTTCTGCCCATGATGCCCTTGGCCTTGCTCTGGGCCTTTCTGTTCCCTGAGCCAGCCCTGCCAGGGTGGGGAACCTCTATTCCTGAGTTTCTTTTAAAAGTCCTCAGTGTCTAAACATTTTTTTTTTAATGTTTTATTTATTTCTAGGAAAGAGAGAGAGAGACAGCGTGAGCAGGGGAGGGTCAAAGAAAGAGGGAGTCACAGACTCTGAAACAGGCTCCAGGCTCTGAGCTGGCAGTCAGCACAGAGACTGACGTGGGGCTCGAACCCACGAACAGTGAGATCATGACCTAAGCGAAAGTCGGACGCTTAACCGACTAAGCCACCCAGGTGCCCCAAAAGTCCTCAGTGTCTAAAGCCCCCTAGACAGGCTGAGGGTCTCTGAAGGTGTCCCCTTCCCTCAGATGTGGCATTAGGTTGGGGGATGTGGGGTGCGGGGGATGGAGGCTGAGCCTGCGTCCTAACTCGCTGCATTTCCCCCAGGTGGCTCCGCCCAGCCCCGGCTCCAGGACTCCTGCCTGGTCTTCCCTTTGGAGCCCCGGTGACGCTAGACTCCAGCCACGGTGACACAGGAAGCAGCCTTTGGTGGTTTTCTCGAACTCTGGACAATTCCCCAAAGACATCCTCCTTCCCAGCTGCTAACATAGAGGCTCCTGTGGATGAAGGCCCCTCCTGGCTGGCGCTCGGCTGAGGACAGGCCCTAGCTCTGGAGGACAGCCCGAGGGAGGCGTGAGAGGGAGCCCGGCAGCCCACGGCCCCTCTGTGTCCACCTGGACCCCGCCTTTGGGCCTTGCCGTCTGGGCCTGGAGGCTGCTTCTCGCCCCCGCGCCAACTTGGATCCTGGCTGCGGCCCTGCGGGTGGCCAGCCAGAGCCCCCCCCACCCCCCCCAGCCCCGGGCCCCACTGACCGCGCCCTCGCCAAGGCTGGGCCCTACAGGATGGTGCGGGGACACAGGCAAGGGGGCCTGGGCGGGGCTGTGGGGAGGACAGACGGCTTTGTGGGCTGTCGGCCGGAGTCTGCCTTGCGCCGTTTACCTGGAGTGATTCTCATTTTCGTGGGTGCTTTTTGGATGAGGCTTTTCTGTGCTTCCCCTCTGCCTCTGGGTCTGGGAGGAGCCGCGGCCAGGGGAGCTCGCCGGAGGGAGACAGAAACTGAGCCTTATTCCCACCGTCCACAGGGACCGGGCTGAACGCAGCCTTGTCCCCAGGCTTGAGGGGTCGGGTCACCCCAGCCCCATGTCAGACCCCTGCTCCCTGCTGCACTGATTCTTCATTCTGTCCTTGGGGTGCAAAGGCAGGCAGGATGGCCCCGCAGCAGGCGGCTGCAGGTTCCCCTCCAAAAGCACCTCTCCATTCTCCACTCCTCCCAGCCCCGTCGGAGGGGACAGTCCGGTGCTGGCACGGGAGCAAGCCGGGGTCCTCCACAGGCAAACTCCGGAGCCGGGGGTGCTTCTCCCGGGTGGAGAGGGAGCCTATGTTAGCTCAAGCCCTTGTGACAGAACAGCACAGCCTGGGGGGGCGGGGGGCGCTCAAACAGCAGAAATCTGTCTTCTCGGAGTTGCGGTAGTTGGAAGTCTAAGATCAAGGTGCCAGGGTTGGCTTCTCCTGAGGCCTCTCTCCGCTGCTTTCGCAGATGGCCACCTTCTCGCCGTGTCTTCCCGTGGCCTTTTCTCTGTGCACACGAACGGGATGGGGGGGGCGGAGTGAGGAGGAGGGACAGATCTGGCGTCTCTTTCTCTCTTTATAAGGAGGCCAGTCCTATCAGATTAGGGTCCCATGCTAATGGCCTTGCTGAACCTTAATGTCCTCTGTAAAAGTCCCATCTCTGAATACGGCCACATTGGGGGGTTATGGCTTCACCTTGTGAATTTGGGGAGGGGGACACAATCCAGTCCATACAGAGGGTCCCCATAGATGTGAGAAGCTGGAGCCATCTTCCCTTCGGCATCCCCGCTGCCAGAGGCAGGGGTCAGAAAGAGCAGAGGAATGGGGAGTTAGGGACAGAGTGCAAGAGGCACCAGGCTACAGGGACACGTGGAACTGACTGGGCCAGGGCAGCGAGAGGGAGCCCCAGGAGGAGGGCCTGCGATGACCCTGGCTTTGGAGCCAGAGGAGGCACGTCTGGTTGCTGAAACAGGACACATCTCCTCCCGCGGGGGGCGCAGGGAGGGTTCAGGCCAGGCGCATACCTGCCCGGGGCTGGCACGTTGCTCATGATACACTCCGGTCCCTTTCGGGGTTTAGATTTAGGGCTTGTCTATTTGTGGTGTTCTCAAAGTGCCCCCTCAGCATCTTCTGACCCGGAAGCACTTCTGAGTAGCCTTTCCCCTGCCATCTGTCTCGAATCAGCTTGGGGAAGTGGGTGCACTGCCTGGCCTTGGGTGTGGTCCCAAATGCCTCCCGGGGTATCGTCTCATCAGGGCTGAGGACCTACTCTCGGCCCTTTCCTGTGCTGGTCCCTTGCAGGGAGGGATATAGGTGAAGCTCTGGCCATGATGGAAACCTTCAGGATTGCACGGGCCATGCCATTAGCATAGGGCGAATTGGAGACCAGGGAAGAGAACAGTCCACTGAGGCGCAGCTTCTGAGTGCTCGGTCGGAATGAGGGTGGGAGTAAGATCCTAGAATGACCTGGACAGACTTTCCGGCAAGGCTGAACAAGGGCTTTGAAGGACGAGAAAGATGTGGCTTAGCTGACAGCTTCCAGGTCCCTGGAGGAGATTCCCAAAGTCGGTCCTAGGAGGCACCATTGCTCTTTAAAAAAAAAAAATTTTTTTTTTTTTGTAAAGTAAGTTCAAATTCCACAGGTTTCTAAAATGCAGGACTTATCAAAGCCTTGAAAGTGCAGATGGGAACTGTGAGGACTCAGGGGCAGACAGGACTCCGGGTCTTCCCCGTTGATGGCAACAGAACCCTTTTCTTATGCAGCGTTATTTAGAACAGTGGGGGAAGGGGGGGCAAGAGGCTGGGGCTTCTGTGGGGAAACCACAGCGCGGACAGGCAAGGACACAGCTCGGCACATTCGGGGGCTCTGTAGGCCCAGCTGGAAAGGCAGCAGACGGGAGGGGCGGGGGAGTCGGGACTGGGTTCCGGGGGTCAGGTGAGCTCTATGTAGTTTTGGTCCGGCAGGAGGCAGGGCTGGGGCAGGCCGGTGGCCGGGGTAGCCAGCAGCCTGGCAGGTGGGGGAGGAGACGTCTGCTGGACATAGTAGCGCCTCTGGACCTGATGCCACTGGGGCCTTCCGGCCTTTTGTGGGAAGATGCTGGTGTGTGCGTGTGTGCGTGCCTGGGTGTGACAGGAGCCGGCCTTCTGGGAAGGGGCTGACCAGAACCGGGCAGGGGTTTCCAGCCTGGGCAAGCAGATTCTCTTCAGGGAACCGACGTGTTTTGGGGGGGAGGGTCCCTGAGGCCCGTGGCCACGCAAATCGGGAAGCGAAGTGCTTTGGGGCAGGGTCCGCGGGATAGGCTTGAGTCTGGTGGTGCTGAGGAGCTTGGAGGCGGACCCCCGCCCTGGTCAGGCCCCGCTCCCTGGCTGGCGGGGGAGCGGGAGGCCTCCCCAGCTGCCGCCGAGCGGCTGGGACGGTGTTGCATGGTGTGATTAACCTACTAACCCAGGGCTCGGCCGGGATGCTGTGGCGTGTGACGAGGTGCCTGGCCTTCTGCCAACCGACTAACCCACTAACCAGGCCCGAGCATGACCTACTAACCCTCCCGCAGCCAGACCCTACTAACCTTGCAGCTCATGGGCCTTTCGAGGGGCTGGGACGTGGGTGCAGACGACGCTCCAGGAGGCCGAGCCCGTGGCCTGGGATCTCTGTGCAGACCCACTTTCCGGGACAGGGCATGAAAACAGGACTCGCCCACCCTGCTGAGCCATTTGGAGCAAGCCACCTAACCTCTCTGAACCCGTTTCCTCAGCAGCAGAACGGGACTACTGATTTCACCTCAGAGGTTGCAGCAAGGACGCCCATGAATGTAAAGTTCTTGAAACATGGCAGATACTTAAAAATATATTTAAGAGTGAGGGTGGGGGCGGGGAGCCCAGAAAACCCGATTGAGCACGTCCCCCGCCTTGGCCCTGGTCCCTCTGGGGTGTTCTGCACACAGACCCTCCCGCCTGGGGCCAGACTCTCGCTTTGAACCCTGTCTCTTCCCCACATTCTTCCTCCTTCTCAGCTTTCTTTCCGTAGGCAGCTCTTTTGTTCGATTACTAACCTGTCTAACCCCGGGGGGGAATGGGGTCAAGTGCACCCCGACCGCCCCTTAACTGACTAACGGACCTGCGTGTGTTCTCCCTTTTCTCCTAGTGACTCCTGTGTGTGTCGGCTGCGGTGCCCCGTCCGCTGGTGCTGTGCTCTGACTTACTAACCCGGCCCCTACTAACCTGGTTTTCTCTTCTTACTAACCCAGCCCTGCCGAGCTCTGGGCGCCCCTCCTTTGGCAAGCAGAGGCCCTGGGGCTGGTCCCGCAGGCAGGTGCCCCGCTTTGCCGCTCCGAGTGGCTGGGAGTTCAGAGTCCCCGGGCCAGGTCCAAGGCAGGGGACAGCCCTACTTAACCACGCGAGTGGCCCAGAGGAGGAGGCGGTCTTGGGGAGCTAGGAGGCTGGTCTCTGAGCAAGAGCGAGCATCTCTCCTCTGCCCAGATGTCTGGGGGCCACTGGGAGTGGGCGGGGCCAGGGCAATCTCTGGGGTGTGAGCGTGGAGGCCTGTGGGTGTAGAGCACGGAGTACTGGACTTTCCCCGCCAACAGGCAGAGAAGGGGGCTTGTATCCTTTTCGGAAGGATGCGAGGCTAGAATTCCTGACCCTGGAAAGCAGCACGCAGAGGCACGGTCCAGCACAGGAAGTCAATGGCGGTGCGTGTCGGAAGTCAGTGGAGGGGGCGTGGCCTACGCCGGAAGTCGGCCAGTGGAGCCGTCCCCTATGTAAGGAAGTCAACGAAAAGGGGCTTTCCCACCCTGGGAACCACTGAGCGGAGCACTTCGTACCGGAAGTCGGCCAGAGGGGCATTTCTCACACCGGAAGTCGCTGAAAGGGGTGGCCCATCTTATCACCAGGCATGAGATGGGATGGCCAAGAGATCAGTGTGAAGGGCCTTTCCTACAAGGGCAGTTGGCTAGAGGGGCCCTTCCCATCCCTGAAGCCAGGTTAGATGTGGGCCAGCTGGAGGTAGACGGGGCCAGTTTTTCACACCGGAAGTCCTCGAGAAGTATGCCCACACGGGGAAGTGGACAGGGAAAAAAGCACATCGGCCCTGGGTTCGGGGCTCGCAGGAGGAGGAAGTGGGAAGCAAGACCTGAACCCCAGAGGCCCGCACGGTCCTGTAGTCCCTTGGGCCAGCCAGAAATTCGTCCCCTGGCTCCCTGTCCTGTTCCCACCCATGCCCCTGCCCCGGCTTGCCTTCCCCAGAGCCCGCCAGCCGCTAAAGCCAGGGCCACACCTGGGGGTGATTTTATGCCTCACCTCCAGTAGGCACCTTGGCCTGTCTCTTTGAGCTAATCTCTGGCTCCTTTGCACTAACTCTGGCTCTCGCCCAGCTAACCCCTGCCTCGCCCTGGCTGCCCCTGGGGGCCGGGGGGTTGCCCACTAACAGCCAACCCTGCCCATCTGGGGGCACCAGGTTCCTGGCCTGGCTCTGACCGGCTCTTAATTAACCTCTCCTTCACCTTGACTAACTCCTACCCTCCTGGTCTGTTCCTTTCAGCGGAAACTAACGGCTTGTGGATTTCTTTCTGACTAACAACAGGTCTAACACTCCTTGTTACTGTTACTGTTAACAGCTTGGATGTCGGCAGGGCGGGGAGGGGGCTGACACAGGTTTGGAACTGGACTAACCCACGGGGAGGTGTAACTGGCAGTGCTGGACTTGGTGTCTGCTCTGCTCTGAGCAAGCTGTAGTCAGTAGAGATGGAAGGGCTCTGAAGGAGGTGCTGGGGCAGGGGTGTGGCTCAGGTGATGGCGCAGTGGTACCCGCTGCGGGGAGGCTCAGCAGCCAAGTCGGCCTTCCAGGGCTTTAGCCTCGGACCTCTCCTCAACCCCTAATAATCCGCATTGGGGTTTTGGTTCTTTTAAGTAACTTCATAGCTATCATAGTGTAGATTTGGCTCTAGTGGACTTTAAACACCTGTCCGGTCCATACAGAGGATATGCTATTACACATGGAATGATCGATCTCCAGGCCAGGACTTCACTGCAGGCGGTGACTTGGGGCTCCTTGATTTGGGGGCTTTAGAGTTCTAAAACTGCCAGGACATAAAGCTTTCGATCTGAATATTCAGAAGGGTTCAGATTCCGTCACCCATTTACACCTTAGTGTAAATTAGTTCTGCGTCTTCTGTCTCTTATGCAGTATAGCTGCGCTGAGGTGTGATTTTGGCCGGAAAGGAGTTTGGATTGCTTCAGAGCTGGTGGAGGGTCCCTTGGGAGCAGAGAAGGGGAGACCCAGGGGATCCTGGGTGGGTGTAAAAGGTAGCATCAGGTCGAGATGGGTATGGGAAGAGGGACAATTTTGCTGACCCAGTCTGGTAGTCAGGTTATGTGGGAGAGGGCAGCTCATGGCAAACTTGGAGGGTTGGATCAGCTCAGGGACAGGGTCAGAGGCTGGTCTTGAGACTTGCAGGCAGGTTGCTTGGGTTATAGAACACGGGCCTGTGGTCAAGAGTCTGCCTGACAGCCATGGGCTCAAAGCTTAGCTAGTGGAGCCAGCAGTGGGGCCTGCAGGGAGGCCTGAGCTGCAAAAGAACAAGGGAGGAGAATGCATCAGGAAGAGCTTGGGGAAGGTGCAGATGTCCCAGCGGGGACCTGGGACAGGGTGGATGGAGCTTGCAGTGGGGACGCCCCCTCCCTGCTTCCCTCTAGTGGCCGCCTCACGCTATTTACTCGAAGCAGGAAGCTCAAGGCCCCTGGCGTTCCCAAGGAATTTCTCTTTGTTCAACTATTATTCAAGATCTGTGGTTGCTGAGGACCTACCGTGTGCCCAGCAGGGCTCTGGGTCCTGGGACCCACCTACGGGCCGTTCCATCTGGTGCTTGTACCGCTCCCTGGGGAAGTTGGAGAAGTCACCGTGTAATGCAGTGAGACGGGCCCTGTGATGGGGGCGGGGCCGTGGAAGAAGCACCCAGGGGGAGAGCAAGGATATGCATCTGGTCCATGCCAGGCTCAGTGCCCGGCGTTGGAGAGGAGCGCTGATGAAAGCATCAGCTCCTCAGGACATTTCATGAGGCTGTATGCCCGGTGGGTGCCGGGTAGGGTGGAGTGTAGGCAGTCCGGGTAGGCTTTCTGAAGAGGGAGGCACCTAAGCCGAACCCTGGATGTGGTGGAGATGAGTTCCGGGTAGCAGGAATGGCCGACGCAAAGTCCTGGGGGCATCAGAGAGGATCGAAGAGGTTCTGGAAGGTTCACTGGGGATGTAGCAGGAGGCAGATGGGAAATGGACAAATACCAGGCCGTGTTGCCAAGGAGTTTGAGGTTTGTCCTAAGAGCAATGGGGAGCTATGGATGTGATCTCGGAAGGGGAGGCGTTGGATTTGATTTTCAGGCTGGCAGCTTGGCTATTTCAGCCCAGACGGAATTCTTAGGGGCTTATAAGGAGCTATGTCAAATTTAGATAAGTGATAGACCCTTAGATCCATCTGGAGATGCACAGGATCCCTAAACGTTGGTCGAGCTGGAGCTGGGGCTGCAGTGACTGGAAAGTCAGGCAGGGGCTGGGCTGAGGGGACGGTGATGCTTTGGAGGAGAGGCAGCTCCGAAAGCGTGTCATCCCTGGCCCCGGATGTATGCGGCTCCCGGAGAGGATCCGAGGGGGTGTGCGTGACCATGGGCTACCTGTCAACAGCAGGACGTCACTTGTCCCGTGTGGCTACAAGGGGGACACGCACGAGTGGAGTAAGCTTCTGAGAGGCCGGTCCTGGTTCCAGCGGAGGAAACGTGTTGTGGGGGGTTACACCTCTTCCGGGGGCAGAAGGGTAGGGACGGGGCCGCCTTGGAGGCGGAGACTCCCTGGATTCGGCTTGTGCGTGCGAGTGCGCATGCGTGCGAGTGCGCGTGCGTGTCCTTGACGTCATCTATCCCCAGTAGGCGGTCCGTTTACCTCCCGACCCAGCCCCTGTAACGTTCACTCTGGCGTGAAGTGCCCTGGACGTCAAGCTTGTGAGGAGCAGGACCTTACGAGCTGGGGAGTTGGTGGTGTACTGAGCTCAGGGGGCGCCTGGGGTGGGGGCCTGCTTCCATCCGAACAAAGGATCCCAAAGGCCCTTCCTGAGAATCTATCCAGGGGCCCGTTGTTTTACTGTAACCGTAGAAGTTGTCTCCCGTGGGGGGACGCTGAATGTGAGGGTCGACATCCCGCTGCAGATTAAAGACCGGATTTTTACGTGGACCCAGCAGTGGATTATGAACTTGGCTTTTTGTTTTTGCCTACGACCGCAGCTTCTGTGTACGCACCATTTTGATATTAAAAATCAACTTACACCTGTTGTGCCCGATTCACTAGTCCCCAGAGACCACCAAGGAGCCGACACCGATGCAAGTACAAAAGGGTCTTTATTACAAGCTCGAGCAGGGGCTCACCCGCCTACCGGTGTCGTGGCAGCAAGGTGAAGCCCCGAACAATAGTGAGCAGGGTTTTTATGGGGTCAGGGCCGGGGGTGTTACAGTGCACACGTACGTATGACATCATTACATAAACTCCGATTACAATTGTACAGCACCCAAGGTAATGGTTTTGACTATTCAGTATCGGTGAGGTGTCCGTTACTTTTGGTGGGGACCCAATCATGACCTTTGAGTATCTTTTGAAAACGACTAATTATGAGGTGAGCTCAAAGGACCTACGTAGGGTTTAGGCAAGTGGTGAGTGATTGGTTAAGTTGTCTGCAGTTCCCAGCCTTGACTCAGACCACAGAAATGTTTAGCTGATCTGAGAGCGGTCCGAGGGTGGCTTTAGCCTTGAACAGTCTGAGGTTTTTTCTGGAACTGGGGCTACATGTAGCCCAAGGTTGCTCCAAATGGAGGCCTTAATCTCAAAATGACATTACTTAGGCTCTTCACACCCAACGGATGGCTGTTGTTGCAGAGGCAGGAGGGATGCCCACCTGATGCAGGGGAGGAGGAAGAGGCAGCGGCACTTGCGAGGAGCTGAAGTGGGTATGCAGCCTTGTCTAAAGCCTGCAACTTTAGAAGTCAATACAGTAGCACATTTATCTTTATTTTTCATGGTGGGAAAACACAACAGAAAATTTGTCATCTTAACCATGTTGAGTGTACATTTCACACGGTTGTGCAACCAGCACCACTATTGATGTTTGAAAAGATAACCTTACTTTTTGCCCACGACAGTGTGCTTCAGAGAAAATCTGGGTCCTTAGTGCCCGAAAGCTTAGATTTCATTGGGAAGGCAAAGAGCTCCCTGGGGACAGAGCACAGGGAAGAGGGAGTTTAGTGTATGAGCAAAGGCCTGGCAAACACGGGGCGCACATTGCTTTTCTCCACGCCATCCAGTGACCAAGGCAGACATTGCTAGTCGATCACCCATCTCTCTTTGGGAACCTGGATGCAGCTTCAGGATCTGCTTCAAAACACTTTTCCAGGCAGCCAGGACCAGTCTAGGGGGGTATTTTAAAAACCTTGGAGTCAGTCTCAGAATTCAGATTCCTGATAGACCTCCTTCTGAATCTCAGCTTTGCCACTTGCCCTCTATGAGACCTGGGAGGTGACTTGCCACCTCTGAGCCTTTACCTGCGCTGTGAAATGGGGACAGCACTCTCATGAGATAGGAGTTCCCAGGGGAGCATTTCTGCAGAGCTGGGACAGAGCCCCCGCCCCCACACCTCATTCGAAGTTAGCCCCAGATGGTGGGATGGACACTAAGGAAACTGTCACAGAGGAGGTCCAGGGAGGGTGGGCAGTAGGAAGAGGCTTCCTGGAAGAGGTGACACATGAGGGAAGCCTTGAGAGGTGGGGAAAGTCAATCAGTTGAGAGAAATAGGCACGGGGGTGCAGAGTATTTCAGAGTGGCTCCTCCAGGGGTCATCGGATCAGTTCTATAGGAAGTGGGGGTACGGAATGTGGGCGGGGCAGGGTGCACATCCCAGAAGAGCTCACAGCCTGAGCCCGAGGTGGAGGCTGGCCTGCACAGCAATGCTCACGGTGTCATGAGCTGAATCAGGGACTCGTAGGGGTGGCAGAACCGGAGCCCAGGATGATGAGGGGTGGAGGAGGGGCAGAGTCCAATGGTCCTTAGAAACTCTGGACAGGGGGGTGGGGATGAGAGGCGCCTGAAATGCGGGGGGGGGCGCAGAAGCAGGGGGACAGTGGCCAGGACGGCACACCGGGGCTGAGCTTGCACACAGGTACAAACCTCCCGGCCCCCGAGTTATCTACACCTCCTGCACCTTGTGTGACCCAAAGCACCCTGTCCCTGTGCCTGCGGTCCTGGATGCTGGTCTGAATCCATGGCTGTCCTGTCTGGGCGACGTGCAGGAGTTGCCTTCTCTCTCTGGGTTCAGTGTCTCCTGTAAAAGAAAAAGGTCCTGAGGCGCCTGGGTGGCTCCGTCGGTTGAGCGTCCGACTTCGGCTTAGGTCATGATCTCGCGGTTGGTGGGTTCGAGCCCACCATCAGGCTCTGTGCTGACAGTCAGCTCAGAGTCTGGAGCCTGTTTCAGCTTCTGTGCCTCCCTCTCTCTCTGATTCTCCCCTGCTCATGCTCTCTCTCTCTCTCTCAAAAATAAATAAAATTTAAAAAGAAAGAAAGAAAGAAAGAAACAAGTCCGGGGGGCGCCTGGGTGGCTCTGTCGGTTGAGCGTCTGACTTTGGCTCAGGTCATGATCTCGTGGTTCGTGAGTTCCAGCCCCACGTCAGGCTCGCTGCTGTCAGCGCAGGGTCTGCTTCGGATCCTCTCTCCCTTTCTGCCCCTTCACCGCTCACTCTCTCTCTCAAAAATAAATAAACATAAAAAAAAAATGAGTCCACTGAGGAGGCCTGTAAGGCCCTTCCGCCCCCAAAGGAGGAGAAGATGCCTAACCAGAAGACAACTTTCTCCTACCTGTCCTGGAAGCTTCCAGACACCCACCGGTGTCTCCTCAGCTCCTTTTTCCTCTCTCCTTTTTCCTCTTTCTTCACCCAGAACCCATTCACTGGGTCCTTCCTAAGTGCTGGGAACTGTTCTAGACTCTGGGAAGCCAGGCTCTCTGTCCCTGTAACACACCTACCTTCTTCTCCCCAGGGTCTCTGCACTGTCTGTTCCCTTTGCCTGGAACATATTTCCTTCTGCTTTCATTTTATTTATTTTTATTAAAATTTTCATGTTCACTTACTTATTTTGAGAGAGAGAGAGAGAGAGAGCATGAGCAGGGGAGGGGCAGAGGGAGGGAGAGAGAGAATCCCAAGAAGCCTCCATTCTGTCAGTGCAGAGCCCTACATGGGGCTCGCTCCCGCGAACCTCAAGATCATGACCAGAGACGAAACCAAGAAGCGGACACACTCAACTGACTGTGTCACTAAGGCGCCTCCCCTCTGCTTTTCACACAGTTGACTTCTCTGTGGCCCTTGGGTCTCAGCTGAGTGTCACCTCCCTGGAGAAGTCTCCCCCTGACTATTCCATCTGTAGTTACTCTATCACTTCGGTTCTCAAACATTTTGGTCTTGGCACCCTTTTATACTCTTATCATGTAGTAAATGGCTGCTGGTGAGTTGGGGTGGGCACTGAGCATTTGAAAATTCAACCAGCAACTTGTTTCATTCATTTATTTAAAAAAATGCCCTAGGGACTGCTTGGGTGGCTCAGTCAGTTGAGCATCTGACTTGATTTTGGCTCAGGTCATGATCTCACGGTTCATGGGCTTGAGCCTAGAATCAGGTTCTGTGCTGACAGCTCAGAGCCTGCTTAGGATTCTCCCTCTCTCTCCTTCTGCCCCTCCCCTGACCCCTCCCCTCAAAAAAAAATGTTCTTGACTCTCGACTCTGCCAAGCACGATGCTTGGTGCCCCGGGTATAGCCACGAAGCAGGCAGGCATCATCTCCACCCTTGTGGAGCTGACAGTACATGAGGAAGTGGTTTGAAGTCACAAACTGTGCCCAGCTCTCTGGGGACAGGGAGCACCTTGCAGTGAGAAGGAGTGACAGGAGAGCGGAATCAGCATAAAGAGCATCTACCATATTAGAAATGAAACTAAGGTGCTTTAAAGAGATTTGTTTAGGGGGGCCTGGCTGGCTCAGTTTGTAGAGCACATGACTCTTGACCTCGGGGTTGTGAGTTTGAGCCCCACGTTGGGTATAGAGATTACTTAAGAATAAAATCTTAAAAGAAAAGACTTGCTTGTTTATTCATCCACTGAAAACGTAACAATAGCTCATTGCATGCTAATGTAGGTAACACAGTCTTTATAAAAATAACTTTATTCTCCAAACAAAGGTAGTGAGAATCATTCCCCCACCCCCCTTGGTAAATCTCTCTAATGTCTCTAATTAGTGTCTTCTGCACTTAGCCTTCTGCAAAATCACGGTCATGTAGCCGCTGGAGAACTCCTTCATACACTCGTAAGGGAAGGAGATGAAAAAGACAATATCTCTCTGGGTCCCCAGATCTCTGGACCACGCCTTGAGAACCACTGCTCTAGGCAAGACCTGTTTATTTCTTGTTTTTCTCCTTTAAAACATGTGCCCATCTGAAATGACCTTGCTGACTTGTCTGATTCCTTGTTTATTGTCTTGTTTTTCTGCATGTTTCTGGAAGGCAGGGTCCCAGATGGAGCCCATTGTAGGTGCTCAGAGTGGCCAAGCCAGAGCCGCAGTTCCTAGATATGACCAGCAGATGGCGGTGTTGCACCAAGACGACCTCTAATTCTATGCTCTTGGAAACCCCTTTCCTTCTTCTCTGGGGCATTTGGGGATGGTCTGCCGGGGTCATTTTGCAGAATTTAAGGTATTAGGTAGGGCCTGGCATGTGTAGCGGAACCTCTTGAAACCCATTTTCTTCTCTGAAAAATGGGCAGACTGACTTTGGCTTCCATTTCACCATGCTTCTTTTGACAAGGGCCACTTTATTTTGATCATGCTGTTCACCTGGTGTCCCCTAATGCTCTCCTCCCGAGGTCTAGAGTATTCCATCAGGTGCCGCCTGCAGGAAGAGCACTGCTCCTCATTCTACCTCCAAAACCCTTGCCTCGGCCCACCCAGGTGGGCGCAGATGGCCGTAGCTGCCTTCTGAGTGCTTACTGTGTGCTAGGTTCTCAGCTAAACGGCCCATCTGTGTTGATTCATGAAATGCTCACAATTTGAGAGGCTGGTTTCACCATCCCCATTTCTGTAGGACACTGAAGCTCGGCGACGTGAAGACATGAGCCTGAAGACGCGACTGGAGGAGGGGAAGCCTGGCTGTGAGTGTAACAGATGTGGTCTCCATCCTCCTGATAAGATGGGCCGAATAGCTTCTCTCTCTCGTCACTCCTTCGTCCTGTGCGGCATTCCTGTCCTTGGACAGCTGAGCACAGCTCGTGTCTTTTTTCAAGTTTATTTATTTATTTTGAGAGAGAGAGAGAGAGAGAGTGGGAGAGGAGCAGAGAGAGAGAGAGAGAGAATCGCAAGTGGGCTCTGTGCTGACAGCAGAGACCCCGACACAGGGCTCAAACTCACAAACTGTGAGATCATCATCTGAGCCAGAGTTGGACCCTTAACCAACCAAGCCCCCCAGGCGCCCCAAAGCTTGTAATGATTTCATACCCAGTTGGTCATGTGCTGCTTCCTGTGCTCTGTGAGCTCTGCAAGGGTGGGGGCATGCCTGCCTGCTCCGGGGGCTATACCCTGCGCGCACAGCATTGTGCTTGGCACTGAGTCGAGGGGGGGGGTCAAGGCTCAACCGGAAGGCAGTTGACCCCCCTGAATAGATGGCATCCAGGCTGAGTCAGGAGCCACCAGATCCACCCTTCTCTGACCATGTGACTTAGGGCTTCTCCTCTGAGCCTCAGTTTCTTCATCTGTACAGTGGGGCTAACACTGTCTACCTCCCAGAGAGGTAGTGAGGATTCAGTGAGAGGGTGGATGCAGAACGTGAGCACATGGTGGGTCACTCCTCCCCCCCTGTGGTGTCTCCTGTCCTGCGCAGGTGAGGCTTTTGCTGACAGAAGCCAGGAGAAAGGCACAGCAGCCCTGAGGATCAGATCGGGGAGCAGCTGACCGAGGTCACCAAGCACGCTGGCAGGAGCCCAGCTGAGGCTCCAGGCTCCTTGTCTTCCCACCTCCTGAGCCCCGCCGTGGAGGCCAGCCCCTCAGGGGGCATTTTTCACTGGGTGCATGGCAGACAAACAGATTCTCCTGTTCAAAGTGCTCACAAGGTCAAAGCCACGTGCTTCCCGCTGAAACGCAGCTGGCTTCCCAGTCCCAGCGCCAGGGCCTCTCCTGCAGGAAGGAGGCCTCCTCCCAGAGAAAAGTCTTGGAATGTGAGGAATGTGCTAGAGCCTCTGGCCTGGCCCAGGACGGAGAGGCCTTGGAAACGCAGGGCAATGGGGGCATTTTCCCAGCCATCTCAGGGCCACCGGGGAGCTCATACCAGACGTCACCCTTCGGTGTTGGGGTCAGGCCTCAGCCTCCTCGAAGCTTTCCCAGGTTCTCAGGCTGGGAGTGAGAGCCCTCGGGGTCTGGGCCCCGCCCGAGGCCTCGAGAGAAAGCAGGCTGAGCTCTGGAAGCGGGAAAGATTCGGTTTTGAATGTTGACTCGGACACTGTGTCATCTTGGCCGAGTCCCTTCACCTGTGGGAGACTCTGTTCCCCCGGCTCCCCGCCTCCCCGTGTGAAAGCCTGGGGTACGTGTGATGTGACTTGTGCATGTGATGCTCCTGGTGTAGAGTGAGTACCGTGACCGCTGCAGGCTGCATGTGACAGACAGGGCCGCCCCTCCCCCCCCTCCACGCTCTTCCGATAAGGTGCTCACAGCTGGGAGCCGGCCGCAGGCCAGCCCCCGGTTGGGCCGCCCCGTGAGCCAGCTTGAAGGTGGATTTTATTTTAATATTTATTTATTTTTAGAGAGACAGAGCGTGAGCGGGGGAGGGTGCAGAGACAGAGGGAGAGACTCCACCGCATCAGCACAGAGCCCCACGCGGGGCTCGAACCCGCACACCGTGAGCTCCTGACCTGAGCTGTCATCAGGAGTCGGACGCGCTGAGCCCGCAGGCGCCCCCTGAAGGTGGGTCTTTTGGCTCCGCAGCGGATCCCAGCACAGACCACCCGTCCTGCCCGAGAGCAAACGAAAGGGTTCTGGACTCAAGCTACTAAGGGGTGAGGCTCCTTAGGCGGCCGCGGGCAGCTGACGACAGCTCCTCCGAGAAGCGTCTCTGCCTCTCTCCCCGCTGAACCCCGGATGTGGCCGCCGCCCCCGCTCCCGTCCGCTGCGAGCCGGGTCCAGGCCCGGCCGCATCTCCCGGCCCCGCCCCAGCGAGAAGCCCCCCCCACCCCCCCGCCTGGTGTCTGGTTGCCCAGGGGACGAATCTGGGAGGCAGCCTTCCGCCTTCCGCCCCTGCTACCACCTTTCCCCGACTCCTGTCGTTGGAGCCCCTAAATATCTGCCGGCGCCCCCCCCACCCCCCCAGTTCCTCACGCGGGACAAGACTCTGCGACACGAATGATGCGCAGAGCAGGGAAAGCCCAGGCGTGCGGCTGCGTGTATCTTGCTCCCCGGGCCTCAGCTGGGGACCTTCACTGGTCTCTTGTTGGCCTGTCCCCTCTGTTCCTCAGAGTCCCTCTGGCCACCACCTCCAGTCTGAACCCAGTCCCTCCCGCGCCCCCCTCCCCCCACCCAAGGCCGCGAGGGGGGCGGCCGGGAAATGTGGAGGGGAGCGTGCGCGGCTGTGAATTGCGTGGAAGGAGTAAAGGAAGGCGGTGGGACGCTGGGGCCTGGGGGTGGGCGACATCTGTGCGTCTGGGACAGAGTCAGCCCCGTGACATCAAGGGGAAGGGGTGTCAGGCAGGGGGGGCCAACAGGGGCAGAGGCCCTGGAGGTGTCAGTGAACTGCTGTGTTGAGACGGGGGAACGCAGGCAGGGGGCAGAGAGGCCGGGGAGAATGTAGGCTGGGGGACATCAGGCGGGGGGCAGGAGGCTGGGGGACATCAGGCTGGGGGACATCAGGCTGGCGGGGGGAGGCTGGGGGACATCAGGCTGGCGGGGAGGCTGGGGGACATCAGGCTGGGGGGCAGGAGGCTGGGGGACATCAGGCTGGGGGGGCAGGAGGCTGGGGACATCAGGCTGGGGGGCAGGAGGCTGGGGGACATCAGGCTGGCGGGGGGGGCAGGAGGCTGGGGGACATCAGGCGGGGGGGGCAGGGAGGCTGGGGGACATCAGGCTGGGGGGAGGCTGGGGGACATCAGGCGGGGCGGGGCAGGAGGCTGGGGGACATCAGGCTGGCGGGGGGAGGCTGGGGGACATCAGGCTGTGGGGGAGGCTGGGGGACATCAGGCGGGGCGGGGGGCAGGAGGCTGGGGACATCAGGCTGGCGGGAGGCTGGGGGACATCAGGCTGGGGGGGGCAGGAGGCTGGGGACATCAGGCTGGGGGAGCAGGAGGCTGGGGGGACATCAGGCTGGGGGGGGCAGTGGAGGCTGGGGGACGTCAGGGCTGGCGGGGGGGCAGGAGGCTGGGGGACATCAGGCTGGCGGGGGAGGCAGGAGGCTGGGGGACACCAGGCGGGGTGGCAGGAGGCTGGGGGACATCAGGCTGGCGGGGGGCAGGAGGCTGTGTGGACATCAGGCTGGGGGGCAGGAGGTCAGGGACATCATTGGCGGGGTGGCAGGAGGCTGGGGGACATCAGGCTGGCGGGGGGCAGGAGGCTGGGGGACATCAGGCTGGCGGGGGGCAGGAGGCTGGGGGACATCAGGCTGGGGGGCAGGAGGCTGGGGGACATCAGGCTGGCGGGGGGCAGGAGGCTGGGGACATCAGGCTGGCGGGGGGCAGGAGGCTGGGGGACATCAGGCGGGGGGGGCAGGAGGCTGGGGGACATCAGGCGGGGTGGCAGGAGGCTGGGGGACATCAGGCTGGGGGCAGGAGGCTGTGGTCAGGCTGGGGGGCAGGAGGCCGGGGACATCAGGCTGGCGGGGGGCAGGAGGCTGGGGGGACATCAGGGTGTGGGGGGCAGGAGGCTGGGGGGACATCA
The DNA here is from genome assembly GCA_017311185.1 of Proteles cristata cristata. NCBI lineage: Eukaryota > Metazoa > Chordata > Mammalia > Carnivora > Hyaenidae > Proteles > Proteles cristata. The sequence continues at coordinate 582,312 of JAESUZ010001906.1, read as the reverse complement.
GGCTGGCGGGGTGGCAGGAGGCTGGGGACATCAGGCTGGCGGGGGGCAGGAGGCTGGGGGACATCAGGCTGGCGGGGTGGCAGGAGGCTGGGGACATCAGGCTGGGGGGGGTGGAGGCTGGGGGGACATCAGGCTGGGGGGCAGGAGGCTGGGGACATCAGGCTGGGGGGCAGGAGGCTGGGGGACATCAGGCTGGCGGGGGGGGCAGGAGGCTGGGGGACATCAGGCGGGGGGGGCAGGAGGCTGGGGGACATTCATGGGGGGCAGGAGGCTGGGGACATCAGGCTGGCGGTGGCAGGAGGCTGGGGGACAACAGGCTGGGGGGGGCAGGAGGCTGGGGGACATCAGGCTGGGGGCAGGAGTTTCTGGGGGACATCAGGATGGGGGGGGTGGCAGGAGGCTGGGGGACATCAGGCTGGCGGTGGCAGGGAGGCTGGGGACACTGTAGGCTGGCGGGAGGGGCAGGAGGCTGGGGGACATCAGGCTGGCGGGTGGCAGGAGGTCAGGACACTCAGGCTGGCGGGGGGCAGGAGGCTGGGGGACATCAGGCTGGCGGGGTGGCAGGAGGCTGGGGGAGTCAGGCTGGGGGGGCAGGAGGCTGGGGAGCATCAGGGCTGGGGGGCAGGAGGCTGGGGGACATCAGGCTGGCGGGGGCAGGAGGCTGGGGACATCAGGCGGGGGGCAGGAGGCTGGGGGACATCTTATGGGGGGGGGGCAGGGAGGCTGGGGGACATCAGGCTGGCGGGGTGGCAGGAGGCTGGGGACAACAGGCTGGGGGCAGGAGGCCGGGGGACATCAGGGCTGGGGGGGGCAGGAGGCTGGGGGACATCAGGATGGGGGTGGCAGGAGGCTGGGGGACATCAGGCTGGCGGTGGCAGGAGCAATGTCAGGCTGGCGGGAGGGGCAGGAGGCTGGGGACATCAGGCTGGCGGGTGGCAGGAGGCTGGGGGACATCAGGCTGGGGGGCAGGAGGCTGGGGGACATCAGGCTGGGGGGGGCAGGAGGCTGGGGGACATCAGGCTGCGGGGGCAGGGAGGCTGGGGGAGCACCGTGGCTGGGGGGCAGGGAGGCTGGGGGACATCAGGGCTGGCGGTGGCAGGAGGCTGGGGGACATCAGGCTGGGGGGGGCAGGAGGCTGGGGACATCAGGCGGGGGGCAGTGGAGGCTGGGACATCAGGCTGGCGGGGGGCAGGAGGCTGGGGACATCAGGCTGGGGGGGGCAGGAGGCTGGGGGACATCAGGCTGGGGGGGGCAGGAGGCTGGGGGACACGGGGCTGGGGAGGAGGCTGTTGGGGACATCAGGCTGGGGGGGGCAGGGAGGCTGGGGGACATCAGGCTGGGGGCAGGAGGCTGGGGGACATCAGGCTGGCGGGGGCAGGAGGCTGGGGACATCAGGCTGGGGGGCAGGAGGCTGGGGGACATCAGGCTGGCGGGGGGCAGGGAGGCTGGGGACATCAGGCTGGCGGTGGAGGCTGGGGGACATCAGGCTGGGGGGGGGGCAGGAGGCTGGGGGACATCAGGCTGGGGGGGCAGGAGGCTGGGGACATCAGGCTGGCGGGGCAGGAGGCTGGGGGACATCAGGCGGGGGGGGCAGAGGCTGGGGGACATCAGGCTGGCGGGGTGGCAGGAGGCTGGGGACATCAGGCTGGGGGCAGGAGGCTGGGGGATATCAGGCTGGGGGGGGCAGGAGGCTGGGGGGACATCGGCTGGCGGGGGGCAGGAGGCTGGGGGACATCAGGCTGGCGGGGGCAGGAGGCTGGGGACATCAGGCTGGGGGGCATGGAGGCCAGGTGGTCGGTGGCTGGCGGGTGGCAGGAGGCTGGGGGACATCAGGCAGGCGGGGGCAGGAGGCTGGAGGACATCAGGCTGGCGGGGTGGCAGGAGGCTGGTGGGACATCAGGCTGGGGGCGGGCAGGAGGCTGGGGGACATCAGGCTGGGGGCAGGGAGGCTGGGGACATCAGGCTGGCGTGGGGGCAGGGAGGCTGGGGGACATCGTAGGCTGGTGGGGTGGCAGGAGGCTGGGGGGAGATTGTGGCTGTGGGGGGGGCAGGAGGCTGGGGACATCAGGCTGGGGGGCAGGAGGCTGGGGGACATCAGGCTGGCGGGTGGCAGGAGGCTGGGGGACATCAGGCTGGCGGGGTGGCAGGAGGCTGGGGGACATCAGGCTGGCGGGGTGGCAGGAGGCTGTGGCGCCCAGGCGGGGGGCAGGAGGCTGGGGGACATCAGGCTGGCGGGTGGCAGGAGGCTGGGGGGACATCAGGCTGGCGGGGGGGGCAGGGAGGCTGGGGGACATCAGGCTGGGGGGCAGGAGGCTGGGGGATCCGGCTGGCGGGGGTGGGGGCAGGAGGCTGGGGGCCATCAGGCTGGCGGGGGGCAGGAGGCTGGGGGATTAGGCTGGGGGGCAGGGAGGCTGGGGGGACATCTGGCTGGGGGGCAGGAGGCTGGGGGACATCAGGGCTGGCGGGGTGGCAGGAGGCTGGGGACATCAGGCTGGCGGGGCAGGAGGCGGTGGGGAGCTCTCAGGTTGTGTGGCAGGGAGGCTGGGGGACATCTCATGGGGGGGCAGAGGCTGTGGGGACATCAGGTCATGTGCGGTGAGGCTGGGGGACATCAGGCTGGGGGGCAGAGGCTGGGGGGACACTGGGTGGCTGGCGGGGTGGCAGGAGGCTGGGGACATCAGGCTGGCGGGGGGCAGGAGGCTGTGTGGACATCAGGCTGGGGGGGGCAGGAGGCTGGGGGACATCAGGCGGGGGGGGCAGGAGGCTGGGGGACATCAGGCGGGGGGGGCAGGGAGGCTGGGGGAATACCAGGCGGGGCAGGAGGCTGGGGACACCATGGGGGCAGGGAGGCTGGGGGACATCAGGGCTGGGGGGCAGGTGGCTGGGGACATCAGGCGGGGGGCAGGAGGCTGGGGGGACATCAGGCTGGGGGCAGGAGGCTGGGGGACATCAGGCTGGCGGGGGGGGGGCAGGAGGCTTGGGGGACATCAGGCTGGGGGGCAGGAGGCTGGGGGACGCCAGGCTGGCGGGGGGGGCAGGGAGGCTGGGGACATCAGGCTGGGGGCAGGGTGGGAGGCTGGGGACATCAGGCTGGGGGGAGGCTGGGGGACATCAGGCGGGGGGGGCAGGAGGCTGGGGACATCAGGCGGGGGGGGGGCAGGAGGCTGGGGGACATCAGGCTGGGGGAGGCTGGGGGACACTTCATGGGGGCAGGAGTTGGGGGACATCAGGTGGGCAGGAGGCTGTGGACATCAGGCGGGGCAGGAGGCTGGGGGACATCAGGCGGGGGGGCAGGGAGGCCGGGGGACACTCAGGCTGGGGGGCAGGAGGCTGGGGGGGACATCGCAGGCTGGGGGCAGGGAGGCTGGGGGACATCTGGCTGGGGGCAGGGAGGCTGGGGACATCAGGCTGGGGGGTGGTGAGGTTGGGGGACATCTATGGGGGGCAGGAGGCTGGGGGACATCAGGCTGGGGGGCAGGAGGCTGGGGGACATCAGGCTTGGGGGGGTGGAGGCTGGGGGACATCAGGCGGGGGGGCAGGAGCTGCAGTGGCACCCAGGCTGGGGGCAGGAGGCTGGGGGGACACATCAGGCGGGGGGCAGGAGGCTGGGGGACATCAGGCTGGGGGGCAGGAGGCTGGGGGACATCAGGCTGGCGTGGGGGGACATCAGGCTGGGGGGGGCAGGAGGCTGGGGGACATCAGGCTGGCGGGGGGGGCAGGAGGCTGGGGGACATCAGGCTGGCGGGGGCAGGAGGCTGGGGAAGGGGCCCAGGCGAGAATCTGCTCAAGTACAGCTGGGCAGAGACCCCCCTCTCCCTGCCCCGGCTCAGCTGCCCTGTGCCCATGACTTTCATGGCCTGGGGCTGTTCCTCTTGGAAAGGCACTCCCCACCTGCTCCAACCCCCCCACCTCGGTGGCCTCGAGGGTCTCTCTTAATAGACTCCCTTTCTTCTGGAAGCCCAGCTTAGCCCCGAGGGAGGTCTTCCTAGCACTGTCTTAAAAGCTGTGATTGAGCCATTTGTCACTGTCACCCCCTTTGATCCGAGCCACGTCCTTGCCCCGACCCACTCTGTCCTTGGAGGGGCCGCTTGCCCTGACACGGTGTCTGCAGCACCACGGGGCATGTACGCTAGACTTGTATTCTTGTCTGAGAGGACTGGCCATGGGGCCTCTGGCCGGTCCCGTCACCCCACCAAGCCTCAGTTTCCCATCCGTGGCCAGGTTGGTTGGACAGGACGGGTGGAGGTCAGTAGAGAGGGATGGTGCACTGTGAGAGGACATTTAGAAACAGGGGAAGCAATTCAAATTATTCATGCATTGGTTTTCCCAGCCAGGTGGTTAGTCTCTTGCAGGGCAAAGACAATGGCCGTTGTCTGGTGGTGGGGAGTGCTGTGCATACCATTGGCGCCCATTAAAAGGGACCCTTTATGGAGACACAGTGTTCTGTGGGCTCAGTGTGGAAATCCCCACTCAGTGCTAGCACCGCCTGCTCCGTGACGACTTGCCGATGACCTCGCTTCCCTTGGGTCCCACTGGACGCAGGACCAGCTCTCAGCCAAGCATGGAGGGCTCTGACTTTTCTTTCCTCGTGTGGATCTTTCTAGCCAGTCGGGCCAGCCAGAGGGTCTCCAAATGAGGTTCCGCAACTGCATCGGAATTCCCAAGGAGGGGGGCTCATTAAAAATTCAGACCCCTCTGGGGGCACCTGGGCGGCTCAGCCGGTTAAGCTTCCGGCTGGTGATTTCGGCTCAGGTCATGATCTCCTAGTTCATGGGTTTGAGCCCCACATCTGGCTCAGCGCTGACAGTGTGGAACTTGCTTGGGATTCTCTCTCTCCCTCTCTCTGCCCCTCCTCTGCTCGCTCGCTCTCTCAAAAATAAATAAACATTAATAAGAAAAAGAGAAAGAAAGAAAGAAAGAAAGAAAGAAAGAAAGAAAGAAAGAAAGAAAGAAAGAAAGAAAGAAAGAAAGAAAGAAAGAAAGAAAAGAAAGAAAGAAATGCAGACCCCTCTGAATCAGAATGCCAAAGGGTGGGCCCAAGAGTCTGCCTTTTTACCAGGCCACCTGCCAAGTGATCCTTTTGTTCCTGAATGTTCTAGAATCACTGCATGGCAGGCTGAGCCGCTGTGCGGGGGGGCCCGCGGCTGCCAGAGCGCCACGTCCCCAGGGTCCCTGCACAGAGCTCATGCCCAGTAACCGTGTTGAGTGAGGGAACGAGGTTTTAGCAAGGATGTGCACTTGTGTGTGTGTGTGTGGGGGGTGATTTTATTCCTAATACCCTCCCCCTCCCCCCTTCCCCCTTGTCCCCCCTCCCCCGAATCCCCTTACCAACATTCTCCAAAGATGGGCATGAAATTTCACTGCATTTTCCGCCAGGGGGAAACTTCTTCACTAAGAATCCCCCCCTCCAAGCTGTATAATCTTCTCATTAATACACAGTATTGTAAAAGTGATCTATAATTAGATGCTAACCGAGTTTGCCGTAAAATTGGGTGGGTGAGGTCAGCAAGGTAAAGCGGGAGCCAGCCGATTGTTATGATCAATCAATAACCTATTTATTCCCCAACATTTCTATTAACCTCTGCCAGCCAATCACAGTTTCAATTTGAAAGGCTGGGGTCCGCTTTGCTGACTGGACAAGTCTGATTGAAAGCGGGCCCCTGACACGACCCCAGGGGCGAAATCCAATTAAAATCATTTTCACTTGTAGATTCATATTTTTAGCATGTCCTCCATCCTGGGATTCATCATTCCTGGCAATAACTAATGTCTTGTGACACGAGCAGGCGGATTGGCACTGCCATAAATAATAATTGTGATTAATTAGCTGGTCACATCCTAGGATGGCTTTGGGGTGGCGGTCAGCGGGGCGTCTGGGAACCTCTCCGGCCGAACGCTGGTCGTGTGGACCTCTCTGGGTCATAACACTGGAAAGGCCTTTTCTAAGTAGGGCTGGGATTTATCTGCCTCTGGGTCTCCCTCTCTCTTGAAACTGGAACTCTTTGAGGCCAGGTAGTATGGATGCTGTGGCGGATCCCACTTCCTGTCTGCGGAGACTGGGTCTTAGTCTGTCCATCCACACTTTTATAGCAGGAATCGCCATGTTTCCATAACATGGCCCCACCTTTGGATGCTGTTGATTGGACCAAGGATGAGGGCCGATCCAAGCTGGGCCAATGAAAACCTCATGGCTCCACCCCTGGATGCTGTTGTTTGGACCACGGGTCAGGCCCAACCCAAGCAGGGCCAGTGAAAACTTCATGGCCCTACCCGTGGGTGCTGTTCATTGGGTCAAGGATGAGGGCCAACCCAAACCAATGAGAAACCTCACGGCCCCAACCCTGGATGCTGTGGATTGGACCAAAGACCAGACCCAACCCAAGCTGGCCAATGAAACATTTTTTGGGGGGGAATTTGGAATTACGTTTAAGGAAAGAGGTCCTACTAGCCCAGCCTGGGTATTGAGGGCGCCTGTTGACTGCCATTATCTGTCCTGTGTACTGGGACATCGTTTTTCCTAGCACACCCTGGTCCCTACTTCCAGCTCTTTGCTGAATCCTGGCTGCGTTCCACTTCGTTCTCTGACTCACCCGATTTATGTAATAATTATTCTTCCTCCCTACCTTCCTTGCCCCAGTTAACTTGAGTGAGTTAGTTACCTGTGACCACAAGTGTCCCCCAAAGTCCAGAGCCCCAGAAGTGTCCAGTGTCACCCTGCAGGCTGGTGGCACAGCGATTCTCTTTCTCCTGACTCCTCAATGCAAAACCCTTTGGGCAAAGAGGGGAGTGAGGAAGAACATCTACTAAGCGCTAGGTGCTTTGGGGCCTCCTCTACTTCATCTTTCCCATCTTGAGAGGTAGGTTTTATTGTTTTGTTTGCAGACCAGGAAACTGAGGTTCAGAACTTTTGGAGAATTGGTAATAATATGATTTGGCCAGTGCAGACCCCAGGAGGAAGTCAGCCAACAGATTGGAGGTCAGCTGCTTGAAATCCCGCAGAGTCTGAGATCAGGGTGCTAGGATGGTGGCGTTCTGGTGAGTTCTGGGTGCCGACTGCCTGCGTCTCTTCATATGTGCACATGGTGGGAAGAGCAAAAGTCTCTCTGGCCTCTTCTTCTTCTTTTTTTTAATGTTTTCTTTACTTGAGAGAGTGCAGTCAGGGGAGGTGCAGAGAGACGATCCGAAGTGGGCTCTGCACTGAAAGCAACAAACCCAACGTGGGACTCAAACTCACGAACTGTGAGATCATGACCTGAGCTGAAGTCGGACACTCAACCGACTGAGCCACCAGGTACCCCTGACCTCTTCTTATGAAGGCACCAACTCCATTCACAAGGGCTCCATCCTCGAGACCTCATTGTACCCCAAAGCCCCCATTTCCAAATACTGTCACAGTGGGGTCCGATTTCAATGTATGAATTTTGGGTAGGAGAGACATTTTGCCCATGACAGTCTCAGATTTCAGTGTCCAAGTCATTTTAGCTGAGCAACAAAAATCAACCTGGAGGCTTTGCACCATTGCAGTTTCCTGAGCACCACTTTGAGGATTCTGATTCCAGAGGTCGTTGGTCTGTGGTACATTTTGCCTTTGAGATGCTTCCCAGAGCGTTCAGACGATCAGCCAGACTTGGAGATTCACAAGTGCATTGTCACAGTAAAAGCACTGAAAAGTCCTGCAGACAAGACACTCATGGCAATTTTATTAAACCCAGTTTACCAAAGTAAACTGAACACAAACACAGATATCTGTGTGTGTGTGTGTGTGTGTGTGTGTGTGTGTGTGTGTTTGTGTTTGGCTTTTTGCTTTTTGTTTACAACACCCGTTTTTATTAGCTCCTATGTTCAGAGACAATCTACCAACATTTTTTCCCTTAATAATTCCACACTTGTATAAATTCAATGATTCTTTCATGTCTTTCCTACTATTTTACTGAATCCACTGGGCTGTTTCCTCCCTGGAAACAATGATTGTATCTTCCTTACTTGCAAGATCGCCCAAACAAAGCTAATTAATTGAATGTCTCTTAAAGTTATTTCTGAACAAGGAACATGACCCCCTAGCCACTGATGGCAATATTGATATTGGGGGAGGAGAGATTTAAAACCTAGAGATGTTGGGGCACCTGGGTGTTCAGTCAGTTAGGCATCTGAATCTTGATTTCAGCTCAGGTCTTGATTTCATGGTTTAATTTTTTTTTAACATTTATTTATTTTGGAGAGAGAGAGAGACAGAGCGCGAGGGTCGTGGAGGTGCAGAGAGAGAGGGAACAGAGGATCCAAAGCAGGCTCCGTGCTGACAGCAGAGAGCCAGATGCAGGACTCAAACTCACGGTCTGTGAGGTCATGACCTGAGCTGAAGTCAGATGCTTAAATGACTGAGCCACCTAGGCGCCCTTGGCCATGATCTCATGGTTCATGGGTTTGATCCCTACGTTGGGCTCTACACTGATAGTGCAGGGCTTGCCTGAGATTCTCTCTCTCTCATTAAATAAATAATATTTATTTAATATTCTAAATAAATAAATAAATAAATAAATAAATAAATAAAACATTTAAAAAAATTAAAGCTTAGAGATGTTGATTTTCCCATAGTTTTGCCAGATTTGAATCTCCTGATATTCACCCTGATCCTGGTCACGGTGGTGAATGTTGGGTGCCGTCCACCTCCTTCACTGAGTTGGTTTTCTGCTGCTCTGGGATTTGCTCTTAACAAGCTCAGTTCCCAGGTAGGAATCCTCCTGAGAGATCTGGTTAAGAGGTTTCTTATCTCTCCATTTCCTTTGCTTTCAGCCACTAGGGGATAGAAGAGAGCAGCGCTGAGGCTATTTAAACAGGCTTCTCCGTGGAGCGAGCCCTTGTATTGGAGATTGGGTTAAATTCAGCATGCATAAACCATTCACAATGGCTCTTTACACCCCAGGAGCACTAAGATCCCACTAATCTTCAGTCAAAACAATTAGAGCATGAAGGGTGGCATATTCATCCCAAAGGCACTAGGGAATCTGGAAGTTTGGGAAGAGACTGGACCACCCGTGTTCACTCAGAGCTTTGACTTTCTAGTGGTGCAATGACAGAGCAGGAGCCCCGGGACCCAGAAGATTCTGCTGGGTGTTGCGGAAAGGGGGCCTGGGTCAAGTTGGCTCAGTCCCTCCATCTCTCCCTCCACGCAGTGGGCACTGAGCATGTGCAAGGCATTTGAAATGGACCACCTCACTGCATCCTCGCAAGAGATTTGTTACCATTATCCACTACGACAGCAGAGGAAACTGAGACACAGAGAAGTTAAATGCAGTACCTTTTGGGGCCTTACAGGAAAGAGATGGCACATTCAAATTAGTCTAGTTAGAGAGGAGCTTAATCAAGGCACCATTTACAGAGGAGAGTCAACACATCCGCTCTCTATTGGTGGGTAACAAATGGCCATGACCCAGTGCAGCTCTCATCTGTTAACTCAACAGTTCCGGTAGTCCAACCATGGTGTAGTTGGATTTTCTGCTCAGGATTTCACAAGGTCAAAGTCAGTGTCTTTCTGAGACTGTGATCTCATCTGGGGCTCAGGCTTCTCTTTCATGTTCATTCAGGTTGTTGGCAGAACTCAGTTCCTTGTGACTGTGAGTTGAAAGTCCCTGTGTTCATGTTGGTTGCTCTCCATGAAGTGCCCTCAGCAGCTAGAGGTCACCCTCGAGTCCTTGACACGTATCCCCTCCATAGGCATCTCACAGCGTGAATGTTTGTTCCTTCAAGACCAGCAGGGAACATTCTCTCACGCTTCAAATCTCTCGCTTCTCTTTTTTTTTTTTTTTAAATTTTTTAATGTTTTTTATTTATTTCTAGGAGAGAGAGAGAGAGACAGCGTGAGCAGGGGAGGGTCAGAGAGAGAGGGAGACACAGACTCCGAAACAGGCTCCAGGCTCTGAGCTGGCAGTCAGCACAGAGCCCGACGCGGGACTTGAACCCACGAACCGCGAGATCATGAGCTAAGCGAAAGTCGGACGCTTAACCGACTAAGGCACCCAGGCGCCCTAAAATCTCTCGCTTCTCTTAAGGATTGCCTGATTCGGTCAGGCTCACCCAGGGTAGTCTTCCTTTCGATGAAGTCAAAGTCAGCTGGTGAGTGTGGCTTCTCATCCCAGTCACAAGCCTACACTCAAGGGGCGGGGGTTGTACGGGGTGTGCTCACCAGGAAATGGGGATCTTGGGAGCCATCTTGGTATTCTGCCACTCAAGGACAGGAAGTCGGAGAACCCAGCGCCCTGGGTGCTGCACCCTGGAGACTAGAATGGTAGGGACTTGACTACCATTGCTGGTCATGAATAGGTGAGGAAAGGTGGTGGTCCCTGCAGCTGGGGGCAGGGAGGGCTGTGTGGAGAGGGCACCGAGCACAAGCCAGGACCTTTGGTTGAGGGACACAGCTAGTTTCTGGCAAGTGTAGCAAGAAGGGAACCAGGGACCAGATACCCAGTACCCTGCTATACCTTTCCATTGGCTGATCTCGACAGGAGCCAGAGCACAAGAGAGCCAACTCTTCATGCAGTCGATAGGTGTCAACTTCCCCAGGCACACACTAGGATGGAGGAAGACAAGGAGGGGCCTGGGGGGGACACACAGAATGACATCGTGGGGTCACATTCCTAGTGATGGCAGAGAGTCAAGGTGCTGACTGGGCTGCAGTCTCATCTGAGACTCAGCCGGGGAAGGGTCTCCTTCCAAGTTCACATGCTGGCAGCATTCAGTGCCTTGTGGGCCGTAGGACCAGGGGCTTCAGTTTGCTCTGTTGCTGTTGATGCCTGTCGTTTGGAAGCTGCCCTCAGTGTGCCTTAGCTGCTTGTTGGCTGGGGGCCGCCTTCAATTTTCTGCCACACTGGCCTCCCCAACATGGCTCGTGGCGTCATCAAAGCCAACAAGGAGGGTCGCCTAGCAAGATGGGCATCACAGCGTCCTGCAACGTAACAGGCATCCTCACTGTATTCTATTGGTTAGCAGTGCGTCACTGTGTCTATTGCCCATAGACAAGGGAGGTCATTATATCAGGGGGCGAGTATCAGGAGGTGGGGTTAATTGGGGCCACCGTAGTGCCTGTCTGCCACCGCCTACATGAAGTGGATGGAGCCGGCCAGGGGGCGATCTGACTTGCTGGGCGGAGGAGCACAGCAAGAGCAAAGGCCCTGAGGTGGGAGGTTGCTTGGTGTGTTTCACAGAAGAGCAAGGAGCCAAGCGAGGGTCGGGGGTGAAAGCAGGGGAGGAAGAGGTGGTGGGGAGGGGGAAAGATCTGTGGGGTTTGTGGGTCAGGGCAGACTCTGGGAGTGATAAGGAGCCACGGGAGGGCTTTGGGCAGTGGTATGCCAAGGCCCAGTGTGCTTATTTATTTCCCTAGATTTGCAAAAGTTGTGGTGGAAATACACATTACATAAAATTTGTCCTTGTAACCAGTTTAAAGGGTACCATTCTGTGGCCTTTAGCCTATATTCACAATGGTGTGCGACCATCCCTGTCTAGTTTTAGGACATTTTCATCATCCCGAGAAGAAACTGCATACCCCTTGGCAGTCACTCCCCATTGTCCCCTTCCGCCCCCCCCCGCCCCAGCCTCGTCAACTCACTACTCGGCTTTCTGTCTTCATCGATTTGACTCTTCTGGGTATTTCATATAAATGAAGTCATGCAACGTGTGTCTGGCTTCTTTCATACAACATCATGTTTCAGGGTTTATTCTTATGGGTACACACATTAGTACTCCATCCTTTTCATGGCCGAGTAATATTCCACTGCATGGACATACCACCATTTCTTTATCCATTTAGCCGTTTGTGGACATTTGGTTTTGCCTCCATCTTTTGGCCATTGTGAGTAATGCTGCTATGAACATTGGTTTACAAATATCTGCTTGAAGGCCTGTTTTTTGTTCTTTTGGGTGTATATAGACACACGTAAGATGAGTTGCTCAGTCAGGTGGTAACTGTAGGTTGACCTTTCTGAGGAGTGCCGGAACGTTTTCCACAGTGACCGCACGGCTTCCCGTTCCCACCCGCGGTGCGCGAGGGCTCCAATTTCTCACGTCTTTGCCAACACTTGTCCCTGTCCGTGTTTCTGATCCTAGCCACCGCATGGGCGTCTCACTGGGGTTTTGATTTGCATTTCCCTGATGACTAATGACGCCGGGCACCTTTGTATGTGCTCATTGGCCATTTGCATAACTGTTTTGGAGAAATCTCTGCTTGGGCCCTTTCCCTGTTTTTAAAAAATTGGGTTATTTGAGTTTTTAGTTGCTCATGTCGATTGGTTTTCATTGAGCTGTTATCACCACTCCAGGGAGGGATCTGCCTGCATCCTCAGGCATCAGGGGCCTCCTCTGCTTAGTCGGAGAAGGGCCGGGAACGTCCCCTCCCTCGAGCAGGCTCCTCACCAGCTCTGTCTCCATCAGCTTCCCTCCAGAGAGCAGAGGCAATAACTCCTTCTCCCACCGGCCCCAGCCCTCCTTGAAAGGTGTTCTCAAGGCTCCCCAGGTATGTTTTACCGAACTGCCTCCCTGCACTCTTCAGCCAGCTTTGTAGGAAGCTCTCTAGCTGGGAGAAGGCGCTTTGGGGAGGAAGGTGGAGGCCCAGATCCTGTCTCACCTCACACCCCAGATTGGTTAGAGACTCAAAGGCCCAGAAGTTGGCCTGGAATTCTGCCTGCCTTGGGCCTCTGCCCTCATACCTCTTGGTGAGACGTGGGGAAAAATTAAGAAGACAATCCAGGTAAGAGAGGCTGGGAACCCTGTACTGGGGGTCAGAGAGCCCCTCCTCCTCATGGCTTTTGGTCTTTTGCCCTGCCATCATTAGGGTGTGTGGCTTTGCTGGAGTTGCCCGGAATCCCTGGGCCTCATCTCTGTAAAGGACCCACATCCCTCTTGGAGGGAGCTGGTTTGAAACTTTCAAATCCAGAATTCTGTGATGAGTTGAAAAAAATGTTCCACTTAGGATATCACCTTCTCCAGGAAGCACCCCACAACCTCAGCTCATGTTAGGGGAATGCCTAACTACCTGAGTGTACCTTGCCAAAGGTGTCTTTGTTTGGTTGTGGTTGCCTGTATGTCTCTCACTGTCATTGGAGTGGCGGCACCTTCAAGGTACAAACAGATCATCTCAATTCCTGTTCACAATTCTGAGACTTCCCATTGCTTTACAGTGAAGACCAAATCTTTACTCTGACCTCAGCTCCTTGGATGGGTATGCAATGTTTCCCTTCCACATTATCTCACATGGCATTGCCCCTTGCTCTCTGGGTTCCAGACACGGGACCTTTGGGTCTTTTGTGTTTCCTACCACAGGGCCTTTACACATGCTGTTTCTGGATATCTGGTTACCTTTTTCTTGCTTTTCTCACCTTAATCATTCCTACTCATCCTTCAAATTTCAGCACAAGCTTCTCTTCCTCAGGGAAGACTCCTTGGATTCCCCCAGATTAGGCCAAATCTCAGTCATCAGCTCAGCAGATCTCTCTTTTGGAGCACTGATTCCTTCTTTACTTTCATTATAAGCAACTCAGGACCTGGTGCACAGCAGGTGCAAAATAACTGGTTCCGTTTTTGCCAAATAAATGAAGGAGTTCCCTGGGGCGTGTTGAATCCCCTCTGGCTTCTGTGCGGTGTCAGCGACATGGGCTTCATTTGGGGTGGACCGACCTGTATTTGAATGCGGGTTTGGGGCGTCTTTTCCTTTGGAAGCCCATTTTTTGGTCTGTCGACTGTGGGGGTCCTCATTAGGAGCTGCCGTGAGGAATCTCACCACTCATAAGTTCAAAGCCCCTCGGTGGACCGAAGCCCTTTGCAGACGCACGTGAAGAAATACTGCTTCCCTTAGCGCCCTCACCCAGAGATCGGTGGTCCCGACCAGGTGGGAGGACTGATCCTGGGTCGGTGCCGGAGGCCAGGGCCACAGCCTCATGTCTCCTCCCTCCCCTGACCCTCCTCTGTCCGAGGCGCTTGATAAATAGGGACACTGGGCCGAATTCCCTGGTGCTCTGAGTGAGTGGAGAGCGTGGCCACAAATCTGAACTTCTCGGGTGTAATTTCTGAGTCCCAGCACATGTGCCTCGCAGGCAGGAGGAGGGTGGACAGATTTAGCTGCAGGGTGTGCGGTGAGGCGCGTGGGCCTGTCTTCTTGCTTTACCGGTGCGGTGTCTGAGGCACACTCATGCTGCGTGCACCCTTTTGGTTCCCCCTCCATGGCTCCAATGCACCCCCACCCCTCCCAATTGATTTAAAATTTTTTTTCTCGTCTCTTAATCATAACATAATTGTGCCTGTTGTAAAAGAGGCTCCAACAGTACAGAACTATATGCAAGAGAAAATGATGGTTGTTCCTGTCCTAACCTGAATCCCATGTTCCGGGGTAATCACTGGGGAGTGTGGTGTGAACACCGTGGGCACCGTCTCTATGATGCACTTAAAACACATACGCAATAGCAAAGATTCTTAATTACAAAGGGCTTACAAGGGGACACACGTTATGCTCTAAGTTGCTAAGAACCAAATGAGTTACTTCAGGCTGGGAGAAGAGTTGCATCCATTTTACAGGTGAGAAGACTGAGGCCCAATGATTATTAAGTGATTGTCCAACGCTGTCCATGCAGCTACTAAGGGAGAGTTGGAATTTGAGTTCCCCACCTGCGCCTGTGCATAATACAACCTATAGGCACTTGCACGCTTAGTATGCAGATTTGTTTCCCACCCACGTGGATTACAGCACAGTTTTCATTCTGAAACTTTCCTTCACTTGATAACACGTTGTGGGCCTCTCATCAGGTCAGTATAAGTAAACGCCCACATAGGTTTTAAAGTATTTTAACATCTGATGAGTATGGATGGGCTGAAAAATTTTTAACTTTATTTTTTTATCTTTTATTTTTTATTTCAGAGAGAGAGAGAGAGAGCGGAGAAGAGGGAGAGAGGGAAAAAGGGAGAGAAAAAGAGAGACAGAGTAAGTGAGGGACTCCTAAGCAGGCTTCACACTCAGCACTGAGCCCCACATGGGGCTCGATCCCACAACCCTGGGATCATGACATGAACCTAAATCAAGAATCAGACGCTCAACCTACTGAGCCACCCGGGTGCCCCGGATGGACTGAAATTTATACAAACCAACCCCAAAGGAGAAGTGCTTAAGTTCTTTCTAATTTTTGCTCAGAAAACCTTTCTACGGCGACCACCCTTTCGCAGATGCCTTTAAAATATTTTTAGGGGCGCCTGGGTGGCTCAGTCGGTTGAGCGTCCA
This sequence comes from Proteles cristata cristata, assembly GCA_017311185.1. NCBI lineage: Eukaryota > Metazoa > Chordata > Mammalia > Carnivora > Hyaenidae > Proteles > Proteles cristata. The sequence continues at coordinate 567,059 of JAESUZ010001906.1, read as the reverse complement.
ACTTCCGCTCAGGTCATGATCTCACAGTTCTTGGGTTTGAGCCTCACTTTAGGTTCTGTGCTGACAGCTCAGAGCCTGGAGCCTGCTTCGGATTCTGTGTCTCTCTCTTTCTTTGCCCCTTCTCTGCTCTCTCTCTCTCTCTCTGTCTCTCAAAAATAACATTAAAAAATTAAAATAAAATAAAATATTTTAAAAGTGTTTTATGCACATGTTAAACATTTGAATGGTTGCCCAGGTTGGATGATCCCCGTGTGTCTCCCAGTTCCCCGATGGGGGAAGCCAGTGTCTTCTGGAATCTTCCAGAGAGAGAGATAGTCTGGACTTTCACACACACATGCACACACACATAAAATACATACACACACATATACACAGATACATACATAGACACATACACTCCCATATACACACACGCAGGCACACCCTGCCCGCTGCTCTACGAACTTGCCTCTTTTTAGTGCGACACTATATATGGAAACTTGTGACACATCGATCCATATAGATGTCCTGCACTCATATTTATTTATTTAATTTTGAGGACATAGTACAGTCATTGCTAATATATACATAATAAAATAAACTAGATATACTTATGTGTGATGTATCTGACTATAGTTGCAGGAATATCCTGAAAAACCTTCCTCACTCCTAGGCCACCTCTCCCGCCGACAAGTAACTATGATTCTTAGTTGTTTATATCCTGCCAGAGTTTTATATATATATATATATACATATATATATATATACATATATATATATATGCATGTATATATATGCAGACATATCTATATTCTTATCCTACCTCCCGTTTTTACTAAAAAAAAAATAAACTCTACAACATTTCTACATCCTGCTTTCCCCCCACTTTTAACACTGTATCTTGGAGATGTTTCATTTTAGTACACAAATAACTTCCTCTTTCTTTTCTTTCCTTCTCTCTCTGTCTCTCTCTTTCAACGACTGCATATAATAGAGCATCCCACTGCCTGGGAATGTGTATACAGTTATTTCCACTGCATGGGGAATGCGTCTCATTCTCTTAGAAATGATTATTTCAATTCATTGCATAAGTCATGCAAGCCTAGATGGAAAGTTCAGGAAGCGCAGAGGGGTAGCCCGTGAGAAGTCAGTTTCTCCCACTTCTGAGTCCAGATCAGTCTTTTCCTCCACAGTCCTCAGTGGCTCATGATCCTTCTTGAAGTGCTGTCAACACCTGTATACACACACTCTTAGACTCTCTCTCTTTTTTAGTTTCAAGCAATGAGGCAGTGATTAGCCTGTGCCACCACCTCTGTGCTCAGGGATGGACAGATCTGGACACATCCTCACTGAGTTCAATGGAACGTGCGTTTCGAATGTCGATGAATATTGTCACGCCTCCTTCAAGAGAGGTTGCTGTGGATGACTGTATGCGGATCCCTCCACTCTCAGGGTCTGGGCTGGCTCAGAAGGGCTGGGAAGCCATAGGGAAGTCTGCCTCCGTGTCTTCACTCCGCCTTCCCCTTTACGTGCCTCTTCCAGGGCTGTTCTCTGCCTCGGCTTCATGACCAGCCTCTCCTGGGATTGAGCTTGTTCCTGCATCCCTATCAAATTGAAGCTCGATTCACAGGCTTTATGTATCACTGAGTCCACATTTCCCAAAGAATCTCCTCTGTCTAAAGCCCAGAGAGGGAATGTGACTTGTCCCAGGTCACACAGCAATGGTGGAGATCTGAACTTCTAGTCCCATGGTGGTGGTGCAAGTGACGAAATGCTCAGCCTTCTCTGCGCCAGAAATTCTAAACCCGGAGCATCAGGGTATCCTGACTTCTGGGACACTGAGACATATGGGTTCATTTCATTGAATTTAACATAATCACACAGTAGCCTTCGGAAGTGTCAAGATCGTGCCAATAAGAGAAGACGAGAGACAGTCACAGACTGGAGACTAAGGAGGCATGCTATTTTCGGTTGGGTCCATGTTAGTGAAAAAACTACGAAATCCGAATAAAATCTGCACTGTCAGCACACAGCCTGATGTGGGGCTTGAACTCACGAACCTTGAGATCACAGCCTGAGCCAGTCAGGAGTCAGATGCTTAACCACCTGAGCCCCCAGGCACCCCAGGGACCGCCTTCTATTCCTTCTCTCACTTCCCTTCTTTCTTACCGAATAAGCCACTTGGCATATAAATATTCATCTCTGGGTCTGTGTTCAGGCTAAGATAAGCGGCTAATCTAGTCTGGAGGAGTAGAGAAGGCTGCCTGGGGGTAATTTCACTTATTTATTTACGACTTTTATTTATTTTTACATCCTCCAAGAAAAAGCTATCCCTTACAGTCATCGAAACGCTCAGTCTTGAAGTATCCAATTAAGTCAGCGTGTTAAAGGTGTGTGGTTGTGTAACTTACATCCCTAGAGAGGAGGGCATGTCCACACCCCCCAGGAAATTCCCCTGTGCCTCTTCCCAAGCAACGTCCCGCTCCCCAGAAGCAACCACTGACCAGGTTTCTCTCGCTGTAGGTTGTTTTTTTTTCCTATTCTCAAACTCGTAAATGAAATCATACAGTAAGTACCCTTTTGCGTCTGGCTTCTCTCACTCAGCAGAATGTTTTTGAGATTTATCTGTGCCGTCGCATGTGTCAATAACTCATTTCCTTTTACTGCTGCGCCATACGACTCTCCCCTAGTTTATTTATCCATTCTCCTGTGGATGGACAGTCCGAGGCTTTTCTGGATTTTGCCTGTCATGAATAAAGCTGCCGTGGGCATTCTTACACAACGCTTTTTGAGGATCTGTGTTTTCATTTATTTTAGGGGAAGTCCTTGGAGCAGGATGAACTGGTCATACGGTAAGCGCATGCTTAACATTTTAAAAAAGAAATGGCTGGGGTGCCCGGGGTGGTGGCTCAGTCCGCTGAGGTTACGACTCTTGATTTTGGATCTGGTCATGATCCCGGGCCCGTGGGATCGAGCCCCACAACCAGCTCTGTGCTGAGTGTGGGGTCTGCTTGGGATTCTCTCTCTCTCTCTCTCTCTCTCTCTCTCCCCCCCTCTCTCTCTGCCCTTCCTCGCTCTCTCTTAAAAAAAAAAAGAAAAGAAATGGCTAAATACAGTTTCCGAAGTGGCCGTACCATTTTGAGCTCCCTCCTACTCCAGGTGAATGTTCCAATTCCTCCACATCCCTGCCAACGCTGGGCATCATTGGACTTTTTGAAATAACTCGTTCGGCTGGGAGTGCGAGGGCAAGCTGGGCTTTGAAGAAGGAGGGTGCGGGCTCCCGGAGCCCCAGGCATCCCGGAAGCCATGTCACAATCACCAACCACGGCTGGTTCTCTGACCAGTTTAGAGAACCGACCTGCCCCCTCTTGTGGAGAGCAGACCCAGACCCTCCGGCTTCTCCACACCCAGGGTGACTGTCAGGCACAAGCTAAGAAGAAAGCTGGCTCTGGGCTCTAAGTCTCCCAGGTGTGAGCAAGTAAAACATTTTTTTTTTTTTCTCTTTGGCTTTAAAAATCTTTTTCTTTCTTCTTCTGTTGGACCAGGGGAATCAGGCGATTTACAGAGCGCAGGTGGGGAGTTTAAAAGCGACTCGGTCTGTGCCAAGCTGTAATATGCTGATGGGGCTCAAATCCTGGCAGTTAAGCATCCAGTGACAGGATGAGGAGTCCGCACCAACGGAGATGGATCTTGCATCAGCCATACCTGCCTTTCTGTGTCTGCTTTTTTTTTTTTTTTAATCTTATTTATTTCTGAGAGAGAGAGCGTGAGCAGGGGAGGGTCAGAGAAAGAGGGAGACACAGAATCCGAAGCAGGCTCCAGGCTCTGAGCTGTCAGCACAGAGCCCGGCGCGGGGCTTGAACCCCCTAACCGTGAGATCATGACCTGAGCCAAAGTCGGACGCTTAACTGACTGAGCCCCCCAGGCGCCCCCTGTGTCTGCTTTTTGAAGGCTCACCCCCCCACCCCTGTTTGACATCATTCATCGGCTTCCATCACCAGAAGACTAAAACAACCCCTCAAGACTCTCCAGTGTGATTCTTCCTACCCACTCCCTCTGTATGTTCCAATTCCACTGACTTTGTTGGGCGTTTCAGATACACCAAACTCATTCCTGCCTCAGAACCTTTGCACATGCTGTCCCCTCTGCCTGGACCACTCTTCTTCCTTCTCTTTATGGCCGGACTTCTTAGCCTTGGGTCTCAAGTTGTTGAGCACTGCATTTTTGCCACCTCTTCAGAGATTATCTTCTCTAATCGCCAAATCAAAATCATGCCTTTCTAGAACTAGGCTCCTAGTCTTTTTGTTAGAAATAAAGAACCTACCAGAGTCACAGGCCTTCCCCTCCATTAATCTTGGGGGACAAAAGTGCCAACAACCCACCTCCAGTTTGACGGGGCAGGTCTGCTGGGGACACACAGATGCCTTCTGCCACATCACCCCGAGGGCCACCGGTTTCCAGGTAAATAGTCGATCAAAATGCCGCCACCCTCTTGGGTGTTATTTTCGCAGGACGTGGCAGGTATTTCTAGAGTCTTAAGGATTTTCCAAGACCCTTTTTGGTTCACAGTGTGCTTTCTTTTTTTTTTTTTTTAACTTTTTTTTTAATTTCTTTTTTATTTATTTCTAGGAGAGAGAGAGAGAGACAGCGTGAGCAGGGGAGGGTCAGAGAGAGAGGGAGTCACAGACCGAAACAGGCTCCAGGCTCTGAGCTGGCAGTCAGCACAGAGCCCGACGCGGGGCTCGAACCCACGAACCGCGAGATCATGACCTAAGCAAAAGTCGGACGCTTAACCGACTAAGCCACCCAGGCACCCCTCACAGTGTGCTTTCAAGACAAGTTGTTAGCAGTTACTCATACTTATGTGAGCCTCCATATTACACCGAAAAAGCAGACCGTGTGCTCCTAAGAATGTTCTCAATTTCACATCTTCTCACATCTGGTTCTCTGAACTGTGTTTTCTAATGCAGGGAGGTATCTGTGCCTTGGTCCCTGCAGAGGAGAGACTGCCCCTTAATCTCTTTCCAAGACTTCCTCTGTTGTTTAAAAAAATTTTTTTTTTAACTGAGCCACCCAGGCACCCCTGTGTTTTTAAGTTTATTTATTTATTTTGAAAGAGACAGAGACAGAGAGAGACAGAGTGTGCAAGTGGGGCAGGGGTAGAGAGAGAACCCCAAGCAGGCTCCACACTCACAGCGCAGAGCCCAATGTGGGGTCAAACCCACGAACTGTGAGATCCTGACTTGTGCTGAAGCCAAGAGCCAGACTTTTAACGTCTGAGCCACCCAGGCTCCCCAAGACTTCCTTCATTAATTGTGAAGAGTGGCCTTGGTGATGGCAGGCTCTGAATCTCATTATTTGACATTCTAACACAAAAGCTACCGTCTTAGGGCTCAATTTTACTAGCAAAAACGGAGAAGGGGATGAAAAAAAGGACTTTATCTAATAATAGTGAAATAAGGCTCATACGACATGAAATTTTAATAGACCTGGTCATACTCTGTAATTATTTTATTTATCTATGTGGTTGCTTATTAGCTTCTCTGTTTTTCTCCATTGAATGGTGAGCTCCAGGGGATCCTGGGTGGCTCAGCTGGTGACGTGTCCGACTTCGGCTCAGGTCATGGTCTCACAGTTTGTGGGTTCGAGCCCTGCGTCGGGCTCTGTGCTGACAGCTCAGAGCCTGGAGCCTGCTTCACATTCTGTGTCTCCCTCTCTCTCTGCCCCTCCCCTGCTTGTGCTCTGTCTCTCTGCCTCAAAAATAAATAAATAAATAAATAAAACAGGTGCTCAGGAAACATTTGATGGATGGACTCTAGGCCTCTTGGGTGAAGATCCGTGTAAAGCTTCCCACCATCAAGATGTTCATTGTATCCTTGGATGGGTGGGGAAGGTTCTCCGGTTCTCGGCAAATCCCAGTGTTTGCCCAAGAAGGTGACTTCACACACGTGTGGCACTTGCTGGGTACACATCTTCAGCTGCCCATGGCTGAGTCAGCACAGACCTGGGGAAGGATCCCCCTGCCCCGCCCCCCCCCCCAAGAGGATGACCTTGACCGTTTGGTGCCCCTGTTTCTGGGATAACAACCTCTCCATTCCCTACCTCCCAGACACCAAGGTGGGGGTGTTTTTGAAAAGGAGCAAATGACCTGACAAGGCCCCAGGCAGCCGTCACAGCCGGGGTCTTCTGTTCGTCCCATCCTTACTCATTTCAGGGTGGCCGGGCCTTGTGAGGATGCGGATGCCAGCCACGCCCCTGTCCCCTGCTTTGGACAAGTCCTGGCAGCAGCTGACTCCTGCAGTCCGGGTGCATCTAAGGGACAAGGGACAGCCCCGCGCAGCGATACCTCCTCGGCAGGGTGGTCAGACGTAGGAGAACACAGGGAGCCCCGTTAAATCAGAATTTCGAATTTTCCAGTGCGGATGTACTGCAAATATTGCACGGGATGTGTTCAGACTGAAAATGGTTCGTTCTTGTCCGAGATTCAAATTCCGCTCGGCAGCCCGTGTGCCACCGGGGAGGCAGTTTGGAGGGCAAACGTCAGAGTTGCCATCCCTGGCCATCTGTATTTTCTTTTTAAGTTTGTTTATTAATTTTGAGAGGAGGCAAGAGAAAGGGGGTGGAGGCGGGGCACAGAGAGGAGGAGAGAGAGAGCCTGATGCGGGGCTCGAACTCACAAACCTTGAGATCATGACCTGAGCCGAGATCAAGAGTCAGATGCTTACCCGACTGAGCCTCCCAGCCCCTCCCCCCTCTCCCCACCTGCTTTGGTTTTGAAGACCCCCGTCTGCCTGTTGTCTCAGCCAGGGGCACTGACCACTGTCGCCTCGAGTCACAACGCCTACCACCTACCACCTAGTACTGGGGGGGGAAGGAGCCCTTGCAGGTGCTCCCGAGGCCATGCAATCTCTCCTTCCCGTTCTGATGCACGGCCTCTGCTCGTCGGGGGGGTGCGGGGGGGCTCACCCCTCCACCCACCCCCTGTCCCCGCTGGGAAGCTAGAGATGGCAGTTCCTTGCCACAAAGTTGCCCCTGGGGGGCATCACCAGGAAGCCAGGGTGAGCCCCCAGAGCCATGGCCCAGGCCGCCCAGGGGAGCAGGGCGACCCATTCACGGTGGAGGTGGTTTCCTGCCCTTGAGGAGGGGCAGTGCCACCCACCGGACTTGTGGCTGCTGGAAGCCGGCGGGATTGTCAAAAGGTCAGGGGTGAAATGAAGGATGGGAGCCTTTGTCTCAGTCCTTCTCTGAGCGGGGGTGGGGTGGGATGGGGGTTAAGGGGCGGGGAGAGGGGGGGAGGAAGGTGTCGGCCAAAGTTCTAATTTTTTAGGCTGAGGAGTACAATTGGGGGAAATAGGAGAAACTGTCCCCTTCCGCGTAAAACCCCCCGACTTTGTCTCTGCGCCCCTCTTCCTGCTTCTTGTGTGTGCTGTACTACAAATACAACTACAGAACTACGGACGGTTCCCTGTGCCAGACTGTGTTCCGCCAAAGCGGAGCCCGGGCCCAGGGCTCGGGTGCTGAGCTTGAGACACGAGGAGGTGCAGGAATCGGGAGGGGCGAGGGGGTGCGGGGTGGGGGGAGGAGGCAGAGCCCACGCGCGGGGTACCAAGGAGCTGGATGTTGCCCTCGGGCAGCCGGACCCCAACCTGCAGGACACCCTCTGAGGAGCTGTGTGCGCGAGAATTGTCCCTCCGAGGGATGGGGGGGGTGACATTCATCTCCCAAGTCCGGTGAACCCCTCCCCCTTCCCGGCGGCACCTGCTGGAGCGACGAGCTCTTTCTGCGGCTGCAATTCCCTGGCCTGTTCCTGAGACCGGATGCGGCCCGTACAGCTGGAGCTGTCTTCCCCAGTGACACAGGAGTCCCGAGGTGGGGGCTCGGGGGTGGCGTGGGTCTAAACGCTAAGGGGCCACAGAGTTGGTCGAGAATCGTGGTCCAGAGAGGGGGCTCTGCGTTCAAATTCCAGTGTCATTCCCCGGCGCCGGGGTGGTGCTTTGGCCTCCCCGAACCTCAGTTTGTTCATCTGTACAATGGGAGCAGCCCCAGTGCCTTGGTCCCAGAGCGAACGTTGACTGCAAGAGACGCAGGAAGTTCTTAGCACAGACACAGGCACAGATGAAGCTCCCAGTGAGCATTCACTGCAGCCGGGACACGTGGGCTTTGGGCTCCGTCCTGCGGGTGGGTGGAGGGCAGACATAGATGCCGCTCAGAGCCGGTGACCCCGGGAGAGGAGAAGACAAAGGAGGGATTTTGCCCTCTCGGGCTCCTCCCCTGGCTCCTTGTTCCCTGCCCTCTTCTCCAAGCATCAGGGACTCGCTGGGAGTACGGCCACTGTCCCTCTGGCCCCTCCCCAGCCCAGCGCTCCCCCACCCCCAGGCCCCAGCCCTCGATCCTCCTTGGTCACACCATAAACACAAATCCCGTTATCTCCCTTCTCTTGCAGCGCTTACCCCTTGATTTAAGCTGACTTCCCTTCCCCTTTCATCAGCCCTGGGCCCCTCCTGTCGTATATCTTCGCCTTTATCTACTTCCCCAGGTCGGCAGCCTCCCTGCGATCGATACCTGGGGGACACGGCACTCGCCGCCGGTTCCCGAGCCCACTCTTCTTCTCGGGAGCCGGGCCAGTATTTCTTGTTAAGCTTCTGTCTGGCCGTGTTCGGTTTCTCATTAGGTTGCTGCCTGGGCGTGGCCGTATTTCTTGTCCCTCATGGCACCCCCAGTAATTCGTAAATGAGACGGAGAGGCGCATCTTAAGAGCTCTCCGGGATCCGCTGTGGTTTGAAGGGGCGCGTGGGGGTGGGGGTGCTGGGGCTGGCTCCCTAGGGGTTGGGGGGGGATGGTCCTGGTGGGTCCCTCTGCCCACGATGGGTTTGCTCCTGCACCTGCTGCTGCCGCTGTCGCCGGGCGTCATTCTGCCTCTGGGACTTTGCCACAGGCTCCTAAGGGGCTGTCCCGCGCCAGCCTCATTCCCTGCTCTGCCGATAACTCAGGTGAGTCACTTCGATCCCTCGCTCAGTTTCCTCCCCCTGAAATGAGACGGCTTCTCTTTCTCTCTTTTTGTCCCTTTCTTCATATTTATGTAATAGGCACAAAACAAGTGCAGTGTTCACGACGTGCCCAGTGTCCATACGAACACGTGTCCATCTTCCTAGCTGCCCTACGACAAAGATACAAGTATTGTCTCTGCTTTGCAGATGAAGACGGTGGCACAGAGAGGCTAAGCAACTTGCCCAAGGCCACACAGCTAGTAAGTGGCAGAGCTGAGATTCAAACCCAGGCACTGGCTCTCATGCCCATGCTCCTTTTTTTTAATTTAAATTTTTAAACATTTATTAATTTTTGAGAGAGAGAGGGAGAGCATGAGCAGGGAAGGGGGCAGAGAGAGAGGGAGACACGGAATCTGAAGCAGGCTCCAGGCTCTGAGCTGTCAGCACAGATCCCGACGCGGGGCTCAAACCCATGAACCGTGAGATCATGACCTGAGCTGAAGTCGGACACTTAGCCGAGTGAGCCCAGGTGTCCGTCCTCTTCTAAGAGGCAGTTTGTCTTGATGATGGGCTGTGGCCTCCATGCAGTTCCAAGTTTCGAGTGCCGCTTATTCTCAGTATTCCTGACAGTTACGCTCTATAAAGTAGACACAAACGGTGAATTAGAGAATATTGAGCCATTGCTCCTAGGGGAGACACAAGGTTAGGTTCCTGAGAGCCTTTGGTCGCAATGTTTTTGTCACCCGATCAATACACAACCCAGTTTTATGTGTGCTTCTGTTTAAAGACACCTGAGCTAATATATACTGCTGATGCATTAACGCTGAACTCGTGACCAACAGCACTGTAACTCACGCCCGAGTGAAGCTTATTGTAACACGAGTGTTTTTCTCCATGAGGGACATCGTGGCCTTTGTGCACCTTAGGAACGCCACACAACGTTTCAGCGCCCGCTTGTGGGCCATCGTAAACAGCAAAATCAATCAAGCAAATAACAGCAAAAAACAGAGGCAGCAAAATCTCCAATGAAAAGCATAAAAAGGCAAAAAACTGGGACACTCTACGGACCACAAAAATGGTGCTAGTTTGCGGCGCGAGTGCTGAAATGACAAGGCAGACCACGGTCTTGTTTGGGGCCGCTGGGAACATTTGCAACAGGTGAGTTGGGTTTCTGCTGCTCTGCCCATGTCCGCCAACAGGCGGGGATATTCCTTGTGGGGCTGGAAGCTAATTTTAGTGAGAAGGCGATTTCGCAAATACAAAGTCTGTGAATACTGAAGACTGATCGCGTCCTGTATTACTCCCCATGCTCAAGCACCTTCTAAGGCTCCCTACTGCCCACTATATCACATATAAAGCCCGCCAGCCTAGCTTTCAAGGGTTTTAATAATCTGGTCCCACTCTATTAATGCTATTAAAATGTATTTTGTTTAACTCCCGGGGCGATTTCCTTTCTCCGTGGGCCTGGGTCTTCCTCACTATCCACCACATAACCAACGTGGTCCTGCCTCCACACCTTTGTTCTGGTTGTTTCCTCTCTGAGTGCCCCTGCCTTTTCACCCATGGGCCCAATCCTACCTATAGTTTAAAGGTCAGAGCAAGTGCCTTTTCTCTTGGTTCAGCTTTCTCCAATTCATTTCTCTCTCTTGGGCTGTTATAGATTTATGCCCTGGTGGAAGTTAATTTAATTATCATTGTTTTTAATGTTTATTTATTCTGAGAAAGAGAGAGAGCACAAGAAGGGGAGGGGCGGGGAAGGGGGGAGAGAATCCCAAGCAGGCTCCGTGCTGTCAGCGCAGAGCCCCGTGTGGTGGATGTGGTGCTCGATCCCGCCAACTGTGAGATCATGACCTGAGCCGACCGAAATCAAGAGCCGGACGCTCAACTGACTAAACCACCCAGGCATCCCAGTGAAGGTTAATTTTTAAAGAAGTCTTTCTGTGATTCTTCTGCAAACAGCCTGCATATGGGGAATTTCCCACAAACCACTGCCTGATGACACTCCCACCATAAGGGGCGCCCACATTACGCTTTGGCATTTGGTTTGGATAGTGAGGATGTTTTGGTTAAAAGTGTATCAGGAGAGGGGCGCCTGGGTGGCTTAGTTGGTTAAGCGTCCGACTTTCGCTTAGGTCATGATCTCGCGGTTCGTGGGTTCGAGCCCCGTGTCGGGCTCTGTGCTGACTGCCAGCTCAGAGCCTGGAGCCTGTTTCGGAGTCTGTGACTCCTCTCTCTGACCCTCCCCTGCTCATGCTGTCTTTCTCTCTCTCCTAGAAATAAATTAAAAAAAAAAAAAAAAAGCGTATCAGGAGAGGCAGCGTTGTATTTGTCTGCGAGACCCGGCCGGGGTAGGGTTTCATTCCTCAGAAACACCAGCTGGGCTCCTCTTGCAACACAGCTGTGAGCCAAGAATAATTAGACCATCAGAGGGATCTTAGTGGGAACGGATATGTCTAGGGAGATTCGCCTCTGTTCCTAACAGCCTTGGAACGAGCTGGCCAGGACAGGTGGGGTCTGGGATCTCATGGGCACCACCTGGTTCTACAGCCCCCTTCTCCGGGACCCCAGCTTAGCCTGATGACGTGTCCTCCAGAACAAAAGTCACTGGAAATGGAGCTGAGCAGCAGCTGGTCCAAAATCATCATCTGAGGGAAGGGTCATTCATGTCCTGTCTCTTCTTCCTGCAGGGGAAGGCTCACCACCCCGGTGCCCTGCTTGGGGACACAGGTGCGGGGCCAGGGGAGCTGGGCAGGGAGGGCTGTTGCTTCTGCACACATTACATATGCCTTCTTCTTCCTTTCAAAGTGCTGTTAACAATATTCAGTGAGGTCGAAGCCAGCCAATGGGCCAGGGTGGGTTTGGAAAAACTAGTCTTGAGTTTCACCAGTGAATGGGCAGGATTCAGAATACCAGAGGTAGAAGGAACCTAAGGGTGTGTGTGGGGGTGGGGGAGCACAGCTCTTTCATTTTGTACTTTTTGTACTTTGTCCAGGTCCCGCCTGAGCAAGGTCACATGGCACGGAGAGACTCAGATGCCCCGTTCCCCTCCGAGACTGGGACCACCTCTCACAGGCTCCCATTTTCTGTCCCTGCATCTTTAGCCTTAACTTAGGTTCCCCAAGCTTGGGTGTTAGCAGGTGTGATGGAGCATGCACAGGTTGGAATCAGGGCAGAGGTCCAGTGTGGCTGTGTGACACATCAGCTATGTGACCTTGAGCAAATCACTTACCCTCTCAGAACCTTGCTTCCCCCATTTGTCAATACGAGGTTAGTGACGTGCTCCTCATTGCCCTGTTGTGAGGAATGAGTGATACTGTTATGCTCAGATCGCGATCTCCCCAAAATCCCAAGACCACCAAGGAGTCCGAATCACGTATGCAAAGGCAAAGGGCTTTATTATGGGCTTAAGCTCGGGCTCCCAGACCTCACCAGTGCAATGAATCCGTGCTGAGAGCCCCGAACAAAGGAGGAGTAGGGTTTTTATTAACTCTAGGGCGGGAAAGGGGTGATGGACAGGGACTACAACGTGATAGGACAAGGTGACAGCAGAGGTTGTTACGGCGCAGAGGGATTGGTGAGTTTAGAGCAAGGTGGGCCAGAATAGTGGCCAGAACGTCCGGTACCTCCCAACCTCCAGTGATTGGTTTGGACACAGGGAAGGGTGGCGGCTCAAGCTTGCTGAGTCAGGCCTCAGAGACTTGGGTCTTCTAATCTCTGGGGCCTTCTGAAGCCTGTCATGGCACTGGATTAGTTCTTCAATACAATCTATGTAATATTAAGCTAATATTTATAGAGTCCTCTCTTCATGGGAAGCACAAAGTAGATGCTCAAGAAATGTTAATTTTCCTCCTTTTTTTTTTTAATGTTTTTTATTTCTAGGAGAGAGAGAGAGAAAGACAGCGTGAGCAGGGGAGGGCCAGAGAGAGAGGGTGTCACAGACTGAAACAGGCTCCAGGCTCTGAGCTGGCAGTCAGCACAGAGCCCGACGCGGGCCTCGAACCCACGAACCGCGAGATCATGACCCAAGCGAAAGTCGGACGCTTAACCAACTAAGCCACCCAGGCGCCCCTATTTTCCTCCTTTCCCTTAATGCGCCGCTGCATGTAGGTAATTCATATCCATTCTCTGTGTTCCTTTGAGGAGTGCGTATCATGCTTGGTACAAAAGTGATTCTTTTTTTTTAAGTTTATTTATTTATTTTGAAAGACAGAGAGAGCAAGCAGGGGAGGGGCAGAGAGAAAGGGAGGGAGAGAGAATCCCAAGCAGGGTCTGCACTGTGAGCAGGGAGCCCAATGTGGAACTTGAGCCCACGATGGTGGCCTGAGCCCAAGTCAGATACTGTACCAACTGAGCCACGCAGGCGCCACAAAAGTGATTCCGATGGTGGGATTGGAGGCACCAGGAAAGGGTGTTGAGCCCTCGAGAGAGATGTTGTAAGGTGGGGTGGCTCAGAGACTCCCTCATCCACCCCCAAACCTCAGCTAGGACAGGACCGGGAACCTGGATCCTGCAGCGCTTTCCTTCCTGCCAAGAAGGCTCTGAAATGGGGCCTGGGCCCCTCCCCACTCCTCTCCCTGTTCTATTTCGGCCACAGAGGATTTTCATCACGGTCACAAGGCGATGAAAAACGACGTGCTCAGACCCTCCTCTGAAGGCAGCCCCTGTCTCGTCTCTGAAGCAGGGGGAGGCGGGGGAGGCGCGGGGGGCTCAGTGCCTTGCTTCTCGGGTTCTGGTCAGGCCACATCACTCTGAGTGAGACCCCGTGGTCTCTCGGAGCCTTGTTTCTAAAGTAGGGATGACAGCTGCCCCCATCTCCCAAGGTTGTTAGAGGGTCAAACGACAGCCCAGGGAGCGAAGGGAAGCACAGTAATAATTCACTCCCCATGGGCTCTTAGTAGGGTCCAAGAAGTCAAGATTCCGATGGCAGAACCATCTTCCAGAAGGTTGACCGTCTTACACATTGGACGCATCCTTTTTCCTCCCTGGGTCTCCGTGTTCCCATCTGAAAAACGGGTGTGGGGCAGCCAGAACGGGACGGCTTGTGCATACCTTGTATGCTGGGGTCCTCAGGGTACCCCTATATCAGCGTCGGGGGCCAGCGAGCTCACACCTTCACCACTTGCAGGACTGTGGACTCCATCAGGCAAGAGCCATGCTTCCCTCCCTTCCCAGCGGGTCCTCAGCCCCCAGCACACGTCGTCGGGCAGAGAGAACGGATGCGGGACAAATGCCTCTTGAGCGGATGCAGAGCTCCTTCTCGACCCGTTGTATCTACTTGGCTCTTCTGCACGTGCTTTTGGTTGAACAAAGGATCACGTGGCTCATCAGTCAGGAACCGGCAGGAAACACAGCACAGTTACAAAGTGGGATAATTCAAGGCAGGTTTCCTAAGAGAATTGTTTACAAAGGGCACAGGGAAACCATGGCGGCGGGGGTGGGGTGGGAGGGGCAGCACCTGGGTCTGGTAACAGAGGGTCCTGTCATCACTCCTATACTGGAAGGCGTGAGGGGGGCAGGGGCTCAGACCTTCCGTGAAAGGGTGCGGCCGGTCCGCAGAGACCCTGGCGGGCAGGAGCACGGGGAAGAAGCACCCTGACCTGCAGCTCGTCTTCCCTCTCACTCCCTTCCAGACCCCCCGTTGACAGAATCCAACCAGAACGCGGAGGGCAAGGGGGTCCATTGCGGTCCACACGGGGCAGCCTCTGGGGCAGAGAGTGGGGGTGCAGGGGAGAAGGGTGGGGAGGGGATCTGGGAGGGTGCAAAAGGGAGAGCCCATAGCGCAGGCCCAACAGCCCTTACCCTGCAAGATACAACGCAGGCGTGGCTGGCAGACCTCCACGCCCCTGAGGGTCCTTCCAGATCTCTTGAGCACAGATTCCTCCGTTTTATTTATTTTTCTTTTAATTAAAAAAAAAGTTTATTTGTTTATTTTTGAGAAAGAGAGAGAGAATGGGTGCAAAGCAGGGGAGGGTCAGAGAAAGAGAGAGTCACAGACTCTGAAGCAGACTCCAGGCTCTGAGCTGGCAGTCAGCACAGAGCCCGACGCGGAGCTCGAACCCACGAACCGCGAGATCATGGCCTGAGCCGAAGTCGGACGCTTAACCGTCTGAGCCACCCAGGCGCTCTCCGGATTTTCCCATGTTAAATCGTGACAAAAATACATCGAGGGTCCTCCGAGCTGGGTGGGGTTGGTCTGGTATTAAAGGCACCATTTTGATGCGTTTCGGTCAAATCATGACTAGATTTGGTTTTGTATTTTTGGGTCATGGGTTTCCTCTCTCTTTCCCCTTCTCCCTCCCTCCCCTCATCCTCTCTCCCCACCCCTACCCCGCTCTGTATTTTCTAAATATGCAGCGATATGTCCCCCGCCCCTCTGGGATGCTGACAGCGGGAGCAGACAGCTGCCGCAGTGCCTGGTTGCCTCCCAAGAAGGTGCCACAGGGGGTATGAAACTTGGCCCTTCATTCTCAGCGCTGGTCTTCACGGGTGGCTGTTGACTTTTCCCGAAATTCTTGCAGAGCAAGCGGTTCTCAGACGAGGGAGTCTTGGTCCCCCTCCCACCTCCCAGGGCACCTACGGCGGTGTCCGGGGGTATTTTTGGCTGCCGTGACTAGGGCTTTGCTATTGGCGCCTGGGAAGTAGAGGCCGGGGATGCTCTCAACACCCTACAGTGCACATCACAGCCCCAACCACAAGGATTGATCCGGTCCAAAATGGCAGTAGGGCTGAGGTGAGAAGCCCCATCACAGGAGGAGGGGCCTATTCATGGGGCATTGGTCTCGGAGCCTCGCACATGTGTGATAACCCAGACTCTTGGGTACCTCCGACAATGGGGAGCTCACTACCTGTTTGAAGTCAGGCAGGCCTGGGCTTGATAAAGGTTCTTCTGCTCACAGCTGTGTGACTCCGGGCTTTCCCCACAGGTGGGAGTGGCTTCACCACCCCAAGCCTCAGTTTCCCCAGTACCGTGGGATCAGCAGCAACCCTGCCTTGCAGGTTGTGTGAGGTTTGGGTGAGACTATGCTTCTTTTTCTTTTTTTAACGTTTATTTATTTTTTGAGAGAGACAGAGTGCGAGGGGGAAGGGGCAGAGAGAGAAGGAGACACAGAACCTGAAGCTGGATCCAGGCTCTGAGCTGTCAGCACAGAGCCCGACACGGGGCTCGAACCCACAGGCCCTGAGATCATGACCTGAGCCAAAGTCAGAAGCTCAACCAACTGAGCCACCCAGGCGCCCCTGAGTGAGACTATGGTTCTAAGTCAGCCAGCTCAGAGCAGGGAGAGTGGTGAGGGCTAAATCAATACAGATGTGAGTGCGCCCCCCAGCCGCGTCCCACCCCCTTCCTGGTTTCCTCACCTGGGTTGTGGGTGGGTCAAGAGCACATGAACTGCAGTGTCTCTTCTGCTTGGAAAATTTCAGAAATCTAGACAACTAAAGCGCTGAGTGAGTGACGAAGAAACTGGGGGCCTTTTTTTTGGGGGGGAGGACCTTTCCTTTTGGGGTTGTTTCGACTTGTGGGGGCGGTCTCTGCGCATGCTAGGAGGGGATCTCATAGCTGGCTCGCTGGGGAAGGAGGCTCCGAATCCCTAATGAAGGAAGTGGCGGGTGTCAGTGAAGTTGGGGAGTGGATGGCTCCCCATCCCTTCACTCCATTAAAGCGCTCGAGGCCCCAGAGCGCACCCCGGAGGCGGACTCCAGTAGCACTTGGCTGGAGAGTCTAGAAGGTGAGTACCTGGGAGGAGGGTGGGAGTGAGTGGATGAGCCGGATGCGCCCGGGGTGGGGGTGGGGGCCCTCGCACAGCTGGAGGCCTGCTTCGCACCGACCCTTTGCTCTTCCACATGTGGGACTTTGGAAGAACAGGGGAGGTTCGGGGAGCGAGTGCGCCTGAGCTCAGGCCTGGGTCGTGGACCCTGAGAGATGACTCCCCCACCCCCCACCCCATTCTAAGCACCGCTAAGAGCCACAGAGCTCTCTTCCTATGTAGGCTCCATTCTAACTCTCTCACCTGGTCCTCACAACAGCCCCATTGAGCAGATGTGGGGGTCGAGGCTCAGAGAAATGCTGCTCCTCGCCCAAGGCCACATGGTTGTGGAGGGACACAGACAGAACACAGGCGGCCAGGCCCACGCCCGCTGCTCCTGAAGAGCCTCATCCGGTGCCGTCCACCTCCCCAGCTCCTCTAATTCATGGGAGAAACCAACGGCTGAGAACAGTTCATCTCGCTCAGAGTCTGCTGGTGATAATTTGCAGCCTTGCCAAGGCAGGGAGAATGATTATCCAGAGCAAATCCAAAGTAAGGAAATGTAGTGCGGGGGGCAGTGCAGAGCCAGGAAGCCGACGCCCCTGCCAGCCCACACGCAGTTCCCTTGAACCCGGGCCAGCTGGCGAGGGGCAAGGTGGGAGAAGGTGCTAACTGGGAAGGGCATGTAGGGTGCTGCTCCGGGGAGACAAGGAAAATGAGAAATGAGAGAGAAGCCAGAAGGCAAAGGGAGAGAGAGAAGAGGGGAGGAGGTGGAGGGGTTGGGTGGGTGGAGAAAGGGACAGAGGAGAGAGAAGGGCAGACTGGGTGCTCAGGTTGTGCACTGATATGTGAAAGACGCCATGCTACCCGCTTCCATATTCACAGCTTCTGGTGCTCAGGATGGCCCATTCATTCCCATCCTACAGATCAGGAAAGAGAGGCTTGGACTCAGATAAATCGGAGAACCAGCCAAAGCCCCGGTTCAAACCCCAAACTGACATCCCAGAGGAGAGAGAAATTCTGTTTCCCCTCGAGAGGTTTTGTTCTAGAGTGTGTTTGAAAGCACACAGAGTGTGGGGTCCGAGCGAGCCACCTGCTTCCTATGGCCTCCCTTCTCACTCCAGCCCCAAGGGGCAAGACCTGGGCCGTGGCTCCCTGCCCCCTCGCGTGCTGTGTGACCTTCAGTCTGTCACATCACCGGTCTGAGCCCTGCGTTCCTCACCTCATGGAAATAATACTCCCCTTCGCAGGGCAGTTGTGAGCATCAAGTGAGCGAATGCTCTGGCAAGTGGCTAAATATTTATGATCATTTCTGGTTCTAGCAGCTGCGTTTCCGCACCCCCCTCTCTCTCCCGACCCCCAGCTCGGAGAGCTTCAGGAGCAGGTGAGCTCAGCCTCATAGTAACACCCGCTATATCTGCAGCTCCTTCTGATCCCCACCGGCCTGGGGCCCTCACAGCAGCCAAGGGTCGCTTTCCATCGCTGGAGCCTCTTGGTGTCCGCAGCTGGGCCGCTGCGCTTGCGCCCTATGGCCGGGGCCGCACTCTGCGCCCTCCTGGGGCATAAGCCCGCGTGGCTCGCCGAGGTTGCCTCTTCCACTTGCTGTGATTTTTTTATACGTTATGGCTCCCAGTGCAGTTCATTCTAGAGACCCCAGTGTCCCATGTCTCTGATGTGACATGTTTTCTGAAAGGGTGACCATGCGGAAGAGCTTATGTGGTCTCTTTACTCGTGCGCCATTAAGGGATTTATTCATTCATTCCTTTGGTTAGTTACGTGTCTGTCCGCCCGGTGATCAACCCACTTGTTCTGGCGACGTTCAAGGCCTGTACTTATCACGTTGTGTGTACAGTTGCTGACAGCAGGAAGACAATTGGCACCCCCCCCCTTTTTTTTTACAACGATAAAACATGTGTAACATAAACTTTACCATTTCAACCATTTTTAAGGACATAATTTGGTGGCTTCAGTTATATTCACAATGTTGGGCAGTGGCCACAACTATCTATTTCCAAAATGTTTCATCAGCCCAAACAGAAACTCTGTATCCATGATGCCTTAATTTCCCATCCCTCCTTCCCTCTTGGTGCCTGGGAAGAAAGAGCACAGGCTCTTAAGAATTTGCCTGCTCAAGATATTATGAAGTGCAGTTGTATGATATCTGTCCTTTTGGGGAGACTGGGGGGCTCAGTCAGTTGAGTGTCTTGACTCTTGATTTCGGCTCACATCATGATCCCAAGGTTGTGGGATTGAGCCCCAAGTTGGGCTCTGTCCTGAGCACGCAGCCTGCTTAAGATTCCCCCCCTCTCTCCTCCCCCCTTTACCCCTCTCCCTGGCTCTCATGTTCTCTTCCTAAAAATATAAATAAAAACCCAACCCCTCTCCCCAAGCCAATATCTGTCCTTTGGTGTCTTGCTTTTTTCACTGAACACACTGTTTTCAAGTTTCATCCACACTGCAGTATGTGTTAGAACTTTCTCCCTTTCTGCAGCTGAATGATCTTCCATCGTATGGATATACCACATTTTCTTTATGCATTTATCTACTGAGGGACCCTTGAGTTGTTTCCACCTTTTGGCTCCGGTGTGTAAGGCTGTCATGAACGTTTGTGTCCGACTATCTGTCTGAGTCCTGCTTTCACTTCCTTTGGGAATATAACTAGGAGCTAAATTGCTGGGGCATCTGGTAAATCTATGTGTAATGTTTTGAGGACCCGATTGCTGCTATTTTTGAGCAATTATCACGAGCCAGGAATGGAGCTGTATACTTTATCCATATTATGTCATCCAATCCTAGGACAGCCCCTCAAGACACGTATCATCATCCCTGAGATGAAGACACGGAGTCTGAGAGAGTGTATTAGTCAGCTATCACTGAGTAACAAACCACCCCAAACATTCAGTAGCTCTGAGCCGCCATTATTCGTCATGGTTCATATGTTTGGAAGTTGGCTTATGGCTGGTTTCTTGAGACCGGATTCGGTCATAGTTCAGCAACATGCATCTCCCAGTCACCTCCTGGGACCAGCAGACCGGCATGGGGGTGTTCTTTTCAAGGTAGAAGCACAAGAGAATGGGCTGAAACATGCCAGGCATCTTTTGGAACTCGTGTATTGATGCCTCCTCTTCTTCCAATCCGCTGAAGCAACGCATATGCCTGACCCCAAAGTCAAGGGGAAGGGAAATGGGCTCTGCTCTGTAGGGGGAAGAACTGCAAAGTCACACAGCAAAGAGCATGAATAGGGTGTGTGATCTAACATTGAGATATTAAACAACTGTCTGAAGATCAACATTTGTGTGCAATAGGGGCAGAATTCGGCCCAAAACTGTGTGCCTCTAGTTCCCAAGTGTTTCTGATTTTATCTCTCCGCTTCTCAGCCAGAACCCCCACATGTCTGCTCTCAAGGTGCTCATGGTCTAGAAGGGAGAGACCAGAGATAAGCAAACGTGTGCAACTAACCGTCCCAGATGCCACAGGGAGCCCAGTGAACATCTGAATGAAGAGAGAAGCATTAGTCCCACCTGTGGGTGAAGTGGTGGCCATCAGGAAAGTTCATCCTGAGGCTTCTGGGTGGCTTAGTCAGTTAAGCATCCTACTTTGGCTCAGGTCATGATCTTGCAGTTCATGGGTTTGAGCCCTACATCGAGCTCTATGCTGACTGCTCAGGGCCTGGAGTCTGCTTTGGATTCTGTGTCTCCCTCTCTCTCTGCTCCTCCCCTGATCATGCTCTGTCTTTCAAAAATAAATACAACACTAAAAAAAAAAAGAAAAGAAAAAGAAAAAAAGTTCATCTAGAGGTGCTGAACTTTGAGTGGATTCCTGAAATTTAGGAAAAGGGAGGGAAACGTATGCGGGCAGCCGTGGGACCGAGGCCTGGAAGCTGGTAGGTGACGGTGAGCATGGGGAGTTACATGCGGTCGGTAACACTGTTGCCAGGATGTGGGGAGGGGTGAGAAGTGAGGGCAATGTCAGCAATTTTGAAGGGCCTTCAACAGATACCTAGAAAAGGACTTCAGATCTTCCTACAGATGAACCAAGGAATGTTCCAGAAGATGATGGATCCCCCCAAAATCTCAAGGAGCAGGGAGCTGAGTATGCAGACTCGAGCCTCATCTCTTTACAGAGAAAGCCCTTCTGAGATCGTATGAATGATTTAATGAGAAGAATATGATGCAGACCAAGGGATGTGCACCTGAGAGAGGGAACATAGTGTCCAGGACTGGGGGGTCATGGATGGGGGTTCAGAGGCAGGGAGCACCCCCAAGACTGGGGGCATGGATGGAGGTTTGCAGGCAGAGATGGAGGGGGCACGGATGGGGTTCGGAAGCAGGGAGCACCCCTAGGACTGACGGGCATGGATGGGGTTTGCAGGCAGGGATCACCCGAGGACTGGGGGGCAGAGATGGGGTTCGAAGGCGGGAGCACCCAGGACTGGGGGGAATGGATGGGGTTTGCAGGCAGGGAGCACCCCTAGGACTAGGGGGGCATGGTTGAGGGGTTTGCAGGCAGGAAGCAGGGAGCAAAAGGCAAGCTCTGAGAGTGTGTGTGGGACA
The DNA here is from genome assembly GCA_017311185.1 of Proteles cristata cristata. Classification (NCBI taxonomy): domain Eukaryota; kingdom Metazoa; phylum Chordata; class Mammalia; order Carnivora; family Hyaenidae; genus Proteles; species Proteles cristata. The sequence continues at coordinate 545,798 of JAESUZ010001906.1, read as the reverse complement.
TGAGCCAGCCACCCTCACTTTATTGGTTGTGGGGGCCCAGCCAGACCAGGGTTAGTGACAGTTTACCAGGGCAAGGCATGGGCTCTCTCGTGGAAAGGAAGTGCGCAAGCAGCAAAAATGTGGCTTCATTCTAGGGCTTCGGATTGTGTCTCCCTCCCTCTCTGCTCTCCCTTGCTGCATTCTCTCTCTCTCAAAAATAAATAAAGTTTTTTAAAAAATGAATTAACCCAAAGTTTCCACGTGCAGCCAGTGGCCAGTGTGTTGGATGGTGCAGGAGTGGTGTGTGGTCACATGACCCCACAAACAAATCCAGAATCATGAACTGTGATCAGGTGTCACCAAAGTCCCCAAAACCGTGCTCAAGTTCAACGAGAGTGTTGCATTGAGTCCCCGCCAGTCATCTTCAAGGAGGACCCAGAGAACTGAGAAGAGCTCTTAGACTCCTGGTTACAGTTTATCACAGCAAAAGGGTGCAGATTTACATCAGCAAAAGGAAAAGGCACAGAAGACCCCGTGGGGGACGGACAGGGAGCAAGCTTCTAGTTGTCCCCACCCAGTGGGCCTGCACAGATTGGGCACCATTCTCCCAGCAATGACATCGACAGAGCACTGCCAACAGGGGCTGGTCACCTGCGTCCAGGTGCCCAGCACTTCACTGGGTGTCAGCCACGTAGGCATGGGGCACCCGCAAGGCTGGCTGTGATTACTCCGTCTCCAGCCCCGTCAGAGGTGAAATGATACAGCGCGGTCGGAAGCCCCCCCGTAAACCACGTTGTTAGTGTCGACTCTCTGGGCTGGTGTGGCCCAGGGTCCCCGCCACACATTAGTGACGACATCTCAAGGGCGTGGAGGTCACTTCCTAAAGCCGGTCAAGTTCTCTCTTTGGAACGTTCAGGGCTGAACACCCCGAACCTGCTGCGTTAGCCCTTTTCGGCACAACAGGACTCGCCGGGTGAGACTCACAAGGGGTTTCACGCTGGGAGATTTGGAGACGGGGCCAAGTGACGCTTCTCTGAGCAGGTCACTGCCTTGCAGCGCTGTGTTTCTCCCTTTAGACTGATGGTAACTTATAACGATTCAGTTGATGGTTTCCTTGCTTCTGATGGCCTCATTTGCTCAACCAAGGGCTCTGTGAGGGAGCCATGAGGTCTGTCTCGCTTGTCCTGTTCCCCCAGCACTTAACACGCTTTGCACACTGCCCTGCGGGCCCAGGACTGATGCAGGTGAGGCACTCTCTGGGGTACAAAACACAGGAGGACACCTCAAACCCAAGGAATCAAGATAAACAGTATTTGATGCAATTTTTTGAGAGCTAAAAAATTAATACAGAAAATTCAAGAGAAAGTATGAACATTAAAAAAAAACTTTTAAAAACATTTATTTGTTTTTGAGAAAGAGAAGGGGGAGGGGTAGAAAGAGGGAGGCGGAAGTTCCGAATCCTGCTCCACAGGGTCAGCACAGGGCCCGACGCCAGACTCGAATTCGTGAACTGTGAGATCATGACCTGAACCGAAATCAAGAGTCGACCTCTCGGGGCGCCTGGGTGGCTTAGTCGGTTAAGCGTCCGACTTTCGCTTAGGTCATGATCTCACGGTTCGTGGGTTCGAGCCCGCGTCGGGCTCCGTGCTGACTGCCAGCTCAGAGCCTGGAGCCTGTTTCAGTCTGTGACTCCCTCTCTCTCTGACCCTCCCCTGCGCTGTCTCTCTCTCTCTCTCTCTTAGAAAAAAAAAAAAAGAGTCGACCTCTCAACCAACTGAGACACTCAGGCGCCCAGAGAAAGTAAGAAAAAGAGATTTTTTAAAAATTTATTTATTTTGAGAGGGAGAGAGAGAGAGAGAGAGAGAGAGAGAGCAAGTTGGGGAGGGGCAGAGAAAGAGGGGAACAGATAGAATCCCAAGGAGGCTCTGCCTGGTCAGTGCAGAGCTGGATGCAGGGCTTCAACTCATAAATCGCGAAATCATGACCTGAGCTGAAGTCGGACATTTAACCCACAGAACCACCCAGATGCCCTAAAAGTCTGCAAATTTTACATGAAGACGGGATCCGTGCTCTGGGCTGATTTTTCCCCCCCACTTCCCACTCCGGCGTGGTTTAGCACTGCTTATGGATCCTGTCTTTATATACAATTGTAATCATTTGTTCATTCTGGAATTATTGCATTAATTTTAATTTTTAAAAATATTGCACTGAAATGTTATCAATCTTGAGTACTGAGGTTTTGGTGCCCCCTTAAATTTCGTACTCCAGGTGAATATCTCACTGGCCTCACCTTCATCCTGGCCCTGCTGCGCCCCACGCCGCCGTGGGCCCTCGACACAAATGTACCGAGATCAGAAGGCACCCGCCTGCGAGTTGGAGAGTCACATCCCTGTGTTGGAAATGAGGAAACTGAGGCTCAGGGAAGTGAAGCAACTTGCCCAAGACGCAGGCTGGGGCTGGGATTCACTCCTTGTTTGTCTTTTCTCCAAAGCCTGGGTGTTACCACTTCGTGGGGCCGCCTCCCCTCCTCCCTGCCCCTGAGCAACCTGTCCCAGGGTGGACCACCCTGCGGCAGGGACCCTCCTCCGGGTGAGGAGATGGGAGAGAAAGGTCGGGAATCAGAGAGGGTGTAACACATGTTTCAAGAGTCCGGATGGAGAAACACGATCAGCACATTCCAGGCGAGACAAACCCCCTGCCTTTGTCACTCACTGTAAATTGTCCCCCAATCACTGGGCTGACAGAGATGGATTCCCAGGGCTCACAGCACAATTAAGCTTTCTCAGGCGCCTCGTGGGGGAAGGAGGCAGTTGGTTTACTTGCGAATGCTTGGGGGTGATTTTCTAATGTCCCTTCCGCCATTACGGAGGCTTTGCTCCAATCTCTTATCATATGTAATTCCTAATGATTTCTCTGTTATGTCCTGTTTTATTAAAGCGTCATTGAACTATACCCTATTGATTTAGATTTCACAGACAATTGAAATTTAAATTGACTCCAAATTGAATGTCTCCATGTAATCTCTGTTCTGCAATAAAGATAGATAAAATGCTTCTATTTTTGATAACAAGTTATACTGGAGGCACATTTTAATTTTGGGAGGGAAGAAAAAAAATGTGACAGAGTCTTGACTTTCTTTGAAAAGTGGCTGACGGTTCAGGACCTGGGAGGTTTTGTTTTCCTCTGGGGTTTGGGGCCGCAGCTGTAGCGCTCTGGAATGTCTGGGCTGGCTCACAGACGGGAGTGGAAGGTGATCTATCTGACCTATGGATTAATTAACTGGGTGATCCATCCACCCACAGATCCATCCATGAGTCCAGTGAGGACAGCACGCTTGGAGTGCTGGGGGCAGGGCTGGGCAGGAAAGAGTGAGGGTAATTCCTCTCTATACGGCGTGCAAGCCCCAAATCTCCTGTCATTTGAGGGTTGGGTCTAGACCGCCATTTTGAAAAAAGGAAGGCGATGCTGCCCTGTGACCAGCCACAGGGTTCTGTCATTCAAGAGCTGTCCCCGCCCAAGCCAGAGCCTTCATGTAGCTGCTTTCCCTCTCCAGGAACGATGGAAGACAACAGCTGGGGTGTGGGAAGGGAGGGTGGAAGAGGAAAGAAGACGCCATCAGTAAATTCTCTATTCTTTATCCGATAGATTTTCTAGGAAGGGGAGAATCTACAAGATGACCATCAGAACCTGGAGCAAAGTTGAACCAGTCAGATTCTTGAGATTGTTCTAGAACGGTTATTTTTTAAAAAAATTTGTAAATGTTTATTTTTGAGAGACAGAGAGACTGAGTGTGAGCAGGGGAGAAGCAGAGAGATAGAGAGAGAGAGAGAGAGAGAGAGAGAGAGAGAGGGAGACACAGAATTCGAAGAAGGCTCCAGGCTCCGAGCTGTCTGCACAAAGCCCTAGGCGGAGCTTGAACTCACAAACTGCGAGATCATGACCTACTGCGAGATCATGACCTGAGGCGAAGTCGGGACGCTTAATGGACTGAGCCACCCAGGAGCCCCTGTTCCAGAAAACCTCCAGTGGGTTCTTGAGCCGCTGTGAATCCGTCCCCACCTGAATCCCAGCATTCAGGAGACCGAGGTTGAAGGGTAGGAAGGTGTATTAATCTCCAATCACTGCTGCAACAGGTTACCGTAAACCTCTTGGCTCAGAACCACACAAATTTATTACCTTATTGTTCTGGGGACCAGAAGACCAAAATGGGTCTTACGGGGCTATAATCAACATGTTAGAGGGGCTGCGTTCCTTCTGGAGCCTTTAAGAGTGAATCGGTTTCTTGCCTTTTCCAAACTTCCAGAGGTGGGTCTGCATTCCTCCACCCATGCCCCATCCTGCACTTTCAAAGCCAACCACGGAGCACCTTTCAGTTTCTCTTTCTCGCCGATCTTTGCTTCCATCTTTCCATTTATCTGACTTTCCCTTCCCACCTCCCTCTTGTGGTTACACTGAGCCCATTCTGCTAATCCAGGAAAAGCTTCCCAGCCCAAGGTCTTTGGTTGAAACATAGCACAAGGTCCCTTTTGTGTGTAATGTATTCACAGGTTCTGGGAATTAGGACGTGGACCTCTTTGGAAGGGCTGCTTTCTGTCCACCACAAAGGACCTGGAAATGCCCCCAATGTGGTGGCCTCATTTTAGTCATAGTCATACCAGTTGGGTGGCTGTCATAGGCAAACCCACTGGGAGTGGTCCCAAATGGCAGCAGAAGATGAAAGCAGAAGATGGAGCTCAGGACCTCTGCACCCCTCCTGGCTTTCTCTCACTCAGGGGTCTCCGGGATTCCCATGAGTATGAGGGAGCAGATTCAGAAGGACCTTGGAGCTCTGCAGATAGGATTGAAAAGCTGATTTGAGTTTCTCCAGTTTTCACTGCTCTCCTCAAGGAGGAATGGCGGCATAATAAGGAAAAAGTGGAGAAACACTTATTTTATGGGGGTGCCTGGGTGGCTTAGTCGGTTAAGCGTCCGACTTTCGCTTAGGTCATGATCTCGTGGTTTGTGGGTTCCAGCCCCGCGTCGGGCTCTGTGCTGACTGCCAGCCCAGAGCCTGGAGCCTGTTTCCAGAGTCTGCACTCCCCCTCTCTGACCCTCCCCTGCTCACACTGTCTCTCTCACTCTCTCCTCTCTCTCTCTCTCTCCTAGAAATAAATAAGAAACACTTATTTTAAGGAGGGTGAAGGGAGGACCCAAGCTCTCCAAGAAGACGAACTGAATAAAAGGTAAGGATTTGACTCATTTTGTTCAATAATAAAAACCAAGTGAAATTCCCCAGGCTAGTGCATTATCCAGAATGCACAGGCAATAAGGATTGTAGGTGGTAAACACTGCTACAGGGTTCAGCGTAAGTGTATAGGAGAATTGGAAGGGAGTACTGCTCTGACACTGGTGGTGACATCTAAGTTGTCACCATAACCAGAAGAAATAAGTGGAGAGAGACTTCCAGGGAAAGGGAGCATGTGCAAAGGTCCTGGGAGGTAAGAGACAGTGCGCTCCTTCCGGAGCCAAAGGAAGTCCAGCCTGGCTGAGGCACTGAACTTGATGAGGCTCCAGAATGAGCCTCGGAGACTTCCCATTTTCCATCACCAGAACCTGGACACAGTCATATAAGGTCGTTTGTGGCCTTATTAGCACCTCATTCTACTGCACGGTGAGCTTGTTGAGGCAGAAGTTGTATCCGTTTTGCTCATAGCGTCGAATCCCTGGGAACCAGTATGGCGCTTTAACATCTGTACACAATGTTGAATGAGTGAATGAATAGATGAATGAAGGGCTATTTTTGGACCTCTAAATTCAGAGCTTAAATAACCAAGAATGACTGGCTTGGCATTTACTGGTTATCGTCCTTCACTGGTCAAAATGCTCTATGCTGTGGCTGACCCTGAGGGTCTCTCTCAGCCTGGCTAGGCTGTGGTTGGGGGCACAGCCTGCACTTCACCTTGAGCTGTCCATCCACCTCAGGCCCGCTGTCCATTTGGGGGACTCACCACTGTCTGGGAGGACTGGACACTCCCATCACCTTGGATTATGATTGTGTGTTTCTGGGATGGGGTGGTCTACTCGGACTAGACTGTGCAGACTACGTTGTTGTAAAGGCTTAGTTTTAGAGCTGGTGAACCCTTAGGTGTAATTGAGTCCCAATGTACAATTTACACATGGGTGTTGAGGCCAGAGGCGGAAAGGGACTTGCCCAGGTTCTATGCGAGTGGACATAGGTCTGGGCCCTGAGCCCCTGGCTCCCTGCCCCAGCCCGTGTGCACTGGGCATTTCCTTCTAGCTCGTTTCCCCCACCTACCCTTTCCGTTCCATCACGTTCTCACCTGGCTCCCTCTGGGACTGTCCAGTTCCACCTGCCAGTGAGTCCTATCCCAGTTTATTCCACTTAACCTTCTCCATTCTCTCCTTTCTGTCCCATGCTATCCCCTTTTTATTTCATTCCATTCCATTCTTCTTTTCTATTCCCATTCTACTCTACTTTAGGGCCATTCCATTCAGACTACCCCACCCACCTCACCCACCCTATCCCATCCATCCACCGCCCCACCCCACCCCACCCCATCCCATCCAATTTCATGTCACTTTAGTCCATTTCTATCTCTAGTTCTTCCCATTCTATTCCATTCTTTCCATCGCATGCCACCTCAGCACGCCCTTCCCATTTTGTAGCTACCATTCCACCCACTCCTGTGAATTCCATTTTGTTAGTTCACATGACTCTGTCCCCTCCAATCTTTCCATTCTCCCCCTCTGAGGACATCCCTACCCATCCCATTCATGTTCCCTCATGCCTAGAATATTCACAATATCCTCCAGGATGACAAGCCCTGAATATTTCAGGATGAATGAGCTTCAGGCCCTGCTTTTGGGAGACTGCATCGAGTTAGCAATGTCCCCGCCCACTTCCTGTTGCTTCCTTTTAGTTCAGCTTTCCACTGAGGCCAGGGGCAGGGGGCCAGGTGATGGTCCAGTTACTGTTAAGTAGAACTCTGATACCCATTTGGATATTGTTTGGGGGTACATATTGCAGGAACTCTGTAGAAGAAGAGGAGTGGGTGGTGGGTCATCACTGCCTTCCCAAAACTTAACCCCTATCCTGGAGGAATGCTCTGGCCAGTTTCTGATTTGCATACTAGTGTGGGGAGGGATTTTTCCAGACACCTAGAGTCTCAGGACGGACCCTGATAGGGCAGCTGACCTGGGAGAGTGTGTGGCCCGCCCCCTGTCGTGCTCTCTGCTTCTGTTTCGGTTTCTTTTCCTAGTAGACAGCCCTTCCCTTCCATCTTCCTGTCTTCCAACATGTCCTCTGCCCAGAACCTTGTGTTCATGCTCTGATGGGCTCCCCACACATGCCTGAGATCCGACTTGAGTTTGCCTGACTATTAAACCTGGGTATTTATTTGACCTGGTACCAAGATCCCACTAGTGCGTGGGACCCCAAGTTCACTCTGAACTTCCAAGGATGCAACTGCTCTGTCTCCCTCCCCCTGCCGTCCTCACATGCCCAGCCTTCCCCAGGCTATCCTGCTTGCCCTTGAGTCTCCTGGCTTGGCAGGTGGGAAGCACAGGGCAACATAATTGCAGCTTATAAACGAATCAATTCTCATTAGACTTGATTGGCCATTAGCCTCATTATACTCTGAGCAGAGTGGGCCAGGGAATCTTAGCATGCCAAAGGGGCAGGGAGAGATCATTGGGGTATGGACTCTAACCTCCAGTTTGTAGACAGGATTATCCCCAGAAGGGAAAAGGCGATCTTCAACCCCTGGCTGCATGTTAAATCCACTAGAGAATTTAAAATCATCGAGATATTACACTGGAAGTCTTTTTTTCCGTATTTTCCTTTCACTGAATTTTTCATTGGCGCTGCTGCCAAATTTCCGAGTGTCTGTAATAGCTGTCTCTTGTTTCTATAATTTTATATTTTAGCTCTCTTTTCTGTTTTTAAAGATTATTTTCGTTTTTATATGCAAGCAGATTCATGCATTGACAAACTTACAAGCATAAATTTGCTTTGAAAAAATGAAAAAAAAAATACTGAGGCTCAGGCCCTTGATTCAGAGAGCTGCTAACGAAGGAGACCGCCATTGGTGCTTTAAAAAAAATCTCCCCAGGTGAGTTTGATGTGCGACCGTGAGGTCCAAAGTGTCATTTTGAATCTCTTGAGCGAAAGAAAGTCCCAAGTTTGGCTCTCAGAGCCTTGCCATAAATAAATACAAGTTCCCTGATATCTTGGGTTTTTTGGTACCCATCAGCTTAGGCTTGATAACAGTCTCTTGTCACCATGGTCCTGTGTCATGTTGATCTCCCCGGAGTCCTCTGTGGGCCCTCAAACACCCAATGATTGCTGTCTTTGGGCTCCCTACATGCTTCTGTGCTCAATATCTTTCTTCTAATTGAATTTTAACTTACCTCTCTTATTCCTTCCTTGCCGTGTCCTAAACTGATCTCCTGAGTGTATGGGTTTGATTCTCTACTCGCATTTTTTCCCCCAAACACACAAACATAAACACATGATGATGACAAATTAAAAGTAGGCTCATGTTGGGGCGCCTGGGTGTCTTAGTCGGTTAAGCGTCCGACTTTCGCTTAGGTCATGATCTCGCGGTTCGTGGGTTCGAGCTCTGCGTCGGGCTCTGTGCTGACTGCCAGCTCGGAGCCTGGAGCCTATTTCAGAGTCTGTGTCTCCCTCTCTCTCTGACCCTCCCCTGCTCATGCTGTCTTTCTCTCTCTCCCCTAGAAATAAATAAAAATATTAAAAAAAAAAAAAGTAGGCTCATGTCTCTTCTACCTGAAATCGCTTTGCCAAATGACTAGCTGTGCTTACACTACTCTTTGGAAGATGCGACTTTATAGTTTCTCCAAAGAATGTTTCACAAGTAAAATGATGACCGTGAGCCATTTAAAAAATTGTGTGTCTGGGGCGCCTGGGTGGCTTAGTCGGTTAAGCGTCCGACTTTCGCTTAGGTCATGATCTCGCGGTTCGTGGTTCGAGCCCCGCGTCGGGCTCTGTGCTGACTGCCAGCTCAGAGCCTGGAGCCTGTTTCAGTCTGTGACTCCCTCTCTCTCTGACCCTCCCCTGCTCACGCTGTCACTCTCTCTCTCCTAGAAATAAATAAAAATAAAGAAAAAAATAAATAAAAATAAATAAAAAATTGTGTGTCTACCTGTGAATGGGTGACAGTTATCCTTCCCTTACATCCTTCTGACGGCCTCAGAGACATTGAAAATAGCACCGTTTCTAATTAACTAGAATAGAGCCCCTTGGGGGTCTAATTTTGGGTGACTCTTTTTGGTATTTGCTTTAGGTCATGGACCCGTTTCTTGCTTAAAACTTCATTTAAGTAGAAACCAGATTTCTCATTAAGAACCTTAAAAATACGAATACCATCATTGCATTATGGGGAATTTATAAGAAGACGATGCTTCAGAAGGGAGATAATCGTTTACCTACAAAACATCCTAGGCAGTGTTCTGTACAAATGTGAGAGTCACTAATCCACCCAAATCTGCACCAACAGAAGGCTCGTTTGATTAGGATGTGTATTCAACGTAATGAAAGATTTAGAAGTATTATATTAGAATGTAGATTTAGGTTAATAAAAGGGTTATAAGATCAAGAATCTAGTGCTTGGATTCTACTCTTTACATCTCTACCACTCAGCATAGGGCTTGGTACAGGTACCATTTCAAAAATACTTGCTGCAGGTTGAATGATGTATTAAAACGACAGTCACAGAGTTTACAATAACACAGAAAATCACTTATTACGTGGGAAAAAACCAGAGTACAATATTACTTATAATAATATGTTGCCTCTCTACTAAAATATGCATTGGAGGGAGGCATCTGGGTGGCTCAGACGGTTAAGCGTCCGACCTCAGCTCAGGTCACGATATCACGGTTTGTGGGTTTGAGTCCTGCGTCAGGCTCTGTGCTGACAGCCAGCTCAGAGCCTGGAGCCCACTTCAGATTCTGTCTCCCTCTCTCTCTTTCTGCTCCTCCCCTGCTCATGCTTTGTCTCTCTCAAAAATAAATAACTGGTAAAGTAAATTAAAAAAAAATAAAATATGGCCTTGTATGCATAAAAATAAGTGGGGGGGGAGGATTAGTGAAACGTGTGTTGTATCTCAGGTATAGAATATTCTGCAGCCACTAAAGTTATGGTTACAAATAACATCCATGATACGAGAAACTGCTTATGATAGCATGATAAGTAAAAAAGAAAAAATCGGAATGTGCAAATCCACATGCAGTATAATTCCAATTTTTGTGTATATGTATATAACTCTAACATTACGTGTTATTTTTTATAGTTATGTTATATTTGTAATATTATAAATACTAGGCAAAGGTAAAATATTTATTCCTACTGCAGAAATTTAATGGTAAACATGTATGTATTTAATATATAAGTATATATCTATTTTATATATAGGTATATGTATTACATGTTTCATTTTATGTGCATATGTATATATAAGTACACATATATGTATACACACACACATTCACAAGGCTGGAAATAACTCAAAATATTAATTTTTTTTAGGCAGTGAGACTGGATAAGTTCATTTTCTTCCCTCCATGGTTCATCTTTTCCAATTTCTGTAACATCCTTCTAAAGGAGCCCGTGTTACTTTTATCGTCAAGACAAAAGACATCCCCCAGGGAAAGTTTTCGACACAAAGAGGTTGGGAGCGCAGGGGTGAGGCTCGCAGCCGTGAGGAAATGCTGTAGGGGGAAGGTCTGTGGTCACATCGTATCAGCTGGTGCAGCCTGATTCTGCCCCAGTCCAAGTTCACGGGCCTGTCTGGGCAGGAACGCGTGGCATTGACCCGGCGCCGCGACAGTCTCCTTGCGGGGCTGGCTTCGTGCAAGAGCAGCCCAGGGGCCCGGCTGAACTCTTCTGAAAGAATGCCGCCTTCCCCCAATTTGCCGGGTCCCTCCAGTTGCTAAGAATGATCGACAGTAATTAAAACTAAGCTAATAACCTCCTCACTCTTGACATTTCTATGGGGTTTTCTTCACCATTATCTACATATAGATTAAAAATTGTAATTGGACTGGCGATCGGGTTAGGAAAATCAACCACCTTCCAACTTGTCGTTTGCTGGGGACTGACACTTTGAAATTTTATTTAATCTGAGAAAATTGAGTTGAACTCTGGCACCCTCGGAGGTGGGGATGAAGAAAAAAAAGAAAAGAAAAAAACAGCATTTATCCTTAAGGACCGATACTAGCTAAGGAAATATTTACGTTCTCTGCGGGGAGGAGTGGGGTCTGGGCCAGAGGGTGCCGAGTATAGCCCATCGGGGTGTAGAGTCAGGGGACTTCCAGGAAGCAGCCACGGGGGGGTGGGGGACAAGGTGCCCCAGCCCCAAGAGGCATCGTGTCATTTCAGGAGGGCTCCGGCTGCCTAACCCCACCAAGTCAACCCACGTTGGCGAAGATTGCTGTCATTGGTTTGTAATTCTGATTTCAGGCCTTTGCAATACTGTGATTACAGAGTTCTGCCTTATATTCTTCTGACTTCTGTGAGACTGAGGGGCTGCACCCCACTTTGACTGAGCCTCCGAGGCAGGGTTTCCTCATTTCTGAGTCTCTGCTCCTGGGAACCTAGGGGAGGAGGGTTGCAAGAGTCAGGGATGACAATATCGACTTCAAAAGGTGGGAGATTGTCAGACCTGCCCAGCTGTCCCTACCGTGGAGGCATTAATTCGTCTAAATTGACCCCTTTAAACTGATATTAATTCTTAGCTTGTGTCCCTTGGCTGATGGGCTGGCTGAAGAGTTCTTTCCAACACACAATGTGGCCGTGTCATGCCCCTGATTAATATACTTCAGCGAGGTCTCATGGCCCTATTTGGATTGAGTACAGTCTCCTTACAATGGCTTAAAAGCCATTCTGGGTTTGCCTCTCCGGAGTCGGCCTTCTGGATCGTCACACCATTCCCCCCCAATATCTGGGCTGATGCTCTCTCTCTGTCTGACTACACATCGCTTCTCTTCTTAGCCTGCAGATCTTTGCATTACTGTTCCCTCTGCCTGGAATTACCCCACCTCCCCATCTCAGTGCCACACCCCAGGGTTTGCCTCCCTTCGCCCACCTAGTTTCTTCTTATCTGTCTCTTCTGATCTCAGGCTTTCCCTTCTCCGCAAAGTGTTTCCTGTCTTCCCTCCTCTCCCTTGCCCCTCACCCCCGATGCTCGTTCTGTGCCAGCTCTGTCTGTGGCTCTCACCATCTTCTCCCACCAAACCAGGATCTTCTTGAAGGCAAGTATAATTTCTTATTTACTGTTCTATCTCCCAGCCCACGGTGCAGGGAGGAATGAATGAATCTGTGTGTAAGGACAAGATCGTGACTCTTCTCCTCTTAAAATAATAAATACTCATTTATTTACTCATTTCAGAAGTGTTTGCTGACTATCTCTTTGCGAGTTTGTGCCTTGCGCTGCGCTCAGCTGCCGGATGTTCTGTGAGCAACACAAATACACCTCTACTGCCCGTCTCCTCGTGGGGTAAGTAGATTAGAAAGATTGATTGGGGTTAAGGGGTTAGGGGAAGAGTATTCTGGGCAGAGGAAACATGTGTGAAAGACCTTGAGGAAGGACAGGGGGAGACAGTGGGAAACGGAGAAGCCGGAGGGTGGGGATGGGAGGTGGGGGCGGGGCCGGCAGCATGGTGAGATCCGGAGAAGGTCCAAAATGAGCCCCGAGATGTGGGCAGGCCCCAGATCATGACGCCCTTGCAGGTTTCCAGTCTGGAGCTACGGGATCAATTCTGCACTGTGAAAAGATATGTTTGTTAAACGTTCAGCCCGTGTGTAAGATACGGACAACCTCCTTCTGTTCTGGGGACGATCATTCTCAATCCTTCACGCTCGTGGCTTTCATCTTTCCGGCGCACGTTCAACCTCCCGGAGCGGGGTGCTGAACTTTCTCCGCCTAGAAAGCTCTCTAGAAGCAGAGTCGGCTTGCCCTAGCTGCGAAGGGCGGCCACGACTCAGGTAAGACCAAACGCAGCATCCAGTCTGTCCGGTGACGGTGATTGGTGCAAGAGGCAGCACGTGACCCTAGCTGGGCCAATCAGAGCCCTTCCCTGGGATTGCTATGTGGACTTGGCAGGAGGGAGCTGCTGCTTCTCTGCTGAGGTTTGTAGGGCAGGTACCAGCCCCACAGGGAAGGTGGGAGGTGCGGCTGCAGAAGGAGAGCGTGTAGCTGCCGTCGTGAAATGAAGCGAAAGGGAGAAACGAGCGCTTTCCTTTTGAATCTTGAGCTGCCCCAATATCCCAACTAATTTTGAGAACCCCTGACTCTCCCCTTTTCCCATGAAGCTAGTTTGTGTTTACGCTGACGCTGAGGGTCCACTACTTACATGCAAATGCATCCCAATCATCCCTGCTGTGTCTGATCCCTGTGCTTCTCTGGGACATAGGGGAGGAAGGCATCCCTTATCCTCATTTTATAGAGCAGAAACCTGGGGCTCAGAAACTTGCCTCAGCTTATGCCTTGCATTAGTGACAGAGCTGGAATCAATGATTCTGTCCCTTCTATCAGCCAGTTGGTACGTGTCGTGCTATTGGAATTTACTGGATCAGCTGCTCTGTTCCAGTGTCTTCACCCACCTCCTCAGTGGCTCCCGAATGTGAACGGATAAACTATCTTTCCTTACATGTTTTTTCCATGTCCAAACATAGTTTCAAAAAAGTGTTATAGCCACAGTTTTTGATTTTTAAATTAAAAAATTTTAAATGTTTATTTATTTTTGAGAGAGAGACACAGAGAGACAGAGAGCGAGTGGGGGAGAGGCAGAGAGAGAGGGAGACAGAGAATCTGAAGCAGGCTCCAGGCTCTGAGCTGTCAATACAGGGCTCGATGCAGGACGTCAACCCACGAGCTGTGAGATCATGCCCTGACCCGAAGTCGGACGCTTAACCAACTGAGCCCCCCAGGCGCCCCCACAGTTCTTGATTCTTAAATTTGGAAGTCACTGTCATGGCTCAGTTGCATGCTGGTATATGTCTAACATTTAACATGTGTAGTTCTGACGTGAATCTTGGTTGATGTTTTTGTTTACAGTAACGAGGAAGACAAAGCAAAACAAAACAATGAAAAGCCTACGTTGAAACTCCACCTGCTCATCAGTGCAGTGAGCAACTTCTTTCTTTAAAATTTTTTTAAAATGTTTACTTATTTTTGAGAGAGAGAGGCAGACAGACAGGGCACGAACAGGGGCAGGGGTAGAGAGAGAGGGAGACACAGAATCCGAAGCGAGCAACTTCTTTCTGAATTGAATAATAGTTTCCAAATACTAGAAGAATAACTTCTCCATTGTTTGTGCTATTCACAAAAGAACGGCCATGGGCACATCGTGCCTTTTACGTTAAATCTCCTTTACTAACCTTTTGTACATCCCTTTCTTACATTGAGATGATCAACAAAACAATAGTCAATCAAGCCCCAGGTGACAGCATTTGCCATTATCTGTGACATCAATATTCCCGCTGTGGCTGATTTCAAGTTACCAACACGATGATGTGCGAAACTGGGGAGACGCACATGAACCATTAATGTATTTCTCCCATATGGGTGCAATGGGTGCACATAACTCTAAGAGCAGAGGATGATAATGAAATGTGGTCAAGTAATTAGGAAGTGGTGAGTTTTGAATGCTTTTAAATGTAATTTGTTTCGTTGCAAGTTTATATGATTTGACTCTGAGTCGTAGCTGCCTTTCACAGCCAGCTCACAAGATTTCTGAAAATTTAGCCATGGGCTCTCATGAGCTGGTGTGAGGTATCCAGCACATTTCCAGAAATCACCGTATCCAGGTACCCCGAGCTCAGTGAGTGTGGGGACGACAGAAACTCCCTACCATTGTTCAGATGTAATAGATGGTGCTCTTTGTTCTTTTACGTGGAAAATGAGCTTATCCTTCATCTTCTTTTTTTTTTAATTTAAAATGTTAAATTAAAAAAATTTTTTTAAATTTATTTTTGAGTGGGGGAAGGGCAGAGAGAGAGGGAGACACAGAATCAGAAGCAGGCTCCAGGCTCTGAGCTGTCAGCATAGAGCCTGACGTGGGGCTCGAACTCACGAACTGCGATCCTTGATTTTCCTTCTAAGAGCATCCTTCTGGTTCAGGTAAAGCAGGGCCCTCTCCACCTTCTCTTCCCAAGCTCCCTCTCCACCCCGTCCCCATCACAGTTTGTAACGATGTGTGCACTTGGCTGTGTGTTGACTTATATTTATTCCCCAGCAGACTGTGAGCTCTGCGAGGGCCGGGCAGTGTCTGTCTCCTTCATTGTGGTATTTCCTGAGCCTGACTCCATATGTGGTCCAGAAGAGTAATTGTGAGAGCACTTTACTGCGAGCAGTAAGGAATGGTTGCAGCCAAACCCTCATTTGGGAGAAGAGGAAGCTGTTACTAGAACATCTCGAAAATCTCTAGGCTACTATCATGTTCAAGGCGATATTATTCATAATAGCCAAAAGGTGGAAGACACCCAAGTGTCCAGCCACAGATGAATGGGAAAACAAAATGGGATCTAGCCACACAGTAGGGTGCCAATCGTCTTTAGGAGGAGGGACATCCTGGCACCCGCTGCAACATGCGTGAACCTTGAGGGCATTGGGCTAAATGGAACAAGCCACTCATAAAAGGGAAAACACTATAGTGGAATTGTACTCCTATGAGGAGCCAAATTCACAGAGACGGAAAGTCTCGTGCTAGTTTCCAGCGCCTGGCGGGAGGAGGAAATGGGAGTTAGTGTCTAATGGGTACAGAATTGGAAACATTCTGGACGTGGATAGCGGTGATGATGGCATGGAAATATAGATGAATGCAGTGCCATTGTACCGTACACCTAAAATTGACCCTAAAGTTGAATTTTAGGGGCGCCCAGTGGCTCAGTCAGTTAAGTGTCTGACTCTTGATTTTGGCTCAGGCCATGATCCCAGGGTCATAGGATGGAGCCCCATGTCGGGCTCCATGCTGAGCGTGGAGCCTGCTTGGGATCCTTTCCCTCTCTCCCTCTCAAATTAAAAAAAGTATACTTACAATGGTGAATTTATGTTATGTATATTTTACCCTAAGAAACAAATATTATCAGAAACCTCCAGGCTTCCTGGATCCTTTCTGTGGACTAGAGTGAGCTCTTGTTTCTGTATTTGGGCAGAACGGAGAAGATAGCATGGTGACACATTGTGATGATGGTGTTGATGGTGGTGGATGTAATAGATGGTGTTCTCGAGAGGATATACGTCTGATTCAAAGGGTTTCTCAACCCCCGTTACTTTACAGTCCACCCATGAGCAGAATATTAACACTTCCATCTTTTGGATGTGGAAATGAAGCTTAGAGAGGTTAAGTGACTTGCCCACAGCCACAAAGCTTCAGTCCAAGGCAGGTTGGCTTTGAGGCGCATGCTCCCGCTTCCTCCTCTCCAAGCCTTTGACTCGTTTAGGAGGGAAGACCTTGGATGAGAGGCAGGTGTGGGACCCTCTTAGGCCGACGACCCCTTGCTCATTTCCTTCCCAGGGTAGCCTTCCAGCAGCAGAGGCACAGAACCCCCCTCCCTTTGCCGCCTAGTGTATTCGCCGAGCTTGGCCAACCCGGCGCTAAGACTGAGTTGTCAAGGAGGAGATAGAAAGAAAGAAAAAGCAATTTCTTCCATTTCTTGGCTCAATCCTATGCGGTCAATACTGTTAACAGTAAATCAAATATCAGGACTGCATTGACCCAGGAAAAGGCCAAGGAGAAAAAAAATTCCAGAGCAGAATCCAAAAAGTAGAAAATAAAGTTCAGCCAGAGGCATAAATCACACCTGGGGAAACGACCTGCAGTGGCGGCAGGCGCCTGGGACCGAGCTCTTGGTTTCTGAATTTCTAGGATCCCTGTTCCTGGTACATCCAAGGGACAGGAAGTCCCTGGAGGCAGGGTGGAGGATTTCTGATTTGAGGTCCTTTGGATTTGGGGGCTCACCTCTCAGTGTTTGGCTGAGTTGGTACAGAGTATCTGTCTTTAGCTTTGGGGGAAAAGCCCCCTACAACTCTCCACCTGCCCTGTGCACTGTCTTTTGGATTTCTCAGTTAAGTCCTGGCTCCACAAAGAGGTTCAGAGTTTCTAAAAAAATTTTCAGGTATGTCTGAGCCTTGCTGCTTCTTCTCATTAATGTGCCCAGCCAACAAGTTTTTTCTTAAAAAAATTTTTAATGTTTGTTTTTGAAAGGGGGAGGAGAATGAGTGGGCGAGGGGCAGAGAGAGAGGGAGACACAGAATCCGAAGCCGACTCCAGTCTCTGAGCGGTTAGCACAGAGCCCGACGTGGGGCTCAAACTCATGAAGTGTCTGATGCTTAACTGCCTGAGCCACCCAGGTGCCCCAGCCAGCAAGTTTTTATTAAGAGCCTGCTGTGTGCCAGGCAATGTTCGAAGGTTCTGGGGATTCAGCTGTGTACAAAACAGACACACGTTTCTGCTTTCACTGAAGATGCGTTCTAGTCAGTGAGTGGACAAAGGGGAGATAATAAAGATTTTGGGGGCACCTGACTGGTTCAATCTGTAGAGCACAGGACTCTTGATCTTGGGGTTGTGTGTCTGAGCCACATGTTGAGTGTAGAGATTATTAAAAAAAAAAAACTCTTAAGAGAAAGAGACTTTTATAGTATATTGGAGGGCTAGATGTTATGAGGAAAAAAGAGAGCGAAAGGGGGTGTAGAGCGTTTTGGGTGAGAGATGTCAAGTCTAATTAAGGTAAAGGGACATTTGTGGGAAGCCCTAAAGCAGGTGAGGATGTGAGTCCTTCGGATATCCGGGAAAGAGATATTCAGGTAGCAGGTGCAAAGGTCCTGAGGCAGTGTGTCTGAGACTGTTCAGGAAACAATGCAGTATGGCTGGAAGGGAGTGATGGTGACGATGACACGATGGTGGGGCTGAGGTTGGAAAGATGGCCAAGGGCCAGATCAGGCAGGGCCTCTGGACGATTGAGACTTTGACTTTCCTCTGGGTGACATGGGGGATCGCTGGGAAACTGAGAGTGGGAAGAGGCCTCCTCTCACTTGAGTTTTAACTTCTTGTAGGTCCCTCATCCATCCCCACTCTCTAATAGATACAATAAAAACCCGGCCTGACTGCAATTTATACACCCCGAGAATCCCTCTGTCTGAAAACTATCTGTAATGTCCTCGCACGTGCTGGGCACAACACACATTCGAACATATTAGCCGAGTGTGGAAAGACGTCCGGATGGATATTCAGCCAAGCGTTAATGCTGCTGCCTTTCTAGACAGGCTGGAACGGGTGTGAGCACCAGCAGAAGGTTCTCTTTTATTTCTAACCGGTTTGCATTGCCCGATTATTTCTTAGAGGTTTTTTTTTTTTTTATGTGTATTTATTTTTTGAGAGACAGAGACAGAGCATGAGCAGGGGAGGGGCAGAGAGAGAGAGAGAGAGAGAGAGAGAGAGGAGCCACAGATTTGGAAGCAGTCGGCGGGCCCCTGGTCCGAGCTGTCAGCACAGAGCCCAAAGCAGGGCTTGAACTCACAAACCACGAGATGATGACCTGAGCGAAGTCGGACGCTTAACCGACTGAGCCACCCAGGTGCCCCCCCCCACCTTTTTTTTTTTTTTTTAAAGAATGGATGGATGAAGACTGGGAGCTCTGTTTTGGGCTTTGACCTTGGGCAGGCCGTGTGCTTCTAAGCGTCCATTTGCTCATTTGGATTATGAACCAGCACTCTAATACCTGCTCGTGAGGTTCTTTGTGACGCAGTGAGGCCTGCTACAGGGCCTCGTTTCTAGTAGGCTCAGTAAATGCTGACTTTATAGGGGAAGGGGAGCCAGAGGGGGAAACATCTGGGCTTTATGAAGAGCTGTGCACAACTCTGTCCATGCTGGCCTCCGACTACTGCTTTGAGCAGACCATTCCCACCCCTTCTGCATCCCTACCTCGGCCCAGTCCCCCATACCCTCCCTGCGGAAAGCCGGCCACCGCCCCAGCCACCGAAGGACTTCTGAGACCTCGGGAAGAAGCAACATCGCCCAGCAGGCCTCAGTAGCATCGTCTTCCGTGCAAATTTCAGAGGCTCGTAAGGTCTCCGCCTACAAAGGGGCCCGGGGCCTCTCGTCCTGCGATCACCCTGCAAAGCGCCTTGCCATGGGGCCCCAGGAATGGACACCCGTTGGTTTTGCCTCCCTAGCATCCATTCCCTTTTCGGGCAACAGCACCCCATTTCCCCCACGGAGTCCTCGGCCGTGCCCGGTCCACCTGCCTGAATGGGGCTCACCGCCCCTCTCTCGTGGCTGGAGGCGGGCACCATCCGGGCCTGAGCCAATCACAACACGCCTTCCCTCAGCCTACAGTGATTGGTTCAGCCATGACCCAGTCTAGCCACTGAGAGTCGGACCCAGCCCTCGGCCTACACTGATTGGTTCAGCCATGACCTAATCTAGCCAATGAGGGTCAGACCCAGGATGCTGGTTGGGACTAACCCTGTAACTGCATGGATCAGCATCTGCGGCGGTAACACACAGCCCTTCAATGTTAATGAAGGCGGATCAAATCCTGCAGCATAAAATAACAACGGTGGATTTCTTGTTCAGGCTCCAAGTGCAGCTCAGGCTGATGGGCGAGAGCGCTCCTGTCCCGGTCATTCAGAGAAGCACCTTCCAGAACATCGTCAGACACCACAGTAGGGGAAAGGGAACAGGGAATCAGATGAGTCTGACTTTAAATCTTGACTTCCCTGCTTCGGGCAAGGGACCTGCCTCACCTGCCCGGCACAGAGCTATTGCTCGGAGAGTATCAATTTCCCGTTGACCAGTTTCTCCATTTGCTGGGCGTCCAAATTGGATTTTCAAGGCTTGGCTCAAACGCCTCCCTCTCCAGGAGGACTTCTCAACCCACCTCACTGCTCACCGCCTCTCCAACATCTTCGCACGTAGAGAAGCACATAGTGGAGGCTATCGTCTGGGCCCCTTCAGCGACTAGCAAAGGCCCAGCACTTAGTAGGCACGCTGCTCAGTATTCTCGACGCCACTTGATGTGCTTTGCAGGGCCTGGCGCATCGTAGGTATTAATGTGCGCGCCCAGTGTCAAGCACATAGTGCCTTCTTGCCGTGTGTCCCCTCCTGCACTGCTGCTAGCCACGTGTTTTCCCAATGTTGTCCCCCCAACACCTCTCCGCAGACCCTCTCCCCCCCCCGCCCCCCCCTCGCCCCTACCCCCGCACCTTGAGACCCAGAGTTTGAGACCTGGAGTTGTCACTAAGCTATAATTTGTTGAAATGGGTGGGGTAGGGTGCGGGGGGCCTTGAAGGGATGATAAGCACTGCCCTGTGGGGGACATCTGGGGTCAGTGAGCAGAGACTTGGCTTGTGAATTTCCTCCCCTGGCCCCAGACAAAGAGGGACGTCTTTGGCAATGCGGTTACCTTGGCAACTCTTTGTGCTGGCGAGTGGGAGAGGGGGAGGGGGACTGCTGGGGAAGGGGTGGGGGCAGCTGCTGTGGGGGCGGGGCAGGCGCTGGAGGGGAAATTCCCCCTTTCAAAGCAGGGCGGTGGCTGGCTTTTGCCTTCTGGGCAAAGTGAAGGGAGCCCTCCCACCAGGGGATGGAGACTGGTCTGGGTGGTGCGTCCTTCCTTTTTTCCTCTCCGCTCCAGAAATTCTTCCAGCTCCTCTAAAAACACCCAGGGGACTAGGTTGGAGCTCTAGCCCTTCTTCGAACTTGCTGTGTGACCTTGTGCAAGTTTCTCTCCCTCTCTGAACCTCCTAGAAAGGAGGATAATAATCCACAGAGTGTAAAGATTCTATCTAACTGATGTAAAGGAGCTGGGTCCCTGCTAAATGTTAGCGACCTGGGGGCTGCTTTTCACCGGATTGCCTCTCACTGGCTGGGCGAGTGACGACCATAAAACAAGGGTGGGCATTTCCATGTCACGTGCCTGGAGCTAGGTGGGTGTGCCTGGTAACCGTGGTTATTGATGTTCCTGCCAGATGCTTGACCTTGGGAGTGGAGGTGGTGGGAGAGTTATTACTGCTGAGAGTTGTGGGTCATCTCTGTGTAGATGGGGAAACCGAGGCCCAGAGTGGGCGAAAGTCTAAGGTGACCTTGGGGGAAAGACACGTGGCTCTGCGTTCTGTGTTCACTGGCTCCAGCTGCAGCTCCCCCAACCCTCCCGCACACGGCTGCCCCCACCCACTGGCATTGCTCACTGCACATGCCCAGAAGCCTGCTTCTCTTCTTGGGAAGGTGGGCAGAGAGGTCTGGGTGGGGGAAGTATTGGGGGTAGGGTGGGAACCCTGGTTTCCGAGGGCAGGAATGGAATGGGGGACCCCTCTGCCAGGGTGGGGTGGCCTCAGGGCCCCGGGTTGCAGCCTGTCACGATGGGGGAGCCCCACACGTCCATTTGCTGACATGTCCTTGGGCCACCTTGAGGGTGCCGTCACGGTGAAGGAAGGTGCCCCCCACTGTACACTGGCATCCCGTTTACTAGTCTGGTTGGGGAGGGGGAAGGCACAAGGGTTTGTATTTAGTGCTGTGGGAAACCTGGCTGAGCCTCTCCACATGCATAGCTCCTTCTATGGCTCCCTAGCACCC
This sequence comes from Proteles cristata cristata, assembly GCA_017311185.1. Lineage (NCBI taxonomy): Eukaryota > Metazoa > Chordata > Mammalia > Carnivora > Hyaenidae > Proteles > Proteles cristata. Next base: position 524,225 of record JAESUZ010001906.1, on the reverse strand, counting down.
CTGCAAAACTCATAAATACTCACCATGGCTTCAAGGTCATGCTTGGTCTGCCCCGCTCACCTCGGTGGATTCATCACCCTCTGTGCTGACACCAGCTCATTTCATCTCCCCCTCCCCCCCACCCTGCAGACTTTCAGTCTCCCTCTGACACCTCTGTCTCATGATTTCTTCTCTCTAGAGCATTCCGCCTCTGCTCCCAGTATGACTCATCCCACGCATTCTTTCCAGCTCAGTTTAAATGTCACCTCCTCCAGAAGGCTTTCCTTGATTCCCCCTCCCCCCCCTCCCCAGGTAGGTCAGGTGCCTCCTCTAAGTGCTCCCAGTCCCCTGGGCTTTGCCCATAACTCTGCTTTGCTCATCCTCGCCTGTTCCCTGCCTCAGGCCAGGGGGAAGAACCTCCATTTATTCATGTCTACTTGTTCATCACCAAATTTTCAGTGCCAATAGCGGTCGGTGCCAGCAGGTAGCAGACACCCAGCAGACATTTACTTAATAAGTGAACGAGGCAGGAAACCAGTGAAACTTCTGTTAAGAAGAGCAAATTGGCAGAGCTTGGCTGGTGGCGGGGCAGGATCTGGGGCAGAGAGGATCCTGATTCGGACAGGATGTCTTTCCCCCTGTGCCCCAAAGCCCAAAGCACCCCCCCATTCCATCCCACCACTTCTGTCCTTGGTGTGGGGCCCCGTGACCAGACAGCTTGGAGGGAGGCTTGCTTGGAAGAATTCCCTCTCCTGTCCCCCAGCCTTCACCTGTGGACGCGGGCTCCAAACACCTCAGAGTCACCGCCCTGCCCTGTGGTCTGCAGGGGCACCAATTTCTGGAGAAAATCTTAGTAGACATCTCTCCAACAGTGTTTCTGCATTCGCAACTTCAAAATGCTCTTTTGCCCCAGAAGTTGGGCACACAGGCAACGCCGAGAGCCTGCTCTCTGCTCTCTGCTCTCTTCACGACGGCTTAGGCAACCACCCGGGACATCATGTCATGAGCCGAGTGCATCAATTCTCTGCTGAGTGCATTTCCCACGGACGGGCGCTTTCTTTTTGCCACCACCCTGTTCGGTGGGTCAGTTCATTCACTCCACCTTAGAAATGGAAAGAATTGGGATCCAGAGAGGGGAAGAGGTTTGCTGAGGCCACTTGCTGGAGAAGGTTGGAGCCAGGGTCCATGTCCACATCTGTCCCATCCAAAGCCCCTGAGTGGAGGCGCCGTGGAGAGGGCTGGCTGCCCTGCTTCAAGTGAGGTTCTTCCACGTACAGATGTGTCTTCTTGGGCAAATGGGTTTCCTTTCCTCCACTGTGCCTCGGCTTCCTGATCTGTAGAATGGGCACAATAACAGCATCAACGTCACTGGCTTATCGTGAAGAGCGAAGAGATGAGAGAGTGTTTGGCACAGGGTTATACACACAGAAGGCTCAATAACGTTAGCAGTTCAGAGTAATTCGACACATCTTTTCAGGTGCCTGCTGGATGCTGGGGGGCTACCGCAAAGGGCCAGAGCAGACCCCATCCTACCCTCATGTGCTTACAGTTTGGTTTTTGCCAAGTGTGTAAGATAATAATAATTTCTGAGCCTTGAGCTACTGGGTACACATTCACCCATTCAACAAATATGAGCTGAGTACCTACTGTGTGCTGAATTAGGCAAAGAGGAATAAGAGGCTGGCTCTCCCCTTGGGTGGAGGCGGGAGGCTAAGATGAAGAGAACAATTATGGCTCTTAAGGAAAACAGAAGGAGGGATTCCGAGAGAACCTTCAGCAGGCTGAGTCCCAGGGGATGGATGAGACTCAATCTGGGAAGGAAGGGCGATCTAGGTGCAGGGCACAGTACATGCAAAGGGATGAAGGCAATTGTCCTGCTGACTCACATTCAACCTAGTGGCTGTTAGACTCCTCTCTTACGCTTGGCTATTTCTTCTCTCAACTCTGCAAATAGAGTGTGAACATAAGAACTTTTAACTTGCTACGGTTCCCTTTAAATTCTTTTACACATATCATCTCATTTAATCTGCACAACAATCCTGTTGGTATCGTTAACAGGGATAGACTATTGCTTTCCTTATTTTCAGTCCAGAGAGGGGAGGTGCTGTTTTCAAATCACCCGGCTAGAGGGTTGCCAAAGTTACAAACACAAAACAAAACAAAACAAGGTGCCAGTTACATGTGAATTTCGGATAAACAATGAATGAATTTTATTTTTTTAAATTTGTTTTAAGTAGGTTCCGTGTCCAGCCCTGAGCTTAACGCAAGGCTTGAACTCAGGACCGTGAGATGAAGACCTGAGCGGAGATCAAGAGTGGGATGCTTAACCGACTGAGCCACAGGTACCCCATTTAAAAAAAATATGTCTCATGAGATATTTGGAATATACTTACAAAATACGTCTCATGAGATATTTGGAATATACTTTAAAAAAAAAGTATGTGCTGTTTCTCTGAAATTTAAACATTATGGAATATCGTTATATTTTATCTGGCAAGGCTGCCCAGTGTTTGAACTTGGTTGTGTTTGTTTTTTCCCTTGAAGATAAAGGTAGTGATAATCACCATCTGGATTTCATGAGGACCTACCGTGTGCCAGCGCTGTGCTGAACCCAGAGCTTTGGAGCACCGAGCCATGCGCTCTACTCAGCGGGCCCGGCGCCGGGTGGCCCGCAGTTCCGTGCGCGGCCACGCGGTGTCGCCCTCCGCCCGCGGTACCAGGGCGGCGGCGGGGGCGGCCGGGCGCGCGCAGCCCATTCATCACGGCGCGGCCCCGGCGCGCAGACAATGCGGGGAGCGGCCCTTGCCCGCGCCCGCGCGGCTGTCGGTACAAAGGAAGCGCTGTTAACACGTGTACGGTAATGGGCTCCCCCACGGCCTCTTCCCGGGCCGCCCGCTCCCAGCCTGACGGATGGCCCGAGCCATCCATCTAAATTATGTCATGGGCGATGAGCATCCTCTTCTGGAAGTCCAGTCCGTCCGGCAGCCAGGGCCAGGCTGGGCCTCCTTGCGGCGGGGCACCCTGCCTCGGCGACCCGGTGGCCTCCCACTCTAGGGAAGGAGCGTCGTACAGGGTGAGCACCTACTGTGTGAGGGGTTCCAGCCACTGCCTTCTTGATTTGCATGCAGAGCGGTGTGGTTTATCAGCCCACTTTGCAGAAGGGGAAACTGAGGTCTGGAGCTGGACAGTCTTTACTCTAACATGACACGGCTCCAGGGTTTGCCAGAAGTGTGTGTGTGTGTGTGTGTTTCTTTTTTCCTCTTACAGCTTTACTGAGATGTAATTCACATACCATCTCATTCAGGTACCTTTGAAATGTACATTTCAATGTTTTTTAGTATAGTCCCGGCCTTGTGTATCAACGTACAGTCCTATTTTAGAACATTTTAATTACTCTAAAAACCCCTGACCTGTTAGCAGGCACCCCAAGGTCTCCTCTCCCCCTAGCTCTTCCTAACCCCTGATCTGCTTTCTGTCTATAGGTTTACCTATTCTGGGCATTTCATGTGAATGGGCTCATACACTGTGTGACCTTTGGTCACAGGTTTATTTCACTTAGCTGAGTGTCTTCAAGGTTCATCTCTACTGTACCACCTGTTTGTACTTCATTCCTTTTTATGGCTGAATAATATTCCATTGTATGGACGTACCACATTTTGTTTACGTGCTGATGGGCATTTGAGTTGCTTCCCAAAAATGTTTGTTTATGTATGTATGTATTGGGGGGGCACAGAGGGTGACAGAGAGAATCCCAAAGAGCCCTGTGCTAACAGCACAGAGCCCCCCATTTGGGGCTCGACCTCTCCAACCACGAGATTATGGCCTGAGCCGAGATCAAGAGTCAGTTAAGCATCAAAGGCTTAATGGAGCCCCCGGCGCACTGGTTTGCACTTTTGACTGCAGCAGATAACACTGCTCTGAACATTTGTGGAGTTTTTGTGTGGAAATGTGTTTTCAAGCCCATTCAGTAGCTTCCTGGGAGTGAAATAGCTGAGACATTGGGTAATGTTATGGGTAATGGCTTAGGAACGCTAGACAATTTTCAAAGCCGCTGCACCTTTCCGCAGCCCCTTCCAGATTCTAGCCAACACTTGTTACTGTCTGTTTGATTCTAATCAAGTGGCACCTCACTGTGGTTTTGGTTTGCATTTCCCTGAAGGCTAATGATGCCAGGCATCTTTCCATGTACTTCTTGGCCATCTGGGTTGGGGGACATGTATTCAGATCCTCTACCCAGTTATAAATATTGGTTGTCTATTATTATTTACAAAAGTTTTTAAAATGTCTATTTATTTTTGAGAGACAGAGAGATAGAGCTTGAGTGGAGGAGGGGCAGAGAGAGAGAGGGAGACACAGAACCCAAAGCAGGCTTCAGGCTCTGAGCTGTCAGCACAGAGCCCAATGTGAGGCTCAAATTCATGAACTGCGAGATCATGACCTGAGCTGAAATTGGACGCTTCACCGACTGAGCCACCCAGGCGCATTCCCCCCCGTCCCCCGCACCCCGGGTTGTCTGTTATTGAGTCTATAAATTCTGCATACAAATGCCTTATCTGATACACGATTTGTAGATATTTTTTCTCATTTTGTGAGTTGCCTTCTCACTTCCTTGATGGTATTGTTTGTGGCACAAACGTTTTAAATGTTGGTGGAGGTCCAATGTCTATTTTTCCTCTCATTGCTTGTGCTTTCAGTGTTGGTTATTGAGACTCAGAACCCAGCTCTGTGTGAGTCTGCAGTTGGGGATCTCTTGGCTGCACTGGGGAGTTGCGACCCCCCACGGGGATTGTAGGAGGAGCTGGTTGGGATTTAGCGGTCATCTCAGGCTGGGGAGTAGAGCTGTGGCAGAAGAACGATGACCTTGGAGTCCACCAAATTTGGGTTTCAGGCCTGGCCAGACTCATGCTGTCTTTCCTCAGTGACTTGGGTGGGTCATTTAATGCCTTTGAGTCTCAGGGATCTGCTCAAGGGAGATAGTCCCATCTGCCCATGAGGTTGCTGCGATATTAAACGAGGCAATGCGTGGCTGCAGATGGTGCTTAATAAGCATAGCTGTGATGACCATGGCGTCTAGCTTCCCGCAGGCAAGCCTCCGGCTCCCCACACCCTCTGCACAGTGCAGGGCTGTGGCCATGGAGAGACCCTGCACCTGGGGCCGAGGGTCAGGGCACGCGGCTGAGAGTCCCTGAACCTCGGTCCGAATGAACTTTTGTCTGGAGCCCGGACATGAAGCGTGATTTCCCTTTGTGCTGCAGGAAACCGCAGGGTGACAGAGCAGGGCCAGGGCCAGGGGACCATGCGGCAGAGGAAGGCGGCGGCTCCGATTTGGACATTGTGTCCTCTGGGCCTGCCCTGGATCCCACAGCCATTCTGTCTGATGTGGATTCCAGGAGGGAGTCCCGTGGGCACTGGGAAGAGGCATCTGAACGGGGTGTCATCACCCCCGGGTTACCAACAGTGAAGTCGCTGAGACTCAGAGAGGTGAAGGCGCGTGTTGGAGGTCTCCCAGCCCTGTCTTGAAAAGCAGCATGAAGAAGGGCTTCTGGCGTTCAGACCCGAGAAGCTTCAGGCACCACCCTGGGACATGTCCCGGACAGTGGGTCTTCTCTCCGTGGATCAGGGTCTCCGGAGGGCCCCTGCCCACAGTGCGCCTCCCCTGCTCCCTGTTAGGAGCCACACAGGCCTGGGCTGGATCCAGAGATACTAGGTCCTCTCTGAACCTCAGTCTCTTCATCTGTCCAATGGGGATACTTGTTCCTGCCTCCAGGGTCGCTTGAGGAGAAAACGAGTGCTCAGATGCAATGAGTGCTCAACCAGGGAGGTGCCTTGGTAGAGGCCTGGCCCTCCCAAGCGCCTGGCAGGTGAGGTGATCAGTGTGATTAGCAATCACTCAGACGTGCACTTGGCAGCAGGAAGAGGCTGCGGATTCGCACTTGGGACTTGGGGGTGGTGGGCAGGCCATGCCCCCCCTTCAGCCCCCCTGCATGGGCCAGAGATGTATTTCCAGGGCTGTGGGAATCGGGGGACGCTGTCCATGGGCGGATGGAGGCGGGGGAAAACTGATTGGGGCCCCGAGGCCGCAGGTGGCAGGCAATCACAGAAAGCAGCAATGAAAAGATCCGGTCACGGCAGTCTCCGCCCCAGACGGCAGCTGTCAGGTCAGTCTCCGCGCCGGCTGGTGGACCCCTGTCCTAAAGTCCGTCTGCACTGCTGGAGCCCTGGGGAGAGCTGGGCCGCGTCTGCCCCTCCAGACAGACAGGCAGACAGGCCCATGTCCACCCCACCGGGCAAGTGTCATCCATTCCTCCTTGGTGCTGCCTCCTAGCTCTCTTGCATCCTTCTGGAAATTTCCTTTCCTGGCTCTTGCTTCTCTCTGTGATCTCCAGGGCCTGGCTCCCAGCAGCCGCTCAGTGTTGGCAGTTCAGAGAGGAGAGTGGAATTTTTTATCCTCAGCCCGCCGGCCACTCCCCGGGGCTGTGGCTGTCCTCGATGTGAGGACACCAGCATCCAGGACTCTGCCATGCAGCGGAGGCACTCTGGAGATGGGGTGATGGTGGGGTCGAGGAGGGCAAGGCTTTGGCCCCTTTGAGCCTCAGTTTCCTTCTCTGTGAAACGGGATAACAATTCCTGTTTGTGGCGTTTCAGGAGGGTTCCAGAGGTTACTACCACTGCAGTGGCAGTGCCTTGCCGACGGGAAGAGCTCGGTGATGATTGTTCCGGGGGCGGTGTGGCTGGGGTCCTGGTGTGCCCATGGTGAAGAGACTCAGCCTGCTTGGGAAGGGGCCAGAGGGATCAAGGGTGAGCCTTTCCCAGTGGTGTGAGCACAGGCAGCCACTTAGCTTCTCAGAGCCTTAGTTTCGTCGTCTGTAAAATGGGGCCAGTCCCAGCATCTCCTTGATGGGGTTGCTGTGGGGATTCGGGGAGGTGGGAATATAAAGGATGAGCAAGTGCCTGGCCCGAAGGTCAGTTAACAGTTGCTGTTAAGGGAGAAGAAGAGGAGGGGGAGGGGGAGGGAGGAGGAGGAGGAGTGAAGTCATCAGGTGGGGCGGGGGAGGACTCACTCTGGGCAAGGTCCACGGAATCCACTTCCCTTTGAGCCCCCAACTCGCTAAATAACTCTGGGCAAGTTGTTCATCTTCTTGCCTTAGTTTCCATATTGGCCAGTGAGGGAGCGGCACGGACGTTAACGAGGAGACAGGAGCAGCGGACTCACTCAGCCTGCGGGCCCGGGCTGTCGGGGAGCACCACCTCCTGGCCCCAGTCTGTTTCCATGGCCACCGAGGTCAGAAAAGAGTGGACACCACGTGCTGCCCACTGCCCGCAGCTGGGCCCTGATCCAAGGAGCACACGTGTGTTAAATCCCATGTCCTGCTCACAGACCCCATGAGGTAGGACTAGCAATGAGCCCATTTTCTAGCTAAGGAAACTGAGGTCATGCTACTGGGCATGCAAATGGGCTGTCCTAGAACCCCGGACCTCCAAGCCCAGAATCTTTACTACAATCTATGTGCTTCCTTCTTCTTCTTCTTCTTCTTCTTCTTCTTCTTCTTCTTCTTCTTCTTCTTCTTCTTCTTTTTAAAGCAGTTTATTTCGAGAGAGAGAGAAAGAGACAGGGAGCTCAAGTTGGGGAGGGCAGAGAGAGAGTCCCGCAGACCTGGACATGGGGCCCGAACCGATGAACCACAAGATCATGACCTGAGCTGAAGCTGGGATGCTTAACAGGCTGGGCCACCCAGGTGCCCCCTTATATGTGTCTCATTTTGGCAATTGCAGAGCCAGCCTCTCTAGTGTCTGCGCAACTCCCGAGGGCGTGAGCTCCTCCCTGCCGCCCCTCCGGCATGTGGTGACCAAGCCAGGGCGCCCGTTTGTGAAACCCTGGACAGTGCGTTGAGCCTCCTGTCCCCCACCTGGCACAGTGCCTGGTACAAAGTGGGTGCTCGCGGGACCCTTGGATAGGTGGGCGAGTGCTTGTCTTCATTTCTCCTCTGCAGTTCCTCGCCAAGTGTCTAGTATACATACAGTAGGCACACACGCAGTAGCATCGCTCAGTCCTGGAGCACGGAGGGCCCCCTCCAGTTCTCCAGCGCACCCACATGTTTTGCAGATGGTGCCTGTGTTAGCCTAGGCGGCTGTAACAAATACCTTCCTGGAAGCTGGGAAGTCCAAGTTCAAGGTGCCTGAGGGCGCACTTCCCGGGCTGCACTTCTGCTGTGTCCTCATGTGGTGGAGAGAACCATCTCTCTAATGACCCCTGTTGTAAGGACCGCTAATCCCATCCATGGGGGGCCTCACCGCCCCCAAATACCATCACGTGGGGGATTAGGGCTTCAGCAGATGAATCTGGGGGGGACCCAGCACACACACATTCATTCTGTAGCAGGGGCACCAAACTCAGGGGAGAGGGACACACAAGGACACACATCTGCACGGCGTGGCCTGGCTTCTGGTGGCCTTGGGTGTTTCCCAGCTTGTAGGTGGCTTCCCCGTGCCTTTGCATCATCTTGTCTTCCCGCTGTGCAATCCCGTCTCTGTGTCCACACTTCCCCTTATATAAGGACATGGTCATCCCGGATCAGAGCCTCCCCCCCTCCCCAATGACCTCATCTTACTTTGATCATCTGCATACACCCTATTTCCAAACAGGATCCAACTCACAGGTATCACAGGACCTCTACATATTTCAGGTAGGAGGGACATAATTCAATCCATAATTGGCCTGCAACGAAATATACTCTGTGCAGCGTTTTTGAGCACCAGCTGTATACCTAGTATATGAGGGAGAGAGGCAGGGAGGGGGCGGTGGTGGAGGAGAACTCCTATCTAGAAACCAGGGCTCTCAAGGGGTGTGGATTGGCGGGTGGTAAGAGGTGAGATTTGTCTCTGGGCCTGCAGGGGGCGCACTGGGGGCTGAGTCTAGAAGGAAGGCGGGGCTGATCGTAATAGCGTTGAATGTCAGGCACCGGACTTAAGAATTGAACCACGTAGACATTCTGAGGAGTAAACGGGAGTCTCCGAGGGATGGAGTCAAGGGCTGTAGAAATAAAGCTTGTGTGTTTGGTTTGCTTGTTTGGAGCCCAGCTCACCTCCGTGTCCCCAGAGGAGGAATCAGGTCCAGAGCAGGGCAGCGACTTACCCAGGGTCACACAGCCAGCGAGGGCGGGGAGGCGGGGCGGCCCTGGAAGGCGGGTCTACTTGCCTCCAAGTCTTTGGAGCACACGGCCCCCCGCCCCGTGTGCAGTTATCAAAATGCTTATTCAAAACACAACAGCCGTTACCTATGACAATAGAAGCCATTTGCCTGGTTTCGTTCATCTACATCTCTAGGGGTTAGTAAATTTGCAGCCAATTTTCAGGGGTTTCAAATTGAATTTCTAGGTAGGTTCCGGAGATGTGGAGAAATGATTCTTAGTCCCCACGCTTATCCTATAAGGGGCCAGCTGGATATTTATTCACCTAGTGAGTATTTATTGACTACCTACTGGATGCCAGACCCCCCCTCCCCTCCCCAGAAACGGGCTGGAAATTCAGAGATTTGGAAAAGAGAAGGTCTTGTGGGATCCAAAAATACTCTTGCTACCTCAGCCTCCTGGGACTCAGTGTTAATGGGACACACAGTCCCATGCAGGGATAATCAGAATGCAGGTAGCTCAACTGGGACAAGCTTAGGGGACAGCGGGAGCCCCAGGAGCTTTCTGACCTGCCTGGGAGGTGCAGGGAGGGCTTTCTGAAGGAGGTGATGCTGGAGCTGAGAAAGAGGTTCGACTTTACCAAGATGGGGAGAGGAACAGGTGGGAATTGCAGGCAGGTGGAGGAGCCTTGGTTTTTTTTCTTTTTTTTTTAAATTTTAAAAAATGATTTATTTATTTATGAGACAGAAAGAGACAGAGCATGAGCAGAGGAGGAGCAGAGTGGGAGGGAGACACAGAATCCAAAGCAGCCCCAGGCTCTGAGCTGTCAGCACAGAGCCTGACACGAGGCTCGAACCCACAAACTGTGAGATCAGGACTTGAGCTGAAGTCGGACGCCTAACTGACTGAGCCACCCAGGCGCCCCATGGAGTAGGCTTACTTTTGAGTACAAAACCTCAAGTATACAGTTTTGTAGAAAACCTTTAAATGCATGGTCATGGGTCTGGAGAAGTATGGCGAGCAGAGGGGGAGGGGTTAGCAAAGAACCTCGGAAATCATGGGAAGGAGCCTGGCTTTTATCTAGAAGGTACTAGGGATCTATGGGAGGATTTAGAGCAGAGAAGTACCCTAGCCATATTGGCCTTTCTGGAGAGATCCTTCTGGCTGTCGTGAGGGGAACAGGTGGGAACATAAGCCCAGAGGCCGGTAAAGAGATGACTATAGCATGGAAGGGTGGGGTATTTAATACAAATAATCATTATGACAATATATCGCTTATTGTATACCAGGGGCTGTTCAAAGCACGTACATGTTTTAACTCATGCCATCCTCACATATCCCTGTGAGCTGAAACACATGTCAATAACGCCCTTAACCTTAGGGCCTGGTGCATCGTTAAGTATCAACAGATTATTTATAGAGTATTAGCAGCTAGTCACCCCATTTTGCAGCTGAGGACTGAGGTTCAGACTATTATGTAACTTGTCATATTGGACGCCATGATGCACAGCCCAGATCTGCTTTTGGAAAGAAAGGATTTTTTAAAAACGTTTATTATTTGAGAGAGAGAGAGAGGCAGAAAGAGAGGGAGAGAGAATTCCAAGCAGGCTCCGCCCTGTCAGCACGTGGAGCCTGACATGGGGCTCCATCTCACGAACCCGTGAGACTCTGACCTGAGCTGAAATCAAGAGTTGGTCATTTAACCAACTGAGCCCCCCAGGCACCCCTGAAAGGATTTATTTCTTTACTGCCAGGACCTTGGGCGCTGCCACACTCGAGGTCACTCCCTTCTGGGAGCAGCAGGTCTCCTATGTCTGGTAGATGCAGAAGGATAAGGACTTTGTCCAGACTTGAGACCACCCTGAAGGGCCGCTGAGCTCCAGAGCTCCCCACGGGCTCCACGGAGACTGTGTTGGGCCTTCATCACGGCTCAACTTCTACCTCTTCCCGTTGCTGCTTCCTTGTCTCTCCCATGGGTTTCTGTCCCAAGATCACCTCCTCCTGAGCCTCCTGCATGTTCTCCTTGCTAAGGACAGACCAGTGATCCTTGCCTGGGGTGGGGGTGGGGGTGCACAGCCAGTAATCAGCAGAGCTGGTATATTAGTGCTTCCTATAGAAACAGAACCAATGGGTGATAGATAGATAGATAGATAGGTAGATAGATAGATAGATAGATAGGTAGATGATAGGCAGGTAGGTAGATATAAGTAGAGGTTTATTATGCAGGATTGGCTCACACGATGGAGGCGGGGAAGCCCCCAGACAGCTGTCGGCAAGTCAGAGGCTCGGCAAAGCCGTCGGTGTGGCTCCAATCCAAACCCGAAGGCCTGAGGTCCAGGAGACCCAATGATGTAGTCAGAGTCCAATGGGCTGAGAACCCAGTGAGTGCCGTGTCCAAGAGGAGGAGAAGAAGGACGTCCCAGCTCAAGCAGAGGGTGGAGGGGTGGGGGCGGTGGGGGGAGAGAGAGAGAGAGGGAGAGAGGGAGAGACTTTGCCCTTTGTCCACTTTTTGTTCTATCCAGTCCTTCAACGGATTGCATGAGGCCCACCCACACTGGTGTGGGTGATGTTCACTCAGTACAAATGCCAATCTCTCCTGGAAACAGCCTCACGACACGCCCAGAAGACATGTGTTAGCAGGTATCCGGGCATCCCTGAGCCCTCTGGAGCTGCCACATGAAATTGACCATCGCAGCCAGGAGGCAAACCCTGGCTCATTTGGCTTCAAAGCCGCCACCCTGCCCTCACGCCAGGCTCCCTCGATCAAGTCTCTGGGACCCTCTGAACTTTGGTTTCCTCATTTGTAAAGTCAGAGTGTTCCAATGTCTCAGTCTGTCCCAGCTGCTGTAACAAAACACCACAGACCGGCCGGAGGCGGGGCTTAAACAGCAGCCAGTCATCATCTCAGAGGCTGGAAGGCCCCCGTCCAGGTGCCAGCAGGCTGTCACCAGGCTCGGATGGCTGTCCACCTGTCACATGCTTAGGCACACCCAGCTGTTTCCTGAATTCAGCACTACAAGTGCACACCCCAGGAAATCCGTCAGTCCCAGATAAATCGTCATTCGCTCGGGACTGTCCCCATTTGAAAACCGCAACATCCTCAAGCCTTGGGGAACCAGGACAGTCGTTGCCCTTTCGAAAGACAAAGGTTAATTTCTCACTCCCATTAGGTGTCTGTCCATGCCACCATCACGCACATCACATTCCACCTTGGCTGCGGCTCTGCTTCAGGGGGCTTTTGCCAGCGACCCAGGTCACTGGAGCCGCCTCTCTCTGGTGTGTGGCTGGTCTGTCTGGAGGCAGCAGAAAAGGAAATCTGGAGAAGCATGCACTTCTCTTACAGGGTGAGCTCAGAAGTGGAGGAGCCCTCCCGCTCTCCTCTCATTGGCCAGAACAAGTCACGTGACCAAGGCCAACAGGCATGATGGTAGAATCCCGCCTTCGGGAAAGAGATCTGGGATGTATCTGGGGAGGAGGCGATCTAAAACATCGTGGGTGGCGGCTGAACACTTCTTTCCAGAGCCGGGAGCCTCCTCGCCATGTCCGCAACGCTCCACCATGCTGATGATTTGAAACAGTGGCTAATTTGACAAGCCAATTGGAGTCCCTGTGATTGCATTTGACTTTCTGACTAATGACAAGAGATGAACTCCCTTTTCTTAGTGCCGCTTACAGTCGGATAGCCTTGGGCCATCGCCCGATCCCAGTGTTCAAAATGTTGCCTTGTAAATTGTCTAATAAAGTAATAAAGAAAGGGACTTGATACATGATTTGTCTTTTAACCATTGTAATGGGATTTTTTTTTGGGGTAACATTGTTTTATGTTAGAATGCAGAAATTATCACGCGTAATTAGAATCATTTCAATTCCAGTCTCCGCCAGGCCCCTGACGTATTCCTCCACTGGCACCACGTCGACCACGGTGGCGTGTAAAACCTCATCGAATAAAATTTTAAAAGCACCTATCTGTAGTGGTGCTGCGTAGACTGGAAGAGAGAAGGCTGCCCGAGTCAGCTTTACCTTCGAGGGAGGAGAGAGAAGGGGGAAAGAAGGAGAAAAGAGACAAAAGGCTAACAGAAGAGAAAAGACCACGTCCAGTTAGTGCCATTAAGGCTGCTTTCCGCTGGGGTGGCCTGGGACCCGACTGGCCGTGGGTCAACCTCAACGCTCTTAATTACTGGCCCTTCCGTCCCACCCAGATTCCACATTTGTGCTCCAGGTTTCACCTCAGTCAGGCCGACCAGATCCCTGCCTGCGCGTCTTCTTAATATTTAATCCTAATCATGCAGACACATGTATGGATCTATTTATCCACAAAAGCTGCCGTATAAATGTTTAACCAGAAAAGCACGGGGCCCTTCAGATCAGCCAGTGGACAAGCTTTTCCAGGGGCGCAAGGACAGGCAGGCTGTCTTGCTCTGGGGAGAAGATATGTATCGGGAAAAATGTCCCTGGTTCCCAAAATGTCCAGGTCAGATCTCGGGGGTGAGGGGTTAGCAAAATGTTGCTTTCTTCAGGTGGCTTGCATGAGAAGCTATGCCTCTCTCTGCAGCTCTGGGAGGGGGAGAGAGAAGATGGGAAGATGGTGGTGGGAGAGCAGAATTTTTTCCCCTTCCCACGATGTCCCTATGCACTGGTGACAGCCCGCCAGGGGCCGGGGCGTCTAATTCTAGGGAGAAGGGGCCCTTGTCCAGGCTGGGGCGTGTGGGCAGCCTCTGAAAAACCATGGCAGAGCAAGTGCCTTGCGGTAGAATTATCACACCGTAAAGGGGAAATGATACCATCAGGGAATGGCCACAGAGCTCATGAATATTCTGGGCACTTGTACCCACAGCCAGCACCGGGCCTGGCTCCTGATTCATCAATATTACAAATCGGCACCGTGGCGAGCAAGCTGTCAGCAATTTTAATATTTGCCTCCAGCCCAAGAAATTACAGTGGAGGTATTTCCCGGGGACGAACACAGGGCAATACCTTCTTCTGCGGTCAGAGAGCCTGGGAGTGGGGCTCGGAAGCTCTGGGTTCAAGACCCAGGTGCCCCAGTCAAGTTTTATATGAACTTGGGGAAGGACTGAGGCCTCCCTGGTCCCCCCGTCTCCCATCCCCTCACTGCCCCAGAGAGATAGTAAGAAATTTCGTGAGCACATACTGTGCGCCAGCAACCACAATGCAGCAGTTTTGTAGGAGAGAGATGATTGGGCCCCATTTTACAGATTCGGAAAACTGAGGCTCAGAGTGGGCAGAGCGGTTACCCCCCGGGGGGTGTTGATGCCAAGTCTGGAGCCCAGTTTGAATCGGAAGTGTGCAGGAAGGGTGGCTAGCTTAGAAAGGGCGGTAGGAGGATAGGAGGGGAGCCAGGCTTGGGCAGGCTTTGAATTTCTCTCGAGTCCTCAGACAAAGAGCATTCCGAATCCTGGGATAAGCATTGCTCACACCAGCACAGCCCGATGTGGGCTGCGGAGACCCTTCGCCTCCCCTGTGCCTACTTCACGTCCTCAAGGGGGAAGAAGCATGCTGTCCATGTTGCAGGTGGAAAGACTGAGGCCCAGAGAAGTGACCTGCCTTGTCCAGAGCTCCACAGCTTGAAAGTGGCAAGGTCGTGGTTGAAGGTCATAGTCGAAGGTCTTTAGCAAAGTACGGAGGGTAGTAGCTATGCACCCATTTTACAGATCAGTAATGGGAGGCCGTGGGCAAAAAGCTGAAGGGAGTACTTCTCTGCAGAAAATAAGAGTTTTTTGGAAAAGGGGAAGGAAAGATGAGCCTATTCCCATAGTCTCTCTCTTTATGTCTAGTATTTTAGCTGAAAATAAAGTGAGAGATGATCCTCCCTCCCTCCCTCCTTCTTTTCTTCTTCCTCCCTCCCCCCTTCCTTCTCCCTCTCCCTCTCTCTCCCCCTCTTCCTTTCTCTCTCTCCCTCTTTCCCGACTGTTTTGGGGCACCAGGAAATCAGAACTTCTCATAGGTATTTCAGGCAGGCCAAGTTTTCATACGGGGTACCTGATGCCTAGGAGCTGGGCAGGAGGTCAGAGAGTCGCTGCAGTGTTTGGGAAAGCAGGTGTCCGGCCATCGCGGGCCACTATGGACGGTCTCAGCTGCCTGCAGCACCAAAGCGGACGACTGACCAGAGGCTGCCCAGACGATGCGGAGACAAAAGCCCTCATGTCTGGCTTCTGCCGAAGTCCATGCCTTTGCTCACTGCTGGTGGGACCGGCACACTTCCCTCCCTCCCGCTTTCCAAATCGCAGGTGAACACTTCCCACGGCGGGGCGGGGGCGGGGGGAGTGGGAGGAGGAGGTGGGGGGTGAGGAGGGGGTGGGACCTGAACCGGAAACTCAGTTGGCAAGGACGTTGGCAACGCTGTCCAGGTTTCCAGTCCCTCTGAGCAGGGGAGCACGTGGAAGGGAGCGGGGGTGCCAGCGCCTGGCTGGCTGTCCGGAGTCACTCCCCCTCCTCAGTGGTTCCCCCACTGTGCTTGGGGTCCCCAAGGAGTGAGCGATCTACCAACATGGGGCACAATAGACCCTGCACAGAAGGACTTGAAGCTCCCTTCCTACTTTCAGGCCGAGCCACGGCACCCATTTTGCATACTGGGTTTTCTTTGAACAAATCCGCCTCACGCACAAAGTTCGGCTCTCACTGTGTTACAGCGCACCGCTGCCAAAGAAAAAAACTCTTCTGACACTTGTGAAAATGGTTAAGGAAGACTTGATTCAGGAGTGAGGGTAGCGGAGAGAGAGGAAGACTAAGTACAACGGGAACACGTTGGGATTTTCAGCCAAGGAGCAGGGTAGGGGCGAAGGGTGACGGGTGGACAGTTACCAAGGGAAGACATCAAGGGTAGGGGGGTTCCTTGCTGTTGACCTAACAGGATTCTTGCTGAGGGCAGGGCCAGGGTGGTCTGATATCAAGGCCAGAGGAGTCTCTCTAAAGTGACTTAGCAGGATGCTAACTACGGCTGAACTCTGCCGGCCCAGCAAGGACGGGGGCCAAGGTCAAAGTCTAGTTTGAGAAGCGAGCTGGGAGCGATGAGAATGAGAAGAGTCAGAAAGCACCTTGCCTTGTCGTCCATCTTTCTGGATCCCGAGCACAGATCTTGCCCCGTCTCCGGCCCACAGCCTTCGGGCCTCGCAACTCATGCGAATCGCTGCCTGAGGGCAGAGCGGAGCCAACGTACCAAATTTCCGGCTCAGGTGGGATCTACAGTTCTGTGGGCTTTTATGATTCGATGGTTTTTAGTATTGTTTGATTCTTTAGCGATCCATCCCCCTCAACTTCCATAGTGCTTTTATTTTGCAGTTCTTTGATTTTTAGATGCGATGATCCTGGGATGTGGACTTTCTGGCTCAGTTATGCCAAGAATGAAGGGTTTTGAGTCAAGGCGTCCAAGTCTCTCTTGCGAGAGACTGGTCCATCCTGAGGCAGGGCACCAAGGGCCGGGGTGGGATGGTGGAGACGGAGGTGGCGGCTGAGATGCTGTCTCATGTCCCAGGTCAAAACTAGAGCAGCCACATGTGCCATCAGGTCTGGGGGGCCAGTATGTGGCCAGGAGAGGGATGCCAGGTGGGTAAGAGTGGGAGGGGAGTGGGGCGCCTGGGGGGCTCAGTCCGATGAGCATCCAACTTAAGCTCAGGTCGTGATCTCACAGTTCTCGAGTTCGAGCCCCACATCGGGCTCAGTGCTGACAGCTCAGAACCTGGGACCTGCTTCAGATTCTGTGTCTCCCTCTCTCTCTGCCCCTCCCCCACTCATGCTCTGTCTCTCTCTCTCAAAAATAAACATTAGAAAAAGAGGGGAAAGTGAGCAATAATGGACATGAAGCAAACATCACCTGTTTGATAGGAGAGGAAAAAGATGCTGGAGACCATTGGGCTTGGACGGATCCCGAGATGAACCGTTTCTGTCCTGTTTCCCCTCTAAACCAACCTGCGACAATGTTCCCTGCTCCCTACCAGGGATCCAGACGAAGTGATCTACGTATTCTGTGCAGGTTAACACTTCAATTTGCATTTGGATGGGGGCCTTCTGGACATAACACAATAATAACGACTGATGGATTAGTCAGGATAAGGTGGGCTGCTGTAATGGAAAGCCCAGGGGCACCTGGGTGGCTCAGAGGGTTGGATGCCCAACAACTTGATTTCGGCTCAGGTCATGATCTCACAGTTTGTGAGTTCAAGCCCCGAGTCGGGCTCTACACTGGCAGGGCTGAGCCTGCTTGGGAGTCTCTCTTCCTATCTCTCTGCTGTTCCCCTGCTCTCTCTCTTTCTCTCTCTCAAGTAAATAAATAAAAACATTAAAAAACCAGGAAAGCCCAGGGGTGCCTGGGTGGCTCCGTTGGTGAAGCATCCAACTTCAACTCAGGTCATGATCTCCTGACTCATGAGTTCGAGCCCCACATCGGGTTCTGTGCTGAGAGCTCAGAGCCTGGAGCCTGCTTCAGATTCTGTGTCTCCCTCTCTCTCTCTGCCCCTCCCTCGCTCATACTCTGTCTCTGTCTCTCATAAATAAGTAAACATTAGAAGAAAGAAAGAAAGAAAGAAAGAAAGAAAGAAAGAAAGAAAGAAAGAAAAGCCCAAACCTAGAAGCAAACATTGTTCACCCCTGTAATGTCCACTGTGGGTCTGGGCCGCTGTGCTCCACGCGGTGACTCAGAGATTCAGGCTCCTTACGTCTCTGCTTCTGCATTTCAGTCTGAGGTCCCCTCCTGAACTGCATCAGCTCGGAAGGGATGCTTGTCACCTCCACTCACAGGACCAGTTACATGATCCCATCCACCTGTACAAGGGGGCCGAGGAGGGTGGTTTCCTGTGCATCCGGGGAGGATGAATAAGGAACAGCATTTGGTGAGAACTTGATAACATACGACCATTGCTCTACATTAATTTACTGAAATCACAGAAGAGCCTTATAAGATGAGGAAACCGAGGCCCAGAGAGGTTCAGTAAGTTGCCTGAACTTCCACAAATAATGGCAGATTCAGAATTTAAACCCGGGTGTGCATGCGTCCCCAGTCTGCGCGCTCTACTGCTCATGTGGCCGATGCTCGGACCCCAGGGGAGCCGGTGGAGTGACTGCCTTCCTCCTCAAGTGACAGCCTATGTGCCACTCCCTGCCTGGTCCGCCTATGGCCGCCGCGCCGGGATCCGTGAGCGGAAACCCCGTCGCCAGCTCGGAAATCTCACACCGTGGATGTGACACCTTGCAAAAGACAATCAGTGGCTCCTGACAATTTTTTCATTTAGGCATGAAATATGGAAAGCATATTTCGATCTTTGATTTTCTTCCATTTCACATCTGTTCTTCATTAGGAGTTCAATCTCCTTCTAGACAAAAAAAAAAAAAACTTTCGTTTTGTCTTTCCTGCTGCAGCTCTGTCTGTAAGTCCATCTGTTTATCTTATCTTCCCGGGTTTGATCCTCCTCATCCAGAAGGCCAAACTCACTGGTGGGTTGAAGCATGAGATCAGGGGCACCGGGGTGGCTCAGTCAGTTAAGCGTCCAACTTCAGCTCAGGTCATGATCTCATGGTTTGTGGGTTGAGCCCCATGTCAGGCTCTGTGCTGACAGCTCAGAGCCTGGAGCCTGTTTCAGATTCTGTATCTCCCTCTCTCTCTGACTCTCCCCTTCTCACGCTGTCTCTCCCCTCCCCTCCTTAGAAATAAATAAAACACACACACACAAAGAAATAATAAAACACTAAAAAAAATTTTTTTTAATTTGAAGCATGTGCCGCCACTTGTGCCGAAAGTCCTGCCATTCAAGGATCTGCTCTTTAGCTGAAGAAGACCCTTTCCTGGGGTGCCTGGGTGGCTCAGCCATTTAAGCATCCGACTCTTGGTTTTGGCTCAGGTCATGATCTTGCAGCTTCCTGGGTTTGAGCCCCACATCAGGCTCTGTGCCAGCAGTGTGGAGCCTACTTGGGATTCTCTCTCTCTCTCTCTCTCTCTCTCCTTTCCCACTCATGCTGTCTCTGTCTTTCTCAAATAAATAAACTTTAAAAAAATCTTTAAAAAGTCATTTGAAAAAGAGAAACCTTTTCTTCTGTCAAGATGCCTGAGACAGGTAACCACGCCCCAGTACTGTACCTTTTCAGTGGCTGGGGGGAAATCTTGAAAATCGCGGATTTCAGGGGGGATGGAAGAACACGGGGCCCAGGGGACACAGGGACAGAGGGCACAGAGAAGTGGCGTGGTTGTAGCAAGGGCGTTGACTTGGGGTTGAGTCTCACATATACCAACCAGCAAACCCCAGATGTGGGCCTAACAAGCCATCCGACCTCTTTGGCCCTTTGTTTCTTCATCTGTAAAACGGGGATGGATGTATCAGATATTTCTTCCGGGTCATCAGTGCAAATCAACCGAGAGGCCACACACAACTTCCATTCACACGATGCTTTATGGTGTAATGGGGAAAATATTTTGAAATATTAACTGAAGTTCTCTCTCTCTCTTTTCTCTTTAAAATTCTGTACACTTATTTATGTCCTGTGGCCAAGCCAGGCCGTGCAATATTCATTGCCTTTGGGAAAGGATGACACAACAGAACGTAGATAAGGAAGGAATCGAATCCTTGGCTTTTGAAATTTACAAGCCGGCCAAGGACTGGGCATATGACAAAGGGTTTGGAAAGATGCAAAAGGGAAGCAACCCTGTATCCAAAACCAGGAGAGACCCCTGAGCTGGGGAACCGAGTCTGGTGGGGAGGGAAGGGGACATATGTGTATCTTGAGAAAGGACACAGAGGGCTTGAGGTCAGGAGGGGAGGAAGGCATCTGTCAGGTACCACGGGCCACACGTGAGCAAGGGCATCTCCGTAGAAGCCTGTGGAGCAATTACACTGCCAACAACCATGTGACATGCATTCCTGACACGCTGGTCTCCAAGATGGCGCCCAGGGAGTCTCACCTCCTGGAATTCATCACTCCTGCAGCCTCCTCTTTCATTCAGTCAGGACTGTCTGTGTGACCATTATCTTGCAGGACTTCTGAGATGAGGTTATCTTCCACCTCATTCTCTTGGGTCCCTGACTTTGAGGGAAGCTGTGTTAGGAGGACTCTGAGCCACCCCGTGGAGAAAGACAGGAGACCCCCCGCCAACAGCCCAGGCCAACATATCAGCCACATGAGTGGGGCCCTTCGAAATGGAGCCTCCAGCCCCAGTCAAGCCTTCAGATGAGCCTACAGGCCCAGCGTATTATACCTGACTGCACCCTCATGACAGCTGGGGCTGACCCCCCAGCTCATGAATTTCCAATGTATAGAAACCACGTGACATAATCAATGTTGATTATCATTTAAACAATTTTTTTAATATTAATTTATTTTTGAGAGAGACAGAGAGAGCTCAAGGAGGGAAAGGCAGAGAGAGAAGACAACATGGAATCCAAAGCAGGCTCCAGGTTCTGAGCTGTCAGCACAGAGCCCCACATGGGGCTTGAACTCCCAAACCACGAGATCATGACCTGAGCTGAAGTCAGCCACTTCACTGACTGAGCCACCCAATGCTTACGATCATTTTAAGCTACTACATTTGGGGGTAATTTGTTAGGCAGCAATTCACCACTGATGCATTCAAGCTGGCATAACCCAGTCTCTCGGGATAGTTTAGATACGATTCCAGAGAAAGGGGGCAGAGGACCCTCACTGGACTAGGCTTGCATTTCTGCTGCCTCGCAAAACAACACAGGCTTGGATAGAAACTATACTCACTTACAGAAAAGTAAACTTGTATTTCTAGACGGCCTGAGTTCCCAGATTACCTGTTTTGCTGTGACCCATTCCGAAGGGTTTCTGTGGGTCTTTTCAGGATGGTGGGAGTCAGGGAAGCCAGAACAAGAGACACTAGATTCTGGGGACAAGGCTGCGCTTTTCTGCAAATGGGCAAATAGGGTGATGAAGAGACAGAATCCCCCCAGTCCTGGGACTTGAGGACCCCTGTGCCTGTGCCTGTGTCTCCTCTGGGCTTCCTCTTGCTCCTCGCTGCACCCCTTCCTGTGGACACGCGCGCGCTCTGCCTGACACCCAAGCCCTTCAGTTTGTCTTGTTAGAAAACCCGCGTGTTAAAGAGACCATTAAAAAAGGAGGGAAAGGTAAATTGCCTGAAGCTTCAGGGCCCAGGAGGAAAGGAGGGAGCGGGTGATGGGAAAAGGCTTGTGATTACAGGGCAGGGGGTGGCCGGGGAGCCAGAGCAGCCAACAACCTCTACTTGGAGATGTCAGCACACTTGAAAACCCTCTTCCTTGGGTGAATTGAGTTACCAACATGTTATTTTCGTCCCCCTTTTTGCACACAGAGAAGACTGGAAGAGAGGTTAAGGGCACAGACTCCAGAGTCAGGCAAAGCTCACTTCTGTCCCTTTATAGCTGCTGTCTGACCTCGGACAAATCTCTGAACCTCCCTGACCCTCAGTTTCCTCATCTAGACAGAGGGATACTGATATCTATAACAATGGCCCACCATCTTCCCCTACCTTGGTATTCATGTCCTTTGTCGTGTGATTTTTCTATCTCCTCCCATCTCAAGGTGTTTTTCTTCCCCCATACCTCTTGACTCTATGCTATTTGACTTACTTTGATCAATAGAAGATGGTATACCAGTCCCAAGCCTAGGTTCCAAGAGGCTTTGTTCACTCTGTTCTCTGACCTCCATAAGGAGAAGCTAAGGCACGTCTGCTGGCGAAGGAGATGCCACATGGCCAGACATGAGCTGTCCCCGCTGAGATCATTCTAAAAGACCAAGCACCCAGGTGAGCACAGATGCATCAATGAGCCAGCCAATATCTGCCAGGACAGACCCAGAAAAGTGACTCATAAACTCATGGGCAGCAATGGGTAAATGCATATAAGCCACTAGTACTTGGGATGGTTTGTTACGCAGCCACAGCTAACAGATATACCTCTGTCTTAAGGAGTTGGCACAGGGAGAAAGCACGATGGCCGAAATAGCTGGTGTTGGCTAAGTGCCGACTGCCTAGAGCTGTGCTCAGGATTGACACCCATGATCTCAGAGCCTTGCAGACAGAAGAACTGTAGGAGACTGTGTTCCTGACAGTGTCTGAGGCCATGTGAGTGCTGAGCCATGGGAGGATCAGGAGGCAGCATCTCTGGGTGCAGGGGTGCTGCGGGGAGTGGAATAGGGTCAAGAAAGGGATAAGACATCCACACTCCCCCTTCACCAGTGTGGCCCCTGGACTAGCATCATCAGCACCCCACTGAGCCCCTGTCGAAAATGCAGATTCTCAGGCCCCACCCTCCTGAAATCAGGCAACCGGCCAACTGACCTGAGTCCACATCTTTTTTTTTTTTTTAATGTTTTATTTATTTCTAGGAGAGAGAGAGAGAGAGAGAGAGAGAGAGAGAGAGACACAGCGTGAGCAGGGGAGGGTCAGAGAGAGAGGGAGTCACAGACTGAAACAGGCTCCAGGCTCTGAGCTGGCAGTCAGCACAGAGCCCGATGCGGGGCTCGAACCCATGAACCGTGAGATCATGACCTAAGTGAAAGTCGAACGCTTAACCGACTAAGCCACCCAGGCGCCCCAGCCTGAGTCCACATCTTAAGATCTCCAGGGGATTTGAAATTTGATGTGACATGGGGTGCTGGGTGGATCAGTCGGTTAAATGTCCGACTTCGGCTCAGGTCATGATCTAGCAGTTTGTGAGTTTGAGCCCCGCATCGGGCTCTGTGCTGACAGCCAGCTCAGAGCCTGGACCCTGTTTCAGATTCTGTGTCTCCCTCTCTCTGACTCTCCCCTGTTCACACTCTGTCTGTCTCTGTCTCCCTCAAAATAAATAAACATTTAAAAAAATAAAAAAATTTTGATGTGACATTAAGGTTTGTCTTGAACATTCCTTTTTAATCTACCTGTGCCGAGGGGCCAGTATATTTTCCTTAATTCCCGTTTCATTGCAGAATGATGTTTTGGCAAAATATGGTAAAGAATGAATTTTTAGAAACAGCGAATAAAACATTAAAATACGTACAAAAGCCAGACCTCTGCTTTTTTATCATTTTCATTCAATAGGCATAAAATTGCTCTCTATCAAAATGACTACAAAAGTGTGTAAATACTCTCTTTCTGTGGACCTACCTTATTTGTACACTGGTGACAAGGGGATTGCCGCCCCGCACAGGCCGTGGACCACACTTTGGGGTGCACGGTTCTGGAGTTAATAGTGATAAAGATGTGAATACAGTATGCTGACAGGTCACTGGCTGGACCCTGGCCGCTGGTAAGGAGTTATGAGTCTATGGAGACTACCTGTTTTATAAAAAAAATAATGTAATGCTTATTTATTTTTGAGAGAGAGAGACAGAGACAGAGCACAAGGTGGGGGAGGGGCAGAGAGAGAGGGAGACACAGAATCTGAAGCAGGTTCCAGGCCCTGAGCTGTCAGCACAGAGCTCAACGCGGGGCTCAAACTCATGAACAGTGAGACTGTGACCTAAGCCAGAGCTGGATGCTTAATCAACTGAATCACCCAGGTGCCCCTAATGTTTATTTCTGAGAGAGAAAGAGAAAGAGAGAAAGAGAGAGAGACTGCATGTAAGCAGAGAATAGAGAGAGAAAGAGGGAGTCATAGGATCCCCACTCTAGTGCAGAGCTTGATGTGGGGCTCGAACTCACGAGCCGTGAGATCATGAACCCTGAGATCATGACCTGAGCAGAATTCAGATGCTGAACCGACGGAGCCACCCAGGTGCCCCGTGAGTACATGTTTTAAGCATCACTTTCCAGATGGTGCCGTTGAGGCCCAGAGAGGCTAAATGACTTGCCCAAGGTCACACAGCGTATATGTGTGGTCAGCAGAGCCCACCTGTTTAGCCATTGCAAGGCGGGAGGAGGAAGAGGAAGGCACCGCCAAGGAGAGGCACAGGACCTTGTCCCATGCGCCCTGGGTGAGTGACAGCTGTCAAAAAGCCAGGCGCGGGGGCACTCGCTGTTTTGGAGCCCGATGGGCTGCCTGCCAGCTCCGGGCTGGGAGAATTTCCCTCTCGCTGCGTTCTTGGGTGCAGCCTGCGGGAAAGGAACAGAACCCCTGTAACCACCCTGGCCCACTGGCCAGCAAGGGGTGGGGGCCAAGTTGCTCGCAGACGCGATTCTGTCTCGCTTTCTCTTTCCCCGGAGCCCTGGGGGCCGGCGAGGGGCCCGGCGGAGGAGGGGTCTGGCAGGCTGGGTGATAGCTAGTTATCGACAGGTTGATGACAGCCACAGAAGACTGCCCGAGGACATTGAGGCGGGAGCTGCTTCTGAGGCCCGCTGGTCCTGCGGAGCCGGCTGCCAGCATCTCTGCCCAGGGCCCGGTGCTTCCCCTCACCATCTCATTAATCCTGATTTACAGAAAAAGGCAGCAGGCAGGGGCCCTCTTAACAGGCCGAGCAGGCGACTGATTTGCCTTCACTGAAGACAATGGTGCCCACGAGACCCGGCGTTGCTGAATTATTCAAATCAGCCGTGGCAGGGAAATCTGAGGACGCAGAGTGGCGGGGGTCCCTGGCCCCCAGACAGCCCTCCGTGCCTGCCCCCGGGGCTGGGTGGTGCCCCACGGCGTGGGGTGGCTGACCCAGGTCCCATGCCAGAGATGGGAGCAGCTCCAGGCACCCTTCCCCCAGCCCCCCCATCGCTGGACGGAAGCTGGAATTGGTGTTGATGGCTGTTAAGCGCCTTGGAGCTCTAGTAATGGCTCCAAAATGACATTTCCCACCTGCTGGTCCCGGGGGGGATATTCTAACAAGGACTTCGGGATGAACATGGGGTGGGGGCGGGGAGGATGAAGGCGGGAGGGGTGGCTATTGGGCTAAGGGGTGTGTTTGTGTGTGTGTGTGTGTGTGTGTGTGTGTGTGTGTGTATTTCAAAGAAGCAGAGGACACAGACAGGGTGAGCCCTGGCTTGGCAAACCATGGTTTCTGCTTCTGGAGAAAAAAAAAAAGACGTAAGGAACAGGCAGTTGCACTAGTTATAGAATTTAGTGGAGATTCAGGAGCAAAGATGCTCACACTCCGTGCGGATCCAGGGTGAGGATGGAGCGTGCCACAGCTCCGGAGAGCAGGAGGGGTAAACTGAGGCCCAGAGAGGGACAGGGCCTTGCTCAAGGTCATTGGCTAGTTTGTGGCCAAAATGAGACAAAAAGTCCATGTGTCCCACCTGTAGTCAGGGGCTCTTTGTCGATAATAATCTCCACCCTTCAAAACAAAGAAATAAAAATAATATCTGTTCTTTACAGTGTGGACAGTGTGTGGGCTCTGCGTTAAGGGCTTCGTTGCATATGATTATGTCTGTAAACCACACGATAATTCCGTGAGGCTGATGCAATAGCCTTCCCATCCTACTGATGAGGAAACTGAGGCTTATGGAGTTTCACTCACCGGGCCGGCTAGGAAGAGACAGATGGGAGACGGGGAAGGTGGCGCATCTGAGGTTGGGTCCTTAACTGCTATCTATGCCTCAGTGGGAGTGAGAGGCTCCCGGACCCAGCCTGCTCTGAGACATGTCTCCTCACCGAGGCTGCGTGTGGCACCTGCGTCCCCTCTTTGTGATGGCGTCCTTGGGGCAGCACCTGCCTGTGGTCCGCCGTGGGGAGGGGCTGAGGAAGTCTGACTTTGCAGCATCTGAAAGCGTCTGCCCTGAGCCCAGCGAAACCTATCGAGGAGAGGGTCCCTGAAGGGTGGAAGGAAATTTGTTAATGAAGGAGTTCTGGACACAAAAATGCATGTTTTTGGGAAGCCAGTGGTTTCTTCTGACCCCAAAGCAGGACATCCCTCTCTAGTGGATGCAGAAGCTGGGGACAGGTGGGCTACCCACCACCCGTGTGTGTCGGCGGCAGAAGGTCTAGGAGGGTGGGTGTGTGAGTAACAGCTCCCGCTTTTCTGCATCAGTCAGATAACAACAATGCGACAGTAACAATACTAATAGCGATAGGAATAGCGACCTTTGCCGAGAGTTTGCCGCATGCTAAAACCCTTTCTTTAAATGCAGAGGTTCATTTTATCCCCAAGACCATTTTACAAGGGGGCACCTGGGTGGCTCTGTCCGTTAAGCGACTGGCTCTTGATTTCAGCTCAGGTCATCATCCCACGGTTGGGGAGATTGAGCTCTGCCCAGCGTTGGGCTCTGGGCTGACAGCACGGAGCCTGCTTGGGATTCTGTCTCTCTCCCTGTCTCTCTACCCCTCCCCTGCTTCTGCTCTCTCTTTCTCTCAAAATAAATAGATTTTAAAAAAAGACTATTTTACAAGGTCAGCATCAAGAGGTCAATATCGTGTCCATTTTATAAGGAGACAAACCGAGGCTCAGAAACGAAGCCGTTGCTGGGTTGGAAAGGGGCTAGGGTTTGAACCCAGGGCTGGTACCTCAACACGTGGCCTCTAGGGTAGGCTGGGCATGTGCTCTGTCTCTGGCCGGCTGTTAGCCCCTCCCACCTGCGTGGACCCCCTTTCTGCCCGCCCACGGTGCCCCCATTAGTGGCCGCCTCATGGAGCCCCCATAGGCGTCCTGGAGTCCCCAGAGGGGGGCTTGATGGCTTTGAAGCAGCTCAAATGTACCTTTGCAATCCTGCCTCTTCAGACCCTCTTTTCTCGGAGAAACCTGCTTTTCCCTGGGAATGTCAGCTGGCTCCCACCCTCGTCACCCTCCGAGGTCTCTCGCATTTGTGAGGTGCAGCTCCGGGGCCTCCCAGGATCCCCCCCGTCGCCCCCTCCCTGCAGAAAAACCAAACTGAGAGAGATTTATCTCCTGGGTCAGGTAAAGGTGACTAAATGCAAACTGGCCTATTCCTTTCTGCAAACAGTTCCCCGGGGAGGGCTCCTACAAGGAGGAGAAGAGCCAATCGATCAGGGAAATGATTCGGGGGGACTTACAGAGGAGGCTTCAAAGAAAGAGGTCTCCTGCTTTTACAGCCTCCTGCGACTCGTTCAGCCGGTAAAACTCCGCAGGGAGGGGGCGTCAGGCGGTGGAGCGCTGCCTCATTTACCAGGCAGGCAAAGGCGCGAGTTCTGCAAAGCAGGCTGCGTTCTTCATTCATCTACCGGGCATCTATTGAGCACCTACTGTGTGCCTGCTAAGTGCTTCTTGCCAGTTCTAAGATCCTCTCTGCTCCCCAACTCACAGAGACCTTCCTTACAGTCTGGGGAAACAGTGTACCTGGGGTCCTGGGGTCTCTCTTGGAATCTCCAGGTTCACCAACGGCCTCTTCCACGGTCTCCTCTCCCTCATTTCATTAAGGTACAAGTTTTGTGCTGCGGAGGGTAACTCCGCAGCCTGCTTTGCAGAACTCGCGCCTTTGCCTGCCTGGTAAATGAGGCAGCGCTCCACCGCCTGACGCCCCCTCCCTGCGGAGTTTTACCGGCTGAACGAGTCGCAGGAGGCTGTAAAAGCAGGAGACCTCTTTCTTTGAAGCCTCCTCTGTAAGTCCCCCCGAATCATTTCCCTGATCGATTGGCTCTTCTCCTCCTTGTAGGAGCCCTCCCCGGGGAACTGTTTGCAGAAAGGAATAGGCCAGTTTGCATTTAGTCACCTTTACCTGACCCAGGAGATAAAACTCTCTCAGTTTGGTTTTTCCGCAGGGAGGGGGCGACGGGGGGGATCCTGGGAGGCCCCGGAGCTGCACCTCACAAATGCGAGAGTAACGTGGTTCGGTGGTGGTCTGCCACCTTTTTCTGCAAAGAGGCAGATGATGGACGTTTCAGGTTTTGTGGGCTATGTGATCTTAACTGGCGGCTCAGCCAATGCAGCTTAAAGACAATATGTAAATGAATGGGCAGGGCTGCGTTCCAATAAAACTTTGTTTGCAAACACAGGCCAGGGGCCGGATTCATAGGCCCATCATCTTGCTGACCCCTGGAGTAGAGAATCAAAGACCTGGATTTAGAGGCACACAGGCCCGAGGTCTCCCCACGGCCGCTTCTACTGTCTGGCTGTGTGACCTTTCGTAGGCTGCCGCCTCTCTCTGAGCTCTGTTTTCTCCTGTAAATGAGGATGATGATAGTACCTGCCTCATGGGCTGTTGCCAGAATGAAATGAGTAATGGTAAATGCAGCGGTGGCTCATAGCTAGTGTGCGAACTGGTAGCTGTTACTGTATAATTAATGACTTTAAACCTTCTGAGAAAAGCCCCCCTCCCCTCCCTCGTTCCGGGGTAGGGGGGAAGCCGGTGTGCTGCTGCGCTGATATTTGGTGGCTCATTATGCTGATAAGATTTCCATTCTTTTCAAGTTAGCACACTTGCATTTTAATGATTTGAAAAGGATGCAGAGTGTGTCTCCTTGGGGACAGAACTGGCTGGCTGCCTTTTCTCAGGGCGATGGTCAGGGAGACTCCAGAGGCCCCCCAAGTCCCTGGGAGTCCAGCCACTGGGACCCCCGCCTTCCCTGGCTCCGGAAGGACTGGCTGGGTGGGTCCGGCGGCCGGGTGATCCACTGGCTGAGGGCTGATCACAAGCGGCCAATTAATCTATTACTTGCAGATACATTTTCCATTAGCCGTGGTGGAATCACTGACTTTGAAGCAATTAGTCAGCGTAATGAACTTGAATCTGGGCAAACAGGAGGGAGAGCTTAACCCCTGGGTTCCCAGAGGAGGCTGTGACGGTGGGGGAGCAGGGAAACTCTTTGGGAGGGAGAAAGGTCTTCTGCGAAGCACACTCGGGTCCCCAGGATGTGGTGGCTTGGAGCCAAAGGGCTCAAGCTTAGAGTGGAGAAGAGGTGGTTTTCCTAGACATGCAGACATCAGTGAATCATTCTTTTTTTTTTTTTAATGTTTTATTTATTTCTAGGAGAGAGAGAGAGAGACAGCGTGAGCAGGGGAGGGTCAGAGAGAGAGGGAGTCACAGGCTGAAACACGCTCCAGGCTCTGAGTTGGCAGTCAACACAGAGCCCGACGCGGGGCTCGAACCCACGAACCGTGAGATCATGACCCAAGCGAAAGTCGGACGCTCAGCCGACTAAGCCACCCAGGCACCCCATCAGTGAATCATTATAACCTGTTTCCTTATCTGCACGCTGGGGGTCATCATAGTACCCACGTCCCTGTATCGTTATGAGGACACAATGGGACAAGCTGTACGTAGCCCTGTGTCGCCATCCCCCACCCCCAAACTCCTGGTGTATGCTGGTCTCCCTCCCGCCCTCCCCTTCCTTGCTGGGGGGGCACGAGGAGACAAACAAGGGACTTCTCAACTTAAGACTGAAAAGAAGAGAAACTTCTTGCTCAAATTGCCTTAGCTCAGATCCGTGATCAAAAGTGCCACGGAAGTGAGGACTCCAACAGGTGTCTTTGCTGTGGCAGAAGGAACTGGTCCAAGCTCCCCAGCCCTCTGGGAATGAAGCTGTCTTGTCTCCCCATCCCAGAGCGTCCCCCAGGACGGGCGGTTGTGTTTGTGAAAATAATGGGCAAATGATGCATCCGCCAAATGTTAGCCAGGGTCTGTGCGTTTCCACCTGCACCCTCATCTACCCGCCCCCCTTCCTGCCCCTTCCTGTGGCCGACATCCCTGCCTAGGCGTGTGCGTGGCGTGTACATAAGCAGGTAAACTACCCCCATAATGGAGATGGATGGAAGCCCAATCTTGTAATAGAGCCTTTCATTAAGGAAACCACTGCCTTTGGATGCTCTGAAGGCGCTAATGGACCAGCCCCAGCTTGGGACTTAATTATATTACTGCTAACGAGCTGGAGCTCCCAGCTCGCTGGTGTGTCTCACCACCGGCAATGGCTTGGCAATCCCTCCTTGGGGCCTCGGGTGACACTGTCAGAGATTGTAGGGGACATCGTGGCTGGGACAGTCAGCCTGAGGGCCACGTCCCGAGAAGAGTCTCTGTCTCCCTCAAGGTCCACCAGCAGTGCCTGCAGCGGGAGAGAGGACGGGTAGACACGCGGAAGCACTTTCTGGCAGGGGAGGCTTGGGAAATGCTTACTGAAGGGCCCCGAGTCTCAGCAATGTCCACGTCCGTCTACAGGACCCGTCTAGTGGGCGGGGCTGGGATCAGAAAGGTCCGGGCAGGTGGAAGGGAGAGAGGCAGGGATATGAATCTATTCTGTGCAGCGGCGTCTAGCACATATTAGGACTCGCTGCCCTCCCCGCCGGCTGCCTGGCGGGTTCCGAGAGGCTTCAGGTGATCTCCTGCCCCGCAGGGAGCCCAGTCTAGACCACACTCCGTAAAGTGGGAAGCCTCCCTCTCTGTCTCTCCCCAGCACATCGCCCTGTTTTTACCCTTCCTAGCTCATCACCCTCTGTAATTATCTTGTTTATTAATGCATTTACTTGCTTACTGTCTGGCTGTGTGTTTCCATCACCTCTGGGCCAGCAGGGATCTTTGTCTGTCTTTTTTGCCTCTGTATCCCCGTGCTTAGAACTGTGTCGCCTATGTTGTTGGTACTCACTACATATTTCTGGAATGAATGAATGCATGAATGAATGAACAGATGAGCTTCTGAGTGTTTACAAGATGCACACACAGCTCAGAGGAGCACAGTGTACCGCTTTCCAAGTTTTCTTTCTTCATGCATAACATTTAGCATTTTAACCATTTCTTAAAACAATTTGTAAACGTTTATTCATTTTTTGAGAGACAGAGCATGAGTCAGGGAGGCGGAAAGAGACAGAGAGGGAGACACAGGATCTGAAGCAGGCTCCAGGCTCCAAGCTGTCAGCACAGAGCCCGACACGGGGCTCGAACCCACAGACCGTGAGATCATGACCTGAGCTGAAGTCGGACGTTTAACCGACTGAGCCACCCAGGCGTCCCCGCTTTTAACCCTTTCTAAGCGTACATTTCAGCGGCATTAAGTACATTTACAATGTTGTGCGACCGTCAGTCTCCGGAGATTTTTCCTCCCCACAGATGGAAACTCTGTCCCTATTAAATGCTAACTCTGCACCCCACCGTCCCCGCTCCCAGGCCCTGGGACCCTCGGTTCTACTTTTTCTCTCTGTGACTTAGCCTGTGCTAGGAACCTCATATAAGCAGAATCATACATGTGCTTTTGTGCCTGGCTTATTCACTGAGCATCAGGTCCTCAAGGTTCTTTTGTGTTGTTGCACGTGTCAGAATTCCCTTCCTTCTTCTGGCTGGATAATAATCCAGTGTGTGCTAGAGCTCACTGTCTTGTCCGTTCATCTGTTGCACAGTGTATTTTTGAGGGAGGATGCAGAGGTGGTGCAAGGTGGGAAATCAGGTATTTCCGCTTCTTTGCAAACTGCGAAAACAAGAGCGATTTCCCATCCCAGCCTCCCCTGCCGTTAGTGGGTGTGCGCTCTAGCGGTACAGAATTGCTTCCTGCCTCCGTGCCTTTGCCTCTGTTCCACCTGCCCCTTTCCACTGCCCCTTGTTGGCCTGCACAAGACTCATTTCATAGACGTTAGGGTCAGTGAAAGCAGGGACCTCCTCTGTTTTATTCACCTTCGAATTTGCAGCCTCTCAGATACACCGCGTGCATGTGAATCATTCCTTCAAAAACCACACGCCTCCCAAGGGGCCTCCTCGATTGCATCTTTTGTTCTGTGGTGACTTTTGGCTATGTTTTAGTTGCCACACTAATTGAATGATGCTACATCTATCTGTGCTTCTGGACCGTGTGCTCACTGAGGATAGAGCTGTACTCATCTTTGCGTCCCTCCCTTGGCATCTGACGGCCCCCAGAGGGCATATCTACTGAATAATGATGTATGTTGTACACAGTCCGCTGTTGAGATTGATTCCCTGCCCCCCATCCCACCCCAGCTACCTGGCTGCCGGCAGGCTGGACTTCCTCTCAGCGGGGACTGGAAGACCACAGGACACTTGCTTGAACTTATGCTCTGTCAACGACTGGCCGTGCAGTGACACGGTGCAGAAGTCTCCCTTTAGAAGTATCATACAGCCTCTTACAAGTTAGTGCAGCTCAGACATTCATTAGCTCACCCAAGCCTCCAACACCCTGCTGATGGCTAACCTAGAAGATTCTCATGTTCATTTCACAGGACAGAAAACTGAGGCTCAAAGAAGGGCGTGCCTTTGCTAAATTGCACAGCACTAGATGGTAACAGACTATACCCATACTTAGATTTCCTGCCTCTTGGGTCCTGACTGGGTCTCTTTCTTTCTTCCATTCTGGGCGAATTGCTTTTATAAAATGCATATGATTTGTCACAATAATAACAATGAAAACAATACAAACGACAGCTAACTTTGCTGAGGCACTGCTTCTCTTGACATGGGGCAGTTTCCCAAATGTCCACTTTAGAAGAAATCGAAACGAATCGGGATGTGCCTCACGCGTCTTTCGGGTCAGAGTGACATACAGGATGTGGTGGCCCTGATTCAAGTCATCACATCCTTCCCTCTGGGACTCTATTATCCTCATCTGTAAAATGGGCGGTTGGGTGAAATTTACACCCCCAGGTCTTCTCGGGGCTGACATGCTGTCACTGCATCAGGCGTTTGCCTCCCCCTCCTTGAGCATGACCCTCTCCTCATGAAGATTGATTCCCGAGCCAGTGTGGGACCCTGCTTCCCTCTCTAGAAACCTTGGACCATCAGCCGAGCGAGGAAACACTAAGCAACACAAGAAAGCCACACGCGCCACATTCTTCAATGGCAGCAATTTTCCGTGTAATTAAGTTTATTCATCATGTATATTAAGGGGAAAATGGAGACGCATGATCATCACAGCCCATTTGCCAATGACATCCATCTCTCAAGCATCGCTTCTGTTTTCCCCAGGACCAACTGTCATGATAGATACAGGGCCCGGGAGAGCCATCTGGCGTGAGGTGCGCTGGGAACTCCACTCCCCGCAGGACCCGGGGCTCGTCCGCTCGGACACACGTCTGCAGAAACCGGCCCTGCCCTCAAAGGGCTCACAGCCTGGGAATCGGGGGTAACGTCGACGTTGCTTAACGTTGGGCATTGCTTTCAATTCGCCTTCTTCCAACGGAGCGCTGGCCATGTTATTACTCAGGGAGGATGAGGAAAGGCAGCGCCGATGGCTCTGTCTTCCAAGGCACAGGTCAGTCTTCGCCTGACATCTTGAGCAGAAAGGGGGTTTGATTCACTTACTAAATGTTTTCAACAAATATTTGAGTTCTTATCCAAGGGGCAGACACCACTGCCGGCGTCGGGGTCCAAGCGACCCTTGGCTTCCTGAAGCTTACTAGGGGCATGTTTTGGAATGAAAGAAGAGTTGGATGAGCAAGCACACGTGGAACACTTCATTCATTCCAGGAACGCCGAGCGCCAACTGCAAACAGCTCTGCGCTCATCACCGCTGATGACAGTGGGCTCCAAACGGGGTGGTCTTTGCCCCCACAGGGCTTGTATTTCTAGCAGGGAAAGAAGGTGTAAATCAAAGAGTCACACCAATGAGTGACTCATTACAGACTGGGATAAAGTGCTTTGAGGGAAAGAGGTGTGGTTTTCAAAAAGGTGGGAGTGGAGCTTGCTCTAGGTGGAGGGAGAGATTCAGGAAACCAGAAGGAAGGGGTGCTTAAGCTAAAGCTTGGAGTAGGAGTTTTGCAACAGGTAGGAGAAAAGCATGAGGCATGGGGGGTGGGGTGGAAGCGTGAGGCCGCGTCTGTGAGGATGCCCCAGGCTGTCAGCATCTGAAGACCCAAAACATAATGATTGAAATGATAAGGTCAGTTTAGTGTCTGTGGTAACCAGATGTCCAGAGGGAGGTTAATTCAGGGGCTCAGCGACATCACCAAAGACCCAAATTCTTTCTCTATGTTCACTCTGCTTTCCTAAGGGTGGGCTTTTGTTCTCAGTGTTATTTCCTTATGGTCACAAAGTGGCTGCTGTGGTGCATCCTCACGCAACAGCATCCAAAGCTAGCAGAGAGGCTTTCCATTCTTCTCTTTTAATTGTTTTTTAATGGTTATTTATCTTTGGAGGGGGGAGGAGCAGAGAGAGAGGGAGACAGAATCCAAAGCAGCTCCAGGCTCCGAGCTGCCAGCACAGAGCCCAACGAAGGGCTTGAACCCATGAACCGTGAACTTGTGATCTGAGCTGAAGTTGGACAGTTAACTGACTGAGCCACCCAGGCGCCCATCCTCTGACTCTTTTAAAAGGGAGACCAAATCTTTTCCAGATTCTTCCCAGGGGACTTCTCATTGGTCAGAATTGCATGGATACATTGGTGCCACAGGGACTGAGGGGATGCTGTGGGCTGAACAGGAACACCCTGGCCAGGAAGCCAGGCAAGCCTGAGTTGGAGTTTCCAGTTCTGAAGTCAATTTGCTGTGTGAGCTTGGGTAATCTGGCTCCTACCCTCCTGATCCAAACACTGGATGATCCCAACGGTCTTTCTGTGTGTGAGGTTTTCGGATTCTAAATAGACCTTTGTTATTACACATTGTTTTACTTTTTTTTTTAATTTGAGAGATAGAGAGAGTGTGAGTGGGGGACAAAGGCAGAGAGAGAGAGAGAGAGAGAGAGAGAGAGAGACTCCCAAGCAGGCTCCATGCTCAGTGCAGAGCCTGACATGGGGCTCAATCCCCTGGGAATGACTCTGGGATCATGACCTGAGCCAAAGAAATCAAGAGTTGGGGGCTCCACCGACTGAGCTACCCAGGCGCCCCATCTTATTGTCTTACAACTTTGTTGTTCTGGGTCCCCTGTGGGTGACGGGGCCATGTGATGAGTTCCAGCCCAATAGTCGAGGGCAGGTTCCTTCCTAGGCTAGGGCATCTAACAGCTGGTTTGAGACTCAAGATTTCTCTTTCTCTCGAGTCTGGCCCTAGGTAGAATTTAAGATGGGGATTGGGTCCCATCAACCTGAGTCCCCAACTGACTGTACCAAGAGCCCCCAGCCTCCTGCCGGCATGAGATGAACTTGTGAAGATCTAGGGGCTTACTTATTATCACGACGTAACCTGCCCTATCCTGACTGATGATGATGACGTTAAAGTAGCGGACGCAGAAGGCCATTGGCTGTGGGCCAGGCACTGTGTTAAGACCTTTGCTTTCATATTCCTATTCGATCCTCGCAGCCCTGGACACGATTAGCATCCCGATTTTCAGGGCTGGACACTGGAGTCTCAGACAGGGAACGTCGGTAGCTCAAGGTCACAGAATGGGAATGGGTCACAGATGGGACACAGGTGTGCCTGACTCTGAGGAATTAATTGCAGCCCTATCCCGATGGTTGAGGCTTGGTGGTGCTTTCGCTTAGGGCTAAAGAATGAGCTTGAAAAGCAGTGCACATGTGTGCCTGTGTGTCAGGCCCACTTCCACCCCGACTTTGCTGTGGAGAGGCCCTGGCGGAGGGCAGCATGGGAGGGGACCCCCAGCACGGCCCAGGTCTCCATCTGTGGCCCCCCCACTCCCCTCTTATAGCTTCCTCTGCCCCAAGCTCCCCGCGGACCCCGAGCTGGCTGTGCCTTCTAAGAGACCTAAGTAAGCCCTGGTGAGGGGATCGGGAGCCTGGCTCCCAGCACAGAGGGAAATAAATGGGTGGTGGGGCAGCTGTGGGTCCCGGGTCAGGTGGCAGAGACAATGATGATAATACTCCTGGCTGCCATGCACCTTGCTAGCCCTTAGTGAGAGCCGTAGGCAGAGGCTGCCATCCTCACTGCTATTATGAGGATGATCATTAGCCTGCTCTGGGCTGTAATTAGTATTTGTGGAGCTTTGTCGGTTCACTGCCAAGATCTCCCTGAGAGATGAGTCCCTCTCCTCCCTGCCCCATCCACATCCAGCTGCCGCGTCAGGAGCTTTGAGGGAGGTGGCCCTTCTGGAAGAGCCTGAGACTTGGCCTCAGGTCGGCTTCTTGCCCCATTTTCCAGATAGGGAGACTGAGGCCTTGACAGGCCATGTTCAAGGCTGGTCAGAGCCTCAAGACTGTGTGGTGGTCTCTCAGTGACAACGGAGGGGGAGGGGACGGAGCCTGGAGACAGGCAGGTCTCCCCCGGATGTCACTCTGGGGCTGTGCTGGCCCCAGGCTGCCGGAGGGCACCGGGTCATGGTGGCCACTGTCCTGCTGACGAAGCGGCCTCGGCGAGGGGCCCTTGAGCCCAGCCCCAAGGCTCCGACTCCCCAGCCTGCTCCGGGCAGCCACTGCCTCGGGGAAAGCAGCCTTATTAGTGCAGCCGCCTGCAGGCCCTGGGTGCAGCCGGGGGCGGAAAAGGCCTCATTTACCCCAGTGCTGGACCTTGCACGCACCGGCCATGCGTACTCTGCGCGGGGCTCACGGAAGTGCAGGGATGCAGCCACACGCAATCCTTGGCCCCGGGTAGATGCAGTCACAGGTACGAGTATGCACCTAGGCCCAGACGCTCGGGCAGCCCGACGTACACGTGGGCACACAAAACTGCACGCGGACACACCCCACACACATGGCTCCGATGTGCACACACAGGCTCACATCCCGACCTGCACCCACTTCTCTGCACAGGAGCCCAGGCACACGACGTGCTAATAGAGCCATGAATACGGACACGTCTGGTGAACACACAGGTCCTGCAAATGTGCACACGGGTGTGCCCTTCCACACACCCTGCTGTTCACAGACACGCCCACCCTCGTAGAGGAGGGACACACCTGCCGTCATGGACCTGCCCCACGCATGTGCTCTATGTGCTCAACTGTCTCTGTTATTTCTTTCTTTTTTTTTTTTTTAATTTTTTTTTTAAATGTTTTATTTATTTCTAGGAGAGAGAGAGAGACAGCATGAGCAGGGGAGGTCAGAGAGAGAGGGAGTCACAGACGGAAACAGGCTCCAGGCTCCGAGCTGGCAGTCAGCACAGAGCCCGACACGGGGCTCGAACCCACGAACCGCGAGATCATGACCTAAGCGAAAGTCGGACGCTTAACCGACTAAGCCACCCAGGCGCCCCTGTTATTTCTTTTTTTAAATTCTTAAAAATGTTTATTTGAGAGAGACAGAGAGCTGGGGAGGGGCAGATTGAGAGAGAGAGAGAGAGAGAGAGAGATAAGGAGAAAGAATCCCAAGAAGGCTCAGCGCAGTCAGTGCAGAGCCCCACTCGGGGCTGAGATCACAACCAGAGCAGAAATCAAGAGTCAGAAGCTTAAGGGTCGGAGCCACCCAGAGGCCCCCGTCTGTCTGTTATTTCTGAGTCAGGTGCTAAGCGTTGCCATCTGAAGGCACTGCCTCAGAACAAGACCTCATTTGTTGCAGCTTCTTGTGGGCCAGGCTTCATCCCCGTTTCGCAGGTGAGGAAACTGAGTTTCAGATGGGGCAAGGGAGTCCCCCGAGGTCGGCCAGCTAGAAGGCGGCAGAGAGGCAGTTTCGCCCTGACGGCCTGATCACATCCTGACACGGGTGGTAGCTGCGGAGCCGTGGGCAGGCCTGCTTCGGACTCCCTGCCTCCGGGCTGTGTGACGGTGGGTGGGTCTCCCTGCCTCTTTGTCGGGGCTCATGGGGGTGGGGGAAGGGCAGCCGCTGCTTCCGGCTGCGCCGAAGGGAGGCGGCGGGACGGGTGCGGCGCGAGGTACCTGGAAGCCACTGGCAGAAGTCACCTGTCTATGGCCGCTGTACGGTTATGCGCCCGGAGGGAGGTGACGTAGAGACACAGGAGGCAGAGGGCCATTTGGAAACTGGGGGGGGGGGGAGGGGGAGCCTGGGAGGACCCTTGCCGCGACGCCCTCGGAGGGAGGGACCCACCCCGCGCGACACCGCCGTCCTGGACTCGGTCCTCTGGGACCGCGCACGGTACATTCCTATGGCGTGAGCGCCCAGGCGTGGGACCCGGCCCCCGCAGGCCCGGGGCCGTAACGGGGGGTTGCGGGCGGGGCCCGTGCCCTGGGGTGGGGTCTCCGCGAGGGGCAGGAGACCAGAAGGACCCGACCCACACCTGCCCCTAAGGACCCGGAGGCCCGGATCCCCAGCGCGGGTGTAGCCGCCGCCGACAGTGACTTAGAGCGGATATAACAGCCCTCGTATTCTTTTAGTGGGGCCTCAAAGCGCCATTAGGTGGGATATTGAGATAAGGCGGTGGGAGCAGGAAAGGTTAGACACTATTTATTCAGGTTTTCATGGGGTACTAAAATATCCTCCCTGCTGGGCGGGCCCCTTCCCTCCTCTCTCCTCCCTCCTCCCTCCTCCCCTCCTGGCTTCTCCTTCTTTTCCTCTCTTCCCCTCCCTCCTCCTCCTCCTGCTTTACCCTTCCCTCTTCCTCCCCCTTCTCCTCCCTCCCTCCTCCCCTTTCCTTCCCCTCACCTCTCCCTCCTCCCCTCCCTCCTCCCTCCTCCCAGGCCCACAGCTGGCTCTCCCAGCACTCAGGGTGCCTGTGCTGACTCCCTGGGGGCCGCCTGGGCCTGGGGAGAGCCTGGCTTCTGGGCCTGAGGGCCCTGGTCTGGACCTCCCCTCCCTCCCCCCCACCCCTGCAGACTCACCCTGAGCCTGGCAAGGGTCTGGGGGCCAAGGTGGGGTACTGTGCCCTCTGGCTTCTCTACCTGCCTGTCTCCCTGGAACCCAGCTGGGGCAGGAGGGCCAAGGGACTGTTCACAGCATGCTGTCACTCCCCTCCACTACAGGGACCCCACAGCCACCCAGCCCTTCCTCTCCTGGTGTCGGAATCCCCCACCTCCATCTGCATGCACCTCTCTGAGACGGGAAGCTCATCACCTCTTGCCTGTTGCCTTGAGGTGCAAGCTGACCTTTTGATCAGTTTTCTCCAGGGGCCCCCCAAACTCTGGATTTTTAAGTCTGGAGAAAATCTTCCTCTTTCCTCCCCCTTGAGCTCCTCAGGGGAGAGAAGTGTCCAGGAAAGAGTGACAGGGCATCAGGTCCAGGAAGGCAAGGCCTGTGTGCTTCTACACACTGCTGTATCCCCAGAGCTTAGCAGAGGGCCTGGCACCCGGTAGGGCCACCTCGAGCGTACGGGAGAGGGAGGTACAGGAAGGAAAATCCAGGCTTGGCGTCGCCCTGAGCAGAGTAGCTGCATTAACTCACTCCAAACCACGCCCCCACCCTGGGAGGTTGGAACTACCATCAGGCCCATTTTACAGATGCAGAAACTGAGGCCCAACAGGGGGCCGGGGGAGAAAGGTCCCTACAGCTAATGTGGAAAGAGCAGGGCCTCAGCACCCATGATTTTAATCTGTATAAGGTGAGCAAGCTGGTGGGGAAGGTGATAATGTAGCACATAGCATGCGCTTATTGGTCAGACGTGAAGTGCTTTTATTCATTTTTTAAAAAATGTTTTATCTATTTCTGAGAGAGCAGGGGAGGGTCAGAGAAAGAGGGAGACACAGAATCTGAAACAGGCTCCAGGCTCTGAGCTGTCAGCACAGAGCCCGATGCGGGGCTCGAACCCACGAACCGTGAGATCATGACCTGAGCTGAAGTCTACGCTTAACCGATGGAGCCACCCAGGTGCCTTGTGAAGTGCTTTTAGACATCAGCTAGCCTCAGTTCACGACGCCCACGGGGAGGCGGGGGCTGTGACTCCCATGCCACCCACAGCTGGGGAGGACGAGGCCCAGAGGGAACGTGGGTGCTATTGATAAGGAGGCCACAGGCTCAGATTTCAACATTATTTCATGCCCCCCACCTGCTGCTTTGGAAAGACCCCGGGGAGTTTCACAGAGACGCTGGCTATAAAGTTGGGTTTTTTAAAAATATAAATTATTGTCAAGTTGGCTAACGTACAGTGTGTACAGTGTGCTCTTGGCTTTGAGGATAGATTCCTGTGGTTCATCGCTTCCATACAGCACCCAGCTCATCCCAGCAAGTGCCCTCCTCAGTGCCCACCACCCATTTCCCCCTCTCCCCCACCCCCGGTCCACCTTCAGTTTGTTCTTAGTATTTAAAAGTCTCTTATGGTTTACATCCCTCCGTCTCTGTGTGTAATGTTTCCTCCCTCCCTTCCCCCATGGTCCTCTGTTAAGTTTCTCAAGTTCCACATATGAGTGGATAGAGTCGGGTTTAGAAGGATGGAAAAGATTCGCTCCCCGATTCCCTCTTCTCTCCCAGCCCCTCCCTCCCTCCTTCCGTCTTTCCTTCCTCCCACACCCGAGTGTCTCCTGTGTGCTGGCAATGCAGTGATGGATGCAAGTCCGCTCCCTGCCCTGCTGGAGCGCCCATTTTTGCCCCCAACAGCCCCATCTTCATCCCCATTTAACAGATAGGGCAACTGAGGCTTCGTTCCCTGACTTGGGCCAAGCCGCCCAGCTGGTCCGAGAGGAATGAAGGACTGAAACCCAGCTGCCTGATCTCCGGCTCAGGGCTCTGTCTCAGGGGGTGCTCCCGGGATCTGATGTGGGGGCCGCAGAAGGGATGAGGGCCCCCAAGCAGGAGTACGCAGAGGGGGTACCCATGAGGCATATGACAGTCCTGGCAGGAGAACCGCCACGGGGGTTGGGGCGAGGAAGAGGAGGGCAGAGGGTCAAGGTCATCTATGCATTTGGAGGGGCCTCGGGGATGGGGTCAACCAACCCTGTGCCTGATCATGAGGTCTCCACGGCAGGCTCCTTCCCAGGAGATGGATTCCCCTGATCCGTCTCCGTGTCCTCCCTTCACGGAGGGAATTTGCCGAGGGGTTGTAATGGCTAACGGGGCAGGTAGATCTGAGTTCAATCCCTGGTTCTGCCTCTTCCTAGCCAAGCGACTTCACACCTCGGATGTCTGATCAATAAAGTGGGCACGATGGCCTCACCTCTCCAGTGTTGTCAGAGATCTGGGGACGAAGGAAGCAGGCGTCTATGTAAATGGTGGAGTGAGGTCTGAGGTGAGGTTCTGGCCATTATCTGTTTCTGTCTGTCTACCAAAGAACTCAGCATCCTGAGAGCGGGATTATCTGATTTATCCCTGTAAACAGTTGATGCCCCATCAAAGGCACGATCTGTTGGGTAGATTATAGACTTTTGTCTGTTTTCTTTTGGTTTAGTCCTTTTGCAGACGGGTAGTGGACTGTGAGCTCCCCTAGACCCCAGGGATGTCTCAAAGGTGACAATAATTATGATTATTACTAATAATGACAATAACAGCAGCTCATTTTATTGAGGACTTTCTGTATACTTGGCTCCTCTGGTCTTCTCATCTACCTGATGGATCATGTATTGTATCATCCCTACCTTTCAGATGGGGAAAGGGAGGCTCAGAGATGTTGTGTTACTTGTCTGAGGTCACCCAGCACATAAGTAGGGGAGTTAGGACCAGAGCCCAGGTTTAGGTTTTTCTGACCCCCAAACCAGGCCACCCCAATGACTGGGGAACCCCGTGTCCAAAGGTGTCCTTCCTCAAGCTTGGCCCGAAGATAGAGCAGTGTGGCATCTGTCACCAGTTGGGCACTCACATCCACTAATAATATAGTCAATTGCTCCTTTCAAATTACAGTAAATGTTTCCCCCCCTTGAACAAATCATTTACCGCAACTGCAGAAAGAGTGTCCTGTTTACACGCAGAGGCAAAGGAATTCCAATCTGAGTCTAATTATTGATGCTGCAGCGTCTATGGCCTTGGGAAAGGCTTGCCTAATTGCACCAATTAATACCTGCCACTCCTGTGGGCTCTGTCGGGTCTGAGGTTTGGTTTCCTTCCTCCGCGGGGACACGGAAGCGGACGAGGTGGGTCTGGGCAGCCACCGCGGACGCAAGCCTGAGGGCCACAGGCTGGCTGCAGAAGGCTCTTTGTTTCAGGACACTGTCATCTTGGTCAGGCAGCTTTAACAGGGGCTATGCAGGTGCCCTGTCAGCCCCCTGGCTGGATGGGAATTCCAGATTCCAGACTCTGTCCTGCTTCTGACTGGTGCTGAGATCCTGGACAGCACAGGTGTCCAGCCCGAGCCTCAGTTTCCCCATGCAGAAAATGGGCTTTACACATGTCTTAGTGTTCCCGTGAGGATTTAATGGATCAAATTAACACGTGCAATTGTTGTTTGCACTCGAAGGTGTTGGAGAGGCTGAAGGAATTTTTTAAACACCAGAGACCTGGGTTGTAGTCACGGGCTGTGGGACAGTGCCTTTACCTTCCTGGGCCTCAGGTACCCCAGCTTCAAAATGCAAATGAGTCCATCTGCCCTGTCGGATGCCTGTGTGGGAACCCCAGCCCGAGCATATGGAGGCTGTGATTGTCCCATTGTGCTGGAAGGCTGGGTGGCGAGTTGTCATATGGGGAAAGAGAAATTGTATTGGGGGCTGGTTGGGGGGTGCCTGGGGTGCTGGGTGGGAGTGGAGCGGCAGGGGACAGAGCACAGGTTTTAAATGAAACTGACCTGGCTTTGAATTTCACCCCGAGCCCTTCTGAGTTGTGTGTTTTTTGGTAAAAATAATTACATGGGGCGCCTGGGTTCGTGGGTTCGAGCCCTGCATCAGGTTCTGTGCTGACAGCTCAGAGCCTGGAGCCTGCTTTGAATTCTGTGACTCCCTCTCTCTCTGCCCGTCCCTTGCTCACACTGTCTCTCAAAAATAAACATTAAAAAAATTTTTTTTTAAAATTACAACAATAGCTCCATGCTTGCAACTGTAGCAGTTTCTGCATGATGCACTCCGCATGTCTGATCCCACTAACCTCTAAGGGGTAGGTATTTTTTGTTTGTTTGTTTGTTTTTTAAATACCTGATTTACAGATGAGGAATCTGAGGCTCAGAGACTGGGTAAGTTTCCTGAGGCCACACAGCCAGGGATGGTCAGAATTGGAGTTGAGATCCAGTTCTCTGTGATTCCAGAGCTCATGCCTGTGGCTGCTATACCTTACTGCTTCCGGTGCCTCGGTTTCCCCATCTGTATTAGGGGGCTAGTGTTATCATCTTCCAAGGAAGGATGTTGCCAGCGTCGGGCAGGACCAGTTACGTGAGATGTGAGGCCTGCGGAGGGGATTGTTGCTGTGTGTAGGGTGGGGACCCCCACGGCCCACAGAAGCCTTGATCCCCGTCACAA
The DNA here is from genome assembly GCA_017311185.1 of Proteles cristata cristata. Lineage (NCBI taxonomy): Eukaryota > Metazoa > Chordata > Mammalia > Carnivora > Hyaenidae > Proteles > Proteles cristata. The sequence goes on along the minus strand of JAESUZ010001906.1, from coordinate 481,313 downwards.
ATGTGTGTGGGTTGGGCCCTTGTCCCCACCTCTTGCTTGCCCTCACTCCAGGAGGCCTGGTGGAACTTTGGCTGCTGGTTTCCCGAGAGAGGGGGACGGGTGCGCTTGGTGTCTGCCTGTGCTCTCAGCCCTCTTAGCTGGAGGCTCCCCATCTTTGCTTTCCTCAGCACCCCCGGGGCTTGATGTCCCACCTGAGCACACGTGGGGCTGTGTTTTCTGATGTGACACACTGTCACCAAGCATTACGTGTCATCAGTCCCGCAAAGCTGTGACACCGCTGCCTGATGCCACATGATCCACAAAAACGCTATGGGTCCCCTGGGGGACCCCCCCCCCCCAGCCTTCTGCGTGGAGCCTCTGCTGCTTGTTGGCAGAGCCTGCGAGGCCCCGAGGGGGTGTGGCTCCGCCAGCGGGGCCTCGGCTCACATGGGATGAGCTTGATGTCCAGGGGCCTGACACATGCCTTGTGTGACGTCCTCAAATTAAAAGAAACAAAGATCCCTAGTCAAAGGCAGCCTGGGCCTGGTGGGGAGACGCGGCAGGGCTCCTGAGCGCGGTGATGGACTGATTTCCCCTAATTACCGCTGGTTTAATATTTATAGGGTTGACGCGAGAGGGCTGCAAGGGAGGTGCTCAGCTTGAGTGGCTGCCGGGGGCGGGGCGGCTCTGGTAGAGGGCACGGAGCAGGCGAGAGTCCGCCCGTATTCAGGGCCCTGGTCGGCCCGACCCAGCTGGTCTGCCCCGATGCCTTCCTGAGGCTCAGAGACCATCCCTGTAGGTCTCCCTAACTAAGTGCCGGGCACTGGGCTCAAACCTTGCAGCCGGGAGGTCCTCGTGGCCCGGTGGTTAAAGGTGGGTGCTCCAAGATTGGACTTTTTCCCCGACTCTGTGCCCTTGGGCAAGTGACCACACCTCTCTGAGCCTCGGCTCCTTTGGAAAATGGCGGTCATGCTACACCTCCCTCCTGTGGTGGTTGTGGAAATTCAACAGGGTAAAACGTGCAAGGTGTTTAATACAGTGCCTGGCACATGGCTGTGTTCAAACAGTAGAAAGCCAGGGGTGCCCAGGTGGCTCGGTTGGTTGAGCGTCCGATTTCAGCTCAGGTCATGACCTTGCAGCTCGTGAGTTTGAGCCCTACATCAGGTTCGCTGCTCTCAGCCTATCAGCGCAGAGCCTGCCTTGGATCCTCTGTCCCCCTCTCTCTGCTCCTCCCCGGCTTGCGCTCTCCCCCAGATAAGTAAATATTCAAAAAATAGTAGCCATTTCTGTGACTTTAGACATTACTTTGAGGTGTTGAATTCTACTGTGTTAGTTAGCCATGGACTCAGCAATGCTGTGTAACAAAACAGCCCCAAATCTGGTGGCTTAAAGCAATTACTTATTCCTACAGATCTCCGGGACGGCTGAGAATGGTTCTCTCCCCATGACATGACCAGTGCTGGCCTGTGCATGTCATGCTCTTGGCAATGGTGTGCGAGATTATTGCCCACCCTTTCGCCTAACCTTCCTGTGAAACGGAAGTGATTATTTCCATTTTCCCGAAGGGGAGCCTGAGAAGCAGAGACAGGAAACCATTAGCAGTGGAGCTAAGATCTGAACGTTTCAAAGACCGTGTTCTTCTCCAGGTTCTAAGTTGTCCAGGCTCTCGTACCTAACGAGCAAGTGACAGATTGAGGATTGGAACACAGGTCTTTTTTTTTTTTCTTTTAAGTTTATTTATTTGGAGGTACACAGAAACAGTATAAGTGGGGGAGGGACAGAGAGAGAGACTCCCAAGCAGGCTTCACGCTATCAGCACAGAGCCCAATGCAGGGCTCAAACCCATGAAACTGGGCGATCATGACCTAAGCTGAAACCAAGAGTCAGGTGCTTAACCACCTGAGCCACCCAGGGACCCCTGGAACACAGCTCTTTTTAATTTTATGCCAGCACTCCTTGCACCTGATGTTTCCTCTGCTGCCCTGCTTTCATTCTGTCTCTCTTCCTTTCTTGGTCTTTCCAGAGCCAGACTCTATGTCCATCAAAGCAATAGCTGTTCAGTAAACTATAATAAATGATAGGCAGTGTGAGCGAAGGTGGCGCTGTCCCCTTGTTAAGGATGGGGACACAGGGGTGCAGAGAAGGGGTGTCTCTTGCTTGGGTCATGGAGCCAGAAAACGTTTTGTAGAACCAACACCTAAGAACCGAGAGCCAGTACTGGAACTCCGGGCTGCCCGGCATCAAACTTGGAGTTTTTGTGTTTTGCCACGCGGAGGTGCTGAGAAGGGTTGTTGCTGTGTGTTGGGTGAGGGTCTGACAGCCTCTGGCCTCCCTCTCTTCTGCTCCCCGCACACCTGGGTCCTCCCCTGATGAGCTGATTCCTTTCTGCCCTGGGACGTCGCACCCAGCAGGCTGCCCTGCACCCACACCTTTCCCTCTGTAAGGACAACATTGCTTCTGGACTTGCCCAGAGACAGGGGGGGCCTCATGAGCACATGTGGGTGCGCCCCCTTGTGGTGCGGGGCAGAGGGAGGTAGCTCTGGAAGCCTCTTCTCCCCACCCCTCTGGCTGGGCTCACCGGGGTGGTCACTCCCTCCAACTTCTGGAGCCTCAGTTTCCTCATCTGCGAAACGGGGACGTGTCGTGCACACCCCGAGGCTGCTGTCAGTATCATTGTGTGCTTCCATCCGGCTTTGGCTCGGTACCTGGCAAAAAGGAAGAGCTCAATAAACGTAAGGTATTGCTCCTGTCATTTGGGCCCTGCCATGTTTTTTTTCACTTTGAGGGGAAAATAAAACAAGCTGAAAATTATGGAAGCCAGCCGACTTAGGATCCTGAGCCATCATTCTACAGATGGAGAAATTATGTAAACGCCATCACAGACTCCAGGAGAGCAGGGGAGGAAGGAGGAGAGATTCTGCAGGGTTCCAGCTGTTGCCAAGGAGGGGTGAGGAGGGGCAGGCACACAGTGGGGACAGTGCTCTGCCCAGTGTCCTAATTTTATAGCCCAAAGGCTTGGAAGGGCCCCCGGGTGCTGCCGTGTCCACACAGGCGGCTGCAGAGGGGCTGAGGCCGCTCCCAGACTGGCAGTTTCTCAGCTCCTTCTCTGCGTGCCCCCCAACCCTGGGGCTCAGACCTCTCGGGGGGCTGTCATGAGGCTCAGTGGGGTGTCCTGGGGAATACAGCAAGGCTTTCTCCGTGTAGGGAGGGAGCGAGAGAGCTGCCAAAGCAATTCTCAGCCAAATCCCCAGAGATTCGTGTCAAGGACAAAATAGTGTGTCCCATGGGTAAATATAGTTAACACAGCTGCAAAACAGAATTTATTTCTTGTTTGAGATATCATTTTTAAAGTATGGCATAGGGAACGCTTTAAAAATGAAATTATAGCCGGCAATAAAAAACCTCATAGGCACTGTATTCAAATTACGCTACAGTAATAGGCCAAGTTCATAAATAAACATCTCTGGTTAACTCTTTGCTGAACGGTGTGGGCAGACCCCCTGGGAGCCCGCAGGGTGAGGGGGTTTTCAACCCCAGGGGGAGGGGACGGGATCACCTTCCGTGTGCCCCTTCATCAGCTCCCCCCCCCCTCCCGGAATCCCAGACTTCTCCTCCTGGTCTCCCCATTCAGGTGTTAAATACCCACAGAGGATTCTGCCCAAGTTGAGGTGCTTGGGCATATCTGCTGGGTTTGCAGAAATGCACCACACAGACTCCTGACCCGGAGTATTTTAGGGTCTAGATTAGGTATGCCCCTCCCAAAGCTCCACCTCCTCTTCAGGATTATATTATATTATATTATATTATATTATATTATATTATATTATATTATATTATATTATATTATATTACTATTCTCTTTCTCATTACACTCAGTACAGTGGTTCTTTTTAAAAGATTTTTAAAAAATGTTTTTTATTTCTTTCTGAGAGAGAGACAGAGACAACATGAGCAGGGGAGGGTCAGAGAAAGAGGGAGACTCAGAATCTGAAACAGGCTCCAGGCTCTGAGTTAGCTGTCAACACAGAGCCTGACGTGAGGCTTGAACCCATGAAGTGTGAGATCATGACCAGAGCCGAAGTCGGATGCTTAACCAACTGAGCCACCCAGGTGCCCCAATGTTTATTCCTTTTTGAGAGAGAGACAGAGAGACAGAGACAGAGACAGAGCACAAGCAGGGGAGGGACAGAGAGAGAGGGAGACACAATGTGAAGAGGCTTCAGGCTCTGAGCTGTCAGCACGGAGCCCGATGTGGGGCTTGAACTCATGAATGTTGAGGTCATGACTTGCAGGGCAGTGGACATATGGCCATGTTTGGGGGGCAGTGTTGGTTGATAAAATTGGGAAGAGTTACTGGCATCTGGTATGAGCCAGTACCAGATAAGCATGAGCATGAGCTGAATGCTACAAGGCACAGGAGGCCACCCCTCCCCCCCCCACCCCCGCTCCAAAGAATGCCCCAGACCCTGGGGCTCCTGGTGGCTCTGTTGGTTAAGCATCCATCTCTTGGTTTCCACTCAGGCCATGATCTCACGGCTTGGTGGGTTCAAGCCCTGAATTGGACTCTGCACTGGCAGCATGGAGCCTGCTTAGGATTCTCTCTCTCTCTCTCTCTCTCTCTCTCTCTCTCTCTCCCTCTCTCTCTCCCTCTCTGTCTGCCCCCACCCCCCAAATAAATACATAAACTTAAGAAAGAAAAGAACAGTCTGGCCCTGAATGCCCCTACTGGTCAGATTGAGAAACGCAGCTTTGCTGTAATTCCCGATTCCGTTTAGGGCTTTGCTACCATGTTGAATGAACGAATGGAACCCCTCCTGGTCCCTTCTTCTTTCCCTGATGGGCTCTGACCTACCCTTTTGTTCTTAGCTCAGAGAGTGCTTTCTCAGGGACGCCTCCGGGGGACCCGGACTCCAAGGTTACTGACCCGCCCCCTCCCCATTAGACATTCCCGTGATACTTCCTGTTCCTCAACCTCGGATTTCCTTATTCATTGTTCACATCTGCGGTCAAATGTCGCCGCCTCAAAGCAGCCATTGCTAAAGTGACCGTCTCATTCACCTGCGCATTACCATCACAGCATTTATCCGTAGCTGAAATCATCTTGTACGGAACAGGCTGGGACTTGGCTGCCACGGGGCCCTGAGTGCCCAGCGGAGCCCCTGGAACACCTCTGAATGCATCAGCGGGGGTCAGAGGACAGGAAGCCCCTCCTGCCCGAGACCTCCCGTCTCCTTCCTTGGAATCCTCCCTGAATCTCCTTTCTTGGGAAGGGGCACCCTCCCGGCTCTGGTTTCCCTCTGTGCTCTTCTGTAACTTGCTGGGAGAACTGGGCAGGTCACTGCTCTCCCTCCTCTGCATAATGAAGGGGCTGCAGTCCATCCCTGCTTTGTAACTGGCTGGGGGGGGGGGGTGGTGGTGTCAGAATGACCTCCTGGAGCCCTCCTAAGAGACAAAGCCCTACTCCAGACCCGCAGAGCCCTATTCTCTGTGAGAGCTGCTCCCAGCTCTGCGCTTTTGGAAAAACTCCCTGGGTCATCAGGATTCAGGGCGTGGTTAAGAAGCCAGGGGAGGGCAGGGGTGGGGTGGGGTGGGGGACCCTCTGGAGCCACTTTCAACCCCGGCATCTGACATCTCCATGATTTTAAGATGCCCAGCCTGGGCCATTTATCTGAGCGACTCGCTTCTCAGGCTCCCCTGGCACTTTTGCTAATTTAATAGCATTTAATTTAATTTTGAAATGATTTTTGTAAAAAAGGCTGTTGCTGCAAAAGCCCTGACCACCTCATCCCTCTTTCTCGCTAAGGCTGAAAATACGTTTTGTGGCTGGAGCCAGGCTTTTGGCCACAGATGTCCCTTGGCGGGCCCACAGCCTTTTTGCTAAAAATGCTGAGTTTGCTCTCCACCCATTGGGCATAATTACCTTTCTCCTCTCCAGAGCCCCCTGCGTGTTCTAACCTGAGGAGGAGAGAAAGGGCTGGAAAAACCAGACCAAGTTAGAGCTTGACTCATGAGCTCTTGTCTCAGACAAAGAGATCAGCATAACCCAACACACACACACACACACACACACGAGTGTGTGCACACACATGCACGCACACAGACACCTTTTTTCACATTCTTTAGGGCTGAGTGGCCACAGCTGGGGCTTACATTTAGTTCTGGGTTCTCTTGAACTTTCCAGATTTTCTTTTGGCCTGGATCTTGGACTTTTTCCCAGGGATATGCCACGTCCATTTCTTTGCTCCTTTTAATTATTTTCTGTTCTGTTATGTAAACCCAACGTTACGTACGCTCGATCCTTATAACTCGTATTAGATTGACTATTCATGGGCTAATTAATTTTTATCAAGCATCTCCCATGTGGCCAAGGTGAAGACAGATGCAGTGCTGAGCCTCAGACTTGACCCTGTCCTCAGGAAGGAAAGGGCCTACGTAGGAGAGACAGATGAAGCAGGGGAGGTTCTTGGGGGGTAATGGTGGGGGAGGGGATGTGGAGAACAGGGTGGGCAGGTAGCCCTGGAAGTCTTGGGAAAAATACCTCCAAGAGAATAATGACAGCCTTTATCAGGATGGCCAGCCTCGTGTGAAAAGACAGAACGGGGAAGGTGAATGAGTCTTGCTTCTTCTTCCTCCTGGGGAAGACACTGTTAGCTCCTCCCCAAATTGCTTTGCTCTTCTCCCAGCCTCCTTCGCAGTTGGCAAGGCCATAAGATAGAGTGCCTCTCAAATGTGAGTGGCGTTCGGTACGTCACACCCGGACCCTTCCAGCCGTGACCCTTCCTTCAGGCTCTTTCCTTTCCCACTGATGGAACTCAGACCACGTGAGCTAGAGATCCCACGTTGAGGGTGGGGGGAGCCACAATATGGCAAGAGCCTGGGTCTCTGATGTCTCCTGTAGGGAAGTCACCCTGCAGAGTTGCCAGACCGCAACTGACGTCCCTGGACTTTGCAAGAGCTAGAAAGAGACACCTTCCATGCTCTTGGGTTTGTTACGTCACATCTGCAGATTCAGTTTTGTGGGAATACAGTCTCTGGCTGCTTTCACGCAGTGGCAGGACTGTTGAGTAGTTGGGATAGAGACCGTGTGGCCTATAAAGTCCAAGATATCTCCTATCTGGACCTTTACAGAGAGTGCGTGTAGACCCTGGCCTTAATGAATACACCAAGCATCTGGCCAGAGCCAGAAGTAGTCTAGATTCCTCTCTTGCTCCCCAGTCTGGGTTTCTTTGGAGAGACCAGTCCTGGAAACTGTGGCTTTCTGCCCATAGTTCTGGTTTCCTCTGCCATTTTGGCTTCTTTCTTTGGGAGCAACTAGGTTTTGCGCATTGGACGCAGAGACAGAAAGAACGGTTAAGGGTGATCATTCTTCAGCCTTCACAGCTGTTGGTTCTGACCTTCGGAATCATCTAGACTAACTCCCTGAATGTTCAGAGAGAGTGCAGTAGCCATGCCCAGGGTCACCCGGCCAGCGAGTGGCTGAGAGCTCTTGCAGAGGAGGCTGGGGGGCGAATGAACTGCTTCCCAGATGAAAACAGCTTATGTTTACTGAGTGCTTGCTATGGGCTAGGGACACACTGATGAATTCCAGCAACCCCCAAGGTGTATCTGCCACTTGTGTCATCACTCCCATTTTACAGAGGGAGAAACTGAGGCACGGAGGGAGCTTAACTTGCCCAAGGTCCACTCTGTTGGTGAAGCTGAGATTTGGACACAGCAGTGTGGGTGCAGAGTCCATACTCTTGCCCATGGGGCCATATTGGATCTGTGGTCCTTGCCTTCACTGAGTCTTGCAACTTTCCCCTGATCGGCAGTAATGGGAAGTAAAGACTGAGGTGTAGAGTGGTTCTTCCCTAGCCCTTTCCCTCCAGTCCCACCTCCCTCTGATCCTCAAAGCCTAGAACGGTTCATCAATTTTGTTTGCATATCCAACTTGAGACACTGTCATTTCATTAACTCAAGTGAGGGGCTCTTCATACAAGACTGAGCTTCCATAATTCTCTTTAAAGTTACGGAGAAATGTATGCTTAATTATATTTGCATATGAAAAATAGAGTCTAATTAGTTTGATTGATTATTATTTTAACCCTAATGGCATTTTGAGTATCTGTCCCAACTAATAGCAAGTGTATCGCTAATAAATCATTGAATTTTTATGGCATGGTCTATTGAGCTGGCTTATGAAATATATTTTATTAATATCCCGGAATGTATTGAAACTGATACAAGTCAAACATCAGCTCATTTATTAAACTGTTTAAACGTCAGTTTTATACAAGAGTAATAATACAGGAAATATGTTCGTTCAGGAGACATCAGTAGGCCACGGGTCCTCAAAATATTAGTTATCTTGGAAAAATATATTATGGAAATAAAAGTTCAATTATGTCATTTATTGCATTAAATAAATCTATATTGACTAACATAAATGTTGCACATTAGCAGATGCACTTTCTTTGAAACTTTTTAATTCTCCAGGATTGCGCTCAAGGGCATAGAGGAGTCTGGGTCTCTAGGGTGGGGACAGGGTCATTGGAAGGATGGGGTCACTTTTCCTTGTGGTCTGAGGCTGTGCTTGCGCAATAGTCTCCGGGTTATCCTTCCTTCAGGGCTTTGCTCTGGGACGTTCCCTAGGACCGGAGTTTGGATCGCTGCGTTTCCGGGAGTGTGATGCCATCCTCCATTTGTTCCTCTGATGAGGACTTCTGGGTGCACACTGTGTGTCATCTGCTGCACCATGGGGGCACTGTGGTGCACCAGAAAGGTGGGGACCTGGCTTCTGTGGAGGTGACATCCTGCTTGGGGCAAAATGGAAAAGAAAAGCCCCTTCCTCTGCCTCTAAAGCATGCACCGACCAAAGGAGAAAACAGTGTTGTTTTTATGTCACTCATATAGCACCTCAGACACCCTCTCTGTGTGTTTTTTCCCACCCCAACCAGTTTTCTCTCTGCACACCAAACGGGAGTCCTATCATTCAGCTCTAATATGAACTACGTGGGGCAGGTGCGGACCCCACTGATGAAGGGCTCAGTCCCGCAAGACTCGACAACCATCCTAAGCCACCTGCACTTCTGATTGACCGGCCGTACATCTGGGCTTCCCATGAACCCCCCTTCTCACGTTCGATAATTTGCTAGAACAGCTCACAAAATGCAGGAAGGCACTTACTTATAATCTGTTTGTGATAAAGGATACAACTCACGGACAGTAAGTGGAGGAGAAGCTGGGGCCAGGTATGGGGGGAGGGGTGCAGAGCGCCCGGGCTCCGGGCTCGCCACCCTCCTGGCTCCTCCTTGCTGGTGGCCTGTTCACCCCACTTCCGAGTGGAAGGTGTCGGAACCCCGCTCATGAAGGTTTTTCATGGAAGGCTTCATTACTTAGGCACAATTGATTAAATCATTGACCATTGGTGATTGAACTCAGTCTGCTACCCCTCTCCCCTCCTCAGAGGTTGGGGGGAGTGCGACCAAAAATTCCACCCTTCTAATCACGTGATTTGTTCCCCTGGCAACCAGCTCCCAACTCCCTCCTCTGGGGCTTTCCAAAAGTCACCTCATTAGCATAAACTCAGGTAGGGTGGAGAGGGACTTATGAATAACAAAAGACACTCCCATTGCTCACAAAATTCCAAGGGTTTTAGGAGCCCTGTGCCAGGAGTTGGGAAAAAGACCAATATATATTTCTTGTTATATCACGTCACAGGATGAGACAATGGACGAAAAAAAAAATGAGATAATTTCAAGCGCTGATCCGTGCTCCGAAGGGGATAATGCAGGCTGTTGTGTGTGTGTGTGTGGCGGGGCATGCCCTGGTTGGGGCTCCTTGAGATGTGCGGGGTTCCTTTAGATTGGAAAGTCAAGGACTCTGGCAAGAAGGCGATAGGCGGGTCAAACGGCCTGGGGCAGCAGCTTCCAGGTGGAAAGCACAGCAGGTCCCAAGGCTCGAGGTCAGAGTGAACTCGAGTTGCCCAAAGGACAGAGTGCAGGTTGGTGGGGCTGGAGCGGGTGCCAGGAGCGGGGGTGGGGGGTGAGGGGATGGACAGGCGGCAGTCCCCAGCTTACAGGGTGCCTCCAGTCCAAGAAAAGGAGTATGGGTCTGATTCATGGAGTGACCAATACCGTGGGGTGGTTAGACTAGGGGTGTGGGGGGGTGATGGTCAGATTTATATTTTGCCAAGGTCACCAGGGTGCTGGCCTGGACTGCAGCGGGCGGGCTGGCCCTGGGGACACAGGCTGGAGGCGGGTGCAGTCATTAAGGGCAGGACTGGGGGGAGGAGAGAAGTCGAAGCTTCACGATGTCTGTGGAGGTCGAGCTGACAGGCTGCCCTGATGGATTAGATACCGAGAGATGGGGAGAGGAACCAAGGACGCTTCTAATGTTTGATCTGAGCATCTGGGTACTATTTTCAGTGCTAGGGAGGAGGTCACGGGAAGGCACGGTTGGAGCAGCAATGTCAAGAGTGCATTTATCATCACATCAGGGTTGGAGGTGCCACAGCACCTCCATTCAACCAATGAATCTTCGGGTCCCGTGGCGGTTCCCCCAAATTAGGCTGAATCAGGATCACCAAGGCTGCTCCTTACCATCAAGAGTCCTGGACCTTGGGGCGCCTGAGTGGCTTAGTCGGTTGGGCATCCGACTTTCGCTTGGGTCATGATCTCGCGGTTCGTGGGTTCGAGCCCCGCATCGGGCTCTGTGCTGACTGCCAGCTCAGAGCCTGGAGCCTGTTTCAGTCTGTGACTCCCTCTCTCTCTGACCCTCCCCTGCTCACGCTGTCTCTCTCTCTCTCTCTCTCTCCTAGAAATAAACAAAACAAAACAAAACAAAAGAGTCCTGGACCTTGTCCCCAGAGATGCAGATTCTTCCGGTCTGGGGTGGGGTGCAGCCATGAGGGTTTTTTTTTTTTCCTAACCCCTGGTAATTCCAATCCAATCTCCTCACTTTGCAGATGGGGAAGCTGAGGCCAGGGGAGGAGACAGGATGTGTTTATTGGTGGCATGAACTATGATGCAAAAAGGGGAATCCTGCTTCTTAGATCTTGGCCCTTCCCAGGGCTGGGGCTGCTTTAGTCCCTTTGAAAGGAGCCCCAAGGCGTATTCAAGTGCTCCAGGTAGGCAAAGCCATTCCAGCTCAGCGAAGCTCAGAAATGTTCAGGAGCCTCCACACTGTTTTCCAGAGGGGCTGCAACCAACTTGACAATAACTATTTGTTAAAATAAATAAATAAATAAATAAATAAATAAATAAATAAATGTTCAGGAGGTAGGCGAGGTGCAAGAAGTTTGGGAGTTAAGGAGAGGGAGGAGGGAATGGTTTAGATCTGACCATCTTGCTGTGCAACCTTGGGTAGTTCACAGAACCTCTCTGATCCTTGGCTTCTCTGCGTATAATCGGACATAAAAATGATGCCTTCTTCATAGGATGTTATAAGGACCAAATGAGATGACATGCAGTGCCTGACACACGGTAAACCTTAAAAAGACCTTAGCTAAGCTATAATCTAAATACAAATTCTATGAATCCTCAGCGGTGACCTGGAGAGGCGGCCAGAGAATTAATAAATAAGTGCGTAGATTTGGGGATCAGACAAACCTGGGTTCAAATCCCACTTCTTTGCTCTGGGAGCCTGGGCAGACATTCTACTCTCGGAGCCTCTGTTTCCTGAGCTGTAAAACAAGAGGGCAGGAGTTATAATACCCACGTGGAGGGCTGGCTTGTGGATTTGAGAAAAAGGTACATGCGATTTCTGGCTCAGAGCCTGGTGTTTTAAGGACTGGGAGTTATTGGAATTATTATGCCAGTTTCAATGCACCGACCCCAATCCCAGGCAATTGCATTTCCCTCTGAAGCTGCCACCTGCCACCTGGGGTGTACTAGCGGGTGGTCGTGGAGGAGAGTCTGGGGTCACCTCTGGTGCTGTGTGACCTTGAGAGAGCCCCTCACCCTCTCTGGCCTCTGTTGTCTCATGTGTGAAATGAGCAGGCTGGTTTAGTTAATCTCCAAGGTCTTTTTCACAGCCTTTAAAAAAAATCGATGATTGTAAAGGTCTGTGATTAGTGAGAAACCATCTGCCCCAGGCAAAGACCAGACCCTCCCCAACCTTGGCGGGGTGGGGGTGGGGGAGATAAAACAATAAGCAGCCGGCTTAGCAAATTGCCACCTCATAGGCCTTAAAAACGAATATCTGCTTTTGTATCAGCCTTGATTGAAATTCTTATGCTATGGAGGCCGTCCCTGCCATCAATGCCTTAATTAGAAATTAGGACAGTCACATTGGCATAAATTAAATCAGACTAAAGATGATTAACAAAGTAATGCAAGAAATCATTAAATTAAACCATTGTGCCAAGTCCTCTGCTGATCTATCACAAATTTGGGCTGCTAATGAGGTCTTAATTAGTAAGTTAGGTCGAAATAATTCATGTCATTCACTTCAAAGACAGCCCTCTTTCTTTCTTTCTTTTTTTTCCCCCTCTTTTTGAATCCAGCCCCCAATGCAAATCTGTCACGGGCTGCGGAACGGGGTGGGTGGACGTCGTCAAGAAATAACAGCGTTCCTCGGATTATCAAAACCAGCTTGGCGCCGAATGTGTATGTTGGGAAGCCCGTTCTGACGTCAGATTAGCCCTAAGGGGCTTAAAGTGCTGAGGCTCCTTGGATGAAGAATGGCAGGAAGAGAAGAAACGGTCCCGATGTTTGCCTGCTCATGATAGAAAAGGGGAAACTGAGGCCCAGTCGAGGGGAGGCATCATAGAGTGGGTTTGGGACAGAGCAGGGGTAGCGGGGGCAGCTGGCGTCCCAAGTCAGGATTGGCTCTTCTTTTCATTGCTTGGTGATGTTTCTTCTTTGTCCAGAAGGTGAGGGAAGCGGGTCCTGGGATGGCTAGCGCTGTGGAATTCAGTAGGCAGGAGCCCTGCCCCAGCTGGGGAGAGCCTCTGGTCTTCTTGGTGGGCCGGAGCATCCCTGCAGGGCCCGCTTTCCAGAATAACAATCGTTGGAACAACTAGCATTTACCGGGCATGCACTACATGCAGGCGTCTGTGCTCAGTGCTTTCCACAAAGCTCCTCATTTCACTTGCAAAAGGTAGTAGACACTATCGGAGAACCCAGGGAGCTGAGGCTCAGAGAAGTGAATTAGTTTGCTCTAGGTCACACAGCCAGGGAGAGGCAGAGCTGGAATTTGATTCTGATGTACCAGTGTAGGAATGCTTAACTGCTTGACTTTCCTGCCTCCATAAATAACCACCGAATGGCAGGGCGGCTGGCTGGGGATGCCTGGGCAGGGGGTAGCAGCTGTTGGAAGGGTGAGCAGGAGAAACAAGCTGGCCATGCAGACGATTTGGCCAGGGGTGAAGGGGGGCGTCGGGGGTGTGGGGGGGCTTGGAAGGAAGACCCATGGCTTTGGGCTCAGGCTGGTCTGAGGTTGACACCCCATTCTGCAAACCCCTAGTAGCCCTGTGTTCTTGAGCCAATTGCTTCCCCTGTCTGAGCCTCAGTTTCCTCATCCGTAACATGGGTACAATTGATGCCTAACATGAGGCATTTGTGTGATTTCAATGTGATCACGTGAGAAATGTGTCTTGCACACAGGAAGTGTTCAATAAATGTTCTCTTCTCTCACCTTCTCAATGGTCATCTGGTGATTCAGTGAGCTTTTGCTGTTTAACAAACTATGAAACTCAGTGGCTTAAAGCAAGAATGACTCATTTATTTATTTATTTATTTATTTATTTTAAAATTTCTTTTATTTATTTTGAGAGAGACAGAGAGAGAGAGGGAGACCTGTGAAGAGGGAGGAGCACAGAGAGGGAGAGAGAGAATCCCAAGCATGCCCTGTGTTGTAAGCACAGAACCCGAGGTGGGGCTCGAACTCAGGAACCGTGAGGTCATGATCTGAGCCGAAATCCAGAGTCATAGCTTCACCGATGGCATTTGTTTATTTATTTGAAGTAGGCTTCACTCCCAGCATGGAGCCCAAAGCGGGACTTGAGCTCATGACCCCGAGATCGAGAGCTGAGCTGAGATCGAGTTGGACGCTTAACTGACTGAGCCACCCAGGCACCCCAGGAATGGCTTCTTTAACTCAGGATCCCATGAGCTGGCCATTTGGGCTCTTCTGGGATCTCTGCCGGTCCAGGCTGGGCTCACACAGGAGCTGGTGGCCGTTGGCTGCCAGGCAGCGGGGAGGCTGGGTTGTGGGCTGGTTGGCTGCTGGCCGGGATGACAGGATGATGGAGCCACGAGTCTCTCGATTTCCAGAAGGTGACTTTGAGCTTGCACCCGTGGTGGTGAAGAGGGGGCTAACCCTACGGCCCAAGCTTTTCTCAAGCTTCTCCCTGCATCGCATTTCCTTACGTCTCCTTGGCTGTTGCAGACTGAGTTTCCGTCCTTACTCCCTCCTCAGGTGCCCAGGGCTGAATCCCAGGATTTTATGAACATGTTACCTCATTTGCAAACGGGACTTTGCAGATGTGATTAAGTTCAGGTTCTTGAGGTGGGGAGGATTATCCTGAATCATTGGGTGGGTGCAACCTCATCACGGGGGTCTTTATAAGAAGGAAACGGAGGGGTACAGCCGAAGACAAGAAAGTCATGTGAGGTTGCAAGCAGAGATTAGAAGCACAGCCTGTGAGGACGGAGGGAGGGGCCGCTGGAAGCGGAAACAGGCAAAGACCTGGATTCTTCCTTTGGGACCTCCAGGTGGATCAGCCTGGCCAACCCTTCGGCTTCTGCCCGTAAGGTTTGCCTTGGACGTTCACGTCTGAGAAATACATAAGCGAGTAGAGTGTGTGGTTTTAAGCCGCTGAGTGTGCGGTAATAACCTTCAGCAGCCGCGGGAAGCTAAATGCGTTGCCCAAAGCGGTCACGTGGCCAAGCCCAGATTTCAAGGATGGGAGGTGGACACCCCCCCTCTGGTGATGGGAGCGGCCAAATCCCTCTAGAAAGGTGTGTGTGTAGGGATGGAAAGAACTTTTGGTCATATTTTGCAGTCTATGTGAGTATATCACTTCACCCCCGTGATTTTAAAAGAACAATATTAGTATGAATATGTGTTATTAATAATATAATAAATATAATAGTAGTCACAATTACAATGTACATTTATTATTATTTTTAAATTTATTTAATGTTTATTTTTGGGAGAGACAGAGCATGAGCAGGGGAGGGGCAGAGAGAGAGGGAGATACAGAGTTCGAAGCAGGCTCCAGGCTC
Organism: Proteles cristata cristata; assembly: GCA_017311185.1. Classification (NCBI taxonomy): domain Eukaryota; kingdom Metazoa; phylum Chordata; class Mammalia; order Carnivora; family Hyaenidae; genus Proteles; species Proteles cristata. Next base: position 466,125 of record JAESUZ010001906.1, on the reverse strand, counting down.
CGGGCTGTCAGCTCAGAGCCCTACATGGGGCTCGAATTCATGAACTGCGAGATCGTGACCTGAGCTGAAGTCAGACGCTTAACGGACTGAGCCACCCAGGTGCCCCATATTATTTTTTATTATTATTAAAAATTTTTGTAGTATTTATTTTGAGGAAGAGAGACAGAGAGAGCAGGAGAAGCGCAGAGAGAGAGAATCCCAAGCAGGCTCCACACTGTCAGCACAGAGCCCCGTGCAGGGCTGGAACTGATCATGACCTGAGCCAAAATCAAGAGTCAGACGCTTAAACGACTAAGCCACCCAGCGGGCCCTATGATGTATATTCAGTGAGCACTTTCTAGAAGTCAAGCAGTGACGAGCACCCAGCATGGCTTATTTTTCTTCTTTTTTTCCAGCGGTGGTAAAATATGCATCACATAAAACATTTCCACCATGTTTGGGTGTGTAGTACAGAGGCATTAAGTCCATTCATTGTGTTGTCTGTTTCCAAAACTTCTTCATCGTTCCAGACAGAACTCTGACCGCTGACAGCGACTCCCCGTTCCTCCTCCCTCTGTTCCTGGACACCTTCTGTGTCTATGAATTGACGCATTGCAGGTGCACATGGAAACGGAATCATACACTATTGGTCCTTCTGTGTCTGGCTTATGTCACTTAGCATGAAGCCTTTAAAAGTGCCCTTTATGCTGTGGTTAGCATGTGTCAGGACTGAATCCTCACAGCACGCCCCCCAGAAGCCACTGAGGCCCAGAGAGGTGTGGTGACTTGTCCAAGGTCACACAGCCGCCTAGTGGGCGTGTCCGGGCCTGAGCTCTGATCTCCTGGACTGCGAGGGTGATGACCACGTTTTACTTCTCTGCCTCGTCTCTCACAGTGGGTGCTGGGCGATCCGGGTCTCAGCCCCACCGCCCTCCCTCCCCTCCCCCCGTTCCCCCCATGGTGCCCAGAGTCATTTGTTTATTCCACACAGTCAGGATGGCTCTCTGCCCAGCCAGGGCCAAAACAATCACTTCTCCATTGATTCTGCATCAATTAATTAAAAAATCCATCCAACCACCCCACAGTGTGATGGACTCGGAGGATTCAGAAGGGAATAAATAAATGGATTCTGGGGTGGGGGGTTGGAAGTGAAGTCCCAGGGAAGGGAGCAGGTAGGAGCAGGTGGGGAGGCTCAGCTCTGGGGTGCACAAATATAGGAGACCCTCTACAGGGGGCAGGGCCTGGACCTGGTGGTTGTATTAGTAGTAGAATTTTTTTTTTTTTTTAAAGTAGGCTTCATGTCCAGTGTGGAGCCCAACGCGGGGGTTGAACTCACAACCCTGAGATTAAGAACTGATCTGAGGTCGAGTCTGACGCTTAACCGACAGAACCACCCAGGCACCCCATTAATAGCATTCTCTTTCTTTTTAAAAAGTGTTTATTTATTTATTTTGACAGAGAGAGCGAGCGAGCGAGTGAGCCGGGGAAGCGCCAAGAGAGAAGGAGGGAGAATCCCAAGCAAGATCCACACTGTGGTTACAGAGCCCAGTGCAGGGCTGCATCCCATGAAATAGGAAATCATCACCTGAGCCGAAATCAAGAGTTGGACACTTAACCAATGGAGCCACCCACGTGCCCTGTTAGTAGTATTCTTAAAAATAGTTACATTTTAGGGGTGCCTGGGTGGCTCGGGTAGGTGTCCGACTTTGGCTCAGGTCATGATTTCGCAGTCCATGAGTTCGAGCCCCGCATCGGGCTCTGCACTGACAGCTCAGAGCCAGGAGCCTGCTTCGGATTCTGTGTCTCCTTCTCTCTCTGCCCCTACCCCGCTCACGTTCTGTCTCAATCTGTCTCTCAAAAATAATTACATGTTAAAAAAATAATAGTTACATTTTATTGATGTGCATTTCATGAATGCCCCATGTGCATTATCCCATTAATAACCCCTCGCAGAAGCTCCTTGAACTAGATGAGGCTCAGAGAGGTTGAACGACTTGTCTGGGGACACACAGCTAGACTGTCAGGAGAGAATCTCGTTTCTTGGTCCTTTTGTACTGCTCTCTTGGTGAGCACTTTCTGACTTGCCCAGTGTGGGACTCTGAGGGAAATGGCCATGGGGCAGGGTTCTGTGCCTTGGAGGCAGTCAGGGGATTTGTTTTTGAGGAGACAGGCTTGGGTGCAGGACCCTGGGGTGGGATTTCGAACTGGAGGGGACTTCACCAGATCACTGGCTTCCACGGCTTTCAAACTATTGTGAGCCTTGCAGACCCCAGTGTTGAGCGTGAAGTCTCGTGTAGATTTATTTTTTTTATTTTTATTGTTTTAAAATATTTTTTATTTATTTCTAGGAGAGAGAGAGAGACAGCGTGAGCAGGGGAGGGTCAGAGAGAGAGGGGGAGACAGACTTCGAAACGGGCTCCAGGCTCTGAGCTGGCAGTCAGCACAGAGCCCGACGCGGGGCTCGAACCCACAAACCGCGAGATCATGACCTAAGCGAAAGTCGGACGCTTAACCGACTAAGCCACCCAGGCGCCCCTCGTGTAGATTTATTAAAGGAAAACCCCAAAACAGCTGCTTGGTTGAAGAGTAAAAATAATACGAAGAGTAGATGGCCTCGTGGAGTTGAAGCCGTTCCCTAGAACGGATTGTGACATATTCAGAAATTTTGTAAGCCAGTTGTTAAACCACTGGCTGGAAATCAGTCACGATGGAAACAGTTGCACCATGGAAATTGGCCTGTGCGATGAATCAGGGCGCCCCCCTCGCTGACGCCCCCAGAACCGGCTTACCAGCTTGCCACCGACAATGACCAGATGCTGTGCCAAGCACTTTATTCAAACAATGACACTGTTAACATTTAAACTGCATTGTAAGGCAGACGGTATTAATATCCTCATCTCTCACATGGGGACCCTGAGGCTGGGAGAGGTTTAAGATAGCCGCTTGCTCGAAGTTACCAGCCGGTAAATGTTAGCGCCTGCCTCATTCAAAATCTCACATGTTGTCTGAGGTACAGAGGAGTGGTTTTCAAAGATCGCAGAGTCCCGTGGGGGTGCGTGGGGGCTCACTTGGGTAAGAGTCGGACTTCAGCTCAGGTCATGATCTCGCGGTTCGTGAGTTCGAGCCCCGTGTCGGGCTCTGTGCTGACAGCACGGGGCCTGGAGCCTGCTTCAGCTTCTGTGTCTCCCTCTCTCTCTGCCCCTCCCCTGCTCACGCTGTCTCTCTCTTTTTCTCTCAAAAATAAGTAAACATTAAAACAAAATCGCTGAGCCTCAGAGAGTAGAGCGCACCTGCTTGGGGTCACACAGGGCACCCAGCAGAGCTGGGCGGAGGCCTGAGGCCAGAGCTCAGTGTCCAGTCTCCCACACCCCGCAACTCAGTCTAGGTGAGCACGCAGCAGGTGGGGATGTTTTAGGTGGGAACGTGAGAGGAAGACTCACCCGGTGTCTGTCGTAGCTTTTCTACTCCTGAGCATGTGTATCCTTGGGGTCTCACCACCTTGTGCTTCCTAATCAGGGTAGTGAATTTCCAACCTGCCCCGGGAACATTCAGCCGCCTCCCCTTCCCGGCAGGGTGGACGGCAGGTGTCCTCAGCTCGCAGGGCGTGCGAAGCAAGCAGACCCCTTGCCTTTCTGCCTCCAGTCAACACCCGGCTGCTCTCGGGCCCCTCCATCCCAGGCCAGGGCAGGGAGGGGGCCGTTGTCCCAGCCGGACATGCACGCCTGTGGCATGAAGTCAGGAGGGGAATCCGGGGAGGGCCCGGCTGGGTCATGCCCCTCTCATCTGTCTCCTTATTTCTTATATATCTATTTAAAGTTTATTTATCTATCTTGAGAGAGAGAGGGCATGCGAGCAGGGGAGGGGCCGAGAGAGGAGAGCGAGAGGCCCAAGCAGGCTCCGTGTGCTGTCAGCACAGAGCGCGATGTGGGGCTCGAACCCACTGGACCTGAGTCGGAATCGACCTGAGCTTAACCAACGGAACCACCCAGGTGCCCCCGTCTCATTATTTCCACAGCTTTGTGAACAGGGGGCGGACACTGGGCAAGGGCCCAGGGGGGTCCTCGGACACTGGAGGTCCAGGCGAGGTGTGCTCGTGGTGATGGGAAAGATCTCGGCTCCCATTTTGCAACCGACCTCACTGGGGAAGCCTCACCTCACTCCAGGAGCCAGCCAGTGAGGTGGTTACAATTCTAGGGACAGGTCTGAGATCCTGCCCCAGGGGGAGAGCCCTTACGCCGCCACCGAGGCCAGGAGATTCTTCTCCTGCTTCCTGCCGGGTCAAGTGCCCTTCCCCGGGAGCACAGCTCACATCCCTCAAGAAATGCGGGGTTCTGTGGGGCACCTGGGTGACTTAGTCGGTTAAGCGTCCGACTTTCGCTTGGGTCATGATCTCGCGGTTCGTGGGTTCGAGCCCCACGTGGGGTTCTGTGCTGACTGCCAGCTCAGAGCCTGGAGCCTGTTTCAGAGTCTGTGACTCCCTCTCTCTCTGACCCTCCCCTGCTCACGCTGTCTCCCTCTCCTAGAAATAAATAAAAATATTAAAAAATAAATAAATAAAATAAAATATTAAAAAAAAAAAAAGAAATGCGGGATTCTGCAAATAGAATGACTTGGCACCCACCAGATCTCCTAGAAGGATGATCCTCATTTTACAGATGGGAAACTAATACTCAGAGAGGGTAAGCGCTTCGCCCAAGTTCACACAGCTCAGAAGCAGCTGAGCCCCGAATGGAGTTGCCAAAGGCAGACAACTTGTTTTCGATATCCAGAGCAGTGCGACCTAACAGAAATGGAATGTGCGCCCACAGGTGTGAGCCACGGATGTCATTTTAGATATTCTAGTGGCTTCACTAGAAGAAGTAGAAAGGACTGGGTGAAATTAATTTTAATAACGTATTTTATCTGACCTACGTATCAAAAGTATCATTGCAATATGGGATCGATAGGAATGATTCCTAATGAGATTTTTAACCTTTGTTTTTATTGTAAGGGCATTTTACACGCACACTTAACAGCATGGTTTAGTTCGGATAAGCCGTGTTTCAAGTGCTTGAGGGCCACCTGCAGCTCATGGCCACCGTACGGGGCAGCATAGGTACAGAGAGAGACAGTGGCTTGGAAGTCAGAGCGGGTGGGCGTTTTCCTGTTGTCTGTCACTCAATCTCCCCGTTCTCTCCCGGCATACATTACACCCGCGCCTTTCCCTAAGATGTCGTACTATAATAACACTATTACTTCTTACGTGCCAGGCCCTGGGCTCTTTGTTCCCCTTGTGCAGATGAGAAAACTGAGCCCAGAGGGGGGAAGTTACTGCACCAAATCACACAGCTGGGACAAGTCACAGCCGGATATGAACCCAGGGCTTGACTTCACGCCTGGATTCTTGACCAGCAAGCCTGGGCAGTGACTCACTTCCTCTCTTAGCCTGGCTCTCCCGATTTGCCTTCATGCCCTCACTCCCGGGCAGCTTGGAGCCACAGAGGAGCTAGCTGCCTGATTTCTCAGCGGGACTGTTAGAGGTGGGCGGACCTTGGGGTGCCTGGGTGGCTCAGTCGGCTGAGCCTCTGACTTCGGTTCAGGTCGTGATCTCTAGGTTTGTGAGTTCGAGCCCCACCCTGGGCTCTGTGCTGACAGCTCAGAGCCTGGAGCCTGTTTCGGATTCTGTGTCTCCTTCTCTCTCTGCCCCTCCTCAGCTTGTGCTGTCTCTCTCTCTCTCTCAAAAATAAATAAACATTTAAAAAAAACCCATGTGGGCCTGTCTCCCTGCCATGGCTGCTCTAGGGTCCCCAAGGGCCAGTGGCCTTGTAAAGGCAAAGGGTCATAGTCCACACCATGTCCTAGAAGCACTTTAGAGAGCGATGTGCTCCAAAGTCACACAACCTGCTTTTGCACTTCTTGGTTGTGTGGCCTTGAGCAAGTTACCTCCCTTCTGTGGGCCTCAGTCTCCTGTGATCTGACTGTGGCCTTCACCCTCCCCTTGTCATGGGATTAAACTAGACACCAGCCAGAGAGTGCTTCCTGATGCCGTGCAGCCTGCCAAGGAGCGGCTGGTTTCTCCTTCTTCCCATTTTGTGGATGAGGAAACTGAGGCTCAGACAGGCTAAGAGGCTCAGCTGTGTCCCCAGGGAAGGAATGACAACATCGGGACAGAATTGAGGCCTCCCAAGCACACATACCTTATTCCCACAAAACTCCCCAGAGCTGGACATTTGGGAGGAAGATGTGCCCCCTTGTGCTTGGTCTCCAGGCCTCCATTTTACCTATTTGTTAACTTTCTCTCTAGCCTCAGCTCAAGCCTTGGGTCTGAAAACCCCTCCGGCTCTCATGGAGGATGTTAGGTGAGATGAGTCTCCTGTCAGAAAAAGATTTATCTGGGGTTCAGAGTGAGTAAGAGGCAGAGAGGGGCACTCAGAGAAGTCCCAACTCTGTTTCCCTCCAGTGGGGCTGTGGAGGGGTCAGACCAAGTGCCAGGCCTTGTTTTTGTTGTGTCTTTATTTTAATCCCCTCCACACCAGCAGTTTTAAGTGAGAAGAATGATGTCTGTGCACCCATCAAAGGTACTAACTGAGCTCCAACTATGTGTAAGGTCTTGAGGCAGATGTGTTTATTGTGTGTGTGTGACAGACACTGGGGTTCACCTAACAGGCATCTTCCAAAAGCCTACATCCATCTATCCATCCATCCATCCATCCATCCATCCATCCATCCATCCATCTACTTATCCATCCATCCATTCACTCATCCATCCATCTACTTATCCATCCATCCATCTGTCCAGTCATCCACTCTTCCATCCATCCACTCATCCATCCATTCTTCCTTCCTTCCTTCCTTCTTTCCTTCCTTCCTTCCTTCCTTCCTTCCTTCCTTCCTTCCTTCCTTCCATCCACCCACCCACCCACCCACCCATCTACTCATCCATCCATCTACTTATCCATCCATCCATTCACTCATCCATCCATCTACTTATCCATCCATCCATCCATCCATCCATCCATCCATCCATCCATCCATGCATCCATCCATCCATGCATCCATCCACCCATCCACTCATCCATCCATCTACTTATCCATCCATCCATTCACTCACCCATCCATCTACTTATCCATCCATCCATCTGTCCAGTCATCCACTCATCCATCCATTCTTCCTTCCTTCCTCCCATCCATCCATCCATCCATCCATCCATCCATCCATCCATCCACTCATCCACTCATTCACTTCTTCATTCAGCTAACATCTGAGGCTCCTACCTGCAAAGCTCACTGTCTGTATGGGGGACAAGCATCACACGATGAGCTGATTAGTACTGTGCTGGTTCCTACCAGAGACAGGTACAAAGAACCATGGAAATGAAGGAGTGAAGCAAAAGTTTCTCAGCCAAAGGGGCATTTGACTTGGGCTCTGAGGGATGATTAGGAGTTCGCTAGGTAGAGAAAGGCATTGTAGGAAGTGGTGGGAGTACTATAAGAGATGTAGAGGAGGCAGTGTATGTCTAGAGGTATCTTTGGATACATGGGATATCTTTGGGGGTATCTGTGTGTGTATGTGGGGGGGGGGATTTGCTGGTGCTAATGAGGTGCAGAGCTAAAAAAGGTAGTTTGGGGCAAATTATTAAGAACCATGCTCGAGTGATTAAATTTTGCTTATTTAGCACTGGGCTGGGGGCAGCAGAGATTTTTATATAAAGGAGGAAATACCAGGCCCGTATATTTATGTTGTTCTTTTAAAATATATTTTTAAAATTTATTTCTGAGAGAGAGAGAGAGAGGCAGCATGAGCAGGGGAGGGGCAGAGAGAGAGGGAGACATAGAATCTGAAACAGGCTCCAGGCTCTGAGCTGCCAGTACAGAACCTGATGCGGGGCCCGAACTCACAAACCGCGAGATCATGACTTGAGCCGAAGCCAGATGCTTAACTGACTGAGCCACCTAGGCGCCCCAGATCCATGTATTTAAAAAAACTAATGTTGGATGGATTGGAGATCATACTCCCTTCAAGGTCTTATAGAAAATTGAGTGTCTGAGGTAGGGGGCATCTCTGCCCCCAGAAAACACAGCTCGCTGGGACGCTAGCAGCTCTGAGACTTAGTTTCAGTCTTACCTCTTCCAGGAAGACCTCCCTGATCACTTCTTCAGTTGTTATGGTCAGCTGGTAAGAGCAGTAAGGTGTCATCCACATCTGAGTTTAAATTTTGGATCCTTATTTGGCCAGCTCTGGCTCTTGAGAAAACACTTCATCCATCCCTTCCTCTGAGAAAGGGGCATGATACTAATTGTATTAGCCAGGTAGGACTCTTCTGAAAAGCAAATGAGATCACGGATGGGGAGGTGCCTGCTGCTGGGTCTCCCCCCTGACAAGAGGGATCAGGAAATGAGTCTTCTGAGCTGTTCTCAGATCGCTCAAATCAAACACTCTGGAAGTTTCTGGCCCCTCGCTCCCTCCCTCCCGGAGACGGCTGCTCTGACACTGTTAGTTTTATTTCTAGAACGGAGGATCAGGGACAAAGCGAACCCTCTTAGTGCCAGCACTGCTCATAAATTATGGGGAGATGAGAATATTTTAATACAAACCAAAGATTCTCCAGTACAAAGAACTGTTCTGAGAAGTGTCCCCCACCCCCCGCCTTCCTCCCTCTCTCCGTTCCCCTGATATTTGGAGCTGAGAAGTCTCCTCGGGGAATTTATAACGAGCGGAATATTTAAGGATAGGGAGCCAGAGGTCTTTTCGGCGTTCTCATTTCAAGGGAAGTCACCTCGGAGTGTCTGGTACGTGCCTGAGTGACATGAAAGGAAAGCTGTGTGCAGAGCAGGGGAGAATATGCCAAGAATTGTCAATTATGCAAAAAAAAAATCACTTGTCCAAAAGAGTGATGTGTCTGGCTTTATTCCCCAGACGGAGTTCAGCGTTCTGGCCGAGGCCTTTGCCAGACTCTGAGATTTTTCTGGAAGTGCCTCGCGGCTTGGCTCTTCCTTCCCACCAGTGACGACGGGTCACTCGGTCACCGGGGGGCCACTTTCCACCTGCTCCTTGGAGATCGCTATAGGATATGTGCTTTGACCCGTCTCAAAGAGCCCCTGAAATTCTGAATCCTGTGGTTGGGAGACAGTGTCTGGGGGAACTTGGTGAGTTGCCCCTCTCCACCCCCCACCCCCCAGCCAGGACAGGAGTAAAATCTGTTCAAAGAATGTATTGGTTATCCGAGGCCCCATTTCTGCTGTGTAATAAGCAGCAACATAGTCTCAGAAGCGCATACCAGTTAACTTTTTGGGGGTTTGTTTGTTTTTGTTTTCTTACCACTTTCCTGGATGGGTCTGTTGATCGGGGCCAGGCTTGGCTGATCCCAGCTGGGCTTTGCTCGTACAGGCTGGTAAGTTGGTTGGAGGCTGATCTAAGATGCTATCACTCTCATGTCGTCTGGTGCCTTCCGTCAGGCTAGCCTGGACTTGCCTGCCTGCTGGCTGCCAGGGTTCTAAGGAGACACTGGAGGCTACAGGGCTTCATAGGATCCGAGCTCAGAACTGGCATGATGTCACATCTGCCACAGGCTATCGGCCAAAGCGAATCACACGGCCCAATGCTAGGGGTGGGGAGGAGCCTCCATCCTTTGGTGGGAAGAAGAACTTCAAAGTCACGTCGCAAGGGCTATGGATTCAGGGAGGACAGAGAATGGGGGCCCTTTTGCCCTCAGTCTACCATGAGGGATGGACAGACGGTGGTTCACTTAAGTGATTCCCAGCACCTTGATGTTGGGTCCTCTGCCGGGTGCTGGGTCAGAAGTGAATAGGAGACATTCCCACTGTTCCATGTGGAGGGCAAGAAACGGGCATAGAAACAGACGATTATGGCCCACCCTGGGGGAGCCCAGAGGAGGCACCAAACACATTCCCTGGAGATCCGGGAAGGCTTCCTGGAGGCTGTCGCTCCTGATCCGAGCTTTGACATTTGAGTGGGAGCTCACAGGGTGAAGGAGGTGGCGAACAGGGAGCAGGGTGACAGCAGAAGGGGAAGCTGCTTCGGGCGGAGGACACAGTGTGTGCAGAGGCATGGGCACAGGTGATGACCTGCAGGGGTTGGCCTTCTTGGTGGCCGGTAACAGGTGGGGGCAGAAGTGGCTCAAGGTGAGGCTGGCGGGGGCACGGAGACCCCACCTGGCCCTTAGTGGCTGCTGTGCGGGCACAGGTTCAGCAGGGACACCGGGACCCGGGGACCCAGGAGGAGGCCTTGGATCCCTGTGACCTGCTTAGGGCCGGATGCCCCCTGCCTGGGCCTTACAGTAACAAGAAGTAGCAAGTTATTGAGTTGAGATGAGCCACAAGCCCAGCGCAGGGCGTCCAGGGAACTCTGATAGAGGAGCACAGGGAATAATGAGGACATTGTTTAAAAATCTTTTAATGTTTAGTTAGTTTTGAGAGAGAGAGAGAGACAGCGCATGGGGTGCAGAGATTGAGGGAGACACAGAATCTGAAGCAGGCTTCAGGCTCCGAGCCATCAGCACAAAGCCTGATGTGGGGCTCGAACCCACGAACCGTGAGATCACAACCTGAGCCGAAGTCAGACGCTCAACTGAGTGAGCCACCCAGGCCCCCCCCCCCGCCGTAATGAGGACATCATTAGTAAACAACGCCCCGCCCCCATCCGTCCGGAAACACTGAGCATCGCCTGTGAGCTACGTCTTGTGCTGGGCGCTGGGGAATCAAGTGCCTGGAGGCTGTCACCAGGTCTGGGCCCTCGCCATCCAGGGGGTGCAGCTGGGGCTCGGAGCGACCCCATGTCCACAGCCCACCTCTGCCGGCCCTGCGCACCCCGTTGCCCGGCTTCATTCCCTTCTCGGTGACCCAGTATTGCTGACTTGGTCGTGCTGGTCTCTTTATCTACTCCAGGCGCTGTGTGCTTCCTCCCCTCCGAGATGGTGAGTTCCATCAACGCGGCCATCCTATGCGTTTTGTCCCCACCTGTATCTTCAGCCCCTCGCTCAGCTCGCCCGGTCTGAGCCTCAGTTGTCACATCTGTAATTTGGGGATGTTGGACAGTAGCCGGTCTTTCCACCCTTTTCTGAGCCGCCTCTCTGGGACTATGGGGGTGATTCTGACCCATGGATCTGGTTGCCTGTGAGCAACGCCTGGACTCCCCACCCCTAGGGCGGGCATGGGGATGGATTAGGGGAAGGACATACAGCAGGTAGCACGGGACTCTACAAACGAGAGACATTTCAGTCCCTCTTTCCACATCCCTTCAGCGGGGCTTTCAAAAGCTTTCTCCACCCCAAGGGGGATGCCAAGGTCACCTGTGCTCATGAAGAAGGTGGTGTAAAAAAAATCAACACTGGGAATTATTTTCCAAACAGCATGATTGACGCGCCCTCCTCCCCCCCCCCCCATCCTTATCTTCACTTGGGTGCTTTTTAAGAGGATGCCAGACACCCACGTCCTCCCTGGAGCTTTGCTCAGGCATCCCTTTTATTTGAATTCAGGGGAACTGGCTGAACGCAAAGCCATCAAAGCCAGAGTGGCCCGAGAGGTCCACTTGGCCCAAATTGGCCAGAAAATAAGTATTTCCCAGCTGTCACAAAGGGCTCCGTGTGACCCTGGGTCCCGAAACCTTGGCCTCCCCCTCTCCCCGGGAGCAGCTGGCTCGGTCACTCTCCCAAATTCCTAGCCCGGCAGTGGTTAAAATGTGATCCCTTTTATTCGAGTAATAGAGACGAAGTTCCCGGGCCTTCGAGGAGCATCAATCCCGAGATTTATTAACCAATTTAAAATACTATTGTCTTTCACTTCAGAGCAAGATTGAGGGGTGTTGTTGCAGGAATGTAAAGGCACAGTGACTGAGCCTCAGAGCCAGGAGGTGTCTGTACCTAGGACTCAATAGATATTCATGAACATTCCCGTATTTAGTGAAGGAAATAACTTAATACCGACAGTGCGATGGAATAATAGCTATTTCCTGGCTGACTTGCAGGCCTCGGAAAATGAGGTTGCAGTGGCTTCATTTTTCTTGTCTTTTTCTGCGCGCTCCCTGCCAGGGAAGGCGGCCGCTGCCGGGGTTCTCTCTGCATTTCTAATGAGCTGGGGCTTGCCACCCCTTTCCCAGCTCCGGTGCTTCCCTTACCACCCTCTCTCCCTGCCGTGACCTTGGCCTGAGCTGCCTTGAGAAGTCACCCGAGGCCCCGATTTTGTAGCTCAGATCGGGATGAAGGTGATTCAACCTTTATTCAGGTCGAGGGTGGGCGGGCTGGTCTGTTTCAGATGGCTTCCGCATTGGTTCGTTCATTCGTTCATTCGGTATTTGCTGAGCATCTACCATGCCCTAGATGCCGAAAACGCAGATATGAACCCTCTCAGGTCCTTCTCTCTTGGAGCTCACAGTGCCTTGAGGCCTTCCAGAGGCTCCTAGAGTTGTCCACACAAGGCTCAGTGAGGCTTGAAGAAACGTAGGGTCCTGATCCCTAGGGAGCAGATGGCCAGGAAGGGCAGTGTAAACCTTCTTCTTCCTCCTCCTCCTCCTCCTCTTCTTCTTCTTCTCCTCCTCCTCCTCCTCCACCTTCTCCTTCGTTTTGAGAGAGTGGGGGAGGGGAGGAGCTGGAGCGGAGGCAGAGGGAGAGAGATTGAATCTTAAGCAGGCTCTGTGCTCAGCACGGAGCCCCATGCAGGGTTCAAGCTCATGATCCTGGGATCATGACCTGAGCTGAAATCCAGGCAGATGCTCAACCGACTGATTTACCCAAGGGCCCCAAACCATTTGCCTCTTAAAAATTGCCTACCTCATGGTTCAAGTGACCTTCTTTACTAGCATGATTTCATTTGGACCTCATCAAAACGTCACGATGTAAACTTTCTCATTCTTCCCATTTTACAGGTGAGACAGCGAGGCTGGGCTGGATGAATCTGGGCAGACACAGAACCGGACCCAGGTCTCCAGGCTCCGTGGTGCCTCCCTCACCTGTGGCTTTTGCTCGGGTGGTGGGTGCAGAGAGGTTATCCCAGGTGGTGGGAGGAGGCTGGGCAAAGGCACAGGGATGTGAAATGGCCTGGTGCTTTTAGGGAGCCTGAGAATCGGCTTAGGGCTTGAGGGGAAGATGGAATGCGTGCTGGAGCAGGGCTGGAGTGGGGACGGGTGTAGAGGGGAGAGGCGCCGGGCATCTTGGGAGTTTGGCCCTTAACTTGTGGGGGCCAGTGACTGATTTTACCCTGGGGGGGAGTTGTGTGTGTGTGTGTGTCACTGGGGGGAGGTGTCTATGCAGGAATACATCTTTCTTGAACCTACAGACTGATCTCTGTCCTTTACCATCCTGCCCTGACCTGCATGGATGCATCAGTGGGTTCCTGTGCCCTGTGGGCCTGGCTGGGTTCAGCTTCTGAAGATCCTGGCAGGACATCAGAGAGCAGAGGAGAAGCAAGTGTGTAGGCCCATCACCTGGCTCCCTGGGGGTGGCTGTGGCCTGAGATGGAAGGTCATTGCCGGTCGGGGCTGCTCTGATACCCCTTTCTCTCCACCCCATGCAGGTAAAAAGTCCTAAAATCCAGGGTTCCGCAGGACTGCGTTGTTTCCAGAGGGTCCAGAGTCGAATGTCTTTTTCAGCTTCTAGAAGCCGCCTGTATTTCTGAGCTCATGATCCCTTCCTTTATCTTCAAGCCAGCAACATAGCATCTTCCAGTGTTTGTCTCTGTCTCTCTCTTTCTGTCTGCCTGACCACACCTCCTCCCTCCTACCTCACCCTCCACTTGACCCACCTGTATCCCTGTTACAAGAACTCTTATGATTATATTGGCCCCACTGGGGTAATCCAAGAGAGTTTCCCCATCTCAAGATCTTTAATCACACCCACAAAGTCCCTTTTGCCACATAATACGATACATTCATAGGTTCTGGAGATTAGGATGGGAGCATTTGGTGGGGGGGGCGGAGAGCAGTATTCAGTCCATGAGAGTGGGGAGTTTTGGACTCAGAAATCAAGCTGGGCCAATATCTTAAGTAGATATGCTCTCTGACTCAGCCCTGGAAATGAGCATATGCGGCTGTGGCCACAAGAGCATGCCTGGGTCTAGCATTCCACAGTGACCTTATACAAGTCACTCAGACTCTCTGAGCCTCAGTTTCCCCACCTATAAAATAAAAGACCCTGCTATAAAATAAAGACCCTGGTAAATCTGAGCTCAACTTCTTAAGAAGCCACGTGGGTGTATATGCTCTCAGAGAATCACTATTCACAGCAAGCCATTTGGATAGAGAGAGATAGACCCAACTTCCACAGCCACGCCCCTGGCTTGGAGACCAGAGTGTGTCTTAATATACTGGCGTCCATCTCCGTGTGCCCCCGGCGACTGAGGGGCAAACACTAAATAAGGAGCCCATAGTGTTATGTAGTGATGAGTGTTATGAAAAACAAAGTAAGAAGGGGCCTAGTGAGACCGGGATTCTCTGAAGTTGGGGAAATCAGGGAAGACCACTCTGAGGAGGTGACACTTTATCAGGGACCCAGTGATTGGGTTAGGAGGCACGTGGCAAGATTCCAGGCAGAAGGAGCTGGTGCAAAGGCCCTGTGGTGGCAGGGTCATGGTGAGTCCAACAGCAGGGAGGAATGCTGAGGGGGAGGAGGGAGGTTGACAGATCCCAGATCGCGCACGACTTTGGGACCATGGGCAGGAATAGGTCTGTGTCTCAGGAACAGTGAGGAAGCATGGAAGCATGAGATGACATGTCGGGTTGGTTTTGGCAAGATCCCTCCTGGCTGGTGAGGAATGGGGAGGAGAAAGAATGGGAAGAAGAGAGAAACATCCTGGTTGGCAGATTGGCCACAGGCCCTCAAGGGAAATTCCCAGCACTGCGATGGGGGTGGGGACTGCTTTCAGGGTCCGTAAGAATACCATCCAATGGTGGAAAATAACCTTGGCTTTTCCTCCCAGAAATGTTTGGGGGGAAGGACTGTTATCCTCATTCTCAAAACCACAGAGAGAGGCTGATGGGTTTACTGAGCTCACACAGCTCCCTGGAGCCGGTGTTGGGGCGAGGCTGCAAGCCCCCTCTGTTCTGGATGTTTTCCACCATGTCTGGTGGCACAGAACTCCCCTCCATCCCCTCTCTGGGTCTCAGGGGCCTCATCTGTAAAAGGGGGGGTAACTCCCATGCTTGCCTCCAGGGGGCACCCCAAGTTTTAAGTGCAATAGGCCAGGGAAGAACTGTCCTCTGCAGGTTAGGAGCAGTGATGGGGCTATTGTAGGCTTGGTCACGCTGGCTTCCCAGAGCTCCTCCCCAAGGCCTTTGAATGAGCCATCTCCTTTCCTCCCAGGGCTGCCTCCTTGGTGCTCCAGGCCTCTGCTTAAACGGCACTGCCTCAGCGAAGTCTTCCTAGGCTGCTCCGAGGGAGAAAACTCTTCGGTTATTGTCTGGCTCACCTCTTTTCATTCCCTTCACAGCACTAATGACCACAAAGGCCAACGCATTCATTAGCGTGCTCGTTAATGAATCGTGTGTGGCGGGCTCTCTCCGGGCAGGGACGGTGTCCAGGGTGCTGACTGGGGCCATCATTACAGAGAGCTTATTATGTGCTGTGCCGTCTTCTCCAAACTTTACCTGGCTTAATTGTCTGAACGTGGACAACCCCGCATCTCCCATTTTATCAATGGCACCCGGAGGCAAGGCAATGTTCCCAAGTTCATGGAGCTATATAGCAGGTGCACCCATGGGTATTGGAGCCCAGACCGTGCCTGGTTCAGAGTCAGCACTCAGGCAAATCAAATATTTGTTGCAAGGATAAACCAATGGGTTTTGCTACAAAAGGTCTTTGTTGACTGACTGTGTGACTCTCAAGCGTTGAGATGCATCAGATGATCAGAGCCGCAGGTCAAGATGATGAAGCGCCCTCTCTGGGTTCCAGCCTGTGTTGAGTCCCTGCTGCTGGCTCTGCAACTGAAGGGAACAAACAGAGCTGTACTATGGCGTTCCCAGGCCCGGGACATTTTTGGCTTTGTGGGCACCTTCCTCTGTTAAAAAAATAATTAAACACTGGGGGTGTCGGGTGGCTCAGTCAGTTAAGCGTTGGACTCTTGGTTTCAGCTCAGGTCATGATCTCACAGCTCGTGGGATTGAGCCCTGCATCAGGCTCTGCGCCGACAGTGTGGAGCCCGCCTGGGATTCTCTCTCCCTCTTTCTCTGCCCCTCCCCTGCACATGCGCTCTCTCTCAAAATAAATAAATAAACTTAAAAAATAATTAAAAACTATTTTATGATTGTGTTGGTGTGAAGAGGAATGTAACTCAGCCGGGATTATATTACAACTTTGCTTTTAATTTTAAAGGAAATGAAACATGTTCACGGACCCGGGAAAGGATGGTGGTACTCAGACACTGCCTGGTGTGCTTAAGGGAGCAGTCAGCCCCAAATGGTTGAGCTCTTGCCAGACATTGTCTCGGGCTCAGCACATCCATTATTTTATTTAAATCACACAGCAAACATTTGTAGAGGGAGTAATTATGCCCATTGCAGAGAGGGGAAAACTGAGGCTTAGCGAGGTCAGTCAGCTCCCGCAAGAGACCCGAGTGAGTTGACGGCAAAGCTCACATCTGTCTGATGGTTTACCACACTGTCACAGAATGTTCCAGAAGGGCACTCTTTGGCTGTGCTGAGGGTGAGTTCCAGGTGGTAATGAATTCGTCACAATGTCAAGATATATGTGGGACTGGAGCCGTGCTGGCTGATAGGACAGAAAGATTTGAGAGACTCAGGTAGACTCTTGCTTGACTTATGGCTCCACAGTGGTGTGGAGTGGTGGGGGCAGAGGACGGACCGGCTCTGTGCCCTTGTGCTTGAACTTCTGGGCCAGGCCAGTGGCTGCGTCTGTGACTGCTGTCGGGGTGGATGTTGGGGCTCTTTATGGGCTGGGAATAATGACGCCCAGCTCTGAGTGCAGGCGGCAGGTGCAGGTGGAAGTTAATAAACACTGTTATAGTCACAGAGCAATTGCAGACTTGACCATGGAATTGGAGTACTAGCCAAGGGGCACATGGACCCCTGAACGTCAGGCTGCACACCTGCACTTTGTCAGAAGGCCAATGACAGGCCAGTGTTAGCCGGCCCAGCTGCTCCCTGGTCCTTGACCTTGGGTGAGACATTTCACTGTCTCAGCCTCGATGGTATCGTCTGTAAAATGGTGCTAACGAGAATTCAGATAACAGCTAGGCAGAGAGGAGCATGCCTCAGGGCTTAAGCCCGGCGCCTTGTTGAGCACTGATAAACGGGGCAGCCTTTGAAGCCAGGAGCTCTTGCACTGTGCGTGAAGGACTGGAGGCTTATTGATTCAGCCCACGGATATTTACTGAGTTCCTACCAAGTAGTGGATCTGGGCTTGGGGCTGGGTAGACACACTGCACTGGAAGGATTGCCCTGGGCCTTACGTTCAAACAGAGGGACCAGAAGATAACAGCGATGAGATGAGATGAGAGGAGATGAGATGAGATGAGATGAGACATGTCGATGACAGCAGTGGGGGAGGGGAAGGGGGTCTGGGAGAAGAGCAGAGCTGCTTTTCACTGAGGGGATGCCAAGGGAGGAGGCTCTGATAAGGAGACAGTGGAACGGAGTCCTCAAGACAGTGAGGGAACAAGGCGTGGACATAGCTGGGGGAAGTCACTCCAGGTGGAGAGACCAGCAGGTGCAAAGGCCCTGAGGCCGGAATGTGCGGTCGTGTTGAGGAAGGAGGAGGTGAGGGGGGCCAGAGTCAGCGGGGAGGACTGAGCTCAGAGATGAAATGGGAGGCAGGCTGAGCGGGGACTTTGTTTGTTAGGACTCTCCTCCGGGGCAGGCCTTGTGGCCACAGTGACCCAGCATGTTGTCATCGGTTTGCGGCTCTCAGCTGTTGTCCTCATTCCGGGTGGCTCAGCTTGCTGAGAGTGACCTGCCATCCACACCCACTGACTGACCACAGCAGGGGGTTAAGGGCCTGGCCATTTCCACCTGACGTGGCCAACTCCAATGGGCCACCTCACTCCCAGGGCCCCAGGGGCCCGCATCTGTGCCTGGCTTCTGCTCTGGCCAGACATCTCCCCTCCCCTTCCCTCCCCCACCAGCCTCCCTCCCAAGTGTGCATGATTAGCTACATCTCTGTTTCTCCTTTTAGAAGATGGAATTGATGGGGCACTTGGGTGGCTCAGTCAGCTGAGCGTCTGACTCTTGATTTCAGCTCAGGTCAGGTCATGATCCCAGGGTTGTGGGATCGAGCCCCGCGTCCAGCTTCTCACTGAGTGTGAAGCCTGCTTAAGATTCTCTCTCTCTCTCTCTCTCTCTCTCTCTCTCTGCCCCTCTGCTGCTCTCTCTTTCCTGCTTGCACTCTCATTCTCTCAAATTGAAGAAAAAATAAGATGGAGTTTCTCCCATCCCCACATCCCAGATTGTGAGACGGGGGCATCCGGGCTGGGGTCCCAGCCTGCGCCAGTCTTGTGGGGAGCTTCAAAGGCTTGGCTCTCAGTGCGATGGGGAGCCCTGGAGGGCTGGGGTTGAGGAGGGGCACGGTCTCATCTGCCTTCTGGAAGGATCACTGAGGAGGACAGAGGCTGGGAGGCCGGGGGTGGCGGGGGAGGGGGGCTGCAGTGGTTCGGGACAAGGTGACTGGTCTTCTCTGATACTGTTAGTCCTGACAACACGTGTAGTTGGGGGACAGGAGTCCTGGAAAACAGGGGCAGAAAGGCGCCCTGCTGTTTGGTGCCCAGAGGGGCCTTCTGGGGTATCATCTCCCCCAAACCCTTAGGATCCCCAATACCGCTCCGATTTTGTTGGGATTCATTCTTTCTCTGCCAGGCTTGGTTCTGGGCGTCAGGGACCCCGGCATGACCCAACACAGTTCTGACCCGAGGGGCTGACAGTCTGGTGGTGGAGACAGCTCCGCACCGGATGGCAAAGCGGTGTAAAGTGCTCTGCTGGGGAATAGAGGGTGTGGGGGGCACTGGGGGGCTGTTCTAAGCTACTTTGGGGGGTGGAGTAAGGGAAGAGGTGACCCAGAAGGAAGCGAAGCCCAAGTAGGAGTTAGCAAGGGTGTGCAAGTGGGGAGGAAAGGGTGGAGGTGAAGGAGATGGGGCGGTTCGGGGTGCAGAGGGCTTGCGGGGAGGCCGGGGGTGGAGGGCGTGGCAGGAGGGGCTCGATCCAGGCTCAGGACTCTGCCCTCCTACTTAAGGCTGCCCTCCTTCAATGTCCCTGCCTGTCACACAGGCCATCTGTGACCCCAGCTCTGGCTGTCATGGCTAAAAAGAGGGCCCTTCCTGACCCCAGGGATGGCCTCCATCACACAATCGGGAATGCTGAGACGGAAGTACCCTTGGGGCATCAGGAGAAACTGAGTCCCAGACCAGAAATGATTCAACCGAGGACACAGCGCAGAGCTGGGCTTGGGTTCTGTCCTGACTCACACACACAGAGGGCTCGTCCTTAAAGCGTTACCCTGTTGTTTGCATGAGCAGCTAAAGCCTGGCTGGAGCCCTCTGCGAGGGCCTGGCACACAGTAGGTACACAGTGAATATCAGTTCTCTTTCCATTTCCTTTCCAACCCCAGCTCTGACGCCACTCCCTGGCTGTGCAATCTTTGGGTACGACTTCGCCCTCTCTGGGCCTTCCCTGCTTGAGAGGAAAGTGGGGTGAGAAGCCTCCTGGAACTTCTTCTATGTGGGACTGGCATTCTGAGAATAGAAAGGGATAGTCATTCGGCTGCAAGGATAGTCACCCGATTCCATTTCCGCTCAGATTTTCGTCTCGAGTAGCCTGGGACATCTTCTTTGCCTGCAGGCCTGGGGTGCAAATTGGAAATAGGGGAAGGGGCCCAAAGGAGAGCATCCACAGGGGGCTGAGGTGGCCCCAGTGTATGCCCGCGTGCATTCGGGTTTCGTCCCTACTGAAGAGTCATTTCCGGGCCGGTGGCTGCCCGTCCCCTTTGAAGAGCCCTCGCGACAGCCGCCATCCATCACCGCCTTGGCATGACTGTTAAGTACCAGCGCTCTGTGCAGAGGGCTGCGAGAGGGGGCTCTGAGAGGGGTCAGCCCAGGGCCAGGGAATTAGAAAGAGGCAATCAAAATAGCAGGTCTGGAGCAAACTGGTTAACACACAGGCTGTGAGCGAGACGGCGCTGGGTCAGATCCCTGCAGAGCGGGAGAGCGGCGCTTACTCACTCCATTCCACTCTTATTTATTTATTCTTTTTTTCATGACAGACTCTTGCTCTTCCTTTGTGGGAATGGTCCCCTCCAATACCCTGGGCTCCTCCCAGCCTACACCCTGGCCTGGACCATAGCACATTCCAATCCTTTTGTCCAAAGAGAGCAGGTTGGAAGGTCACACCTGCTGGCCACGCTGGCCCAGTGAGACTTGGGTTTCTGCTGGGGTGGCCGAGGAGGCTGGGGTACACCCAGAGCTGTTTCTGGTCATCTTGCCTCCCAGAGGGAGAGTTTGCCTGAGAGTGAAACTATCACACACACACACACACACACACACACACAAGCACACCAAGAGGTGGAGAAAGACAGATCACTGAGTGACTGAATCCAGCCATGCCCGATGCTGTTCCCTTAGATGTTGGTGCTACATGAGCCTATATGCTCCTTTCATCGCTTTAAAATGTTTTGGGGCGCCTGGGCGGCTGAGTCGGTTAAGCGTCCGACTTTCGCTTAGGTCATGATCTTGTGGTTCGTGGGTTCGAGCCCTGCATCGGGCTCTGTGCTGACTGCCAGCTCAGAGCCTGGAGCCTGTTTCAGTCTGTGACTCCCTCTCTCTCTGACCCTCCCCTGCTCACGCTGTCTCTCTCTCTCCTAGAAATAAATAAAACATTTAAAAAGAAATGTTTTTCCCCTCCATCTTGAGTTGGTTTCATGTCAAGAGAAGCGCTGAATCCCCACTATTACACACATTAGACATGTAGTTTCACCTCTTTGGACCTCAGTTTTCTTACCAGTGGAATGGGGATGGCAATAATACCTTGTGGGACTATTATGTTAATGAAATCGTGTATGCACAGCACTCATCACAGGGTCTGGCTATAATAAAAGCTTAATTCAGCTATGAGGCAGCCAGGCTCATCTTTTTAAGGTACACAAAGCCCCTCCTTGGCCATGTGTTCTCGTGTGAAGGGCCCCCGTGAGGCTTGAACATGGTATCATGAACGTGAAACGCTTACTGTGGGCCTGGTGCATGCGAGTGTGGCTGTTCCGTGGCAGCTCTGATTAGGAAATTACAGAAGCTCAGGCAACCAAGGAACAACGGAATGGAGAGCAGGGCGCCGAGGAGGGTCCGAAGGCCAGGAGAGGCTCTGGGGAGGACACACCATCATCCCCTTTGGGGACTGGGAGGTCGTCTCGATGGGCGGCGCTGCTGCCATCTGCGGGGCTCTGAGCGCAGCGCCCGAGACACACTGGTGAGTGGGTGTGGGGACAGGAAAGAAGCAGTGAATGTTTCAGCCTCAGACGTGGCTCCGGCTCGGTCCTGCAGATGAGGGGCCACGTGAGTTCTTGAGCAGAGCGCACAGGAAAGCGTCATCGACGCAGGTTTCTTGGCAGAGGAAGGCACTGGCCGGAGGTGGGGGGCCAGGGCGTCAGGGGCAGGAGCAGGTTGGAGGCCCCGGGGAAGTGGACAGACTGAGTGACAGGCTGGACAGAGCTCTGAGTACACTGAGCCCAGGGTTGTGTGTGGGTCAGGTGTGTGTGTGAACCTGTGAATGCATGTGTGACTGTGTGAGCATGTGAGTGTGTGAATGTGTGAGTATGCGTGTGAGTGTGTATATGTGTGTGCATGTGAGTGTGTGTTCTTGAGCGTCTGTGAAGTGAGTGTGAGCACATGAGTGTGAATGTGTGAATATGTGTGTGTATGTGTGTGCATGTGAGTGTGTTCTTGATGAGCTTCTGTGCACTGGGTGTATGTGAGTATGTGTGTTGGTGCTGAGTTTACATGCATTTTGATTGTGTGTTTGCATGATGTATTTTGACTGTGTGCACATGAGTGTGTTTGTCCCTAGTTTATGTATTTTTGAGTGTGTGTGTATTGGGAGCTCATGTGTGTTGAGCGTGTTGTTGAACGAACACCGCTGCATGAGTTGAGTGTGTGTGCAAGCAGGTTGGTGTGGACAGGAACGTGTGAGCCGAGCCGAGGACTGCTTGAGTGTGTGCTTGGAAGTGTTGATGTCTGGTGGGGGGGAGACATGAGTGCAGTGGGTGAGTGTGCGTGAGTGGGGGTGTGAGCTGAGTGGAAGCATTCCCGAGTGCATGTACACATGCGTGTACATGTGTGTCTGCTGAAAGCTGGGTGGACTGCTCTTCCTTGGGTGCTGAGCTCTGGCCACACTGTCACCAGTGTCGTCCACACTTCTGCCTGTGTCCCCACCGGGCTGAGCCCGCAGGTCACCCCACTAAGTGTGGGCTGGGAGAGTGGCACCGGGCACCGAGGGCACTCTGGCCAACTTGGCAGGTGCCCAAGGGTTCCCATGCAAGGGGTGTCCACCGTGCGGCTCTGAAAGGCTCTACACAGTTATCAGTCGTAGTCCTTGCAGCAAAGCTTATTAGATCTACATCAATATATCGCTATCTATATTAATAACATTCTACTATTTAAAGGACTATATTCTGATTACAAATGCAATGCATGCTCATTGCAGTAAATTGGGAAATTAAAAAAAAGGAAAGAAAATCCATCCATAATCCTATCCTTTGAAGATAATTACTATTCTCATTTTTATGTATATCTTTCCAGACTCTTTTAAAACACATTCACACATATATTATTATTATTATTTTTTACATCATTAGGACTCGTGGCAACATCAACTGCAACTCACCCAATCTCTCCTAAACAATCCCCACGTTATATAGTAGTCTTTGTTAATGTTATCTTGACTAGTTTTATTGAATTCCATGATAAAAAATAAAAATCCACAACATTCCTGTATTATTGGCCACTTCCTCCCAATCTCTGGCCATACTACATGGCGTTTCTGGAACATTCTGCGTTCTTCCCTTTCTGGGTCCTCACATGGCTCTTCCCACGTGGAGATCACTCCTTCTCTCATTCTTTCTTGATTCCAGTCACTTCGAGATTGTAGCCTCGCTGTGCCTCCTCCAGGAAGTCCTCCCTGAGTCACCAGTTCTGGAGCAGGGTCCCTCCTTCTGCAGAGACCTCTTTTTCTTTCCTCACAGTGTGTGGTAAGGAGATGCCCTTACCAGGCGCTCCAAGGATCCCAGGGTGGTATCTTATTCACGCCCATAAAAATTGGATGAACGTGGAATAAACACCTGTGACTCACACCCTTGGCTCATCTTGATAGACATTTGATAGACAAGGAGCTTCAGACTCCGAGGGGCTGTGGATGCTGAGATGGAGCAGAGCCGTGCTCAGCATCCGGTTTCCTCTGATTGCAAAGAATTGTTCCCATTTCGCTACATAATTCTCCAGCCGGTACCTGCCATTGCCTCTCCCCTTAGCTCCCCACAGCTTCCAGCTCCTGGAAAAGGCCAGAGGCGACGTCAGAGCAGCTGGGGAAAGGGCTCTGTGACCCAGGGAGCAGAAGGCGTCACCTGCTCCAGCAGGGAAAGAGCCGGGAACGCTCCCATGACGCTGGCATTTCCCGTTATTTTCTTCTGGAGGAGAACTTGGCCTCCTTCCCTCATGCTGGGGGACTCACGAGATCTGATTTGAAATCCACTCAAGTGTACATCCACCAGCTTCCTCTTGGCACGGGCTGGGGGGCCTATAATTAGAGCAGACACCGTACCATTTAGTGGGTTTCATTCACACGAACAGAGAGTGTGCTTGCAGAAGGGGACGGCTGGAGAAGCAAGCTCGGGAACATTCTCTGGACGGCTTGCACTCGCTGAGTGCCAGAAAGATGCCTTTCTAAGTTCAGGGATGGTAGCTGGTGGGACGGGGGTGGGGACGCCATCCTGGGGAGGTGGCGATGCGCAGAGTCCTTAGACACGTCGATCTTGGGGTGGGGCACTCATGCTCAGTCACAGCCCCATCACTCAGGTAAGCAGCTCAGCTGCCGGAGACTGTGTACACATGAGACCACAGCCAGTGGTCCACGGTCACAAGACTTAGTGTGATGCAAACAACCACCACCATCCAAATGCCCAGCATGTACTGAGCCTCCATCGCGTCCCAGACCCTGTTCTGGCACTTTACATGTGTGAACTCAGTTTCAGGGCACGTGCGAAGGCATATTCATATCTTCATTACACGTTTGAGGAATCTGAGGCTCAGGGAAGTCATGCCACACGCTCGAGATCACACAGGGTGAGGGCTTTTTACTACTGTCCCAAGGCACAGAGGAGAAAGTGACAGCAGAAGACACTGTCTGCGATTGTCTCGGGGGCATGTACGAGCTCATCAGTGTTTGGATCCACATTTTTCTTTCTTAGCATCTCGGACCCAGAAAGGGGAGAGAGTTGCAGGTAGACTCATTTATTGGGTGCATCTAATAGGATCTAGGTGGTTTTTTAGGTATTATTCTATCTGGTTCTACATCCTGGGACATTCTATGTGTGAAAGAATAGACTCGGAGAATGGGGTGTTTTTTGCCCAAGGTCCTGTAGAGCTGTGATTCAAACCATGGTCAGTTCAATTACAAGTGAATTGCTCCTGGGGTGCCTGGGTGGCTTAGTCGATTAAGCGTCCGACTTTCGCTTAGGTCATGATCTCGCGGTTCGTGGGTTCAGGCCCCGCGTCGGGCTCTGTGCTGACTGCCAGCTCAGAGCCTGGAGCCTGTTTCATTCTGTGACTCCCTCTCTCTCTGACCCTCCCCTGCTCACACTGTCTCTCTCTCTCCTAGAAATAAATAAAAAAAAAAAAAAAAAAAAAAAAGCAAGTGAATTGCTCCTTTTACAAAATGGCAAGACCACTTGAGCCAGTCTGGACACCTTTGGATTCTTTTTAAAGGGTTTTAGAGGGAAGAAGGAAATTTGTTCGATCATTTCACTGAAAAGCCTACAAGTAGGCCTTCAGGCATGGCTGAATCCAGATGTCTTAATGAAGCACAAGCATTTATTTTTCTGCTTTTCTTTCCTCTGTGATGGCTTCGTGCTCAGAAAGTCCCTCTGAGACTGCCCACTGGCCTTTTGGTGTTCAGGACTGGCTGACTTTCCCACCTTTGACTCTGGAGTCATTACCTCACCCCAAGCCAGAGGACTGGGTGATCGATCCCAGAGGGTCAGCATTTTGGGTCTCAGAGCAGGGCAGGGAAGGAAGAAGAATGGACTTGGGGTGGGGCACCAAAGGAGGAGAAACCAACACGCTCTCCTGCTCCTTACATCCAGGCTCCGGGTCTTTGGTTCCTTGTGAAGCTACAGATTTTCTGCCCAAACTGGAGACTCTTCCCTGAAGCTCAGCCTGGGTTCTAGGGACTGAATCTTCCTTACTCCCCCAGCATTGACTGGGCCCTCCTCCCGATGAGCCAGTCAGGAGGAAGCATGCAAGCCTTCTCCCTCTGGCTGGGGAATCTCTCTTTGTTGAAGTCCAGCGCCCCACCCGATGCCCGATTCACCTCCAGCGATTCCCGTGACTTCCTTGGCTCTATTTCTTTCTTGCTTGTACCCCAGCACCTAGCTGCCCCTTGGTCCATCCACACCTACACTTCACCCATCCCCTAACACCCCCACCCAGCCCCAGACCTTGACCTCTAGACCTCTCTTTCTTGTTCCCCACTCTTCCCCGATGTAGCACCGGGGACCAGCCCTGCTCATTCCTTCTACTTCTCCTTGGCTCTTGTCCAAAGGGGTCCCCGCTCTCACCCACTGCGTGGCTGGGGGCCAATGACCTCCTGCGGGCCTCGATCTTCTCAGCTGCAGAAATGGGATGACTCCCTCCGACTGGCTGGCTGTGATGGAAGCCTGAGTTGGCAATTGTATTTACAGTACCGTGAGCACAATATGTGAGGAATTATCAGGAGGGTCCGGGCTGCCGCGAGGCTGGATTTGTACTGATATCACCCCATTATGAGGTGTCATGTTGCATTTGCAGGAGGTGCTGCACGGAATCCCACTCTCTTGCACTGTATGAAATATTCACCCGCCTCCCCTGGAAGGGACGGGGCTGTCTCCCAGCTTTCTGGCTGCTACACCGCCAAGTCAGGCCCCAGGCTGTGACTAATACAGGTTGACACTGGGACCCAAAACACAGCCTTGGGCGCGGCCCAGAGGGGTGGGGCTGGTAGGTGGTGCAAAATGGAGGGAGGGGAACGTGACACCAGTCGTGGTCCAGGGTCCCTTAGGGCCTCACCGCCCACTCCACCTGCTCTCTATAGGCAGAGACACATGGGGTTGAATTGAGTGCATTCCCACCCACCCCCCCACCAGGGCCCAGATTCCTATGTTGAAGTCCCAGCCCTCAGTGCCCCAGAAGGGGACATTAGAGATGGGGTCATTGCCGATGAAATTAGTAAAGACGAGGCTGTGTGGAGTAGGGCGGACCCTCATCCAATACATCCGGTGTTCTTACAGAGAGGGGGGATTTGGAGGCAGGCGCACACATGGGGAGAACTCTGTAGGAAGACTGGAACGATGCTTCCACAGGCCACGGAACATGCCAGAATGTTGGAGAGAGGCCTGGAGGGGATCCTTTCAATAAAGCTTTTGGAGGGAGCATGGCCCTGAAGACACCTTGATTTCAGACTTCCGGCCTCCTGAAGGGAGTTTCCAGATGGCCAGGGGGGCCAAGGGGACTCAGCAGGGACCGGGGCCGGAGGATGCATTTCAGGGTCAGCCAGAATTGACTTAGAAAGTGAGAACTGAGGTTTCAGGAGGGAATTTGGTGCTGGAATCAGGACTACGGAGGGAGAATGCGGACACTATCACTTACTCACTATATGACACTGGGTGTCCTTCTAACCTGCCCTGGTCTCAGTTTTCTTATCCATAAAATAGGGACAATGTGCTTCTGAGCATTTCTGGGAGATGACAGGGCACAACACCTGTAGAGCACTTAGCCTCGTCTGTGGCATGTGGAAAGCATCGGAAACATGCTAGCTTTCTTCATAGCTAGCCGAGTGACCTTGGGCAAGCCTTAGTTTTCTCATCTGCAGAAGGGGGCTAAAAATCCGGACTTCACATTTTTGTTAAAAACAGTTAATAAGGCATCCAGACATTTGTCCCAATAACTGGCAGATAGTCGGGACTGAAAAACTATTATCTTCCTTCTCCCCATTTCAGTTCCCTAACGCTGTGGTTACCCACCTTGTGCTTGAATACCTCTAGTGATGGGCTACTCATTACCTTTCACAATGTTTATTCTATAGGGAATGGAAACTTCACCCAGAGTCCTTATCCAAAGAGATTTTCCAGAGTCCCATGCATGTGTTATTCTTAATTCTCAAGGCTCCATTTTATAGATGAGGGAGCTGAGGCCGAAGGGCCACGAAGAAAGGTTAGCCCAAAGTTTCCCAGCTCTGCCCATACATATTCCAACCATGCCCTAGGGCATGCACACTCCAGCTGCCCGTCTTTTTTGTCTGCCTGTTTCCTCTGGAAGCTCTGAGTGTGTGTGATAAAAAGGCAGTGAGTGGGTGAGTTGGTGAGGGTGTGTGAAGACGTGGGGACGTGGCCCACTTCACCAGTCTCCTTCCTGGCCTCCCTCCACGTCCGCCATTGCCTCTTTAGGTTTGTGTCGTCAAACCGGAAGCGGCTTACACCACTTCTTGCTTTGAACTTGAACGGCTCTCTGGGATCTTGGAGAAGATCTGTAAGACCCTGACTTGGACGGCAAAGGCCCGCCTGACTCTGACTTCTTTCCTAACCCCATCTGGGGCTATCCCACCCTCACCCACCTCACCCTATCTGGAAGCTTCCAAGTCTTTAGACAGATCATCTGTATGGCTGCCTTGGGCCGCCCGGGGCTCCTCCTTCAGTCTGGACATCACGTGGTTGCAAGTTTTTATCCTTTGGCGTCTGGAAAGCTCACCTCTTCCCAGCAACTCCCCCTGTGTCTCCCATGTGGGTCAGTTCCCACCTGGAGGGTCAGTAACTTCTTCATTACACCTGCTCATTTCCACACCACCCACGGCTCCAGCGGCACTACCGTATTTATTTTTACGCCTGTTTGGTGAGTACCTCTTATTCTATGCAGACTGAAAGCTCCAGAGAAGCAAAACCAATGTCTGTTTTTATTCACAGTTGGCCCCTTGGTACCTGGTAGGTGCTCAATAACTGTCTTTTGAATGGTCAAATTTGTAAACGTGTGAGTTTGGGTCTGGGGGGTGTGTAAGGTGGGGCATGATCATGTATTCCCAGGGGACTGACATATGCATCAGGTTTGTAACTTTGAGTTGACAAATTGGTGAACGGCCAAAATGGCGTCCCCAAAGAAACAATTAAGGAAACTGTATGTGTTAAACCTTGCATGGATTGGACTTGGGAGACCCGTGGGGTGTGTCACTGTCCCCACTGAAGATAAGGACAGTTCCTGATCACCATTATGCCCCCAGACTATAGCCCAGTCTGACATCAAATATAACCTTCAGTGAATATGTGCTTAATGAATGTCTAAAGAGAGAAGAATATGTAAGACAGATGAGGTTCAAGTTGTGGGGTCCCGGGGCTTGTCTCGACCACAGAAAACTACGTCTCACATTTAGAGCTGTCCAGAGATGACACAGACTTGGGGGACAGTGGGTGGCCTTCACATCCCTTCCAACTCTGAGAGACCCAGACTCTGGGACCTCTCCCTAACTGGGCAGAAATGGACAGAAGACAGAGTGGCTTTGCATCACCTTGTAGGGAGCACTGAGCAGGAGGGGTAGAAACAAACCAGCAGCTTCCCTCCTTGACCAGGGTCTGGTCCTGTTTGTCAGACCTGGGCGTGCAGGCAGCAGGGCCCTCCTTGAGAAGGAACACCGTCCCTCTTCCTTCCCTCTGCCCTCTAGCACCAGTCCTGAGCCTACCTGGTTGCCTTTGTGCCCATTTAATGATTCCCCCAGGGCTCGGGATGCATGTTACTAAAGTCGCAACAAAGAATCAGGGGCCTCCTAACTAAAAGCCAGCCTGAGGTCTGTCTGCTTGGAGCTGGAGCCTGGCATCATCTGCACTTCAGAAAACAAAACAAAACAGAACTAGAATTACGTGGTGGAGGCCTTAGTAGAATGCGGTGCTAGGAAGTCAGGAAAGAGCCACTTTATTTTTTATTTTATTTAATTATTTATTTTGAGGGCTGGGGAGGGGCAGAGAGAGAGAGAGAGAGAGAATCTCAAGCAGGTTCTGGCTTTCAGTGTAGAGCATGATGCAGGGCTCGATCTCACAAAATCAAGAGTTGGATGCTTAACCGACTGAGCCACCCAGGTACCCTGAGAAAGGGCCACTTTAGAGGGGGAAGTAGAGCCTGGTCATGTTCCCTGAGATCAATGGGGATTGTCAGGGCAGTATGTTTGCAATGACCCTCAAGTGGTGGCCAAGGATAGTGGAAATAATTTGGACTCAAATGGCTAAGGGTTAGGCATCTCTGTTCCTCTGTG
The DNA here is from genome assembly GCA_017311185.1 of Proteles cristata cristata. NCBI lineage: Eukaryota > Metazoa > Chordata > Mammalia > Carnivora > Hyaenidae > Proteles > Proteles cristata. The sequence goes on along the minus strand of JAESUZ010001906.1, from coordinate 436,688 downwards.
TGACCCTGAACAAGTCACTTTATCTCCTTGGGCTTTGGTTTTCCCATCTGTAAACTGAGGATAGCAATGGTATTTACCTCTTGCAGTCGCTAGGAAGGGCAGTTAAGCACAGTGGTGAACACAGAAGGTTCTGGATGGTCAGAGGCCTGCCTTGTGTGGAAAAAAACGTATTTCTTACACCGAGGATCTTACATTCTTGAATTTCTGCTGCTGGGCCCTGTAGTTGCTTAACAGTGGAGAAATGCTGTTTTGGCCATTTTGAGTGAGCAAAGTGGTCATTTATTTCACTCCTTGAAAAAAAAATTGGCTTGAGGAATGTCGGAATGTCAGCAAAGGGATGGATGGCCTCAGAATCCCTTTGGATTAATTTCCTCACTTTGAAGGTATGATATACCTGAGATCCAGAGAGGGAAAGATGCTTGCCCTTGGCCCCACAGCCTGTGAACAGGCAGAATGGGGATTAGGACTCAGTTCTCCCATTTTCTGCTGGTCATGGCTGTGTGGCAGTTGGCCATAGTCTAAGCCTTACTGCGGAGGCTTGAAGCAGCCTCCCTCAGTCCCCAAAGCTGGAGCCTGGACATTCTCTTCCACTCAACGCCTCTGCGGAGCCGTGTCTCAACACAGAAATGTGAACATAACAAAACCACAGGCTGACAGCCTTGTGTGCACAAACACAGCGATGGGGGAGGCGAAGAGGAAGTAAGTGCTCTCTTGACTTCCGAAAGGAAAACAATTTTCTTTCTTGGTAGCTGCAATTACTTGGAAACCATGTCAAAACAGTTGTGTTTCTCCAATAGCATCTCTCTCTGTCTCTTTCTTCCCCTCCCTCCCTCCCTTCCTCGTCCTTCCTTCCTTTCTCACCAGTGTTCAAGGGGCCGAAGAAACCACAGGGCCTTCAGAAGTCAGATCCTTACCTTCACCCCCTCAGCTGAGCTGATGGGTTTCATTCCCCATTTGGGTCTCTAGCAAGGCATGACTGTTTGATTCAATTTCTTTATAATGTGGGGAGTCCCTTATGGATGGATGTTTTTGAGAAGCTCAGATGGCTTTCACCTCTGAGGAACATTCTGAAAACTTGTCTGCACAAAGTGAGAGTTGCTATTCATTCAATGTGGTCTCATCCAACTTCAAACCTTTTTGAAAAATAAATAGACAATATGGCTTAGAAGAACAAAGGAGGCATCATCCACTAAACAACAGACCACAGTCATTGGTAACTTTGGGGTCGCTGAGTTCTATGACCACTTGGACAACCGTGTCTTTACCTAAAACACCCAATTAATGGCCATATTCCCCCCTTGTCTGATCACTGAATGGACTTGGGGGAGAGGTCACAGATTGTAGCTCACAGAGACACTTTTGTTTTAAGTTCTATTTAGCACTTTATGTTCAATTACAGAAATAAGTGTTTGAACAAATTAATATATCAATTGAGCAGAAGAATAATTGTATAAATGCAAAGTCCCCCCCAGGCCAAGAGAATGAGGATTTAATTTCCACCTCTGCCTCAACCAAACACCGTTTCAAATACACACTTGAGACCTTTTAGGAGTTCGTAGCTCTGTTATTTCCGTCTCCAGAAGTCCTGTCTGGTGGGTGTGACAGCCAGTAACCCAAATGCTGTCCACCCCTTGAGATGCTCAGATCCTTGGGTGCAAAGGACTGACCTCACTTGCCTGTACAGCCCCAGACGCACAGTGAGTGCTCAGGGAGCAAGATGATGAATGAATGAATTAATTTTAAAAGGAAAATTGAATTTAAGCTCAATGAGAGCTGGAGTTTATGCCTTTTAGTTTTTATTTTCTCCCCTTGAAAACTCAACATTGAGATCAAAGCTTGGTACGTAATGGGTACTGCACATACTGACCGTTTATTGCATGTGGGAGTGGGAGGGACAGTAAATGAATGAATGAATATTGGAACAAGGACTCCCTTTCCTTGCCAATTGTGTGAGCTAGAGAAAGTAACTTCTCTTTTTTTAATAGGTGAGGAATGGAGGCTCAGACGAAATGATTGATAAGAAGTTCTTGGTGAAGTGTAAAATGATATACAAATGTGTATGAGTTGTAGACTGATACAATAATGCCGAAGAATGGGTGCCTGGGTGGCTCAGTCTGTTAGGCTCCTGACTCTTGATCTCACCTCAAGTCTTGATCGCAGGTTCATGAGTTTAAGCCTCGTGTTGGGCTCTGTGCTGGGTGTGAAACCTCCTTTAAAAAAATGCCCAAGCAAAGTGCATGAAAAGTTGCTCAGTATAGCTAATCATCAGAGAAATGCAAATCAGAACAACAATGAGATGTCACCTGACCCCTGTCAGAATGCCTAACATCAAAAACAACAAGTGTTGATGAGGATGTGGAGAAAAGTGAACTCCATGCACTGTTGGTGGGAATGCAAACTGGTGCAACCACTCTGGAAACAATGTGGAGGTTCTTAAAAAAAAGAAAAAAGGAGAATTACCTCATGATCCAGCAAGTCCACTTTTGGGCATTTATCCAAAGAAAAGGAATATGGTATCTTGTGGAGATATCTGCACTTCCCTGGTCATTGCTGCATTTACTCACAATAGCCAAGTCATGGAGATGACTTAAGTATCCATTGATGGAGAGATGGATGAAGAAGTTGTCACACACACACACACACACACACACACACACACACACACACACACTGGAATATTATTCAGCCATGAGAAAGAAGGTAATCCTGTCATTTACAACATGGATAAACCTTGAGGGCATTATGCCAAATGAAAGAAGTCAGACAGAGGAAGACAAATATTGTCTCTTATATATGGAACCTGAAAAATCCAAACTCACAGAAATAGAGAGTAGAATGATGGCTACCAAGGGTTTGGGGGTGGGGGCAATTGGGAAGAGTCAGTCAAAGGATACAAACTTCTGGCTATAAAATCAAATATATTCCCGGGATCTAATGTATAGCATGGTGATTACAGTTAGTAATACTGTATTGTATACTTGAAAGTTGCTAAGAGAGTAGATCTTAAATGTTTTCACCACAAAAAGGAAATGATAATTATCTGATGGGACAGAGGGATTAGCTAACTCTATGGAGGTAATTACTTTGCGATATATGTCTATTAAAATCAACATGTTGCACACCTTAAACTCACACAATGTTATATGTCAATTATATATACCTCAATAAAGCTGGAAAAAAATAATGCTGTGAACCAGCCCCAAGCATCAGTGGTGTACAGCAATAATGTTTAGGGCTCAGGCAAGCTGGGCTAGGCTGGGTGGTTCTTCTGGTCTTTGCTGGGCTGGCTCATGGGCTGTCTGTGTGCTGTCCTAGGCTGTTCCCTGCTGAGATGGTGGCTTAGCCTCATCCTCCAATAAGCTAGCCCACCCATGTCCTCATTTGCTAACATCCCCATGGCCAAAGCTAGTCACACAGAGCCAAGCTCAGAATCACGGTACAAGGATGTCTCACCATGACATGGAGATGCATGGATGCAGGTGCTATTTTTACAGCCCACTACAGAATGTAGAAAATTTTAAGTTTTTCCTGAGCAGTAAAGACCCAGCACATAGTAGATATAATCAAGTATTGACTTGAAATAACCAAACATCCCAGGGGCAGAGGGTCTTATAGGAAACAGGTGCCTGGAATAGAGCTGGGGTCACAGGCCTGTGGATTGGCTGCCTTTGATGAGGACCTTTGGTCCAATCAGCTCTGTGTAAGGAAGGTCAGGGGTCATGTGGTACAAAATATGGCTGCCTACAGTCTCAGTTCTCAGTCCCAAAACTGTGGGTCTTTTTTAATTTCCTGCCTTGGGCCAAAAAGAATCCCAGAATCTGGAGTGAGGTGAAGAGAGATAAGTCTCCTTCTCTGCCCCTGTCTAACAGATGCTCTGGAGGAAGGGTTAGCTGAAGCTGGGGCCATAGCTGACACGATGGGTGTTTGGGTGCTCTCTCTTCAGCAGCGGGGTGGGGGGTGCAGAGAGCTGCTGGGCTCCAGGGATAGTTGGGTGTGGGTTATCTTGAGCATCTCTTTGAACTCCCCTTCCAAACGGTGGGCTTTTAATATTTTGTCTTGTTTATCCCTTTGTCCTCAGTAGCCAGCACAGCATGGGAAGCAAGGATTCAGTAACTGATTTAATTTAAGAATTGACGTGATTTGCCTGCTGTGGGGAGACTCCGTTTTTCTATAGGGGAAATCTAAAAGCAAAAGTGGGGTGGTCAGAGGCAGGTCGACGCCTCAGGAGGGTTGGGCTATTGACATTGTGGCTATATTTCCTGCAAAGGGAGATAGATTTTAGTTACTAGTTATGGAAAAACGCCACCTAATGCCAGCGCTGCTCAACCTGCCCTTCTGTTCCTTGGGTCCTGCACAGGGCCCCTCTGCCTCAAAGACCAGCCACCGCCCTTCTAAGTAGATGGGCAAAGAGACGAACTTTGGCTGACTTCCGGACGTAGAACCTACTCAACCCAGCCTTCTTGGCTCTCCATCTTCTCCCATCTTTGGGTGATGGGTAAACAGTAGTTTAAGAAATTGAGCTTCTTCAGGTCAGTGTTTAAACCCAAGGTCCACCGTTTAGTCTACATGGAAGCTTGAGCTGGGAATTTTGCCTTTTGAGCCTCCGTTTCCTCATCTGTAAAATTGGTATGATAGTAGCAGAGCTCATCTTGTGAGGATTATGTAAGCAAACTAGGACACGTGCTTAGTTGGTAATAGGTCGAATACTCATTGAGCACTGGCTGGAGACCAGGACTTGAGAGAGATGACAGAGACAAAACAGACATGGCGTCCATCTCTGCTGGATGTAGGATAGTGGTGGTGATGGTCAAGGTAGACGTCACACATAGAAATGTGAAATTGTAAGTGTGATCGCTTCCATGAAGTGTGGTGCAAAGATCCCTGAGAGGCTCCAGTGAGGAGTCTGACCTCATTTGGGAGGTCGGAGAGTTCTTCCTTGAAGTAGCAACTCTTGGGCCAAAATCTGAAGAAGCAGCACTCAATCCATGTGTCATTATTTTCTTCTTCCTCACCTCCAGAGGTCAGAACATGAGCAGGAAAGAGCAGGATTTAGCATTTGAGCCCTGGTTTCTGTCCCAGGCAATTTGTGTATCACTATCTCGGCTAATCCTCCAGCAAGTCCCTGGGACCTAGGTAGGATTGTGATTCTCATTTGACACACGGAGTCTCAGACAGGTGAAGTCATCTTTCAGAGGAAGGGACAAAACAGCGGTTGAAGTCCAGGTCTTTCGGACTCCAGAGGTCTTTTCTCTATAGACACAGCAGTGTGGTGTGATGGCCAGCTGGGAGCTCTACAGAGCCCCAGCAATGTGATCTGCTCAACCCCTGCCTGCCCAAAAGTTCAGTGCCTTGGCTTGCCATTAGCTTGGCAATATAGTGGCCAATAAAATGGGTCAGCTCCCCTGAAGTGGAGACAGATTTAAAATCTTAATCAAAACAGAGATTGAGGGAGCATATTCATCAAAGGCAAGATGAAGAAGACACCTAGACCTCTCTGCTTTCCCCTCCCCCATAATGTTGCAGAGGATCAGAATCTTAGTGCCCATCTAATTCAACCCACTCATTTAAGGATTAAGAACATGAGGCTCCGAGAGGGTTAGGTGTTTGCCCAAAGGCACACAGCATGTGACTTACGACACAGGGATTTGTACCAGGGTTTCTTAATTGCTCTTGTGACTTTTTCCCTCCTCTGCATCATACTCTTTCTAGTTTGGGGGGCCCTTAAAATCACCTCCTAAAGGAAGGCAGAAGATTTATGGGTTAATAAACATTTACAATGAGCTGCTGAAAAAACAGACTCAGGTAGACAGGAATTATTCATTCAAATTAACTATAAATTAAGATCAACCTAATTTAGGCCTATTAAAATGGAAAGCATATTATCTCTCATTCAAAGGAATTTGTATTTGATGCAAATAGAGCAAGTTCCTAAACTTTAGAAATGTTCTTGGATTTTTCATCTGCGTAGTTAACCAATGGAGAATGGGCCCCCCATTTAAAAACAGGGGAACATAAGGAACAATAATTAGTTATGTAAATAATGTGGCATTCTTGTTTATAATTAGTTCAAGAATAAAATAAAATTCACGCATGTCACAGGACTAATTTTCGTATGCAAATGAACAATCAAAATTATAAACGGTAATAATGCAGTTTGGGAGATGTGACATTCTCAATTTATTAGCAGAGGTACCAGTTCCAGCTGATGATGGCTGACGTTAGGGGATTTCAAAGGTGCCCAGACCTGGAAAATTCTCACCCATCAAAAGGAAAAGATCTAACAGAAATATTTTCACCCCGTTTTATGTTGCTGATGGTCAGAGTGCACCCAGGACTCCCCCATGGCTGGAAACAGAGTTGCCACACTGGGAAACAAGGGCTATGAGAGAATCTTTGAGCACATGACTTTGGAATCTGGCTGATGGAAGAAGGCAAGAGAAGGTATCCTAACCTGAGTTCTGGACTACATTTGTGACCTTGGGCAAGCCACCTGCCCTTACTGGGTCTCAATTTCCCCATTTAAGATGGAGGCTTTGTTAAAGAGGAGGTGGGAGTTTTGGAATCTGACAGATCTTGGTTCTACCACTTGCTAACTGCAGGGCTTTCTTCCTCATCTATCTGTGCTTATGATTCTTTGTCTGTAAAGTGATGATAATATTCCCTATCTGCAGGCAGTGCTGAATTACCTCAAAGAAGGACTAAGATCATGTTTGGGGGTCCCAGAAAAGCACAGTAGTAGATGAAGCCTAGAAAAAGGATACATACATTTGACCTTCATGAGAGCTGTATGTCACTCTGGAAAATAATTTCAAAGTATCTAATACTTTTAATATTTTAATTGAGCATTAGAGATAGAATGTGCGTGTATGTTACGTATAGAATGGATCTTGCATCCTGGAGAGCTGTGAGAGTGAATGCAACTCCACATATGAAATAATGAACATAGTACTTAGAAGTTAGAGCTTTTTAAGTTGTTGTGGTAGTTATTGTTAAACAAGTGGGTTGTATTCAATAATCCTTGAGATCTCTTTATCTCCAATCTTTTAGGATTCTCTTCAGAGGGAAGACATTTAGGTGCTGATAAGAACTGAATCAGGACCCAGAGGAGTTGGTGGGAATTTCCTAAGGAGAATGGCCCAATGCATTCTGGAAAGTGGTGACAGAACCATTGAAGTTGGTGGTTTAGTGGGACACAGTGCATCTGAGTCCATGGATTCTAGGACATCTCTCCCAGAACCCAGTATCTGACATTTTCAACCAGGAATCCATGCCTGCTAGCTCTCAAGACTGGTAATATATATTCATGATGTCACCAAGAAGATGTGCATCATGTTTAGTGAGATTTACCTATCTATTCATCCATCCATCCACCCCCCACCCATCCACCCATCCACCTATCCATCCATCCATCCATTCATCCACTCATCCATTCATCCACTCATCCATCCATCCATCCATCCACCCCCAACCCACCCGCCTATCCATCCATCCATCCATCCATCCATTCATCCACTCATCATTCATCCACTCATCCATCCAACCATCCATCCACCCACCCATCCATCCACCCATCCATCCATTCACCCATATATCCATCCACCCACCCATCTATCTATCCATCCATCCATCCATCCATCCATCCATCCATCCATCCATCCAAACAGTAAGATGGTTAACTGTGCACTAAAAGGTGGATAGAGACTCTAGTCCTCTTTGGCCGGTGGCACTCCGAAGTTTGGGATGGAGATGAGATACTGAACAACATTTTTGTGGCAGGCTCCATATAGAAGCTTTAGTTACATTATCTCATTTAGTCCTAATAATGGCCCCAAGAGCTATAGATGAAAATACTTGTAAAATAATAATAGCTACCATTTATTGAATGTTAAATATGTACCAGGCACCATTAGCCCTTTATATGAACCTCATTTAATGACTGACACTTTTGTGGAGGAGTTAATTTCATTTTCCATTATTTCTCAGATTCAGAGAGTTTAAGGGATTTGCCCAAGGTCACACCAAGTGACACAGCATGTTAGGGATCAAGCCACACCTTATGCCCCCGCTCTTTGGAATTCCAGATGAGCTAATGTCTGCTTCACTGTGGCTTCAGGTGACTGATCTTCTCTTACAAGTCCTCACTAGACAGTTGTGGGAAGAGGGAAGACGAATGTTCTCCTAGAGTTGTCTTTTCACTCCTTGCCCTGGGAGGACACCCCCTCCTGAGCTCCTTGCCAGGTCAGCCTGTATTTAGAGCAGCCTGGGTGGGCCCTCTCTGCCAACATGCACAGCTGCCAGGCTTCCAGGAGTTTCCTGTTCCCAGTAACAGTGGGGGACCCTGCAGGATTCATTGCTTCTCCAGCTCCCAGCAGGGAGGCATGGGGCCAAGACAGCTTAGCTTGGTTAAGAATGAAGGGAAGTGCACACAGGTGGCAGAGAACAGGACTTCTTAGCTCAGAGGATCTTCTCTGTGGACCCAAAGGAACCTGTGTGGGCAGAAAAAGGCTTAGAGCAAGTAGAAAAGACCATGGAGAGCCTCACTTCCTCTGGCGGGAAAGCATCAGAGCCCAGGATCCTCTTCCTCCATGCAGTTCCAGAATTACACAACTGGAAAATGCTCCCCAGGGGAATCTGTTTCTGCCCTTTGTTCTTTTTATGTGGACTTCTTCCCTGTCTTTTCTATGCTTCCTCAATTTTGGGGGAGCACCTGCTGTTTATCATGCTCTGTGAATACCAAGATGATGCAGGCAAATTGAGTCCCTGACCCCTCTGGGCTGGGAGTCTCATGGGGAAGATGGACATCATCAAATACTGGGAAAAATGAAGATATCTGTGCAAGCTGGGCTCAGTATAATGTCAGGGAGCCACGGGGCTCCCTGGGGCAGGGTCTGACCTCTGTGGAGGCTCTGGCCAAGACCTGCTTTCCTGAGGAAATGTCATTGACTTTCAGGACCAACAGCTAATTTGGCAAAGAGTCACTTCACCTCTCCAGCCTCAGTCTTCTTATCTATAAAACAGTAGCACTTACATCCTAGGATATTTGTGAGGATGAGCTGAGTTCAGATAAGGGAAGAGGCATAGCATAGAGCCACTATGTAGTGAGTGCTGAGTGTGTCATAGCTACTGTTGTATTCTCTTTCTATAAAAGCACCATAGATAGGCAGTCCTGTTGCTGATCTAGGGAGGGCTGACCAAGGTGTAAAAAAGAATGCAAGCCCACCATGTGAAATGCTTTGATTGTGAAACACACAGTAGAGGAAGGGTCTTATCCTCTTGTGTGTGTGTGTGTGTTTGTGTGTGTGTGTGTGTGTGAGAGAGAGAGAGAGAGAGAGAAGAAGAAGAAGAAGAAGAAGAAGAAGAAGAAGAAGAAGAAGAAGAAGAAGAAGAAGAAGAGAGGGAGAGAGAGAGGTATGAAGAGGGTTGTAGAGAGAAAGTTGTACCTGGGCCAAATCTTGAATGGCTCATGTGAATTTACAAGAGACTGAAGGAGGGAAAGGTGTTGGAAGTAGAAGGAACAGCAGGTGCAAAGTGACACAAGTATAAGAATAAATGTCCTCTGTCCTGTTGTTGGATACCTGGAGAAATTCAAATGAGCCTATGGGGCAGATCTCCAAATATAACAAGCTTTAATAGCACAGTACTATTATTCCTGAGGCCAACAACAATGAAAATAAGACAGTGACCACAAAAGCAATAACGACCACCATGCAGAGGGAGGTTACACCATGCAGAGGGAGGTTACATTTTGCCAGGTACTGTGCACGGCTGACTTGACTGATGTGCTAAAGACACGTCCTGCACATTCTGTTGTGTGTTATGTGGCTTGATGCCCAACATTGTGCAGGCTACTCACACAGGTAAGGAACTGAGGTTAAAAGCATAGAGGAATTTTCTGTTAGACTCGGAAGGGAGAACAGGTTGTCTGGGGCAACGTGAGTGGTCTAGACACATTTTTACTTTCTTTCTATTTTTTCTGGAAGGTCAAATTAAGATGGAAATATTAGGGAGGCAAGTTCAGCCCAGTCAAAGATGATGTTGCAGGGCTCTAGGGGGTAATGAACTCTCTGTCATGGGGATATTCAAGTGTCACCTGGCTAGTTCCTTGCTGGGGATGTTCCGAAGGCAACCAGAGGAGCAGAGTGGAGGGTGTCCTAGGGGACTCATGGATCTCCTCCACTTCTGAGATGCTGTGTTTTTAGGAAGGCAGAAAGGATCTCCTACTGTGAAAGGTTTTTACAACCATAGGAAGCACTGCTGTCTTTGCAGATTCTGTCTTCAGGAGGTTTGAGTGTGAGCCACATGCCTGCAGGGGCACGGATACCTTACTCTCTCAACTCCTCTCCATCCCCCGAAAATCATGCTCGTCTCTGCTTGTAGCCCCATCTGAAATCATAGCGGGGCCAGTCTCACCCCCTTCCTAACTGCTGTCATGGCTTCCTAATGGTCCTCCAACATCCTTTTCACCCTGCTGTGATCTATTCTCCACTCAGCAGCCAGAGCCATAATTTAAATGGAAAACCTGATGTTAATTTTTCCCTGGTTTCAACTTATGACCGTGGCCCTTCACAACCCAGCCAGATCTCCTCCCCCACCCCCCACCTAAGATGCAAGAGCTACACTTCCTTCCTCTGAGACCCTCAAACACTCAAGGCCTTCACATGGGTTTTCCTGGAGACTTTTCCTTTCTAAGACTTTACAAGGCAAGTTCCTTCCTATCATTAAGTTCCTAGCTCAACCATTACCACAGAGAGGTCTCTCTGACCCCTCCCCAGTCACCCACCATTATTGCCCTTTTGATTTTTCCTTTTAGCACTTAGCAGTCCATCTCTAATTCCACCCACTGGTTGACATGTGTGTGGTCTCTGCCCCCTACTAAAATTTAAGCTCCTTGAGAACAAGGACTTGGTTTTCTTGCTCATTGCTGTTGTATCTCCAGTGCTGAGGGCAGAGCCTGGCACAGAGTTGGTCACTAAAAACCTGTGTCAACCAGGTTGTGATCTCATGGTTCTGAGATTGATCCCTGCATTGGGCTCCTCACTGAGCATGGAGCCTGCTTAAGATTCTCTCTCTCTTTCCCTCTGCCCCTCTCCTCTGCTCACACACGTGCTCCCCCTGCTTCTCTTTCTCTAAAAAAAAATTGTGTTGACTGAATGAATACTCGCATGGGGGCAGCAGTAGGTTGTATGCAAGATATCACATTTTATCTAGGAAACTCTTTTAAAGTTTATTTATTTTGAAAGAGAGAGAGAGAGAATGTGAGCATGGAGAGAGGGGAAAACAGAGGGGGGAGAGAATCCCAAGGAGGCTCTGCACTGTCAGTGTAGAGTGTGATGTGGGGCTCTATCCCACAAACTTCGAGATCATGACCTAAGCAGAAACCAAGAGTTGGATGCCCAATTGACAGAGCCACCATGGCTCCCCTAGGAAATTCCTTTAAACGCACCTTGTACTACTGGATTTCTTCATTTTAGGCATGTGAAATAAGAATGGTCATGGGCGCCTGGGTGGCTCAGTCAGTTGGGCATCTGACTCTTGATTTTGGCTCAGGTCATGATCTCATAATTTGTGGAATCAAACCTCGAGATGGGTTCTGCACTGACAATGTGGAGCCTGCTTAGGATTCTGTCTCTCCCTCTCCCTGCCCCTTCCTACTCACACGCATGCACGCACATTCCCCACCCCCCGAATAAGTAAATAAACTTAAAAAACTCACAAAACAATGTTCTATTAAAAAAAAGAATAGTCAGGCTGCCAAACCAACTTGGATTTGGTCTCATTAGTGTTCCTTCACCCAACACATATTTGTGGGGGCCCAAAATAGACAAATCACATTAAACTCAACATAAAATTGAGAATGTTTGTTCATTGAAAGGCACCATTAAAAGGTAAGAAAAGAGTGAAAGATAAGAAACAGAGTGATAGAAGATATCTGAAACATGTGACAAATCTTTCATGTCTAACCTATATAAAGGACTCTCACAGTCAAGATAAGAAAGGCAGGTAATCCTACTGAGACATGGGCAAAAGACTTGAACAAGCACTTCACCAAAATGGATATCAAAACAACCTGGAAATTCATCTGCTCAGTTTCAGGAGTCCCCAGAAAAATTTCAGATTAAAATCACAATGTGAAACCACTGCACACACCAGGATAGTTAAAATATTTAAGAGTCTAGGAAATACCCAGTGTTGGTGAGAATATGGGAGTATCTGGAACTATTTTATGTTGCTTGTGGGAAACTAAGTTGCAAACAATTGTTTGGGAAATCTGTTTACCATCATCTACTAAAGCCAAACTTATGCATGTCCCGTGATCCCGTAATTTCACATATTGATATAAATCCAGCAAAAATACATACACGTGGGCACTAACAGACTTTCAAAAGAACATTTATAGCAGAAAAATTTGTATTAGTCTCAATGAGAAAGAACCCAAATCCTCATAATGGAAGCATGGCGAAATAAATTGTGGTACGGTCACACAGTAGAAAACTAAGCAACCATGACCATGAACAAACCACAAAGACTTATAAAAACGTGGATGATCTCACAAACATGATTTTGAGTGAAAGGAGGCAGACACAAAGGAATACATAGCGTGGGAGTCTTCTGATGTCAAGTTTCAAAGCTGGGCAAAGTAATCTATGTGCAAGGAGTTAGGAGGGTGGTTATTCTTTGGTGAGGGTAGTGACATGGGAATATGAGAATTTACGGGGGGTTGGGGATGGGGTCGGGGAGGCTGAGAATGTTGTCTGTCTTGAGCTCAGTGCTGGTTATATACATACTTTGTTTGGGAAAATTCATTGAGCTACGCACTAGGACTTGTTCACCTTTCTCCAGGCATATATTAATAGAGTTTATTTGGAAATGCTCAGGGGGTCCCACAAGGGGAAAACTAGGCTTGACTCTGGAGGCCATCAAAATCAAAAGAGAGGGAGCCCTTGCCACCACGAAATGGAGTGTTCTACATTCTAGATGCCACGGGCTTGTTGGGTGACTTTGGGTAAGAGACCTCATTTCCCTTATCTATTCATTGAGACTCCTGACTCCTTCCCCCCATCAGACTCAGTTGCTGAGTTCCCCTTCACCATTCCCACCTCCCCTCAAAGAGACAAGCCCTCCTCACCATGTGTTTCTTTGTTTATTTCCATTTGGAGCTACCACCTTTCAAATCCTGGCCCGAAAGGCGAGGCGAGGAGGAGCCCTGGCTCCACCTCTGTGCGTCCCACAACCCTCCTTCTGAGATGTGCAGGGGGAGTATGAAATATTTAAAAGCTCAAACTGAAATCCTGTTAGCTCCACCAGGTTCTCCAGCCTCAGAACATCAGTATCTGTTTGCTGGTGTCATTTAGGGACCCCAGCTTTCCAAACCATTGACTGAACCTTTCTGTCAATCCAACACTTTTAGGGTAATTTAACTTAATAATACCTTTGTCGGCACCGGCGCCTGTATCTGAAGGGTGATTACCATAGAAGTTATTTTAGGTTGTTTAATGGAATGTAGTAAATTCTCAATTGACAGGGCAGATCCTCAGAATGGCTTTTCAAAGTGTTTACCTTTCCAAGCTTCCCCCTTCACTTTACCAAACTTACTACTTGGAGCTGGTGAAGACTTCATAAATTATTAGCAATTGTTCTCCCCCCGTGTTCACATGCATCATTAATTCTTTGTAAAAAGTTCAAACTGTCCGGGGCTTAATTGTTATCACTGGGAGAATGGCTGGAAATGGATGCAGGCTCTATTATTTCTGTCAGAAATTTTGACTTATTGCACTTGATATTTTACCCATCACATCATATTCGAGAGAGAGAGAGAGAGCAAAAAGAAAAGGGGAGGGAAAGAACGAACATAAATGCTTCTCCTTGAAACAAAAAATAATAATAATACATATATTTCTGGGGAGAAAAGTCAAGGATCCAGGTGACAAAATAATAGCTCCAATCCCCCCAAAGAGAGGGGAGGAGGACAGCATTTAGGGTAAACTTATGTTGTAAATTTTATTGGCTTTAACTGTATTTGTATTCTGAGGTTTGAAGGTTCTACAGTGCTAGGGGTCTGATATTCAATGATTCTGAAATGTTGAAATTCTCAGTGTATAAGTTTCCAAGGTGTTTGGCTTTTGAAATAAATTAACCCAACAGGCCAACAATCAGGACTGCCGAGAAGTATAGTCTGTCAGGGTTAGAATGATATTGGCAACAGTCATAGAAATAGCCAACATTTGTTGAAAGCTTACTCTGTGCAGGCACTGAAATTAGGTAATAATATTATCAGTTATTACTAACAGTTTTATTATTATTGTATGTTGTTTCCCATCTCAAGACACTGTCAGTGTTTCTTTTGCCCCTGTGGTGTGCTGTGGGCCAGGAAGTACATGGAAACTCAAGTGACCACATTGCAAGGTGAGTCTATGGCCAGACTGCTTCCCAGGTGACCCATCCCTGGCTTGTCTTTTGCCTTTGTGGACACTGCTCTCCCCACCTAGCAGATCTTCCCTTCCCATTCACCCTACGAGATCACCTCCTCAAAGTAAGTCTTCAGCCCTGCTCTGCCACAGCTGGAAGTGATTGCTCCATCCTTTGAACCCTTTACAGCTGTTGGTACCAGCACGGGGATGGGAGGCGGCCGGTGGACCGGCCAAAAGGATGGATCCTGCGATCTGATGCACTTGTGTTGGAATCTTGCTTCTCCCACTAGACCAATGCATTGGGCTTGATTTAGGGATGCCAGTGAAGCCTCAATTTTCTGATCTTTAGAATGGGTGTAACAACTCTGTTTCACAATAATGTTGCCAGGATTAAAGGAGGTGTCAAAAGGAGCTTAGTAAACAGCCTCACACACAGTTGGTGCTCAAGAAGTGTCAGCTCTTGTTCTGACTTGTATCATAGTTATCTGTGAGCATGTCTTATCTCTCACACTGAGTGTTCTGGGGGTCAGAGCATGAGGATCAATATCTTTGTGGACATGTACTGTACGGTGAGTCTCTGTGCTGAAGTCTTTGTGTTTGTGACATCACTTGACCCCTATAATCATCCTCTCGAGCCTATGAATAACCCATTCTACAAGTGAGAAGACTGAGTCTTAGAGAGGTTAGCCATCTTGCATATGGTCACCGGGCTGGATGTGGGGGTTCTGGGGCTCAAACTGAGGTGGGAAAGCCTGGCTTCATCTGCTCTGCTGTCCTGCCAAGGAAGGAGGCCCATGTGTTTCTCTTCTCTCTTCTTCTCCAGAAACTCAAGGGAGAAAGCTTGGGAACGGTCCCCTGGCAGGATTCTCTCCTTTCTTGGGACCTCGGCCAGGGGTGGCAGGGCCAGTGTCAGGACAAACCAGGCAGAAAAGTAGCAACTTTTCTCTGTGCTTTGGCTCTGTGTCTCCTCCTGTTTCTTCTCTCTTCTGCTGGTCTTCATGGTCTTCTGCCCAATGAGGCAGAAGGAGAGGTGGGCCTTAGGCCCCAAGCATAGTGGGGGTAGGTGGGAAGACCCGGGCCAGGAGTCAGGACGCAGGGCTTTGAATTCTGACCCTGTCATCTATGTGACTTTGGGAGCATCCCTCACGCTCCTGGGATGTCCATTTCCAAGCAAATGGACATAAGCAAAACTGTGTGACTTGGATTAACACTCCAGTGGCTTCCATACTGCTTCTGGTTGTGAGGCAATAGAACCAGATGCTCAGAAGAACTCCTTATGAGAAAGGCTTACACTCAAGTCAGATGAGAGAGGGGCTGCTGTGGATGGAGAGGGACTCGGGGGTATTGATTCTACCCAAGGCACCGGCAATGAACCTCAGGGTGCCAGAGAACACAGTTTGAAGAGACATGACTGAATGGTTCCTAAGGCGGTTTTTACTTCCAACGGTCTATGTCTCTTGCCATCCTAAACAATTTGGTCCAAAGTTAGAACTTCTCAGTGGAGAAAGGTGAGCCCCTCCTGGGAGTTTGGGCACAGAGAGGTAGAGTGGTCCTGGCCATTTATTTCTATCTGACTTTGGAACATGGGTCTGCAGTTTCCTCTATGTCACAAGCCTGCCTGTGCCTTAAGTCTTGTGGGTCTGCTTGCAGGTCCCTATGTGGCCACCTTTCCGGATGCCTCCTTGCTTGCTTGCTGAGCAAGGAAGTGCCACTATCAACAAAGGAGGTGAGTTGTTAGCAAATCCTAGCACATCTGGGATTGTCTAGGCTAGTGGTCTACAGGGTGGTGTTTCGGTGGCTTGCATGGCAGGGGCAGGGGAAGGAAGGTCCACTGTCCCCCTCTTTGGCAGAACACTTACACTCTGACTCCTTTCCATATGCATGTGTGCTTTGAAATGTACAGTGCTTTACTTTTATTTTTTTACTTTTTATTTTATTAGCAGAGGCTAATACAGCGGTATGCTGGAGCCCATTCCTTCTGGCTCATAAGAACCTCTTGTGTGCATCTCTTCCCAAATCTGAAATCAGCAAAGTCACATGGATAGCTTGAAATTGGCCATGGTGGGAGTATTTACACCATGAAAATTGGCCAACACCACAAATCAAGGTTTTCTCTAGGAAAGCTAGTTGCTAAACATTTACCAGCACACCACTAGGCTAATATAACAAATATTTATGTACCCCCTACCCAGCTTTAGTAAATCTTGACATTTTGCTATATTTGTTTCAGACCTTTCATTTTCCTTTTAAGAGATAAAGTAATACAAAAACAGTTGACTCCATCTGTATTACTCTTCACAATCTCATTCATTTGCTTCCTGAGCCAGAAATATAGTTCCATCCCAAACTTGGTGTTTATCATGTTTTAAAAATATTTTTACTACATATGTGTCCATAAATAATACATGGTATTGTTTTGCATATTCTTAGATTTACAGCCATCGTATTATGCCATATGTATCATTCCACAACTTTTATTTTTAAATACATTTTATGTTTTTTTAGAGGTTTATACATGTTGATATATGTAATTCTAGTTCATTCATTTTAATTTCTATATGGTGTTCCATTGTATAAATATACCAACATTAATTTATTCTTCTTTCCACTGATGGACATGTAGACTGCTTCCAAGTTTTGTACACATCTCCTGGTGCACATATGCAAGAATTTTCAAGGTATATACTTAGAAGTAAAATTTCTAGGTGCAATGATATGCGTATCTTAATCTCTGCTAGGAATTGCCAAGTTGCTCCCCCAAATGGTTGTTCAGATTTACACCCCCCTCCCTGCCCCAGCCGTGAGTGGGTTCTTGCCAACAATTGGCATTGTCAGATGGCTTAATATTTTCCAATCTGATGGGTGTAAAATGATATCTCTTTGTGGGTTTAATTTGCATTTTCCTGATTACTAGAGAGATTGTGCATCTTTACATATGTTCATTGGCCATTTATTTTTCTCTTTTGCGAATTACCTCTTCATTTCTTAGGCCATTTTTCCCCTGTGGTGTTATTTGTTTATGTTTTCTGGTAAACCAATTAAAGATATATTCTGTTTACTAATACTTCATGGTTATACAAAATAAAAATCTTTTTCTACCAGGATGTAGCTTGTCTTTCAATAGCGTATGGGGTATCTTTTGCTCTGTTGTTGTTTTATGTTTTTTCTATTTTAAATTTTTTTTTAATGTTTTATTTATTTCTGAGAGAGGGAGAGAGGCAGCATGAGCAGGGGAGGGTCAGAGAGAGAGGGAGACACAGAATCTGAAGCAGGCTCCAGGCTGTGAGCTGTCATCACAGAGCCTGACACGGGGCTCAAACCCATGAACCATGAGATCATGACCTGAGCTGAAGTCAGACACTTAACCAACTGAGCCACCCAAGTGCCCTGATCTGTAGCTGTTTTAAAGTTTAATCTAATCACACTTATTAATCTTTTATTTTATGATTTGTGCTTTTGTGTCTGGTTTAACATAGATAGTCCACCCTGGGGTTATACGATACCTTCTTAACATGTATTGTACAATTTAAAAAATTTTATTTTTCCTTGCTGGGTCTTTAAACAGCCTAGAAATTATTTTTGTGCAGTTTGTTAGGTAGGAATCTGAGTTACTTGTTTTACATGTATGTCGCCACTGTTTTATCACAATTTATTGAATAGCCTGTCTTTTCATTCCTGATTCTAAACATTGTTTTGTATTTTTTAATGTGATGAACTTTCTCCTTGTTTATTAGATTGATTTGTAGGTATTTGCAGTGTTTTATACTATCGTAATTTCTTAAATTTTATTTTAAATTCTTAAATTTAAAATGTTTTAATGTTTATTTATTTTTGAGAAAGAAAGAGACAGAATACGAGCAGGGGTGGGGAAGAGAGAGGGAGACACACATACAGAATCGGAAGCAGGTTCCAGACTCTGAGCTGTCAGCACAGAGCCCATCTCAGGGCTTGAACCCACGGACTGTAAGACCATGACCTGAGCCGAAGTCGGACGCTCAACCAACTGAGCCACCCAGGTGCCCCTTGAATTTTAATTTCTATTTGTTCCTGGCTGGTATAGAGAAGTAAAATAAATCTTTGTATCTTGGCCTTATATACAGTGACATTGTTAAACTGAAATACCAATGCGAATAATGTATAGGTTCCTTTGGACCTTCTATATACACAATGTGAATAAAAATGATTTCATTTCTTCACTCAATCTTTAAGCCTTTCATTTCCATTTCTTTCCTATTGCTCTGGTTGGGATCACCAGTACAGTGCGGACTAGAGTTGGAGAAAAGAGGTAGTCTCATCCGGTTCCCCATTTCGTGGGAATAGCTTTCAATATTTCACCATTAGGAACAATGCTGGCTAGGGGCGCCTGGGTGGCTCAGCAGGTTGAGCGTCTGACTTCGGCTCGGGTCATGATCTCACGGTTCATGGGTTCGGGCCTCGCATCAGGCTCTGTGCTGACAGCTCAGAGCCTGGAGCTTGTTTCGGATTCTGTGTCTCCCTCTCTCTCTCTCCCCTGCTCACACTGTCTCTCTCTCTCTCTCTCTCTCTCAGAAATAAATAAAACATTAAAAAATTAAAAAAAAAAAGAACAATGCTGGTTATGTTTAAAAAACTCAGACTGAAGAAGATCACTTCTTTCCCTCATTAAAAGTTTTTATCATGAATGTACACTGAGTTTTATCAAACGATAGTTTCATCTGTTGAGATAATCATAATTGTTCTCTTTTTTTCTGTTAACGTGGAAAGTTACATGAATGGATTTGTACCATTGTAATCCTGGAATAAACATCAATTGGTAATGATGTCTTACCATTTTTATTTATCGCTGGACTTGATTTGCAGAACTTTGGGATTTCTGTACATGAGGAAGATACCACTTGTCGAAAAGACCTTCCTCATTAAATTGTCTTCGGACTACTGTTGAAGATCAATTCACCATATATGTGAGATTCTAGACTCTATTCCCTATTCCCTGCCACCCCAGTTTTATTGAGACATAACAGTGTAAGTTGAAGGCATACGATGTATTGTTTTTATATATTTATAAATTGCAAAATGACTACCACCATGGTGTTAGTTACCACCTCCACCCATCAATAGTTAACATTCATTTATTGTGGTGAGAACATTCAAGATCTATTTTCTTTCTGGACCTGTTTCCTTGTTCATAAAGTGAGGAATGTGATACCAGCTCTAGGGTTGTTGAGAAGATAAATATGTAGCAGATACCTATACAGCACTTAGCACTGTGAATGACCTATAATCAAGGATTAATAAATATCTACCACAATTGCCTTTCTGAGTTTCCTTGTTCAGTACTTTGCCTTTACGGGTTGGGGACACTGCATCTGTGGACCAGAGAGACTCAGAACTCTCTTCCAGATCTCTTGTCGAATAACGCCCTCTTTTGCCACGATTTCATTGGCATACGCACTGCCTAAAACAAACTTGAGAACGACTGATCCGAAGAAAGTACAAATTTAGATGTGTAAGCAATTAGGACACAACACATTATGACCGCCAAGACCCACCCGGTGCCCGGTGTTTGCCAGGCCAGGCGGGTGTGGAACCAAAAGCACATGATCCTTGTCCCCAAAGAACTTGTGGTGTAGCCGAGGAGGTGACGCAGAAATGAGGGCGAAGTCGGCCAACTCCGACTGAGGACCTCTGCGGGGGCAGTCCCGTGCGCCAGGCACACACCTCTCTGATGCTGAGGGGATTTGGTTAGAGACTCACCAGCTCTCAGACTTACAGGAGATGATAAGTCCCTACCGGTCCCTTCTTCCCCATCTAATGGGTTACTGTGTACCTGGGTGACAGTGAACACACACACACACACATGCACATGCACACACATGCATGCATTTACACCTTTGTATTTATAAAGCACAGATAAGACACTGTGAGTGCAACAGAGTCAACAAGCGTTCTAGGCTCAGAAGACATCTCTCACGTCCCAGAGCAATGCCCATTCCTTGAATCGTGGAGACTACATTCGTCTGACTCCATGCTCCACTGTGAGAGAGACACATTCCATCGTCTGAGCTACTGGACAAACCCTCGAGGCTGTCAGACACACAAATGGCCCCGTCTGAAGAGTTTGGCCACCCCCTTCTCTTTGGGCGCCAGGCTGCCTCCGTGCGGGGCTCGTGTCTAAGTCACACTTGCCGAACTGGGCTCTGCCAGGACAGCTGGTTCCAAAGTCAATCGCCTCCCCCGCCGAGGAGCTGGGGCTGAATTCGTCTTCATCACAGCCTGGCTGCGGGTTAGGCATTATAAATAACCCTGTGCAGACCGCCAGACGGACAGCGTGTCTAACTGGGTGATGGTTCATCCTTCCTGATCTAGACAGCCCTGAAAATAGAATCTGAGGGACTGGGCAGGACCCAGAGTCATTGTGCCCTTCCCTCGAGTCTAGTGGGAGCCCCCCTTAGCTCATCTCAGACAGGAAGATGCCTACCTGTTTCCTTTCTTATGAAACTCCACGGAGAAAGGAAACTCTGCTCAGACATTTTCTACTTTTTTCTTCTGGCAATGATTAGTGCAGTGAAAGCTTTCTGCAGCAAGACCCGGCTGGGCTCAACTCCCAGTTGAGCCACTCACTCACAAGCTATGTGGACCTTCGGTAAGTTGTCAAACCTCTCAGCCTCAGTTCCCTCACTGTTCAAATGAAAGATGGGAGCGGAGCCTGGGTGGCTCAGTGGGTTAAGCATCTGACTTCAGCTTGCTCAGTCATAATCTCATGGTCCGTGAGTTTGAGCCCTGCATCGGGCTCTGTGCTGACAGCTCAGAGCCTGGAGCCTGCTTCAGATTCTGTGTCTCCCTCTCTTTCTCTGCTCCTCCCCTGCTCGCACTCTGTCTCTCTCTGTCTCTCAAAAAAAAAAAAAAAAAAAAATTAAAAAAAAAAAAAGAAAACGAGGGGTGCCTGGGTGGCTCAGTCGGCTGAGCATCCGACTTTGGCTCAGGTCATGATCTTACCACTTGTGGGTTCGAGCCCTGCATCAGGCTCTATGCTGACAGCTCAGAGCCTGGAGCCTGCTTCAGATTCTATGACTCCCTCTCTCTCTGCCCTTCCCCCACTCGCACTCTCTCTCTCTCTCAAAAATGAATAAATGTTAAAAAAATTTTTAAAAAAAGGAAAAGAAAACGAAAGATAGGAGGAATGCCCAGCTCCAGGGAAATGTTTAGGAATGGTAAATATAATTTTAGTGGGGCCCCAGGTTACCGAGAACAGGTACGCAGCCATCTCTTTCAGTGTGCATTGTCGCTCAGGGCAAGTCCAGCCGTTTCTAGATCCAGGAGCTAAATAAGACTCCCTCTGAAGGGCCACTCCAAGGCTGGCGAACCCATCTCCGGGGCCTCTATTATCGTCCAGGAGGCCAAGAGACCTAATGGGAGGTCACAGGGCTGGGGGGCAGGTCTCAAGCCCAGGTTGGGTGACCTTAGTACATCAGCTGATGCTGCGGGGAACAGAGGTGCCTCAGGGGACATGGGTGGGGCTCTACTCACCCCCATGTCCAGCCCCAGGCACCTCTCCTGACATCTTAAGTCATGTGTCTTAAAACATCATTGACAGTAGATGTTCGCTCTGAGTAAGAAAAATCTGGCCGTTGCTACGGTAGCCAATGACCCCTTGGCTTACTCCTCAAACTGTGGTCCGCCTCCACGACATCCTTCCTGCCTGCATGACTCAGACTGAGCACCGTTCCTTGGCATTCAAGGCCCCCTCAACCTGACGCTGCCCCGCCCTCCCCTCCCCCCACTGCCCACTCACATCCACATTTCTCCCAGCCCTTGGGTCTCCAGTTATGAAGTTCCAGGACATTCTCTGAATACATTAGATGCGGTGCAGCACCTTTTCCTGGGCCCACTGCCATTCCCCCACCTAGAATGCTGTTCTTCCGTCTCTCTGTGCAGACCCAGCTTAGGCTTATCTTTCCAGACCACGCTCACATGTCCTCTCCTACCAAAAGGTTTTTGTGTTGTTTTGATCCCTCACAGGAGAGGTAAGCAATTATTCATGTTTTCCACCATTATTGAATGCTTGCTAGGTGTCAGAACCGGGGGGTGGGGGGGAGGGGGTAAACCCCCTCCCAAAAAAACCACAGTCCCTAGAGCTTGCAGTCCACTTGGAAAGAGAGACAGCAATTAGATACATACGCAGTTGGGCATAGATTTGGGAATTGAAATCAGTGCCACTAATGGGGAAAAAGAAAACAGATTCTAAGAGAAGGTAAAACAAAGGGATCTGACTTCGTTATCAAAAAGGGCTTCGTTGAGGAAGTGGTTCTGAAGCATCAGGACAGTTAGTCAGGTGAGTCAGAGCATGTGCAAAGACCCTGTGGTGAGACCAATGGTGCATGGTGACCACATATTCCAGTCTGTCCCCAGTTGTCTCAGTTGGTCTGGGTTATTTATTATCAGCAGTCTCTTTCTCCCTCCAAAGTGACCTGGTTTGGAAGATAAATTACGTGTTTGCTTTATAAGGTTGTGGCTTATTTAGGGTAAGGAAGCTCAAGTATCAAGACTGCAGGCAGGGGAGGAGGCATGGCTTGAGAGGCTGGCAGGGATAAAAGCATGTGGGCCTTGAAGGCTGGGAAAGGAGCCCATTATGTATCTTAGTAGCAATAAAAACTTTTGAAGGGTTTCAGGCAGTGTGTGCCAGAAGGTGATTTCCTCCTGAAAAGGTCTCTTTCTTCTCTGTTCTCCCAAATGCATTGGCTCTTTTTCGCCTGAGAGCCTATCCGCATTTGGTAGGCTGTGGCTTCCATATTTCTTCTCCTCTGAGGCGGTGAGCCTTCTGAAGGGACAACAGGAACTTTCCGGAATCTCCTCTCACATTCATTTCCTCTCCACTCACTAGGTGCTGATGCCCAGGGCTGTTTTGGGAGTCAGGACAGAGCCTCCAACAACAGAATCTCACCCCCTCCTCCCCACTTTTCCTTGAGCCAACCTAGAACCTCGTTGGCTGGTTTATGTGAACAAGAAACTAACTTCTATTGTGTCCGAGCCTCTATAAATACTGGGAATAAGAGTCAAAGGAAATATACCAGCTATATGTGCATTGAGCTCATGGCATAAGTTGGGCTCTGTATACTTTACATGCCTATTTCATTTAATTCTTATAGGATGCATTTCATAGATAAAGAAACAAAGGCTCAGAGAGGTGAAGTGATTTGTCCAAGTCCACACAGCTAATGAGCAGATGAGCTGGGATTTGATCCTAGGAGTGTCTGATTCCAAAGCCAAACACCAACCTTCGAATTATCAACTCCCAGCTTCTCTCTTCATCAGCTGGAGCAGTGAGAGCCTCCCCACCCACTATGGACCCAAGGTTCAGGCTGGTCATGGCTGCCCCCACGTGGAGCTTCCAGACACGGGGCTCAGGGTCATGGATGGGAGACAGGTGGGGCATCCCGCACCCACAGCCACAGCCTCTGGTCGCATCTCTGCATCAAGTGCCCACCTCAGGCAGGGGCCGGTGGGATTTCTTTCACCCGCATGTAGGTTGGCAGTTTCTTCCAAGAGAAATGCTCTTGGACTCATTTAAAAGTCTAAGCAGGGATGGCACAAATTATTAGTGTTTGAAATATTTATAAAGTCTCTTGTTTGCCATGGTGCAGGAGGTGATAGACCACAAATAAAAGAGAAAGCTGTTGATGCACACATGAGCAGTGCTCAGACAGAAGAGAAGGGGCTGTGGTCCGTCTACTGCCGGCCAGTTTTCCAAGGGGGGCTAAGCCAGGTGAACGTTCAAGCTAGCTTCCTTTCCCCTGCTGCGGCCGCCTCGTCACAGGGAAGACGGTCCCCTGGACATTTAAACTGCAGGCTTCAAGGTCACAAGTCAGAAACAGGCGGGAAAGTGGTGTGAAAGCTATTTGGGAACCCCCGTGCTACTGTTTTTATAAAGATCTCCTCTGGTCGTCTAAAATGGTTTCACAATAAAAAATTAAAAATATATCACAAAACAGGGACTTAACACCGTGTTCGAGCTGAAAGAGAATCCCCCTGAGATCCAGAGGGAGGTCTGAAAGTTACCCGGTGAGATAAAGGCACGAAATGGAGATATTCTGGCTCCCAACCCAGAGTCTGCCTGCTCTGTTGCCCTTCAACCATCTCCATTTATTTATTTATTTATTTAGGGACAAATACAGTGCAAGCCGGGGAGGGGCAGAGAGAGAGGGAGGGAGAGAGAACCGCAAGCAGGAGCTGCACTGTCAGCACAGAGCCCAACGCGGGGCTCGAACTCACGAACGTGAAACTGTGACCTGAGCTGATACTCAGGACACTCAACCATCTGGGCCACCCAGGTGCCCCCACCATTTCAATGCACAAGCCAGAATTTGGAGACGTGTGCTGGTCCTAATCTGAGAATCGTAAGGCTCTAATTCAATCACTTGCATGTGTGCCTACACACGTAACTATGAATCATTCATTCATCATTCATTCATTCATTCATTCATGCATTCACTAACTCAACCAATATGGTGTTGTGTGAGCATGACAGAGATGGCCCTGTCTTTGAGAACCTGGGAAAAACTGTGGATCGGGTTGACGTTATTCTCCAGGTGACCCTGCATGGAGCCGTGGAGCATGAATAGCATCATAGACTTGTCTGCCTTGGAGCTGGGAGGCTGGCCTTTTGTGCCCTGTACCAGTTACTTTCTGGAAATGGGAGACTCCTGGAGGAAGGGTGTGTCCTCACAAGTATTTTCAGGTAAGGTGGCTCTTTTTAGCTGAGGGCCATTCTTCGCTGTAGGATGCAGCTGTGAGTAGGTGCGGTCAACACTCACAAGAGCCAGGATCCGAGGCATTGGCCTTCCAAAGGGATCTGAGTGGGTCACAATGGTATCTAATATCTGGGAAACTAGGGCTTCATCCTTCTGGAAAACTGGGGGAGGTAGCAAGGAACTCACGTCTCAGCGGGAGGGGGCCCATTCTTGCCAGTCGTCATCAAAGAGTGGTCGGTCACCACCAACAAATGAGCACAGCCTGAGCTGTGTGCAGCCGTGAATTGCTCCAGTGAACAGAGGAAGCCCTCAGGCAAAGAGGGTGGTGTGCAGGAGGGTGGATGTTGGGTAGATGTGTCCAGAAATGGAAAGTGTCAGGAAACATGGGTATGTGAGAACCGAGATCGCTTGCTGCAGATGGCCTCTGCCAATCACACTTATCCCTCAGACACATGGCCCTGGAAAGCTGGTGGAAGCATGGGGCCTGTTGGCTGGAGCCCCAGAGCAAGAAGATCAGAGAGTCACAGCTGGGGTGGCCACCATGGTTTTCTGCATGAGGCGCTGGGAAGTCACTCAGGGAAGGGCATGGTTGGCCCGGGGGCCCTACCTGGTTTCTCACCATCCTTCCTTCCTTCCTTCCTTCCTTCCTTCCTTCCTTCCTTCCTTCCTTCCTTCCATCCATCCCGCAGATATTTACTGAGGGCCTATAGTGTGCCATTATACACATGGTGTATAGTATTGTGTCTGGTGCAGGGAGAAATGGATAAATAAGACAAGGTCTCTGCCCCCTTGGAGCCTATATTGTATGTATGTATGTGTGTGTGTGTGTGTGTGTGTGTGTGTGTGTGTGTGTGTGTGTGTAAGTGGAGGGTAACTAAATAAATAGACAAGATGATTTTGACACAGATATATTAATAAAGGAAATCTATAGGATGCCGAATGGAGAGTGTCTGCTGGTGCGAGGTACTTTTGACAGGGTGAGTACAGAGAGACTCTCTGATTATATCCATTTTACAGATGAGGAAACTGAGGCTGTGAGACATTAAATAACCTGCCTGAGTGCAGTCAGCTGGTAAGTGGTCCTGCTTTAGATCCCAAGCCTGTTCCCTGTAGTAGCTTCTACTCCTTGGCTCTGACTTTATTGAGTCAACACATATTAGGCAACCTTTCTTCTTTCCCTGTCAGTCATTGTGTGATTTGGAGACCATGGCCCTGCCTTTCCTGAATCCTGGTACACAGTCTTCTGGCCACGCCTTGGCCTCTGGGGCCAGCCTCACCCTGGAAGGCACCAGGGTCCCGGAGAACAGAGTGGCACTGGATCCAGTGAGGCTGACCCTGGCCCAACCACTTGCTCACCATGGGACCTTGGATGAGTGGCCTGAACTCCTCCAGCCTCAGTTTCCTCCTCTGTCAAATGCTAGTACCAGTTGTCTTACCTTCCAGCATGCTTAAGAAGCTTAAATGAGCTAATGCTTGGGTAAGGCTTGGCACTCAGCCCAGCACAGAGGGAATGGTCACATTGATCTTGATGGGGAGCCCCTTACCCCAAATATTCTGATCCCTTGCCAGGGATTTGCCAGGTAGGCAAGAAGAGAGTAAGCACCCTTAGCCCTGTCTTCATGCCCTTCAGCCCCCAAGGGACCTCAGGCCAGGGCCAGGGGTGAGGAAGAGAGGGTTTTCTGACTCTGGATGGGGACTGCCAAGGCAAATTAAGGGTGTCAGACAGACGGCTGCATCCGGCACCCAAGCAAACCGACATGGCGGCCAACAGAGGGGCCAGCTCCTCCTGACCTTAAACCCAAATGCTCCTGCCCACATCTGCAGCTAAATAAACCAAGTAAATCATGCTGGCAGATAGATAATTAAATAATTATCAGGCACTTAATAACAAGGAGTGGGTGTTCTGAATTACCATATTAGACAGTGTCTTTGCGGACTAATTGTTGCATTACATCAGAGTTACTCATTCATTATTCTTGTCATTTCGGGTGATAATTTGCACTTTAGGAGACAGCGACAATTTTAGCAGGCAATTAGAGACGTGTCAGGCCTGGCCCCGTGAGTTACTGTCACAATTATTGCCTTTTTTCCAGTGTCCTCATTTGCAGCCATGTATTTAAGGGGATTTGGGTAATTCCAGGCCTGGGCAAAACAACCATCCCACGGGACAGCGGTAGCCACCACTGTCAGAGCAGGGACGCTTCGTAGAAGTGGAGGTGCCAGAGCCCGGGGCCAGCGAGACAGGAGGCTCTCAGTGCAGCAACCTCCTCTCTGGGGGAGCCACCTCCAGTCTCCAAAAGCAAGAGCTCTTCCTCCTCAGTCACTCTGGAGGCTGCCTCTCCTTCTCCCGGGGCTCCCGTCACCCATCCGACCAGCCCTTTGTCACCGCTCACCTGACCCTCGGTGACGGGTTCCTCTGCAGGCTTTGGGGAGGCAGCGGAGGAGACGAGTCAGAAGAGGAAAGGAAAGAGAGGAAGGAAGCCATCTTAACGATGTTTTCCATTTCCTATGTTTGCTGATGCTTTGCGCTCTCGGGGCCTTGGGGATCCAGACAGGGACTGCCCAGGGTTACAGCTGATTCCTGGAGACAGCAAACAACTTGCCCCGAGCACGCCTTTGATATGAGAACCAACCCATCCAAAGTCCATCTCCTCATCCACCTGCTTCAACAGGCTCCTGCGGTCCAGAACTCTCTCTCTCAGTCTGTGTCTCCCCAGGTTAGGCACCACAGAGACTGGGGACCAGTCCGACAGCCTGGAGTTGGCTGAAATGACTCTAACCGGCTGATCGTAAATCAGCTCCTATATCAGTTGGGTCTTTGGCCCACGGTCTCTGGTGGCTCCTTTCTACCCTGGTGCCTCCCCTCAGGACCTGTCTGACCACCCCCTCCTCCTGGGGGCTGTGAGAGCTCCCTCTTCAATGGCTGTTGCCTATGGTCTGCTGGCCCCAGAAAAAGGAGTAAAACTTAAGAGGGAGAAGGCAATGAGAAGGAGGGAGAGGTTAAAAGGAGGAGGGGGAATGTTAAGGGGAAGGGGAGAAAGAGAAAAGGAAGGGAAATTGAGGGAAGTCGAGGTGGGAAGGAGGGAGGGAGACGGGTGGGGGAAGCACAGAGGAAGGGAGCCGGCACATGAATGGTCTGTCTGAAAGCAACACTTTTTTTTTTTCCATGGCTCAGAGTGTTTACTTTTTGGTGAAATCCAATGTCTGGGTTCATTTAGCTCCGGTCGACTCTCTTGACCCTGGACAACTTGAGAACAGACAGTGTGAATCAGTGACTCAGAAAGAGGCCTTCAGAAAATATTTTTCACCAGCTACACGGCAGGAATCAAGAAAAAGAAAGCACTATTCAATCTGCCTGTGGAACTCTGCACAAAAAGGCCAGGTTTCAACCCTCAAACTGGCCACTTTTCAGCCCCGTCCTTAGCAATTAGGGAAGAGCTGCCAAGCAGCCGGGTTGGGCCCCTGCCGCTCCTCCTTAGCTTTGGAACAGATGTGTAGGCCCAGTGAAGCCCCAGAAGCAGCCGGATTCCCTGGGTCTGGGGTCTCGGCTCTACCATGCTGACTGCGTGACCGTGGGCAAGTCGCAGCTCTGAAATCTGAACCTTCTCATGCAGGCGTTGCTGCGGTGGTCATTGTCACTGCGCTTTTGCAAAACAAAGCTAAGGACAGGGTATAGAAACTGGGGTAGGGCAGCAAGTACTGGCTTATAAGCGGGGCTACTGTTTCCATTTTCATTTTATTGTTTTTAAATTTTATTTATTTATTTTGAGAGAGAGAGTGTGCACACAAGCAAGGGAGGGGCAGAGAGAGAGAGAGAATCCCAAGCAGGCTCCCAGCTTGTCAGCACAGAGCCTGATGTGGGGCTCGATCCCAGGAACCACAAACATCATGACCTGAGCCGAAATCAGGAGTCGGATGCTTTACTGACTGAGCCACTCAGGCACTCCCATTTTCATAATTTTAAACTTGAATTAATATGTTTGGCTTGAATTATTATCTTTAAACTTGAATTATTATGTTTGGCGCTGGTGGTTTTGATCTGGGTCTATCATCTTCCTGGCCCTGTTGGGATAGAAGATGATTCTCGCGTCTAGTCTGGCTCCCACTGGTGCCAGGACTAGTCCCCCCGCCCCCTGAGACAGCTCTTCTGAGGCCCCCATGCTGCCTTGACCTCACTCCATAGGACATCACATCACATGTCCATCCCCTACCTGGGAGGAGGAAAGTCATATCCACTACAGCTGCCAAATGTCTGCTGCACCACCAAGTCCCTGGCTCACCACTTAACGCTCATTATTTGATCAAAGCCTCACAGTAGCTTCTGAAGTAGGTATGTTATTCCCATTTTACAGATGATGAGA
Organism: Proteles cristata cristata; assembly: GCA_017311185.1. Taxonomy (NCBI): domain Eukaryota; kingdom Metazoa; phylum Chordata; class Mammalia; order Carnivora; family Hyaenidae; genus Proteles; species Proteles cristata. Next base: position 407,192 of record JAESUZ010001906.1, on the reverse strand, counting down.
CAGAGGCTGAGCGAGCTGGCGTGGGTTCCTCAGAGTGATGCAGCCAGCAAATGGCAGAGCCATGCTGTGAACTTGACTCAGGATCTTTCTGCAGGTCTTCCCACCCACGGAGACACGATATCATGACCCTGACGTCCCACAGATGAGTGCCTCAGGAAGCAGATCTTTGGACCCATTTCTGCAGCGAGATTGCCTTCATGCAACCAAGTACATTTTCTTCGAGTATTTTACAAGTCATGTTGAAGGAAAACACAAGCTTTCGAATAGTAAAAGCAACTAAGAGTCAATGCATCTTATTTTTCCTTCTTTCCTTCCCTCCTTCCTCTCTTTCTTTCTTTCTTTCTTTCTTTCTTTCTTTCTTTCTTTCTTTCTTTCTCTTTCTTTTCTTCCCTTCTTTTTTCTAAATATAAAGCATATATTTATATGTATATGTAACTACATACCACACTACACTTGACCTTCAAACAAAGGTCTGCACAAGTTTGAACTGCACAGTTCAAAGGCACAGTTCAAATCCACTCCAAGGCGGTTTTTTGATAAATACAGGACAGGACTGTAAGTATATTTTCTGTTCCTTATGATTTTCTGAACATTTTTTTTCTAGCTTACTTTATTATAAGAATACAGTATATTGTACCTGTAACAAAGAAATGGGTTAGTTGACTGCTTACGCTATTGGTAAGGTGTCTAGTCAGCAGTATTCATAGGTAGGTTTCTGGGCAGTTAAAAATTATATATGGATGTTCGACTGTGCAGGGGGTCAGCGCCCCTCACCCCGCCGTTGTTCAAGGGTCTGCCTAAATGCACACTTGTGCATACATATATGCATAAACTAAAAGGAGTTAATTAAGTTAAAACCACAGTAAATCTGATAGACGTGGATTAACACGATGGTCAAAACTGCAGGAAATATAGTATTTTGAAAAAGAATAAATCCAGCCAATTACAGATTTATGTTGATGCCGGCACTGTTACCACAGTTTTACAATAATCATTGATCAATCAGGGTTTTATGACAAAACTATAATTTTCATGTGTTTTGCCCTCACCTAAAAGTTTCCTCGTTTGCCTAATTCCCAGAATGTGATTCCGTAAATCTTTCCCTCCACGATATTAAGTAGATAATAAGAATGCCATGTGAGATTTGCTTATGGTTTAAACCACAGTTGCAAATGATTTATAATTAGGGCCAAATCTAAGACAAAACATTACTGAAGTCAAAACCTGCCGTAAATTGGCCCAGTTGTCTTGGGCCTTTAGCAATTTATTGGGGTTTAATGACAGTGTTTCCTCTGGTGAGATCCAAGGGGTCAGCAGACACCAAGGGGAGATATTTATGAGTAAGGGGGTGCTTTGGAAATCGCTGGGGTGTCCCTGGTGGCATCAGCCCAGGGAAGATATCACTCCATCGACCACCTGTGAAGGCAAAGCCCCCAGGAAGGGTTTTTCCAGGCAGGTTCCTCACGGACAAGGGGCCCAAGTTCACCCTGCTCTCCTTGTGGGCTGATGGTCTTGAGGTTTTCTGTTCAAGAAGGTATTTGGGGGGCACCTGGGTGGCTTAGTTGGTTAAGTGTCCGACTTTCGCTTAGGTCATGATTTCGCAGTTCGTGGGTTCGAGCCCCGCGTCGGGCTCTGTGCTGACTGCCAGCTCAGAGCCTGGAGCCTGTTTCAGTCTGTGACTCCCTCTCTCTCTGACCCTCCCCTGCTCACGCTGTCTCTCTCTCTCTCCTAGAAATAAATAAAAATATTAAAAAAAAAAAAAGAAGGTATTTGGGATAAGTCCAGCCATTAGTCATTCATGCCATATGTGTTTATTGAGCACCTACTATGTACAGAATATCAAGGCTACAGTGGCTAGCCAATGAGGAAGATGTCCCTGTTTTCACAGAGTATTGTTGGGAAGGGACAGACAAGACCTCTTCCTGGTGGTGGCGGCGGCAGGGATGTAGGTGAGAGAGGGGAGGGGAGCTGGTCGGGGGTGAGGGATGGTAGTAAGAAGTGGGGAGGATGTTAGTAGGATTGGGAAGGAGGGTAAAAAGAGGTGGGAGGAGGCTGGTAAGGCCCACTTAAAATGGGGTGATCAGGGGCACCTGGTGCCTCAGTCGGTAAGCATCTGACTCGATTTTGACCCAGGTCATGATCTCATGGTTTGTGAGTTCAAGCCCTGCATAGGGTTCCACGCTGACAGTGTGGAGCCTGCTTGGGATTCTCTCCCTCTCTCTCTGTCCCTCCCACTCTCTTCTTTCAAAATAAATGAGTAAACTTAAAAAAGTAAAAGAAAAATAAAATAGGGTGGTCGGGGAAGTCTTTCTGGAGGAGGTAGTATTTCAACAGAGTCATGGGTAAGGGAGTGAACCACGGGCTGCCGTGGGAAGGGGCATCCCAGGAGGAGGGATTAGTGAATGCAGGGGCCTGGGGAAGGCAGTGTCCCCAGCAGGAACCCAGCGTGACAGAAGCAGAGTGAGCAAAGGGAAGATGAGTCAGGTCCAGCAATGCACTGGGAGGATCTTGGCTTTCACAACGACAGAGAGGCTGAGAGCAAGCCTGGCATTTTCAAAATCGTTCTGACTGTGGTCCGGAGAACAGACTGTAAGGGGCAGAGGGGAAGCAGAAAGGTGAGACAGGAGGCTCTCGGTCCTCCAGGTGTGAAAAGGAGGTGGCTCAGACCAGGGAGCGGTGGTAGAGAGGAGAGAGATGGCTGCATCTGAGATATTTTTTGTAGCTAGGTTGACAGGAATTGTTGACAAATTGGATATCGTATGTGGCCGGAAGACACGAGTCAAGTCCGAGTCCTAGGTTCTTGGCCTGAGCAAGTGGGTGTGCAGTGGTGCATCTCCTGAAATGGGGAAGACTGGGGTGCCGTGACAGGTTGGAGAAGGGCCGGTACAGCATCAAGACTTTGGTGATGGATGACTGAAGCTTCAGATGCCATTAGTGTCCCGATGGGGATGTCGAGGCGGCAGGCAGATATATGAGTCTGGAGTTTAGGAGAGAGGTCGGGCTGGAGATATAAATTTTGAAGGCATCAGCCCAAGATGGTTTTAAAGCCATGAGATCACCAGGAACTGGGGACAGATATGTATCAGAGAGGGTCTGTGGGCTGAGTCCAGGAGCCTGTAACACTCAGATGTGGAGAAAGAAAGAGCACTCAGTTCAGGACATTGAGAAGGAGCTGTCATGGACACCGGGGGAAATCCAAGAGAATGAGGTTGTCCTGGAGGAGGAAGGACGTCAAGGGTGAGGCCATCAACTGTACGGAAGACTGCCGAGGGGCCAACAAGATGGACGATGGAAGCTAGACATTGGCTTTAGAAACATGGCGGTCATCGGTGACCTTGACATCAAGAGCTCTGAATTCTTGGATTGCATTTTGGCATTTCACTGACCTTCACACAGAGACGTTCCAAGAATTAGTGGTAACAAGGTCGCCTCATTTCTTAGAGACATGTCTTTGAGGAATGTCTTCCACTGCATCTCAGCTGTCTAGGCATGGGCACCGATGGGTGGTCGTTCTCCCAGGGGAGCACTGAAGACATCTGCCTCTTTTGAGCAACTAAAATTTTCCATCGTAAACACCTGGATTCTTATTTCCTTCTCTGCTTTGGCCACCAGTTGCCTGGTACTTGCACTGGGACAGTGCTTTTATGTGACAAACTGACTATTGGCCTGTTTTATTTTTTTTTATTCTCATTTTCCCTTTGCCCTGGTTACTTTGTCTACATTCTTCTGATCCTCCTCTGATGTATGTATTTTTCTCTAATGTATAATTAAAACATTTTAAAAAATGTTTATTCATTTTTGAAAGAGAAAGAGAGAGAGAGTGCAAGCAGGGGAGGAGCAGAGAGAGAGGGAGACACAGAATCTGAAACAGGCTCCAGGCTCTGAGCTGTCATCACAGAGCCCAATGCGGGGCTTGAACTCATGAACCATGAGATCATGACCTGAGCCGAAGTTGGACTCTTAACCGACTGAGCCAGCCAGGCGCCCCTCTCTAATGTTTAATTTTGATGTGTAATCACTGCATATCTTCTAAGAATCATAAGAAGGTAAATACTATAGCAGATGCTGAACATTCTGACCATTACATAGATACCACTGAGCCTTAAGAACCTGCATGCTTCATGACAGAGAGGAAATGGACTGGGTGTGGAGCCAAGGGGTATTTATTCTAGTTCTGGCTTTGTCATTAAATAGCTGTGTAACCCTGGCTAATCAACTGCCCTCTCTGAGCTTTGGCTTCTCCAACTATCAAACACAGGGTTATCCTTAGGGTTAGCAAACATGAGGCACACGTGCACTGGCCACCATCTAGCAACATAGCAGACAACAGTGAATAAGGCACCCTTTGGCATTGACTTCAAACAATACATCGGAATCCTTCTTAACACAATGCTTCAGGCCAGAGCTACCAATTCATAGAAGCTGGCATGTTACATGATATCTTCTTGCATTATAGGACGGAGTAATGTCTCAGGGTGAGATTAATTGGTGGCCATGAACTGGGACTGTAGGAATGGTGCTTTCCCTGGCTATCTGCAAGTTTGTGTTATGCCCCCTTTCACAAAAGAGCTATGTTAGTACATGTTTTCGCTAACCAAGAGAAAGCCGAAGGTTTTCACTTCTACGAAATGGTAATTGCTTTTTTTGCTTCCCTTCATTTTTGATGACGGGAGATTTCGTAAGAATGTTCTACTTTTGGGTAGTAGCGTCTGTAGTGACTAGTAGTGACATTCCTCCAAGTAGTGCCTGTAGTAACATTCCTTCAAGAAAAAAAATTCCATAGCAGAGAGGGTGGGAAGGCTCTACAATAACTATAAAGTGCACTATGTAGTTCCTGGCATTTGTCATTGGATCTCTCACCAAGAACGGACCATACCATCTATCTATTTCAGGTGAGACCTTGGGATATAAAGTTCTTCACAGATTTCAAAGCTTACTCTTTTTTTTTTTAATGTTTTTTATTTATTTCTGAGAGAGAGAGACAGCGTGAGCAGGGGAGGGTCAGAGAGAGAGAGAGAGAGACGCAGAATCTGAAGCAGGCTCCAGGCTCTGAGCTGGCTGTCAGCACAGAGCCCGATGTGGGGCTTGAACCCACGAACTGTGAGATCATGACCTGAGCCGAAGTCGGACGCTTAACCGACTGAGCCACCCATGTGCTCCCAATGTTTACTCTTAAAGACAGTGATTTATCTTCTACAAGACACCTTCATTGTGTTTTTCTTCACATAGAAATAAGGAAATAACCAAATATTTCCACTTAAACAGTCCTTCATAAATCTGGGGGAGGGGGTAGGAAACTTTTTAAATGGGCCATTTGGTTCTTAATTAAATAATTGATTAAAGAATTTCCCTGTCACTTCCATACAACTGAGTATACCTCTGTCTATCTGTATTCTTTCTCTAGGATTCATTGAACCCCAACTATGTGGTTCACAATCTTAAGGTTTTCTTCTAATGAAATAACCCTACCAGTTAGCTATTTTCATTATTCCCGTTTTACAGCCCAGACAATTGAGGCTGGAAGAGGTAAAGTGACTAGCCCGAAGTATTCCTGAAAACCTTCTTCCATCATGTCTCTGATATAATGACATTCTCATCCTAAAACTCTTCTAAGAATTCTGGTTTCCCACCTTAGTTTCTGAAACACGGATCAGAACTTGCTCCTGGCTTCAGCAGAGGGAAGGGGAAGCTGTCAGAGAGAGGGTCACACCTCCTACCTTCATCCACTCCCTCACGTAATCCCTGTAATCGCCGCTGCAGCCTGGGAGGTAGGTACTGTTATGATGCCCCTTCCACTGATGAGAAAACGAAAGCTGTCTTGTCCGAGGTGGGGATTTGAACCCTGGCTGTAGGGGACCCCAAATTCTTTCTTCTTTGGTCTACTGCCCCTCGGGATGAACCACAGGCAGACGTCATTCCTTTTCAGAAATGAAAATGAAGGGATAAGACGGTTCTTGGGATTTCCAAATGTGGACCTTTTAAAATTCATACGCACAGATGCTGGGAGTGGAGGGAGGGAGACGGCCAGAGGGAAAGACGCGGTGTCAGACGGCTGTTTGCACATGACGATCCTGGTCTCCTGTAGTGGGTGATAAGTGGGTCACTAAGCTCTGTGGGCAAGAATGTGTGTTGGGATCCACTCTGGGCTGGGTGCTCTTGACAATGAATCTTTCTTGAATGAATAGTGATGAATGAGTAAATGGCCACCCTGTTTGTTTCCCTTCCACACTGTGGGACCAAGCCCCAGGGAATACCCTGTACGTTGCATCTTTCAAAAACTCCTTGGCAATATAGAGCCTTCCACGTCCTGCTTGCTTTTCCCTACCGAGCTCCAAAGGCACTAATAACACCCCCTACGTGCCCACCCACTTCTGCCTTTGGAGCGGCATCTAGGGGATTTGCGACAGCAGCAAGAACTGGCTGACAACACAATTCTTCCTGTTTCCCGGGAAAGCCTTTATTTTGCTTTGTTCTGCACTTGAAAGTGAGCACGCACAAGACTGTCAAGAAAGGTTCCTTCAGGCTGGGCTGCTTGGTTGGGACACAAGGCATGCTGGGCTGGGTGGGGGAGAGGGAAGGAGGCCAGCCTTGGGGACCCAGGGAGGCTGGAATGGAGGCCATCACCACTGTGTGACCCTGGACAGGTCATCAGCACTCACCTACTGTCCAGGTTCGACTAGCTCTCAAATCAAGGAGTCAGCCTGAGCTGCTCCCGGGGTCTTTTCTAAGTGAAAAGCATGCATTTAAAGACTAAGTTCACAACGAGTTCACAACGAGTGGCTTGCATGGAGCAGCTGCAGAATCAATCCTTGCTGGTCTAGTTTCCCAAACAGCCCTTTCCCTGATCCTTTCCTGAGTGCATCTTCTGAGAGAGGCCGGAGAGAGGGCACTGGGTCCCTGAGCTGGCGACAGGGGAGGGGAGGGAAGGGAAGGGTGGTACAAGGCGGCAGAAGAACTTCAAGATAATGAGAGATTGCATCAACTCCCCCCCACCCCCAGCTGTCTCTGGTTCTGGAAGCCAGCAAAAATAAAGCGGGGGGGGGGGGTGGCATTTATTTTGGAGTTGTATAGGAAGTTGGAGTGTCAACCGGCTGAAACGCCGCCTTCTCCTGCGGGCTAACGGTGTGGGTGACAGCCCGCACATCCAAATGAGGGAGCGATTAGACCGCTCGCCTCTGAAGATGGATTTCTTGGTTGCGGGAGCCCGGTGGGGGCTGGGCTGGTGCGGAGGGGATGGCAACATTAGGCTTTGGCAAGTTAATTAGGGTTCAGGAGTCCAGCCAGCGGGGAGAGAGGCTGGATTTGCATAAAGCTCATTTACATAATGTTCTTCACAAATTGTGCAGCCAGAAGGCTGCAGGGCTGGGAGGGAGGGAGAGGCGGTTAGCGCCGGAGGCGGCAGCAGCCTTGGGGGGGGAAGGGTGAGGCCCCAGATTTGGGGGGGGCACAGTCCCTCCTGCCCCTTCCCGCCCTCTGCCTCCGTCGTCCAGACCGATCTGGCACGTTCTCACCCCTTCTCGGGTCCACTCCTTTGGCCCCGCCCTGCCTCTAAAGTGTCCCTGGCTTGAAACCTTTTCCATGACACGCTGGGGATTAAGTGCAAGCCCGATAGCCAGCCTTGTGGCCTGGCCCCTTCCTGACCCCATCTTTCTCTTGTTCCCTCTCCGCACCTAAGCTCAGAGCCCTGAAAGTCTCTTGCAAGTTTTCACTCTTGTGTTACCCGCCTTGAAATGGCCCGTCCCACAGAGCATCTTGAGGACACTCTCCAGCCTCCCTTGTTCCAAATGCTCTCCTCTGGGAACATTCTGTCCCATCCCTGTGCCCTCCTCAAGTGGACTGAAAGCCCCCTTTCCTGTGGCCGGAACTTATCACGTGGTGTAGATCAGGGAGGGTCTCTTTCCCCATCAGACTGGGACTCCCCCAGGAAAGAGGTTTGCTTGACACAGCCCTGTATCCAGCTGGGTAGCGGCATGCAAACAGCAGGTGCCCAATAAATGTGCGCTGGGTGAAGGAAATTGGCCATCTTAGCCAGAGATTGGAACCAGGTTCCTGTCTGCCTGAAATGAGCAAGACTCATCCTTCTAATTTCTCTATCTACGTTCTTTCTTGCCTTAATCATTAACCAGTGCTGTGTTTAGAGCTGCAGGGAACAAGGGCAAGGCGCCCAGAAGGGAGTGGTGCCCTCTGAGCAGGACTCTTCCCTGGCCCATCATATAGGTCAGACGGACCAGAGGGAAAGGGGCGCCCTGGCTGGGCGAACCGCACATGCCAGTGTGTGGAGGTTGGGGACTGCACACAGGGTTTGGAACGTGGCGATGGGGCAGGGGTGGAGTGGGCTGGAGGCAGAGCTGAGACAGGAAAATTTGGGGAGCTTCAAATTCCGAGTGGAAGGGGCTGAACTGCATTTGGTACGTTCTGGAAGTTTGGGATCACGGACAAGAAAGTAAACGGTTGCATCTCGTGGACACCTGCTCCGTGCCGCTGAGCACGTGACCGCCTTCGACAGCCGGGCACCTGTTCTACTATTCTACCCAGAGTTACTGCTTCGGGGGACAGGGGGCTCGACGCGCTGGCCTGAGCTCTCAAGGGTGGTTAAAAGGGAAGGGACTTTTTTTTTTTAATTTTTTAAATGTTTTTTATTTATTTCTAGGATAGAGAGAGAGAGAGAGACCGCGTGAGCAGGGGAGGGTCAGAGAGAGAGGAGACACAGAATCGAAGCCCAGGCTCTGAGCTGGCAGTCACAGAGCCTGATGCGGGGCTCGAACCCACGAACCGCGAGATCATGACCTAAGTGAAAGTCGGACGCTTAACCGACTCAGCCGCCCAGGCCCCCTAAGTGGGAAGGGACTTTGAACTCCGGTTTCAAATACTGGCCAGCCTTCTAAACTGGGTTGATTTGTGTTTAGAGAAATACATAAAAGGAAAGGGAAAGGAGAGAGAGGTGGGGGAAGGGAAGGAGGGAGGAAGCCACAAAGGGGGGACGGCTCAGAAGATCACAAGGAGGAAATTCACAGGTGTCCGTGGGCCTGGAGAACCCCAGGGACGCCTTCTGCCCCAAGACAGCTGCTGTCCGACACACCTTTCTGTGATGAGGTTCTCAATCTGCCCTCCAAGCCCTCCAATATGACCGTCACTACTAGCCTTCTGTGGCTACCTAGTGCTTGAACAGTGCTCGGTGCCACTGGAGAGCTGAATTTTAATTACATTTAAATTTAAATTTGAATAGCCCTGTATTTAAATGCTTTACCCTAAATTTCAATGTGAATAGCCATCTGAAGGTAGTGGCCACCGGGAGAGTGCCTTTGTAAGAAGAGTCCTTTCTTAAAGGACTTTCTTAAGTCCCAAGGCCTGGCTTGGGTTTTCTTCGGGTCCCTCTCCGGCACCCAGCTTGGGCCTCTGTTCTGAATCAGGCATCCTGGATTGTCTCTCTCTCTCTCATGTTCCTGGACATCCCACCCACACCGAGGTTTAATTTTAACTGATTCTCTCTCAAGGACAAAGTATATATTTTTATTTAAATTTATGTCGCCTGAACCATTTCCAAGTTTTACTTTTAGAACCTGTCAATATTAGTGACATGTGGCATTTTAGGTACTTTTCTGCTGGTGGGGCCTAAATTTATTGTCATTTTATGTCACTCCGCAAAATGCACAAAATGCCAGAAGTGTTATAAACAGAGACGATTTATGTTCGGGTTAGGTGAGGTTAAGAGAATGAATATAATCCATTTTTTTTCCCAGAGACTTTTATGCGAGTGTGCAGGGCCAGCAGGTGCACATTTGACACTCGGTGGGAAGTCTTTTCCAAGCGACAGGAGCTGGTAGATGTACACAGGGGCCCAGTTACAGCTGCTCTGAACCGGTCTCGCCATGCCCTGCTGTGTGGATACCGGCTCCTGGTCCCAGGCTCGCAGCATGGGGTTGCGTACACAGTAGGTGTTCAATTAAGGCTTGAGGAAGAAAGGATGGAGAGAAGGAACGAGAGAGACATCAGTGGGCATTCTAATGACTCCTCCAGTCAATCTTTGGGAACCTTGTCACACCCCTGCTCAGAACCTTTCAGAACCTTTTGGTGACTCCTAGTCCCTTGGCGTTTGGCTTACTAGGTCCTTCAAGATCCGGCACCTGGAGGTGTGTCCGGCTTCCCCTTTCTGCAGGTTTCATGTTCTCACTCCTCCTTGCCTTTGCACGTGCTGATCATGCAGCTGGAGGTACTCCCTGATCTTCCCCCTCTCGGATGCCGGAAGCCTCCACCTCCAGGTGCCGGATCCTGAAGGACCTGGTAAGCCAGAACTCCAGGGGTTAGGAAGTCACTGAAAGGTTCTGAGCAGGGGTGTGACGGGTTCCCAAAGATTGACTAGAGGCGTCATTAGAATGCCCACTGGTGGGGGCGCCTGGGTGGCTTAGTCGGTTAAGCGTCCGACTTTCGCTTAGGTCATGATCTCGCGGTTCGTGGGTTCGGGCCCCGCGTCCGGCTCTGTGCTGACTGCCAGCTCTGAGCCTGGAGCCTGTTCAGAGTCTGTATCTCCCTCTCTCTCTGACCCTCCCCTGCTCATGCTGTCTCTCTCTCTCCCTCCTAGAAATAAATAAAAATATTAAAAAAAAAAAAAAAAGAATGCCCACTGATGTCTTCAGTAACTGGCTCAAAGCTCTCCGTCCTTTCCAACCCTTACAGCCTATTCCCGCAAAGAGTGGATTGCTCCGTCTTTGGGAAATCTGTTCTCTGTCTCGCTCTGCCTTTAGTGAAGGACTTTCCAGGTCGCCCCCAGGAGATCACTGAGGGCGTGCCGTGGGGGGTCCTGTCCTCTTATCCTGGCCCCTGTGGACACGGTGACAGACGAACGATCACTGGATGATGTAACACACGGATGCCCGCTGAGTTGGTGCTCAGCCGCACCGCCCGAGGACCCTGCTGTACCAGACCTGCTATCGCCAGACCGTAGACCTGTTGCCTCTGCCTCTGTGCTCCATGTCCTTACAAGTTCACGCCTTCAAAAATTTCCCTTATTGTCACGTTATTGGGTTTTGTGGGAGGGGTGTGTTCAATGTGCCATCTTCACTGGACATCGGTAACGAATGTGAAGATCGTTCCCTGTTTGAGTAAATTGCTTCCTTCCCTGGGTCTCTGATTCTTCTTCCGTCAAATGAGGGAGGTGGGCTGGATGGGTCCTAGGGTCCAGCCAAAGTCCGAGAGGGTGGCGGTGCTGGTCAGAGGCGCCTGCGGGCCATGAGCAGGGGCTTGTTCCCTGTGCTCCTCCATCACTGCCAGCAACCCTGTGCTGCTAAGTCTCTTTCCACCATCTGTTTTCTGCCTCCCAAACTCCACCACTGGAGGGAGGTTCTGAGGTTCCTTCCTTCTTGTTCAGCCCATGGTGACCGTAACGGACACTTGTCCCGTCCTGCAGCCTCCCCAGAGCTCTGGCCAAGTGCTCATCTCATCTCGATGTGTCCAGCATCCCGCCCCTGGAGGATGCTTAGGCAACATTCGTCCTCAGCCCGACGTGACGGCATCTGAATCGGGTCGTTCAGGAGCACAGCTGTGGCCATGAGGCAAGAAACGTCATCTTACACAATGAACTAAATAGCCTAGTGTGCCAAAGTTCCATCCATAGTCTAGCTCGTTATTAGTATTCCGTTCCTTTTTATACGTGTGAGTCATGGTCCGTTGTATGGGCAGACCACTTTTTGTGTGTCCCTTCGCCTGAGGACAAGCTTTTGCATTGTTTCTACTCTTTGGCTATCCGGACCAGTGGTGCTACAAACGTTTGCGTACAAGTTCTTATCTGATGCTCGGTGACAGAAACCAGACCCAGAAGCTTGCCGATTGCATAATCCCATTTATAAGAAACGCCCAGAATAAGTAAATCCATAGAGACAGAGTGGATTAGCTGTTGCCAAGGTCTCAACGTTCCTTCTGGGGGTGGTGGGGGCTGGCGCTCCACAGAGGTACTGTTTGCACAACCCTGGGAATGTTCCAAATGCCACCGATCGGACCCTTTCAGGCTGGTTAATTTTCTGTGAAGTGAGTTTCACCTCAATGAAACAATTCGTTACTAAAAGCCTCACTCAGGCAATGTTCTCTGTTGCTCGAGTCTCTCCCCTGCAGCCCTCCCCTCCAGCGCTCCCCCCACTCGGCCAGTCCCTACCCTCCTGCACTCTCTGAATTGATTTTTCTCACTCATCTTGGCAGGTTAGTGATCACCGTTCTCAGCAGAAATCCCTTCCATTTCATTACCCCTGGTGAGAAACACGAGGCGGTGGGGGGTGGGATGGGGGCTGTGTTTCACTTCCCTCTCCGTCTCTGCATCAGGCGGGACACCGAGGGGGAGATCTCGGCACTGGACACCCCCAAGGAAGGAGGTCAGTGGAGTCAAAGGGGTGGAGGCCCCTTCTTTGCTCTTTCCAGCCTCCAGGCTCCGGTCCCACGGCAGCTCTCTGGCTCCCTCCCTTTCTCTGCCCTCCCTCAGCACTGCATTTCCAGGGCTTCCCATGGCTTGCAGAGCCCGTGTCTATGCATCGCTCCATTTAATCTTCACACCACTTCTGAGGGGCTGGGACTGTCACCTCCGTTTTACAGGTGAAGAAGTGAGGCTGGGAGATAGGGAGCCGCGGGGCTGCAGGCCCTGGCAAGGCTGTCCTGGACTGTGCCAGACTTGGCTAATTAAGGTTGGCTCCATCCGTCTTCCTGCCCTGGCGGGGTCCGGGCAGAAGGAGCTGGGCATTGAGCAGGCCGCGGACTGGGGTCCCAATCCCTGTTCTTCCACTTACCCATCTCCCTGGCCCTGCTTCTCGTTGAGCTGTCCAACTGAGGTGGGACAGGGCCGGCAGATGAACTCCTAAGGCTGGGAGCTTGTAACGCAAGCCGGGGCTCCCCTGGCACCGGCTATGGGACCCAGGGAAGCTGCACCCCCTTTTGGAGGCAGGTACCTCTTCCCCATCCTCAAAACATGCTTAGGAATAATGCCTGCCTCTCTGGATTATTGCAAGGATCACGAGCTATAGCTCCCACACAGCTTTCAGCACATGCCTGGCACGTGAGGAAACGTTTAATAAATACTCTCAAAGGAAACAATACCATTATATTTCATTGGATCTAGGATGCTCTCACAAGGGTGAGGTGTATCCTGAATTCACAGATGCCAACATGTGAAAAAACAAAGTGTGCTCTGAATAAAAAATGCTCTGTTGTGTGTAGTGCCTACCCATTAGATAGGTGGGGAAATGGAGGCTCAGGGAGGTGAGGTCACGTCCTCTATGTTACAGTTTGCAAGAGGTGAAGCCGAGATCAACTCAAGTCTGTCTGCTATCAAAGCCAAAGTTCAGATAAAACAAACAGATATGATCATAGGATCGTGTTTTGCTACATAGTTACAGTCCTGTGGGGGGTCAAAGACAAACATCACCACCACCATCACCATCATCATCATCATCATCATGTCTACTAAGCATTCTATGAAGATGATTTCATTTAATCCCAGCAACAACTCTGTTATAATCTTCATTTTACATATGAGCAAATAGAGGCTCAGAGTGGTAAAGCAACTGACCTTAGGTCACACAGCCAGGAAATGGTGACCCATGTGAGCTCCATGGTAGACTTCTTAAACCTTAACCTGGATGCAGGGAGATTAGCTGGAAGGACCCCTGTCCATGCTTGGGGGTCTCCCAACTGCCCCCTGCCCCACCCAGGCCCTCAGTGGCGAGTACCCCGGACTCCCACCCACTTCTCTGGGACTGTTCTGTCCTCGGCCACTGTCTGTGCTTGTGGGGACCAGGGCTGGGGCGGTGGGCACGGGGAGAGAGTGTGCAGTGTGCATATCGCTCCATTAAAATTTTATGCGGATTCAAAAATTCAGTGTTGACTCTGGTGACGCAAATAGGTATGAAAATTCTGAGGAAGGCGCACTCATTGTTACCGAAATCAAATGGTTGAACGGCCACTAATGAGGCAGACAAGGAGCCTTGCTCACCCTCTGAGGATTGGGGGAGACAAGAGGAGCGATCGCGCTACATTATTCATACCCTCTTGTTTGAGCTTCAAATCTCAAGGAGGCTCTGGAAGGGGAAGGGAGAGAGGGCAGAGGCGGCGGAGGGGGTGGCGGGAAGAAGACCCCACTCTGCCAGCTGCAGAAGGCCAGTGACTAATTGACAATTACTCACAAAGCCCCCTCCCCAGGGCACCCCCACTTCTAGCTCATTTTTAGCGCTGGCCCGCAAGCGCCTGCTGTGGTGCCCGGATCCCCCATGTGGCCGTGTGAGTCGGAGATGCTGTCAGACACCAGAGAAGGGACAGGCTTTCTGGGCCTGGCTCTGTGAGTTGGGGCTGGTGGCTAAACCTCTCTGAGCCTCAGTTTCTTCCCCTGCGATGTTGGGGAGGCCAACTGGCGCCTCTTCTCACCTACTTTGAGGGGAGGTGGCATTTCTGAGGTTCCAATGCTGCAATGCAGAGCTTCTCAGATGGGAATCACTCAGGGGTTTTGCTGGAAGGTGGGTTCTGCTCCAGCAAGTCAGGGGCAGGTCCTGAGAGTCTGCATTTGTAGCCCAGCCCCCAGGCCAGGCAGATGTTGCCGATTTGCAGACCATCCTTTGAGAAGCCAGTGGGGGCCATAAAAATGGGAAAGTGCTTTTGTAGAGTGGATCTGCTCATCTCAAGTCTTTCTGCGTATCGGCATCTCCGAGGAGTCTGTAAACACGCAATGTCCATCCACACCCCTTGAAGGTTAAGTGTAACTGGTTGGGTCCAGGTACCTGTAGTTTTGTGTTTTTTTTTAAATTTTTAATGTGTATTTATTTTTGAGAGAGAGACTGACAAGGTGAGCAGGGGAGGAGTAGAGAGGGAGGGAGACACAGAATCTGAAGCAGGCTCCGGGCTCTGAGCTGTCAGCACAGAGCCCGATGCGGGGCTTGAACTCGGAACCGTGAGATCATGACCTGAGCTGAGGTGGGACACTTAACCCACTGAGGCCCTCAAGCACCTGCAGTTAGTTATAAGCCCCGCACCTCTTGGTTCTCAGAAGTAGCCCAGATTGTTGCCATTCTTATTACTAACAGTCCTCTACTGTTTAGCCCCCTCATGTTTTCCTGCCCATTTTGCAAGATCTCCTCTCTCCAGTCCCCTTCAGCAACCAGTGCCACCATGTATGGGATGCAAAGGCCATGTATCCCTTGTCACTGAGCAAAACTGTTGGCCAGGACGAGCCTGAAGAACCGATCACTCTCCCTGAGTGGGAAGAGAAGACTGCCCTCCCTCCAGGTTTGAAGGATGCACTTGGGGGCTCGCTGTCTTCAGGGGTGGGGCACGTGCGAATGGCAAGTCACCGGGAAGTTGCCCCTTCTGTTCTTTCGAGAGCTGCCCCATCACACAGATGGCGCGTGCTCTAAAAGTAGAAATGAGATCCGAGACACGGAGGTAAAGCCAGCTCATGGGGCAAGGGACTGCTACCTGCCAGCCAAGGCTGTGTGGAATGTGCAGTCCCGCCACTGACCACGCACCGGTACAACTAATAAACAGGTATCCCCAGTCCTCCCTGCATTTCGTAATTATTACTCGGCTATAAAAATCCCTTCTCTCTCCTGCCAACGTTATCTTAGTAAACGTTATGAGCGCTCACGAGGTTAATGCAGGGCTGTAAATCCGCGGCGGGTCGAACAAGAGAGACTTGAGGAACTGTTCATAAATCTACTGAAATGGCTCCAGTTTGTTTATTTAATAAAATATCATTTTCTAGAGACGCATGGGGCACTGAGGGGTTCACACCTTGGAGGGCGTGTGGGGAGGGGGTAAGGTGAGGTCTGCAGAGGACGGCAGGCCCTTGCACACGGGCGTGCACATGGGTGTGTACATGGGAGGAGCGCGTGGCCGTGTGGAGCGAGGGGGCAGCAGTGAGATCTGCTAGGGCACCGTTCTGAAGTCGGTACCTGTTCCGCTTAAGGCAGCCTGTTCTCTCGGAATTATTTAATGGGTCTCGTCAATATTTGAAACAGTCCTTCAAAGCCCAGGACATGTGTAATGCTGTTTGCACAACATGAACACCTCCCCGAGACAATCTTCTGGGATTTGTTAGGGGTGCTTTGCCCCATGCTTGGCTGTTAAATCAACAAGTCAGGCTTCCCTTACGTGGCTTGGAATAAAATGCTAAAAGCATGGGCATCGGAGTCAACAGACACGAGTTCTACATGGTGGTGTATCGGATACATGGTGGTGTATCGGTGAGAATCACAGAATTTGGGCCTGGGTCTGAGTCCTGTTTCTAACATTTAACCAGATGAGTGGCCTCTGTGGGTGGGTTATTTAACCTCTGGATTCTTGTGAAACGATTTTAACATCTATCTCTTAGGGTTCTGAGTATGATGTGAGGTACTATGGGTAAAGCGTTTGTATAGGTTTGGCATGTTGTACAAGCTCAATAAATAATGGCTAGGGGTAGAGTGGAGGAAATGAGAGAGGCACAAATGAGGGTGACCAGCCTGTATTAAACAGTTTTAAGTCTTAAATTAATCTCAGTCTTAAAATGGGAAAGCCCCATATTCTGGGGGCTCCCTCTGTCTGGGAAAAACTGGACAGCGATATTTCCTAACAGGAATGGATAAGTCAGTGCTCGAAGCACCCTTAACTCTGGGTTTAATTTGGCCACAGCTATTGATGATTTAATAACAGCTGGCTGATTACGGAGGCTTCATCCAAAAGACTCTAATTCCCTAAGGCTAATTGCTGAGCGTTTGATTAACCCAGTGGCTCTCATTAGAATCACCTGAAGAGCTTTCCAAACATACCAATGACTGGGCCTCAGCCCAGGCCAGGGTTTCTCCAACTCCCTGCTATTGACAAATTGGGTTGGATTATGCTCTGTAGTGGGGGGGGGGGGGAGGTAGAGGCTGCTGTGTGCAGTGTGGGATGTTGAGCTGCATCTCAGGCCTCCCCTCTGAAGATGTCAGTAGCGATGCACTAGTCTCCCGACAACCAAACACGGATCCTGGGTGGCAATATCACCCCCAGTTGAGAAATGCCCTGGACCAGTTCAAGAATCTGGGGAGTGGGGTGGGAACTGAGCTTTGGTATTTTGTAGGAAGTCCCCTGTCCCTGGCTGACCATAGCTTTCAGTCATGGTCAAACTCATTGTGAATGTGGGTGGATGCTGATATCCAAGGTAAACTTCAGAAGGGGCTAGAGCTGATTTGGGGTTCAGCTCAAGATGAGCGTGGAAAGGGGAGGTAGGCGAAGACCTTATGTGATGAAAGGTGCTGAATTCCGGCCCCCAAATGTGCCCTCTCTTACCTGCCACCCAGCTCAAATGTCACCATTATATACGAATTCCTCTAGGAATGTGTCCATTTGGGTTCTATGATACTTCTGCAAGACAGGATGTGATGCTGTTTATTAGTCGCTCCTGACTTCTTCATGGTGGAGGCTGTGCTGGTTCGCAAAACATTTTGGCTGAATCATGCAGGTCTTACAGCTCTCTGGGGTATTTGCACACGTTTCAGAAAAATGACCTTCAGAGAGGTGGAGCAGTTTTCTCAGAGTCGCACAGCTGGTTGGCAGCATGGCAAGAAGCAAAACTCAGGACAAGTTACTGACTTGTAGTGACTAGCCCACTCCTTTTTTTTTTTTTTAATGTTTTATTTATTTCTGAGAGAGAGAGAGAGAGAGAGAGAGAGAGAAGCATGAGCAGTGGAGGGTCAGAGAGAGAGGGAGACACAGAATCTGAAGCAGGCTTCAGTCTCTGAGCTGGCCGTCAGCACAGAGCCTGATGCGGGGCTCGAACCCACGAACCATGAGATCATGACATGAGCCGAAGTCAGACGCTTAACCGGCTGAGCCACCCAGGCGCCCCTAGCCCACTCTGTCTTCCATTTCCCCCTGTCCCTCAGAGGCCAGAGGGCACTCCAGTTTTGCAAACATTCTCAGAATTACTAAGCTCCTAGTGGAAGTGGCCACCAATCCGATGTGCCTCCCTGGCATTCTGATTAAACGTTAGAACAAGCACATATTTCCTTCTTTTTTTAGGTGAAATCAGATTGGTCAGAGAGAAAAAAGAAAAAGAGGGGTGTGTGTGTGTGAGGGGCGGGGCACGAGGTCTTCCATACTGAGTCAGGGGAGCAGCCACTTTGTTTCAATAGAAATAAAAAAAGTCTGTCTTTGCTCTGGAAGGGCTCAGCCCAGCTCTGCCGAGATTGGCTCTCACCTACAGGAAGCAGCTACAGGTCTTGGAGTGGAGGCCGGAAGTGACTCTGAGTGAGGTCAGCGGGTCTCATCGTTCCTGCGAGGTTAAGGGTAGTGACAATCTAATTGTGGAAAGCGATTACAAGGATCATAATAGTGCAAATTGAGAGTGAGTTTTCTGACTGCTAGGAGAGGAAACATTTTAGGATTGGTTTCCTCAGAGAAATCCATCATTTTGATTTTAACTGTGGCGGTTAACACCACGTTCACGCTAATTTTAGAAATGTTCTGAGACAGGAATAGGTTGTCAGGCAGTAGGTAACTTACATTTTCTAGTCTAGAGTGGATAGTGGCTAGAAAATTACATTTGAGAAAGTTCTATGTTTTTAGAGCCACGCCAGTAATTTCTTTAAAAATTTTTTAAAAACATTTCTATTTATTATTGAGAGACAGAGCATGAGCATGGGAGGGGCAGAGAGAGGGG
Source organism: Proteles cristata cristata (assembly GCA_017311185.1). Lineage (NCBI taxonomy): Eukaryota > Metazoa > Chordata > Mammalia > Carnivora > Hyaenidae > Proteles > Proteles cristata. The sequence continues at coordinate 388,546 of JAESUZ010001906.1, read as the reverse complement.
GAGACACAGAATCTGAAGCAGGCTCCAGGCTCTGGGCTGTCAGCGCAGAGCCCAACGTGGGGCTCGAACTCACTAACGGTGAGATCATGAGCTGAGCTGAAGTCAGACACTTAACAACCGAGCCACCCAGGCGTGCCAACACACCAGAAATATCTAATGTAAGCAGAGATTCCTGGCCCACGTGGAACTGTGTATCAGTCGGAATATTTATGTTGACTGCCACCAGCCTCAGAAGTGAGAGAGAAGGGAAAGGTGGGGTTAAGAGGAGCCATGCCTCAGTTACATCACAGAGGAGACTTGGGGGATAAGCTGGAGTCCACTAGCCGGGTTAAGTGGGATGATGATGGAGACAGGAACAGCACACACAAAGCTTCTCTAATGTGGGACTAGAAGAAAGGATCCTACAGCAGGGATCAAGCAGGCTGGGTTCAAGTTCTGGCTCTGGCTCTTACTAATGGACGGATGATTCTGGATTTGTTCTTACCCTGTTTTGGACCTCAGTTTTCCAGTCTTGTGATGAGTGTCAGAGGAGATGACCCATAAGCATCCTACTAGCTGTGACCCTTCTTGGAGATTCAGTGTGTGGTGTGTGGGTGTGTGTGGCAATTTTGTGGCTCACCCAAGGCCCTTGGAGTGGTTTTCTGTAAGCGTGGACTTCACATCATCACCTCAGGAAGAGATTTTCTCAGGCCTCAGAAGTTGATAGTTGTTACCTTGATACACTTGCTTCTCTCCCCAGGGACCATGGTCTAGGTTCTTGAGCGGGTGTGTGTGTGGGGGGGCGGTGTGGCGGAGGCTAGGATCAGGGTCAAGAGAGCATTCAGAGGCCACAGGCCAAGTCGATTCATCGCCACTGATGCTCACTCTGTGTTTTTGGACTCTCTGAACTCACAAAGCAAATCAGCTGTTAAACATGTGAATATTGTTTCCGTCAGCCGAACTGACCGCAAGACTTCCTGGGTGCAGTGGAAAGGCTTGGGTTTTGCAGCCTAATGGGGATGGATTTAAATGGTGGCTGGGTCACCTGCTCATGAGCAAATGACTTAACCTCTGTGAGCCTTTGTTGCCCACCTGACAAATGGGGATTGTAATAGGCAACATTAGATAACAATAGAGCCAACCTCATAAGATTATTATGAGAATCAGTGTGTAATTTCTGTAAGACGGTATAATTGGTATGACCTGCAGGAGGCATGAAGAAGTGTGGTAAATTAGCCCCACGGAGGGGAGGGGTGTGACAATCAGAAAACTTTCCATAGGAAGTTATACCTAAGGTATTTTAATTGGGAGTAATGGATGTAAAACACTTAGTAGAATACCTGATGTGAATTACATGCTCAGAAAGAAAGAAGGAGAGAAGAAACGGGATTTTCTGAGGTTGGCTGGGGAATCCTAAATGCCTCCCGGCCCCTACGGATTCTGATCCACCTCGGTCCTGAACCTTCTCTTCCTGCTTCTTCTTCCTGCCCCACTGCCGTGCATGCTGGGTGCTGGCCCCTTGCCCTGAATCCTACTGTAGGGGCACCCAGCAGGCACAGACTTGACAGGAAAGGGACAGAAGCAAGCTGGAAAGAGGGGCTTGAAGAAGATTGATGGCAGCGTTGTTGTCATGGCAACAAGAGAAAAATGGGCTCGAGGCCCCACTGCCTGGAGCAGCTCCTCCAGCTCTTCCTGGATTCCAGAGCCTTTGAGGGGAGTCCAGAGGCCTGGGAAGGGACCCTAAGAGCACAGGCGGGGCCTTTGGGTGATAGTCAGTGAGAGGGAGGCCCTGGGACCTCGGATGCTCTTCTAGTAGCTCCTGCTAAATCAATAAACTTTTAAAAAGACCTGTTCAAACCCCTGAATTAAAAGATGGGGAAACTGAGTACTAAGGGAGAGAGGGATGAGCACACATATTTCCTGGGAAGCTACTGCATCCCTAGCTGGTACTTTCAGCCAGCTTCTAATTACTTGCGTCTCTTTTCCACCAGACTGTGTGATCTGGGGGAACAAAGTGGCATCTTGGATAAAGACTAGGTATCAGATCTGGGTTTAAATTCTTTCTCCGTCACTTACTAAGCAGGTGATAGTGCATGTTATCTTCCTTCTCTCGTCCTCAGTTTCCTCATCTACAAACTAGATAAAGATTATGGCATATAATATTATCTGCCTCAGAGTGGTTGAGATTTTTGAATGGCATAATTGATATAAAATGCTTCATGTAGTGCTTGGGAAAGCATAAATGCTCAATAAATGTCGCATGTAATAATATTACAAGACTATTTAGAAAAAAATGAAATTCACATTTTACTGGCTTAAAAACCCCAGTTATTTGGGTAGCTGTGGAGGGGCGGGATCTAGTTTACTTCTTGAACCATCTGATTTTGTCCCTTTGCCTTACTTACATTTATATCTATATTTTTCTGCCTCTTAAAGAGCAGAGCCCTATGGGCTAATGGGAGCACATAGGTCACTAGTCAAGAGACACAGGTTAATAATAATAATAGTTCTCATTTATTGGGAACTTAGATGTGCCAGACTCTTTGCTGAGCTTTTGATATGAATTCTTCCCAGCAGCTCTTCAAGTTAGGTGCTCTTGTAATTCTGTTTTATGAGAGGAAACTGAGGCTCAGAGAGGTTACAAGCCTCATTCGAGGTCACGCAGCTGGTAAATGGCAGAGAGGGGACCTCAGTCACCAGTGGAGTTCTTTCTTTCTTTCTTTCTTTCTTTTTTTTTTAAACTGAGGATGGCAGGGGAAGCGTAGCGGTGCTGCTGACCTTGGTCCTGAAACATTAGTGCCAGGAGGGGCTGAGCTGTTCCTTAGAAATGTGTGCTCATCAGTGCCTCCTGATCTGCCTCCCTGAGGACACAGGGAAGGGAAGAGGTAGCGGGGAAAAGGCACAGAAGGGAGGATACAGGGAGAGAGTGAGAGAGGATCAGGGTCTTCTGGAAGGACAAAGCTCCTGACTGATCGCTAAGGGAAATGAAAGTGACTTGATGTACATTTTGGATAACAATGTTGCTTTGGAAAGTGCTGTAGGGGACATTTGGTCCTCTTTCTCTCTGTCACACTAGTGGTCAGTAGTCTGTTTTCCTCACAAACGGTGTCTCATTGTCCCTACCTCACAGATTTGTTTTGGAGAATCAAGGAAAAAAGAGCAAACAACCCAATCACAGTGCCTGGCACATTTGAGTGGTAAGTACATTCTCTTTAGCCCTTCTCCTGGTCTCAGCAGCAGCCTCTGCCCATATTTTCTCTGGCTCAGGCAGGATACCTGCCAAGCAGTCCCTGCCCTAGAATGTGGGTTTCCCAGGGAGAATTTCTGCGGCCCAGCCACCCAAGTTCATTTGTAATGCGGGCTTTCCCTGCCGTAAAGCTCCAAGCTGCTTGGAAGAGTTAGGAACCACATTTCTTTGCATTAAAAAGTGCCTCGAGTGAGGATCGGGTTCCAATGGTGGCATGTAAATGCCTCTTTCAAGAGGGGAAATTGCTTTGAAGTTACTATTTCCCTGGCTTTGATAATAATCTGCTTAATGTCTTGTGTCAAACTAATTACAGCATAATTACCTTTTTTAATAACAGGTACTTTTAATTGGTGCAGGGTTAAACAATTCTGTTGTAAAAATCGGTTGTTTTACATTCGTGGCTATAGTTTACAAAGAACTGGGACAACCTTGTAATATTAAACACTCCATAGAGCTGGGATGGGGCATGAACGAGGACGCCTCCATGCCTCCTCTCCATGACATTGGACCCCTCTTCTTGCCTCACCCGCTCACGGCCAGAACTTCTGGTACCAAACTCTTGGAAGAGGAAAAGAAGAATGTGAAAGTCTACATGTGTTCACATTCACCAGCTGGCTTCACTTATAGCTGTATATGCACAAAAGTATGTGAAAGGAATGTCTCTGTCTCCATCACAGGGATGTGTAAACTGAGGCTCAGAGAGGTTAAGCAACCTACTCCAGGTCACAATGTCACACAACTGACCTAGACTTTGAACTCATGCCCCTTGCTTCCAAATCCTGTGTTTTTGAAAAGTGGTTTAATGGAGCAGTTAAGAGAGTGAGGATGGGTCTGAAATCCAAAATACCTAGGCTTGATCCCAGCTCTATATCATCATTGCTGTGTGACCAAGGGTAATTTTGTAACTTCTCTGGGCCTCTTGTTTTTTTAAGAGGTAAAATTAAGAGGTAGTAATAGTATCTCCTTCATGGGAGTAATAAGATCATATAAACCAACATAGGCTAAGTGTCTAACACAATAGGCGTCCATACAATGGTAATTCCTTCTATCCCCTCTGAGCATTGCTCTGACTCTGCTTTTCACCTCCCAGATTCCTTCCTTATAGAACCCTGAGTACCCCATAGATGTATTTCCTCACGTCTTGGCTGAAAAAGTGAACACACTCATCTCATTACTGCAGCTTTTTGCATTTCATTAAAAAACCTGACAGGCCATTTCATAATAATTTATTAGCACAGAGTCAATTTTTATTAATTACAATCATTAATTTATCAGTGTTCCCGTCATCTGAAGTTTGGTCAGAAGTGAAAGGCGAGAAGTGCAGAGAGAAAAATGGGGGAGAGTGGAAGTTGCAGGGATCAGGATCCAGTTGGGTGGGGGTGGGGGTGGAAGGGGCTGGTAGGCTCAGTGGGTGGAAATCACCGTCTTGAATGCAGAGCCCGGGAAGGGGGGCAGCATCTAGCATTGGAGGGCAGGCGTCTGACCATCCGATGATGCTTCCTTCATTGATGCAGGAACAAAGGAAGTGTACGAGTGACATGTGGTAGGGCTTCGCCGACCTCAGGAACAAAATCCTCTAAGTTCTGGCTCTTTGTTGCCCTCCAACCCAGCAGCTTCCCCACTTCAGCTTGCTTACTGCACTGGGCTTTCCATTGTTCTAGCTGACGTCTGCCTCTCCCTCCGGGTTATAAGTTCTTGGAGAGAAGTGACCTTGTCTTAGCTATCACTTGGTCTCCAGAACTTCGCAGAGAACTCAGTATATAGTTGCTGAATGGACTCACACATGAATCATCTACCCAGCCCCTGGCTCTTTTATGGAGGTGGAAACTAAAGCCCAGAGAGGACATCTGAACCACCCAATGTCACACAGCTAATTGATAGCCTAATCAGACCCAGGAATTAAACCTGCTGGCCTTTTCATACCTTGCATGTCTCCATTTTGTATTTTGGCTCCCCCACCTCAGTCTAGCCTTAATCAGAAAAAAAAGTGAAATGAAAAGCAAAAGTATAGGTTGAGAACAAAGATGAGGCTAACCCCTCAGCGAGGGGCAGGTTGTTTCTGTCTGGGTCATTGTCATGCTTCAGTGAATCTTGTCTCTGGTACCCACATCCTGGCTCAATGCTTGTCCTTCTCTGGGCAAGGACCTGCTCAAACGACTTTACCACAGAATCACTGGGCATGCCAGGGAAGCAGTCACATGTGGAGCCCACACGGAGCTGTGATCTGTGCTGTTAATGCTGAGACTGAAGTATGGGAACAGCTGCTCTTGGTCCTGACGACACCAAGTCAACTTCCCGGCCAACTGCTCCTGCATGCCAGATCTGGGTGGTGATGGGACTTATCCTGTCCCCTTTCTGCTCTTTCACTCCAGGATGGATTCTGGGCAGCATCCTCCCCCTCCCGTGCCCCAATTCCAGTATACCAGAGCAGACGACTGTCCTGTTTAAGACCTGGGGCCCTGGGACCGCACAGACTTGGGTTTGAGTCTCAGTCTAGGGCTGGTACTGTTGCCTTACTGTGCTTCTGTTTTCTTACTTCCAGACGGTCCTAATAATAGTGCCCTGCTCCATGAATTACTGTTAAGACTGAATGTCTTGGGGCGCCTGGGTGGCTTAGTCGGTTGGGCGTCTGACTTTCGCTTAGGTCATGATCTTGCGGTTCGTGGGTTCGAGCCCTGCATCGGGCTCTGTGCTGACTGCCAGCTCAGAGCCTGGAGCCTCTTTCAGTCTGTGACTCCCTCTCTCTCTGACCCTCCCCTGCTCACGCTGTCTCTCTGTCTCTCTCTCTCTCCTAGAAATAAATAAAAAACATTAAAAAAAAAAAGACTGAATGTCAGTGTATATACCCCAATCAGGGGTGAAAGTTGGTGGTAGGCATGAAAAGATTTCTTCAGGAAATGGTTGCATTGAAATGGTCTTGATACATGAGTAGGAATTAGCTAGGGGCTCTGCTGGGGATGAGCTGAAGGACATTCCCGAAGAAGGTGATGCCATACACAGAGGCATGTGGGTAAGAAACAACATAGCATATGCAGGGAACCTCGAGCATCTTGTATGCACTGAGTGTAAACTGCATGGCAGAGAGCATTTGGGGAGGATGGCAGGGACCAGATCATGCTGGGAACCCTACAGGCCATGACAAAGAGGGTGCCTTTTGTTCTGAGGACAATGGGGAGCCATGGGAAGGTGTGAAGTAGGGGAGGTGGCATGATTCTAAATCATAGAATTCAATGATAAAAGAGGGATTTGAAGAGGAAACGTGGAAATAGCCAGCGAGGAGTCTGTAACAGCCATCCCGAGTGAGAGATGGCAGTGGCTTGGTCAGAATGGGGGAAGGTTGGTGGCCATGAGGACGGGAAGGAGATGTTGGACTCAAGAGTTGTTAGGAAGAAAAATCATTTGCTGGGGATCTTCTCCATCAGTGTCCTGTCCTCAAAGGTCACACCTAAAGCATGGCCCCTTGCAGGAAGACATTACAAGTCACCAACCTTCCTGAGCTAGGGAGATCTCCCCTCTGATGTCTGTAGCTCTGTTATGACATCATGAGATCATGATATGTCCAGGTCTCGTCCCCTCGGAGAAGAGTCTGTGCCAGCTGTATTCTGTTTCCCAACTCTTAGCTCAGGGCTTGGTCTGGGTTTGGCACGAGATGAGTAACCACTCGGTGGAAGAATCAAGTAGTGTTGGTGCTGTTGTCTGCATCCTGCTTCCTGGATCTCAGGACCCAGAAAGCACATGAAATACCCGGAAGGATATGTCACCCTTCAGAAACCTTGATGTTATCACCTTGTCTCTTGCCCAGAAAGTAAACCTTTTTGACTATACTGGTCTTTCTCTTTATGAACAGCTTAAATAAAATCCCAGGATCCTAGCTCAGTTTATCCATAATTACCCTACCTGAGCCTAGTTCACGTGTCTAAAATTGAGGATGCCCACACCAGTCTCGCCAGGTGGCTGTTTTCTGAATCCCTTTAACATGTGAGCATTCCTCTGGATGGAAAGGGAACTCCAAATGAGCAAGCACTCCTTTCACAACTGATTGCAATTCTTCACGCTTGAGCTGTGGGACCCAGCAAGATTGCAGCAGGAATTATGGCACCAGGCTGCTCTTGGCCAGGTAAGTAGCATGGGGCAGAGACTGGGGAGGGAGTGATGCAAGATTAATAACCCAGTTATTGGGGACACTGTGTTCTGCCTGAGGATAGCCATCACTAACTAGGCTTGGAACAGATGGCCAACTGCAGATTCAGCCCCTATGGGTTTGTTGTGGTAAAGCCCTGTCAGCCATGGGCAGGGGCAGTCCAGTGGCCTTTGCAGGTTCCTTTGTGTGTGTGTGTGGGGGGGGAGGGCAGAGGTGGTCCAAGAGTTCTATGAGGCTTGAGGCTCCCTGGAGTCCAGAGAAAAGGCAGGGACTCTGAGGAAAGGGTTTTGCAAAAATCTGAACAAGAGCTGTGCTTGGAAGGTGGGAGCAGTGGGTGAGATCATGGGTTTTGAGTTGGATTCATGTGCTGGGTTCAATTTCTGGATCTGTGGTTTTGAACTCTGGAACTTTGCGCTGGGGGTTTAACCTGATTTATTGCAGTTCCCAGCAGTTGGCTGGCTCTCAGTTCATAGCAATGGGCATGAAGCAACCCATTCATTGAGCTCAAGGTCACAACAGCAAGTTAAGAACTATACAGACTTTCAGGTGTTCCCTGGAGCACACCTAAACATTGTTAAGACTGTTTTGAGAGGCACTTATTTTGGTGGATCCGATTTTGGTGATGATGTCAGGACAGAAGAGGGAGAGGAAAGAAGGAGGACCCTCATAATGTTGGTGTCAGGAGTCAGACATCTCCCTTTTATCAGTAGATGGAGTAGCAGTGTGCTTTGTGCTTCGGAACAATGGCTGGGCATCCTCTTCCTGACTACCCACTCATGGCTGGTGTCTTCGAGGGGCCGGGCATACAGCTATTTATGACATGTGTTCCCCACCCTGGAAAAGTGTCTGTACCTTACCTAAGAGATATAAATCTGTCCAGTTCCAAATGGTGCTGAAAGTGAAGATTAAATTATCTATGTTGACTGACATATACATTAGATACAGATACACCTAGTCTATATCTAATCTCCATATCCTCTCCCTTAACATATATCCTAGGAACCTAACAAATGGAAACCATGATTTTTTTCTGGGTGTGGGGCTCAGGTGCACAGAATTGAGTCACCCCTCTCTGCAAGGACTCTTGTTTGAAATGACTCCCCTCCACCTTCCACCCTGATACTACTCCCTATTAACACACATTGGCACTCATTCTGGTTTATATGCCCCCCTCCCCCCAACCCACAGTCTGGCCATTTGTACATGTTCGCATCTTTGAAAAGTGTATGGTGCACGTGCTTTTTGTAAATTAATGGAAATGGTTTTGAATTCTCTCCCTGGCTCTTGCTCTTCTTGCTCGGCATCTTTTTTTGAAGTCTGTCCATGCTGCTGCATATAGATCTGGCTCATTTCTTCTGACAGTTGCAGAATATTTCCCAGTTCTCCCACCAAGGCTGGCTCACCTGGTTCTCAAGTGAGGGAACACTGCAACTTTGTCAGTATAACAAGAAAGCAGTGAACACCCTTGCTGTGTCTTCTTGCATGGCCCCGAGTAAGAGTTTCTCCAGGCTGTATGATGGACAGTGGGTTTGCTGAGCTCTTGGATGCCCGCACACCTAATTTCACTAAGTCTGGCCAGACTGTTTTCAGATGGCTGCCTCACTCACACTCTCTCCAGCTGCGTGTGAGAATTCTTCTTTTATCATATTTTTGCCAAGATACGATGCTATCTTTCTCTTTGACTTTTGCCAGTCAGATGGGGATAATATGTTACTCCTTGATTGTCTCAGTTTCCATATCACTTGTCACTGAATATTGAACACACCTCTTATACTTATTAGTAAATTTTCTTTCCTTTTCTGTGAGTTATTTATTAATATATTTTGTTCATTTCACTGTCAGATTTTCTAAGCTCCCCCCGCCCCCGAATTGTAGAGTTCTGTGTTTCCTAGTTAGCTATTCTTTCCAAATACCTTGTTTCACTACATTAGCCTTGTGCTAACTTTGAGCTAACTTTTTACATGGAAAAGTGATGAATTCCTTCTTTTACCACTGTCCTAATCTCTAATATTGGATCTTTTCAAGAAATCCTATCCCTCCCACTGAAGGTGACAAACGCCTCTCTTGTATTTTCTCTTTGTTTTCTATGTTTTGCTTTTTATGATAGGTATTTAAACCATCTGGACTTTATTTTTGTATATGGTGTGAGGTAAGACTCCATCTTGATATTCCCCCATGGAGTGATTTAATTTTTCCAATAACATTTACTTAATAACTCATCACTTTCCCAGTTTGTGATCTCATTCTTCCTTCCTTCCTTCCTTCCTTCCTTCCTTCCTTCCTTCCTTCCTTCCTTCCTTCCTATCTATCTATCTATCTATCATCTATCTATCTATCTATCTATCTATCTATCTATCTATCTATCTATCTATCATCTATCTATCTATCATCTATCTTTATTCCTATCTAATCTCATTTATCTTTGTGCTCTCCAGTTTGTTCCATTTGTCATTTAAGAAAAAATATATTACAAAAAATACATCACATATAAATATAATACATATTAAAGTATAATATATTAATGTGGTTGGAATCAACAACAGTGAAAGCTGAGCATCTCAACAAGGTTACAGGAAATCAAGCCTGCAAAAACACCTTAGGAATTACTTCATCTGATCACGTCGTATCACACGTGGGGCAATTAGGCTCAGAGGATGGAAGCTCCATGTTCAAGGACAGAGTCAGAAATGGAATTCTTGTCTCCTGACCCCCACCCCCACACTGCATATTTGTTCCATTTCACGACACCTGAGGGTGTTTGGATGTGAGTGCCTTTTAGGGGCAAACACATTCCAAGCCTTAATGTTGGATTGAATACCAAATACCTTAACATTTGAAAAAATGACATTTATTATACCGAGTTGTAAACAGAGAAAAAATTACAATAGAACCCAGTGTAGATCTTACATAAACGGCACCCATTCGGTGTAATGACTCTGAGAATGTCAGTGCTAACAAGCACATAATTGGCACCGGGGAGATAATTTTTGCCACCTTATGCAGAGGGGAAACTGTTCTGCATAATGATTTTACCTAGGAATATTCTTTATTTAACAGACCCATTTGCATACCCTCCCAACTTTCTCCAGTTAACACAGAATGCTCTGGAGACATTGCCAAGTCTCTTCCAAAAGATGTCTGCTGCTTCTTTTTTTCTTTCTCTCTTTTCCCGTCCCTCCCTCCTTTTCTTCCTCCTCCCTCCCTCCCGTCACCTTCCCTCCCCCCTCCCTCCTCCTCCCTTCTTTTCTTTCCTTCCTTCCTCTATCTTTTTTCCTTCATTCTACCCCTCTCCTCCTTTTCTTTCTTCCTTCTTCCTTTCTTCTTTCTTTCTTTCTTTCTTTCTTTCTTTCTTTCTTTCTTTCTTTCTTTCTTTCTTCCTTCCTTCCTTCCTTCCTTCCTTCCTTCCTTCCTTCCTTTCTTTCTTTCTTTTTCTTTCTTCTGTTTCTCCCACCTTCCTCCAGCTTTATGGAGGCATCATTGACACATAACATTGTGCACTTGGTGCTTCCTGAAATGAGCTTCCATTTCTCAAGCATGCATCATGCACCAGATACCGTGCTCCCTGCCTCATGTACATTATGTACATTTGCAGACATTTCTTAAGGTCTGGGTTCTTTTCTGTCCTGCCCATCATCATATTTCCAAGATCTGGCACAGGACTCCAGACACAGGAGGTGCTCAATGTCGTTAAATGAATATGTGAGTGACTGTCATGTCTATCCTATGAGGGAGGGGTTTTTGTCACTATAAATTGAAACCACTTGTCTAAGGTCAGAATGCCAGTCAATGGCCAACTGGGATTTGAACACAGGTCAACCTGACTCTGGATATACTTACCTTACAAACATAGCCCATCTTCCCTTGATGGAGCAGAATGCCTAGTCTCACATGAGCATCCAATATGCTAGCCACCAGACACATGTACCTCTTTAATTTTAAACTCATTAAAATTAAATAAAAGTTAATGATTCTCAGTCTTAAGAGCCACATGTGGGCTACTGTGCTGGATAAGGTAGCACTAACATTTTCATCAGTGCAGGAAATTCTCCTGGACCTTAGCACATCTATATTTACTCTTCTAAGTGTCAGCTTTGTGTCGTGCTGTGTCTTAGATCTGTGTATACCTGCTGTCAAGTACATACTACTATTTGAGCTCTGGGGTCACACAGGCATGGATTCAAATCCTAATTCAGGATTTGACTTTAGGTGTGAGTCTTAACCTCTCCGAGTCTGGGTTTTCTGTTTTGTAAAGGGGAGATAATTTATACCAGGATTTAATTTATAAGGCTATGTGAAGATTAAAGGTGGGGACACACAGAAGAAATTTAGTGCTGTCTCTGGCTATAAAGATTAAAGATAGTGATCCCCATCCTACAATGAGAAAGCTGGCATTCAGTGAGGTGATGGGCATGGAGAGGGTTACAGTGTCCTCAGAGGTAGTGCAGAGGTTACAGAGAGGGGCTAAAGGGTTAAGAGATGTGCTCTTGGCAGTAGAGCATTCCTAACTCCTGAAAGAAGTCATTGTTCTGCCCAACATTTAAGGAAAATATTCTATTAAAAAAAAAAGAGTTTAATCAAACAAACAAACAAAAGGCAGCTCTTGTTTTATATAAGGGAGAACTAGGCCTGATGAGGGAAAATTAGTGATTTAGAATCACCTACCTGCTTAACCTAAGAACTGGAGTAAAATCTCAGATATTTTAACTCCCAGCTTAAAGTCTCATTTTTTGCCCCTGCATTTCAGTGACAGCTAATAAAGAGCTGTGTTTGGGAAACTTTACTTATTAATCAGTGCTGTGAATGCCAGGAACCCAGATGAAACGGTCTTCATCGAGAAAGGGAATGTATTGGTGTGTGTATATGGAAAGAGCTTCAGGTAAGGCCAGCTCTAGGTGCTCAAGCAACATCAAGTATATCTGTCTTTTTATCTCTTGGATCTGTTTTTCTCTGAGTTGGCTCAGGGGTTTGGGGAAGGGGTTTCTCTCTGTGGATGGCCACAGCAGCTGCGACTCCGTTTGATTTTCCCCTCCACTTCTCCCAAAGAATCTCTTTCCTGAGAGATGTAGCAAAAGTCACAGGACTGGCTCTCATTGGATGGCTCAGGTCACGTGCCCATTTCTAAACAAATCACTGTGACCTGGAGAAAATAATTCACCTCTGGGGCCAGGGAAGGTGATCAGTGCAATCAGAGTCCAGGGACTGAAAGTGGAGGAAGGGTGGGTTCCTCAAGGCATGTAAGCGCCCTGTTCCCAAAAGACAGAGGAATGAATGTTGGAGAGTCAAGAATAACAGGTGTTTTCTGCACATTGTCCAGCTCACTATTTACAATTGCCCTGTCTGCACACTTGCCTGGAAGTGTCTGATTTGCCACCATTATAATCTTTATTAGCCACAAGAACTTAAAGACTCATCAAAGGAGACATTCAGTTCAGTGCACCCATGACTATCAACAAGGATCCTGGGTAGCTGGACAGTCCTGAGCCCAGAGAGGTATGGGTGGGGGGAGGGATGCCATGAGAAGTGTCACTGACACCAGGTGCAAGGAAAGTATCTCAGCTGCCCTCGGGGCCTGTAAGATGAAGCTTCCAGCTTCTCATCAGGTCACTCCCTTCGGGAGATGTGGACAGCTGGGAAGGCTTCCTGGTGTTGGTGACTACTGGCCTGGGCTTTGAAGTATAAGTGGGATTGGCGTGGCCCAGCTGGCAAGAAGAATATTAACCACGAGATGAAGTGGATAGTTCAGTGATGTGCAGAGCAGGGAAATCAGCGGTTCTGGGTGTTTTCTTCTCTACTCCCCTCCTGTACCTTCCTCCCATTCTTCCATCAAGGACTGTGACCAACCCCTTGGGCATCTCTGTGCAAATCAGTAAAAGGCTCCTCTGCTGGGTAGAACCTACTCCCGACCGAGATATGCAGCCTCGAGATACACTGTGAATCTGATTGCAGCCTCTGCCTGGTCCACTGGCTGAACATCCTCAAACAAGCAACGATGCGGACAGCTGTCCCTGAGAGACCCCCTTCTTTCTGTGTCGCCTTCCCCTGCCCCCTTCCTTGCTTCCTCCTCTATACCTTGCAGTTCCTATTATGCAAGGCTTACAAATCAGCTCTGGCCTTTTTCCTCTTTGGCCACCTGGCTGCCTCTCCTGCATTATTCTGGACCATTTCAGCCATCCCATGGCAGGGAACCTTGACCTCCTTTTCCTTCCTCTGGGAGCCCCCATCTCTGAGGCTGCCCAACACCCCCATCGCCATCCTGTCTGAATCCACCTCCAAATCCTCCCTGGCTGTAGGGCTTTAACTCACCGGCCCAAATCCGCCCCCCTCTCCCGCCCCCAACCTCCCGACAGGCCTGATTTGGCTCCCTGCGCATCTGGGCCTCCCATCTGGCCCCCGCACACTGCCTGTGCGGGTTGCTTTATGGATATAATAAATATTACTTCCTTAATATGATTTCACTTAGGTTCCCAGTGACTCACTCAAGCAAATCTTCCATTTAACACATGACTTTCTCTTCAGAGGGAGCAGAGAAAATATTGTTATTGGAAGAAGCACGGCTGTGAGGGGCTGGGTGGGGGGCGGGGAGCATGTCCACCTAACCTCAAAGTTTGCTGTTGCCCACAGGCCTGGTCCTGGCAAGACCTCAGCGTCCCAGGGCTCTGGCCTCACCTGTGGGCTGGAAGATGTCGAGAAGCGTTCCGTCCACGCCCAGTAGGGACAGCTACAAAAGTACTTCAAGTGTCACACGCTGCCCAGCGTCACCTTCGACCTCCACTTCTAGGTGTGTGGCTGGGAGCCAAGTCTGTTATGTCATTCATCTGGACGGGGGAGAGGACCGGGCTTATCACCTATGATCAGTTTGTCAGAGGCACCAGACAGCCGCTACTTTCCGCAGAAATTGTAAAAATTACAATTTGAATGTAGATTTATCTTCTCTAATGCTGAAATGGGAAAGGATGGGACGCGAAGCCAGAAAAAAGGCATGTGGTCTGTTAGCGACACCTACTGGTTGAGTGGGACACAGCAACCCAGCTCTACCTGTCTCCCCATGTCTGTGAGGCAGAAGGAGTCAAGCAATGATGCTGATTGTTTGCATACGTTCACACGTGCACAAAACCCTCACCGTTGTTTTTAAAAGTTGGATTTATTGAGGCACAACTTACCTGTCGTAAAACGTACCCCTTTAAAAATGTACAGTTTGCCAAGCTATGGCAAATGTATACAGTAGTATAACTACCAATGCTAGCAAGATACAGAATATTTTCGTCTCACTGAAAATTCCCTCCTACCACGTTCCAGTTCATGCTCCACACCCAACCTCAGCTTCTAGCAATAACTGATTAGATTTCTGTCTTACAGTTGTGCTTTTTCCCAAATGTCACGGAATACAATCACACAGTACGTAGCCTTTTGTATCTGGCTTTTTTCCCGTTTTGCCCTCACCCTTCTGTGATTCTTCTACATTGCTGACATGTATCAATGGGTCATTCTTTTTTTCTTTTTATTGCCGAGTGTCTTCAACTGTATGGGCACATTATAGTTTGTGCATCCATGCTCCTGTCCATATCACAAATTTCTTTTGAAGTAATGTATCATTCCCTACTTTAAGGAGAAAGAAATCAAGGCTCAATAAAAGGGAAGAGAGTGAAGGACACCCAAGGTCATTCAGCTAAAGAGGCGCTGTCACAGACCAGATCCCAAATTCTGGGGGTGGTTATACTGTTCCCATTCCCGGTCCTCCTAGTCAGCTGAATGACTTCATTCAACCAGGAATATGTGACTTACACAAAGTTTTGTTACCTCTTCCTTCTCTCTCAATGAATGCTTGATAAGTATGTAGGGAAGGACCACCATGACTGGGAAGGATCTGCATCAGTTGTCTGAGGGTTGTGCTGGAGGCACTGAACGAGCCATCAGCTCGTGTGCCTTGCAGAAGGGTACCTAGTTACAACATTTCCACCTTGGAGTAAGAAGTCGAATTACGTAGACTCTAATGTTTCTTCTTTCTTGACTTTCTTATTAGCGGAAGAGTATTTGGGGAAAGAAAAACAATACACATTCTGTTCTGCTGCGTAACATTGTCATTTCTGTTCACCGATCCTCGGTTTTCCCATCTGCACAATGGACATACTTTCCTTCTGAAGCTGGGGAGGGGATCTTTTGAGGTGACCTGCAAAGGCACAGCTCAAAGAATACCACTGGCTCCCTATCCCGCATCTGCCGCCCTGAGCTATATCCGGACAGAAAAATTCTTTCCATCTCAGTTTCTCTGCATGAGTAGCTCTTTCTCCCATGGTACAGGAGACATGCCCTTGGCTTTCTAGGAGCTTGGAGGGTGCTGGGGATCCACTTACACACCCTGCCTTTCTCCCACATAGGCCTCCACCTGGCGATGAATTACAGATCAATGTTGTGTGCATTAATTCTTCCAAGGCACTCACATTGGCCAAGGGCCATATTTCACAGCCAGAGAATGGCTCTATTCCTGTCTTAACACAACATCTGGGCTGGGCTTCTCAGTGTGGTGCGTGCTCCACCTGATCCCTCTCCCCAGGCCCCGCACTTTTCCCAAATTCCCTGTTGAGTTGGCTCAACAAAGAGTTCTGTTGGTCCAGGACCAGCTGAGTGGGGGCCTGCGTTCCGTATCGCCTATCTTCCACCATCCTCCCAAGCCTTGTCAGCGGCTGGAGCTGCCCTCGTTTCTGGGCACTGTGTCCACCCCCGCCTAGAGGGTTGCACTGTGAGGGCATGCAAAACAGAAGCCAAAGCTCAGAGACATAGGGATTGCCCAGGGCAACCCAGAGATCAGATCACCAACAGTTTTTTGCAGCGGACATTGTCCTTCAGCACACCAGCCGTGGGGCCTTACAGAAACCTCGTGAGAGAGACTCTACAATCATCCCCATTTCTGAGATGAAGACACTTTGATGCTCAGAGAGGTAAAGTCACTTGTGTAAGGTCACACAGCTCAGACATGGTGGAGCTGAGGGTTATTGCTGGTTACCTGGCCCCAGAGTGTGTGCGCTCAGCATCCCCACTGCACTAAGCTTGAAGGATCAACCCATGCAAGGTGCTGTGCTGAGCATTGCAACAAAGACCGAGACGGGCAGTTGGCCCACCGGAGGCTACAGTAAAGCCAGGCTGAAGGCATAAGTGTGGGAAAGGCAGGGTCATGAGCAAGCCTTGGGGGAATAATTTCCAAGAGGAATACAACATCAGTGGATTTGAAAGTTGGCTCCCATCTTCTGTGTTCTGTGGTCCCTGAACTTTCCTTTTTTCCCTCTGATCCTTTACGTTATAGTTGCTTTTTAATGTCTTGTTATTTAATGTTTTATTTATTTAGAGAGAGAGAGATGGGGAGAGAGAAAGCAGGGAAGGGTCAGAGAGAGATGGGAAGAGGGAGAGGATCCCAAGCAGCACAGAACCTGACATGGGACTTGATCCCATGACCAGATGATGCTTCACTGACTTAGCCACCCAGCTCCCCTGCCCCCCACCGATCCTTTTTGTGTCTCTGTTTATCAGCTTCCCACTGCCGAGCATAAAGCAGGAGTTTAATAATGGTTGTATTAATAAATCAAGGGAAGAATGACAGATTAAAAAAAAAAGCTAAAGGAAGGCTCAGAGGAACCAAAAAAGGGAGGAAGCTGGTTCCAGTCTCCTAGAAATTTGCGAAGAGACGACTCTGGCCTTTTCCAGAAGTCCCTGGAGGTGAGCTGGTGAGCTGGGCTCTGGTTGGGTGTGCGGATCTGGAAGGGAGTGGAAGGCTGCTCGTGACCTGCCCTGGGGTGGGTAGAAATGCTTCTGTAGCTGCCTTGACCTTCAGCTTCTTCATCTGTCAAAGTGAGACGTTCGCCCCAGACCCTGGCATCCCAGGCTTGCTGTGAGCTTCTAATGCGGGAACAGACAGCCTTACAGAAAACAGCAGTTCCTAACCACGTGGGGTATAGAGTCCGAAGACTCCAGTTCATGTCCTGAAGACATCGTGGGGTTTCTGGGTCCCTGTTTGCCCACCTGGGCTCTGTTGGCTCCTAACATCTGATGGATGAGTCAGTGCGCACAGCACTGTTTTGTGTGGCCAATGCCCCTGTAGCACACAGAGTGCCGTGTGGTGAGGGGGAAGCCAGGGGTTTCAGGAGATGTCGCCTCTGCTCAGACTGGCCCTGGGCCACGTGCAACCTCATGGAAGCCATTCCCTCATAGAAACCCTCCCTGGATCCCCACTGAGTCCAGAATGAAACCCAAAGCCTTTGCCAGCCCCCTCGCCCTCCAGCCATGAAGCTCAGTGTCCATTTCCCTTCTGCTTCTCTCTACTTTGACTCCCTGCTCTCGAGTCCCGCATCACCGGTCCTGAGCGCTCCATGGAGGAGGCACATTTCCCTGTCTTAGGTTTTCCGGCTTGTCGGTTTACTCGTTCACCTCTATTTTGCCATGAAGTCAAGGATCACATCTGTCTCCTCCACGGCTGCGCCCCGAAGGCCTTAGAAGAGCTGTCACTTGGTTTGCTCTCTGGCGGGTTAATTCTTCAAAGAGGTTTCCCCTCCCCTCGGCCTTGGGCTCCCCCTCTGCAAAATCGGGAAGGGAGACTTCGCGCCTTGGAAGGGGTCCCCGCTGCTCTCCACTCTCTCCCCTGTCATTCGGCATGGCGAGGCGGGGGTGCGGTGGGCAGTGATGGGCCTTGGGTGGCCCAAGCCCCCTGACGAATGAGGCTGAATCGGGCGGTGCGGCCGGTTATTGATCTGAGCAGGTTGTCAGTGAAGGGGGAAGTTGTAATTGTTGCTGTAGTTTCATTGTAACCACCAGCCCCGAAGGGAAATTAAACTTTGCAGCTAATGGGGCTATATGATCCTTCAACCTTTGATGTATTGAATCCAAGCGCGGTCCCCGGAATACTGAGTGGCTGCTCAGAGCATCGTTTTCAAGCAGAGAGCTGCCTCAAAGCTGCCCTTCTTTTTCAGCCTGGGGAAGAGGTGGAGCCAGAAGATGCCTGTGTTCCTCCATTCCATCCGTTTCCCTAAGAGGCTTCGAAAAATCTCTAAGAATCAAATCGGGGAGGCTTTTGAGCAGGAAGGAACCTCAGGGTGTAAACACTCACCTCCAGCCCCACCCCCTCCTATTCACCCTCCACACAGAAGCCCTAGCAGCTCCTACTGCCTGACTCGGGATGTCACGTCCCTGTTTCAAAACCACCACTGCAGCCCCTTGCCTAGAACTCTGCTCCTCAAAGGGGACCAGGAGCTTCAACGGCTCCCTGGAGCTGGTTGGAAATGCACTCTGTTGGGCCCCACTGCACAGACGTGCTGATTCAGTGTGCAGACAAGTTTGGGAAACGCTGGTCTGCAGGCTGGATCCGAAGCTAATTTTCATGGCATGTAAGCAAGTTTGATCCGAAGAGGTAATGACTATTAAGAATTCACGGTCTGCATGGGGTGCCTGGGTGGCTTAGTCGGTTAAGCGTCCGACTTTTGCTTAGGTCATGATCTCGCGGTTCATGGGTTCGAGCCCCGCGTCGGGCTCTGTGCTGACTGCCAGCTCAGAGCCTGGAGCCTGTTTCAGAGTCTGTGTCTCCCTCTCTCTCTGACCCTCCCCTGCTCACGCTGTCTCTCTCTCTCCTAGAAATAAAATAAATAAATAAAAAAAAAGAATTCAGGGTCTGGATTTATGCAGACTTTAAGTTAAATCTTGACTTGGCCACTTACCAGCTGTGTGGCTTTGAGAAGTTTTCTTCCTTCCTGAACTTCACTGGGCTACTGTGAAAATTAAATAAATCTTTTACATGCAAAGTGCTTGGAGGAGTGCATGATATACAGTAAACAGATTCCCTTCAGCTTCTAGCGTAAGCCTGCGTGTGGACCCCTCATTCATACTGAATTGTAAATGACTGATACAACCACTAGTCAATGTGTAGATGATTCTTACACAGGCCCATTTCTTAAGAGGAGGAAATGAGACTCAGAGACTTGAAGCAAATGATTGGAAAGGGGTGGGGATGGGATTTGAGTACAAGATCGTCTGACTCTAGAATCTATGTGCTCAACTAATGCATGCTTGACTTGATTTCTCAACCAATTTCCTGGGAGGTAGATTTACAGAGAGCAAAACAGGGGTCTAGAGAGAGGAAGTGGCATCTGAGATTCCCAGCTTATGGTCTGTAGGGCTGGGAACCACACTAACTCAGAGTTATCCATTCAACCTGAATTTACACAGCAAACCTGTGGGGAAGCCAGTGTGGCCGAGACAAGCTCATTTCCAGCCCACAAGTGCTGTGGGTGGACACCAGGGCTCCTTATACAGTGCGAGGGTGCTGGATCTCAACCCCAGATGCCCTGAGCACTCGGAGAACCCTCCCACCCCTCCCACCTGCTCTGCTGCCTGCTCTGCCCACCCCCCCAGCCCTCCCTCCTCTCCCCTCACCCCTCCACATGCCCTGTCCCAGCATGCCACATCTCCTGGGCTTGCATCCAAGCTGAGTAGGAGATGGGACATATTTTATCCTGACACCATTTCTCATCCCGTCATGGACTTACAGGAAATTACCATTTTTCCCCAGCCAGCTTTCTCCCCTTGTCCTGTCTCTTGGGAGAGGGACCGTGGATGGGCCCTCCCTGGAGATTCCGGTGACGAGATGGGGGAGGTGATTTCTCGGGGGCTGGTGGCTGCTGAGGTCCCAGGATTGGGGATGCAGGCAGATTAAGACAGACCAGGCTGGCCGGAAACTTACCCGGCACAGGGCCAGGATGGCTGGCTTTGCCGTCTGGGTCTGCCGCACTGTTTTTAATGATTGTGGACAGGTCATGCAGTCCCTTCGGGCTTTTTTGTATCTTCACCTGTGAAGTGACGATCACCTGAACAAGCACATTGCAGATGAGGTGGCTCCTGGGTCCCCATTTGCAACAATTTCCTGTGCTAAGATACGGAAGCATCTTTCACAGACATGTGCTTTACAGACTGTCCACGCTCCAGAAGCTCAGATGAGGGAGAGAGGGTGCGGGGCTGCAAAGGTGAGTCAGGTCTCCAGGAAGACAGGGGACCCGGGCCCCTCCCACCTCACCCCCTCAGATTCCACTTGAAGACCTTCCTGTGCTGGCATGATTCCATTACATCCTTTCTAGAGCGGCAACTCGGTGCCCTGGGGGTAGGGACTGTCCCAGGTAAAACTCCAGTGTGGCCACTGATGAGGAGGTGACCTTCTGGTAGGTCAAGGTCCTTCCACCTGTCAATATTCTCATATCGATGGTATTTGCTTCTCATTGCAGCCGTGAAAAATGGCCACAAATCCAGTGGCTTAAAGCAAGACACGTTTATTATCTTACAGGTCTGGAGGTCAGGAGTCTAAAATCGAGGTGTTGGCAGGGCTGTGTTCCTACTGGAGACTTCAGGAAAGATCTCATTTCTTGTTTTTTTTCAGCTTCTAGAGGCCACCCAGGGTCCACGTCTCTGGGCACTTTTGCCTTTGGTGACTCTGCCTCTGCTGCTTTGTCACATCTTCCACCACTGAGCTTCTTGCCTCCCTCTTTATAAAGACCCCTGTGATTACTGGATAACCTCCCCATCTCAATATCTTTAATTTATGCATGTCTGCGAAGTCAACTTTGACACGTACGGTACTATAAGGTTCTGAGGATTAGGACATGGACACATTAAGGGAGCCACCATTCGGTTCCCACACCAACCTCTGCTGGTGGTACCTCTCATCTTCTAGAAACAGGGACTGAAAGACGAAAGTGGCTGCCACAATGTCAGCCATCATAAGGGACCAGACTGGGGTTTGCACCTGGGGCTGTCCCTTCTCCTGATACATGGAGACGTCTCTCTGGGGAGGATCGGATGGTGTTGTGAGATAGGGAGTAGAAAATGTTCTCCAAAAAGGCTGGATGGAGGATTTCGGAAAATAAAACCTGGTTTTTCCCTTGCATCATGATGAACGCCTTTTCTGTGCATAGCACAGTGCCTGGTATGTAGGTACATAGTAGGTGCTCACAAAACATCTGATGAATGAATCGGCATAAAGAAGAAAGCATGAGACATTTCACCAAAAGAAAGCAGTGTTGAAATGGACACCATAACCATGGTGTCCGGTGGTGAAGGTTCTTAAGTGCCAGCATAAGGAGGTTAAAAGTCACTGTGGAGGCAGCTGTGGGCTACTGGCAATAGGTGACATGCATGTGACATTTCAAGGAGAGGAGTCTGGTACTGTCATGCAGGGAGACTGGAATCTAGCAAGGCTGGGGTCTGGAGAAAGGTTTAGGGGGCCGCTGGGGCAATCCGGTGTTCTGCCAAGCCTGGACACTCTTGAAATAGCCAAGAAAATAAAAGTCAGGAGAGGGGGAAGGAGGATGAGCTATGCGATTGCATTGGAAAAAAGAGGAAAAAGAGATTCCAATCTGGCCATTGATTGAAATAATTATAGTTAAAGACTGAATGCCTAGTATGTATTATAAATTGGACAAGGCACTTTTTCACACATAATCAAATCAACACATAAAATCCTACTTAAAAATGTCCATTTGGGGGCACCTGGGTGGCTCAGTTGGTCGAGCTCCCGACTTTTGATTTCGGCTCAGGTCATGATCTCATGGTTGGTGGGTTCGAGCCCCGTGTCAGGCTCTGTGCTGACATTGCGGAGCCTGCTTGGGATCCTCTCTCTCTCTCTCTCTCTTTCTCTCTGCCCTTCCCCTGCTCATTTTCTCTCTCTCAAAATAAACATTTTAACACAGTGTTTTGTGCCTGTTTTGTGGATGACACCACAGAAGCTCCGAGAGATGAGGAGAGGCACCTGTGTGAGTGCAGCTAGGATGTGCGGGTACCAGTATTTGAACCCATGTCTCCTTGCGACTAACCAACATGTGCCTCCGTGGCATCGTGTGTCTGGGGGGAATGTACTGAGGGTGACAGGGTGAGGATGCACCATGGGCGGCTAGTCCCTTCTGGGCATATAGAAGATACAAGGTGAGCCTGACATGGTGACAGCTGGGGGAGGCTTCCGGCTTGGAGGAGGGATGGGTGGAGTGTTTGAGAGAACCATACTGGGTTTCAGGGGCCCAGGCAGGGCCAGTGGAGAGGACCACCCCACATGGGAAAATTTGGGTCTGGAACTTGGGAGAGGAGCTGTAGATGGAGATGAAAATCTGGAAGTTGCAACAGACATAATCGGTGCCCCACCCGTACCCGCTGTACCTCTGTAGAGCTGGCTGGGCTGAACTCCAACAGCCTGAGGGCCCTGCTCTTGGCTGGCACCTGCCTGGCTTGGCACACGCAGGCTAGAAGTTCCTGAGAATGAACGCTCTCCAGGAACAGCCTTCGACTGATGATTGCAGGGAGCCGGCCAGTAAGTGGCCCCTGCTTCCTGGCTCCTCAGATGGGATAACCCCAAAGAGCATGTTCTAAATGGAGTCCCGGCAGTCTCCAGTGGGAATACCCTCTAGCAGCCCACAGGGGTATCTGGCTTGGCGTTGTACCTTCAATTGGCTGTCTTCCCTTCCCTGTGTCACTTCTGCTTCCTCCATTCTGCTGTTTCTTGGGACCAGCAAGTAAAACACTTACACTCAAAACTTTGGCTCAGAGCCTATGCTTATAGGAGAATCCAGACCAAAATGGGAGTACCCCCCACCCAGTACCCCAGAATCAGACCGTGAAGCTAAGGTCTGGAGGCAGGAGAGAAGCCAGTTCAGAAGCCAGAAGCAAGCCTTAGGGATATGGGTACATTTGACACATGGAACTGAGAAGGAAGCTCAGAGGTAGAAAGAAAAGAGGAGAGGGCAGGATTCTGGGGGACAGGAAGGAGAGGGACTTAGCTGTGTTGGTCAGTAGTGGCAAAGCCACCCAAGAGGTTAAAGATGGATACTGGAACTCTCTTCCATGTAACAATTTTATCATTAATGATTATTTACAAACCAGTTGTGGTATGATGAGACTGGAACTAGATTTCTAGAAGTTGAAGGAGGTGGAACAAAATATAAGTGAGTATGATTAATTTCTAGCAAATGTTTATCATGCACATATTATGTGTGGCACCCTTCCCCATTTATATCGCTGGGTCTTATGTGTATTCCTAGAAGTTAGGAATGATGCCCATTTTATGGGTGAGGAAAATGGAGCTCATGGTGGTTAGGGTGACAAGCAATATCAGTAGCCCAGGAAGAAAGGAGACACATGATAGAGGTGGAAGAAGTGAGGTATGTAGTTACTATTTATTGAACATTGATCTTCTCCGTGCTATCCTTGGAAATTACTAGCTGTGTAATCTTCAGCATACTACTGTGTAATCTTCTGCATACTACTTAACTTCTGTGTTTCTATATCTGAAAAATGGGGGCATTTGTAGTATAGCCACATGGGGTTTGTACGAGGACTTAATTATGTAAAACATGTAGAACAGTGCCTAGTAAATAGCAAGCATTTCATAATTTAGTAATTACTATTTTTTATTATTAATGTTAAGATTATTATTAATAGAGCTGCTGTGACCTATAGATACATTGTGGCTAATTTTCATAGCAGCTACAGGTGGGCATTATCCCCAGTTTACAGATTAGATAAATGAACTTCAGAACATTGTCCAAGGTCACAGAGCAAAATGGAATGGAGTATGTTTTTGAATCCTTCTCTGCCTGGTTCCAAAACCCACTGGCTTCTGTTGCATCAGGATTGGGCAGAGTTTTTCCAAGTTTAAAGTGACTTATTGTAGTTTGAAGGGAGAGGAGAAGGAAGAAATTGAAGACAGAAGAGAGTAAGTGGAGAACAGGTATGTTTATTATTGTAGGTGGGAAAGTGTGATCAGAAGGCAGATTTACAGATTTACCCTGGCCTTATACGGACAGGAAAGAAGGAAGGAGAAGAAGCTGAATTTGGCATTTCAGCAACAGTGCATTGTGGATGGGAATTTTCCTGTTCAGGACTTTTTATAGTTCTGAAGAAATGTTTGTAAGCTGTGAGGGTAGCAGGAAAGGAGGGGGAAGGAGGGATGATTAAGGAGCAGTGAACTATGACCTGGTTATTGTGGGCATCATAGCCAATAATAAAGAGAGGGGAAAATCATGCAGGATCACACAAGGACCAGGGGGAATGGCCCAGCCTACCCTTGGGTAGGTTAGCTGCGTCCCGCTCCTTGTTCAAAAGCTGCAAATCTTATTGGCTCAAAGTTCAAGGAATACCACTAAAGGCAATATAGCATGGTAGAAATATCAAGGACTTGAGTCAGATAATATGCGTCTGAAACCAGATTCTGTGAATTCCTGGCTATGTGTCTGGTCATTCCCTTCTTTGAGCCTTAGCTTCCTCATCTATGAAATGGCATTAATAGTACCTTTCTCACAGGGTGGTGGGGCAGATTATGTGAGATTATATTTATGTTTGCTTAGAATGTAGAAAATGTCAATAGTAGATATTAACAAGGCCACAGTCATTAACCTTAGGCTTTTCCCAAAGCCTAATGTGAGCTAAACTGATGTCTTACTTTGCACCTTGCTTGCCCTCATGGGGAGACTGGCAGAGCTGGTACTCTGCCAGTCTGATGTTTTCTCCACATCTGCCTTTCATGAATCTGGACTTGGACTAAGCCTGGCCTGCGCCTTGGAAAGATGTGAATCCCAGGAAGACAAATTGTTGATGTCCCACCTTTTCTCAAATATTGTCTAGTTTTCTAAACTCTCTGGGACAGGGGTGCCATAGAGGAAACCCCAGTCAAGCCCTGGCCTTAGTTGAAACTCCATGCAAGAGCTGGGACTATGAGATTGTAGGTACAACTTTGTGGGAGGTTGGGGCCTCTGTACACCTCATTCCACCAAAGGGATAGATTATAACCATCTGGAGGAAATTCCACACTAAGGTCTTATTTTTCTTATCTCTTTTCTGTTTCTTCTTTTTCTTCCTCCTTCCGTCCCTCCCTCTCTCCCTCCCTCCCTTCTTTCCTTCCTTCCTTTCTTCTGTCCTTCTTTCCTTCTTCCTTTCTCTTTCTTTCAAAATTAATCAAATGGCATTCACTCTGCATTGACCACAAGCCAGTAAGCTATGCAAGGGTCAGTTTAACGGATCACGCCACCGGGAAACTGTCCGTGGTGCTGAAGCCTTTGCATTAGCACTCCCACCTTGTGGAAGGTGAGCCCCTCTCTGGCTCTGGTTCAAGACCTCTATCTCAGAGAAATCCTCTTTCCGATTTCACCTCTCTAAATGACTTGCAGGTTATTACACATGTCTTATATGTTCCAGAATAACCTTTAACCATCTACCAGCCCTGACCCTTGTCTATTCTCATCTGTCAACAATTCCTGTCATTAGCTTTGCCTGGAAAATGAATGGGCAGCTTGAATCCCAGACTTGGTTCGCACCTTCTTATTCCAAACCCCACAGGTATGCTCTATTGCCACATGGCTGAAAGACTTCAAACCATATTTAAAGAGGGTTGCATTCTGCACTGAAGAGTGACCTAGGGTTGCAGAAAGACCTGAATTGAATTATAGATTCAGTATTGGCACATGTGTGTCTTGCACAGATTTTTTAACCTCTCTGAGCCTCATTCTCCTCATCTGTACAGTGGGGAGGGCTGGTGAGGAGGTAAGACATAGCTATGTATAGAACATTTAGGGGCTCGGATCCTCCTAGCGCTCCATAAACAGGAACAGTTCATGCTAATAACAAGGGCTACTTCAAGCCTAACATTTCCTTTTCACCTTTTTTTTTCCTCAAAAAGTGCACAACTTGTAGCTTTGGGCAAGTCCCTTAGCTTCCCAGTGCCCCTGTTCCCTTTTCCATCTTGGAGGTGATGGTGGCAGTTTTGGTGGTGAAAATCTCTTTAACAACTTTAGGATTGTGTGGAGGATTAAATTTGTTGGGAAAAAAATGGAGTAAGATGTAAACTATACAGTGCTGTGTTTCACTTGGGATATTTCACCCTTCATGGGCCAGCATGAACCCTGCCTATCACCTTTTGTTAAGCCTCTAGTGCAAACTCCAGCTCCCAATAAACCCTTCCTCAGTGCTCACTGCACATCTAATTTTGCACTTGTCACCCTGTATGGTAATAATTTGTGTTGTCACTGGCTGTCCTCCTACAAAGAAGACTGTGTAATTCTTGAGGATGGGGTCCATATCTTAGCCATCGGTAGATCCCCAAGGTACATGCTCACTCTGTACTTATTTAGTCATATAGTATTTATTGATATTTAAATCAATGTTTAGGCAAATAAACTTGGATTTAATTGAAGTCAAATACACATGACAGATTGAACACTGAACTGGCAGCCACGATGACTTGGATCCACTCTGCTTCTGTTTTCATTTTGCTACGTGGCCCTGGGAAACCTTCTTTCCCTCTCTGAAGGCTCAGTTTTGCTTTCTGAAAGATGACGGGGTTGGATTTGATGACTTGTAAGGGGACTTCCAGCTTTTAAAATTCAATGCACATTTAGTGAGTATTTATTAAGCATCTGTTGTGTGCTAAGTAGTAGGAAGCCTGATGAAGAACAAAACATGCTCTTGAC
The DNA here is from genome assembly GCA_017311185.1 of Proteles cristata cristata. Lineage (NCBI taxonomy): Eukaryota > Metazoa > Chordata > Mammalia > Carnivora > Hyaenidae > Proteles > Proteles cristata. The sequence goes on along the minus strand of JAESUZ010001906.1, from coordinate 361,704 downwards.
CCCAAAGTGTTCTTATTTTAGTTAAGGCAGAGAGGATAATGATCAGAAAAGTACAATACCACGTGGATGTATAACATTCTAGGACACTTGTGTGTCAGCACAAACGGCTGTATCTGCCCAAAAGACAGTACTCAACCTAGCCTAGGGAAGTGAAAGGTAGGAAGGCTTCCTGGAGGAAGTACTCTCCTAGATGATGCCTAAGAAAGGAGTACGAGTTGGTTATTACAGACATTTAGAAGGGAATTTGAGGTTGACTTCTAAGTGGAAAAAAAAGACCTTGTAGATGCCCAAGTGCAGAGAGGACAGTACATATTTGTGAAGCCAGTAGCTGAGGCATGGAGTTTGTGTACAGGAGAGGAGGTAGTGGTAAAAGGCCATGCTAAAGATGTAAGCAGTGGCCAGAGGTCAACACAAAAGTTGTTTGACTATTACCTCAAGGGAACACAGAGGGGTTTTAATCAAGAATGCCTGCATTCTCAGATTGCATTGCAGAAAAGACCCCAGCTGCAGGGTAGGTATTGCATGGGTATTGGATAGGAGTGAGGACAGGCTCAGAGATCTATGGTAGGGTGAATGTTGTGAGAATCCAGGAGCCAGGGGCTGGTGGCTAGGACTGGCATAGTGATGACAGAGTAGAGCAAGGTGAACAAAACTGAGAGACATTTACAAAGTCCTGTGTACTGACTGGGTGCAGATGGCAACAGAAAAGGAATCAGGCCCTCTACACTGGGAATCTAGATGTCTGGAGGGCCACTTACTAAGCAGAGAGCACAGGAATGGAAGCACATGGGCCTGGGGGTGGGTGTGATGCTTTCTTTCCATTTTGGGGATTTTGATTTTGAGGGGCCATGGGGAATCCAAATGAAGATACTGAAATCCAGGGCTCAGAAAACTGGTTTTGATGGAGGCTAAAGATAGAGTTAAGATACAAATGTCCTCTCCTCCCATTCTCTACCCCCAAAGGATCTTTTCCTTCCCTGAACTCTTTGAGCTTGTTGGTGCCACACAATTAGGCACTTAATTGCTTTCTAATTGATAAGTGCCTTAGGCTGTCACACCCAATAAATTTGCAAGCTCCTAGAGGGCAGAGGGCTCCTGATAAGGCCCCCCCAAGCCTCTCCTGGGGCACCGCCGGAAATTTATGAGATATTTGACCAGTGGAGAGGGGAATGGTAAGTTTGTCAGTCATTGATGGCCACTCTGGACCTCAGTTTCCCCATCTGTGGGATGGAAATCGCCAGGCTTCCTTTAATCCTTCTGTGATCTCTTAAGATTTCTAGTTTTGTTAATTTCTCAAAATGGTGGAGAGGGAGCAAGGGAGAAGACAGGAAGAAGCTCATGGGACCTCTAAAATGCACCCCCCGCCCCGGTCTGGTCCAATGTCAGGATGTCTAGGCAGGAAATAGAAATAACATAAAAAAAATAAGAGGAGAAAAGCGAATTGTTTCTCTCCACTAGTAGCAGGCGCTCAGAAAAACAAACAAGCCTAACGGAATGCTTTGGCGATTATACAGACAAACAAATCACTTTCCCAAAGTGCTTCTTGGGGGAATTACGGCTCCTGGAAATGAAACACAAACAGATTATTAAAAAAGAGCTCCCCGTTGGGAGAGAAACAGTATTTACAAGAGAAGATGTGCCTAGCCGGACCTCTAATTGCCGTTCATTATCTCATATTGATTTAATTAGCTGTTGCACTCGGGTCTGAATTGCCTGCCGCCCGCAGCGGGGGACCAGCAGAGAGAGGGGGTTCAGATTGACCGAGCAGGCTTCCGCCACCTCTTCCCCTCCTCCCCGCTTTCCCCTGGAACACGAGGGTCAGCCTGCGGGGTGTCACTGTGGTGGCAGAGGGGTGGCTGGCGGCTGGAGGCGGCCAGCCACATCCAAACCTTCGCAGGCTGCGATGCCTCTCATGCACCTTGACTGGGGTGGCTGTGAGGAGCTAATTAGCTGCAGTAATTAGAGAGACCGTCTTCATAATGTGGAATTAGAGTGGCTTGGTGAAAGCACGGGGAGATATATGGCCCAGGCTGGCGGTGGTACTGGGGGAGAAACAGGCAAGGCGAAGATGAGACAGCCTCCCACAATGTCCTCTGGTCCCTGTAGGGTGACTTTTCTACCCCCTTCTCTAGGGTCGCCCCTCTCGTGTCAGGCTATTCAGCCATTCGTGGCCTCTCCACCCCTCTGCAACCCAGAGACTCCAACTGAGCGGAGATTTCCAGATGAAGAAGAAAGGTTATTAGCGTTTCTCTCTAGTGGGCGTCTGGGACCAATTGTTTTGAAGATTTGGGGTTTATAATTGCGAGTGATTAATGGAAGAGTTGGCAATCAGGTTTAAAAGGTTGCTAATTGCTCTTTTAACATAATTGTGTCCGAGTGAGAGCAGTGTGTGCACGGGCTTGGCATGCAGAATGCATGGTGTAGGGCATTAAATGGTGTCTGTGTCTTTCCTCCCTCTGTCTTTCCATTCATCTAATCTTGACTGAGAGCCCATGAAGCTCCTGACCCCATGTGAGGTGCTGGGGACAAAGCTGTGCATGAGACAGAGTCCGTGCCTTTGAGGGGCTTACTGTCTGGGAACACTGAGTTCCCTTATCCGGTCTATTTGTGCCAAGGTGACTGGATCAACCTATGCTTGTTGAAGAATTCCTAGGAGCTTACTGTATTGTCCAGAAAAAGGAGACAGGGTAAGATCCCATCCACTTGGAAACTAAATAGAACACCTGTATGTACGCACAACACAGTCAAGAACCAGAAGGAAAGCAAACTTGGTCTTGCACAAGATGAAAAAAATATTTCAAGTCAATGAATTCAGTTCCTGGACTGCCAGGAGAAATCCTCAGGCCTCCTCACTTAAAGCCTGGTAACTTTAAACTTTTTTAATGTTTTATATACTTTTGAGACAGAGACAGAGAGACAGAGAGAGACAGAGCACGAGCAGCGGAGGGGCAGAAAAAGAGGGAGATGCAGAATCCCAAGCAGGCTCCAGGTTCTGTGCTGTCTGTACAGAGCCCAATGGGGGGCTTGAACTCATGACCCAGGAGATCATAACCTGAGCTGAAGTCAGACGCTTAACCAGCTGAGCCACCCATGTGCCCTTAAAGCCTAATTACTTTATATTTACACACGATCATAACAATCTTGATAATCTGATTTTTCTTATTACAACAGGTGAAAAAGCAGTGATATATATGTATCTAGATATCTCTATATATAGATATAGATTGATGATCACAACTTATAAAATATGCCCTGTCTGGCAGAAAAGTAAATTGAGGCTTATAGAAATTGGGGTTTACTGGTGGGCGCCTAATCTATAAACTCGGTTTCAATCTCCAATTCTCCTATTTTTTGCATTGGGCTCATGGTAGGCCCCCAAATTTCAGATTTTAAAACCCCTTAGAAGTTATTGTATCGAGGATTGGCAAATAAGGTTTGTCTCGCTCATGAATGTTGCCTTTCTTAGTAATGACTATTTGGAATGTTGCCTTGGGAAGGCATTCTGAATGTAGATCTGGTCACAGTGGGGGGAAAATCAGTAGTCAATTAGTAATGTCTGCTCTGACTCAGGGAAGCGGGTGTAGAGGTATGGATCCCACAGACTTGACATTCTTGCTAAAATGCCATCTCTTTATCTTTCAGGTGTGAAACTAGAGTCGCAAAGGATGGGAGTTATTTGAGCATAGATTTATTCACCTACATTCCTCGGTTCAGCCCTGCAAGGAAGATAGGAACCGTGGCCCGGGCTCTTGGCTGGGAAGGGCAGGCAGAGAAAGGCATCAGGGAAATGGTGAGGGCAAGCCGCGGAGAGGAGGAGGGTCTTGGAGGACTGGGCTGATCTGGGCAGCTGCAAAGTTTGAGAGAAGGCAGGTCACACGGGGACACAGCAAGAGCAAAGGCAGAATCAGAGAGGAGGTGCGTGCATTGCACGCATATGAGAGAGTTACGGAGGAGGCCTGGCTGGAGTGGATGCTTAGGAATGGGGGGCAGAGATAAAGCCAAGTGTCCCATAAAGGAAGGGGCGTCCTTCTTCACTTCTAGTCCCATTGTCATGATCATGGTGTCTTGTACACAGCAGGTGCTCAAGAGGTGTTAAGTCTGTCTCCCGTTCTCCTTTTCCTGCCATTAATTCACTCAACAAACTTCAGTGGGTGCTGTGCGTGTACTGGATCCAGGCTTGGTTGCTGTGGTTATGCTGAAAAATGAAAAAGACATCCCTCCCATCTGGCAGGAGAGGCCACGTGGCCAGAGAAAGAGCCCTGGGCTGGGCATCACCAGACCCAGGCTCCGGGCGGCAGGGAGGGTAGCCCCAGATTCGCATTGTGATTCTGAGAATATCAAGGGCCATGGCTGAGTCTGCTTCCTCCTCCGTAAATGGTGGGTAAACCTGGAAAACCACAAATGGAGCCTCGTCTGTTCCTGACTGGAAGTCTTCTAAAGACTTTCCATCACACTTAGGAGGCAGTGCACTCGAAGGCCCGATGTTCCCGCATGACAGGGACATGCCAACTGTTCCCTCCTTATCCACGACTGCCCACCCTGATTCCTCAGCTTCAAACTCATTCCGACTTTCACCAGTAGCTTCCTCCACCTTCCAACTGGCTGGCTCCTGCTCATCCTTTGGACCTCACTATGAATGCCACCTCTTCCAAGAAGCCTTCCCTGACTACCTATCTGCCACAACTCTTTGTTCCATGCAGCTCTTACCACAGCTTGCAGGCATCTGTTTATTGGTTGCCTACTTCTTTTCCCCTTTGTCACCCCCTGCTAGTCTAGGCAGCTAGTCTGCCTTTCCTCCATTGTGTTCCCGCTGCCTAGCCTGGCATCCGGCTCTGGTAGGTTAAAGCTACCAGAAAGCTGATTTGGCTGGATCTTTCTGGAGTCCATGGTGTAGATCTTTTCGATGGAATTCTGGGAAACATGGGTTCCTATTCTAACACCCACCAGCTGTGTGACCTTGAGCTAATTCCTTCACCTCTCTGATCCTTCATCTATAAAAAGGATGTAATCGTTGTACCCACTGCAGAGTGATGAAATGAGATTAAAAAAAAAAAAAAAATTAAAGAGCCCAGAACTCAAAGTCTGATGTTCAGAGCTACCCAGTGTTAGGCTATTTATGATCACTGTGCTCAGTGTTTCCAAAGAGCAGAACAGGCTGCTTTGGGTGGTACGCGGCGGAAGGTCGAAGAACGTCAACTATTGGACTGAGGGCAAGAGGTCAGAGCAGACCTTCAGGTGCCGTCCTTCCCTGCGCCTCAGCCTCTCGCCGGTTCTGGGCTATAAAGAAGCCAGCTCCGTGGAGCTCTGATTTAATTAGCTCCGTGATATTGCCCTATCGATCACTCATTTCAAGTCTGCCAGCTGGGGGATAAGCGCGTTGCCCATCGTGCTCTCACTTATGGGAAGGAAAAGCAGATATCGACTTGTTTATTCAAGCCCAGCTGGGGAGCCCCCTGAAGCACCCCCACGCCCTCCTCCCCCCACACATATCGGAGTTGGGATAAATCTCTCTCTCCTCTGCACTCATCAGCAAGCCCTTTATCCTTCTCTCCTGGCTCCTCCAAAGTCCCCCCCCACCCCAGTCCCCCCTTCTCCATTTGAATTAGCTTTCATAGCTTTTTGTTGGAAAAAGTGTTTGCTTTATGTCCGGTGCTACGTGTCCTAATTGATTCCTGCCATCTTGGGCAACTCCTCATTGATAGGTATTACCTCCTCGGTCCCCCCTTCCAGGGCACCTATAGCCTTGGGGTGTGCTTGCTTGCTTTCTGCAGCTGCTGATGCCTGGCCTGGCCTTGGGGGACTTGACGTTTACTTGGGGCTCTTCCTGCTCTGTCCTTCCTGTTGATCTGTTTCTCTCCATCCCTTCCTTTCCATTTTCCTTTCCTGGTCTTGCCTCCCCTCCCCTCCCTCCATCTCCTCCACCACCCCTCCCCCTCCTCTCTCCTCTCCCTCCCTCCTCTGTTTCCCTCTTCTCCCTCTTTCCTACCCTCCCTTCCACCTGCCCCGCCCTCCCTCCTTCCTTTTCCCCGCCCTCCCTCTTTTCATCCTTTCCCTTCCTGCCTCCCTCCATGTCCTACCCCAACCCTCCCCCTCCTCTTCCATCTCCCTTCCTGCCTCCCTCCCTCTCTCCACCACCCCCACTCAGCCTCTCCTCTTTCCCTGGAAACAGAGTGCAGATTAGCTGCCACATGAGAGCATGGCAGGAAAAGGGAACGGGCCATGACAACCCACAGGGTAGCTGGGACCGAGGTGCTCCGTGACTGTCTCCACGGTAGGTCCGTGTGACCCCCGGTTCCCTTATCCTCGGAGCCACAGTGACCAGAAACGGGGCTTTCCCCGGTGACACTCAATGTGATCCCTAGGGACCCCTGGTCAGGGGACTGTAAGAGAGGGACTGGGGGATCTCATAAGCTGGGAAATGCTGCACATTACGTAGGGGGCTCTCAGAAAATCACAGAGCACGCTGGGAAAGTAAAGGCTCTGAGAAGGCCTGTGGGAATGAAACCTGTTGGATTTTGTTTCATCGGAAGATTTCTGACCTCATTCACTTTGCCAAGTATTACAAGAAACTAACTCCCTTGGGAAGTATTAGCTTTGTCGACCAGCACTCTGTCCCCTCCTCCTTTGGCATCAAATCCTGTGTTCTGTTTTCTCAAGGTACCAGCTTCCTGAGGAGAACCTAATGACTTCCAATTGGTGCCCAAAGAGATGAGTTTGAGACTCTCTTACAGAATTATCACAGTCACCTCTTCTGAGCTTGTCTCTAGGTTGTGTGGTCCTGAAAGGTGGGGAAATCAGGGGGAGTCAATACTTGGCAGTCAGACTCAAGTTCAAATCCCAGTTCTGCCACTGGATAGCTAGGTCTGCCTGGGCCCATTGCTAAAACTGGTCTCAGTTTACTCATCTGTTAAATAGAACATGATGCCTATACCACAAGTCCCTCTGAATCATATAAAAAACTATCAAGATAACATCCATGAAATGTGGGTCATCGGGAAGGTGCTCAGTACATTTGATGTGTGTGTGTGTGTGTGTGTGTGTGTGTGTGTGCATGCGTGTGTGTGTGCACGCATGTGAAGGCAAATTTCACATAACATAAAATTAATCATTTTCAAGTTAACACTCACAACGTTGTGCGACCATCACTGTTAGTTCAAAGACATTGTCATCGCCCCAAAAGGAAGTCATGTCCCCATTAAACAGTCCCTCCCCACCCCCTTCTCCCAGCCCGTCACAGCCAACACTCTGCTCTCTATCTCTATAGATTTACCTACTCTCGATGTTTCATATAAATGGGATCATATAGTAGGTGACCTTTTGTGTCTGGTTTTTGTCACTGAGCCTAACTAACCTTTTCAAGGTTCATCCATGTGGTGGCGTATGTCAGTGCTTTGCTCTTTTTTGTGACAGAATCTTGTTCCATTCTAAGGCTATGTTATATTTTGTTTATTTATTTATTTTTTATTTAATTTTTTAATTTATTTAAATTTTTCAAGAGAGAGGGAGAGAGAGAGATACAGCATGCTCATGAATAGAGGAGGGGCAGAGAAGGAGGAGAGAGCGAGAAGCCTAAGTAAGCTTCATGATCTGTGTGGAGCCCCATATGAAGCGTGGCCTGAGCTGAAATCAAGAGTTGGATGCTTAACTGACTGAGCCGCCCAGGGTCCCCTATATTTTGCATATCTGTTCAGAGCTTGGTACATTTTTATTGGGATTACTTCACTCCTTTTGGTAAAGCATCAAGCTCTACTCAGGTGGATTTGTAGGAAACACACTGTGGTTAGAATTAAGAGAGTCAGGGGGCGCCTGGGTGGCTTAGTCTGTTAAGCTTCAGACTTTCGCTTAGGTCTGATCTCGCGGTTCGTGAGTTCGAGCCCCGCGTCAGGCTCTGTGCTGACTGCCAGCTCAGAGCCTGGAGCCTATTTCAGAGTCTGTGTCTCCCTCTCTCTCTGACCCTCCCCTGCTCATGCTGTCTCTCTCTAGAAAAAAAAAAAGAATTAAGAGAGTCAGTAAGAGATGGTGAAATGTGAGTGAGAGAGCTCATGACTGGAAGTCAGGAGGCCTGCACTCTGCTTTTGACTTTGCTATATGACCTTGAGCATCTCCTTTCCCCTCTCTGGGCCTCAGTCTTCTCACCTATAGGACGGGGCTGGTCAGGAAGCCTTTCTGGTTACTTGCTACTCTAAGGTTCCCTGGATCTAGACATCTCTGGACTTGCCACTGGGGTCGTCCCAACTGAAGGAAACTCTTCAGGAAGGAGAGTCAGAAGCCGGGTGTGTCAGATTCCCCATTCATGTATCGGGCCTGGGGTGATGCAGGCAGAAAGGCCTCAGCGTTTCCGTCTGTAAAACCAGGAGGAAAATGTTGAATTAGGCTTCAGTGTTATGCTCCTGTGAGTTACATGTGAAGTGTAATGGAGCTAGCATTTCCGCAGCTTCTCCTGAGCAGCCTGATGACGGGGCTGGAATTAGTCACACTTGATTTGAAAAACCAACGCTCATGAATCGAATCCGTGTGCCAGCAGCCTGGTCAGCTGCTCTCCAGGAAAACAGTCCCACGGAATCTCGTGGTGAGACCGGTGAACACCCAGGATTTGAATTTTCTCTGTGGTGGCTCCTCCGCAAGACATATTTTGACAAACTAAAAATGCCTGCATTTATTTCTGTTAAAATGGAGCAATTGGTGAATGGAGCCTAATTAGAAATTAAAGAGCACCCCAGCATGGGAGCCCTGCTCCCTGACATCAAGGCTGGCTGTGGTCACGAGAGTTACTTTGTCAACGGCAATGGAGAGAAGGGGAATCCATTGGACTCGCTCTCTGATTTCAGGGATCTGGCCTCAGGGATATCTCTATATCTCTACAGCTGGATCACAGAGGAAGAGTTTACTGGCTGACTGCTATCTGGAAACACACACCTCCTGGGAGTTACCAGGCCAATAGTTGCCTCCTTGAGCAAGTTATAAAAGGTAGCATTAGGAACTAGACTGTTTGCTCCAGGAGGGAAAGAATCATGTCATGTCACTCATTTTGCTCACTGTTACCTTTCTGGTGCTAGTAAATGGTTTCACCCATAGTAGCTGCCCAATAAATATTTGTAACTTGCCCCAGAGGTATGAAGCTGGAATGTGGTAAATGTGGGAATTGAACCCAGGCAACCTTAGACTAGAAAGTCTGTGCTTCCCACCTGGTACCAGCTGCCTTGTCTCTCATGTGTCACGTGGTGTTGTCATTGTCCCTACATTGGGGCATGAACTGCTTAAGGAGGAATGCTTTATTCACTTTTGTATCTCCAATCTCCAGCACAGTACAGGATCTACCTATATTAGGTGCTCAATAAATGCTCATCATATTAAGTTGGGTTAGATCTCAGTGAGCCAGGGCCATCTTTCTGGTTCAGGGGGACTAGCATTTTAGACAGAGGATAAGAACTATTGTATATCTCAGGTCCCAGGCCAGAGCCTGGCAAATAGTCAGATGGGCTAAACAGAAATGTTGATATCAACCCCATTCAACCCAAGAGAATGAACCACATTCCGGGAGGGACATTTGAAAATGTCGCCAAGTGAGATACATTGCCTGAGAGCCAATCATAGTGAGACATGCTCTTGTCACCCCCAGAAGGGTTGTCTGGGATTGGGTTGCCAAGAAACAGATTCTGGGATGGAAAGTTGCCTGTAGAAGGGTTATTGGGGAGTGATCTTGAGAAATACACCTAGAAGGAAGGAAGGGAGGGAGGGAGGGATAAAGAAGGGAGGGAGGAAGGAAAGAAGGGAGGGAGAGGGAGGAAGGAAAGGAAGAAGGGAGGAAGGAAGGAAGGAAGGAAGGCAGGAAGGAAGGAAGGAAGGGGGAAGGGAGGAAGGGGGAAGGGGGGAAGGAAGGGGGGAAGGGAGGGAGGGAGGCGGGGAGGAAATATTGGTAAAGACAGCACCTTGATCCATCAGGCCGTTGCTACTGAGGCTTCCATCAGCTGATCGAATGAGTTGCTCTGGAGCTGAAATAAATCTTCAAACTTGCCCCCAAATTGAGCTATGGGGCTGGGCCTTTGCATGCCCACATAGCCAGTCATGGTCATACAAGTCAGAGGTGTGACTTTGGGCAATGTGGTTCCCACTGATGGCGGGCATCTCCATGAGGGATGCAGTCGTGAGCCATCAGCAGCTGAGGGGTGGGCGGTCCGTCGGTCCTGAAGAGTGTGTGTCTGCAGGTAGACCCTGTAGTGACTCCTGGGATGGTGACTTGCTGTGTCCCCCAGCTTCCAAGTGGCTGACCTGGGATGTAAACCCTGGTTTCTGAAGCCTGGGCACACTTCTGCTCTATCAGTGGGTCCATCCTGTGATAACCAGGCAAACACACCTGTCCTCACCCACAAAAGAGCACAAACCAGTGTTTGAGGTGACTCAAAGGGAGTGGAATGGCTGGCAGGTGTCTGGCCTGGGCAGTGACCAGTAGCAACAAAGGGACAGGCCAGTAAATGCTGCCTGGGAACAGAGTACGTGGGATGATCTCAATTTCATGGGCAAGGCCAGGACTCAGATTTCCAAGATCCCAGTGCTTGCTCTGCTACGTCACACCTTATGAAAAGGGAAGGGGACCGACAATTATTGTATGCCTACTGTGTGCCAGACACACCGTGATAGGTGTTACTGCCTTCCTTTTCCTCCTCTTCCTCCTCCCCCTTCCTCCTTGTCTTCTTCTCCCACTTCTTTCCCCTCCTCTCCCTCCTCCCCCTCCTCCCCTTCTCCTCCACTTCCTCCTCCTTCTCTCCCTCCTTTTCTTCCTCTTCTTTCTTCTCCTCTTCCTTCTACTTCTCTTCTTCCCCCTTTGCTCTCTCTCTTCTTGCTCCCTCCTCCTTCATCTTTGACTCTTCTCATGCAATATATTATCACAATTAGGAGGTGGCAATTATATATGCCCAACTTACAGAAGGAGACACTGAGGCTCTGAGAGTTGAGTGGTTTGCCTGAGGCCACACCGGTGGTGAGTGGGGAACGAGGAAGGAGAAACTGGCAGCCTGTACGTGAAAGATGCCCTGCATCAGGGAAAAGCGAATCAAAACCACGGTACCACTCACACCCGTCAGAACGGCTAGTATCAAAAAGACAAGAAATAACAAGTGTTGGCGAGGATATGGAGGAAAAGGAACGCTTGCGCACCACTGGCGGGAACATAAAGTGGTGAAGCCGCTGTGGAAAAGAGGATGGAATTTCCTCGAAAATTTAACAACAGAACTCCCAGGCGATCAACAATTCTACTTCTGGATATTGATCCGAAGAACATGAAACACTAATTGCAAAGGATACATGCATCCTTATGTTCACTGCAGCATTATCTACAATAGCCAAGATATGGAAGCGGCCCAAGTGTCCATGAATGGATGAATGGTAGGGAAAATGAAGTGTGTGTGTTCATTTCCCTTCTCATTCATCCTTTGATGGATACTTGGGCTGCTTCCATATCTTGGCTATACATGTACACACACACACACACACACACACACACACTGGATTATTATTCAACCATAAAAAAGATTGAAATCTTGCCATTTGTAACAACATCAATGGGGCCTTGAGGGCATTATGCTAAGTGAAATAAGTGAGACAGAGAAAGATAAATACTGTGTGATCTCACTTATATGTGGAATCTAAAAGCAACATAAACAAAACCAGCACAAAAACTAAGCTCATAGAATCTTAGAACAGATTACTGATTTCCAGAGGTGGGCATGGGGGTGTGGGAACCTAAAGGCATAAACTTCCAGTTATACATAAATAAGTTATAGGGGTGTCATATACAGCATGGTGACTATTGTTAACAATACTGTATTGCACATTTGAAAGCTGCTAAGAAAATAAATCTTAAAATTCTCATCACGGGAAACAAGATCCTATAACTCTGCATGGGGATGGATATTAACTAGACTTATTGTGGTGATCATTTCTCAATATATATACATATTCAATCATTATGCTGTATGCCTGAAACTAATATAATGCCATATGTCAATTATACCTCAATGGAAAAAAAAATCACAATTCAAGAGAAGAGAGAAATCCTGGAAGACCTCTGAGAGGTGGTGACTTTTCAGTTAGACCTGAACTCACAATAGGCCATCTATTCACTGAGGACTCTTTCCAGCTTGACTTTCATCCATTTGTTCCATCACTATTCTTTAGGTAAGGTGCCTAGTAAAAACTAGGCTCTCTCCTCTGGCTGTCCTCTGAGAGTACAGAGGAATATTAGGGAAATGGCAGCAGAGAGATGGATAAATAAATAAAGACACCAGTAAGTGTGTAGGTGGTAGGAACCAGGAAGAATGGGAACAATTGATGAAAAAAAGAAAAACGGGGTTGAGACTGCTCATCTATTCCAGAAATTCTCTTGCAGATGATTTCTCTTTCAGAGACTTCTGGAGAAGGTCCTGCTTTGTGGAATATTCTTAACAGAGAACTGAAGACACAATTTCTTTATCAAAAGTGAGCTGTCACATTCTCTGATTAGATGTTGGTGCATCTCTTCTGGCTGCAGTGTTAACAATAATCACTGCCAAATGCAATTATTTGCTCTGTGCCAACAACCTGACTGTATTCATCCCTTGGAACTTTACAGTCACCTGATAAGGCAGGAGTAACTACTGGTTCCACTGTACAGATGCCAAAACTGAGGCTCAGAGTTGTGATGGAAGCTCAGATCTGAGTCCAGAGCCCATGCTCTGATCGACTATGCTCACTGTCACCCAGCATAGAGAGGACCAAGGGCTTCCCTTTTTCCTAGCAGCATATGGCTAGTGGTGGGCCCGGGAGGTGAGTGTCCTGGACAATGGGTGGTGGTGATTGCAGCCCATCACCAGACCCACAGTCCTTGCTGTACCGGGAAAACTGTCCAGTGCTTTCAGTGTTCTCGTCCTGGTCAGGAAGTATTGGAGGGGGTCGTGTCTTTGGAGAGGACTGACTTTCTTCCCCTGGCTCCAAGACCCCTCTAGGGAACCAGACATTTCAGGTCTGCAAGCCACTCTCTGCCTGGGTTCAAGGGAACATTTGTATATTTCATGCAAGTTTCTCTTGCTAAGGTACCCAAGGCCCTAAATTCCCAAGACTTTTAGGAAAGGAAGGCTGATTTGGGTGGTGGTTACAATCTGCGACGCTTGGGTCAGCAGACATGAGTGTGCTTCCTCCCCTGACTCTCCTAACTATGCGACCCTGGTGCCTTCCCCACCTGGCCCTTTAGTTTCTGTCTATGTTAAGTGGGGTCAATGCCGCCTAATAAACATTAAGTGGAGCCACACAAACACAGCACCTGGGAGGCACTCCATTCTTTCTTTCCCTCCTTTCTTCTCCCACCGGTGCTGGAGGGAGGCAAATGGGGTTCTTCTATCTTGTGTTTTCTGAGTATGGAAGAGTTGGTCCAAAGCCAGAGCCGCATTCTGAAAACAGCTCTAATACGGGCCTTTTCCTTATCCCCATGAGAGGCTGACCACATGCCAATGTTCTGTTGATGTAAGAATTTGGCGTGCCTGTCACCTCCACAGCACTCCCTCCCGCTATAGCCATTAATATCATATGTAATTAAATAACACAGCAACTGGTAATTAGGGTATTGGAGTGTCAGTTAAATTGTTTACTCCTGGGCTCTCCCTCTGTCCTGTGAACTCCATGAGGGCAAGGACGATGTCCACTCTTATTCACAGTTGCCTGCTCCCGGGCTTGGCAAAGAAGGTTCTTGATACATGTTGTTTGAATAAAGGATTTGAGCAAATGCAGGGATTCAAGGCCAGGTTTCTCTCCGGTACTACACTAAGTGTGAGAGAGGGATTGGCAGTTAGCAAGAATAGTGATAATGATGAAGAAGAAGGTGATGATGATGGTGATGATGGTTTTGGTGACCAAGATGGCGGCGATGATGGTGATGGTGATGATGGGGATGATGGAGATGGTGGAGATAATGGTGATGGTTGGTGAAATCTCTGTGTGGTCAGTTTCACTGCTTAAATGAATCCCTCTCAATTGCTTCTGGCTGTGGCACTCAATGGCTCCCAGGTAGCAACATAAAACGCTTTAAAAAAAAAACTGAGAAAAAAAAAAGCATGACATCTAAATGCTAGACATCTTTGCTGGTAAGATTTATAAGAAAGGGTCTTTTATTCACTATGCCCTAGTCACTTGGCTCATCTTCCTGTCCAGCAAATAAATACTGTATTCCCTGTCCCATCTCGGGGCTTCTGTGCTGGTGTTTCCTCCATCTGGAGCATGCTTTCCCCTCCCTGCAAGAAGGTGTCAGCTCAACATTACCTCCACGAATAAGCCTTCTAGCCCACCTCGTCTACAGGAACACTACCCCATACCCCAATGTCACTGCACATTGTTGTCTTGTCTTTTTGGCCATCACCAACCCAGCTGTATTCATCTAGTCACTTTATCCTACTCTGTCCTCAGCTCAAAAACATATCAGGAATACTGGGCTGCATCTGTCTTGATTATCGACTTATCCCCGATGACTAGGTAAGTGACTGGCAAAAAAATAAAAGGTATTTAATAAATATTAGTGGCATGAAGTCCTGAACACATGAGCTGTGTCCACTTCTCGTGGGGATGCCCACGTTGTTGCCCATGGGACTCTGATTCTCTCAGGCCCAGCCAGGAGATACCACATCCCATTTCTAGTCCCCTGAGTCACCAAGTGTCATGCCTGATAAATGGCCGTTATTGTGGGAAGGCACCAGACCTCATTTCTTGGCTGCTGCACGTGGGTGAGGAGCCGGGTCTGTGCTCCGAAGGGCCAGCAGGGGGTGGTTGGCCCGGCCCGTGTTGTTTCTGGAAAAACAGTCCAGTTCCTCCCTACTTGTGAAACTACTGTCACCCTTTCGTAAAGATGTCTGAGAAAGTGTAAAACCACATTTCTCGGGTCTGGGATGCAATAGTTTGTGCAATTATAACTCAACACATCACAGAAGTCAGATTGGCTCTCATTGCCTGCATAATTCATCACTGATTTTCCTGTCAGGGTCTAAGACCTTTCATATCTTGGAGACAAAAAAATTAAGTTTACATTGCTTGATTAAAAATTCAGAAGTTTAAGGGCAAGTAAAAAGGAGGATGTGAATTGTATCATCATTAAATAGACAGGGATAAATAAAGCATTGGAAGAGGAAACATGAAAAAAAAAACCCTTGCTGGTAACTTGTCATTTCTCAGAGTTAAAAATATCAGTAGAAACTTCATTAATTTCTTCTTGTTAATGGTCAAGATTCAGGGTCTATGGTAGGATAGGAGGGGAGAGGCTTTGGGGTTCAGAGGGTATTCTCATTCTCCCATTCTTCTGTCCATCCCTCCTCTCCTCCCTCCCTCCCTTCCTACCTTCTTGTCTGCCCAAATTTTATTCAAACCTCCACTCTTTACCAGCCACCCTGTAAAGGCCTAGGCATATGAAGTGAATAAACCAGAGTCATATATTGATGAAAGACCTGAAGGTTATTTGGATAAAGGTCCATTACAGCTCAGAATGATCAATGATGTGATGGTAGAAGCAGAGAGATCTATGGGTGCTCACAAGAGGCCCCTGATCCAGTCAGGGAATAGTCTAGAAACATTTTTAAGAGAAAGGGATGCTTAAGTTGGTTCTTTTTAAAAAAAGTTACTCTTTTTTTAAAAGTTTATTTCTTTATTTTGAGACAGAGAGAGAGAGAGAGAGAGAGAGAGAGAGAGCGAGAACCCCAAGTAGGCTCTGTCCTGTCAGTGCACAGTTCCCATGAGGAGCTCGATCCCATGAACTGAACCATGAGATCATGGCCTGAGCAAAAATCAAGAGTCAGATGCTTAACCAACTGAGCCACCCAGATGCCCTTTGAGTTGGTTCTTAAAGGAAGCATAGGTATTAGTCAAGTGATGGGCAGGAGACAGAATGAAGAAAAACATTTCATGTAAGAGTGAACAACACACACAAAGGCCCAGAGGCACAATGGATGGGACATGGTGCATTTTTTGCAGAATACGTAGATGGAGTGAGTGGAGATGTGGTGAGGATGAGGCCTCATGGTTCAGGTCATTGAGGACCTTTGGAGCTCCATGAAGAAGCTTATACTTAGCTCCCCCCAGATGGAAAGTTCCTTGAGGGGAATGAAGGGCATAATGGTATTATATAAAGGATGGTTTGTCAAGGGAAGACTCCTTGGTAAAGTGACTTTGAGCAAAGAACTGGGTGGAGTAAAGAAGGCACAGGCCAACAGGACATCAGGGGAGATTCTTTAGGCAGTGGGGACAGACATACCCTGAAGTGGGACCAAAGTCCATGTCGATCAGTAGTTAACATCCTCTTTCCCAGCCAGGCTACACCTATTCAACTCAGCGTGTACTTTCTTGAACACCTACTATGTGGTGGCATATCTCAGAAGATGTGGGAGGGAGTGGAGTCTACTAGACCCAACACATACCCTCAGGGGATTCGCAGATTTTCAGGGGAATCAGACCCACACTAGATACAGCCTGATGGCCCCCAAGGAGGTACAGAAAGGGCTAAATAAAATAGAAATGAAGGAGCAGCCTGTCTGGTCAGTGAAAGACTTGCCTTGGGTTTAAAAGGCAGGTGAAGGGCTCCTGAGTGGCTCAGTTGGTTGAGTGTCCGACTTCGGCTCAGGTCATGATCTCACAGTTAGTGGGTTCGAGCCCCACATTGGGCTCTGTGCTGACAGCTAGCTTGGGGTCTGGAGCCTGTTTCAGATTCTGTGTCTCCCTCTCTCTCTGACCCTCCCCTGCTCATGCTGTCTGTCTCTCTTGCTCGCTCTCTCTCTCAGAAATTTAAAAAAATATCAAGATAAAAGGCAGGTAGAATTTCTTTAGACTCTTTGTTTTAATAGCATCAATACTTCAGACAGCTTGATAAACTCTCATGAGATGAATGCCCCCATGAAAGAAACAAGAAACAATATGGTCATCTCCCCAGAAGTCTCTGGAGACCCCTTCCAGCCCCTTCCAGGGGCTGAGTTCTCACAGCACAGGTCAATTTTGCCCATTTTCATGTACAGTATGCCTTCTTTTGTGTTTTGCTTCTCTTGCTTAGGATTATGTTTGTCAGATCCTTTCGTGTTGTGTGTAAGCGTATCTCATTTATTCCCACTACTGAGCAGAATCTCAATGCATGAATACGCCACGGGTTTTTTTTTTTTCCCTTTGGCCTGCTCTGCTGTTGTTTCCTTTTTTGGCCATCCCAGGTGGTGCTGCTATGACATTCTGGTACATGTCTTTTGGTGAACATATGCACGTATCTCTGTTGGGTATGATCTGGGAATAAACTTAATGGGTCAAGGGGTGGGCATATGTTGAGCTGCGGTAGACACAGCCAGACAGGCTTCCAAAATGGTTGTACCAATTAACACTCCCACCAGAAGCGTGAGAGTGTCTGGGCAACGTAGTCTCACTAACGCTCCATATATTCTGCCATTTTCATTTTGCTTTATTTCTTGTTCATTCTTGTGGGGGTGAGGTGGTGTTCCATTGAAGTTTTAATCTGCATTGCCTCAATGACTGATGTAGTTGAGCATGTTTTCATATGTTTATTGGCTCATCTTTTGGTGAAGTGCTTTCCCTACCTCCACCATTGGGTTGTCTACTTTTTTCTTATTCACTAGAAGGTGCTCTTTATATATTCTGGATATGAATTCTTGATGGAATATACTATTGAGAGGATCTCTCCCACTCTGAGGGGTGGTTTGCATTCTCTCTTAATGGTCACATTTGATGGACAGATGTTCTTACTTTTAATGCAATGCATTTAATTTTTTTTTACAGCAAGATGGAATTTTCTCAAGCTAATTGGAATGCAGAAAGTAGGCTTTTCCAGTGCAGGGAAGATTTTGAGCAGAGGTGGGGAGGTGGGAAGGTCAGAGCCTTGGAGGAAACAAGCAGCATCTGCTGTGACTGGACACTCAGGAGGTATGAGAGTCTGGGGATGGGTGTGAGACTAGAGGGGGTATTGGGGTTCCCCACTAGGGCTTTCTAATGCCATGCTGCTGAGTTCAGACTTCCTGAAGTCCACAGAGGGCTGAAATTTTGAGCAAGGGCTGCCAAGACCAGATTTGGTATTGGGAATATTCATTCAACAGCAAGTGCCTGGTTGCAGGTGATGGGGTGAAGAAAAAGCCAGGAGAAGCAGGGTTGGTGGAAAGTGGGGAGTGTCCAGCCTGGCAAGACTTGGAACACCTGCATCGACTGGGCGTGGCATTCCTTCTCCCTGGATGGGGCTAGACGGAAGAGGGGGAGTGGGGATACATTCGTGGACAATGTGTCCTTAAGGATAATGTCACAGTCCTCTCAGGATCTGACTCAGTCTGGCATATTTGCTCTTGTATAACAACTCAGAAGCCAAGCAGATGATTCAGAAGGTCACACACCAATTTTCCATCTATCAGCCCTGAAAGCCTTGGAAAGGATGGGGCAAGCCTGTCTGTGCTGTGTCCTGGAAGAACCCTGGTTCCTTGAGGTGGAAGACAGGGCAGAAGAATTGGGGGTCATGGGCAGGAGACCTGAATTGCAGACCTAGGTCTACCTCAGCTCACTTCTGTGTGTCCTTGGGGGAAGTCCTTCCTCTCTCTGGGCCTCAGTTTACTTGACCACAGAGAGAGTTGTGAGACACAGATGAGCTCATGGACAGGAGATTATTTGTGGCTAATACTTCACCTATGTAAGGGATTACTGGGTCTCCCCATACACAGGAACTGTAAAGCCAGCAAACTTTGCAAACCCTGCTAACAATTGCACAAGAAGTGATCTCAGGGGCCAATATTGTTGGATCTAACCCCAGAATCAAAGACATCCATTACCAGCATTTCTTTACTTCCAGAGGCCACTAACACCAAACTCTCCTCTTTGAAGTCTGAACAATATAAATCCCAGACATGGACATTGGAAGTATAGGTTTTAACTATTTAGTTCCTTCAAAAATATTTAAGGTGGCTGACAGAGTAGTAACAATAACATCCCTTTAGCACATCCTCAGAGGAGAACACCATGCTGGCCACCATAGGAAGGGATGTGCTTGGAGGTGTAGGCAGAGGGGGGCTGTGAACAGAGACATAGGGTGGGAGATAGTGTGGGGGCTCAAAGGGCCTGTGACAGCAAGTTAACCAAACCCTAATCAAGGTGTTGCTGTGGAGGTATTTTGTAGATGTGGCTCACATCTACTTGCAGTTGATTTTAGATAAAGGAAATTACCCTTGAGAATCTGGGTGGGCCCCACTCAATCAGTTGAAGGGCTTTAACCAGAACTAAGGCTTCTCTGAGGAAGAAGTCTTGTTTCAAGACTAGAACATCAGCTCTTGCGTTCAGACTAAAGAACTGTCCTACAGACAGCTTTGTGGGCTTGCCCCCACAATTGCATGAGCCAAGACCTTGATAGGGGTCTTTTGCTATGTTTAGATCTACATGTAGATCTAGAGACTGGTCTTGTTTCTCTGGAGACCCCTGATGGACAAAGGGTCCGAGATGAAAACTTAAGGCTGGGGTGGGGGCTGCAGGAGATTAGGACCAGCCTCCTTCATCTTCCCCTTGCCACTCCAGCTCTAAGGACTTTTATAGTCTTCAACACGCCAAACGTGTTCTAGCTGCCAGAGCTTGGCACCTGCTTATCCCTCCACCTGGAGGGATATCATGCCCTGTGCTTCACCAATGGATCTGTGTCCAAAGACAACTCCCTGGAGAGGTTCTGTCTGACTATTCTAATCTAAAATAGCCACCTTCATCATCCTTCTTTACTCAGATTAATCCCTCCCGCCGATGCTTATCACTGCTTGCTATTTTATATATTTCTTTTAATTGTCTTCCTCGCCCACTGGGATATGAGCTCCCTGAGACCAGAGACATTACTTCTTCATTCCTGTGTTCCAGTTCCTAGCACCGTGCTTGGCACAGAGTGGGCAGCCAGTGGGCTCCAAATTGTGGTGGGTTTTTTAGTACTGTACCAAGTCATTATAAGGAGTTTATACCGGCTTCCACCGACCAAGCTCTTCTTGACAGCCACGGACTCCCGGAGAGATGCCATGGAGGGAACTCACAAAGAGACGCCAGCGAGAAACAGCTTGGAGGCGCTTGACAATTTTCCCTTATCTCCTGCGATCCACGTTGCCTGGCCAAGTTGTTCCTGAAGGAGGCCTTATGATGCATCTCAAAAAAGCAACCACGGCCTCTCAATCACTCAGCAAATTTTG
Source organism: Proteles cristata cristata (assembly GCA_017311185.1). Lineage (NCBI taxonomy): Eukaryota > Metazoa > Chordata > Mammalia > Carnivora > Hyaenidae > Proteles > Proteles cristata. Next base: position 341,512 of record JAESUZ010001906.1, on the reverse strand, counting down.
GAAGGAAAAACAGATATCAAAAACGAAAGTGCGCAACGGTAATATATGGTATCAGATCCGTCATTCTTTACAGCAACATGGACGATGGCGTTTGGCAAACAGCAGTTGCACCCAAAAGATAGACAGGCAGTTTTGACACGTCTTGCCAGAGAAGAATTACCCTCCCCACCCGCGTCCTCCCCCCCATCCTCCCGGCCCTATCACAAGGAATGACAGAATTACAAACAAATCAATCAGGGAGAGAACAGAAGCAGTGGAGACTCGGGGCTTGGGTGGTAATAGCAATATGGAGTGCCAGGGTACTAGGTATCAGAGTATTCTCGATCATGGGCAAGTGAGCGGCTGTCCACGAAAGGAGAGGTTGTGGGCCCTTGGAGGAGCCTCCACACCTGGACCAACGATCTGTCCATGGTGCTGAATCCCACTACTCGGCGTTAGTTGGTGTTGGGAGAAGTAGTCACAGGGGCTGGTTATCAGCCATTTATTTCTATCTGAGAATGAGCTCGTTGTGAATCAATGAAGCCGAGGTAAGGGCGGCAGATATTCAGAAATCACAAACACATAAGCCTACAAAGGCCAGTTGATAATATAAATAAAAGAAACAAGTTGTAAGACAGTAGAGAGGGGTGGGGATTGTGATTAACTAAATGGTCATACCTCCTCTAAGCAGAACACCTGCCCTTCAGTTCCAACTGTTGGAGACTACGTGGGAGTGTGAGGACAGCGTTGCCAATTGGAATATATATAAGAGGAGCTTTAAACCTCTTTTATGTGCAATCTCCTGATTTTAAAAATGCTGGCAGCTAATTCAAAAGTATTCTAGACTAGCCCCTTATTTTAAGATAGAGTGCCTGAGCTCCAGAGAGGGAAAAGGATTTCCTCAAAGTGGCTCAGGAAGTTGGTGGCAGGATAAAGCCTAGAATCTCAATGCTCAATTACCAGCTCAGTTACTGTCTCCTTCCCCCTAGCTTGTTTTTCTGTTTGAGAGAATAAGGTTTCTGTCTGAGCACTGGATCTAGGAAAGGCAGGTGAAAAGATGGAAAATGTTTGATCAAATCAGTCTTAAATTTTACAAGAGCATAATATAGCCAAAATTATTTCAAAATATCAGCTCCAGCTGAAGTGCCAGACCTAGGAGAGAGAGGCTGAGGAAAGGAAACAGCAGGAATGGAGGTCAGGGCTGCCTTCACCAAGATGGGTGCTCCTTCTCGACCACCTTCAGGGTTCTGGGTCATGCATTGGGGAGCACCTATGGGCTCAGTGTCAGATAAATCCCCTCTTCCTTTCCTACTAGTCAAGCTTTATAATAAAAGATCCTGTGACCCCTGTTCTGAATCTTATTAATATCAAACTCTCCTCGTAGGCATTCTATGCACCAGGGAAACCAGGCAGACCATGGAGAAAAACTAACCAGGGTGTCCTGGGCCTAGTCAGGACCCCACCCTTCCTTAATTTCAGCCTCATCCTCCTCCCACTCCCTGGCCTGGGACCCCAGAGCCCTCATCCCCCAAATCTGGATGAATCTTTCTCTCTCAACAATACTAGGGACACAGTCTACATTAGGTGAATCAACAAGGCCATTTCAGAAGAGACCAAATAGGAAAAAGGAGGCCCCATTGCCTAATGGGACTTATCAATTATGATCTAGGGCCATATTTCTTTGAGGGGTGATTGTTTCACGGAGTCTGACATCTCATATAGCTTTAAATTACTCACAACTGGGATGGCTTACAAGATAGCAGTAAAATCAGGAGAGGATTGGGCAATGTAATTATAGTATGGAAATGATGTTGATCACTCAAGCAGGGAGCAGACCTTGAATCGAAAGCCCTGCTTTGTCTCCCCACCCCCTTCCCTTCCACTGCTCCTGCTTGGGGCTGTAGAACATACAACACCTGGGAAACATGGGGGTAAACCCGCTCCTTCTGGGAACTTGGAAATTGGCCATGTCACACCGTAGGGTGTAATGAATCATGGGACTGGTGTGGACCAAAAGATCAGGACCAAGGACAGATCCTGCAGGCCTGGCCATTAGGATCTAAAAGGTCAGAAAGACAAGAATCTGCAGGAATTAATTACCTACTGCCCAAATTTATGAGGTAACAATTTCCCAAGCCCTTAATATATGCCAATAATTATATGAGCATCTGGGATTATAGAGATTTCTCCTTCCTTCCTTCTTTCCTTCCTTCCATCCATTTCTTGGACTATCTCCATGCGAGACACTATGTAAAGCTTTGAGAATACAGATATGAATTATTTCAACTGCTCAATGAGTGTATACTATGTGTAGGCATTGTTCTAGAATCTAGATAAAGACATACTGCCCACATTATTTATTCAAATACCAATTGATGATTGACTAGTTTGCAGGACTGATAAATTGCTCCTCAAATCCATTTCTTCTTCTTCTTGAGCACATAGATAAGTTACATTTCCCTGCTTCTTTTGAAGTTGATTTGACTGAATTCTAGCCAATGGAATGTGAGAGGAAGTGATGTGAATCACTCCTTGGTTCATAAAATCCTCCTACATGTTATCTCCCATAATCTTTCCTCAGTCTGCCAGGTAAGTATCAACACCCAGGGAGATCCTAGAAGGCCACTTGTTGAAAATGGCAAAGCCAGTATACTGGGTCCCTGATTGAACAAGAGGAGGGTGGTCTCTTCCCCACTCCCAATTCTCTGCTTACTTGAACCTGAATTGTATTATCAGGTGAACAAGATACACCTGTGCTTCCTGAGCTGCAGAAATATGGGGCTGTCTGTTACAGTGGTGGGCTAGACACTATACAGGCATTGGGGGCATAAACATTCATTTGAACCTTTTGTTGGCATTTACGATGGTCCAGAGAGCATACTCAGTGACGAGAATACGGAGCATGGTTCGTTCATTCAAGTGTTAGACTCTGAGGATATAGAGATAAATGATCAATGGATAATAATTAATTGATTAATTCTACAAACATTCAACTAGGTAACTAATATGCCCCAGCCTTGGCGTTAAGTTTTGGGGACACAAAGAAAAATCCATGCAAGTATCGAATACATTTCCATCATGTGCTGGGCACTGGGTTAGACAACTGAAGATAAAAACAGAGTCCTTATCCTCAGAGGTTTCATCGTTTGGTGGAAGAGCCAGGTTATGGTCGTGGGCTGTGAAAAGTGCTGAGATAGAAGTTTTTATGAGATTCTCTAGGGACACAGGAAATGATCTCTGCTTGGGGCTGAGGGAAAAATGGAGGGAGCAGGGAAAACTATAAACAGGTGAGAGTTTTAGATCTGGGCTTTGAAGGATGAATATAGGTTTTCTAGGCAGAAAAGGGGTGGAAGGGAAATCAAGGCAGAGGGAACAACATGTGTAAAAGTGGTGTGTCTTGAGGTCAGTGAAAAGTTTGGCATGAATGAAGCTCAAAAACATGTGGTGAGGACAAAACCAGGTGAGCAGAGCTGCAGCTTGAATCTAGGGCAGATGTTCCTGTCTTTCTACCTGCAGGGCACATGTCACTGGAGCTGGGACAGGGGTGGTCCAGAAACTGTTTTAATTCCATCCTGATCTGAGGTGAGAACAGACAACTGTCTTATGTTGCTCCTACCTCCATGGGCAGGGACTGTCTTGCTCTTCTTTTCTGAAATAGATATTTAATGAAGATGCAACTTTATGATGCATTCCACGTAATATTTCCCCCTTTTTATGAATAAGCAAACTGACTATCAGAAAGGTAAATTATCCACTCAAATCACACAGCCCTCTGACCCCACAGTTTGCATTTAAATCTCCAACTGAGGCCACATTCTCAGCGTGCTGGTGGCCCTCAGCAGAGCAGGAAACAGGTTCTCAGTCCCAATGATGCAGAGGTTTTGAAACTCTTGGGGTTAATTGTCTATTTGGCAAAGGCCAAGGAGCTTCCCCTCCCAAAAGCTAATCGGAACTAGCTCAATGCTGAGCTCATGTGCATGTGTGGTAAGGGGCATAAGGGAGTGGATAGTCTTAGCTGAGCCAGGACTAGCCTGAGCTATGCTGGGAAGGAATAAATCTCTTCATGAGCCAACATTAATACAAGCTTGGCAGGTTCTGGGCAGGCCCCCGGTTGATTATGCCAATGGATGTTGGGGAGGGGAAGATTGAGCTGCCGGGGGTGGCGTGAATGCACATCACACAAGGTAATGCCTTGAAAATATATAGCATCTAAGCAGGCAGGCAGCTGAAGGCGGGGCAAAGGGAGGTAGTGTGTGTGTGTGGGGATGACATCTGTTTGCAATTACGATGACTAGAGCCCACCAAACAAGGCTCTCAGAAAGGGTGTCTAGGACATCTACTTTAGGTGATCTACAGAGGTACCAATCATTCATTCAATATGTATTTGCTGAGTACCTGCTTTGTGCCAGGCACTGGGGGTTCAGGGCTGAACATGTAGATACAGTGCTGCCCTCACAGAGCTCACAGTCTGGACAGGCAGGCAAAACCAAACAGGCCATCATACCAATTCCATAAAAAGTACATTAAGGAGAAAAACAGGCAGTGGTAAAGGCCTCTGAAGCTTGGGAAGAGGTCATGGAGAACTGCCTGGAAGAGGTGACATTTGAAAAGATAGCCAGAAGATGAATTAGGGTTAATTTGGTGGGGTGTACATGTATGTTGCGGATGGTAGGGGTCAGAGAAGAAATGTATACGGAGGCCCTGAGGCAGTAAGGTATTTGTAACTTCTAAATGAAAGAAAGGAGGCTAGAGTGGCTGGTGCATGGAGAGTCAGGGCTCAGACAGACCTGAGATTTAGGCAAAAGACAAACCAGGCCTGACCTTGTGGGCATTGTAAATGCTTGACCTTCATCATAGAGCGATCGAGAGCAAACTAACATTTCTGAAGCAGAGGAGTTACTGACCAAATCCTCCTTTTTCAAAGTCTTGCATCAAAGCCTCACTGTAACCTGGTGAGATTACAATCCTCATTATAATTATAATCCTCATTATTTGGGTGAGAAAAATGCAGCTCAGAGAGGTGAAGTGATTTGTCTGAAGTCACACAGCAAGAGAATGGCACACTGCAGACTGCTGTATCCCAGAGACAGTAAGAGGTTTGGTCCAGATTCCTTAGCCCAACATTCCAGACTTTTGGCTTAAGAAAGATTTGGATTCCAAAATGTGAAGAAAGAACTTCTATCCCTGGATGTAACTTCAGTGGGGATTTGACAAAGGTCAGGAGGCTATGATCAGAAGTTGGAAACCTTGGATACCCGTGTCTTAGAGAAAGAGCCCAGCTCCTCCATGACCTGCATGGAGGTCTGGCCTGGAGATGGGCTAAAGGGGACAATCTGAAGATACCAAGGGTCTGCAGAGAGCCAGACATTTCCACCAGGTGGAGGAGAGAAGGTGCTTGCTCCAGGGTGTGGGAAGCTGAGAAGGTGCCTTGAGTATCAAATCCACAGAAAAATCAAAAGGAAAATAACAAAAAAACCCAAAATAAAGTTCAGGACCTGCTCCGCTGGGACTACTGTGCCAGCTCCAGTATGGAAAGAGCAATTCAACCTATTTGCCATATCTTTGCAGGTTCAGATTTGGCCAAAATAATGGTAATAATGGAGACTAATAGCAACAGTCCATTCATCTGGCAAATAACTAGGCACCTCCCTTGAGCCTAGCCCTGAATTAGGCATGGAGGATAGAGAAGAAAGTAGAGATGGAGTTTTGCTCAGGGTAATATTGTTATGCTTTGTTGAGAACCATCTATGCACCATCACAATAGGATGAGCCATGATCACATCCCCTTCTTGAAAACTCAGAGCCACTCTATGGGGTTGGTACCTGTAGTAGACATTGCAGGTCCCGTTTACCTGGCCCATGCACTCAGCCCCTACCTTGTGTAAGTGCTGGTGGTTGATGGCTCACAAATTCCCACTTTCTGGAGACTTGCTCTATAACCACCTTGTTCAGAAATGGTTGGGGACTTATGCACACCCAGGGGCAGTCTGTCATCAATGGCTAACTCTTACAGGAGCTCCCTTGGTTTGCCTTAGGGCCGTATTTTGGCATCACTGATGCTCCAGAACTCCCTGTGGGATCAGGCAGAAACTGGATCTTAATCAACACCACATCTTTCCTTGGCTCCTTCTTTGCTGTCCATCCCCTCTCAACCTTACCAATTTTTCTCTAAAGCACTCCCACAGTTAATCTCTTGCACAAGGGTCCTCGTCCAGGGCTCAGGGATGGGACTGAGGTGTGCAAGCATGACACTTAGGGCATAAAATTCAAGGAGGAGCTCACTCTCAGGGGCTGAATTTGCACTTGTATAAACACAAGAATGAGAGTTTCCTTACACCTTTCATCCTGGGCGCCTGGATTGTCCCATCTGCATCCTGGTCCCAGTCTCAGTCTTAGGTTCTCCTTCCAGAGAACTCACCTCAGGACAGTATCTTTATGGCCCCTAATCTGTAGTTGGAGACATGAAGTTGGGCAGACTAAGAAATGTGTCCAAGATCCCACAGCTTGTAAGTGGTAGGACTCAGACCACAATCAAAGTTTACGTATGCTTTTCCTATGATCTTATGGCCTTTGGGACAATGTGTCCAGTTAACTGGGGAGCAGAGACTCAAAGATGAGACAAATTGAGGAGAGAAATCCCAGATCCTAGGAGAGATCTTCAGTTTCATTTGGTGTAGCTTCTGCCTCCAGCATCTAAGATAGTTGCTATGACCATTTTAAGGACGAGATAAATGAGACCCAGGGAGTCAAACATCCAGACCTAAGGCACTCTGAGGACTTAACTCACTCTTCCAAAGCCCCTTGGCTGGCAAGTTCAATCAGGACGTGAACACTGAAAATGTCTCTGGCTTTGACGTTCTGAGATCATCTTGAAGGGTGAACAGGATCTGGGAGGTGGTGGGTGGTGGGTGGTGGAGACAGATGGTGCCACCAGAGAAGGCTGGCATTTTCCAAGAAGGGCAAACCTGGATATGACCCAGGTTCCAGAGTGATGGGATGTCTGTTCCCCATGTCTGTTAGCATGGCTGTATGAGGGTGGATGTTGTAGTCGGGTTTGTACTCTGCCTGGCACCCACTCATGACCTCACTGCTCTTCTCTGTTGAGTTCTGACACATTCAGTTCTCAAGGTAAACCAGCTCTCCTTTACGATTGTCTGTTCCCCAAACAGAACAGTTGATTGTGCTGTTATAATGGCTGCTTAAGACATCCCCTCCTTTCCTAGTTTACCTTTTAATGTGTTTTTATTTTTTATTTTTTATTTTTAGGAGAGAGAGAGAGAGACAGCGTGAGCAGGGGAGGGTCAGAGAGAGAGGGAGTCACAGACTGAAACAGGCTCCAGGCTCTGAGCTGGCAGTCAGCACAGAGCCCGACGCAGGGCTCGAACCCACGAACCATGAGATCATGACCCAAGCGAAAGTCGGACGCTTAACCGACTAAGCCACCCAGGCGCCCTCCTAGTTTACCTTTTGAGCTGGAGCATTGGTTATGCCTGCCATCTTGGTACAAACATTGAAATGCAAGAAGGAAGGAATTTAACTGCAGTATGGAAGAACTGGATATGTGTGAACTTGGGCCAGTCATGTCCCAGCCCAGACTTCAGCTTCTTCCTCTGTGAACTGATGAGAGGAGGGATCTGTCCAATCTTATTCCCTCTGTTTATCCTATTAGGTTATCCCACTTCCCATAACTACTATGCTCTTCCAGATGTGCAAGGGATGTGCACTAATGGCAGGGCACTAAGAAGGGAAGATCCTAGAATACAAGCCCTGAGAACTCAGAAATGAAACAGGTACTTATACCCCCACTCTCTGTGGATATTTTAGTGCTGCTGCAGGGGCTTCTCTGAATGAACTTCTCTGTGCTCAGCTTCCCCATTCTCTGCTCCCCTCCATTCTGACCTCCCCCTTCCCCCCATTGCTCTAGCCCCCTGCGCTCTGGGAACTGTTTCATTGGAAACTTACTGTCTAGGTCACTGACTCTTAAGGCACCGTCCATGGTCCTATGCTGAACTCATGAAGAGAAGAGCTCCCCAAATACTCTATTCTTTTGAGTTTGGGTACTGAACCGCCTATTCCAAAATGTTCCATACATTGTTCTGGACCAGCTTCCTCTTCCTCCAGGATTCCTGCTCCATCCTGGTGGATGTTTCCTGTAACCCAATTTTCTATAGATTCTTGATAAAGAAGACATACTGCCCTATTTGGAGCTCTATGTGTTTCTAGTGTTGTCAGGTAGCCTTGGGACTAGGAGCCTTATCTCTATACTGAACTCGTTCCTTGATGCCCCGGCATCTATAAAATAAAGACCCAAATCTTTCAGCTATACTACAGCTAGAGGCAGCGAATCTTGTCTGGGCTGTTTTCCCTAATCCCACACTGGAAGGCATGCATCCTAATCAAAGTCCTAATCAAAGGTCAACAGCAAGTAAAGACTCCTTCTGTGTTTTGATGACAGGGAATGCAATTAAAAGTTTAGAGAGCTGTGGATTCCAGAAGGGGGAAGGCTGGGTAAGACCGTCATTTCCCCACTTTTATTTTCCTATAATCCACATGGAGAGTATAAGGCTTGCTGGGTGATGTTCAAGAAACCAGCTCTCCTCTCTGATCCTCAGCGTTCCCCATCTGTTCAAATGGGTGGGCTGGATGGGCTCAGAGCCAATGATTCTCTGAGATAAAGCATTATATGCTGCCTGCTGTGTCTTGTTCGGGTCTCACGGGGCAGAAGGATTTTGAAAGCATTCATCGGTTAATGCATCACTTGTTCATTAAAGATTCTTTCTGGACTTACCCGTAGCTTTTACTTTTCCAGGCATTCGACCCGCAGCCCCCACTGGTGCTGACAAATTGCTGCTTGAAGTTCATGGTCCCAGAAGCCTTCTTAACATGTCCAGGAATGCAGGCATGGGGGGTGAGGAGGGAGCTTGGGGAGGTGTTGGCTGGAAGCCACAAGCAGCAGCAATGGGAGGAGGGTGCAGGGGGGTGGGGTGCAGACACCCCAAGATTGCTCGGGCTGTGAGGCGGTCAGCAGCGTCCTGACTTTGAAAGCAATCCAAAACAAGGTCTGCGTTCTAGTCTCCAGTGATGTCACAGCTAATCATTAGCCTGGTGATTACATTGAAAGCCTTCTGCGATCCTATCCTCAGCAGGGTCATTAATGCAAGGCAACCACACCAGTAAATGTCTCATTAGTCTTATTTTAGACTTATGTATTTTTCAGGACTACAGAATTTTAATAGTCTGCCCTCCCCCCAGCTCCCCCTCCTGCGACATTAATATCTATTCCACATGCCAGATTCTTCCAACTCTTCCCCCTCCCTGTTATCCCTGCTCAAAGCCCCTAGAGGAGGGTCCTGCAAGGAAGACAGGCTGGAGTGGGGAGTCCATAGGCGCTAGGTCTTGCCTCCCTCAACAGCCCCAGGTCTGTTTCTGGCCCCAGTCTCCTTTCTATAATGACAACCTCTTCTTGGGTTTCCTGTTTTTCTCAGGAAGATTTACTCTTTTTATTTTAACCCTCTTTAAGTCTTTGTCCTTATTAGTAAAGAAACGTATGCTCATTGCAAAGACAGGAAGAAAGAATTACCATTAATCTCAGACCCCAAGCAGAATGATCCTTTCTCTACCTCCCGCTCACCCCTTTCCTCAATGCTGGCTTTCCCTTTGCCACTGGAACAGGCTCAACTTCTCTCCGCCTGGGGCCCTTGAGCATTGCTGGTCCCTCTGCCTAGAGGGTTTGCCTCTCTTCTCTGCCCTTGAATGATGCCAGCTCTCCTTTCAGGGTACATTCTAAACGCCATTTCTTCCCGGAAGTGCCCCTGTCTCCCTCCTCATTCAAATGTAGGATTGTACCTTTCGCACTTGATGCCATTGTCGGTGTCCAGCATCACACATGTCACAATCAGCATTAGCTCTCTATACATGACAATAATCGTTTGATTGCCATCACCTGATGAGGCAGATTTCTCCAATGGGGCAGGGAACACCTCTCTGTGACTTGTTAACTCCATAGTCCCAGTGGCCATCTCAGGGACAGTAGATACAAAGAGGCATCAGTAAGTACTTGTTGAGGGGCACCTGGGTGGCTCAGTCAGTTGAGCCTATGACTTTGGCTCAGGCTGTGATCTCACAGTTTGTGATTTTGAGCTCCGCATCGGGCTCTGTGCTGTCAGCTTAGAGCCTGTAGCCTCTTCAGATTCAGTGTCTTCCTCTCTGTCTCTGCTCCTCCCCCACTCATGCTCTGTCTCTGTCTCAAAATAAATTAACATTTAAAAATTTAAATAAAAGTACTTGTTGAATGAATGGATGGATAAATGGGTGGGTGGGTGGATGGATGTATATACATGGATGGATGCATGGATGGTTAGATGGATAGGTGGGTGGGTGGATAAACAGTAGTTGGATGGGTAGATGAATGCATAAATGGATGATTAGGTGGTTGGGTGGGTAGATGGATGGATGGTTGGATAGATAGCTGAATTGATTTTAGGACGTTCTCCTCCAATCTTTCCTCGGCATTTTTAGATACTGTTGAAATAACACAGTGTGTAATATTGTATCTAAATTTTTCATCCTGTATTATTTTCTGTCAACAACTGCTTGTTATTTTTGATGGCCGTGCAGTATTCCATTGGGTGGATGCTCCCACCCCCCTAGTTTACTCAATTAATTCCCTACTGCCACACATTTGAGAAAGTGATATTTCCTGTAAGTTAAAGCCATGGGCTCCAGCCCCAAGCACCAGAATTCAGATACAGCCACACTCACCATGTACTTATGGACAAATTATCTAATTCTCTGTGCTTCAGCTTCCTCATTTGTAAAACAAGGGTGATTAACTTACGGGGTTATTATAAGGGTAAATTCAATCCAAGTAAAACATGTACAATAGTGCCTTGCACCCAGTAAATGTTAGCTGTTATTTCTAATCCTAGCCCATATGTGATTTGGTCAGGGATGTCTGGATGGGTGGAGATTTATCTGTATCCATAGTCAGATTCTATTAGGATAGGCAGGGCATTGCTGGAATCCTTTAAACCTTGGAATACATGGAATAGGAAGTGAAATGTCTTCTTTTCCCATCACAAATTCACAAGCTGGGGAGGCTTTTCTCCAAAGCATGTCTGCCAGCGACCTGAACTGTCATTTCGTTTTTCGCTACTCTGGTCTCATCCCAGACCTTTCCCCTGGACAGTGTAGTAGAGAGAAGAGGGCTTTGGAGTCAGAGAAGCCCAGGCTGGGACTCACTCTGTCTTGCAAACCGAGAGACCTTAGGAAAGTAGCTTCCTGTTTCTGGGCATGAGTCTCATCCCAAGTACACCCCATCACTGGGTGCTGGCAGAATCAAATGAGCAAGTGTGAGTCCAGTGTTTGGTCCATGCTATCACCCCAGGCTCGGTGACCACTGTCCAGAAACACACATGTGGATGCCATCTCTGGAGAAACTTTACTGAAGGTCCCCCACGTGCCAAACTTTAAGGGCTTGCTCTGCTATATCTCATCTGAATGCGTAGAGAAAGGAAAGAAGAAACGGGGACGGAGAAGCAGGTGGGCTTCAGTTATGGAAAACCCAGGGTGCTGAACAGACTCTTATTTCTTCTCTGTATGTAGCAGCCCTGCAAGGTTGCCGTTCTCACGGGGAGGTCTGGTGCAAATGACTTCACCTCTCTGAGGCCTCGTCTGTTTAGCATCAAGAAAGAAAAGAAAGATTGCTCCAGGTCGGTGGGGATGATTCCATGAGAGGACACATTTGCACAGCTGTTAGCGCATAGTGAGTGCACAACACAGGTTTGATAATACTCTTTCTGGACAGTGGTGAGGGAGGTGCCAAGAGGAATTTGCAAGTCACAGAATCAGAATGGTAGGGCCAAAGAAGCCTCAGAAATCAGGTCTTCTAACTCTTGTTGCTGTGCTTCCTGCCCTGAACCACACTGTCTCTGGTCTCCATCATTTACATTTATTGCATTCATCCATGAAGGCCACTGTCGTATGTCCCTCACCCCACATCTCTTCCAGGCTGCTGAGCCTGGATGCTCAGTATCACTCTGGTTCATAGACACGTGTCCTGAAGATTGGGGACCTTCCCACTGGTGTGTCTGCATCATAGGGCATAATCTGTATTGGTCTTTTTTTGCAGCTGGATATCCAGAGATTAGCAAGGTGCTTGGCACATACACAGGTCAGGGCTTAATAACTATCTGTCAAATAAGTGAATAAATACATTTTTACCTCGAGAAGGAGCTGCTACTCCAGAGAGACCAGCTGCCAAGCTTCCCTTCCTGGCTCTTTCCCTGGAGTCTGTGATATTTAATTAATATGAGCCAAGCAGAGCCCACTTTATGGTGCTGGGCCACCCATAATTGAGAAATGATTGGAGGCACCTGCGACTTGACCTTGGCTAATGATGGATAGATCCACACACAGATCAGGGGTGGAAGACCCAGGGGCTAGGACATCCATCCAGAGAGCCCAGGTGAAAGGAAAAGGAAAGAGATGTATGTCTGCATTCCTGGCTGGTGATCTCAGCTCCTAGAAATTCTGGCGATGACAGTTCCATAGGGGAAACACTCAGAGGTGATGAGGACTCAGCACGTGCCAGGCTCTGGTGAGCACTTTACAGGGAGCCTCAGCAGGGTGCTGCTGTTCGCCAGTGTCCTGACACGTGGAGACATAGCATGTACCTGTCAGATAGGGAGTACATGAATGAAGGACCCCAGGGTCACTTTGGAGGAAAGCAGAACAGAAGGAAGACCCCACATGCTGCAGAATGGTCTGGGGTGCAGGCAGCTGAGGTTCAGAGAGGCAAAGTTCTTCCCACTCCTGCCTTTCGGTGTGGGTGAAGTTTTTGGAATGAGGAGGAGCTCTGTGCTACTAACCTCAGTCTCAGGTCACCTCTGGTCCACTGGCTTCAGATGGGTGCCCATCTAAGGGGGAGAGGGCTCTATCAGAAAGGAGGTGCTAGTATAACTTCCAACCCCAGGAAGTGGCTACAGGACCATGGGTGTCCCACATCCGTGCTGAGCAATGTGTGGGTGCAGACGGCAACATGAGGGATTCTTTCATGCCCTCACCGGACACATCACAGTCGCTGAGGACATGAAGGGCAGAAATGGAATTCAGATAACCAGATCTCTGAAGCGTGGTGGGGCCTTCGATAGGGTGGGCAGGCACTTGGCTCCGGCCACAAGGTCAAAATGTAGATCTTCAGTGACCAGGAGGTGAACAGAAAATGGCAACACTGCAGAGAACAGCACTTTTGAGTTTATAGAGCATTTTCAGACTCAGCATGAAGAGGAGGAAGAGGAGATTAACGTTCCTATTGATGGAGGTGCTAGCTGCTGCTTGGATGGTAGATGCCCCAGCCTAGGGCTCTGAGCTGAGAAGTGTCAGCCTTGAAACTCTCACTAGGGATTCCTGGCCAATTACCTGCCCTTGGCCCCTGGTCACCTCCTCACCTCTTCTGAATCCACAAGCTTGAGAGAGATTGCCCCGCTCTCTCTCTCTCTCTCTCCCCCTCCTTTCAATTGTACTAAAAAACACACACCATAAAATTTACCATTGTAACCATCTTTAAGTGTGTGTTTCAGCAGTGGGAAGTACATTTGCATCGTTGTGTGACCATCCCCACCATCCGTCTCCTGAATTTTTCATCTCCCCAAACTGAAACTCTGCCCCCATCAAACACTAACACCCCACCCTTCTCCCCCAGCCCCTGCAGCCACCTTTCTACTTTCTGCTCATGCATCTGACTTCTGTAGGTACCTCATGCAAGTGGAACCCTACACGGTTTGTCCTTTTGTGACTGGCTCGTTTCACTCAGCATTGTGTCATCAAGGCTCATTCATTTAGTGGCAGGTGTCAGACTTTCCTTCCTTTTTAAGGCTGAATGACATTCCATTGGGTGTAGAGACTGCATTTTGTTGCATCTGTCTTTGGGCAGTTGAGTTGCTTCCACATTGTAGCTGTTGTGGTGGTGCTGCTGTGAAAACCGGTGTCCAAGCATTGCTTTGGTCTCTGCTTTACATTCTTTTGGGGTATTCACCCAGTGGTGGAGTGGCTGGATCACATGGTAACTCTGTGCACCATACTATTTTCCATGGTGGTTGCAATATTTTACATGCCACCAAATGCATGAAGCGTCCAGTCTCTTCCCCTCCTTGTTGACACTTGTTATTTCCTCTTTTTTGTTTGTTTGTTTGTGTTTGGTAGGAATGGGTGGAAAGTGATAGCTCATTGTAGTTTTGATTTGCATCTCCATATTGATTGATGTTGAACACCTTTTCATGTGCTCCTTGGTCAGGAGCAGATCTCTTTTCCATGAGACAAAGAGGAAAGGGACTAGGTTTTTTTGAGTCCAACAGGCTTGACGCGAATCATGCCACAGCCTCTCCACTTTTCCACCGTGTGACTTTGGGTACGTAGCTTTACCTCTCTGGCCTCTAATTCCCTTGCTGATGGAGTGGAGGAAATCATTCAGACCCACGGAGGGCTTAGCATTCTAGTTCCTAGCCCATAGGCAGTCTTTAGCCATTTTAGTTTATTTCCCACATAATTCACCGTCCTGTATTGAACCAGGGGTGCTGGTGACCCAGAGTGGGCTCCCAGGGTCTCTGTAAGCTGCCTCAGTGACCAGCTGGAGGCATAGGCAAGCATTCCAGAGAATGGTGGTTCTGACTTGTGCACTTGCTTTTTTGAACAGTGGGCTCAAGGCTATCTCTAGTCTTGGCACTCCTGGGCTCTGTGTTTGTGTCTCACCTCCAAGAATGTGAGGTTCTTTCAAGGCTGGGGTCATGCCCTGTTCCTCTTTCTCTATCACCCTATGGTGCTGAGCACTAGCTGAGAGTTCAGCAAGCCCATTCTCCATGTCCCCAGGCTTCAGTTCACCAGCCTCTCCTCTTTGGGGAGGGGCGACTCTGTTCTGGGAGACGGGATGAGAGCAGTGGTGGTTTTCACCACCTCCATACCATGGGACCCCTCTTCTCCCCACATTGCTGGCCTGCATCATGACCTAAGAGTGCTTGCTGAAACAGACAGAGCCCCACTTCCTTCCTGCTGCCAGTGGGAATCAGGAGACCAAGAAATACACTCCTGTCTGGTGATGCCACGGACATCGTGGGCTGGTTCTCCCTGTTACAGAACCTGGTGTCCTCCTAAGGCACCAGGTCCCCGAGCTCCATGGGGTTAGAGACCTTACCCATCTGGGTCTCAGCTCTGCACCCCCTGGGCCCAGCACATGGTCAGTACAAAGGAACTTTTATTGAGTGAGTCCGTGAAGGACGTGGCACCCAGTGGGTGCTCAGTAAATGTTTCCTCAGCGGAGCATTGGTCAAGTCAAGATTGCCAAGGTCACAAGCTCAATGTATGGGTGGACCTGTTAATGTTTCAGAGGAAGGGAAATGCAGCCCCTCAGAGCTGGGATCCAGGCTGGACGCCTGGGGGATACTTCAGAGCTGGTGCTCCGGTCCTGGCCGTACACAAAGCTAACTGGGCTGCCAGAACAAAGTACCACAGACTAGGCTGCTTAAGGGACAGACACTTTTCTCCTCGCAGTTCAGGAAGGTAGAAATCCAAATCAAGGTGTGGGCAGTGTTGATTCCTCCTGAGGGCAGATGGGGAATCTGGTCCACACCTCTGCCCTGGGTTTTGGTGTTTTGTGGGCATCTTTGGAGTTCCTTGGCTTGCGGAAGTATCCTCTGTGTGCCTCCGTCATCACTTTCATAGGTCTCCCCGAATGCGGGTGGGTGGGTAGGGGCTCCCATTCTCCTCCTGGGCACACACAGTTGTGGCTGAAGCCCAGTCCTAGCTGATGTCTGCCTCGGTCCTGCCTCTGCATCCCACAAGCACAGCCTCTGCTCTCGGCCTTGCCGTCCCGAGCCCCGCCCCCGCCCCCCACCAGGCAAAGGTCTGTCTGTAGCCCATTGGGGTTGAATCCCAGCTCTGCTACTGCCTCCTATGTGAACTGGAGCCTGAGTGCTCTGTGAGCATCTGTTTCCTCCCTTGTAAAAAAGGATAATTAAAATCCCTACTTCTCCAGGTTGCTCTGAGGTTGCATATTATGGTGGCAATGACAGGATCTCCTAGTAGACCTAATTGGTGCCCCAGACATCGTCCCCTGTCAGATGTGGTCTTTGTGCACCACCAGGAAACAACGAGTTCCCGGAAGTCAAGCTACCATCCACGCACCAAATCCACGCCACCGCCTGTTTTCTGCAAATAAAGTTTTATTGTGACATAGCCATGCCTGTTTATGCACACATCTGCTGTGGCGATGGCTTTACAATAGCAGAGCTGAGTCATTGCATCAGTGACCATGTAGCCCGCAAAGCCTAGAGTATTTATTATCTGGCTCTTCACAGAAAGAGGTGGCTGCTGACCCCAGCGTGGACCAACATGGGCATTGGCGCTTCAACGCTGAAGCTCAAAACTCAGCCTTCAGCCTGCCTTGCTGTGCGCTTGGGTTCATTCCATGGAATCACCTTTTCGCCCCTGCCAATTTGAAGTGACAGCTAACGCCACATGATGATTGGGGCAGTGAGATGTTCCCTGCGGTGCTTCCTTCCGTGTCTGTGCACAAGAACAAAACGAACCATGAGCCTACGGTGTGAGTGCGTCCACAGTCCCTGCGATACAGTAGGTGCTCAATATACCCTTATCACCAGATTCAAGAGCTTCCCCCTGATGTCTCCACTCACACAGGGGTTGGGGGCCTTATCTCTCTGCCCATGGCGTCTGGAGTAGTTACAGTTCCACGGTGGGCGCTCAGCGACCACAATTAATGAGGCCGCTCCAAACCTGTGTGGCTCGAAGCGCAGCCCCCAATTCAAAACCTGTCTCCTTGCCGCCCTGCACCGCGAGGAGGGGCACTGTTCTGTCCTGGTACCCTGTGCTCCACGCTCAGCCCCCATCACGCCTCGTGTAAGGGATGGAAGGAAGTCAGTCAGAGGAGAAAGACAGATTGAGTGCCTCCCTGGCCCTGGCATTTCCCTCCGGATCTCTGGATTTCCATATATTTGAAAACCTAATATAAACAACAGAGAGGAAATTTGCATTTCGGGCAGCAAGGAATGAAAAATTGCGGCAGCGTAATGTATTGCCGCGCGCGGGAGAGAGATGACCGTGCTGAGACCAACCTCTTAGACAGACCCAATAGGCCGGTGGCAAACTCATTTCCTGGCAGAATATAGGGTTCATCTGCTGGAACATTTAACAGGCATCGAAGAAAGATCACTTCCACCTCTCCCGGCTGCCTGCGAAGCCGCTCTCCTGCCTCTCTCTCTCTCTCTCTCTTTTTTTTTTTTTGCCATTTTATTAAACCCCTTTATGCGGTTTTAATACAATATGTATGATCCACATGGAGACAAATAAATTCTTATGTACTTTTCAGGATTCGGAGTGTTCTAATGGTTATGTATGCTTTATTTATATTTTCGGAAAGACATTAAAAGGGCGATGTGTAAAAATATGCAACCCAAACCAACCGATGGTGATTTATGGTTACTCACGGAGCCACGGCGAAATGGGAAGTTATGAAGTTAATTTCCACATGTATGTGGGGGGTGGAGGCTGTGGCCCGCAGTGGGGGCCAAGGGTGGGCTACTCCTGGCAAAGGTGAGATGCTTTGAAGTCTGGGGACTTTTAAAGAAATGGTGTAGAGCCAGTGGGGGATGCTAGGGATATTGCTGTTGCAGATGGGACAGGGGGTGCCCAGAGAGGTTAAGTCCGTTTTCTAAAGTCACACAGCAGGTGAGCAGCAGACTTAGGATGAGAAGCATTTCCATGGCTTCTCTGTGGGGTTGCCACAATGCTGCTGAAGAATCTGTCAGAGGTTTCATGTCCTCTCCAGTGGCTTCCACATTGCAGGAAGCTGGAAGACAACTCCCAAGGGGGCAAACAGAAGCAAGCCCATAATGCAGAGAGCTTCCCTTCCTGGTCCTCCACCCACAGAACTGCGTGTGCAGAAAGTCCTGTGGAGCTGGAATTTACACGGGTGGCTCTGGGAGTCCACTCACCAGGGGTCCGGGGACCTGGAAGCTGACGGCGCTTTCCACTTTAAGGTCCAGATAGGCGTACAGCCCTTGGCTGGAAGTGTAAGTTTATTAGGAGTCTGGAGGGTAGAGGGATTCAGAGCAATCATGTTGGAACAAAGTCTAGGAGAATGCTCTCACCCATCCCCTGTGAGACTGCCTCAAACCCCGCCTTCCTGGTCTAATGACTACTCAGCTCTTAATGCTGGGTCAGTGATTCCCAGGCGTGGAGACACCCGGTGGTTAGAGCACAGGCTCTGGAGTCTGGCTGTCTGGGTTCGAATCTCAGCCTTGCCACATAGGAATTTGGTGAAATGGAGCTAACTGCTGAACTTCTCTGGGGCCCTGTCCACCATCTGTATAAAGGGGATGATGATACCTAACTAGGAGATGCCTGGTAAACAGAGACTGACCTACCACCTGCCAGGTGTTTATCACACCATCCTCAGGCTTCAAAAGTGCTGTTGTTTTTTAAATCACTGATGTTATTCTACCTGTCTTACCTTGGGCAAGTCCTCATCCCTCTCTGAGCCTCAGTCTTTCCCACCTCTACAACAAAGAAACAAAATAGTTGATCTGAACATACCTGGAAATGTGTCTTGGATCTTGAAAGGACCATCCCTAAATCTGGAAACTCCAACATTTACTAATGCTTTTGGAATGATATTTACAAGGGACCCCGTCTACTTTTTGGCTCCATGTACCAAAAGCCATAAAAGTGTTCATTTCCTTTCCTTTGGCTCAGCAACTTTTACTTCTGGAGCCTTTACCTTGGGGGATTAATCATGGGTGTATGCAAAACAGTAACTACAAGCATTTGTGTTGTTGTGTCTAAAATAGAGGGAAAACTGGAAGCGGCCCAAATGGAACCAATAGGAGATTAGGTTAAATAAATGGTCATGTTAGCAGCAGCATCCCTGCAGCTAATTGAACAGCGACTGTGTGCCCAGCCTAGGAGGAGCACTTGACACTTTGCATCACATTTAATACCCCAATCACCCTGTTAGGTTGCAATTAGTTCCTCCAGGTTGGCCACGGGGAACCAAGCTTAGGGAAAAGAAAATCGCCCAAACCTGTACAACTGGCAGATGGTAGAGCTGGGAGTCACCTGTTGTCTGATACCAAACCCGGCTTCTTTCTTACCACCTCACACTCCTCAGGTTGATGTCAGGGAGATGGCGCCAAGGAGAGAGGATGTACTGATGACTGGCGTGCATGGACAGTCGTCTGTGAGATGTAGGTCTTGAGCCTGTGAGACTACATGGCTGCATTTACCAGACTATCAAGCCACCATTCATAACATGACATAAGCCCTTATCACTGTACATATTTATGAGTTTGCCCTGGACCCCCTTGCTCTGGCTTTTCTCTTCTGGGGAAAAAAGTCAGCTTTTGCTTATTCCAGTGGCAACTTCTAAGCCCCAAGATTCTGGTGAACCTGGATCAGGTTTACATTCCTACTCTATATTTTATCCACGATGTTTATCCAACTACCCATGCAACCATTCATCCATCCACCATCAATCATCTGCATATCTGTATTAGATTTCAGTGATGGCTATAACAGATTCTCATGACTTTAGTGGATTAAAACAACACACATTTATTCTCTGACAGTTTGGAGGTCAGGAGCCTTACACTTCTGTGCTAACATCAAGGTGTGGACAGCGCTGGTTCCTTCTGGAGGCTCTGAGGGAAGAATTGGTCCTTGCCAATTCTTCTTGGCTCCTTTTTCAGTTTCTACTGGCTGCTTGTAGTCCTTACCTTGTGTCCCCTTCCTCCTTCAAAGCACATCACTCAAACTTCTGCCTCTGCCATCACATCACTTTGTCCCCTGAGTCTGACTCTCCCCACCTCCCTCCTATAACAAGACTGTGATTAAATCAGGCCCACCAGGAATATCTGGGATAATCTCCCCATCTCAAGATCCTTAACTTAATCACATATACATACCTTCAGAATGTGACACTAACAGATCCAAGGATTAGAATATGGACATATTTGGGGGATTGTATTATTGAGTCTATCATACTGTTTGTCCACCCATCCACCCATGCATCCATCCACCCATCCACTCATCCATCCATCCACTCATCCAGCCATCCACACATCCATCCATCCATTCATCCATCTATCCTACCATCCATCCATCCATCCATCCATCCACTCATCTTTTCATTTATTCATTCATTTATTGGCTGATTGATTCATTTATTTATTTTCACCCATCCATTCATTGAATCGTCAAACATTTATTTTATTTTATTTTTAAATAGTTTATTGTCAAGTTGGTTTCCATATAACACCCAGTGCTCATCCCCACAAGTGCCCTCCTCCATGCCCATCTCCCACCTCCCCCCCCCACCCATCAGCCCTCAGTTTGTTTTCATCATTCAAGAGTCTCTCATGGTTTGCCTCCCTCCCTCTCCCCAACTATTTTTCCCCTTCTTCTCCTGCTTTATCCTCTGTTAACTTCCTCCTAATCCACAAACATTTATCGAGTACCTTCTATGTGATTTATCGAGTACCTTCTATGTGCCAGGAACTATACCAGGCACCAAGTAACAGAACTGAACAGATCAGACACAATCTTACTTAAAGGAGGTCACAGACAAGTAGAATCATTGAATGAGTAAGCAAATCACTGCAATCACTTCCTGGTCAACACGGAGTTTTGTTATCTTGCTTTATTTTTCTTCATAGCACTTATCATGACTTGCCAGTACACTGTTATGTTTACTGTTTATGATCTGTCTCCCCACACGCTCATTCACTTTGTTCTGTGACCACTGCATCTCTCATTCTAGAAGAGTATCTGTTCAATACAAAATTCCTCAATCAGTGAATAAATGGATATAGGGGGTGGTTGAGGCTGATATGATCTTGGCTTCACAAGCTTATTTTACCATAAGGAGTTAGACAATGATAAAGTGTATTGAAATGTCAGGTCAGTTTGGAGGAGACATACAGTATGCAGCAAGAGCCCACAATAGGAAATTTGGCACAGTCTGGAAGTTTCAGCCTTGGGAGGAAGAGATACTTCACTGGAGTCCTGAAGGAGGAGTCAGAGTTTGCCAGGTGACAGGGCTGGTGTGGGACAAGGCCCAGGAAATAGCATATATGAGAACCTCAGGTTGCAAAAGAATCGTCAAAATAATCAAGTTCTATCCATGAACAGAGCATGTTCCAGTCAGTAAAATTTGTCTCCTCCACTATCTCCTTGCACAATTACAGGACATTCATGTTACAAGGCCACCATTTCCCCCTATCATATTTCCAGATATAGAAACTAAGTGTCCAGGAAACACATGGCAGAGTGACCCCTCATGTCTTGACTTCAGAGCTGGTTGGCCGCATGGTCCTGTCACTCAGAATCCTGGTCATTAGGCGGGATTCCATGTAACTCACAGAAAGCGGTGACTGCACCTCACAGATCAGTTGAAATAACCATCAAATGCTTTGTGGTTGGTGAGTGAGCTCTGCTTCCAGGGGAGTTAGTGACAGAATGAATTCAGATTCTGGGGCCAGGTGGATGGAGTTCAAATTCTATCTCCATCCTTTCCCCATTTAGGCTCAGGCTATGCTCTTCCAGAGCAGAATGGAGACCCAATACTCACGAGTAATTCCTCAATAAGTGTAATGTTTCCTTCAACAAATACTGCTGAATCCATTCAATACAGCCTCTGTACTATGATCTGGGAATGTAGTGTTGACTAGGATGAGATATTATTATATCATACACTGATAGGTTCTCTAGAACACCTCTCTCCTACATGGCCTCCAAGGCAAGTGTCTCCTGTCCTTTCCATGTGATTTTTGGACTGAGGTCCAAACTGGGCCACTCTGGGCCTCAGTTTGCCCATATTCTCAGTGATGTCTTCAAGTCAGAACTCAAGATCACCTGATTCCAAATGACCCTTTGATGGTATAAGACCCTGTGGCTTATGTGCCACAAATTTCCAGACCTCTGGAGGAGGATCAAGCCTACTGATGATCATGAAATGATTCTGGGGGGAGGGCGGTGCATGGGTTTCCTGCAAAAGCCTTTAATCCTGCAGGGGCTCACTGCCCTAAAAGATAGATGACAAGGACGGATTTCTTTGTGACTCTACTGGTAGAATAAAGTGTTTGTAGGCAATGTGCCCAGACATTTGAAAGCTCATTTGTAAGAGAGGCTTCCAAATGGTCCATCCTTGAGATGCCACTTCCTGCGGTCCATCCTTCTTGCCGCTTTCCCTCTGGGCAAGAGGCACTCTTCTCTGTCCAGGTGTGAGGGTACACACAGCACAGACATGAGCTACCAGGGACCTCCCTGTGATCGCTGTGCATCACTTACAAAACTCTCTTTAGGTATAAAGTTGTTTGGAACAAAGCTTTTGTTATGGAAATTCTGGTATTTGGGGGGAAAAGTTTTCTAAGAAACCCAGGAGTATAAGGAGAAGGCTTTCATCTGAGCTCAAGAAAATGACAGGTCTGGTGGGGCCGAACTGAGTGAATCATTCCCCATCCTTTGAACATCGAATGAATCCATTAGCAGGCACTATCGGTTCTGTCTGCAGATGCATCCATGCATCTCTCTGGAGTCGGACCACATCTGGCTACCTTTGGTGCTCCACTCTGGTGCAAACCATCATCATCTCATCCCTGGGAGGTGAAGAGATTCTCCTTCCTGTCCCCTTGCCTCTTCTACCCCTGCCCCCCCCCGCCCTAATCTTTTATCCACCAGCACCGTGCAGCACTCTTATAAGAAACCAAAGTCAAATCCCGTCTTCCCCTGTTAAAATGTTTCAGTGGTTTCCCATGGATGGGGTTCTAACTCCTGCCCTTGACCTGGAGGTAAGGTCTGCCCGTTGGTGATTCCCTGACATCATTCTGCTTTCCCTTCCTTGCAGTTACTGTGCTCTAGTATATGAACCTTCTTTATTCCCTTGAACATGCCAAGATCTTCTCTATCCCAGGTCCTCTCAAATGCTATTTGCTCTGGAGGAGGGAATGCGCCCTCCCCAACAGTTGGCTGTCACTCATCTTTCCAATCTCAGCTAACCATCACTCCTTGGAGAAGCTTCCCCAACTACTTCCTCAAGTATTCCCTACATCAGCACCCTGTTCATGAATGTTTTAGGGCATTTGTCATGATTTAGAATGACCTCTCTGTTGACTTCTTTATCTTCTGTCTTCCCCACTAGATTACAAGCTCCATGAAGGCAGGGATCACAGCACTCCTATCCATTGTTGTCTCCCCAACTCCAGCCACCAGGCCTTTATTCTCCATTCACAGCACAGGAACAATGATGCCATAGTCATTTGCATCATTATGAAGGGGGCTAATGTCCCCAGGAGCCAGGTGTAATCATGGACATGGAATTATCTTCATAACTGGAGAGGTGCACTGGGAGGGAAGGAGCTCAAGAAAGTGACTTCAGTCTGGTGGGGCTGAGAAGGGTGAGGTCTTTGGAATTAGATAGATTAGACAGACCTGGATCAAATCTGGTTTGTTTTTTTTCCTTTCTTCACACTGGATGCCTCCAGGCAAGGGCTTCATGTCACTGAACCTATTTTCTCATGAGCCACATGGTGTTCATAGCACCTGTCTCAAGCTTAGATAGCTCTTGGAGCTTCATAGGAGCCATAGGAGAGTTTCAGTACACATCAGTGCTCATGTCCTGTGCTGATCCTTGAGATGACTCCATGTTTGGGTCAGTGAATGGTGTCTGGCATCTGTGAGACTTTGAAGATCTCTTTCAATTCTAAGATGCATGCGAATCATCCTAATAAAAGTACCCTAGGTTCAATTGAGAAGTCACACAAAGGGGCCACACGCAGTGTGCCTTCTCAACGTGGATGAGGAATTCTGAAGCCAGTCATATTCTTCTTTAAACAAATTTTTTTATGCTTATTTATTTTTGAAAAAGAGAGAGAGAGAGAGAGAGAGAGAGACAGAGTGCAAGTGGGGAAAGAGCAGAGAGAGAGAGGGAGACACAGAACCCAAAGCAGCTCCAGGCTCTGAGCTGTCAGCACAGAGCCTGACATGGGGCTCAAACCCACGGACTATGAGATCATGACCTGAGTGGAAGTTGGAAGCTTAACTGACAGAGCCACCCATCTGCCACTCTGTTTTTTTTTTTTAATGTTTATTTATTTTTGGGAGTGGGGGAATGAGTGGAGGAGGGACAGAGAGAGAAAGAGAGAGGACAGAGGATCTGAAACAGATTCTGTGCTGATAGCCAAGAACCTGATGCGGGGCTTGAACTCACAAACCATTAGATCATGACCTGAGCTGAAATCAGATGCTCAACTGACTGAACCACCCAGGTAGCCCCAACCATTTATGTTCTCCTTAATCTGTCCCCTCTCCAAGAGTGCACCCATCAGCCTGCCAGCCCCTGCTGTGTGAGAAGCCCAGTGACTGAGCCATTCCACCACCTAGGGGCTATGTGAATGCAGTGGGGTGAAGAGTGGCTCCTTCCAAATACATGTCTACTCGGACACTTGGAATGTGTCCCTATTGGAATAAAGCTCTTTGCAAATATAATTAAGGTGAGGATCTTGAGATGAGGTCATCCTGGGTTGGGATGAGCCCTAAATTTAATGACGAGCTACTTAGAAGGGGAGAGAAGAGGAACAGATACTTGATGATGAATATCATGTGGAGATGAAGGTGGAGACTGGAAAGACAGGTCCATAAGACAAGGACTGCCAGCAACCGCCAGAAGCTAGGAGAAAGGCACTGAGCAGATGCTCCCTCAGAGCCTCTGGAAGGAACGAACCCTGCGGACACTTTTTATTTCAGACCTCTAACCTGCAGAACCATGAGACAATAAATTTCCCCTCATCTATATCATCTGGTTTGTCGTACTTCATTACAGCAGCCCCAGGATGTTGATACAGGGACTTTGGCCAACTTGGTTAGACTCTGGAGCCTCAGTTTCTTCATCTGTAAAGTGGGTGTCCTTGTAGTCTCTATTCTCTAGAGGCATTGAGAGAAAACTGATGTGCAAATGCACTAGAGACTGCCTGGCACACAGCTGACATTCAGTACATTGTAGTTGCTGTTAACAGTCACTATTACAGAAGAGCCATTCTCTCGGCGTGAGCCAAGGCATCCCCTTGATTTTTCCCCAGCAAGAGGTGGGGGAAGGGAGGGAGGGTCACTGCCCTCTAAGTCGGTGGTGCCAGTATAAGGGCGCCCCTCTCCCTCCTTGTTATCCCAGCCCCCTGCCTCTACCTCCATTCCGTCCACTGCCATCTCAGCCCACTCTGTACCACTGGCATTCCCTTCGTATTCTTCGGATGCCTTCATTCTTAGAAGGAGAAACATTTTCTTCAAAAACAATACCAAGGAGCAATTACAAAAATGCAGCTCTTGGTGATAAATGGTAAAGACTCCCCTGCTCTGCTGGTCTTTCTCTTTCTCTATCTTTCTTTCCCTCCCTCCCTCCTTCCCTTTATTCTTCCCCCTCCCTCTTTTTATTGGAATGGCTATCTTTCAAATGTTTAACAGATTTGCAAAAATAATTCCTCCAAGAGGCATTCATTCCATAGGGATACACAGAGGAGGGCGTGTGAGCGAGGAGCAGAGCCATAAATCGAACACCGCCAGCCCGCGACACCGCCAGCCCAGGGCGGGCCCAAAGTCATAACTTTCTCCTCGTCCCTCCCCTCCTGCCGGGCCCCTGCCCAACACCATTCTATTTTCAGAAAGTCTCCCTTGACCCGTGGGTCCTTCAGCCACAACAGAGGTGGCGCCGGCTGGAATCCAGGCGTGAAATTATGAAAGAATGGGGCGGCCGCTGCCTCCAGTTCTGCACTGGCCTCAGATGTGAAATTGCCGTTTTTTCTCCCCCCTCGCACCGGCCTGTCGCATGCGGGGTGGAAAAGATTGTATTTATCACCTGTCAGGATCTGCCAGAACTGAGTTACGTGAGGCAGGACAGCATAAAATTATCATACACAAGCATGAAATTACAAAATCGCTCGGAACTGAACAACAAAATTATTTCATTTCGGAGGGAGGCCATCCCATTTTTTAGCTCTGACACCTTGACTGCCAAACTTTGAATTGAAATTGAGTGTGAGGGCCATGGAATAGAGACAGCAATAACAAGCAGTAGCATGTAAACTAGCCATGCAGACATACTACATTAATGGCCCCCAAAACCTCCCACCAGAGATATGTAACTAAATAAATGTCTCATGTCCCAGTTACTCAACTTGCCTTCCACAACTAGAAGTGACTTCAGCCAGTGTCAGAGCCCTGGTCCAGTGTCTGAGCATTCCTGGGAGGGGCTGGTCAGCATCGGTTCTGCAAATCCACAGAGTGATACCCCAATGAAATAGAAAGCATGTGGTCTTCAGAGTCATGTGTGTGCACCTTTGGAGGCTAGTTCCAACCTTAATGAGCTGTGTGACACTGAGCAAGTTTCTTTACCTCTCTGAACCTGTTTCATCATCTGTATTAGGAAGACACTCATAGGTTGTTGTGAGGACAAAAAAATCTCGTACATAGTCTGGCACATATGTTTTCAGTACAGGAATTGCAAGGGTTGGGACAAATGGGTTACCCATTTCTTTCCTCCTTCAAAAAAATTTCTTTATTATTATTATTATTATTACTATTGCCATTTTTATATTCTATGGTGAAAGCATTTGTCCAAGAAACTTTTGTTAAGCATGGGGGGAAAAGAGCTGTGACAGTAGTAATTTATGTTTAGATGTAAAACAATGTTAGGTTGGATTATTGATTATTGTTTCTAATTTTTTCCCCATCCTTCCCTGTACCTGTACCCTTTGCCATGTGACTTAACAGCTCCTCCCACTGGAGATGGGACTTATTTCCTGATCCAATTGTTATTAGATTTGTCATGTGGCTTATTTGACCAGTGGCCTGTGAGCAGACACGATGCAAGCAGAGACTTTAACTATACTATGTGGTCTGACTTGGCTTCTTGAACTGATGCTATTTGCTCAAGAATGGCTTACCCAGGGAGATGCTGGTCCATGGAGGAAGAGGGTCAATTGGAACAGCCTAGCCTCAAGCTCAGCCAACCTGTAGATCTGTGAGCAAAGGAAATAAACACTAGCTAGCTGCTGAGATTTTGGGGATTGTTTGTTACACAGCAAAAACTGACTAATAGAGTAGCTAGACACAGGTGATTATAAACCGAGTTTTGCCTTCACGAATGTTCTGCTGAACATTTAAAATTCATATAAGATGCGGGGCAATCTTTATTGAGAAGAACTGTCTGTGAATGGCAGTGTTTCTAGAGGCTCTGTCTCCTGCACTTTAAATGCCACTGTTCTCCCATCAGTATGGGGACCAGTCTAAGACTGTGGGTCTCCACTCTAGCAGACCCAATACTCTCTTTCCATTACCTATATTTTATAACACCCACTTTACTCTTCCGAAATGAAATTCATGCATTTCATCTTCATACACGCGTAATTTCAAAAAAAATCAATATAATGCCCTAACTGTAATATAAAAGAAGAATAAAATGAAAGCAATTTATAATAAAATAATATCTATTTCAATATGTAAATTATCGGGAAGCCACTATATGCCAGGAGACATAATGAAGCAGTCTGATGCTTGTACCTACTTATAATGAATAAGTTAAGATTTCAGACAAATATTCAGTTGAATATTGTCGACATTTTTCTCTATATTTGACATTTTGAAATAAGAGCTAAATTAGTATATTCATATGTATGGGTGCCATCGCCGTGAGCGGGGACTTCTGCAAATGTCGGCCCACACAGGTGTGTTTTGGTAGCAGCTCATGTGCCCTGAGAAGCTTTGAGACCAAAGCCTGGATTTTCCAAAATATAAAACAACTTTTGATAGAATTTTGGATACGACTGAGTACTGCCTTCCTCCGTTTCACAATGGATGGCTGCATTTCAGGAAAATCCCATGTGAGGTAAAGCTGGACAATAAAAATAAAAAAGGTTTTGCTGTATTTAAGATGATGTAAATCCCAGGGTCAGGTTATTATGAAGTAGGACCTTTGCCTACATGAATGTCCAGGAAGGACATTCGCCATTCTCAAAGGACTTGGGACCGTTCTTGGCACGGGACTGTCCTGGGCACTTCATATCCAGCGTGGGTGACTTAGTTCTTCCCAATCTCTAGGACAGGCTTTCTCAACCTTGATGCAATGGACATGTTGGGTTGGGGGTAGGGGGTGCTGCCCTGTGCATTATGGACTGTACGGCAGCATAGATGGCCTCTAGCTGCTAGCTACCAGTAGCATCTCCTACCCAGGTTGTGACAACCAAAAGTATTTCCAGATATTGCCAAGGGTCCCAGGAGGGTACAAAATCTCTGCCCCACCCCCCCACGGAGAACCACTGGAGCAGGGTAGAGAAAAGGTTCTCATCACCATCCATTCTCCAAGTTCCCCTTGGATATGGCACTACCTGCATTAAGAAACATCTGTCCAGAAAGCCCTGGGTTCCATTGTGTCATTTCATTGCAAGACGGGACACTGAGTGCCTCCTATACATCCTATACACCAGGTGTAATGAGTACAGCGATGAATGTGGCGGTTCTTTTTTTTTTTTAAGTTTACTTATTTATTTTGAGAGAGAGTGTGTGCACGTGAGCAGGGGAGGGGCAAGAGAGAATCCCAAGCAGGCTCTGTGCTTTCGGCCCAGAGTCCTATGAACCGTGAGATCATGACCTGAGCCAAAATCAAGAGTCAGATGCTGAACCTATTGAGCCACACAGATGCCCCAGATGTGACAGTTCTTTAACTCAAAGAGCTCAGCCTGGAAGTCGCCCCCCGCTCCTCTCCGTGTCTCCCACACCCACCTCACGCATCCCACCCCAGCCTCATTCCATCTGTTCTAACTGAGGATCTCAGCTCGAATTTGTCCATTTCACTCCATTTCCAGCCCATCTTTTCCAGTCTTGCTTCTCTGCAATCCATCCACCCTGTGGCTAGAGCAATCATGTTAAATGACAAATTCAGAAATTTGATTCCATCTCCCTCCCCCTTAAAAGTCTTTATTGGGTTCTGTTACATTTAAGAAAAAAGGGACAATGAACAAAAAAAGCCCTACCATGGTCTGCAAAGTCATGGTACTGCTACCTTCCCATTTTTGTCTGCCCAGCAGTTGTGAACGGGGGCTGGATTGTAGGAAGCCTTGAATGCCCAGGTGAGGAATGGTCAAGCCTCAAAGCTGGATGACCCTTTCAGAGCATGTGGTCCTCCGATGGCTGTGTCTGGTGAGGTTGGAATTTCTTCTGAAGGCATGTTGTCCCCTGCAGATCCCTTAAAAAGGAAAGACGTGGTAGGGCTTAGATTATTCTAAGATGAAATGAGAGAGAAGAGGGGCTGAGGAAGGGGTGCAGAACTTACCTGGAGTCCAAAGCAGCTTCTCCTGATTTCCTTTTCTCTGCTGGGCTGAGAACTTTCCTATCTAAACCATCTTCTCCAGGCCTGACCTCGTGGGTAATTGCAAGGACTTATCCCCAGTTTACAGATGGTACCACTGAGCCTCAGGAAGAGAAAGTTCATCACCCAAGACCACTGAGCTGGTGTCAGAGCTGAGATTTGAATCAAGTTCTCCAAGGACTTGGCCAAATCATCATTACTACTCATGTGATGATGAGAGGAGTCTCCTTAATGAGCTTCTCAAGTCCATTCTGGCCACCCCACTCCACAGCAGAGGTCCTGTAGAAAGTGCTATGTGAACAAGTTAGCTCATGTCTTGCTCTTCCCACTGTTTTTAGAGCCAATCTGTAGGAGGATCCATAAAGCCTCATGAGATTTACCCCTACCTACCTCTCCAAATCCATCTCTCTGCCTTTTCCACTCTCCCAAATTGAGATTCAGGCCTACCAGCCATCTCTGGGCTACTTGATTTTGCCACAGGGCTTTTGCATATGCTATTCCCTTTGCCTACTTCAGAGGGTTTTGCCTTCTATTCTCTTTTTTTTTTTTAATTTTTTTAAATGTTTTATTTATTTCTAGGAGAGAGAGAGACAGCGTGAGCAGGGGAGGGTCAGAGAGAGAGGGAGTCACAGACTGAAACAGGCTCCAGGCTCTGAGCTGGCAGTCAGCACAGAGCCCGACGCGGGCTCGAACCCACGAACCGCGAGATCATGACCTAAGCGAAAGTCGGACGCTTAACCGACTAAGCCACCCAGGCGCCCCATTGCCTTCTATTCTCTTGAACCTCAGATCAAGTACTGCTTCTTCATGCTTCATGTTTCTCCTCTCCGCCTCTGCACGTCTCCCTTGGTCAGAGTCAGGTCCATTCATTCTCTGTGCTCATGCAGTAGCGTGTCTCTCCTATTTCCATGGTTAGATTTTGTTGGATTTTATATTTTTAACATTTCATTTTATTTTTTGAGGGTAGAGAGAGAGGGAGACACAGAATCTGAAGCAGGCTCCAGGCTCTGAGCTGTCAGCACAGAACCCGATGCGGGGCTCGAACCCATGAACTGTGAGACCATGACCTGAGCTGAGGTCGGATGCTTATCCATGGTTAGATTTTAATCTCGTCTCCTCTACTAGGATATAAGCCCCGTGAGGGGAACAACTCAGCTTGCTTTGCTCACATTAGACTCCATAGCCTGGCACACAGTAGGTGCTCAATCAATGCTGGATCAGCGAATGAAAGAATCCTGTGCTGTCTCAGAGTCCTGTGCCCTCTCTTCCCCACCCACCACGTCTGCATTTGGTTAGCGCTGTCCTGAGGGGACTCACCCCCTCCTCCTGCTCCTTGGCTGGGCCCATGATGGTCCTTCGGGGGTGCGGGGAGCGGTGTCTGGAGCCCCAGGCCGCTGGCCTCCAGGTGTGCAGGGGCTGCGCACGCTCCTGGGGGCGAGCTGCAGGCTGCGGCGGGCAGCGGTGCTGTCGCTTCGCCGAGTGCTAACAGCTACAGGTACTGGTCACAGGCCATTGCCCCCAGCCTTCGCCACGTAAATCCTCCACTAACGATTTGTATAAACTTCTGTTACACGTGTTATTTATCACTACAAATAACTTCACAGTGGGTTGGACTGCGCACGTTGTTCACTCACCCACACGCCTCAGGGAAAAGCAGGGAGCGAGTGGGGGAGCTGATTCCTGCAGTCAGGCTGCCTGGGTGGGGTTCCTGGCTTCCACTCCCACTGACTAGCTGTGTGGCTTTGGAAAAAACCCTATCCCTCTCTGTGCCTCTATTTCCTCTCTTCAGTAGGGATAATATAGTGCTCACTTCAAGCGGAGCTGGGAGGGTTAAGGGAGTACAGATAAATCACTCACAGGGGCTGGGCACATAGTAAGTGCTCAATGAAAGTTAGCTATTGCCATCATCATCATCGACAATGTCATCGTCATCATCAACATCGTCATCATCATCATCCCACACAGGACATCCGGGGAACTGCATTCCACCCCATAAGGCTGTTAGTTCCAAAGAGAAGGGACTGGGGGTGCCTGGATGGCTTAGTCGGTTAAGCGTCCGACTTTCACTTGGGTCATGATCTCGCAGTTCGTGGGTTCGAGCCCCGCATCGGGCTCTGTGCTGACTGCAGCTCAGAGCCTAGAGCCTGTTTCAGTCTGTGACTCCCTCTCTCTCTGACCCTCCTCTGCTCACGCTGTCTCTCTCTCCCCTAGAAATAAATAAAAAATATTAAAAAAAAAAAAAACAAAGAGAAGGGACTCTGCCTCACACTGAATCGCCCACACACATCCTGGCATGTAGTAGGTGCTCAACTAATCCTTGTTAATTACATGAGCTGAGGCAGACTCAAGCTCAGAATTCGCTACAGCACTTAGCTAGGTGAATAGAAAGGCTAGACTCCCTGTTGTTATGCCCAGTTTCCAGCTGGTGCAGGTGGTGACCTCACCCTAACCAGGTGAGGGACCATAGGTCAGTCACCTCCCCTGCCTGAGCTTTGGCCTCCTCATCTCTAGCATATGAAGGACATGGTGGCTTTCCTGCATTGTCCTGCTGGCATTTGAAGAATCAAGTGGGATGATAAATATGGAGCTCTTAGCTCAGGGCCTGGCATGCTGTGATCTCCCAGTAAATGGCGGGTTTGATCATTCATTCAATCAGTGGACTTCACTGGGTATTGCTATGTGCCAGGCACTGTTCTGGGAATTGAGGACATGTCAGTGACCAAGCCCTGCCCGCAGCAGCCCTTATTCAGAAGAAGCCAATAATATAGACTGTCAGGAGGTCAAGCCACCTATTTAAAAAAGAGCCAGAAGCCTGGGTGGCTCATTCCACTGAGCATCTTGATTTTGCTTCAGGTCATGATCTCGCAGTTGTGAAATTGATCCTTCCATTGGGCTCCACCCTGAGAGAGCTGACTGCGTGGGATTCTCCTCCCTCTCCCTCTGTCCTTCCCCGCTCACTTGTGCACATACGTGCACTCTCTCTCTTAAAAAACAAAACGAAACAAAAAGAGCAAGGTGGTGGGATCAGAGGTGATAAAGGAGAGAGTTACACTTTTCAGTAGGGAGGTGAAGTGAACACTCAGGAGAGATGCTCTTCAAACCAAGACTTGAAGAAGGTGAGGGGGCGATATTTCCCAGTATCCATGGGAAAGGAGTTTCAGGCAGCCTGGACAGCATGTGCAAAGGCCCTGAGGCAGGCACGTGCTTGTTTAAGAAACAGCAAGAAATCAGGTGTGTCTGGGGCAGTGCGTGGGAGGCGGAAGTGAGGTCAGTGAGTTAGCATGAATCTGGATCATGCACAACCTTATTGGATGTTGTAAAGACTTTGGCTTTCTGAAGGAATGGCAGCTTTTGGGGGGCCGGGAGAGGGCCCAAGTAGAGGAGTGACAAGATTGGGCTTCTATTTAGAAAAGATCACTCTGGCTGCTGTGTGAAGAATGCACTTGAGGGGGTCAAGGGCAGAAGCAGGAGATCAGTTAGGAGGTCACTGCAATGACCCTGGTGGGGGGCCATGGAGGCTGGGTGACGCCTGCATGTCTGCCCCAAGGCTCATCATTTCAACCTTTTCAGGGGAGGGCTGGGGAACCCTTGTCCCGTGTGTGGGTGGGCGACACGGTCTCCTGAGGCTCTGCAGACTCTGGGACACAGCTGACCGCCCCCGCCAGGCTCCAGGCCTGCCCGTGTCACGCCGGCTCTCCTCCCAGCCCTCCACCTGCCCCTCCGCTCCCAGCCTGTGTTGGCGCCCGGGCTGCCTTGTGCCGGTGCTTGGCCCCAAGGAGGGGAGTGTGTCTGGGGTCTGATCCCTGTTGGTGGTTGTTCTGGGCTTTGGACCACTTCTGCTGGAGGGCACGCTCCCGCCACAGGCTCTAAGAACCCTTCCTTGCCCCTCTGAGATTCTGGTGGTTGCTGGAAGTTTGTGGTGCTCCCTGGCTTGTAGACTCATGGCTCCAATTATTGTCTCTGTCTTCAGATGGCTGTCTGTGGTGTGTGTGTGTGTGTGTGTGTGTGTGTGTGTGTGTGCATGTGCACGCACCTCCGTATGCCTCCAAACCTGTTTTATAAGGTCCTTGGATTCAGGGTCCACCCCAACACAATATGACATCTGCCAAGTCCCTATTTCCAAATCATCACATTCACAGGTACCAGGGGCTTGAACTGGTGCCTATCTTTTAGGGGGACACAGTCCAACTCAGGCCACTGTCAGCTCTCACCCCTCCTCTCTGGTCTCCTCACCTCAGCCTCTGCCTGTCCCATCCATCCTTCTCCCTGAGACCAGAGATCTGTCTAACCACCTGGGAGAACCACTACCTAGCTTGACACCAACCATGGCTCCCCAGTGTCCTCCCCAGATGGTCCCCACTCCTTATCATGTAATTTAAGACCCGCTGCTCTGGTCCTTATAGATGTCTCTCTTCTCACTGTTTGATCTCTGTCTTAGCTCAGTGGTTCTCATCCTTGGCAACCGGAGACTTCCACATACCCATGCCTGCACCCCTAGACTCATTATTCGGGGCCCTGGGGGTAAAGGCTGGCTGCTGTGAGTTGCAGGGGCTTCCGCGTGACCGCAGTGCATAGTGAGGGCTGAACACCAATGCTGTTCCAGTGGCTGCCACACCGAGAGACTTGGAGTCCCTGGGGGGGCTTGTTATATACGCCCCCCCTGCCCCCCACGTTTCCTGATTCAGCTGGAGGAGGAGGGCCAGGGAATGTGCTTTTTCTAGTAAGCTCCCAGGTGGTGCTGCTACAGCAAACCACTTACCAGGTCCTCAGACTGGGTGTACTGGAATTTGGGGTGGTTGATTTGGTTTATCTCATGCATTGTGGCATGGTTGACGGTACCCTTGACTTCTCCCCGTTGGATGCTGGTAGTGTTCCTCCCATGCACTTGTGATAACCAAAAACATCTTCAGACATGGCTAAACTGCCCCCGCCCCGGCCGCACGCCGTTGAGAATCGGTGGGCTATATGAAACCCTAGGTAATTCTCCTACGTGCCTCAGGGCCCTTGCACATCCTGCTCCTCTGCAGAAAACTCTCTTCCTAAGTCTTTCTGTGACTCCCTCTTGCTGGCTTGTCAGCTCTCAGCTTGACCATCATCTCCCCAGAGAGGTGTTCCCTGACTACACCCGGCCCCAGCCTGGCTTTTGGGGTCTCTTTGGTCCTTCCCCAGCCTCTGTGAGGGCGAAGCCCAGAAGGG
Organism: Proteles cristata cristata; assembly: GCA_017311185.1. NCBI lineage: Eukaryota > Metazoa > Chordata > Mammalia > Carnivora > Hyaenidae > Proteles > Proteles cristata. The sequence continues at coordinate 306,921 of JAESUZ010001906.1, read as the reverse complement.
ATGCCTCAGAGCTGAGCAAAGTCGCTGGGTGCGGTGTGGGTGCGTGAAGGAGAGTCCACTGTGGTCAGGCCAGAATGGAGAGGCTTCCGGAGGGAGGGTAATAGAATTGCCGAGAATGGGTAAGAGTTGGCTGAGCCAAGAGGAGTCGGGGAGACGCTGCCCGCGGGGAACCTTAGTGTGTGAGCGTGGGAGTTGGAAAGCCAAGGGTTTTTCCTCGTCTGCAGAGTGGGGCCAGTACTTACAGCCGCTTTACAGAGTTTCTGGGAAGAGCTCACGGGGGAGTTGGTGCACGTTATGTGGTATATCGAGGTGCCCAGCCAGGGTGGAGATGATGACTGTGGTGGGGAGTGGTGGGGGGCGGCAGTGCCGCGGGGGAGGGGCTGGGCTTGGGGGCCATGCGGGGAGGCTCGCGTAGGAGCAGGGCAGAGTGCGTGGGACCGGGCATCCCCTCGAGACTGTCTGAAAGGCGAGGGTGGAGGCGGGGAGTGAAGGGAGGTGTAGCAAATGAGGCTCTGGCAGGGATCTTTCCACTGGCCAATCTGAGGAGGAGAGTAAATGAGCTGTTAATTTACAAGAAGAGGGGCCAGCGCCCAAGGGTGAGCCAAGAGCTGGGAGGTTTCACCCCCTCCAGGACCGAAGTGAGAGGTTTCTAGAACCGCAAGGTGGAGAGGCTGTGTGAGGAGCAGCTGGCAGAGCCCGGGCCGTCAGCCCAACGTGACTTTCTGGAAGGGAGCACCCCAGCCTCGTACCTCCCCATCTCCTGCTGGGCGGTCCCATTGGCTAGACCCAGGGGCCCTTTGATGTGGTCCACACTGGCAGATCCCCAGTGCGGAGAGCTGAGAGCCGGTAGGGCAGAGAAGGGCAGGAGGGGCCTGATTAGGCGAAGGGGAAATGTCCAGCACAGACCAGCAGGGGCGGCGGGAGGCGGGAGGGGGCGGCTTTGCTCCGAGGTAAGTGCCTGAGGCCTGAGAATGGCCCCTGGAGTGAATTAGATGCCTGTTTACACAGGTGAGAGGTCTGCTCTCCAGTGGGCCTGTGAGGGGGAGGCTGGAGATGGTGGGTCTTGCCTCCCACCCGCGTGTCTCTCCCGTCTGTTTCCAGGGGTTGGGAGACGCCTGGGATTGGGGGCACTGAGGCCGGGCTGACCCGGGTTTGGGTTCTGGCTCTGCGCCTTACATGGTGCCAGATGCTTTCTGCCCACTGCGTCTTTTACCCTCACTGGCCACTTTTGGAGCTCCATTTCTTTCTTTCTTTCTTTCTTTTTTAATGTTTTATTTATTTCTGAGAGAGGGAGAGAGACAGTGTGAGCAGGGGAGGGTCAGAGACAGAGGGAGACACAGAATCTGAAGCAGGCTCCAGGCTCTGAGCTGTCAGCACAGAGCCCGACACGGGGCTCGAACCCACAAACCGTGAGATCGTGACCTGAGCTGAAGTCAGACACTTAACCACCTGAGCCACCCAGGCGCCCCTTGGAGCTCCGTTTCTATAAACGGAGTGCGTGTCTCCCCAAAACTCATATGTCAAAATCCAACCCCTAAGATGATGGTTTTTAGGTAGGCGGGGCCTCTGGGTGGAACCCTTGTGCATGGGATGAATGCCTTTGTAAGAGTCAGGAGAGATTGCCTCCTCTGCTCTCCGCCATGGAGAATTCGAGAAGTCTGCAACCCAGAAGAAGGCCCTCCCCAAACTCCCCCACCCCCATGCTGGCACCCTGGTCTTGGACTTGCAGCCACTGCACCTGTGTGATGTCCAGTTCAGACTATTTTTATAGCGCATTGTTTCGGTTAATAATTCAATAAATTCTTGTTTTCCCTCTGACTCACCATCTAGTGAATTAGAGTTTTTCCAGGACCCCAGAACATGTCCCAGCAACTCTTGGTGCTGGGGCTGAAAACAAATAAGTAGAAAATAAAATAAAACCAGGGTCGCCTGGGTGGCTCAGTTGGTTAAGCATCCAACTTTGACTCAGGTCATGATCTCACAGTTTGTGGGTTTGAGCCCTGCGTCGGGCTCTCTGCTCATAGCTCAGAGCCTGGAGCCTGCTTCAGATTCTGTGTCTCCCTCTCTCTCTGACCCTCCCCTGCTCACGCTATGTCTCTCGCCCTCAAAATAAATAAATTTAAAAATATTAAAGACAAAGAAAACATGCAGAGCAATTCCATTCCATTCCTTCATCAAATACTCACTGCGCACCTACTACGCCTCAGTGCTATGAGAGATGCTGACAGTTGGGGCTGTCCCTGCCACAGTGACTTATAGGTTATGGAATTGGGGAAAGAAAGTTTTAAAAAATCCTTTTTTCTACTTGCCAGAGAAAACGACCATTAGCATTTTGCTCTATGTGCCTCAAGGATCATCTCCCCATAAACTTTATACTTATACATATAAATACGCATTTAAATAGTGTATAGCTTTAAAATATAGCATCATACCGTACATACTATTCTGTAACTTGCTTTCTTCACATGATGGGTTTTTTTTTCCACCTGAGAATTGATGGTGAGCTCCGTGTCACATCCGTACATCTTTACTGTGTCGCTCACACAATACGGAGAGGAATGGGGAGAATTTCCCAGGGTTCAGCTCTTGCAGGACCTGTTATTGCTGCTCTGGAAAAGAACGGTGTGGGTGGGCAGGTGTGGCTGTGGGTGGGAACAGAGGGACAGCACCTGTGCCTCTTATGCACATCCTGCATCCACTCCTTTAAGGTGGGAATGGGTATCCTCTGTGGGGGCTTATCCGACACCCCCAGGGAGGGAGCTGCCTGTGTTACCAACACTAAGGGTCTTGCGTTTGAGTCCAGGATCTAAGAAGCAAAGCCAGGAGCATCAGAGTTGAGCTCAGCAACTGGGTAAAGCTGCCCATTTTGTGGATGGGGCCACTGAGACCCGGGGAGGCTCACACCGTGCCTGCCAGGTCTCCAGCCCCCAGCTTACTACCCTTCCTCAGGGTGATTGGCTGGAGGCGTTTCTCCTCCGAAATAGGAATGTGCCATCTTTACACCAGCATTTTGGAAACTCGCAGCATACAAGAAAGCCCAAGGCAGGCACTTTCCAGGAAGAATAAATTACTGGAAGGCAGGAGCCATTGAGGGAGACTGAATAGAGAGAGAATAATTATGGTTCTTCTAAAGCCCTGGGGCTCAGGGGCTGTCTTCCCCCGGGGTTGGGAGGGCTCACAGGAGGAAGGAAGTGTGTGTCCCTCCAGGAAAGGCACTGCAAGCTGTCTTTCCTCCATCTTCCACACAGAGGTGATGAAGTCAAGCCACCACCCTGGAATCTGCAACTTGGCTCCGGACTTGTTATCTGAGCTTCCTAGCTGTGTGACCTCAGGCAAATGCCTCTACCTCTCTGAGCTTCAGTTTCACCCTCTATACAATGGGGTTGATAATGCTTCTCTGACAGGATAGTGTGAGGGGTGTGGGAAGGGCTCAGTTAAAATTAGATATGATATAGTCAGCTGCTAAGAGGCTGTGTGTCTTTGTGTTTTATCAGAACACAGCACTGGGAACAGGCGACCACAGTTTTACTCTCTACTCCTGTGCAACCTTGGGCAAATTAGTTTACCCCTCTGGGCTTTTGTTTTCTGATCTGCGAAATGGGGGTAGTAGAATCTACCAGGAAAGACTGCCCACATGGAGTAATGAAGATAATGATGTCACCTAAGGAACTTAGCTAAGCACTGGGCATTCTGGTGGTGCTCAATGCCAGCTGTTGTGATATTGATGGTGGTGTTGTAATTATTACAACCACTTTAAAAAATGTTTTATTCATTTATTTTTGATAGAGAGCGAGAGGTAGAGCGAGCCAGCAAGTATACGTGAGCAGGGGACAGGAAGAGAGAGAGAGAGAGGGACAGAGAGCATCCCAAGCAGGCTCCACACTGTCAGCACAGAGCCCAACACTGGGCTTGATCCCACGAACCGTGAGATCATGACCTGAGCCAAAATGAAGAGTCGGACGCTCAGCCGACTGTGACACCCATGAGCCCTATGACTACCCTTTGAAAGCAAGAAAGGCTCCCCACTTTCTAGCTGTTTACTTAGCCCATGTCTGGTGGGGGGTGGGGCTGGTTAAGGGAACTAACTACATTCACTGAGCACCTACTATGTGGCTGGTACTGAACTAGGTGATTTCACATGCTGTATCTCACCTAATCTTTGTAAAGCTGCCAAAGTCGGGAATCCTCCCCAACGCTGTTATTGCAGATGGAGAAAGGGAGGCCCCGAGAGGTGAAGACAGATGTAGAAAGTAGACAAGACCCACTCGTGCCTGACTCTGCCATGTTCACCTTCCTGTCTGCACCGGCGCAGACCTACAGCATCTCTCTCACCACAGAAAGTTCTATTTGACAGCCCCCCTCTGGGGGCAGAAGAAGATAGAGGCGTGAGAATGCAAACAGAAGGTGAGGTGTGAGAAGTTCTACAAAATAAGAGCAACAGACATGGTCAACCATCAGGACGAGAGCAGCTACCGCAGTCACCTGTTGGTAAAGAACTTGATGATTTGCAAAATCCAGCTGTATCCCTGGGCAGTTCGAACGCTTCGCTAAGTGGGAATTTGAATCCCATTTTGCAGATCTGGAAACTGAGGCTCAGAGAGAGGTGACGAGACCCATCCAGGGTAACTCTTTGCTGCTGCTCTTTGCAGTGTGTGGAAAGGAGGCACCAGAAGCCAAGATTCCTTTTCCCTGGGCCGGGAAAAGCCCGCCACCCAGACACGCCCCCGCTCTTCTGCGTCCTGTCCTGCTTCTCTTTAAGTGCCTCAGCTCTGGTGAATCTGAAGCAGCCAGCCTTCCTGCTTCTAGCTTCTCTCTGTTCAGTCCGCCTCTCACACCAGCCACAGGAAAGCTTTTCCCAAGAGGCAAAAGTGACCTAGTTTTTTCCCTGCCTCTAGAATCTTCCATGGCTCCCTTTTCCTTTTAAGGAAAAATCCAAACTGCATACCAGGGCCTGGTGAGTCCTTAAAATGCAGTTGCTGCTACACAGCCAGCCTTACCAGCTGCTACCCCCGTGCCCCGTCCTACCTCTGACCCTGCACATAGCCTTCTGTGCTATCACCCCCTATTTTATATGTCTGGACCTCAGCAGATGTTTCCTTGACACATTTCTGGCTCTTAACTGCCTGATGTAGTTGTAGTATTTTTTTCTACCACTCCCCTCAAATGTGGAGACCGCGTCTATTTATGTGTCTGTATATGGTGGGGTGGGGGGGTGAGAGGTGGGGACGGGAGGGATCTTAAATGACATTTGTCAAAACATTTTTAAGCGATTATTTCTGGGAAGCAGGATGTTGGGGGAGTGTCTTATGTTCAATTTTCTATTTTATTTATTTATATACTTTAAAAAAATGTATTTATTTTGAGAGAGATAGAGGCAGTGTGAGTGGGGGAGGTCAGAGAGAGAGAGGGAGAGAGAATCCCAAGCAGGCTCTGTGCTGTCAGTGCAGGGCCCTATGCGGGGCTCGAACTCACCAACTGTGAGATCGTGACCTGAGCTGAAACCAAGAATCAGATGTGTAACTGGTGAGTCACTCAGGCACCCCACAGTTTTATAGTTTGAAATCATCATCATCATCATCATGACTGTTTTAGTCCATTAACAGACATAGCTTTTACAGAATGCATACAACTATAAGAAACCAACATTCAGCTGTGAATCCCTCTCTGGACCCTCTTTCCCCAGAATCAGCGCCCCTTCCTCCCGAGATGGGAAGGTGTGGCCGGCCGCTTGAATGTTGTCACAGTGGAGTCTTCAGAGTGGACGGGGAATTCAGTCCCTCTCGGTCCCCAGTGACCTGCGCAGAGCCCTACCAGGACAGGAGGGGCCTTGTAAATGTCTGTTTAATGAGCAGAGGAAGGAAACTCATTATGACACCATGTATCGTCCTGGTTAAATAACAGAAAGGATTATTACAGCAATGAGGCTGCACTGTACCCTCAATTAGCCACGGCCATGAGGAGCGTCCCAAATAAGGGGCCATCAAAAGGCAATTGGACCTTCTCTGAGTGCCTTTTACTTTGTCGGTTTGTTTGGATTCAGTCATCTGAGATTTCCCACTTACCCCTCACCCCACTCCCGCAGCCCCCCATTTTTTTTATTAGTATTTTTTTTTAGGGCAGGGGCACTGATTTACATCTTGATCTTATTTGGCATATGGCTGAAGTTCATAATTAAACCGGTTGGTTTCCTAGCAGAAGTGATGCCTTGCTGTGAGCTGGCATTCTCAGGGGTCCCAGAACTTGTTGGAAATGCAAAATCTTGGGCTCCACCCCAGAAACCATGGGATGGGGCTCAGAAATCCTTGTTTGAACAAGGGCCTCAGGGTTATTCTGAGGCAAGCTCAAGTTTGAGAATCACTGGTCTAGAGGTCTAGGCTATGGAGTCTGGTGCTTCATCCCAAATGCTGGTGATGCCACTTACTGGCTGTGTGTCTTTGGGCAAGTCCCCTTTCCTCTCTGTGCCTCCAGAACCTTATCTGTAACAGGAGATACAGTGCCCATCTCAGGGGGTGTGAGATATGGTACCTGTACTTAGTCCAAACAAATGCTACCTGTTACCATATTTCATGGAGTAGAAGACGCCTTTGATCATCAGACTTCTCTAGATTTCCAATAGTGAATGTGGGGAGAAAATTGGTTTTAAAAGAGTGTTTGTCAGACTTCAGTGTGCACACAAACCACCTGGGCTTGGGGATGCAGATACACTGAGGCTGGGGCCAGGCACCCTGCATTTCTCGTAAGGTCTCAGGTGAGACAATGCTGCTGGTCCATGGACCACACTTCGAGTCTGGATTGAATCCAGCATCTGGGGCTCACACTGGGCTCACACAGCAAGCAGGCTGGCGTTGGCTGCGGGCTGGTCCTGGGTGAGAATGATGGGGCAGAGGGTGCGGGCCATGCTGTCCAATGGTCTCTGGCCAAAATGACAGCCATCTTTGGAGTGGGAAGTGCAGATTTGGACTGATCTAGGCCAAGTTCCTTCTCGCCTCCACCCTGAGCGTCTCATTTATCATGTAGACCACTCAATGCCCATTCCCAGGGACAGGGGAGAGAATCAAATATTTATTTTCTTAATGAGTCATATGATGACACACCTTTCCTCAGAATCGTGGATTTGCCAGAATTTTGAAAACGTGACCTGACATAGGTATTTAATGTGCATTTAAAGGAGTCAAGACAAGACATGGCTAATGGGACTTGGCAGATTATTATAATAGTAATATTATCAGTGCTAATGATAATAATTATTATTATCGGTGTTATTGGTGCAGGTGATGAGCCCTGTGCTGAGGCTGTCCCTCTAGCACCAGCCCCAGGGATGGTCAGCTCGTCAGAGTCACACCGGAATTCTGGCTGCTCTGGGGGACGACTGGCCGGTCACTCTCCTGGGTGGCCTCTGCTTACTGAAGGAGCCCCAAAGCCTCAAAGCCCCGTCACTACTGTTATCCTCTTTGTCACCACCCTCAGATTTCAAGGCACTGCTCACTTCCAAGGGGACGTAACAGGGCTGGAGAGAGAAGGGGTCATGCTCGCTCATCTCCAGAGCGAACAAAGAACACTTATGGGGGAAAGGAAAAATGCTTTTGGCCCCCGCCCCCAACCCGTGACACATGTGCGCAGGAATACACACACACACACACACACACGCACGCACGCACGCGTGCACGCACACGGCCTGCCCCAGCCTGCATGTCACCATCAATCAGCTCCTTTCTGCCTGCTGTTTGCAGGCAGAGTTCCCTACAGATGTGCTCAGGGGCTGGGAGACGCAGAAGAAGGTGGAGCTGGGGGCTGGGGAAGGAGGGGAGGCAGAGACATTCTCAAAGAGTTAAAACCTTGCCTTGCCAGACTGTGAATTCTCCTCAACTCTCCCCCACCCCCCCTCAATCCAGGCAAACAACAGCTTGACATTTTCCATCCTTCACGAGAAAGACAAAGACGGGAAGATATTCCCATGATCCCTTTCTGCATGCCTAACCGTGAGCTCAGGTGCCGGAGCGTTTGCCCTGCGCCGGCCCCATCAACGTGAAGGGCAAACTCATCCCTCTGCATCTTTTTCTTGCCACTGCTTGATTAATTGGCTGACTACTACGCCGGTGGAATATCTAATGCTTCTCCTTCCCTATTCTTCCTTCGCAGGTTTTTTTTTTCCTCCTTTGCTCCATTTACATATACTTTATATTCCATAATCTTAACCCAAAAAGAAAAAAAAAAAAGGGAGCGGGCCCATCTCAGTAATTTGATGTAATGACGGCATGTCACCAAAAAGAGGAATTAGAAAAATCTGTAGGTATTTAATTTATTCTTGTTTTTTTCAAGTAGATCTCTCTGAGAGGAGCATTAATATTCATAAGCAAAGGGAAAAAAAGTATACTCAATAGGAAAATTCCAGATTTTTTTAGGGGGGAGGGAGGCGGCTAAATTCAATGCATTTTTAAGCACCATTATTTAACTAATAGTGCTCGGGTCCCTCCGGTCCTGGTTCCTCCCCTTCAATGAAAGTAAGTGGGTTTTAGTTTGCCTCCCAGGCTGTGTGTGTTGGGCTCACACCCACGCTGCTGAAACAGGAAAAAAAAAATGGGTTCTGTGTTTTCCTCTCCTCCTGGGAAGACTTGAATAAAGAAGAAAAACATAAATAAAGGTCCTTTCAGAGTCCCCAGCCTGGAGTTTTGACTGCCTCCAGTCTCCCCTGTTGGCTGGAATGGAGTTCTGAGGGCTCTGTGGGCAGAAAGACTTCCCCGAGGTTTGCAACGAGGCCGTTCTCTGGCCGTGAACTTGGGCTCAGGTTTTTGTGCTGTCCAGGAACTACCTGGTTATCAGAGCAAGCGCTGAGTTAAACCATAATTGTTAACGGTTGCAGGTGAAGCAGGAGAAGAAGACCCAATGCATCTGAAAGATGCCTGGATTATGGAAATTGGGTGGGAACTGGCTTCTCTCTGAGGCTGGTCTTTCCAGGCCTCAGGGGAGGGGGTTGGCTCCCCAAGGGTCGGTGATGTCTGTGGGATCCCAGGACCCGAGCCAGCCTACTGGGAAGGTGGGCTCTCCGCCCTGGGGGCCGTGGCTGGGACACAGATGCCTGTCCCCATCTTAATCAATGGGGTTAGAAACAAGCCTGAGTTTGCCAACTCACTTGCTCATTGCAGTAATAATAAAAATTATTATAATAAGCAATGTCATGTATCATTATCTTTTCTTTATATTTTTTCCTTGTGGCAAACCTCACACACAATAAGCTGCATGAATAGTAAGTGCATGAAGTGTAATATTGATGAGTATTTTACCCAGATTCATACTGCACCTGGATCAAGACGTAGAACATTCCTGACGCTCCCAGCAAGCTCTCCTTGCTGATTCACACACTCCTCCCGGAGGATAGCCGCTCTTCTGACTTTTGGGACTATTAGATTCATTTTGCTTGTTCCTGAACGTCTCACAAATGGAAGCACACCGTATACATGTTTTTGTGTGAATGCCTACGCTTTTTTCCCCCCTCAAAACCTAAGCATTTTGGAGATTGGTCTACATCGTTATGAGCAGTGGTAGGTAATTGATTCTTTTATTGCCATGTGACATTCCAGTATATAAATTAACCAAATCCGATTATCCATTCCTCCTGCCCGTGATCGCGCTGCTGGTTGGCTTCCAGTTCTAGCTCTTATGAATAGAGCTGGGGTGTGCCTTTTTCTTTATGCCTTTTGGGGGATATAAGCCCTCATTTCTCCTCAGGACAGACCCAGGCACACAGACTATCTGGTCCCAGGAGAGATGAACCTTTTGGGTTGCTAGAAGCTGCCAGACTTTTTTCATGGTGTTTGCATCAAGGTACCTGCCTACCCACAGTGCCCAAGGGCCCAGGGCTCCATATAGTTTCACCAACCCTTGATATTATTGTTGTTCCTTTTATTTATTTATTTAAAAAAATTTCATGTTTGTTCATTTTTGAGAGAGAAAAAGAGAGAGACAGAGTATGAGCAGGGGAGAGGCAGAGAGAGAGAGAGAGAGACAGAATCAGAAGCAGGCTCCAGGCTCAGAGCTGTCAGCACAGAGCCCGACACGGGGCTTGGGCTCACAAACTATTAGCTCATGACTTGCGCTGAAGTCAGACGCTTAACCAACTGAGCCACCCGGGTGTCCCCTGTTGTTTTTCTTTTTAATCCGAGCTATTTCCATGGGTGTGGGGCAAGCGGACACCCTGGTTGACGCCAAGCAGGGAGAAACAGAAGATGCTAGGTTGGGGGGGGGGGCGGGGAAGCCAGAGAGAGACCTGGAGGGAGAGGCGAAGGGAGGGAGGGAAAAGTCCAGGTGCTGAGAGAGGAGAAGCGAGGGTGGAAGGGGACCGGGAAGAGAGTGGAAGGAAGAGCAGAGGTGAGGTGGGAGGAGGCAGGGGTTGGGCAGGAAGGGGTGACACAGCCGGAGGAGAGAAAAGACCGAGGAGGAGGAGGAGGGAGTAGAGAGGGACCCTGGGAGGCGGCCTGGGGAGGAGGGTAAGTGTGGAAATGGGTCTGTTGGTATTTTATGAAACATGCCCTTTTTTAAAAAAGTGCTTCTTGATATTTTTATGTGTATATGTTTTAACTTGGGCCCAGCTTCATGGAAAATGCATGAGGAGTAAGTGGTTTCTGCGGATGTTTTATACATGACTGGGGAGTTGTGAGGATGCAGGGAGTGGGTGCGAGGGCCGGAGGGCGTGGACCGCTCCCTCCTTGGGCATCCCGGGCAGGGCTTGGGTTGGGGACAGGGGGCAGGCGGTTGGAGCTGACGCCGGCTCTGGTGTCCAGGTTGCACGGAAGGCAGGCAGCCCAGGGCAGGGAGAAGCCGGTGTGGCCGGGCTCCATCGGGTCGGGCCAGCCCGTGTCCCCACCCCCAGACCTGTTTCCTCCTCTGCAACGTGACACACTGGTAGTGCCCAGCGCTCTCTGATCTGATCGGGGCGGGAGAAAGCCATCAGCGTGGCCTTTCCGAACCAGGGGTTTTCTGGGATGGCACTCCTCATGGAGTGCGCCTGCGTCTGGGGGTGGTGGTGGCACGCAGATTTGGATTCGGCAGGTCTGGGGTGAGGTCTAAGGTGCTGTGTGTCCAGCCAGCTGCCCAGGGAGTGCATCTGGTCCCCGGGACCTCAGAGCTCTAGGAACGCTTGGGTTCCCTGGGGTTTCAGAGAGCACAAGGGCTTTTCTGGAGTTAACTGGACTCCAGAGAAGTGCAACCTTGAACATCAGCAATTCCTCCTGATGCATCTCCCAGACCAAAGGGAGCTAGGTGTTTATGAGGGGGGCCCTGTCTGCTGTCCTCTTCCCCATCCCCCCATGTCCCGCCCTCAAGAACTCTCTTCTTCCAACATGCCCCACGCACTTATACCCCCTCGTATTTGCACTCGCTGCTTCTATACTCGCCATTTCTTTTCTCTGACTTCTGCAGCTAGAAAGCCTCCTCACTCACACAGAGGGTTCTTCAACCCTCAGGGGAAGAGGGATTTCAAATCCCCTTGGACAATCAGATGACAAATTGCACCCTATCTCCCAAGGAGAAAACACAGAATCCGACCATTTTGCACACGGTCTCTGGGCCTCAGTGAGTCCCGTCCCTGGGCACCGTTTGTAGGGGTCTGAGCTTCCGGGACACAGACCCAAGGTCACTGTCTTCACAGAAACATCTGTTCGGGTTTTTCGGGAACATCAGCCCATCTCCTGAGACTGGCCTCACCAGGACGTGGGCCTTTGTTGCATCATGTCTACTGTGCATCATGTATTTGTGTCTTTGTCTTCCACTGTCACCTGGACCCAGGAAGGAGGAGTGGCAGTTAGCCCTGCAGCCCAGTGCAGGAGCTGGCCAGGGGTCGGGAGCACTCAGGAAATCTAGAAGGCACTAGTGGGCTTGGGTCTTTTGGGAAACTCAACTGTAAGAGCAAAGGCAGATAGGGAGACTGTGAGAGCTTTTCTTCTAGAAGCTGGACTCTGGCTCTTTGCAAGGATGAAGACAACTTCCAGTGGAGGTGTGGGTTTGAGTAGACCAGGCAAAGCCTCACAACAGACAACCCACTCCTTCCCATGGAGCACAAAGTTCTGTGAGATCCTGAGGATGCTTCTTGTTCAAAGTGGTGGGGTAGTCGGACATGGTAGAAAGAACTGAATTCAGGGCGGTGAAGCATGGGTCCCTGTAATGGGCTGAGTTATGTGCCCTCAAAACCCCAGTGCTGGAGCCCTAAGCCCCAAAGTGACTGTATATTTGGAGAAGGGGCCTTTGCAAAGGCCATGACGGTGAAATGGGGTCATGAGGGTGAAGTCCTGATCCCATAGGACTGCTCTTCTTATAAGAAGAGTCACCTGAGGGTTGGCTCTCTCTCCACACATGCGGAGGAAAGGCTGCTTGAGGACACAGTGAGCAGGCCGGGGCGAGAGCTGTCACCAGAAGTCAGCTCTGCCAACACCTTGATCTTGGACGCCCAGCCTCAAGGACTGCAGGACAATACACTTCTGTCGTGTAAGGTCCCCAGCCTGTGGCACTTTGTTATGGTGACCCCAGTAGACTAAGGTGGTACCCATCCCTACTCTGTCACTGGCCCCCTCCTTCTGTGGCCTTCAGACAGAGTCATTCCCTTCTCTGGTCCTCAGCTTCCTCATCTGTAAGTTGGGATTGCTGGGAAGAAGGGCAGGAGGGAGAATCTTCAAGGTCCTTCCCAGTTCTGAGAGTTTATGAGCTCAGAAGCCGTTCTTTGGGAAGGCTCTGATTTATATCACAGATGTGCAGGAGAAAAACAGTTGTGTAGGAATCAATTTTCTCTTGTAAATAGGATCCTTTTTAAGGCACTCCTGGGAGAAAAGAAGGAGCGGACCTTTCTAGAAAGCCTACTATGAGGTAGAAGTCACTGCGCAGACGGCGTTCCACTTAGCGCCTTGCGCTACCATTTATTTACCTTGCAAAGGTATTATATGCCTAATTCTTTTTAAGAAAATTATGTTTTGTTTCACAAAGAAAGGAGCTGCATGCTCCAGAGGAAAACAAGGAAATAAAAAAAAAAAAAAGAAGTAAAAGGAAAAATAGACTATTCATCCAACAGGTATTTATTGAACACCCACTATGTGTCAATCACTATACAAAAGGAAGTGGGTTTCTACTCTGCTTTTAAATATATATATAATTTTAAGTGTAGATGCTATAACATTTACATTCTGCAATTTTATTTAAATGTCTATTATATTCATTTTGATGTTGTGATGTAGCTGGTTCTTAATAAGCCTGCCATTTACAAGCCTGCTTTTCCCCCTCTGATTTTAAAGTAACACGTCTGTTTATGGAAGGAAATGTGGACATTACAGGCACATAAAAAGAAAGATTACTTGTCATCCACTGCCCAGACTTTTTTCTATGTATGCATCCAGACCCTCAGCATGTGTGCCTAGAGCCTGCGTCTCCCCTACTCCCTGGGAACCCCCTCCCTCCTATCCATTCCCCCCACCAGACTTACATACACTAGAACGTGGAAAGCCACCTGAGGTCAGTAACGTTTGTCCATTTAACTCACGGCTTTATAATCAGCACCCAGAACAGCGCCTGACACACAGTAGGTGCCCCACAAGTAGTGAACATATATAATGTGAGTGTCACATAAAGACGGGAAGGGTATGAGTGGATACTACGATAATAGTGGAATAGAATGAGTGAATACTGTAAGAATATAAATGTCACGTAAAGAATGAGTGACAATAAGGTCATGTTGAAGGATGCAGCTGGGTGCTCTGCTTTTAAAAAGTCATCAAAATGCTGTATTTTCTAGTATTATAAAATATTCTGCTGTAATATATTGGATGATTATTTCACAGTATTCCATCGTATATATGGATAACTTCTCCATAAATAACTTCTCCAGGCTCATCTTGTGCCCATCTCAAGTAATATCTTCAGGGTATGGCTTGGTGGCTCAGCCAGTTGAGTGTCTGACTTCTGCTCAGGTCGTGATCTCTTGGTTTGTGGGTTTGAGCCCTGCCTTGGGCTCTGTGCTGACAGCTCAGAGTCTGGAGCCTGCTTTGGATTCTGTGTCTCCCTCTCTCTGCCCTTCCCCTCCTCATGCTCTGTCTCTCTAAAAAATAAACAAAACATTTTTAAAAATTAAAAAACATCTTCAGGAAGATCCTGGTAGCTGTTCTCTCCACAACTTCATGATAATTTTCTTGGAATAAATTTCCAGGTGTGAAATTGAGGGGTCAGAAAATAGGCTCATACAATGGACTATTTTCAGCCATAAAAAGGAATGAAGTACATGTGATATTGATACATGCGGTATTGATATATGCGGTAAACTGTAGAAGCCTAGAAGACATGAAGCTAAGTGAAAGAAGCCAGACACCAAGGTCACATATTGCATGATTCCCATTTATATGAAAATCCAGAATAGGTAAGTTTGTAGAGACAGAAAGGAGGTTGGTAGATGTCAAGGCCAGGGGGGAAGAGGGTGGAGGAATCAATGCTCAATGGGCACGGGGTTTTCTTTTTTTTTCTTCTTTTCTTAAATAGTTTATTGTCAAGTTGGTTTCCATATAACAGCCAGTGCTCATCCCAACAAGTGCCCTCCCCCATGCCCATCACCCCCCTTTCCCTCTCCCCTATTCCCATCAGCCCTCAGTTTGTTCTCAGCATTCAAGAGTCTCTCATGGTTTGCCTCCCTCCCTCTCCCCAACTATTTTCCCCTTTCTTCTCCCCCATGGTCCTCCGTCAAGTTCCTCCTAATCCTCCTATACGTGTAAACATATGGTATTTGTCCTTCTCTGCCTGACTTATTTCGCTCAGCATAACACCCTCAAGGTCCATCCATGTTGCTACACGTGGCCAGATTTCATTCTTTCTCATTGCCATGTAGTATTCCATTGTATAGATAAACCACATCTTTTTGACCCATATCGTCAGTTGATGGACACTTAGGGTCTTTCCATGTTTTGGCTATTGTTGAGAGTGCTGCTATGAACAGTGGGGTACATGTGCCCCTGTGCATCAGCATTTCTGTATCCCTTGGGTAAATTCCTAGCAGTGCTATTGCTGGGTCATAGGGGAGTTCTATTGTTAGTTTCCTGAGGAACCTCCACACTGTTTTCCAGAGGGGCTGCACCAGTTTACATTCCCACCAGCAGTGTAGGAGGGTGCCCGTTTCTCCACATCCTCGCCAACATCTAGAGTCCTCTGATTTGCTCATTTTAGCCACTCTGACTGGCTTGAGGTGGTATCTCAGTGTGGTTTTGATTTGTATTACTCTGATGATGAGGGAAGCTGAGCATCATTTCATGTGTCTGTTGGCCATCTGGATGCCCTCTTTGAAGCGCCTTCATGTCTTTGGGCATGGGATTTTCTTTCGGGGCTGGGGCAAATGCTTTGGAACCAGATAGATATTACAGTCGCACAACACTGTGCATGTGCTAAATGCCACAGAATTGCCCACTTTAAAATGCTTAATTTTATATTACATGAATCTTGCTCTAGTGAAAAACAATAACACGTACAATCTCAAGGCCAATTGGAGCACCAGTTTGTGAGCCCACTGACCGAGCATTTGTGTGACTGTTTCCTTGAAAATTCAGCAGTGATTTTCTATAAACCTGGCCAGGCTTACAGGCGAAGTGTATTGATTACCAATGATATCAATTTTTTTTCTCCCTGAGCCAGTGCATATTTATATCTCATTTGCATATTCATGGTTGCCGACACTCCAAGGGGAGAGTTGGTCTTACTGATTAGCAAGGACATGATATCATGACTCTTGTCATGCGAGTCCCAGACTCCACACTTGGTTATGGTTTTGCCCTTTTCACGTAATCCTAACTTTTTAATTGCTACTAATCTACTAACTAGGGCCTAGCACAACATCCCGTGGTTAATCATCTCCCATTGATTGCCTGCCAGACAGTCCCTTCTGACTCCTATCTTTCTCTTCCTGATAGAGTCCAAGTTCACCATCATTGTCTGGAGCCAGTCCATTTCTAAGCTTATGGGCCCGTCTTGAGTGATCATGTCAATCTTAGTCACCTCGTTTCTCTTTTTGCTGTTGGGTAAGACTTGGATACACAACCCAGTCACAAGCGATGAGAAATGAAGGAAGCTTTGATGGTGGGGAGGCCCTCTGGGAAAGATTGCTTGAGTCTTACAAGGAAGAATTCCTGAGACAATGCTCTTGTTCTAACTCTGGAGGTGGGTGGATCTGGGAGTGAGGTCAGGAGCCCTGCAGTCATCTTGTGTTCATGAGGATAGTCATAGCAGGGACAGAGGCAGCATGCAGGGAAGGATGCATCAGAGCAGATGCAGACCCCCAGAGGCCTCTCATCAGTGCATCCTCCCCTGGGTTTCCCATGAGGTGAGATAATGGACACCCTGGGCTTTTTCAAGCATCCAAGTCAGATGCCTGTTCCTTGGGGCTGACAGTACCCTAAACCACCCAACTCCATTCAGGGATAGCTCTTTCCTTCTTTGTTTTTCCAATGTATACACCAACTGCTTCAACAAATGCTTTTGCAAATAAAACTTTTTCTGTAATTTGACACAGAGCCTCAATAGATTCCCCAAAGTGGAATGACACAACAAGAAAGTATTAGATTTTAAAGTTGCTTGATTCATATTTTCATCTGCCTTCCCTGTTGGTGACTCCACAGGCTTAATCAGCCTCTCGACCAGAAAATGAGACGGGGGGGGGGGGGGGGCGGTCGGGAACTTGAGTCAAGGTCTTCTGCTATCACATCCAAACCTAGATATTAAAAGGGAGCTGGCCTTTAGTCTTGATTAAGTTCCTTCAAATCTGAAATCATGGGTAATGAATTCAGTGTGCCTGAATAAAGCATTCCCTGGAGAGCCAAACCTGGCTGCCGTGCTCCTCTGTGCTGTAACCTTCATTATGTACAATTCTAGAATGTCCGGATTGGAAAGGACTTTAATGGTCTGAATCGAGTGGGGTGGGTCCGAAGCCCCATTGGTACCCTGAGGAAATGTATGGCCAGTCTCCTGGGAAGTTCTATCCCCACTCATAGTAGAGTTGCGAGGCTGCTGTGACCAAGGGCCACAAGCTGGATGCATTCGAACAGCAGAGATGGCTCGCAGTTCCGGAGGCCAGAAGTCTGAGATCAGGCGTCAGTAGGTTTGGGTGGCTCTGTCTGAGGGCCCTGAGGAAGAATTGACCCCTGTGCTCTCTCCTGGCTTCCATTGGCCCAATGTTCCTCGGCATCTAGAGGGCCTCCCTGGGTCTTCACATCATCTCCCCATTACACGTGCCCATCTCTGTGTCCAAATCTCCCTTTTGGTAAGGATGCAGTCGTGTTGGATGGCCTCATCCAACTGCGTCGTCTGCAAAAGCCTTATTTCCAGCTACATTCCCACTTAGGTCCTGGGGGTTAGGACTTCAACACCTTCTGGGGGAACATAATCCATAACCCCATCCAAACACACAAGCTTGTGCTTAGAATCAGGTCAGGGGTCATGAACGCAGTGAGTTTCATCTAGGGAACCCAAAAGGAGGCCCTACTCTCTTCCGGCCTCTTGTCCTTGGAGTGGGGGGAGGGGAGGAAGAAGCTATGGGAACACCAAGGCCCAGAGAGGGAGAGATGTGTGTCCCGGTTCTCACAGCACATGCGGGGATGTGCCAGGGCTGGAACCCAGCACCTCAAGGGTGTTTTCACACAGCACCTCAAGGGGGCCCCAGACCCCACAGGGTCCCGTGCCCTGGCGGCTACAGAATCTGGGACTCTGAAGTAGGCAAGGGGGACCAGGACAGTGGCCAGTCTCTACAGGAGGCAGAGAGGAGCTGGCAGGGCCTGGGGCATACCTCCTCTGCAGCAGACAGAGGAAGTGACAATGTCAGGAGTCAGAGGGCAGGAACATGGCACTTCTCAGGGGCGGCCAGAGCTTGTAAAAATCAACAGATAATGGAAAATGTGGGAGTAGGAGCTTGCAGACCCTTGGGGATGACTGCAGGTTGGTTCTGGCTTCAGATCACCACCGGCCAAGGTCCCTGGCATTTAAGGGGGAAGCCAGGAGGGGGCCGAGGATCCCTTCCCTCTGCTGCCCATGCCAGATGCCCATCCATAGGAAGCCGGCACGTCAGCCTTCCTGCCAGCCCAGAGGTGCCAAGGCAGCAGGCGCAGCAGAGCCAGCTGGCAGTGTGAAGGAGAGCCAGCGGCCCGGCCGGCCGGCCCATCTGCTCCTGGCTGCCAGGGGCGTGCCTGTGGGAGACGGGCCGGTGGCCCATCCAAGCGGCCGAGGTGCCAGCCACCGGGTGCCCCAGGCCAGCTGGTGAGCTGGCAGGATTGGCCAGCATCCCTGTCTGCCAGCCGGTGCCAGATGAGCGTGCAGGGGAATGGGGTGCCAGCCTGCCGGGAGTCCATGCCTTTGGGGCCCTAGCTTTCCCCTCCCTCCATCCCACACTCCCCCGTGAGCTCTGAGGCGTCACTCACAAGTGCCCCAAGGGAAGGCCCAGGGAAGCCTGTGAATGGTTGAGAACCTGGGACTCCAGGACGTCATAGGATGTTAGAAGCACAGCACATGAGTGTTTAAGGACATGGCCCTTGGGGCACATAGCCAGGGTCCGGGTCCCACCTCTGACCCTAATTAGCCTTGGGTAGGCCACTTAACTGCCCATACGTAGTCTCAGTTTGCTCATCTGTAAAGTGGGAAAGCATCTGATTCATTGGATTAAAGTGCGAATCAAACAAGGTGCACGTACGACCCTTAGAGCGTGCCAAGCACTTGATGTAAGATTATTACGATTGGTTATATTATTAGAACCAGAAGGTTAGAGTGCTTTAGGGCAAAGGTGCTCTAGCTCTCAAGGTGGGGAACCAGGAGCTAGATTGGGGGAAGAGTTGTTTTTTTGTTTGTTTGTTTCCAGGTCACAAACAATCTGATAAAAAGAAAGAAAAGCAGAGAGGGTGGGGGAGGGGGACTTGGGAGGAGGTTAAGGGCACAAACCTGTCATTCCCGGAGGAACAAATCCCAGGGACGGAATTCAGGACATAGCGCCTGTGCAAGCAGGGCTGAATGACACATGGGAACATCGTCACGGGATCAAAGCCTGAGGGTTCTCATCCCGAGGAAAACTTTTCTTTTTTAATTTCTTTGTTTAAAAATTGTATCTCTATGAGATGATGGATGATAACTGAGCCTCCTATGGCCATCATTTCACACATCGGTAGTTCCAACCATTAGGCTACATGGTTGAAACTCACACAGTGAAGTATGTCAGTTACATCTCAGGAAAACTGAAAAAAACATCAAAATTTTGACCTGAAAAGCAACATTTTTAGAGGACAACTATGGATACAATTGAAAACAATAAATGTAGGAAATGGAAACCAAAAATGGGCAGAAGACCTGAATAGATCTTTTTTCCGAAGAAGGCACCCCAAGGGTCAAAAGGTGGACGAGAAAGCACTCGTGGTCACTAATCGTGAAGGAAATGCATATTTAAGCCATGGTGAGAGGTCACTTTTCACCTGTCAGAATGGCTGGGATCAAAAAGATGAGCAAGAACAAGTGTTGGCGAGGATGTGAGGAAAAGGGACCCCTCAGGCGCTGCTGGTGGGAGTGCAAACTGGTGCAGCCACTCTGGAAAACAGTGTAGAGACTTCTCATAAAGTTAAAAATAGAACTACCCTATGGTCTGGCAATTCTGCTTTCGGGTATTTATCCAAAGAACATAGAATCACTATCTCAAAAAGATACCTGCGCCCCCACGCTGATTGGAGCATTATTTATGATAGGCAAGACCCGAAAACAACCTGCATGCCCATCGCCAGGTGAATTGATAAAGAAAATGTGTTTGTGTACAATGGAATATTATTGTCACCAAAAGGAAGAAATCCTGCCATTTGCGGCAATAGGCGTGGACCTTGAGGACGTTGTGCTAAGTGAAATAAGTCAGAGCGAAAAAGACAAATATTGTCTGATCTCACTTGTATGTGGAATCTTTAAAAAAAGAAAAGCTGAATTCATAGAGAACAGATCAGTGACTGCCAGGGGTGAGGGGTTAGAGGGAGAGTGAAATAGGTGAGGTGGTCGAAAGGTACAAACTTCCAAATAAAGAAGTTTGGGGGATGTATTGTATAGCATGACGACAGTAGTTCAGAAGACTGTATTGTGTATCTAAAAATTGCCAAGAGAGTAGATCTTAAAAATTCTTATCATGGGACACTTGTTGGCTCAGCGGGTTAAACGTTGGCTCAAGTCATAATCTCACTGTGCACGAGTTTGAGCCCTGCATTGGGCTCTGTGCTGATAGCTCAGAGCCTGGACCCTGCTTCAGAGTCTGTGTCTCTCTCTATCTCTCTCTGCCCCTCCCCTGCTTGCACGCTGTGTCTCTCCCCAAAATAAACATTAAAAAACTTAAAACAAATTTCTCATCACAAGAAAAAATATTGTGTGGTGACGACATTCATTTTGCATATATCGGTTATTAGGTTGGACATTTAACCTGTATGTTATTAGGTAAATTATATCTCAATAAAATCATGTAAAAAAAAAAAAAGAAAGATCCCAGGTGCCCAGAAAGTCATCTGCAATGCAAGGTCAAGGTCCTGGGTTTACCTGACACCCTCTCGGGTTCTTTGGTCATGAAAGGCTCAGTTGAAATAGAGGAGGTGATAATGAGGAGAGGAGGGACCTCTCTGTCCTGCTACAACCTACTCAGATGCCCCAGTGCTTGGCGGCCACACCTCAGGGCCCTCCAAATGCCCTGCCTCACATGTTAGTGTGTATGTTTGCAGACACATACATCTGTGTATATGCGTGTGTTTCTGTCTGAGTATTGGCTCATACCTTTGTGTGTCCACTGGATATATCTTGAGGGAAGGTCCCATATCTTATTCAGCAACCCCTCAGCTGTTCACAGCTCACCTCTCTGGGAGCTTCAGATTCCCAGAAGGCTTTTGGCATCCCTGAACCCGTGTGCTGAGGACAACACTTGGCTGGACCTCTATAAACCCATGAGGAATGCATGGATGGATGGATGGATGGATGGATGGATGGATGGATGAATGAATGAATGAATGAAACAGACTGGAGCCTTTGTTCAGCCTGGTCCAACTCTTCTCATTGGACACCAGGACTCTTGCAGTCCACCCAGCAGCCAACAAGAGCAAGGGTCTTAAAAGTTCTACCTACTTCATCTTAACCAGCAACTGTTGACTCCCATTCAGAGCCTCGTTACCCTGATTTTGCACACAGTACTAACAAAAGCAGCTAGTACTGTGGTACTAGCAGCTGGTACTAACCAGTCGGTAAGCTGGACACAACAAGAAAAAGGAATAAGAGAGCAAACACCTGTCAGTAGAAGCAGATAAAGGTGGCTGAGATGCCTCAGTGGGCTAGCAAGGAAAAGAAATGTTGAGGGGAGACTCAAAAATGTCACCGAGAGCAGTCCGGGACCACCTCGTGAAGGGGCAGGTGCCCCAACCCGTGAAGAGCCTTTCATCTCTCCCTGGAAAATAAGCAATGCTCATAATGAAAGATTTGAGATTTAGTTAAAGGGCCCCTGTCCAAACTATCAAGGAACAGAGTGCGTTTTCAGAGATTCTTATCCAAAATGTAATTTTCAAAAACGGTAATTAAAGAGAGGTGATCTTCCATCAACCAGAAAGCTTGGCTCTCTCGGCTGACTCGGACAGGGAGGGTTACGTGCTGCTGGGACCCACTGCTCTTTGTGGGGACAGAGCTGACAATTAGAGAATTTAAGCAAAGCAAAGGGAGAAGGGAAGGTGTGGGGGTGATCAATCAAGATGGCTTTTCCTTCTGGGCATGAATGTTAACACTCTCCTACTGCGCGTGTACAGGGACGGGCAGTGCTCGGCACTATTTCATATTCGTTATTCATCGCCTCCTTAATTGGGCATCTCATCTACCAAAGAGAAAACACACACACATATACATCACCCCCAACACACACAAGGGTGAGCACCCATATGTAAGGATGCACACTCTTCCACACCCAGATGTACACACAGACATGTACACACACATATTCAGATGTGCACACACACAGACATACACATATAGACACAGGCTTGCATTCACACACATTTACGCCCGGGGACACACCTGCATACACAATGCAGACACACGTAGGCATGCACACATGTGTTGGCACGTGTCCATTACACACGGTGCACACACACAAACCCGCACACACATTGCCAGTCTTTTGATTTCACAAACCATGGCGCCTGAAAGGCTTTCTTCACTGTCTTGGATTGATCAGACCCCAAGCAATTCTGGGATCATGGTGACCCCGGGGGCATTGATGATACAGTGTAACTGCTGCCATTTTGGGAGCACCTGGTATATTCCAGGTCTCTTGCCTGGTGTCTGACACAGCACTTATCAGCCTCTCTGCCTCTTTTCCCTCCTTTCTCCCTTTTTTCTTTCTTTCTCTACCTTTTCTTGTCTTTCTTTTTATTTTTTCCTGTCTTATGAGCAATATGTAGCTACATTCTCATTGTAAAACATCAACATGATACTGACAAAACAAACCTTCCCCTTAATATTTCCTGCCTTGTAACCACTCAGCTTCTCAGCAATAATGGCTGTGAGCAATGGCAGGTGGAAAACTTGCATCCCCCAATTTGACATGCAGTCTGAGAGCACATGCAGAAAAAAGCCCAGTTGCCCATCAACAGGATAAAGGTTAAGCACATTCTGGAATACTACGTAAAAGCCAAAAAAGAAGGGAAATTGGTTTCCAAAAAAAGAAGGGAAATTGGTTTTTGGAATAACACTTGTCAGTGTCTCCAAGCCCTTAACCAGGGTTGGGCACTCTCCCTGAAATCCACTCTTAATCTTCTCAGCTGTGCTGTGTGCATTAGCAACACTCCCACTTTACAGACATGGCCACTGAGGAAAAGCGACATTTGAATGTTTGTCTGGCAGCATGTTGCATATCTGAGACTCAGACCAGGTGATCTATCTTTAAAGACTGCATTCTTACCCCCGCTCCCCAGTTTATTTATTTTGAGAGAGAGAGTGAACAATCAGGGGAGGGGCAGAGAGAAGGAGAGAAAGAATCTGAAGCAGGCTCCATGCTCTCAGCACAGAGCCCGACATGGGGCTTGAACTCATGAACTGTGAGATCATGACCTGAGCTGAAATCAAGAGTCAGACGCTTAGCTGACTGAACCCCCCAGGCTGCATTCTTAAGTCCCAATACTGTTACCCAAGAAGCAACAAGCAATATCTATCTATCTATCTATCTATCTATCTATCTATCTATCTATCTATCATCTATCGATCTATCTATCTATCTATCTATCAATCATCTATCTATCTATCTGTCTGTCTGTCTGTCTGTCTGTCTATCTATCTGTCTGTCTATCTGTCTATCTATCCATCCATCCATCCATCCATCCATCCATCCATCCATCTACCTATCCATCCACCCATCTATCTATCATCTGTCTATCTCTTTGCAGAAGAGTGTATAGAAAACGACTTCCTTTACACAAAAAATGAAAGCACATGTGTATGTGCCTGAATGAATCCATGGCCTTTTGTTACTGTTACCCCTTTATACGTTTGACACAGGTCCACGCTGCCCAACTGTACCACATACTTTTCTTCTGCTGATAACACAGTGAACAGAGTAGTTGGGGAGGAGATTGTCTTTCCAGGATTTGCCCAAAGAGCATCTTCTGGGAGAACCTCTGCTCCCCTCGGTGGCCCCTTTTCACCGCCCTGTGCTTCTAGGAGGGCTTGGGTGCCCAGAGAGGAGAGAATTCTTGGCTGCAGGAGGTGGGTGACCACCATGAAGAAAGGACCCCGCCAGCTCTGCCAGTGGCTGGCGGTTGGACAGTGCCGCGAGTGCCCCGTCACTGAGCATGGTCACCTGGTCTCTGGGTCTGGAGCTGCGGAAAGCCTCCAAAGGTCTCAGCAAGACGCCCGAATGCACAATGCGGTCGAGGACAGTGCCTGAGCTGGAAACTGGGAGCCCCGGCTGTCAGTCCTCTCTCCACCCCTTGCTCACTGTCAGCTCTTCCCTGCTCTATTCTCAGGCATCTCTTCTGCTCACTGAGAGCAGTCGGGCTTGGAGAGATGGTAGAGAACACAAAATTTAGGATCCAAGACCCAGAGCCACGGCTTACAAAATCTGTGGCTGGAAGCAACCCATCCCCCCAAGCTTCACTTTCCTCACCCATGAAATATAAATGATGCCACTAATTGGGCAGCCACCATCTATGGGTTCATGGTGTATTCCAGGTGAAGGAAACTGCAAGTGCAAAGGCCCTGCGGTGTCACGTTTGGTGCTCATGGCCACCATCTCAGAGATGAAGGCACCACCGATTGTGGGCCCCTTCATGTTGATCACTCCATCTTATCTAATGAGTAAGCCAAGGACCAGAGTGGGCACACGACTGGCTTGAGGCTGCAGAGCTGTCTGATGGCACCAGAAGGGTGGAAATTAGCCAGGACTAGAGTGAGGTGGGCATTGGACACCACGTTTAAGGGAGTTCCACCCCCCCCCCAAAAAAAAACCACCCAGTAGTTGAGATTAAGAAACACTTCCATGGAAATTTTTGTTTTAAATGAAAGTCGACGCAAGCAAATCTCTGATGAACAAAATAACAAAATTTTAAGCAAAGACACCATCAGTATTACTGATTTTCTCTTTTGCCTCAGGCTCCAATGTGATTCTACATGGCATTTAAAAAATTTTGGACTTTGTTCACTGCGGATTTTTGTTTGCGTTAAATTAGAATTTTTAAGATACTGCATTGGAACATTCGTCTTGATTACTGTTTTTTAGTGCCCCTAAATTCTGTGCAGTAGATGAGCGCTCCACGTGTCTTATCTCAGTCTCAGCCCTACAGGACTCTCTCTGCCAACCGGGCCTCTTTGTTCTTTCTTTACCTCTAGTCATTCATTCACTCGTTCATTCATTCATTTGTTCATTCAGTCATTCTGCAAATACTTTAGCTGACCATGATTCCAGGAGCCAGGAAAATAGCAGTGAATAAGATAATCGTGATTCTGACTTCCTGGCATAGACCGTCCCGATTGCAGGGACAGAGTTGAGTCAAATCATCACATAAACAAACGTATAAGTAGAAACGTGGCCTTTCCAGCAAAAGGAAATAATGGGAGTGTTGACCAAGAGTGGCAACCAAGGCAGGCTTCCCTGATGAGGTGGTGTTTGGATGAGATGGAGTTCAGCAGGTGGCAGTGGCTTGAAGGTGGGTGGCTAGATGTGTTCTAGGCAGAAGGAATAGCAAGTGCAAAGGCCCTGTGCAAGATCAAGAGGGTTGGGGGGCTCTAGGAACACGACAGGCCAGGGCAGCAATGTGCTGAGAGGCAGGGAGAATGTGCGGCAAAAGTGAGAACAGAGAAATAGGCCGGGCCAGGAGACACAGCCGGGGGGGATTTGATCTCCAGCACAAGGACAATAGGAGCCATTAGAGGGTTTGGAGCTGGGGAGTGACATGAGCGGATTTGTTCCTTGCAGTCATTTTCCTGGTTGCTGAACAGGATTATATATAGAACCCAGACTCCCTAGATTTCTAGTCTGACTTCCCCCTTTCATGCTGTGTGACCTTGCGCAAGCCTCACAGCCCTTGCCTTCTCTGTGCTTCCGGCATTCATCTGTAAAATGGGATTCCAGCCTCTCCAGGTTGTTAAGAAGATTAAATGAGGTCATAAGTGCTGGCCTCGCCAGAAGGCTTGACACACAGTAAGCGCTCTATAAGTGTTGCCCATAATCATTATTGCTGAGGTTGGATTTTAGGGGGCAGCACAGAAGGACAGCAAGGAAGCAATCCCTGCCCTCAGCCCCGGGGGCGGCTGAGCCCCGGCTCCTCTGCCTGGAGCTCGCTGTTCATCTCCTTGGAAAGTGGCTTTTCTTTCTGCCGCGAGCTCCCTGGAGGAGGGGCACCGTGGAGGCTGCGGTAACGCTGTGAAGGTCTTAAAAGAAATTATAGCCGCATAAAAATATTCACTCCAGTGGAGGGCCTTCAACCATTCCCCTGGGCATTGAACAGTGACAGAGAGTGTATTACTGTGCGCTTAAGGCAGTGGCGGCCACCCAAGGTCAGAGAGAACGGGCAGGCAAGCACTTAAGCACGGAAGTTCCCCTGAAGAGCATCCTTCCTTGAGCGGCCCTCTCCGACCTGCCGAGAGCCAGGCCCCATATCCCTTGTCGCCTCCGTATCCATAGTGCCAGGGAATTCCTCAGATAGACGAGAGAAGGGGAGACGAGAGAGGATAGCCCAGGGCTGGGGCAGCAGCACATCCAGGCCTTCCCCTTGCTGTGATCTGGGAGGGGAGGCACTTAGAATCTCTGCCCTCAGTATTAGCATCTGTAAAATGGGAGGCTGTTTGCCCACTCGGTTCTAATGTCTGTGGGGACTGACCGAGGAGCTCTGGCCTGGAAGGCCACATAGAAGGTGCTCAGAAATGACCATTTGTCCTTCTTAGAGTTTGCCTTCTTCCCAAGATGTTTTTTTTCTCTCTCCTAAACTCTCAACGACCTCTCGGCAACTTAAGTAACGTTCCCCAGCCTCAGTTTGCTCATCTGCACAGTGGGTACAGTATCAGTAAGGACTTAGGGGTTGTCTGTGGCTATTAGTAGAAGATTTTGAGCTACTGCACCCAAAAAACAGGAAGGTTGGGTCTCACCTATCTTGATGCCTTTTGTGTTCTCATAGAACATCAGGTAGATGGAAGACTCATCCACCTGCCCCTGGTTTCAGCAGTGCAGAGTCATAGGTAGCCTTAATCCTGGACACTAGTGGGCCCATGAATCCTCTGCAACTGAACACACAGACTCATCATATCCTTCAAGAGGGTCCCCATACACCAAAAGACTAAGGAGCCTGGGGGCTCCTGGGTGACTCAGTTGGTTAAGCATCTGACTCCAGCTCACATCATGATCTTGCGGTTTGTGAGGCTGAGCCCTGCGTCGGGCTCTGTGCTAACAACTCAGAGCCTGGAGCCTGCTTCAGATTCTGTGTGTGTGTGTCTCTCTCTGCCCCTCCCCTGCTCTTGCTCTCTCTCTCTCTGTCTCAAAAATAAATAAAACCAAAAAAAATTTAAAGACTAAGTAAGAATCATGGTGTTACAAGTATAGGTTCTCTGGGCCCGGAATCTGGACATGGGCTAACACTGGCTCAGGGAGACTGGCTTCTTCATCCAGATCTTCTTGCCTCAGTTTTCTCATCTGTAAAGAGGGAAACAATGGTATGCACTTCATAGGATTATCATAAGGGTTAGTGAAATCACACTTCTGAAGTGCTTAGCACACAGTAGGAACACAGTACTTACTAAGCCTTTTCTCTTTTTCCTTGTAGAGAGCTCAGTGGGGTCTTTATCACCATCCAAATTTCTCCAGAGGAGCCAGCTGGTGAAATACGCATCACACTTCTACTTGATCTCAAATCAGGATAAAAATGGAGGTGGAGTGGGGGGAATCCCTTTTCATAAGAGAGACTGCAAAAGCCAAGAAAAGTTATGCTTACTCTTTCCTAGAAAGCCTCATCACTACCAAGGAATATTTTTGGCAGATACAGGGACAAGGAGAGGGGTTGTGTGGTTAAATAGGTTTGGCAAGCCTTATACTGATCACATTAAATGGGCGTCTTTCCTGCAGGGTCAGTCGGGGCCCTTAACATGTGACGTGCACTTTGAAGTGGCAAACTGAACTCCAATTACTCAGTGCTCCCTCCACTTCATGGCCAGAGGATGCTTTGCCGGGCTTAAGCCTCTATGGGACACATATTTCAGCAGGAAGTCAGGGGGATAAAAACAGCAGTAGCCAATCTCCAGGGGGCTTTACCAGCATGAACGTTGATGTCTCAATTTTATTTTTTTCTTTAAATAACTCTTCTCTGTAATTCTCTCTCTTCTCGCCCGTTCTTGGCTTGATGCATTTCGTAGTTGGGGATTCTACGAACATGGCCTCCCTATTGCAAAATCACTACGTGTTTGTGATTTATTGAAGGGTCGTGTCTCAAGAAGCAGCTTGAAGTCACATCTGGATCAGGCAGGCACTTTGCCCTGCACCGGGGTTGGGGGGGCGGGGCAGGCCAGGATGGACGCCTGGCTTTGCCCTGGGAGCCTGCAGACAAGGGAGGCTCCCAGCTCTCCTGCCGCCCGCCGCCCCGCAGTGATTAGTTGGGATCTGAGACAGCAATACAAGAAGTATCGTTGGTGGGCGTGATGGAGTGCCTGCTGAGTGGGCCGCAGATAAGCGCTGTGATTTCAGAGGACGCTTCATCATTTCGCCGTAAGAACATGTTAACGGGTGATTGTTTGAATGTCTCCAGCTAATAGGATATTATTCATAACACTCTGGCTAGTTGGAATGGAAGATGATAAGAAATTAAATCCTTAATGGCTTTCTTTAAAGCAGGACTTTTCCCTGGGGAACCCGGAACCCTGGGAATTTGCTCCCTGTGGCCTGGAAATATCTCTGTGGAGGAAATTGGCTTCAAATGAACCCCCCAGGGACATGTGAGGGTAAAGGGAAGAGGGAAGAAAAGCAGCCAACCCTTGATTGGGCACCTACTACATGCCATGTACCTAGATATTATAATGCTTCATCTTGGCAATGTGTCAGTTATGACCAGGTACTATGTAGCCCATTTTAGAACTGGCAATCTGAGGCTCGGAATAGTGAACCAATCCACTCCCCAAGGTCTCATTTCGGGTGCTGGAGTATGAATGTGTGTTCCAAAGTCAACTTCTTTCCTAGAAATGCAATTTATAGAGGTGGCAGGTGGGGGCGGGTGCCTGGAAGAAGGAGAAGGAAGACCTTTCACGAACTTTTTTTTAAAATGTCTTATTTATTTTTGAGAGAGAGATAGAAACAGCATGATCAGGGGAGGGTCAGGGAGACACAGAATTCGAAGACAGGCTCTAGGCTCTGAGCTAGCTGTCAGCACAGAGCCCAACACAGGGCTCAAACCCAGAAACTGTGAGATCATGACCTGAGCTGAAGTCGATGCTTAACCGACTGAGCCACCCAGGCACCCCTCACAAACTCTTAAAGGAAAGGAAGGAAGGAAAGCCATAGTACCCAGAGGTAGCTGCAAGCAGGTGCAAGGAGTTGGCAGTGAGAAGGCATGGGCTCTGTGGGTAGCTTCTGTGTTCACTTTGGGAATCATCCACTCCCAGGGTACGTGCAGCCAACATTTCCCATGATTCCCGGACTTCTGGGGTCTTGGGAAGATTTCCTGAGCTTTGTTCCCTCTGTCTTTTCCATCAATTACAGAAGCTGCTAAGTCCCTGTATTAAATCCCTTCCTGCTTGAAATGCCTTAAGTAGTGACCAAACCTTGACAAAATACCCTGCCGTTCATTGTGTGTGTGCGCATGCACATGTGAACATGTACGTAGATGTTCAACTCACAGGGATAAATTCCCAAGAAAAGCATTGCAGGTCACACATTCTTGAGGCATGTGAGAATAAATCATCATCATTACCATCATCATCATCTGTTTCGCACTATGGAAACCAGTACCTAGAAGGCCAGGAATAGAGAGCTCACACTGCCTTTTGTGAAACAACGCTTTTCCCATATAATTAAGCCCTCTTTCTAGATGAACGGGGGAGAAATGATGGCAAAAGTCTTTAACAGACCAAATTCACTTTGGTTCATTGGGAACTCACCATAGCAGCTGGCTGTGAACATTTACAAGTGAATGTGTTTTTGTTTGTCTTCCTTTTTGTAGGGTACCAATATCTAACACTTTCTCAGCCTTTCCACTCTTTTTCCTTTGGGTCTCCTCAGCTCCCACGGTGGAAGCTGGCTTGGTTTTCCATTTTCAAAGTTCACAATTCACCCAGCCATGAGCTGTGCCTTTAACCACTGCTAAATTGTTTCCTGACAGCCCTCGCTACAATTTTCTCCCCTGACATTTGATTTACATATGATCTTTAAGCACTGCCATGGCGGTAATAGCGATTTGGTTAATATTCCAAGCGCTCCCCCATGCCCCACACCTTGCAGGGCTGTTTCATTGCTGCAGCATGGCAAAATGCATGTACCAGATAAATGTATCGCTAATGAAATAAACGGATTAGGGGGAAGAATCAATTGCCCTGCTGCCAGGATGAGGCACCAGGAGTTAATTTTGCCTGGATCTGCAAGGGTAGCTGTTAATAGAATAGGCTTTTTACCTAATTGGCGGGAAAGTAAATGAAGTACAGTAATATTCCATGATGTATTGGAAGAATTTACTTCATTTTCTCTTAGTCTTGCTTGATGAGTGTTTACAGCACAATAGAATTTATAGTCTCCCTCCTCTCCCCATTTTTCTTTTCTTTTCTTTCTCTAGTCCTCATTATCTTTCTTTTCTTTTTTTATATATATCATTTTCTTTTTTCTCATCCTCCACCCCTCCTTTTTGTCCTTTTTTCCATCTACCTATCCATTCTTTTATCTATCCACCCAATCTCTCCATCCATCCATCCATCCATCCATCCATCCATCCATCCATTCATCCATTTTTTCATCCAGCTGATAAACCAAGGCCTCAAACATAAATGTCTTCAGGGACCAGTGACATAGATGAGTTAATATTTGTTGGGCTTGTGGCAAAATGGAACCATCATCATCCTCACAATCTCCTCATCATCATGACCTTTGTCGTTGTTCCCATCATTATCATATCTGTCATTTGTTAAATCTGTCTGTCCTTCCTCCATTTTTTCAACATTTATTGAAGGCTTACTATGCTAGTCAAGACCTGACTTATCTCTGTGAATATGATAATAGGGGGAAAAAAAGTGTAGCCAAAGAGTTCATTTACATCAATTTATATGTCTATCTGATGCTTAGACTCCTATCTAGGCCTTTTCTCTCTTCTCCTGATGAAGGCATTGAAGTTGTGTTGAAATAAATGCATCTTCTAAAGACTGGAACCAAGAGGTGTTAGGACAAGTTTGGTCAGACTGGTGGGATAAGTAGGGTAGAGCTGAATAAGGCTGAAGAGAAGGGTGTAAGCACAGACAGGAGTCTCAGAGTATATTTTCCTAGCCTAAGGCAACACACAGGGGACAGAACATGGTTTACTGAATGAAGAGAGGTCATGAGTGGGGATAGGAACAATCAACTTGTAGAATGAAATTCCAAAGCGCGGAACAGCACCAGGGACAGCTCCATGACCTTCTACTTGGACAACTCTAACCAATCCAGGACTGGTAAGAGGCAGAGCTATGATTCTAACCCAGTACTGCAGAGCACACAGTGATCTTCCACTGTTAGCATATTAGATCCCTTCAGGAGCTTGTTTAGCCTGCTAATTAGTGAAGAATGACAAAAGACTTTCTTCCACCAAACTTGAGTCAAGCTCCTCTGAGCCTTGCTTTCTGACTAGTCCCTGACCTTGGGTTCTGCCCTGGCCTTTTAGGCCAACTCTAGCAAAAATCCTGCTGAGTCAGTTCAGCAAAAATTCCTCACTCTTGGTCTGATCACCCTTGATAGCTGATCAAATTCCTCACCCCACTACCTCTGATATCACAGTGGCCTGCCTTAAACAAGAATCCTGTTAGGACAGTGTAGCAAAGAATTACCCTACCTTTTGTAATTTTCCATTCCCAGATCCCCCCTCCCCCTGTTCTGCTCCTTAGATATAAATTCTCACTTTTTCTTATTGTATTCTTTCAGAGTTGATCCTGATCTCTCTCCCTCATTGCAAAATCCCTACTGTAGTAGGCACTCTCCCCCCGGCCCCAACACACTGACTAAAGTCTTCCTCATAATCTTTAACAAGTATCATAATAATGGTTTTTTCTTTAATGGGAGACCTGAAGAATCTTCATTTGGGATAAACTCCCCTAGGGATTGTGATGCAGGTCTTTTGAAGACCATTCTTTGAAAAACTCCACCTGAACATTTTGGAGCATGTTTAGAAGGGTCTTATTTTATTTCTTCAGCATTTTTTAACACTGAGTGTCATGAGGGATGTGACAGGTGCTCAGGAAAGAATTGGCATAAGGCAGACGTCCTGGTAGGGACAGTAGTTACTTGCCCATGAATTTCATTGTTGTTGTTTACTAAAGGTTTAGAGTTATATTTTCAAGGATGTGGCTGCATTGACTTGAAAGTCACCATCCATTGTCTGCATCTTGAAACTCAAATCTCTGCATGAGTCCAGAACCTAGATTTTGATTTCTAGTCAAATGCTCTGTCTACGGCCAGTCATTTCCTAAAAGCCCACTCTGTGTCAGCTACAATGCTGGCCACTGGGAATGCAGAAATGAATCAACCCAAATTCTTTCCTCCGGGAGCTCATTGTCAACAATATAGTCACCCCTCCATTCTGCATCTGTTGGTCTAGGACCTTATAAAGCATTAATCATCTCATTCAACTGTCCCCTCTTTTTCCCTGTCTCTTACTGCAGATTCTGCTTGTGTAAACTTTGCTGAGATTTTGAGCAGAAATAGTAAATAATGAAGCTCCAGAGGGTTGCACTAATTTCCCAGACATTTAATCAATACGGAGCTGCCCTGTTCATTACAGCTGTCAAAAATATGCAAAATCGTCCATCTGGTCCTCTCAGGTACGAAGCTCTGAGCTGGAGTCACCAGTTGCTTGGCTAATTACCACGCCCCATTTTCCCTCATTCTGAGGCCTCTCCATTAAGCACGAGCTACCAGCTCAAGTATAAAGGCAAACAATAAATATTTGAAATGGCATTTGCCTGCTCTGGGGTCCTGAGCGGTAGTTTACTTGGGTCGCTGCAGATGAGGAGTTCAGGTGGGGTTTTGTGAAAGAGCGTCCTCTTTCATCTTCTCTCATGCCCCCCAAACTCTCCCCAGCCCCCAACCTCCTCCCTTCTGAGACCCCTCCCTGCCCTTCAAATATTTAGACCTATTAAAAACCATTGGGGGGAAAAATGATCTATAAAAAAGCTTTGCATAAAAAAGTGATCAATGCAAATTCCTCTGAGGAAATTGCTTCAGCAGATGGAAACGGCCCATTTGCAACAAATGCCGCTGGCTGTGCAGATGGTAATTATGGGATGTATGTAAACATGCAAGCTCCGGCAAGCAGAGCAAACTGCACTGCTGAACTCAGTCGGCATCGAGGACGCTGCCCTGGCACTGCCCCTGCCCTGCCTGGCCTGTAAGCCAGGGGCTCAAGAGAAGCCTGGGAGCAGCTAAAGATTGGGTTTGGAATTCCAAGACCTCTTAGTCTAGCGTCAGCTGAATTAAAGGTTTTTCTGAAATGGTCTCTGGGAGCAAACCACACATCCTCTGATCTCTTGGTGGACCAAGGCTATCGCATGGCTCTCTGGAAGAAAGAAATCAACATGTATGGAGCACTCACTGTACACCAGGTACAGTGCTATTAGCCTTGAATGTATTTTCTTGTTCAATCTTCACAAAGACTTTAGCAGGTTGACATTATCATTGCCATCATCATCACCACTATTTTGCAAATGGAGAAGCTGAGGTTTGAAGAGGTAAAGTAATCTTCCTAATATAAGAAGGCTAAGAAGTAAGAGGATGGAGACATATCAGTTAGCTATTGCCGAGTAACAAAATTTTTTTTAAATATATATCCCAAGTTCAGTAGGTTCAAATAATAAGCATTTATTATAGCTTACAAGTCTACAGGTCAACTGGGTGGTTCTTCTTGTCTTGGCTGGGCTCAGCTAGTTATGACTTGGCTTCCTCATGCATCTAGATGATCTAGGCTGTTCATACTTAAGTCTGGTATTTGGCTGGCTGTTGGTTGGGATGATGGGGGTTGTGAGCCATGTGTCTCTCATCTTCCAGCAGACTGATGGTAAGTGGGTAGATGTCTCAGATAACAGTGAGCTCACCATCACTGGAAAGAGTCCTCATTTGTTCTGGGTGTGAGTCCTGGATTCCCTCCATAGACATGCAAGTGACCTTTGAGCTCAAATGACCCAGATATACCAGAGACTCTTTGTGACATGAGCTTTATAACTTGTCTTACAATATTCTTCTCAATGGTGATTGTGTTAAAGTTTCACACTGAGCAAACACTGAATCATCCATCCATCCATCCATCCATCCATCCATCCATCCATCCATCCATTCAACAAATACATTCTGAGCAGTTCCTCTGTGTTAATCACAGGAGATGTTTAGGGATGACTAAGACAGTGTCCCTGCCCTCACAAGCTGCAGGCTGCTGAGGAACACAATCATGCAAACGGACAGTGACTATTCAGGGTGATAAACCCCTAAACAGAGGTGGAACTACTAGGGATGAGAGCACAGAGAGGACACTGAATACAGCTGGGGGATCAGGGAGGGCTGCCTGGAGGAGGCGTGACTTGAGCTGAATTCTGAAGGAGAGTAGAAACAGAGCAAAGGTGAGGTGGGAGAATGGGAAAGGACATTTCAGGTGGAACAAACAGCTGAAGCAGAGTCATGGAGGTGGCAGAAAAACATGTTCTGCCCCAGGAACTGAAATGAGCAGCAAAAATATGGCTGGATGTGTGTCTTAGAGAGTTCCTTTGGGCAGCCATAGTGGAGATAGCATGGAGGATAGATAGTTGGAGGAGGGAGAGAACAATGAAGAAAGAGACTGGGACAGAACTGGGAGGTAGCAGTGGGAGGAAACTGATCAGACCCAGGGAACATCAAGGAGTGTGACTCCTGAGCACTGGAAAGCAGGGGAAGGAGGAGAAGGAAGCTGTTCAGGTTTCTGGCCTGAGGGTGGAGAGGGGAAATACACTTGGGGAGGCCCAACAGGTTGTTACATCAAGCTCTGGGACCTTGGAGCAGTCCACAACCTGAACTCCCATCCCAAGCACCCTCATGCATGCATATCGCAAGCAGCTCTCAGGGGCAAGCCCTGGCTACTGCTTGTTCTCCAGGCACTGGCCAGGGTGCTTTGCAAAGTGGGACAGGGATCATTGACTCTTCATATCATTGCTGGAGTAGGAATTGTTACTGACTTCATTTTTCCCTCAAGAGAGGAAACTGAGGCACAGTGAAGGTGACTTGCTCAAGGTCACACAGCAAAAAGACAGACCTGGGAGGTGAGCTCTGGCTGTCTTTTTTCCAGGTTGTTAATTCTATGGACACACGTGTGGAAACAGGCTAAAGAGAGTGGCGTGACTTAACTGAGACCTGCCAACCCGCAGGCCCAGGAGGGGTCAAAAATGGGAGGCACACAGGCTGTAAACAGTCACCTGATGTGACTGTTCTGTGCTCACCCAGAGTTGTGAAAATCCTAAGGTCTCCCCTCCAAATCCCCCAGTTGTGCTTCTCTTCAAATGCCGGAGCTGGCAATTCCAGGCTCCTGTTTCTGCATGACCGTTAGCAGGAGGGAGAGGTGGCGCTGTTTCCTTTCCATGAGCCTTACGCTGCTCGTTTCCCCACCGTCTCCACTGGTCCCCACCACCTTCCATCTGGTGCTCCTGCCTTCCGCATGGACACGTCGGTCTGGATCCTGCAGGTATTGTGCCTCTTGACTCAGGGGTCCTCCAGCATTAAAATTCTCTGGGTTTGGGGGCGCCTGGGTGGCTCAGTAGGTTAAGCCTCCGACCCTTGATTTTGGCTCAGGTTGTGATCTCAAGGTTCTGTGCTGACATCTTGGAACTTGCTTGGGATTCTCTTTGTCTCCCTCTCTCTCTGCCCCTCCCCAACTTATTTTCTATTGCTCTCTATCAAAGTAAAGAAATAAACATCAAAAAAATTCTCTGGGTTTGCTCTCTCACAACGATCTTGTGAAGAACGTAGCATCGTCATTGTACCCATTTTGCTGGTGAGGAGACTGAGGGTTAGCGAGTTGAAAGTGCTTCGTTAAAGCCTTAAAACCCCTGAGTCTGAACTGGAGGCAGAGCCCGGGTCTCTTGATATCCCACCCACCCAGGCAAGCCAGAAGCCCAAGACGGGACCCCGGACCCAGGTAGCTTGTTCTCTGGTCCTGTCGAATCATTCACATCTCTCAGATGCCACAGAGAAGCTGGATCACTCTCCTTGATGTCCTCAGCTCCCCTTGTATTGATCTCCAGCTTTATGAGGGTGACAGGCCATACCTTTTAATTGCATTATTACATCTTTATGGCCTGCTCATTGAACAGGCCTCCTGCGCCGGGCGGCTGGGCCCTGGAATTTATATGCGGAACTGAAACGTTTATTGGAATCCTATTGATAAAGGCATATTGTGAGAGCCCTGTGGCTCTCAGGAAGAGGCTGGGGTCCTCATGAGGCAGGGGGGAAGGCAGGTCAGCATACTCCCGAGGAGAGAGTGGGTCACTCGTGAGATGTGAGGCCAGCGCCTCCCTCCACAGCCCGCCGACCCTTACACATCCCCTCTTTAATCACTCTGGGCAGCAAGGAGCAAGTTCTAGGAGCACTGCAGGGATGTGGGCTGGGGATTGCCCAAGAGAGGCAGCGTTTTGGCATCGTGGGTCAGCTGGCGTGGAAGGTAGCGACTGCTTCTACGGAGAAGGGAGAGGGCCTGTCAGGTGGAGGCTCTGTGTGAACAGAGATACCTGACAGAGGCCCTGGAAAGAAAAGAGAGGGAGCTTTCACGGAGAATGAGATGAGATCTGTAGGGAAGGTATGTGGTCTGCTTGCCAACTTCCCCTGTGTGCCTGGGAAACACTTCGGACTCAGAGTGCCCCCACCCGGACGGATTCCCCGCCCCCAAGTTCCTTCGCAGACCTGGCCCTTGCAGGATGACAAATCCACCCCCAGGGGCTCTCGGGACACCTTGGATTCTTCCCTCCATTCTAGCCCCCCCTCGCCCCCCGAATCCATTGCAAGAACTGTGGGCTGTACTTGCGAATTGTTTTGAGACTCTGAACCTCTCTCGCCCCTTCACTGTGCACGGGGCTCCCGTCAGCTCTTTGCGGATCATTTCACCAACCTTGTAACACAGTTTTGGTTCCACTGTCTCCTTCTGCAAGACCTGTGAAAACCCAATTTTAATTTTTTTTTTTTTTAATGCTTTGAGAGAGAGAGAGAGAGAGAAAGAGACAGAGGATCTGAAGCAGACTCTGTAATGTCAGCACAGAGCCTGATGTGGGGGTTGAACTCACGAACTATAGACCGTGACCTGAGCTGAAGTCACCTGCTTAACCGCCTGAACACCCCCGGGTGCCCCCAAAAACTGGATTTTAAGTCGTAGGCCCTGCCACGTCCCTCTTGCTGCGCCATCATGCTTTGTTTGCTTCCAGAGCACTCCCCGCCCCCCACCCCGCCCCCCACCCCACCCCCCACCTAATCCACTATTCATTATCTGTTATCCATCCCTCTCACGAGAACGTAAATTCCTTCAGGACTTTCATCTCTTTTATTCACTGCTGCATTTCCAGAACTGCGAATAGTGTTTGGCATATAGTAGGTGCCCAGTAAATATTTGTTTAATTAGTTCATGGTGAAGGTGGTTGGAACTAGGTCCCGAGGGGGGCGGGGTGGGGGTCTTCGGTGCTGCTGCATGGGGGGGTGGAGGAGGGGGCTGGAGCTTGTGCCTTGAGCTCTGATTTCCATCCTGCGTCAGACAGGGTGTTAGCAGAGTCCTCACACATGTCCCAGGTAATCAGTATGCCTTCCGGGAGCCGTGAATTAGTAATATCACGTGCCAAGGAGTCAACATTAAATGCGGAATTTGGAAGAAGCAATGTATTTCTATGTCTCAAAATCAGCACATTCTAGGA
This sequence comes from Proteles cristata cristata, assembly GCA_017311185.1. Taxonomy (NCBI): domain Eukaryota; kingdom Metazoa; phylum Chordata; class Mammalia; order Carnivora; family Hyaenidae; genus Proteles; species Proteles cristata. The sequence continues at coordinate 269,328 of JAESUZ010001906.1, read as the reverse complement.
AAAAGGAGCCTGCTTTGCATAGTAAATGGTATTTGATGTGTAGACTCTTGCTTCACATGTGACCTGGGTCATCTGTCTTTTGGGTTCTGAGAGCATTTTGGTGCCGAGAAGGGGGGGGTCTGAGGTGTAGCTAATTGGACCTCATTTGTGAACTTTCCCAGAGGCCATAAGCCCCCCAGGCTTCAGTTCCCTGTTGTCATGACCGCTGTCCTTCGTAAAGTGTTGCTGCCTTTTATGAAAAACAGCGGCAAATGTACCTCCAGGTATCTGTGCCTCAACGGAGGAGGAGGAAATTAGCATTTTAGGGTTGGGGTCTCCAGTTGGAATGGTCAGATGGTAAACTTTAGACCAGAGAGCTCTGTGACCGAAGCCTGGCTCAACCACTCACTAGCTCACTCTGAGCGAGTCCCTAACCTTGCCGTGCCTCAGTTTCTTCATTCGTATAATAGGGATGACAGAGTCTTATTCCCAGAGTTCTTGGCAGAGGGACCCAAGTGGAATGGCCAGGGGGAGGGAGACTGAGTTGTTTTTTTTTTTAAAAACAACAACTGTGGCTAAGCACATACTAGTGCTTCATGCTGTGGGACAGCGGGCGTGGGCAGATTCCCTAAAAGAACCTGTTAGATATGTATCTGAATGCACATGTGATAGTTCAGTGAATAGACGAACGGATTGATGTTCAGAGACTAGAGGGATAGATAGTATGTCTGACAAAGAAAGATGGTTGATGGTTTGACCCTCTGGGCATTGAAAGTGTAGAGGATGTTCATCCAGAATCCCCACCTCGAAGAACCCTAAAGCATCACGGATTGAGGGGGCCTTTGGGAGTCCTCTCATTTTGAAGATGAGTAGAATCAAAGCCCAGAGAGGAAATGTAACAGAGCCAAGGACACACAGGGAGTGAAGGGAGGGTTAGGGTTAGAAAGAAGGTGTTCCCCCAACCACAGTGTTCCCCCCCCAACCCCCGCGAATTTCTTCACTGCTGCTCTTCCTGAAATCCATGGGGAAGAACAGTGCAGAGCTCAGACCTGTGGTTCAAACAGTGGGTTGGGAGGGAGGAAAATACCCAACGGGCTCTTCCGACATCAGCTGGGACCTCCCCATAGCAGGAGGTGGGCAAGGACGAACCTCATGAGGAGTCAAGACAGGCAAGAGCAGGAAGGGACTGTAATTAATAACCATCAGCGATGGATTGTGTTGGGGGTGAGCACCGAGATGCCTATTGATCAGACAAACAAACACAAATTGCTGCCAAGTGTCCCTCCGGCCCTGGGTCAATATGCTTCCATAGACAAGGAAGCCGGGAGCTGCTGCCGATACTGGGGACATCTTAATCAGAGAGGCCAAGAGAGCTTGTGCCTCTCGGAGAGGCATCTGCATTGTGAGCTCCATGCCTCCCCCCCTCCTTGCCTCCCTCCCTCCCTTCCCTCCTTCCTTCCTTCCTTCCTTCCTTCCTTCCTTCCTTCCTTCCTTCCTTCCTTCCTTCCCTCCTTTGTTCATTCAATATGCTCTAAATGCTTACTACCTGCAAAGCTTCTCAGAGGCACAGTGACAGAGCAATGAACAAGGAGGCAATCCTTGCCTTGATGGGCTCACAGGATAGACAAAGAGACAAACAAGATAATTTCAGATGGTGATGAGGGCAGTGGAGAAAGTCACATAAGGAAGGCCGGTAGAAAATGGGTGGAGGAGGGTAATATCTTACTGAGACTGGACCATTGAGGAAGACCTCTCTGAGCCTTCTGTACTAAAATCCTAATGAAGAAGGGAGCCAAGCAGGGGTGTCTGGGTGGCTCAGTCAATTAAGCATCTGGCTCTTGACTTCAGCTCCGGTCATGATCTCATGGTTCATGGGATAGAACCCTGCATCGGTGAGGAGCCTGCTTGGGATTCTTTCTCTCTTTTTAGCAAAATAAACAAAGAAACATTAAAAAAAATAAAATGTAAACTTTTAAGGAGCCAACCTAGTGAACACAGGGAGAAGGGTGCTCCCGATTCAGGGAAGAGCATGTGCAAAGGCCCTAGATGGGATTTGGGAGGAAAAGAATGGAGGCCAGAGGAGGGAGGCAGGAAGCAGACGGGGCTGGCGAGGGAGGTGGGGACGAGGTCACTCAGCAAGTTTTTCCAGGGTAAGGAGCTGGGTTTGTCTGAGTTATGAGGCTCTTATTTGGGGACTGCGCCATCCCCTTGCAGTGCAGTCCCCTTAGCACTGAGGCACTCACCTGGGGTGAGGGGTGGGCTCCTGGCTGGAGTCTGGTAGACCTCGCATTGCTGGAGTGTGGAGGCCCGAGGCAGCCCCTCCTGCCGGGGCCATGACCTTCCAGCTCTGTCATCCTGGCACTTTTTCAAGCACGTGTGGTAAAAATACATAGCCTCTGCATGTGTCACTCACCCCATGTGGGAAACTGGCCACCAGGACTCGAGGCTTTGGTGGCCTCACTCTGTAGCTGGCGGGCGTCCACACTGAGGGAGGCTTAGCAGAAATTGAGGGGACATCAGAAAACATCCTTGGGTTCTAGGTCACTCACCCTCTTAGCCCTGGGTATCCCTTTGTCTGGCCCCCAGGCGTCTCCAAAGCCAGATGTGACCTCAAGAAAGCAGTGACCCACCCCACACTGACACGTGCACTGTGGAGTCTCAGTCAGCACACGACTAAGGCCCTGCTGAGCGATGGGTGAACTGAGCTCCGTCCATCAGCCTCTGGGTCTGAGGGAGAGGAGAGGTGGGGGCTTTGGAAGCCGCGGGAGGAAGAGCAAAATCTGGAAAAGCCCTTGCATCAGAGCCACTTGACCTGCCTGTGCATGTCCCATGTGAGCGCATGGGCATATCCGTGTTGGAGGGTGTCGGTGCCCACGTGTGTGAGGCTCTGTGGGCATGCGTGAGTGTGAGTGTAAACGCCGAGAAGGCGGGGGCTGTGTTTGTCTCACGCACTGCTGAATTCCCAGCACCTGGCACATGGTGAGTGATCAATAAACATTTGTAGAGTGAATGAAGAAATGTGTGCTCATGTGTAAAAGTTAAAGTTATCTGTTTTCTAACTTGACAATCTGTTATTTGAGCTTTCTGTCCAGGAAATACATTGAGAAAATACTTGGCATCACTACATACGCCCACTGTTTCGTTTCTTTTTTATTTATTTAAAAATTTTTATCGACAAACCACGTAAGTACAGAAAAGCGTACACATCATCCGTGTACGTCTTCACGAATGTCCACAAAAGGAGCCTCCGTGGCGCCACTGCCCCGATCAGGAGTCAGCTGAACACGCCCAGTGCCCATCCGCTCAGCTCCCTCGGGCTCCGTTCAGGTGCCATCCTTGCTGGGCAGCTGTTCCCCTCTCTCCAGCCACCCGCAGAGTTCTGCCTATCTTTGCACTTGATGCAAATGCAATCATGCAACAGGTACTTGTTTGTGCCTGGCTTCTTTCACTCGATATTATGTTTGTGAAAATCACCCACATTTCCCAGGGAAGTTATAACGGTTTATTTTCATTTTTATATACCAGGGGTTGGCAAATTTCGTTCTGGAAAGGGCCAGATAGTAAATACTTTGGGCTCTGCTGGCTATACTATCCCATAACTGCTCATCTTCGCTGCTGTAAGGCAAAAGCTGGCATTGGCGATGGGGAACGAGTGGCTGTGGCTGTGTCCCAGTGAGTCATTATTTACATCGCGGGGAGTGGCCGTTTATGACTGGGCTGGATGGGGCTTTACGGCACACCTCGCTGGGAATAGGGCATGGTTTCTCGGTTATGGCCTTGTGAAGATTTGGGTACTTCTGTTTTAGGATGTTGCAAAGAGGGCGGTGAACACGCACTCATGGGTCTTTCGTCTGTCTCCGCTTTTTGTTTTATTGGGTGTATCTGGACATGGATCTCCAGCTCATGAGCTGCACAAACATGCCTGAGTTCAAGTTCCGCCTGCACCATCTACTCTCTGTGACTTGGTGTAGGCTATAGACCCTTCCCGTGACTCTACTACTATACGTGATCTCATCTAATTGCTCCCCACAACAAGATGAAGCAGGTATTATCATCATCCTCCCTTGACAGAGATTGGGAGGCTGAGGCTTGGAAATGTTAGCATTGGCTTGAGGACACACCCACACCTAAACCCTAAACTCTACATTTAAAGACCCTCTGTGGTTCTGAAACTCTGATCTCAGCTATGAGCCAACAGGGTTTCCTTTGGAAAAGTCACCACGTGTGCATTTAGAGTCCGGAGTTTGGCTAATCAGGAGCAATCTCCTTTTCCTAGCGAAATAATTCAATGTTGGATGGAACCATGGAAAAAGTGAGTTCCCTCCAAATTCTTGTAACGAGGCAGTCAGTGCTGAGGACAAAATATTGAGGTCTTTTGAGGAGACGGCCCCTCTTAGTCAGTGGAGGTTACTTATTTTTCTTTCAGCAAAAAACCTGTTGTTTCAAATTTCCGACAACTGTCTCACTGTTCAAATACCAGCACAGAGCACATTTTTTGTCCCCTAGGTCATCTCTGGATGGGTGAACTGCACCAATTTTCAACATCAAGGCAGTCAGAAGTGAACCTACTATTTTCTGATTAACAATACTCATTCCTGCTTGTCTTTTTTTTTTTTTTGTTTTTTAAGATTTTGTTTTTAAGTAATCTCTACACCCAACATGAGGCTCAAACTCACAGCCCCACGTGACTGAGAGTCACATGCTCCACTGACTGAGTCGGCTAGGTGTCCCCAGACCTGGTGTTTTCAAATGTATTTCCACTTCTCCAGAAATGAAAGATGTTCGTTTGAAAAAAATTAAAGCCGTACAGACTTTTATTAAATATAAGAAGTAAAGCACTGCACGTCCTCAATCAGCTTTCCACGTTTTACATGATGATGTTTTACTCTGTCAATAAATTTGTCAGGTTGTGTCTTACACTTTTGCTGTAACATCTAGCAGGCATGCCCATGGGGTTTACCTATACAAGTGGGCAGGTGGATTTCTGGCTGGGTGTTTCAGGGGTTAACCTGGTTTAAAAACTGCTGGGAATGAATGGATAAAGAAGATGCGATATATATATGTATCACACACAGTGGGATATTACTCGGCGATCAAAAAGAATCTTGCCATTTGCAACGACGTGGATGGAGCTAGAATGTATTATGAAATAATAAGTCAGCCTGAGAAAGATAAAGATCGTACAATTTCACTTGTGTGGAATTTAGGAAACAAAACAGATGAACATAGGGGAAGGGAAGGCAAAATAAGATAAAAACAGAGAGGAGGCAAACCATAAGAGACTTAACTAACTCTTAACAAACTGAGGGTTGTGGGAGGGGTGCTGGTGGGGACGATGGACTAAATGGGTGATGGGCATTAAGGAGGGCACCTCTAGGGATGACCACTGGCTATTATATGTAAGTGATGAATCACTAAACCCTATTCCTGAAATCATTTTTACACTATAATTTAACTAACTTGGATTTAAATAAAATTTAAAAAATAATCAAGATAGAAGAAACAAAGCAAAATAAAGCAAAAACTGTCTGGAAAGCCTGGGTTCAGAGACCTGACAGAAGATAGCCATGTGCTCAAAACCTGGCTTTTGAGGAAGACTTCCATGCGCTCACTGGAGCAAAACCATAATGGTGTCCCCCAGAGCCAGAAGCGGCCATTCACGCCCATGGTTACTGAGGTTGGGGGTGGCAGGTCATGGAGTGACTTGAAGGTCCAAGTCATAGCTCTGGACAGTCCGGAAGCTATGGAGAGTGGCCTGTGGGTCCTAGATCATTAAATGAGCCCTGGTGTGCGAATCTGAGCCCAGGTACATAGGAGGGGCTCACCAGTGTGCCGGGAAGACCCAGATTCCCAGGCAGCCTCAGTGTGGAGAGCATGCATGGGAGGCGGGAACACTGTGGCATGAGAGAATGCCTATTTCCACTGCCATTTTCCAACTGGGATGTTGTTGAACACTGTTTTCTTAGCGAAACATTTTTTAAATGTTTTTTTAAATTTATTTCTGAAAGAGAGAGAGAGACAGCGTGAGCAGGGGAGGGTCAGAAAGAGAGGGAGACACAGAATCTGAAGCAAGCTCCAGGCTCTGAGCTGGCTGTCAGCACAGAGCCCGATGTGGGGCTCGAACCCATGAACCGTGAGATCATGACCTGATCCGAAGTCAGACGCTCAACCGACTGAGCCACCCAGGCGCCCCTCTTAGCGAAACATTTCTGAGAGCACGGCCAGCAAAGAGGTGGGCCAGCCCTTCCTCACCTGCCTTGTTGGTGTTCCGAGGAGATGCTGTTCCAGAACTGGGAGGGACGTATGTGCTGGCCAAGCCACCCCGACACAACGGCCCCAGGGACAAATTCACTCGTGGGAACAGTGAGAAGATTGCTCCAAAAATCGACAGTGGAAACCAAAGCTGCTCGCCCGTACCCGGCCTCAGCCTGGCACTAGGCATAAACTGAAGGCAGCAATCTGTTGGTTTTCCCGACCTCGGATCCACCGTCAGCCTGCGAGCCTGGCCTTGGATAATGAGCAGCCTGGACGGCGAATGAGGTTTGGAGTTGAAATCCATCTGAGGCCTCTCTCCCTGCCAATGTCTACAGCTTAATAATTGCTTCCTCGTTCCTGCCGCATTCAGGTTCAAGAGAAACGCAGGCCCCTCCAGCGGCATTATGCAAATAGGGCCCTCTGCGTTCCCGCGCGGCGTATAGAATATGTAAATTTATGGCAGTGGCGGAGGCTGCTTAAGACAGAAGATTTCTCAATGATGAAATTAGATTTTCTGGAAACAGGCTTCCGAGGACCCATCTCTGTCCCCTGCCTCGTGCTGCGCCGTAGCCACCAAACTGGTGCTCTGGGAAATAATTAACTGAATTACAGTCTGAGACCTATTTAAAAACAACAACAAAGAAGGAAAAAGAAGAAACAGACCAGGTTTCGTGAGGCCACGACAAATCCATACTTTCCGGGACATGTAAACAGGGTCGGTGGCTGTGAGGGAGGGTGGGAGGCGGGTCGGGGAGCGGCGAGCTCTGGCGGGCAGAAGGCACTGACACAGGACCTAGGGCTCCGGCACCACCTTGGCCTTCACGCTGGGGACCGTGGGCCAGGGCAGGAGAGGGGACAGAGGCTTGGTCTCTGCTCCGACCTAGCACCACTGCTTTTATCTGCCTTATGCACCTGCTTTCTCCCGATTTTGTCTGAAGAGAGTGTTTAGGTCCTTTAAAAACATGGAAAAATGATTCATCTAGACCAGAGATTCTTAAACTTCAGTAGGAGGTCTTGTTCAACACAGCAGGCTGGGTGCTGCTTGCAGAGTTGCAGACTGAATCAGTCCTGGGTGAGGGTGGGGGGCTCGGGGGTGCACCCTCCGAACAAGCTCAGCGTGATGGTTGATGCTGCCAGTCAAGGGATTGCACCCTGAGAACCAGGGCCCTGGGCTAGAGTCTTCATTCGACAGACTGGAGAGACTGAGGCCCCAAAGAGGTAGGTGCTTTGTCCCAAGTGTCACACAGTGAAGGGGCAGCTGGGTTAGTCTGTTAAGCATCTGGCTCTTGATTTCAGCTCAAGTCATCATCTCAATGTCCTGGGATTGAGCTCTGTGTCAGGCTCTGTGCTGACAGCTCGGAGCCTGCTTGGGATGTGCTCTCTCTCTCTCTCTCTCTCTCTCTCTCTCTCTCTCTCTCTCTCTCTCTCTCTCTCTCTCTCTCTCAAAAATAAATAGTCACACTGCAGAATCCAGTCCAGGGCATAGACATGATTCTCTCCACCATCCTCGTCCTTACCATCATCACTGTGGTCATCTGTTCATCTTCATTGTCACTTCCATTTGCTGAGCGCTTTCCATGTGCCAGACACTTAGACACCTGACTCCATTTAGCCTTCACCACCCTGCCCCTTGCCCCCCAATGCACTTATGAAGAAGTCATGTGGCCACAATGAGAAGAGATAGCCATCTCTGAGAAATGAACCTTCCAGCACCTTGACCTTGGACTCCCAGCCTGCAGAACTGTGAAGGATCCACGCAGACTGTTTAAACCACCCCCATCGACGGTAGTTGATACAACAGCCTGAGCTGACGAAGGCAACTCACAGAGCCCCTGCTTCACACCTCCTCATCTTCAGGTTTATTTATAGAGTGGAACATTCTGACCCTTCAGAATGTTGGGCATTTAACCCATAACTTGCTGAGCTCAGAGCCTAGCCCACGGCCATTAGAGCATAGTCATTATTGTTACTCTTGTAATGACTATTATTAATTGAATTGTGGGGAAGGGGAGACAGAAGGGGGCTGTGAAATGAGCTTAGGGTCAGGAATAGGAGGATCTCAGTTCTGCTGTGAGACGTGGGGACATGGCATCCTCCGCTCTAAGACCTAGATTTTGCAGGGGTGGGTGGAGCTCGGTGGTCCCAGAACACCCAGTTTTACGATCTCTGATTCCGTGAGTCCAAAAGCAGGGCCAGTTGCCATCCCCGTGTTGCCTCAGTGGGTTCTCACCCCGCTTCCCCTGGCCTGCGGCTCAGCCTCCGCCTGGCCTCCTTGCCTCTGGTCTCGCCCCCGCCACTCCGGCTTTTGAAAATTCTCAGACGGCAGCCAGGTTCAGTGCTGTCCTGCTCAACCCTTCTGCAGCTCTCTCTGTCCCTTCGTTGGGTCAAGTACAAGCATCTCAGCTTAGCGCCAGTCTCCTTCATGCGCTGCTGCCTCTCAGCCCCTCATTCCCTGTCTCTCCCTCTTCCCGTCTATCTCTCAGGAACATGCAGAAGTGCCCTCCGATGCTGACGCGCAGGCCCCGTGCACTTTCCTGCCTTCTTCTTCGCATTCTCGCTGTGCCTTCTGCCTGGTGCTTCATCCCTGCCCTTCTTCCCTTTGCCTGCGATCTATTTGAACTTCAGTGCTCAGCTCAGGTAGTTGGTGCCCTGAGAATCCTTCCCTCACCTACCTCCTCCCTGCCTCCATCCCTGGGCTGCGTGAGGCACTTCTCAGCTGCATGCACCTGTCTCACCTTAGTCCTTAATGCTTTGTGTTGCAATGGTCTCCTGAATTTCTCTTCTTTTCCACTGGACAGTGACTAGTTTAAAGGAAGAGACAGCCTTCTTCATCAGGCTTCTTGGAAATGTTCTGCTTTGTTGTTTTATCTGCTGCCTATAAACCGCATACATGCAGGGAGGGGCTATGTGAATATATACACACACATACGTACATATACATACATACACACATACGTATATACATATACACATACTATACATACATATATATACAGACACACACATGTATATGTGTATATATATATAGTATTTGCCACGATAATTTCAGCATGTTATTTCCATGCCTGGCACATAGGGATGTTCAACCCTTGAATTAATAAATCCAAAATCTCTGCCCGTTTTCACAGATTTCTTATTAACCATTATATCCCTGCTGCCTTCCAGAATGTCTGGCATGGATGTGCTCAGGAAATAGTTCCGGAATGCATGAATATATGAATAAAATGAATGACTTCATATGTAAGTGTATCAGTCAGCTGTTGCCGCCTAACAAACAGACACGAAGTCCCAGCTGCATACCACAACAGATGTTTTTTTTTTCTCATCCAGATTTGTCCCGCGAGTCAGGTGGGACGGCTCTGAGTTGCAGGCTGTGTCTGGCTCAGGTCCACCTGCCTTCCATCCTCTGTGGGCTGTCAGTGTAGCCAGAACACATTCCTATCATGGTGAGGACAGAGGTGTGAGAGAAAAAGTAGAAACACACAAGGTTTCTTAAGGTCTCGTCCCAGAATGGGCACCCTGGTCCTTCCCTTCATATAACACTGGTCAAAGCCAGGCACATGGTCCAGCTCAAGGTCAGTGCTGAGGGATGTACGCTCTGGGAGGAAAGGCTGCAAAGTCCCATGGCAGAAGGCATGGATATAGGGAGGCATGAAGGATGAGGGCCAATAGTTCAGTCCCCTCCAGTACCAATCTAGCCCAGAGCTTGGTGCATAGCAACCACTCGCTATGACCGCTGAAAAGAAGTGGCCATGGTGGCTCTCCCATGGTCAAGATGCTAGAACATCATTGCGCATTCTGCATTTAATGCCCTCCTTCTTCTCCCACCCTGTAATTTTTCCAGTGACTGAATGAAACAATCTCCCGGCCTCTGCCCACAGGCATTGCCGTGCTGGGGCAAGTCACAAGTGAGCCCCCCAGCCTGTCCCCCTGGCCCACAGTGCATGTAGTGAGGGTCCCCCTGATGTTTAATGCATGAGCCCACATCCTTCCAGCAGCCTCCGCAGACAGATTCTCTCAGCATGGGAACGGCCATGAAATCAGATGACTGTACAGGAAGCAGTGGCCCCCGCCCCCCGCCCCCTGTCTTCCAATTGTTGTGAAGCTGCCCTGCTTCGACTCAATCCCAGGTTTGTAATCTCTTTTATTAATGTGCCGGAGGCAGAGAAAAATGCATTTGTAATTCTCCCTTAATGGCTGGTGGAACTTCTTTTTGCTTTCTTTGTGAGCAGTTGTTTGTGGTACGCACACACGCATGCGCGTGCACACACACACACACACACACACACACATGCATGCACGCACACTCGCTTTAGGTCAGGATGAATTGAGTGGCAAGACAGTGGATATCAAAGCATAGGCATAGAATCTTGGAATATTTCAGCAGGAAGGGTCTGCCCCGGGCTTCCTCAAAATAGCATCAGAGGGTCCTGCAGGGTGAGAGGAAGTGGGGGAATTGGTAGCCTGACCTTGCTTCACTCAGAGCATCCCTGTTTTAACCTGCGTTGTATACTATGGCTCTCCATAGGCTTGTTTGCAATTGAAGGTGCCTCTGCTGTGTCAAATATGCAATAACCCTTGTCGACTCTGCCCCCAGTTTCATAGGAGACAAAACCAAATCTCAGAGAGCCTGTGACTAACCCAAAGTCACGAGATGCATTGCGGGTGAGGGTACTCAAGGGCTGGGCCCCTCATCTTCTGATTCCAAACTTGTTCTTTTGCCTACAAGGAGCTTACACCTCAAAATTCTGAGCACCCCCACTGCAACGGTTTGATCTATATGGTTTTCTTCTCCCAAACACGTCGACCATGGATGCCTGTGCTAAAGGAAAAAGCCATGGTGGGGAGGTTTCTGTTTCCTGGCAGAGAGGAGATGAATATTTATTGAGCACCTAGCATATCCCAGGCACCAGATGGTAGGTACTTCTGATACTTCTTATGTAACCAAAACCTTGCCACCAGGTGCAAATTAGTGTTTTCTAATGTTACAATTGAGAACACTGAGGTTCAGATGGGTGAGGAACTTCTTCAAGGAGGCATGGTCAGGACATGGTGTCAGTGGGATTCCAACCTGGGTTCTTCTTTTAAAGAGACAGTAAAGTTTTAAAGTACTTACCCAATCATGGGTTTTAAGAGTCAGAATCATTGAGGGGCGCCTGGGTGGCCTAGCTGGTTAAGCGTCCGACTTTCACTTAGGTCATGATCTCGCATCGGGGTTCGTGGGTTCCAGCCCCGCATCGGGCTCTGTGCTGACTGCCAGCTCAGAGCCTGGAGCCTGTTTCAGTCTGTGACTCCCTCTCTCTCTGACCCTCCCCTGCTCACGCTGTCTCTCTCTCTCTCTCTCTCTCTCCTAGAAATAAATAAAACATTAAAAGAAATTAAAAAAAAGAAAGAGTCAGAATCATTGAAATGATCATGTATGATGACAGTGACCATAGCTGCTGCCAGATACTGAGTGCTTACCTTGAGCCTGGTGTATACTGAGTGCTTTACACGCAGGGCTGCCGGGTACAGTTGTGTAGGGTGTGCACTGCATAACAGCTCCTAGCCACAGGGTCAAGGGAGAGCTGAATTCAATCTTTAAAATGCTCAGGAGCCCCCGGGTAAGACTGCATGCACCTGAAGGAAGGGGTACATTTTCTAATCGCCCGGCCTTTTCCTCATCTAGTCAAGGGCACTCTGGGCAAGCTGCTCTCCCATTTGCATACCTGATCTTATGCTCCCATAGCCACCACGGGGGCTTTGTGACTATGCCCATTTTAAAGATGAAGAAACAGAGGCCCAGGGAAGTTGTATGTGTCACCAAGAATTCTGCAGGTTTTTTTTCAGTGAGGGAACCCAAATTTGAACCCACGATTGCAAAACTCCAAGGTTAGAGGAGATGGGAATTTGTGGCTATACCCACTCATACTCCCTGCTCCCCAAAACACTGTGGGGTTCACAAAGTTCTAAAGATAGAACCTGGGGATTCAAGGTTCAAGAGCTCCTGGGAAGAGGCATTCTCAGGGATTCTGAGACAGCAAATGAGCCTCAAGGATCAATCCATGTCAATCTAGTTGGGCTTCTTCAAACAATCTCTCCACCACCCCTCTCCCCAAAGGAGATCCCACGGAGGGTGCAAAAGACCCCCCAGGTTGTGTGGATCTGGCCTTCCCCCACCCTGAACTCTCTTTCCTGGAATAGTCACCAGCTGGAGGAAGACTCCCTGGAAATAAATGTCTACTCAAAGCCAATTGTCATGCAATGTCCTAGAGCCAATTACTTATTCTGAGGGACCTCGAGGTGACTTGAGGACTTGACAAATAAAGAGGAAATAATTTGCAATGTGCTGTTTACACATAATCAGAGTGTACTAAGGGAAAAAAAATAGTGTCACAGCCTACAGCTTCCCACGTTTTATTTTGATCTTTTCCTAAATCATTACATAAGTGGAGAGGCAGCCGGAGACTAATATTTTGGGGGAGAAAAACATGTTTGGGTGTGTTTGGTTCAAGGAAGGAAGGGCTTTCTGTAAACATGAAGGCACGGCCACAGAAGGCTGAATGAGACCATGTCCCCTGTGACCCCAAAAGGGTGGCAGTAAATGACATGTACAGGACTCACGCCACATGCCGAGGCAGGCACTCAACAAGAGTCGTGGTTGTGGATCCTCACATCTATCCCGGGAGGTAGGTTCTATCGCTGGCTCCATTTCACAGGTGGGGAAACTGAGGCCCCAAGAAACGAAGTCTACTGTTGGAGGACCTGTGACCTGTGCGAGCTGAACCCAGATGAACCTGGATGAACTCGCCATCCGAGCCGGGCTGATGCTGGAGTCCAGGATTTGTCTGCACCTCGGTGTGCAGCCTCCAAGTCCATTTCCCTGAGCTTTGACGTTGGTCCTTCATTCCGGGATGGTTACAGGGCTTAAAAAGGGTTCTTTCCTCCAGGGGAGAGTTGGGGAAGCCGTGCTGTTTCCGGTCCCCTCCGTTTGTCCTCTGCTGGTCACCTCCACTGCACACGACTAATAAAGCAGGGAGAGGGGACAGTGGGCACAAAGGAGACCCGGACAGGAGGCCTCAGGGAGCGGCGTGGTGACAAGGGGTGTTGCTCGTGATCTAAAAGAAGAGCCCACTCAGGGACAGCCCCTGCTCTGGATTTTTTTCTAAACATTTCTAGGAGTTCCTTTTTCTCCTTATATATAATTTATTGGCCAGTTGGCTAACATACAGTGTGTACCGTGTGCTCATGGTTTTGGGGGTAGATTTCCGTGTTCCATCGCTTACATACGACACCCAGAGCTCGTCCCAACAAGTGCCCTCCTCCATGCCCGTCACCCATTTTCTCCTCGCCCCTGCCCCCTCCCATCAACCCTCAGTTTGTTCTCTATATTTAAGAGTCTCTTAAGGTTTGCATCCCTCCCTCTCTGTGTGTAGCTGTTTTTTTCCCTTCCCTTCCCCATGGTCCTCTGTTAAGTTTCTCAGATTCCTTCTTTCTCTTTCCTGATATCTTCACCTCTACTGACCCTTCTCTCTTACCTCCCCTGACTTTGAGGAGCCAAGATACCATCTTGGAACTTCAGAGTTGTTCAGTCTCTCACCTTCGGACCCACCTTCCCCTCCCATGGACCCAGGATCTCGGAGCTGCAAGGGGCCTCAAAAGTAGATCCAGCCCAGCCCCAGAGTCAAGGTGGGTGAAGTGATCTCAGCCCCATTTTGGAGACAAGTCTTTGGAGGCCAAGTGCTCACTTCCGGCCCAGAGTAGGAGAGAGAACTCAGACTCACAATCCAGCCCCCAGGACCCCCAGCCACCAGGTTCTTCCTCGGGAGAGCCTGCCCCTCTTTGTTCTCCACCCGCCTCTGTGTCTCCGAGCCCTGTGCAATTTACATCGACACACGCCCGCATTTCCATGAAACACACAGACACACACAGGACTGCTCCCGGCTTGAATCACAAGGGATGCCAAATGCCGTTCACATCTTTCTGGGGAGGAGCGCATCCATCCCGATTCTGTCTTTGCCAAAGCGCCATACGTACCAGACGTACATATATTCCGCGTGAATTTCCTTAATCTCCCTCACAGCTGTCCCTCTCCACGGCCTCTGCTAGAGCATTCCCGAATTACTTGTCTCTTGGCTGGTAGAGCGGCCGGTTCCCTGATTCCTCCATCCCTTTAAAAACAACAAAAACAGCAAGAGCAATGATAATAATAATAATGGCTGCTGTTTATGCGGCCCTTACTATGTGCTAAGCCTTGGGGTAAATGACATTCACATTGCAACCCTGGAATGGAGGCATTATCACCCCATTTTACAGGTTGGAAAAAAGAGGCTCTCAGTTGGACTGCCTCACCCAGGGCTGGGGGGTGAGCTATTGAACATGGCTGGCTCTGAGACTTGGGCTGCTGACCCCTGTCAGGCTGCCCTCTGATATCTCATCCAGTGGAGCCTGTCACCGTGATGGCCACAACACAGGGCAGCCCTTGTTCTGGAGACCCCAGGGGATAGCAGCTAAGAAAGGGCACCATTTCCTCCTCTGATGGGGCCATTTTCTCTGTGTGAACTCAGATAAGTCATTTAACCTCTCTGTGCCTTAGCGTCCACTCCTATAAAATGCCAATCACTGGAGTACTCAGCCACAGAGTGTTGCTATGGAAATTGATAAGATACTCACAAGGGAAGCACCTTGTTCCCAGAACCTGGTCAGTGTTGGGTAATTTAAAGATTATGGCATAAGGAGATAATTTTTGTGCCTGACACTCAAGGCTGTCTTGGGTCAGGCTCTGCTTTCCTTTTGACCATAAAAGCCCATCACCTCCATCTTGATTTCCACTCTTGGTCCGGAAGGAGTTCCTTGCGGTCTTCACAAACTCCCCACCATTCCTCATCTCTGCACATTTGTCCAGATCTGCCGATATGCCTTTTACCCTCTTGGCAGACCCAGGTTTGGCTTGCCCTCAATGCCCACCTCAGAGCCCGACTCCTCTCCCGTGTCTTTTCTTTCTTTCCCATCAGGGGCCACCTTTCCCTCCTCTGGACACAGCCGTGGGGCCTCCTGTATGTCAGTCCTGAGATCTTCCTTGTGTCAGGTTAAAGATCCAGCTACCTCAGTGATCCTTACTTTCCCCCTTTATACTTGAAATGCTACTGGGTGCAAGGAATCCTGGGTCCCTGAGTGATCATACTGGGTGATGGCACGTGTCCTGAAAACCCACATTAGACTGTGCTCTGAGCAAGAAATAAACCTTTGTTGTGCTGAGCCACTGAGAGCTGGAGCTTCTTTGTTCCAGCAGCCGTCCTGCCCTAATAAATCTACCTAATTTAAATTGATCTTTCTTCCCCATGCTTCTATCCTCATATTGTTTCAGAAAGAGATTAGTCATGTAAAAGTATATTTTAAGAATAGAATAATAGAAAAATTCCTGTAAGAACATGAAATAGCATCAGTTCGAACACTCAGAGATTTGTACTGTGAAAACCAACACTCCTACTGTGTATGGATCAAAATGTTAGCATCGAGCTTCCTAGGAGCCAGGGTAAAAAGGGAGACATGTTTAGTGACACCCCCTCCCCCAGATCCTCTGAAATAAATAAAAATACCACTACCAAAAATAAATAAGGTAAGAGTTACAGAATGGTTTTCCCTTGGTGTCTTTATGAAAAAGCCACTGAGTGGTTACAGCCCAACTCAATACTGTTCAGCACTGGTTTTGGGTCACAAGTCTTTCCCACGTCTTTTCCTTGTGGAAACACAAGCGGGTAAATGATGTTGAGAGAGTCTCTTGATGCATCTCACAGGGCAGTACTCAGGCTTCTCTGTAGACCTGGGATATCCTGAGGGAAAGAGACTCACCCTTCTCATTTCTGTGTTTTTATGTCTCAGTATAGAGTCTAGTAGGTGAGATGAACACACAGTATCTTTACTATTGATACCAAATATGCGTTTGAATGTGGGTGCTAAGCGTGTCAGGCTAGTGCTCTGTGCACCACGAGCTACATTGTGGGATTGCACGTGTGTGAGTTATGGTGTGCTGTGTGCGGGGTGTATACATGTTGAGCCCATGTGTGGGGTTCAGAGGTGTGTTGCATGCATTCACGTTGTGTGTGCATTGGGCATGTGCTGTGTGGATGGCGTGGGGTATCCTGGGGGTTTGGGTGTCGGGTGGGTGACACTGTGCTCTGTGTGTATTGTGCGGGGTGGGGCTGGTGCAGAAGGCACAGGTACTTGTCTTCTGTGTGTCGTGGTGCACCGCAGTGTGTGGCTTGTGTGTGTGTGGCGGACGTGTGCTGGGAAAGTGCCCCTGCCTGTGCGCTCCGGCACCCTGTGTCCCGAGTGGCCGGCCTGTTTCCTGCGGGACCGGTGTGTGGTGCGTGGTGTGTGGTGTGTGGTGACCCTGCGGCACTGCGCACCCCTTTGCTGAGCATGCGGCTGGCACCCCTGCCCCATGCAGCTCCGCGCCTGCCTCTCCGTGTGCCCTGAGAGTCTCTGTGGATACATCTCGAAGGCGGGGACTATTGTCTTCAAACAGAGAACAGCCATTAACACATTCATTAATTAGGATCATGTTGACACTTCTATTGCCGACTAAAAACATCTGTCTGTTTAATCAGTCTTCTTAATTCCTTGCACTTATTCTTTCCGCGAGAGAGGATGGGCTTGCCCCCTCACATGTGTACACTGGGGCTTCACGAGGTGGGGGCACCGGCTCTGTCAATACTGTCGCAGGGTGACAGCTCTCGGGACAGCCCGTGGGCTTCTTAACAAACGGACATCCCTTTCAATGGTGAATGAAGAGCCGGCCATGGGTCAATTTGCTGGTGGCCGGTCCTTGTTGGCTGGTGCAGCGTGAGTGACACATTATAGATCAGGTGTAAGAACTCCTCCAGGGCACTAGGTTGGAATGCGACGAGGGGGGGTGGGGATGTGATGCGGTCCTGGGTGTGCCAGCCACTCCATTTCACTTTCCTTCCCACCTGGGTTTGTACCCTAAACCCAGCAACAGGCAGCCGGGTAACCTTTGACCGAGTCCGTTTGCCCACAGCCTCAGTTTTCTTACATGTAAAATGGGATAAACGAAGGAGAAAAGTAAAGATGAAGAGGAAACATATGTAAGTGAAAGGGCAGCATGGAGACCTGGATCCAAGGAGATGTCTAAGAAACATCACTTCTATCCCCAAAGCCCCCCGACCCCGCATGAACTCAACAGGGTTGGGGAAAAATGAGAAAAAGGCTCAAGGTCAGGGACAGGCTCTGGTCATAGTCTCACCAGTCCCACCACTGGACATCCAGTGCATGTGTGTCATGTCCCTCCTCTGGGGTAGGTTGGGGCTGGGTGCCGGGCACACAGCTGCCCGTGGAGAAGCCAGCGAGTCCAGATGAGAGAGACATTGCCGTGGTGTCTGACTGGGAGCTCTTCAGGGATGTGGCATTCCCACAATAGGGGATGGATGAGCAAAGGCTCTAAAGCTGAAGCAAGGAGGGGGAAAGCATTTAGGGTGGGGAGCATGGTGGAGAGTTGCAGGGGTGAAGCTGAAAGGGAGGAAGGGATGGGCAGTGGAGGGGTTTTTGCCTTTGGGATTTTTGTTATTCTGCATTTTGTCTCATTTACTATTAGATTTAGATACTTTTACAATGAACACAGAGTTCTACTTCAGCTTTTAAAAAATAATTGAGGTTTCTTATACATGATGTCTTATTTTAAAATCTGGACTACATTGGTGGACCCATGGGACATTTCCGGCTTGAGGATGTCGATGTGATGGCCCCAGCAAAGTTTCCTAGCAATGGGTCAAAGGATATGTGCATATGTGCTTTAAAGATAATTTTTTTTGCTAATTTTTAATTGTGGTAAAATGCATACAACAGAAAGTCTGCAGATCACACCAAGTTGAGCAATGAGATATTTCTTTCCCTCTTTAAGTGTACTTGCCACCCCGCTCTGCTGCTTTTTACCTTAAAATGCGTCCTAAGCTTTTCTCAAAAGGATCCTAAGAGGGTTCAATAGGAAGCTGTGCAGAGAGGCTTGCTCAGTGCCCAGTACACGCCTCCCTCTCGAGAGGCATTAATTTGGAGCACTTTGGTGCCCAGACTCTCTGGACTCAGTCTTGGGAGCTGTGTGACCGTCGGCCAATCGCTGCATCCCTCTAAGCCACAGCTTCCTCAGAGAACTGTGAAAATGGTGTAAGATAGTGCAAATAAAGTGGATGGTGCCATTTGGATGTACAACAAATGATGCATTGTCTTCAAAACATCCTTATTACCTTCTGCTAATTCTGCATTTGACGAAAAATGTACCCTCAGTGAAGCTTTATGAATATTTATTTGATGGCTGTGGTCCAGGTGATGCTGTCACACATCTTCCTTTCTACACAAGGGCATCCTCGCAGGTCCAGTTTGCTCTTGCAGATGACGCTGAGAACAAGGGTGGGTCTCAGATGGACAGCTTCACTTTTTCTAGGCAGAGTGAGACTCCAAGGTCAGAGATGCATTAAGCCATATTTCATGTTCCCTGAGAATTAGATACTTAACTATCTTAGGTAATCTTCACAACAGTCCCTTTGAGGGACTATACCCATTTTACAGCTGAGGAAACCGAGTTTCAAAAGGCTTAGGCAGGGGGCCCTGGGTGGCTCAGTCAGTTAAGCGTCCAACTTCAGCTCAGGTCACCATCTCATGGGTTTATGAGTTTAAGCCCTGTATGGGGCTTTCTGCTGTCAGCCTAGACAGAGCCCACTTCAGATCCTCTGTCACCACCCCCCCTTGCCCCTTCCTTGTTCACTTTGACTCTCAGAAATAATAATTTTTTTTAAAAAAAGCTTAGGCACTTTTCCCAAGATGACACAGCTAGTATATAGTTGGACTTTGAATCTAACTACAGCCGTGTTTTTTCTTTGACTTTAAACTACTCATTTATTGGACGGGTGGATCAAACAAATAGACAAGAAGAAACCTAATGGATTTTCTTGGACTTTTTAACTTACAGAGATGAAAACTCCATTCAAACTAGTTTAGGCAAAAGAGAAATTTATAGGTTCTCATGAACTAAAAGTCAAATCTCAATTGCCGGGGGCTGAATTCAGAAGTCTACCAATGTCACCAGGAAAAGTCTATTTCTCCATGATGACAAGATAGTCCCCCCACAGCCTCAGGTTTCAGTTGTTCTGGCCTGGAAACCCCAGCGAAGAGAGGGGCAGCTCCCAGAATTGACCCCGATTGGCTAAGCTTGGGTTCCATTGGCATCCACTAGCCAATCGTGGCCTTGAGAATGAATGAGGCATTTTTATTGGCTGCATGTGATCTCCAGGACCTTCTCTGGATTGTGGAGGTCACATTCATTCCACTTGAACCCAATGACCCTGAAGTGGAAATTTTCCCAGAGGGAAATCTGTAAGCTTGACTTAAAGATGGCGATGTGGGAGCTGGAAAGAGAATGGGAACCTACCTGCTCCAGCCGGTTTGGGATTATGCAGAAAGGCATCCTAGAGGGATCTTAACAGGCACTTCAGCATGTCTAAAAATGGCAGCATTCATTCCCAGCCAGCCTCGAGGCGGGGGACAGACCATGTGACTCTACTGAAGCCCTGTCCCAGCCGGCCTTTTGGGACGGCTCCAACCAGGACTCCTTGTTCTGGCAAGTCCCCCAAAGACTTGGGAACCCAAAAGCCAAGGAAAATGCAGGGCCATCTGCTAGGGGCCTTGCCTTTCTTCCTCCTCATCGTCTTCTTCTTCGTCGTCTTTTAATTATGAAATGTCTATCGTTGGATTATTGATCTCCTGCCAGTAAGAGCTCCTGGGGTGATACATGGCATGTGAGCTTACCCCTTTACTTCCACAGCACGATTGAATATTGCCTTCGATGAAGCGCTGATTAGTCATGCATTGGAGAAGAAGTGAAATAGCTTGCAGCTCTGAGGCAGGGTCTTTGCGGGGGATCATCAGTGCTGGGGGGTGGGGTGGAGAAGTTCCCTTCTGAGCTTCCTAAGGAGAGGGACAGACACTCATCTCAGGGCAGAGGGACAGTTTGTCCCTATTAAAACCTTCCACCTCTGGGTGAGTCACTACTCCCAGTCTTTCACTCAAAAATATACTATCCCTTCTTCTTGACAATGTCCCTGAAGTTCCACCATTAATTAGATCATTCCTTGGGCTTAAGAAGTTACCCATAAAGGCCGTGGCTAACATGGATATGAATTTTAAAACCATGATCACACCCATGCAAATTGCCATTTACTGAGCAATCATCCTCTCTTTTTTCTCCCTCCTTTTTCTTTCTTTCTTTTCTTTCTTTCCTTCCTTCCTTTCTTCTTTCTGTCTTTCTTCTTTATTTTTCACATAAAGAAACAATTTTAGTGAATCCAAGTACCAATAGACCATAAGTGCCATGACTGGACTCATTTGGACAAACTCTGATCTCAGCCTGCAGGCTGAACTATACACTACCTCTAAGGTACACTAACCCATTAGTGCAGAGTTGTGAGGGACTAGCAGAGAAGTGAAGCAGGCAATAACTGCCTCAAGGATAGGGAGAGTAGACAGATTTTGTTTAATGAATCACTTCAACTCTCTCTGCCTTGGTTTCCTTATATGAAAAGTGGAAAGGCTCATGGTATTATTATAAGGATTTAAGGGGATAGTTCATGTAAAGCCTTTAGCAAGAAGACTGGCCCCTAGCAAATGCCCAATAAATGTTGACAGTTCTTGATATTAGTGCTCATATTAGCCACTCCGGGGGTGTGTTTATTTCTGCATTGCATACACTAGGCATTCCATAAATGCTTATAGGATTAATCGTTTGTCCTGACCCCCATGATAAAAATCTTGAACTAGGCCTATAGGGATGGTTTAATCCCTGTCTTACTTTCATCCTTACTTCAGCTGGAGCCACTCAGAAGTAATGCTGATTATGATGATGGTGGTGGTAATGATGTTAGCTACCATGACCAAAGCAGGGCCTTCTATGTGGGTTCTGTGCAGGGGGTTAGCTGGGTTAGAAGGGCCTTGGTGAGGTGGCAGTGGAAGGGGAAAGAGCAGGATCCAAACTTTAAAGACCTCCTGAAGCTAAGGCGCCATCCGTGAAACAGTCTGCACCTCGTGCCCACTCTTCCCCACCTCACTACGCCTGGGAGGAATCAAATGACAGGCATGCTTCAGCCCAGGGTATAAAACATAAAAGACAAGCTCTGTTTTTCTGACGTCTTTAAGGGCATTCAGAGACTGGGTTACAGTCATCAACCTCATCTCACGATCTGCTCTGCCTTGTTCTCCCCATTCTGGCTACACAGACCGTCTTTCTGTTATTTGATTTTTTCAAATTCTTTCTAGCTGCAGGGCCTTTGCACTTGCTGTGCTCTCTACTTCAAATCCTTTTTCCATGAACCCTTTGCATGACTATGTCATCATTCAGGTTTTAGTTTAAATGTCAGTTCTTCAGATATACTTTCCTTGATCTCTCAACATAATGCAGTCCCATTCCACCCCAAGTCACCTTCCATCCCCAAACTTTGACTATCGTCTTGATGTCAAGAAATTAAAATCAGTGTCTAAATTCTTTGCTTGTGTTCTGTCTCCCTTACCATAAAGAAGGGAGAAGAGATCAGACCACCTTCATTCATGTTGTTTCCCAGAATGTAGCACACAGTAGGTGCTTTTTGACAGGTGAGGCCTTTTGATTGAAGGAAAGTGTCTCTATTTGGAAGAAATCCTCCTCTGCAATGGGAGATTGAAAGGAAGGAAGATCTTGGTTCCGAATTTCCAAATGGGCCATCACATCACAGAGAGAAGCTGGACATCTCTAAAGGGCTAGGTGAGGGAGAACTTGGGGTGGAGTGTTTCCTTTAGGGAAATAGCTAGAGGGAGAAGGGCTGGCTGGGGAAGAAAGTCAAGTCCAGCGTCCTGGAGGAGCAGCTGAGAAAATGAAGATTGGGGCAAGGAAAGAAGGAAGGATATGAGGAGAAAGAAAGAGCCAGATGGAGAGAAACAGACGGCAAGAAAGAAGGGTAGAGAGAAAGACAAAATGAAAGGGAAAGAGATGGAGAAAAAGATAAAGGGAGAAATGGAGAAAAGGTGAGAGGGAGAGAGGAAGGAAGGAATTGATCTATGGAAAGGGGGAGATGGGGGAGCTAGGGAGAGAGAATATCACGGAGAGAGAGAAAAGTAGAACGGAAACAAGAGGAAAAATGTCTTATGGGAAAAGCAGTCTATGTGAGGGTGGGGGAGAGAGAACCCAGTGTATGTACCAGCTTCAGGCCACAGTGCAGGCACCTCTCATTTCAGCACTCTGGACAGAGACGCCCCCAGTCTACCCCAGAATCTATCGCTAATCAACCTGCGAACTTGGGCAAATCATTTCCCTGCCTGGGGTCTAGTTTCTCAGCAGTCAAATGGGGCTGGCTATTTAGGTGTGTCCCAACCGCCCCCTCCCCCAGGCATTGCTCGAAGGATGACATAGAGCAACTCTCAAGAGTCCCCTGGAGAGTCTTAAAGAATATAGATTTCTTGGGGCGCCTGGGTGGCTTAGTAGTCCGACTTTCGCTTAGGTCGTGATCTCGAGGTTCGTGGGTTCGAGCCCCGCCTCGGGCTCTGTGCTGACTGCCAGCTCAGAGCCTGGAGCCTGTTTCGGAGTCTGTGTCTCCCTCTCTCTCTGACCTTCCCCTGCTCGCGCTGTCTCTCTCTCTCTCTCCTAGAAATAGATAAAAAACATTAAAAAAAAAAATAAAGAATATAGATTTCTGAACCCAATCTCCAGGTATTTTTACTCGGTTGATTTAGGACAGAGCCTGGGCGTTGACATTTTTAAGAAACATTCTTGAGTAATTCTGATGTGTAGACAGTACTGAGGGCCACTGATCAGTGTGAGGGCTTTGTGGCTGGAGAAATCCAGCACTGTTGTTGGTTTTTCCCCTCAGTTCCAGTGTATCTGTTTTACTGATAGAAAAAGTAGGGCCCATGGGGGGCCTGGGTGGCTTAGTCGGTTAAGCGTCCGACTTTCGCTCTGGTCATGATCTCGCGGTTCGTGGGTTTGAGCCCTGCGTCGGGCTCTGTGCTGACTGCCAGCTCAGAACCTGGAGTCTGTTTCAGTTTGTGACTCCCTCTCTCTCTGACCCTCCCCTGCTCACGCTGTCTCTCTCTCTCTCCTAGAAATAAATAAAACATTAGAAAAAAAAAAAGTAGGGCCCAGAGAGAGGCCATCTGGCCATACAGCCAGCGGGACAGGCACTTTGAATGGTGAAAAAACTTGGAAGGGACCCTGTGCTGGTATAAAAGCTTAGCAATGCTTCTCCCACCTCCCCACCCAAGGTGTCCCTGTCATAAAGACAGCCTACACTGCCAGCCCCATGGGAAATCTGTAGACTGAAGTTGCTTCTCGCATGGATGGCCCCCAGCCACGGAGGGACCCAAACACGTTAAATTCCCCCTCCTCATTTGTTCTCTGACCCATTTCACATCTGAGTGCTCCTCAGCAAACCCACCTGCCATCCGCCATCCCGGGGAGGGAGAGGCAAGATGAATTAAAGCTGACCTTCCTGGGATGCTGACCGGGTGCTTCATGCTTGGGTTCAAACGTGACTTCTCTGGTTTGTGAAACCAATAAGCACATCAGTGGGAAGAATCATCACCATCCATTGCAGGGTCTCAGCAGTGGCCAAGTCTTCCTGTGTGGGTGGAGGGTCAAGCAGGGGTTAAGGCTGCCGACTCCGCTCTCTGTCCAGGTCCAAATGCTGGTTGCCTCTCTGGGGGTTTTATGGCTACCCAGGACAAGCCAATAAATCTTCCCAACCCTGAGTTTCATCATCTGGAAAATAAGGTAATAGGACCTTCCTCCTGAGCTTCTTATAAACTTTTTTTGAAGTAAGTCTCAAGTATGGGTGTAAATGCTTAACAAATGAGAAAAAGAAGCAGAAGGAGGAATAAGAAGAGAGGGAGGAGGAATAAAAGGTGATGATGATGGTGATGATGGTGGTGGTGATGCTTTATCCTCCTGATTATTTCAGTGACTAGTTATGACCCACTATAGATGCAGTAACTAGAGGGAAGTGGCTTCTGTGGGTCCATTCTACAAGCTAATAGCAAAACATGGACAAAACTCACCTTCCTGATTCCATCCACTATGGTCTGAGAAGATGATCCCTTTAGGAGACTCTTGAGAAAGCATTTTTCCCATGGAGTTATCTGCTGCCCTGAGGATGGGTTTTCTCTCACCCACCCATGGCTTCCAGCACTGGTGTGGAGGTGAAGGGTGTCATGCACTGAGGACAGGATCCCAGCTCCGTCTACATCAGCAGTCAGTATGTCTCTGAGCAAGCCACTCCCCATCTCCAAATCTCAGTTTCCCCTCTGTTCAATGGGAAGGGGTTGGGCCAGGTGACCACCAAGGCTCCTGAAGAACTGATGTCCTGGGAGCTCTCTGAGATCCCGCCTGTGATCGGTACATTGCAGGTGGTCCCAGGAGCTCAGGGATTCTCTGGGGGCATTTAACGCTTTTGAATTCTACCTGTGGAGGATTCTACTGATGTCTGGGGAGTTTTCTGGTGGAAAAGCATATTTCAATAGATGCAGACTCAGGGGGCAGGTTCTCTGGAGACAGAGGAGCCTGGCAGGATGAAGATAGAAAGAAATCTCCAGGGCTTTGTGGGTCCTGAAGGCTGCAGCGGGGAAAGCCATGGGACTGCGTGTATCTCTTGAGCCTGCCCGACAACCCACTTAGTGTTGGAGCATCTACCTGGGTGGTTTTAGAGAATGCTCCAAGCCACAAAACAATACAGGTGGGAGACTCTGGGAGCTGGGAGTACTCACTTGGACAGTATCTCTAAGAGGTGGGGAAGCCAGGTGTCCAGGCTCTGGGTCCAGCAAACACTACTGGTGCCATTATTATCCCCACAGGTGGGACCCAGCCTCGTGTGGGGTCCTCTGGGCAGGGCTGTGAGATGATGACAGGGGCTGGTCCTGTTCTGCAGAACCTGGCCATGAAGTCTGGAAGAAGAGTGCCATGACGGTCAGATCAAGGACCAGGCACTCATGATGTTAGAGGCAGAAGGCCAGGCATGCAGATGAAGATGGTGGAAAGGTGACAGGTGCTGGCTCTGGGTGACCTGCGCTCATGCCCGGGCTCTAATACTAAACTGTCCTTTGACTTTGAGATGGGTCCTGTCTTTCTGGGACACTTTTGTCCAGGGCCTCTCCTGGGCTCTTTCATTGGCTGGAGCACAGGGCAGGTAAGAACTGAGATGCGTTGTGGTGACAGAATGCATTGAGGACTCATGAGGAATACAGATTTCATTCTATTTTCATTGCCCTAGCCTCCTGTGGGCACCCAGTGTCTGCTGTCAGAGAGAAAAGGAAGCAATGCACGTGTTCACAAAACAATGCCAAGAACAAAGGGAAGGAGGTTTTGGATACTTGTGTTGTAGAATCTATTTCACCTGGTGATTAGAATCATGGGACCTGGGGTTAGCCGCACCAGGTTTGGAGCTCCAACTCCACCACATCCCAGCTGTGTGATCTTAGACAAGTGAGTTGACTTCTCTGAGCCTCAGCTTCTTCATTTGTAAAACTGGGCTGATCACTTCCTTTCTGTGAATGTCAGGCTTCCCATCTGTATTGAGAATCCGTAAGTATACTGATAGTTACTTTTTACTCATCTCTTGCTTGACTGAAAAAAATAAAAGTCACAGGAGTGAATGTGTGTAATGTGTTTGTTGTGTGCCGGACACTGTTCTAGGTTCTTTGCGTGTCTTAACTCACTCGACTCTTCTACAGCCCTATGAGTTACGCCTTGTTATTACGGAAGCCACTTGACAAATGGGGAAATGGAGGCTCTGTGAGATTCAGCCTCTGGGTCAAGACCACTTATTTTTAAAGGGGTGGTGCTGGACTTGAACCAGGCTTTGTTGACTTAATCCTGTGTACTTACCCATTTTCTCTAGGTCTTCTGACACCCCAGCCATGACCTGAAAGTCAGGACACTATGAGTACCCATTTGTCCCCCAGTACCCTGCCTGTGTTGGTCAGCGTTGCTCACAGTCTGTCCTCCTCTCGCCTCCCATCCATCCACGCTGCCCCGCCTCACTGCACTGGCTGAGTGATCTTGCTGAGCCCTCTGCGGGGCACTGGCCAAGGTCCTGACTGATTATTGACAAATTAAAAATATAAGCTATTGACCAGACACTGGGATGGAGTCCCGGAGCTGAGGACCTGAATCTCAATGAGGCCACTGAGTGTGGAGGTCGATCTTGCAGGTGGAGGAGGAGGTGGACAAATTGCCCCATGCCTAATGCAGAGTCTGATGCTCTGGTTAATAACTATCGGGTGCAGAGTGGGAACGAAGCTCTGCCTGAGTCAGCTCACTCTCCACCCAGCAAGGGCCCCACACTCACCTGATCCAGTAGTCTCGCTGGTGCAAGAATCACTAACCCCATTTTATAGAGACACACAAGGTCAGAAACTAATAAGTGCAGGGGCTAAGATTTGAACCCAGATTCTCCTAACTGTAAAGCTGGGGCTCAGAGGCTCAGGAAACCATGATTTCAATCCTGGGTCCTTCCCTTCTCCTTTTTGATATCCTCCTGCTGTGTAACTTTGGGAAAACCACCATACCTCTCTGCACCACAGCTTCCTCTTGTATAAAGGTGGATAATAAAACTTATCTTGCAAGACTGTGGTAGAGATGAAGTGAGGAGGTGAGAGGCAGTGCTTTTTATTCTGGACATTTCTGCACATGCTTCTAGATCCTTCTCCATTGGCAGCTCAACTCAGGTAGCTGGCTCATGTGGACAGTATCAGCGGGCCCCATTGCTCTCTGGCTTCCAGTATGTTTGGGCCAATGGGAGGCCATGTCAGGAGACTGGAGGGCAGGAGGGGAATGAGGTTGAGATGTTCCTCCTCTCTGCCTCCCCGCTGCCTGGCTCTGGGTCGGCAGTGGCTGGGTTGTCTGACCCAACACCTCCCCTGCTCTATTGGGTAGCTTTCCCCAGAGCAGCAGCTGCGGCTCCCCAGGATCTGATGTCAGTCCCTCCCGTGGCCCCTTTTGGCCCAGGGATAGACAGGGTCCCTGCTGTTGCTACCCCACAGCTTCTGAATCATCTCTGTCACTTTCCCTTCCCTGCAGTCGCTTTTGTAAAGATCCCATTCTTAAACTCTCCTAGGTTACCCCACTGAGTGCACCATCTGTTCCCTGCCAAGACCCTGCTGATCCACTTTATAAACTGTAAAGCCCAGTCCTCATGCAAAGGGCTGTCCTATAAACATTGGCCTCGCTGTTACTCCCAACAGTTAAGAATCTCTCTTCATTTATCCACATTGACACTGTCTCGCTCTCTGTTAATACCCATCCCACAGAACAAACATAGCTGTTTATACAGTGGCCATCTCTGCTAGACCGTGAGCTCCTAAAGGCAGAGCCTGGAGCCAGCACCGTCCCTGGCTGCGTACCCCCTAGAGCTGGGCCAACGGAGTGAGGAAGCCCACAAACATCTGTCGAATGAGTGAGTGAACGCACAAAAGGAT
This sequence comes from Proteles cristata cristata, assembly GCA_017311185.1. Lineage (NCBI taxonomy): Eukaryota > Metazoa > Chordata > Mammalia > Carnivora > Hyaenidae > Proteles > Proteles cristata. The sequence goes on along the minus strand of JAESUZ010001906.1, from coordinate 241,614 downwards.
AGATAGATGTTACCCCCAGAGCCACAAGTGATCCCTCTTTACCCTTGGCTGCAAAGGTTCTTACCCACGGGTGGTTTTTGACCCTCAGGAGACATCCAACAATGTCTGAAGATATTTTTTGTTTGTTACGATTAAGGAAGTTTGCTGTTGGCACCTGGTGGGCAGTGGCTGCATGGTGCTGCTAAACATCCCCACCCCAGAGAATAATCTGACCCAGAATAGCAAGAGTGCCCAGGTTGAGGCACACCTGGGTGTCTCAGTCGGTTAAGTGTCCAACTTCAGCTCAGGTCATGATCTCACAGTTCATGGGTTTGAACCCCATGTTGGGCTCTGTGCTGATCTGTGCTGATGGCTCAGAGCCTGGAGCCTGCTTTGGATTCTGTCTCCCTCTCTCTCTGTTCCTCCCTTGCTTGTGTTTCCTCTTTCTCTCTCTCCCCCAAAGATAAATAAAAAATAAAAAAAAAAACACAACAAAAAACAGTGCCCAGATTGACAAAGCCTGCTTTACCCATATATATCTTTTGAGCTCCTACCTATTGAAGCAGCCCCAAACTGAGGACAGCTTTTCCAAATTTTTAGTGCATTGGCTTAACGTTTTTCTTTGTTATAAAAACAATGTGTTTACAATAGAAATTTATAACATATACAAATATAAGAAAATAGAACACTGTCTCCAATTCCCAAACCCATTTCATGGTGACTCTTCTTCTAGGAATATTTCTGCATTTATATAGGGGCATGCAAGCCCACGCTCGAGCACATACCAAGGTCATTTTTTTGTTTGTTTTCAAAAAAATTTTTTATGTCTTTATTTTATATTGAGAGACAGAGACAGAGATCGAGTGGGGGAGGGGCAGAGAGAGGGAGACACAGGATCTGAAGCAGGGTCCAGGCTCTGAGCTGTCAGCACAGAGCCTGATGTGGGGCTTGAGACCACAGACTGTGAAATCATGACCTGAGCTGAAGTCGGGTGCTTAACTGACTGAGCCACCCAGGTGCTCCGGAAATGCAGTTTTATGTACAGCATTTTCACCATATGATGTCCTAGTCGTTAGCCTTTAAAAGCTCTTCTAAACAGCTGTATGGAATTCCACTGTGTTTACGATCCGAACAATGCAGGGATTCAGGGAGGCTCCGGTCTCTGCGTCCATGATCTTCCCTGAGGACGGGTCCTTGGAAGCAGGATTACAGAGTTAGAAGCTGAATTTTTAAGGCTCTTGATAAGAAACTAGGTGTTTTCCAGAAAAGTGGCTCCCCACCCAGAAGTGGTCAAGAGTCCTCTCTCACCTTTCAACTCCGTGAAATCTGTTGTCAAATCGACAGTGTTTTCCCCAGTGAAATTGACCATACACGTTTGTCCATGTGTTCATCCCTCATTTACATTTCTTCTTCTGGGAATGATTTGTTCATTTCCGTTGGCTCTTTTTCCCTTTCAGTGTTTTCTATTTGATATGTAAGAGCTTTGTAAAAAAATATTAAGGGCGCTAACCCTTTGCTTGTAATAAGTGTTCCAAATATCTTTCCTAAGTTTGTCAGTGGGATTTTAATTCATGTACTATGTCTTCATCGTACGCCAATTTATTTTTTCAGTTTCTGAAGGTGCACAGATCTATCCAATTTTTTCCTTCCTTTGGGATTCATTTCTTTGCTTTCCTCCTTAAGAAATGACTTTCCCCTTCCCCTGTGTCATGAACTACCCATTTTTGGCTTCAAATATTTATCAATTTTTACTTTTGACTCTGGACTTCTAAAATCCATCTGGAATTTATTTTGTTGTATAAGGTGAGAGTCTAGATTGATACTCCCCCTGTCTCCATCCAAATACAAGACACTGTTCTTGGGGGGAGGATTGGTAATGGGACGCAAAGCATATCCTTCCATCTGATGAAGCGTGGGAGGGCTGGGAGGGTTGGGCTCTTCAGCTGTCATAGCTCAGTGAGAGTCTCCTCAGGGGACCCCTAGATCCCTCCCGGTTCTCTCGGAGGCCAGGGAGGGCCTCTCACTGTGGACGCCCCAGGAGGTGAGGCACATCCTGGCCTCCCTTCCCCGGGGGATTCTGAGGTCTGCCTCGTAGCAGATTAGTTCACACCAAAAGGCCAGTGCACTCAGGGCTCACCTGTCACGCCCACCTGCTGTAGTCCTGCCTATAACCTTACACCTTTTATTTTATTTTATTTATTTATTTATTTTAATGTTTTATTTATTTCTAGGAGAGAGAGAGAGACAGCATGAGCAAGGGAGGGTCAGAGAGAGGGAGTCACAGACTGAAACAGGCTCCAGGCTCTGAGCTGGCAGTCAGCACAGAGCCCGACGCGGGGCTCGAACCCACGAACCGCAAGATCATGACCTAAGCGAAAGTTGGACGCTTAACCGACTAAGCCACACAGGCGCCCTTATATCCTTGCACCTTTTAAAGTCTCATCCTTAGACTTACCTCCAACTGGATGCGAGGTGATATGCCTTCTGTGTTTTCCATAAAAACTGCTCTGAATGCATTATTGGTTGGTGTCCTGTGCCACCAGATGGAAGGTGATCAGGCAGGGCTGGGGCATCTGACAGACTCCTCTCACTGACCGCCCCCCAACCCCAAATATCTGCTATGTGACCTCTGGCAAGACTCTCCCTGCATTTTGCCGAGTGCTGTGCGTTTTATGAAGCTACATGACAACTGTCCCATCTGCCTGAAGGAGTTGGGAGCCTGGATGAAACAGCGTATATGCCCTGTTTTCCACTGTGCCTGGAGTGAAACGGGCACCTGCTCCAGACGTGGTAACCACAGACATCCCACCACTGTTTCCTGTTTGCAAAGCGGGAGCATCTCTGTCTCACTCAGGACCTGGTTTGCCTCTGTTTATGAGACAGGGAGAAACACGGAGCTCCCGGTGCCTGACTTTCTGTGTTGATTTCCAGGAACACATCACCTGGGGAAGTGGTCAGTGAAGGGGCTAAAATGATGTCTTATCAGGAGCTCAGGATCTGGGGGCTCTGAATCACTCCCAACCCTATCGCCAGCACTCTCGGGCTGAGGTGCCTTGCTCCACCCTGTCTCCCCTGTCAAACCTCAGTTTCCTCATCTGGAAATTAGAACCAGGTATACTCCTCAGTATGTAAGAGTTTCAATGATTAAATGAGATGATGTATTTTTTTTAAAGCTTATCCCAGTGGCTGGCATATGGAAAGCAGTCCATTTCATAGAACTTAACAGTTTACATTCATTCATTCATTCACTCGTTCATTCAATTTTTTTGACCTGTGTGTTCCCAGTGCCTGGTATACGTGGTGGGGGCTCAGTTAAATAATGCCTGAATGGCTGAACGAGTGTGCAGAGCACTTATTATGTTCCAGTCCAGTGGCTGGAGCTATTCAGGAGCTCAGGATTTAGGAGAGACAGACATGAAAAGGATCATTTTATTGTCACTAGTGTCACCAAAGAGACCTGCTTATGCCACCAAAGGGGGTTGCAAAGGGGATAGCAATCCCATCTGTGGGGGGGCTTGTAGGAGCAGATGACACCTAACATGGGTTCTGATGTCAAGCTATGAGTGTGCTGGGTCATGAGGCAGGTTCTGAGCCTGTAACTGAGCATCCAGTGTTCTGAGCCTTGCATCAGCCTTGAGAGATGGGAAGGCATTAGCTTCCCATTTCACAGCCAGGAAGCCTGAGGTCCTGGAAGGTTATGTGGCTTGTATTTGGACACAGATAGAAGTGGCTGACATGGAGATCAGCTCTTGGGGTTTTTGGAGCCAAGACTGTTTCAGGAGCTGCCTTGGACCTTGTGTGAATACCCAGATAGGAGGGGTGGGTTTTAAGCTACAAATACAGGAAATATCCCTCAGAATCCAGCCTTTTCCCCCAGGTTACACTGCCTTCTTTCTGTTATAACAATCTCATGATTTGTTCTTAAGTCATTCACATAAATCATTTCGAATCTTTTGAAAATCCAACCTCTAAGCCCTGTCTCTTCTCCCACGCAAAGAGCTTTTGGATCTGCCTGCCTCTCTCTGCTGCCTCTCATTTCAGGCCTGAGCACAACCATGACCTTCCCACTGGACGTTCCAGCTTCCGCTCTTACCCCTTCGTGGTCTGCGCGGGAGAGAGATTACTTCAAAGCACAGGTGTGATCACATCACTCCCTCACGCCCTCCATGGCTCCTGCTTTCTCAAGATGAAGTCTGAACTCACGGTCCACAGGCACCTGAACTCTCCAGCCCTGTCTTGGATGCTTCCACTCCCCTGAACTGCATCCCTGCTTCCATTTCTGAAGGCATTCTGCTCACTCTTAGCATATGCTGTTCCCTGTGCACCTTTCCCTTCCCTATCATCACCGGCTACCTTTGGCTTCTCCAATTTAGGATTCATCTCCTCCAAGAAGCTTTCCCTGACTGACAAGCCAAAGTTTAGCTCACCCTCAGTCTCCAAGGCTGCCCTCACTGCGGTGCATATCCCACGACAAAGCAATTGTCTGGTTGTCCTGGCTCTGTGGTTCTCAAAGTATGTGTCACAGAAAAACTATATCAGAATCACCCAGGAGCCTGTTAAAATGCAGATTCCTCAGCCCCACTCCAGGCCTCCTGAGGCATCTCTTGAAGGTGACGCTTTAGAAAATAAACATACTTTAATGTTTTATTATCAAACTCTTCAAACATAGACAAATATAGTGAGAATAGTACAAAGCAGTGCTATATTCCAAGTGCTGTTTGGAAACAAAAGCAGCAGAATCCCCTGGAAGCTTATTAGATTTACAAAATCTGGTTCTCAACTCAGACCAATTGAATGAGAGTCTCGGGGGGGGGGTGGAAGGAGATACTCAGAAGTCTGCATTTAACAAGCCTTCTGGAAATTTCTGTGCCCACTCACGTCTGAGCTCCATGGGTATAAAGAACCACCGTGTATCTGTCCAGGGTCTACATCAACCACCGTCAGCTCACAGGTCATCTTGCTTCATCTCTGGGCCTCCTCCCCCAGTCTGCTGCCTGCTCTATTATTTTGGGGCTAATCTAGATACTCTGTCATTTCCTCCTCAGGGAATGCTATGTTTACCTTTCGGAGATAAAGACTTTTTAAAAAAATATTTAAACGATAACCACTATGTTAGTATCACCTTGGGTGGTTCTAATATGCACTCACATCTAAGATGCTGCCCTAGACGGTCTGCTGGCTCTGGAAGGTGGGTTCGGGGCTGTCCTCGTTACTGCAGGCACTTGCCAAAATCCTGCTGAATGTCAGCAGTTTGGGTGGGGACTTGGAGTAGCTAGGAGATGGGATATGGGAGAGTTAGACTCCTCGGTGAAGGAAGGAGCTGAACTTCATTGGCAAAAAGAGGTTTTTCCCTCCCTTTTTGTTTCTGCAGCCTCAAGCCTGGAGCTTGGCACTCTGGGGAAGGCACCGATCAGACTGTTGCCTGCATGTTGGAAAATATTTATGTCACCTACCAAGCTGGGGGCACACTCAGTGGGCTTCCCAGGGCCTCCTGATAGACAAGGTCACATCCCAGCAGCTGGGAGGAAGGAGGCATGCAGGCCTGGCAGCTGTGCTCGGCGCTGGGGACTGCCAGCAAGTGGCGGTGCACGTTAGCGGCAGACGCACTTCTGTGACCCCCAGCTTGGAGGCAGCGGGGAGTGAGGGAGATCCCTGTTGTCTGAGACAGCTCTGGGGAGCCACAGGCCAGCTGGGGGTGGGGGTGGAGGCTGAGAAAGGAGGAGGGAAGGGCATGGACAAGACGATGGGGGCTGAGTAAGAGTTTAGAGGTTACGGGGGGATGGCCAACAGGACAAGTGCTTTACGGGTTATCCCAGTGAGTCTTGGTTACATACGCTGAAGTGGGCAAGGTCATGCCCATTTTACAGATGAGAAAAATTAGACTTTGGGAAAGCTGGTGAAATACGATGCTGGAACTGTACCTCTAATTTATCTTTCTCAGATCTTGCAAAGCAGACATTCATCATCAGGCCAAAACTTCCATATGGAAAAAAAAAAAACAAAAAAGAAAACTAATTATCTACTTAACTATGTGTCTATGTATGTATGTATGTATGTATGTATGTATGTATGTATGTATCCATCCATCCATCCATCCATCCATCCATCCATTCATCCATCCATCCATGTATCCATCTATCAATACACCCATCCACTTATCTATTCATCCATTTATCCATCCATCCATCCATCCATCCATCCATCCATCCATCCATGCATCTCTATCTGTATATCTAGATGTTGCCATGTATCAGCTTGAATTCAACAGTGGAGTTCCATTCTACAGAGTTGGAAAGTGCTTCAGTTTTGATCATGAGAGACAGGAAGCCCCCAAGGATGTATATTTACAACATGGAGACAGGACTCCAATGGTCAGCTTTACATTTCCATTGCTGACATCAAGATGTATGTCCTTCCCAGTTGTCAATAGTCTAAGCTCTGGAGTTAGATTTCCTGGGTTCACAAGCGGCAGCTCTGCCATTTATGCTGCGGGTCCTGGGAAAATTATTTTATCTCTGTGCCTTTGCTCCTTACCTGTAAAATGGAGATATTAGTGGAGCTTCTAGGATAAGATTTGAAGAATAAGTGAGTGAATACATATAACATGCTTAATAATACATACATATATGTATATATAACATACATATACAGGACCTGAAACACAGGGAACTATCTTATGTATAGTTGCTGTCCCAGTTACTCTGGCTATATCAACAACTATCCCCAAACTCCATGGCATAAAGCAAGCACAACCATTAGTTATGCTCATGGATTCTGTGGGTCAGGAATTCAGCCAGGCCACAGTGGGGATGGTTTGGTCCTGTTCCATGCTGCTTAGAAATTCAATGGAAGACTTGAGTCCTGAGAGAAAGAATCCTTTGGAATCTCACACATTTGAGATTCCCATATGTGACCATTGGTGATGGTTGTAAGCTGAGAGCTTAGCTGGGACTATACAGCCTACAACATCCATACGTGGCCTGTTGTGGAGCTTTGGTTTCCTCACAGCATGGTGGTTGTTTCCAAGGCTGGGCTCTCTAAGAGAAAGAGAGCTAGATAGAAGCTGAGTCCTTTTTATGGCTCAGCCTCAGAAGTCACCAAGCATGATTATTAATGCATTTTGTCAGATTAGTCACAAGCTGTCCTCGGTTTAAGAGAAGGAGGAGTAGATTCTGCTTCTTGAGGGGATTTGGCAAGGCTGTTCCAGAGCAGGTAGACTGGGAATATTGATGTGACTTTTGGGAGAAATACCATCTGTTACAGCCATGACTGTCTGTATTCAAGCTGTAGGCATGGGGGTCTTGGGGAAGGATTCAGGGAGCCCCTGTGGCCAGGATTACACCTCCCTTGGTGTGCCCACAATTGTACCTTCCATGGTCTGATTGACATCCTGAGAGACTCAGGTCTCCACTCTTCCCACCATCCAGTCCTTAACTTCATTTAGGCCTTGAGGTGCCCCTCTTGCATTCCTGCTGCTCCCAAATGCATGCTCTTTCCCCTTTCCCCTTCAGGGTACCCCCTCATTTTAAGGTGCTTAATTAAGCATCTTCTCTCTGAGAGAGGGTGACACCTTGACTGGCTCCTGGCCTAGATGGAAGAAGAGGAAAGGAAGGGAGAATAAACCGAGCAGTATCCATGCTCTGAAGCAGGCCCAGACCCAACTCAGGGAGGTGAGGAGCGGCCCACCCCTCTGTCTTCTCTGTCCATGCAGACTGAAGGTGTGGAGGGGAAGGGGGCGTCAGCAGGGGAGATGGGGCCTCAAGGGTGGAAGGTAGCAAAAAATTGAGGAACCAGATTCTGTTTCAACGAGCATCTCCATGGGTGATGAGGCCAGACAGAATACCATGAGTGTGAGCAACAAAAACACAACTCAAAGCATTTTACCATGTTTATTGGCCTCATGTCACCTCCTTCAAGGCTGTGAGCCCAGATGCGACTTTGTGATCACATGTGTGGCTGTCTGGTTAGGGTCCAAGTCTCCCCTTCCATCCTGTGAGGTTCCAAGGACCTGATGTCCTGTGAGGTGAGGGGCTGTTTCTGGTTTTACTCACCATTTCTTTGAGTGCTCAACATGTGACAGAAGTGACAGAGTGTGTATTGGGGAATTAAATAATTGATTCAATAAATCAACCTTCCCAAGTGCTGATGACATGCTGGGCACTGTTCTAAGACCTAGGGTTGCAAGGGCCAATGAAACTGGCCCAGTTCCTCCATTCGTGAAGCTTCTTTCTAGCAGAAGACAGCAGATACTAGACAAGACAAGCACATATGATATAATGCCAGAGGGCAAGGATTGAAATTAAAAAGGGGAATAAAGGCTAAAGAGTGGGAGGGAATTGCTAATTTATATCAAGAGTGACCAGAAAGGGTCTTTTGGAAATGGTATAATTTGAGCAGAGGCCTGGTGAAGGAAAAAAACAAGCCCTTGAGAGTGTCAGGGAAGGAGTGTTTCTGGCAGAAAAGGCAGTGGATGTAAGGTGGGTGGGCATGTTTGAGAAGCAGCAATGTTAGAGTGATTGGAGTGGAGTGGGAGGGGAGAGCGGCAAGAGATGGGATGAGGGGGAAGCGACATCGTGCCCTGCAGGTCACACTAAGGATGTTGGCGTTTATAACAAACTGTACATAAAAGTCAAAGGAATGACAGAAAAATGAAACAACGGAGGGATGGAAGGATGGCTGAATGGATGGATGGAAGGATGGATGCATGGGTGGTTAGATGGGTGGATGGGTGGATGGGTGGATGGATGGATGGATGGTGGATGGGTGGATGGATGGTGGATGGATGGATGGATGGTGGATGGGTGGATGGATGGATGGATGGATGGATGGGTAGATGGGTGGATGGGTGGATGGATGGGTGGATGGATGGGTGGATGGATGGATGGATGGGTAGATGGATGGATGGATGGGTGGATGTGGGTGGATGGGTAGATGGATGGGTGGAGAGATGGGTGGATGGGTGGATGGATGCATGCATGCATGCATGCCTGGATGGATGGATGGATGGATGGATGGATGGATGGATGGATGGATGGATAGATAAATGAATGGGTGGAAGGACAGATGCTGGGTGGGTGAATAGATAGACAAGTCAATGAATGGACTGGTAAATGGAAGCACACATGGATGGATGGATGGGTGGATGGGCGTTGGTCCTTAGAAACACATGTACTAGTTAATATTTCTTCCATTCTTTTTCAGTGTTGCCTTTTCATTTTCTGACTCACATTAGAGCCCTTACCCTAGCATGGAAGTCCTTCCGAGAAGAGCAAGGCATTGCCCAGCTGATGCCCAGCTGCTCTCAGGGGCACAGGCTGAGCCTTAAATAATGTCTCTCCTTCTCAGGAAGAGCCGTTCTGGTGGCACAGGCACTGAGAGGCGATTGGGGCAGGCAGCCGTCACTAACAGATTCATTAAGCTCGCTCCAGAGCAACGATAAAAAATCAATTTAGTTCACCAGGCAGCTTGAATGGGTGCCAGGAGCCGGAGAGTCCTTCCATCCATGAACTCGGGGCACATAGAGAAGTGGCGTGGAGTTGGTCTGAACTGCAGCATGGGAGTGCCCATTAGCAGGGACCCCCTGGCACAGCGCTGCGGGAGCTCCGACACTAAGGTCCCAGAGGGGCAGCGATGAGGCCAGAGTGGACTCTTTTCAGCACCCTGGGCAGCGCTCCAGACACACCTGATTTGCCGGCTCCATGGCCTGACTTGTTAGTTTCTCTTTTCACAGTCCTAGAGCGCTGACCTGGTGCAGTGCACTGGCTAGGGAACATGGGAGGTGTGGGTACAGTGTCTGCCTGGCCTGGCTCAGAAGCAGGCGGGGGAGGTAGTGCAGGAGGCTGTGTGTGAGCAGAGGACTGGAGAGGTGTCAGAGAAGAGAAGATGGGGAGAGGATGGCTATAGAGGTTCAGCAGAAAGGGGACATCTGCATTCATCAATGCCACAGCAGGAAATAGGTAATCACAGGGTCAATGAAGGGAAGAGCAGCCTATGTGTGGACAGGGTTAAGGGGAGGCAAGAAGGGGTTGGTGCAGCATTGCTAGGCTGGCAACAGTGGGAAGCCCTTAGGACCCCTGGGCCTGGAGGAGAGTGGATTTTGGGATCTGCATCAGGAAGCTGGGGCCAAGTGAGCCAGGTGATGGTCTGTGCAGAAGCTACAGTCACAGGACACAGGGAAAAGGGATCAGCGGTGGTGGGGGGCTGGTGGCTCAAAGAATACAGCAGCACAGCAGAGATGAGGCTGACACAGGATTGGGGTCCTTGCTGGGAGAGTCTGGGTAAAATGAATGGAACAGAGAGAGGCAGGAGGTGGACAGATGAAGAGAGAGGAAGAGAGATGCATGAAGGACAGAGGGATGAGTGAGGGGCTGGAAGGGGAGAGACAGAGAGAAGCAGAGAGAGGGACAAAGAGAGAAAGACATGGGGCGATGGACATACAGACAAAAAAATGTGCGGTGCAGATGGGAGAATGGGGAGAGCGAGAGAAGCAAAAAAAACCAGTGAGAAAATGTAACTTATGGAGCAGAAACAAGAGAGAGGAGAATGAAAGAGGGAGAAGAAGGAAACAGAAAGAAATGAGAGCAAATATTGGAGCCCAAGTTACAGAGCTCAGAGAAGAAAAAGCAGGAAAACAAATTCAATCAGGAAAATCCACAGGAGCCCGGAAAGCTGGCCAGAGGCAAGTGGGCTCTCCGGGAAGTGGAAAGTTTCAGGAGTGGGCGTGGCTCCTTGGCTCATGTTCAACAAACTTTCACGTGCTTCTTAAGTCTCTGTGCCTCAGTTTGCTCATCTGTGAAGAAGGGACAACATCAGATTCCACGTCATGGGTGTGCATGCACAAACTGAGTTGAGAATGGAAAGGGCTTGCTGTAGGGTCACACCGATAAAATGTCTGTGGAAAGACAGACGGACACGTGCATGTGTGTGAGAAGTTGCAGAAAGTTGGGCTCCAAGAGGCCTTCCTACATGGCGTCTCTCTCATTCTCTCTATCTGATCTCGGAGCTAGGAGGTTCTTTACCTCATGGAGAAGGGGTAAAATAACAACACACACACACACACACACACACAATCCCTACACATCACACACACTGTGTAAATAACACATGCACACACACAATCCGCCCACATACACTTACCACACAACATACAGCACACAATCACACATACACCGAACAGCACTCACACACCATGAGAACAGCACATGCAGTGCACACACACACACACACACACCATCTACAGACACACATGTACCACATACACATAATCCTCTGTAACACACCCCATATACACATCACGTGCAGCACACACCCACCACATATAGGCACACACATACCACACACATGTACACATGCATGGCACATATGCACATGTGCACCTACCACATACAGGCACACACATGCACATGCACACACACACCCCCAGCCCAGCTCCAGCTCACACGGAGGCCATCTGACAAGTCTGGAGGGCACCAGGCTGCGTCCTGATGGACAGTGTGGTGGTAGCCACATCCTGGGATCATGGCTCCCCATCTCTCCCTCCCCAAGGGGTCAGAGTGGGGGACCCAGGAGCCTAGATGGACCTGATGCCGAGAAAAGAGGAATAAAACAATACACAGAAACAGAGTGTGAAAGGGCCCATGGGAGAGGAGCCCAGACAGGGCAGTCCAGGGGTGGATGCCATGGCATCTGATGCCCGTGAGAACTGGTGGGGTAGACAGACAGGAAGGGTTGGGAGGCTGCCTGCTTGGGCTGGGGTGGTGCTGTGAGCCTCTGAGGTTGGAAGAGTGTCAATATAGGGAAAGTCAGAAAGCAAGAAGCAGAAGTCTTGAGAAACTGAGGCATGGGGTTGGGAAGTGACTTTGTTAAGGGCATCCGGCAGGCTAGTGGCTAAACTTCTACATCAGGGTCTGTCCAACCCACCCCCTTGCTTTCTCGGTTACAGCAAAAAGCGAACTTGAAGTCAGAACAGGAGAAATAGAATTTCTCAAACACCTACTGTGTCAAGCATTTAATTCCGCTGACTAGTGGGTTCGTAGCAGAAAGGGTAGTGCGTCCGTGTCCTATTGCTATTCCTGTTTACAGATGGGGAAACTGAGGCTCAGAGCAGAGACGACAGCAGGAAGCGGCCGAGTCTGTGCTGAGGCCCAAGTCCTCCAAGTGAAAGCTCTTCCCCGCAGACCTCCGGGCTTACCGCCCATTCCTCCGGACGCTGAAATGAAGAGGACCGTGTGTGGACAGGGCGGAGAGACGAGAACTCTCCACCATTCCTCTGGGTCTCCCTCTGCCAAGGAACCAAGCCAAAATTCCTTGGAATCTGTTGCTTTAAGCTACAAACAGAGGAGAACAGAATCAGACAGGGATGTTTATAATGGCTTCCAAATGTCTGGCCGCCGCTGCCTCCCCGACAGTGAGAGATGAGGAGGCCCAGGGCGGGAGAGACCTGTTCCCCTCCTCTCTCCACCATATGCACTTCAGGGGTGCAGACACTTCCGTGGGCCTAGGGGTGGAGGGAGGCACTGCTCTAGTGTCCAAGCTAAGGAATGAATGAGTGAATGAATGAATGGATGGTACGGGGTGCAAATGGGAATAGTTACACCCTGACAGATTCCTTCTATTCTGTGAAGGCTTTCCAGGCATTAACTACACTGATGAAATCTTATAAGGATCTGTGGGCATGCCCATTTGACAGAAAATAAAACTGAGGCTAGAGGTGAAGGCACTGGCTTAAGCCCTATAGTGATGATGGCAGGAAAAGATGCATCTGACCTGTTGCCAGAATTCTTGCTTTTATTTCACATCAGAAAGTGGGCGGAGGGCTACATGACGCCAGGCACTCGGTAAGTGTTCGGTTAATCTGTTTTTAAAAAATACATTGACGACACCCTCCTAGGGGCCAGGGGTCAGTGGTAAGTTCAGGTGAGCCCTCCATGTGTCTCACAGATAGGATCTCCTTGGGGATGGTCACCCTGATAAGTCACCTTCTCTTACTGGACCTCAGTTACCTCTTGTTAAAGTGGGGTGTATGATCGTGTTATGGTGGGATAATGGGTCGGAAACCTGGTCCACCACTGGCAGGCGCGCAGTAGGTGGTTTTAATATTAGCAGTAATAACGCACATAGTGGCTAACCTTCTCTCGACTGTCTCCTGGGTTCCAAATACAGAGCTCTCATTTAATCCTCTCCCCATCTCTAAGAGGTCAGTTCAACCCTAATTTGCAGAAAGAATAGGAGACTCAGAGAGGTCAAGTGGCCTGCACAAGGTCATACAGCCAGGAAATGGCTGAGTTGAGAGCAGGGTTTATTAACTCCTAGGCTCTTTCACTGACACATACGTGTGAAAACATGCCCATGGGAGCATGTATGAAACCAGCACATGGGAGCTTTGGAAAGTGCTAGCCTCCTCTTTTCTCCCTCTACTAGGAATTGTTTTAATCTTCACTCATAGGCTGGGATCTGCGGTCTGGAAGCAGGACAACACAGCACAGCATCTGACCAGATTCCAGATCCTAGAGAAAGGGGCTCCGAAGTGCCCGACAGAGCCCCACACGCCCCCACCCTGCTCACGTCCCCTCCTCCAACAGGATTTCTTCTGAAGAATCCTATCTCTGTTAACGTGGCTGACTTAGGATTTGCTTTCCACTCACCCATTAGAAGTATGGAGGGGATCTGCTGCAGGAAGAGCTAGAAGGAGATTCGAACTGCCCACAACTCCCCTATCTGGAGAAGATGGCAGTGTGACATTTTTGGTGTAATTGTCATCATTGTGAACATTCAGAATATTCAGTTCTGCATATACTGATTTTTCCCCCTAAACCCAAGTCTATTGTTTTTCATTGATGAGAAGACTCAGTACAAGAGAATAAAACAATGAGGGTCCTATTTAGGGAAAGAGTCTCGGTTAATATTTTGGCATTTGCTCTTTATCCAGGTGCCTCGCCCCGCCCTCACCCTCTCCCCCTCCCCATACGTATATAGTTTCGACATAATTCACTTCAGACTTTGGATCAGGGCCTCAAACTCAAGCCCTGGCAGCTCACCGAGTGAGCACAGAGGGGCAGGTGGGGACTGAGTAAGCCGCCCTCTCCCCATGGCCCCTGTGCCGGAATGTAAGCCCTGTGTTCCAGTTCTCTGAGAAGCACCAGCAAATCTAGATCCTTTGATATGAGAATTCCTGTTAAAAAAAAATACTGGCAGCCAATTCCACTCTAGTAAAACATACGTGGAGCAAAGAAGACCCGCTGTGGGGCTGCCCTGAGTTTGCAGCCTCTGTACTTTGGGACCTATACACGCTCACCCCTGGGCCCTTTATTTGGGAGACTTACCAGTCAGGCATCTTCTGCTGGAGCGGGTCAATTGCACCATCTCTCTGACATTTGCGATGTGCATTTCGAGTCAGAGGCGCACTTTTCCTTCCGACTTGCTTCCTTATCTTTGAGTTCTTCCCAGCCCCCTCCCCTCCCTCCAGCTCTTCCCCATCTTGTCCCCCCCTCCCACCCTTCGCACTCAACCATTCAATTTTATTAATGGTTGGTTTTCTTTTTAAACTGTCCAGAGGCTGCTGAATGCTTGTGATGCTGGAGGCTGAAGGCTGGAGGCTGATCGATATCTTAGCGGGGGTAGGGGTGCAGGGAGGGGGGGACAGGTGTCATTTCATTAGCTAAGTGCCATGTAATCTACTTGGTAAATCGCATAGTCTTGCTTGAAGTGGGCCAGAGGCAAGGCAAAGAAGGCTGGCCAAACCTGTGAATACGCCATCCCCATGAAATCCGGAAGAAGTGTTTGGAGACCCCTCTTGAGGTCTGGTCTGGACATATCTGGTCCCCTGCGCTGGTTTCATCCCTTCCCCTCCCCCTCTGTCTGCAATCAGTCTCTGTCAGTACCTTCGAAGCCTAGAACAACACATAGAATTTCTCCATCTGTGATCAGGAAGCCCTAATCATGCTAAATTGTCACAAGAACACTTCCCTGGGAGGCTCAGTTCACAGAGGAGGAAGCTGAGGCAGGGTCAGGCTCCCTGGAATTGCCAAGGCCCCAGCTGGCGGAGGCGGGATCAGAGCTGGGGCTGGCCAGCCCCTGGTCCAGTGCTCTTCGCACACAAAAGCCGGCTCTCGCGGCCATAGAAAGGACTCTTGGGCCCCTGGTCCAGGCCCAGAGGAAGTTTCCATGCTCTTGTGAGCCATTTTACCACATTCCTCTGCTTTCTTTTTATGGGGACTGGTGGTCCCAGATGTGGTTCAAGTACAGATTTATGGCACCACCAGGGCCAGCAAGCCCCGCTCCTCTATGGCTGGAAGAGCTTCAGGAGGGCACAGATGGCTTTCCTGGGGGTATGGTCCCCCGTCCCCTCCCCCCCAGCCCTGGGTCAAGATTCGCTTGTTATTAGCGGGTCAGTTTCAGCATGAAGGGCAGGGAGGCGAATCGTGGGAACAACAGGGACCCAGAAGACATGATTTCCGTGGAGTTTTTCTAAGCAGGGCACCTGGGGACACAGTTCCAAATAGTGAGCCCAGCGGGCCAGCCAGGGAACACCCATCTGCCCTGGGGGACGTGGTCTCCCTGGGACTGGGGCTTGTGGAAGCCCTGGGGGCCCAAGAGGCTCGCAAGAGGGGGAGGGGAGGGAACCCAAGTGCTGAAGACTTTGGGTTCAGAGCTGGGCAGAGGGGCTGGTGTGTCCCAACTGCTCTGCTTCTTCACCTGAGATCTCTGGATGTCTCACTTCGCTCTTTCTGTGTCCTCCATTGTCCCACCTGCGAAATGGGCATGGTGAGTGCATCAAGCCTCACGGAGTTGTCGCCAAGACGCAGTGAGGCGATGAGCTCTGCTCCACGCAGATCGTCCTTGTCAGGTCAGGTACGACCGCGGGGATGCAGGACGCAGCAGCCGCTGGGCACCTGGCCCTGGGCCATGTCTTCTGGGGACATCATGTTAAGTAATCCTCGGAATCGCCCGTTTGAAGGATGAGGGAATGAAGGCTCAGAGAAGGGTCACGTGGCCCGTTCCGCCAAAAGCCCGAGTGGAAGTCGGACACGTTTGGCCCTTCCAGTTATACCATGGGACCCCGGGTCATCGGTGGGTATGGACAGAGGGAGTCTGGAGCGGGAGGTGGAGGGGGGCGGCGTGAGTGAGCCCCGAGGTCTGCAGACCCCAGAGAGGCACCTGGTCCTGGGACATAGGCCGCCTGTCTCCACCGGGGTCCCCACAGCTGAGGCGGGGAGCCCCTCAGAAAGGAACTGCGCATCTCCATTGGGTTGTCACCTAAGAAGCCGAGATGGAGGGCATCAGAGTCCGGATGAATTCGGAGCTGGCCCAGTGCGGAATCCCAGCTCTGACACACTCTGCGGCCGGGGACGAGGCCGGTCACCTCCCTGAGCCCCTGGTCCCTGACACCTGAAACAAAGGCCGTGCCACCCAGAGCCGCCATAGGCCTTATGTACTCAGAGACATGAAAACCCGTGGCAGATTGGGGTCCTCTGAGGCCCCAGGGCTCTGAGGCTTTGAGTGCAGGGGCCGAATGGGGGTGTGGTGCTCAGGGTCACCCCCTGCAGGGGGGAAGGTGAACGAATGGGGTGAGGCACAAAGAAGGGGGGGTGTGAGACCAACGGTCTCCCCTGATCTGCCAGGGAGCTCTGGAACTGACATGGCTCTTCAAAGTCAGCCTGCCTGGCGGCAAGGAGGCCAGAGCAGCGTACCCCTCTCCTCCACCAGCCCCTGGAATGAGGCTTGACCTTGGACGAGGCAGCCCTGTCTAGCTGAGGGCAGCTGCTGGGAGCAGGGGCTCAGCTGGGAGCTGTCAGCACTCCTAGTAGCTGGGGTGACATCTCGGTGGCACACAATAGTACCCAGCAAGGAGGCACTCGACACCTGCTTGGGTACAAGTGCATCTATTGCCTTTTTCTCTGCTAAGGGACTGCCATTAAGCCACCGAGGGCAGGCAGGGGTGAGAAGAAGCTGGCATCCGGGCAAGTAGGAAGCCGGGCGAGGGGAGAAGGTGTGACGGGTGGCAATGGGGCGTCCTGCCCGGCCTGCGATGCTTCACAGGGCTGCGGTCATAGGTAAGCCCGGGGCATGGCGGTGGGCGTAGGGGTGACGCATCCCTCGAATCACACAGCGGGCAGCCAGGCTGAGTGAGGCAGGAGGTGCTGCCCCCCAGGACGGAGGCACCCTGCCAAACCCCCCCCCCCCCATCACCCTGCAGGGCTGTGCCTTACAGCCGGCGCTGACCCTGGAAAAAATGGACTCCGTGTTTCTGCCTGACTGCTCGAGAGTTACAGGCTGCAGGGGTGGGAGGAGGAGGGAGGACGAGGGCGGGCGGCTGCCTCCTCATCAGGATGGATTTTTCTGCTTCTCTGCTTGTAGGAAGAGCAGGAACAGGACACGGGAGGCTGCTCAAGGAGTAATCACTGTGCGGGCGAGGGCTCGTCAGGGGCTGTCTTGGGATGGAGGGGGCGGGGGGGGGAAGGGACTCAGGGAGGAGAGCGCTCGGGGAGGGCAGAGGCTCTGTGGCCTGTGGGGGAAGGCAGAACCAGGGCTCTGTCTGCCATCCGCACTTCGGCCTCTCGTCTTTCCACCCTCCTCGTCCCTCCTTCAATCCTTCTTGCCCCTCCCCCCTGACTTCTCATTCCTCCCTCCTTCCTGTACATCTATCCATCCAATCACCCACCCATCTACTCTCTACTCCACCTCCCTGCCTCCCTGCTGCTTTCCCTCCTTCCCATCCATCTGCCCACACACCCTTTAACTTAAATACTCCCAAACCCCACTCTCTTTCATTCTTTCCTGGCACCCATTTGCTCAGTACACATTCCTTGGGGATGTGCTGTATGCTGGGGCCGGTATGGGACACGGGTGATGGGGGAAGAGACGGGTGGGCAGGAAGACGCCCTCGTTCTCGGTGGGTGTTCTTCGGGGGAGCACCCGAGGGGAATCAGCAGCGGTGGAGACACCCAACGAAGATCAGAGAGGGCTCCGTGGAGGAGGAAGGATTTGAAGTCAACCTTGGGAAGGGAAGGGGATGAGGAAAGGAATGGAGGATGAGGAGCAGAGAGTGTGGTGTGGTGCGCATCAGGTAGCTGGGGCTGGCATGCAGGAATGGAGGAGGCAGGGTGTGGGAAATGGCTTAGCTCAGCCCGGAGAAATGGGTTGTTCTCGATCACCAAAGGTCTTGAAGAATTTGGACTCTACCCTGCTTTAAGTAGGGGTGCTTCTGATACAAGCAAAGGAGTCCCTTTCTACGTGAACTCTTACGTGCAATTTCCAACTCTGAGAAAAGGTAAAAGTGGAGCTAATCTGGCAAAAGCAGGAGAAGTTCCAGAACATTCCCCACTTAAACCTCCATCTCTTCCCCACCACGGAGCTGCCGGAAACATGGACACAGAACCTCAGGGTTCCGTGGAACACAGTTTGTGGAACCACAGGAAGGTTTGAAAGAGAACCCCTTGATGCAGTTCCCACCTCTTGGGTAATAAAGAATCAAGAGTTTGGGAGACAGGAAAGGCTGCTTTTTTCTCCAAATGGGGATCAAGTCCCAGCTCCGTAGGGGGAAACACAATGTTTTCTGGAACGTTCTAACTCCCCAGGTTCCTTGGCACCACCGTCAGCCCCCACTGTCCAGCCACCCTCAACTACGCATGCACGGTTTTGCTGACGTGCGTGACCCAACTCTGCTCTCCCCGGAGCTGCTCCCTCCTCAGGGTCTCTGCCTGGCTGGCTCCCCGCTTCCCCAGTCTAGTCTTGTAGGACCTCCCCACCCGCAAGCACCCTGCCAACCATGACCAGCTTTGGGGCGTGAGGGCGGGCCCCAACCTGCACAGAGTCGGTGCTCAATACATGCTTGTTGAATGCCCCCACTCGCAAAGATGTGAATAACAACATGGACATGCACGTTCACCAGTGTCCATCTTCATTTATCCAGGATGAGCCGTCTCACGAGGAGGCAGGGGTGAGCACTGCAGAAATGGGGAGGAAGGGGCACCATCCCAGCACACAGTAGGTGCTCAGGAAGTCCTGACTGAGGGAAAATGGGGAGCACCCCTCACCCCCTGCCTCCAGGAGTGTTGCCAGGGGAGAAACCCCAAGCAGGGTGTGGGGGTATGAGCCACTGGTGATTGATTGTCTGAAAATGTCCCCAAACCTCAGGGTACACTGCCACCCCACCCACTTTGCCTGGCCTGTTGAAGAGGGTGCTGTGTACCCACATTCCAACTGTTTATGCCATTCATTCCTACGGTCCAGTTTGCATTCATGCTTTAACTCAGTACTTTTTATGATGCAATTACTACTTGGAGATTAATTTTTTTATATGAGTTTCCTTTTAATATCTCCAAGGCCCTATACTCTTGAGGAATCTCCTTGAGGAAGATGGCTGATTCTCCTGGAGGAAGGATTGGAAGAGCTGTGGTCCTCCCAGGCACTACTGAAATGCCGCCTCTTCTGGGCAGCCTTCCCTGGCCTCATGCATGGGGAGGAAGGCTCCCCTTATGTGACGGGCAGCGATGTAGGTTGGTGGTTAAGAGAATGAACTCTGTAGTCAACATTACCCAGATTCAGATTCCCACTCAAGCGCTCAGTAGCTGGGCAACTTTGAGCAAGTAGCTGAACTTCTCTGGGCCCCCGGGCCCTCATTTCATGAACAGGGATCAGTGGTCATGTGACTATCTCTCCTGGACTTGCCTCAGACACAGAATGAGATCTTCATGCTAAGTACCTTGCACTCTGAAATATCCGCTGTGATTATTATAATACACCAGTACGACGGAGCAGCTGGCACCCATCCGCTCAGATAAATTAACCTTCTTGGCCTTTGTAATTTATTTGCTGGGGAGGGGAAGAAAGGTGCGGTGATCGCCTGCCCCCAGAGAGATACAGAGCCCATCTCTAGAGTTTAATGACCATGAGCTTGGATATATAGTCAGCTTTCCTTTCTCTCTTTTTTCTCGACTGTCCCAGTGTTGATCAGTTCTGTCTATTGCAATAGGGATGGCGGAGTGGGAGGAAACAGGGGAGGGGGCCCTGGGGAGACTGGTCACCCCTTGGAGAGGTTAAGACCCCTTGGATTTGGATGTGCTTTCTGCTGTCTCCTAGAGTTCCCTGCATGCTGAGCTGAGAGCATCTTCTTTCCTCTTTGCAGATTTACTACTGAGATCCGGGGGGTGGGGGGTGGGGGGATGGGCCTGAAGACCCACTGCTCCTCTCGGTGCCGAGAAGTCTGTGTGTCCATCTCTGCACTTGTCATTGAGCACCTTCGGTTCATCCTCAGTGCACCAGCCCAAGCATCCCTTCTTCAGGGAAACTTCCTCTGAACGCCCCAAGGCAGCCTGGACTTCCTTTCCAAAACACTCACCAAACCAGCAAACTTGTAAAGCCTTTTTCTTTTTTCCATGTAATTTATCCCTCCCACCCCCACCTCTGTCTGTCTCTATCATCTCTCTTCTCATGCATTGGTCTGTCAATCTATCCATCTATTTATCAAATTTCCTTGCCATTTTATTGAAGAAAAAGTTATACATTCAAAAAACAAAACATTTAAACAGCATAAAAAAACCTCTCTCTCCTCCTGGTGAGTGTCCCAGCTTATCAGCTGTTCCCAATTCCTTTCGGACCCTCCCAGAGACCCTCTGTGCAGACACAAGTACGTAAAAGAGCAGCCAAGGTCCCTGTTCTTTTACAAAGGAACACATACTGCAGTGATAATCCATGCCTTGTTCCCCCCCTTTTCCTGTTGTTTATTTGTTTGGTTTTTTTTGTTTGTTTTTCACTTAAGAGGCTCTTCTATGTCACCATACAAAGATCTGTTTCATTTAAGGGCCACATGGGATACCATTCTACAAAGAGTCAAACTGCATTTAATCAGTCTATTGATGGACCCTTTGGTTGTTCCCTAATGTTTGTCTATCATGACCTTTTTGATATCCATTCCCTGAATTTAATGTATATTGTGTGAGGATAGAACAGGCTGTATCTCTTCTGTCTATTCTGTATCTTGGAGTATAGAGTGAAGAGCCTGAAGCACAGCAGATTCTTAATAAATAATGCTTGGATGGATGGATGGATGGATGGGTGGGTGGATGGGTGGGTGAGTGGATGGATGGATGGATGGATGGATGGATGGATGGATGGGGATGTGAGTGGGTGGATGGGTGGATGGACGGAGGTGGAATGGATAGGTGGATGGATGGATGGATGGATGGATGGATGGATGGATGGATGGGTGGGTGGGTGGATGGGTGGGTGGGTGGATGGATGGATGGATGAATGGACAGGCGGATGGATGGATGGATGGATAGATGGATGGAAGGACAGAAAGAAGGAAGGAGAGAAGGAAGGGTGAATGGACTAGTGGGTGGATGGAAGGAAGGATAGAGGGATGGTTGGAAGAAAGGAAAGAAGGAAGGAAGGGAGAAAAGAAGGGATGGAGGGAAGGAGGGACAAAGGGAGGGAGGAAGAAACGGAGGAAGAGAGGAAAGGAGAAAGGAAGACAGGGAGGGAAGGAGGGATGAAGGGAGGGAGAGAAGAAGGGAGGAAGGAAGGAAGGAAGGAAGGAAGGGCAGAGGGAAGGATGTATGGGTAGAAGGCATGGAAGGGTGCAAGGGTGGACAGATGAGTTAGTTACAGAACCAGCACTGGGTCTCTGGTTCTCCTACCCGGCTCTTATGGCCTAAGAGACCCATCCCTTTGACCATCTCCCCCAGGGGAGGACCCAGTGGAGAGTCCCTGTGTTCAGACAGAGCCTACAGTAGAGATGAGCACATGCCGTCCTGCTCAGTGAGGCTCTGTGAACCCGTGAGCAAAACGCAGGCTCCAGCCAGAGCTCTCCCTGGGACACGCACAGACAGCCGCGACTTCCCAAGGCCTGCCAGTTCTGGATGGAATTGCACCACGTTATGGAAACTTCTATTTTTACTTTATAAAAACAAAGTAGGAAAGGAAAGCTGGCCCTGCCAGAGGCCCATACTGGCCCCGTGAGTCATCTTTATACAGAAGACGACAAAATTCTCCCAGGACGGGGCCTGCCACCGAGCCACGGGCCAACACTATCATGCCCCTCCCCCAGCCTCACACAGTCCTGCACAAGAGGAGAGGTCACAAACTCACATGCCCTCAGGGCCAGGCCAGAAACACCTACAGTACTTTTTTCTTCTACACCAGGAATCTGGATTCTTATGTGAAATCTTCCAATTTTTAGAATCCTCAAGCCAGTTGTTATTTTTTCTATGTTATATTTATTTAAATGCTAACCTGTAGAAGATAGGCATGGGCTGGAGAAGCACTGTGGGTCGCTCCTGTAGGAAAGTCAGATGCACTCTGGGAACCCATTTGGACTTGCTCACTCCCCGTGGACAGGGACCTTCTGTGGGAAGCTCTGTAACCTGGGGACCTCAGAGCATGGGGCCCTGGAGCAATTGTTGGGTGCCTTCTCAGCTTTTAATTAAGGCACTGGTTAAACAGTTATGTCTCGATCACTCATGTGTATGCAACTGTGAATAATGTCTCCGCATCCCTATCCTTTTCTTTTGGTTTAGCTGGGTCCTTGCGGTTATAAGCGCAGGTTTTCTAGTTTCAGATCGTCTGGGTTTGAATCCTCACCCTGCTACCTAGTAGCTGGGTGACCTTGGACAAGCAATTTTGCTTTTTTTTTTTTTAATTTTTAATGTTTATTTATTTTTGAGTGAGAAAAAGAGCACAAGTGGGGAAGGAACAAAGGGAGAGGGAGACAGAGAATCCCAAGCAGGCTCTGAGCCGTCAGCACATAGCCTGACGTGGGGCTTGAACTCACGAACTGTGAGATCATGACCTGCATGGAGGTTGGATGCTCAACCGACTGAGCCACCCAGGCGTCCCTTGATTTTGCGTTTTTGCCCAGCCTCAGTCTCCTTACTTGGAAAATGGGGGTCATTATAGTCTCTCTCTCTCTCTCTCATCCTCAAATTAAATGAACACACATAGATGAGAAGCATTTAGAACAGTGCCTGGCCCCTTGTTAAGCCTTGGATTCATGTGGCTATTATTAGTAGTCACCTATTTGCCACCAGCTTGTTAAATGTCCATTGTATGTTCAGCTCATTCTTGATGCTAAGGTTTCTGCTATAAGCAAAGTAGGCCCCACCCTGAGGAAGCCCACCCATTACGGAAGCCCCATTTTCCAGAAGGCCTGGCTGGCTTGAGATCTTGTCCCCGAATCCACACACCCAGTGTGCTGCTGGTCCTTGTAACTGGGCACCGGGCAGGTGCTCGCAGAAGCCACTGCCTTGTCTTCCCCTGTGGACCTGGGCGCTGTACCTCACCAATGTGTGCCTCCACTTATCCATTGCACTTGAGGATGACCACGCCCCAGGGCCACGCACCTCTCATTCTGGAGCACCAGCCTCCCACAGAGCACTGTACTGTCACTCTGCCGTGAGTTGTGATGGCTGGGCAATGTGGTGAGCAAAATTTAGAGAGTACCTACTACGTGCTAGACCGTGTTCAAAGAGCTTTGAATGAATAGAGTCAGCTCATCCACACAGCCACCCCCAGTAAGGTAGATACTATGCTTACTCCCATTTTACAGTTAAGAACACTGAGCAAAAGTAACTCTCTCAAGGCTGTAATGTGAGTCATTGTTAAATGAAGACTTGAGACCTCAGAGGTCTCAGGAGTGGAGAGTGACCTTCCTGCCTGGGGGCACTTTATATGCAGCGTCTCTGTGCCTGGAGTACAATGGCCCTCAACGCCAGTTCTGTCCACTCACCCCGCCATCCGCTTGTGAATGACCCTGGGTCAACCGCTTGACCTCCAAAGACCCAGTCTTGAATTGCAGACCAACAAGCCAGCACTCACCTGTCACAGGGATGAGGTCCAGAGCACCTCACTGCGGGCAGGAGGGCTGGGCAGGCAGGAGGTGTCGACAGCGTGATGTCTGGTCTCCGTCAGGCTCAGCGGTGAGCCTGGGTCAGCCTCAAGGCACGGCCAGCCTGTCCCTCGCCTTTGCCGGGGGAGCAGGCTGCCTTTAGGTCAGAAGAACTACGCCACAGTCATTAATTCAGGAAAGGTAAGGACGTCTGCCTCTGTCCATCTGCCACTGTGTGACCCGGGGCAATCCCCTTCTCTTCTCGCCTCCTTAGCCTCTTCAGTGGGCTTACACTTCATGACCTCCAGGAACCTTTCAGGTTCAAGCAGTTGATGGAAAATTTCCAAGACTCTGAAGCCTCTCCCACAGCCTGTCCCTCCTCGCTCCCCTGTCTGGAAAAGCCAGTGGCAAAAATGCCATCTCTCCTAATTTGTGTCCATCTATCCCTGGCACAAAGAAACCTCAGGACTTGTATCTGCTCCCACAATTTATGATACTATTGTTATTATTATGGCTATTAGTATTAGCTGCAGTAACTGAACTCATTGAGAAATATGTACTGAGTATTTTATAGGTGCTGTCTGCTCGAATCCTCAAAACGACCTCGGTACCGTGTGATGCCTTTCGTTTAATAGACGAGGAGGGAGGAAAGCTCGGAGGGCTTGATGAGGGAGCTCAAGGTCATTCTCGGGGCCGGGTGGGGGAGAAGCCACAGTCTGAACCCAGGAACTCCCAGCCCAGCTCTGGGCCACTAGACGACAGCACGCCCTGAAGGTCAGAAAGTAAGTCCCCCCCGCCCCCCCATCCCCACTGCCCTGCAAACCTCTCTCACCTTGGCCACCCCGCTTGGAATGTTCTGAAGCCAGGCGGCCAAGCAAAGAGAAATAAGAAAACTGGGAGAAAAGAAAAAACGAAACCTTTGTTCCTTGAACCATTCTCCATAAACACGGCCTCTACCAGGTTCACGACTTCTCCGTGGGGACGACCCCCAACCCCCCTGGCGGCCTTGAGCACCCCCCTTCCTGCCCTCCCCAGGCGGGCGGGGGTCACATGATATCCGGACGGTTCTGGCTGGCATTCAGGCGTGTCCGCGGGAAGCGGCGGCTGCAGTCCCGCTCCCACAAGGGGTGCTGGGGGTGGGGGGGCGCAGTCAGCCTTGGATGCAGCCCCTCACCCCTGCGCCGGAGGAGCCCTGTCAGTGCCTGATGCCCTTGTGAGGATGCTGAACTTGAAGCCTACCCCTTGCCTCTGCCCGGGAACGTCGGACAGGATGGAATGGCCATGGTGGGTAGCACCACCATGCGGTGTCTGTTTAGTGGGGCTGGACCTGACCTCCCCATTTCATTCATTCACTCACTCACTCATTCAGTCATTCAATACTCACTGAACAAATATAAGGTGCCCAAGGGGACACAGCAGTGAGCTAAATACATGATATCTTTGAGGAACTTCCAGTCTAGTGGGGTTAAACATCCATTAAACAATGAATCCCTCTATTAGTTACTCAATGGCAATCCTGCTAAGTTCCAGGAAGGAGGAGCAAAGCACGTGACGGCACAGAACAGGGGCCCAGGCTTATCAGACAACCAGTGACAGAAACCTGGCTTGTTGTCTCTCGCTCTATGTCATGAGCACTGAGAATCCCGCAGGCCTCACAATGTCAGGGCGTTGGAAGAAACGTCGAAGACAATCTCAATCTTTGGTCAGGGGCTAACCCCCTCCAGATGGATTTCTGGGTATCAGTTGTAGATCCTTGTAGGAGGTCTGGAAGCATTTTCCTCAGGAGAATGAGGATACGCAGGGCCCCAGGCCTGTGGGAGCAGATTAAATGAGATGCTACACGGGAACCACTTAGCGTGCCTCTGCCCCGGAGCCGCAAGTGACCTGTGTCTCCCTTTATGATGGTTTATGTGCATTGAGCGGCAGAGGACCACCCACCAGGAGCCTGCACTTGAACCCAGGGCTCCCAGCTCCCAAGCACAGATGAGCCTTGGATACCCAGTGGAGGACCTCCCCCGCCCCCTCACCTCCACCCTGGGCCTCTTGACTCCACCTGCCGTTCACCAGCCTGTCATAAATACACCAGCAACTGAACCCAGGATCGAGTCCGGTGACCCACATGCCCTGGATGGTTGCACAACCCTCCCCAGGGTGCCCTGGCTGGTGGGAGGAGAGAGCATCGCCATGGCAGGAGCAGTAACTTCTCCTAATCATTTCCCAGCTCCCGGATTCATTAACGACCCTGGTATTAATTCAGATTGCTGCATTTATCCCCATCTGTCCCGTATCCTTCATCAAGACACTGGCAATGCCAATGTGGTGGCTTCAGCTAACAGAGGATCACTGCAGAGGTGAGGCTGCTGCTCCGGAGGGAATAGGGGCCCCGCAAGTTTTGGTTTCAAATGAGAAAGGAAAGCTCCCTACCGAATCCCAGGCACATCACCTCCTGGGACCCCCCCACCCCCCACCCCACCAGCCCCAAACCAGGCAGCCCGAGGACCCACGGGCAGATAACCTTCCACCCTGGCCTCGCCATCAGAGAAATTCCTTTTAAATGACTCTGCAGACTTCCCCACCCACTGAGTTCCCCTCTTTGGCTAACAGATGGGCTCAGCTAACCATTCCCAGCTTTCCGATAAAGCAGTGTCAGGCAGTGAGGCCCCCTCAGAAAGGCACGCTTGGATAATAAATTCCAAGGCACCCCCACCATCTGCAGGCTGCCAATCACAGGGACGCCGGGCACACCAGGGCTCCCCGCCTGCTGCTGCGAAGGAGCTGGGGTGGGGCCTGGTGGGCGGAGGTGCAGCCGCCCCTGCCCACGCTCCCCTGCTCCTGCTGTCCTATCCCGCTCAGCCTCCGACTTGTCCCCGCGGAACCAGCCGCGGCCATTGCTACATTGCTACCGAGCCCCACTGCCTGTTCACGCAAGACCCAGCAGGCCGCCAGCACTGAGTCAGAGCAAGTGATCGTGAGCCTCCAAGGCAGGCAGTCCAGTCGGCTGCTGCATTTTGGCTCGGCAAACCTTCTGCTGCGTCATCTCAGGCCAGCGGCTAAGGCTTTGGAGCCTTGCTTTTCCCTGGTCTATAAAATGGGAGTTAAAAACATTCCCTCTTTCACAGTTTTATGTTTCAAAACAAATTTTTTTTAAATTTATTTGAGAGAGATGGAGACAGAGCAAGTGGGGGAGGGGCAGAGAGAGAACCCCAAACAGGCTCTGCACTCCACCAGCGTAAAGCCCGATGCAGGGCTCGAACCTATGAAGTCGCAATATCACGACATGAACGGAAAGGAAGAGTCGGACGCTTAACCGACAGAGCCACCTAGGCGTCCCTGTTTCACAGATTTCATGTCAGTGGTTGCTCTATCAACACTGTCAACTGCCATTACCATTATTAGTGTGTCACATTTAGAGAGCGGTAGTCTGAACAAAGGGTTCCATGGTTCCTGCTTCATATGACTTTTGCATCGGGGATGTGATAACAGGGATGCGAATGTCTTAACCTAACGGGTAGGCAGCATTCAAGACATGTTAGTTGCCTCTGTGTATCTCCAATTCATTCATTCATTCATTCATTCATTCACTCATACAAAGAGCATTCATTAAACACTATGTTGGCCTCCACTGGGTCTGGAGAAACAAAGAACAAAGCACATGGCTTCTACTTTCAAGTCACTCACAGTCTAGGGGGCAAGCGGAGCAGTCCAGGCAAAGATGCAGCATCTGAACATTCCAGAAGCTTGCCATCTGTTTGGGAAGAGGCCGGGCTCCCCAGATGAGCCCTCATCATGATACCAGAAGCTATTTGTACCATATTGCTTGAAGTCTTTCTGATTGCTGGGAAGGTTTCCTGAGGCCACTGATGCAAAAACTGGAGTATACGTGCTGTTATCTCCTATCTTCAGCCAAGGCAGGCATCGCTAACTGATCACCACTCTCTTTTGTGTTGAACCTGAGACAGGTCTCAGATTCTAGAAAGAGTCCTGATCCCCAGGCCATCACGGATGGTTGATTGGAGCTGGCCCCAGATTATACAAACATCATCCCAGACTTGGATTATGAATCAGTGATGTCTAGCTGTATGGGCTACGTCTGGCCCTCCACTTGCTTTTGTAAATAAAGTTTTATTAGAGCACAGCCATGCTCAGTCATTCATATATTATCTATGACTGTTTTTTCCACTACAAGAGCAGAGTTGAGCAGGTGTGGCAGAGATCAGATGGCCTGCAAACCCCCAAAGTATACAAGTTACAGAACAAGTTGTCTTTGCTTCAGGGGGTTAATATAAGGACTCACAGGGAATTAAGAAAGGGTCATTATGAACTGGGACCATTAGAACCTCACCATAGCCTGTCCCTTCTCATACTCATGTCTGCTTGCTGTGAACGCTTGTGACTGTCTGCGTGTGGACGTTGTTCTAGCCTTGGAAGCCCGCTCAGCTGAGCAGAAGGTAGGTGGGAGGACCCAGTGAATGTCCCTGGGAGCAGCTCTTAATTGAGATGGGTAAGTGGGTAAATACCCCAGTCCCCTGTGTCTTGAGGCTGGTCACTCCAAGGCGGCCACACTGCCTCCCAGCAGAACTGAGCTCCAGATCCTCCCTGTAGATGGTAAACTCCATGCAGGTTTCACCCCTAGCTCCCTTTCCCAGGAATTCTGTCCTCAGGCTCTGCTTCCAGGAGAACCAGACCAACACCCTGACATTTCTTTCTTGGCCACACCTCTTCTACGCCTAGAACATGCTGGACACTCTAAGAAGCTGGAATCAATCAGAGACTAGTCCCATGGGGATATCACAGCAGCTCTGACAACCATCTCTCACTGTACACCTTACACACATCCTTCCTCAGAGAGGAATGCCACCTCATCGCCACCTAATGTGGCAGAATTTTGTGCCAAACCATCTGAGAAGAGCTTTTCATCCCTTGCTCCGGCTTTCCAGTGGCTGCGTCTGTGCAAGGTTCTGAGCATTAAACTCTGCGCCTTGTCCTCCAAGGCGGATGCCTGCTCTGAAATACCTGCTTCTTTGTCCAGGGCAGACATCATCAATCAATCCCCACACAGCATCCTCTTCGCATCTTTTCTGAGAAAGCGCCCTCAGGCAGGTGCTATTGATAGATTCGTGGATGGGTACTGGCGGGTAAGATTAAACACCTTCTATGTGGTGAACACCCGTGATGTAAAGCTGGATGGGGGGAAGCACAATGGTTAGAACAGCAAGAAACAGTTCTTCAAAAGGGAAACAAAGATGTTGGCACACCTGATAAATGTGGGAAATGACATCTCACAGGTATGTGTGTGTGTGTGCACGCATGTGTGTGCAGTAGGATTGCAAGTTCCTTTTCCTCTCTTTTCCTCTCTTGTATTGCCTCCACGCAGAGTATCTCCTCATTTGATTCATGTGTTTTTTGAGCACCTATTATGCGCCAGGCCTGTGTTAGGGATGCAGTGACAATCTGACAACCGTACGATTGCCCAACTGAAAAGTCATTAGAAGTCCATGTGACGAGGCAGGGCCAGGGCCCACGGAACGTTCTCAGACTAGGTGTCAGCATGCCTGGGGCTCTTTGGAATGCCTATGACAATTAGAATGCGACAGTTATTTGCAAGTTTGTGTGCTAAATTTTCATCTCAGTTGTTCTCTCCCTCCTTCTCCCTCTCTCTCTCTCAGGCCGGAAACGCTATGACGGGAGTCACTGCACCTTTTTTTTTTTTGCTTCCTGCCCCATCCCCAGCACCTAGAACAGAGACTGGCTTTGGACTTGTGCTCTGTTAACATTTCAAAGGGAGGCAGGTACATTGTGGCTTCATTGAAAAGTGTGTGTGGGTGGGTCCAGCCATGTGGATCATAACAATAAATAAACATGGGTGGGGTTTGTAAAATGCACAAAGACATTCTTCCTGGGCTCTGAAGATAGGAAGCTGTGGAAGCTTTTCGGTGTCATAAAGCTAAAGGGAAGCAGAATAGTTTAGTTTTTGTAAATGAACACAAAAATGAACCTTGCCGCTAGTATGCAATTATTAGCTGCTCAGTTCTGAGCAGAATTTGGTTTTCAGTTCCCACACAGGTCCCTGAGTCATAGCGGAAAGCACAGGAACTGGCCACACAGGCTCAGGTATTCACTAGACAGGTTTGCACCCCTGCAGTGTCAATATGTAATGCGTGATATGTCCTCAGCCCTGTAGGGTCACCTTGATTCCTCTTCACG
Organism: Proteles cristata cristata; assembly: GCA_017311185.1. NCBI lineage: Eukaryota > Metazoa > Chordata > Mammalia > Carnivora > Hyaenidae > Proteles > Proteles cristata. The sequence continues at coordinate 211,607 of JAESUZ010001906.1, read as the reverse complement.
TGTTTGCTACGTACTGAGACAGGGAAGAATTTCTGAGGCAGGAGTAGAGGCAAAGCAAAAGATGCCACTTTTTAAAATAAATTGTTTAATGTTTATTTATTAGTTTTGAGAGAGAGAGAAAGAGCAGGGAAGAGGCAGAGAGAGAGAGAAAGAGAGACAGAGTGTGAGTGGGGGAGGGGCAGAGAGAGAGAGAGAGGGAGACATAGAATCCAAAGCAGGCTCTTTGAATCCTGGGGCAGGATTTGAATCCAAAGCTGTCAGCACAGAGCCTGATGCAGGGCTTGAACTCATGGACCATGAGATCATGACCTGAGCTGAAGTCAAACATTCAATCGACTGAGCCACCCAGGGGCCCCAGAAGATGCCACTTGCTGCGTGTGAGGCTCAGGGTACCGAAACCTGGAGCCTTAACAGCATCCTTTACAAAGTGGGGGCGCTAGCGATGACCTGTCTGGGGCATGAGGAGCAGGCGTCCGACACCTACTGGGCACTCGTTCTTAAGGGTTACACTGAAGATGATGCTGATGATGATGACGGCGATGACGATGAGGACGATGGAGCTGGCAGAGGTCTGGCTTTTTGGGGCGGCGGGATACTGAGGCCCAGGATGGGAAGTGATTGGCTCCAGGTCACACACACGAATCACCTCAGCAGAGCTGGCCTCACAAAAGTTGATTCTTGTGTTCTTTCCTCTTGGACGGCAGTGTCCAAACTGTGTGCCGCGGCACCCTGGGGTGCTTCGGCAGACTCACAGGAACGCACAGGAATAGCCGAAAGGTACTTTTGGATGCAAGGCAATCATGGAGATTCTTGACATCTCATGAACGACACATGAGCCTCCCGGCTTGCAGGAGTTCACTGGTCCCGTGTGAGAGCACAGCGCATTCCTTTTGATGATGTCATAGCTTGGTGACCCTGGGCTTTTGGTGGTTGCTGCACTACAAAGCGAGGTCTGAGCCAAAATCAACGTGGAACAGGAAATGAGGGTGGCGGAGTCCCGTCGGATTCTGAAGTTCCAGAAGCTGAGCAGAGCCCAACACAGGCATGCACGTTTCGATCACAAGTGACTGAGTTTATTTTAGACAGAAATAAACATATTTATTGTCCCATCAATTTCTGTGGATTGTTTTTTTCGATGGCTACTAAGTGGGACATACATGTTTATTAATTTCGCCCCTAAAATACCTAATAAAGGGAGCCATGAGGGATTTTCTTTTGGTGCAACGGTCTGGGATGCCAAGGGTGCTGTGACCACAGGTTTGAGAACCTCTGCTCCAGGATCTAAGGGCACCCTTCTCCCCCCACCTCCTAGCTTGCAGGGAAGAAGGCAGGTGGCTCCCGGGCGGCTCCCAGGCGGCTCCCAGGCTCGGAGCAGGACAGAGGCATGAAGGAAAGAGGTTAGTGCCTTGCAAAACCAGGACCCCATCTCTCAGCTGCCACCAAGTCCCTGTTTATTCAGAACCAACAGTGTGAGTACATTGGAAGCCGTGTCGTCCCAGCTTCTGCAGCAAGATGGGCCACTCACTCATTCAGCCAACACACACTCAGTGTTTACTCTGTGTCAGACACTGTGCTGAGATCATGATAAATGAGGCACACAGCCTCTGCCTTCAAAGGGAGGAGAAGGAGGAGAGGAGGAAGGATGGCAGGCAAGAAGGGAGACGGCATCATTTTTGTTTTTACAAATAAAGCCCTGAGAAACCACAGGCTCAGAGAGGCTAAGTAAATGGCTCCGAGTCACACAGCATGAAAGAAGCTAGACTGTGACTCGCTGCCAGAATAATGTCCCTTGCTCCTGTGGGGGGGGGCACTTGCTGTCTAATCTGGGAGATCACCCATGGCATGAAAAATAATATTATTTAATTTAATTATTTAATGGCATGAATAATAATATTTAGAGGCAAGATTTGACATCACTTAGGAAGGGTATGACAGTATGGTACCGGCACAGGGATAGACATACAGATCTAGGGAATAGAATTGAGAGTCCAGAAATAAACAGCTATGGTCTATTGGTTTCTGAGAAAGATACCAAGACTATTAAAGGAGGAAAGTAGTCTTTTCAACAAATGATGTTAAGGACGCATGAGTATCCCCAGGCAAAGGAGCAAGCAAGACCTAACTCCATGAATCATGGATCTAATTGTAAGACTTTAAAAGGTTTCTTAGACTTGACATCAAAAGTACGAGAGACAAGGAAAGAAATGGACAACTGGACTTCACCAACATTAGAAACTTCCATGCTGCAAATGACACCATCAAGGAAACGGAAACATGAGAACGGGTGGTAACCAGGCTTACTGCGAGGATCATTTCACAATTATGCAAACCTGGAGTCTTTGGGCACCTGAAACTAATGGAATGTGTGTGTCAATTACACACCAATAAACCGAAAGAAACACAACAGAATAAACAAAGTGAAAAGATACTCTGCAGAATGGAAGAAACTTACAAATTGTGTGCCTAATAAGGAATTATATTCAGAATACATAAAAATGCTTTAAACTTAATAATAAGAAGACAAATGACCCCATTAACAAGCGAGCAAGAGATTTGAGTGGGCATTTCCCCAAAGAACACATACAAATGGCCAGTAAGAACATGAAAAGATACTTAGCATTATTAGCCATTGGAAAACTCCAAGTTAAAATCACCGAGATCGCTCTAATCAAACAGACAAGTATCAATGAGGACGTGGAGGGAAGGGAGCCCTCAAAACTGGCTGGTGGGAATGTGAAGTGGCTCACGCTTTGTAACGCAGTCTGGTGGCTTCTCAAAAGGTCAAACAGAGTTGCCACATGGCCTAGCAATTTCATCCCCAGGTATATACGCAGCAGAAATGAGAAATATGTTTTACCCAACAACTTGGACATGAAACAAACAAGCACTCTGCACGATAACCAAAGCACGGAAACAACTCAAACGTCCATCCGCTGAGGAATGGGTGACTCACAGGTGATAGATCTCAGATCCCTATGCAACGGATTATCATTCTGCCATGGAAAGGAGGGGAGTATGGACTCACATTGCAACATGGATAACCCCTGGAAACATTATGTTAAGTGAAAGCAGCCAGCCACAGAAGGCCACATATCATGTGATTTCATTTATATTAAATGGCCAGAATAAGGAAATCTTCGGAGACAGAAAGCAGATTGGTGTTTGCCAGGGACTCGTGTTGGGGGAAGTGGAGAGTGACTGCTAAAAGGTATGAAGCTTCTTTGCAGGGAAATGAAGTTATTTACAATGAAAACGTTTTTAAGTTTATTTATTTATTTTGAGGGAGAGAGACAGAGGCAGAGAGAGATAGAGAGAGAATATTAGGCAGGCTCCATGCTGTCGGCGCAGAGCCCGCCACCAGACTAGAACCCACAAAACTGTGGGATCGTAACCTGAGCCAAAATCAAGAGTCAGAGGCTCAACCGACCCAGCCACCCAGGCGCCCCATGCAGTTTGCAACTGGATATGGGCGATGGGCACAACTCTGAGAATACCCTAAAACCATTGAATTTTATACTTTACATGGGTGAACTGTATGGAATTTTAACTGTATCTCAATAAAACGATTTGAAACTAAAAAGCATGGCTTGGGTGGTGGCGGAATGGCTGGACACAAAGCAGTGGAAGGAGGCCAGGGCCAGACGTAGTCAGGGAGCCCGGAGGTTTCTCCCGAGGGCCCTTGGGAGCTATAGAAACTCTTCCGTACATGACAAGATTCGGGACCTGGAGGGGGCTGGCCCCCGGGGCGGATGATCAGATCTGCTTTGGGGAAGGCCCCAGGAGAGGGAGGAGGGGGCCAGCTAGCGGGTTTGAGAGAGCTGTAGCAGGTGTCTTGGCAGGACTTGGTAAGGGGCGGAGCGGAGATCCGGAGAGGAGAGCTGTGTGCGGAGAGCCGCGCAGAGGTGATCCCCGGCGCACGCGAGCAGACCGGATGAGCACATGCATGGGACTTCTTATGGATGTCACTGCGGTTCCCAGCCCTGATTCAGTTCCCGAGCGGCCTTCCTCAGATCTCACCAGCATCCCCAACCTTTGCCTCCATGCCCCATGTTCTTCAGCTGGGGAAAGTGTATGGAAAGTAATTATTGGGCTTGTAGCCTGATGGTTCTCTTCACGCATTTACCCCCAAACCAGGCATGCCATGGGTGCTTACTAAGTACGATTTACACTAATAAATGAGCGAAATGGCATCTTATGTGGTAGGTTTCTTTTATTTTTAAATTTATTTTTATTCATTTTGAGAGAGAGATAGAGAGGAAGCAGAGGAGGGGCAGAGAGAGAGGGAGACAGAGTCCTAAGTAGAATGTGCGCTGTCAGCGCAGAGCCCCACGCAGGGCTCGAACTCACCAACCATGAGATCATGACCTGAGCCAAAGTCAAGAGTCGGACGCTTAACCAGCTGAGCCATCCATCCACCCCTGTAGGTCCTTTACAATCGTCTAAAGTTAATACAATTACCACCATTTTTTAAAAAATATTTTTATTTATTTCTAGGAGAGAGAGAGAGAGAGAGACAGCATGAACAGGGGAGGGTCAGAGAGAGAGGGAGATACAGACTCTGAAACAGGCTCCAGGCTCTAAGCCGGCAGTCAGCACAGAGCCTGACGCGGGGCCCGAACCCACAAACCGCGAGATCCTGACCTAAGCGAAAGTCGGACGCTTAACCGACTAAGCCACCCAGGCGCCCCCAATTACCACCATTTTGATAATGGGGAAGCTGAGGCACAAAGCAGCTCAGGGACCTCCCCATGGTCTCAAAGGTGATGTCTTCTAGGAATCGGGGCTGACAAGGCTATGTTAGCTAGCTACTGGATTCTTGGAGGCTCCCAAACTCGCAGACTGTTCATTCACTCACTAGTTTTTCATTTAAGGTGGTACCACTTATTGGGCTCTGTAGGAGACACTCAGTGTTCTGCTCATAGCCCCTTGGCTTTATCTCGTTGGGACTTTCCAGCCCAACCTTCAACGGCCAACCGGTGTGACTCTTTGCCAAAGGGATTCTGTAAGCACTGAAGTGTTCTCTGCCCACAAACATGGCGGAATGGAATTCAGGGCGTCCTCCTCCTGTCCCCACGGCCTGGGAGTTGGTGGAAACATGCCTTAGCCCTCTTCTTCACTCAGTCCCACACGGTCTCCCAGAGATCCTGGTAGGGCTGGGTTCCAGCGACCCATGGTGGGAACCCTACAGTGGACACTGGGTCCCACTTGCCACTTCCCTGACAGGTGCCTCCTAGGATGGCCCCACGTGTACCGCGGTCCTTGTCTCGGGGTTCGTTTCTGGGGGAACCCAAACTCAAACAGGCATCTCCTCCGTGCCAGGCACTAAGCATTGGGGATTGGTTGGTGAGCAAAGTGGTGAGGTCTGGCCTTCTTTAGACCCCCTGGCTCACGGGGTTCACAATTACAACACATGTGAGCATAGAGACTATAGATGCACCCGTTCCTGGGGTCTGTTGCCTCGGAACCGGGGTCTCCCTCCTTCCCCTCTTCCCCATCCTCAGACCAGTTTGCCTAAACCCGACTAATGCCATTGAACTGCAAGGTTCCCAGCAGCAGCCTTACCTTTGACTTTGATTAGCTGACCAGGACAAAGGCAGGTGTTAACCACGTTTGGCAGAAGCTGATGCAGAAGCCAAAGCAGCACCTAGAACCCAACAGGGGAAGGGGGCAGTAGAGATGGGGGTTCCCCCTCTTCCCTCCCTCCTGAAAAAACTCCTCGTCTGCTCCCCACACCTCAGCTCCAGGCTAAGGCAATTAAGTCATTTGCTGCAGGGGCCTGGAGGTGGCAGTAACATCTAATCACAAACATAAGCAGTTGTGTACGGTAATTATGAATTCTGCCTATTTTTTTTTTATCAGTGCAACCCAGACCAAAGATTATTTTCTGCTTGATCTAATTCTAATTTTGGTCCGTCCTCCCTTACCTCCATTCAACTTCAGAAGGATTGAGATGGGGGCCACTGATGATAATTTGGGGATATGACTGGAGGCCTCTATTTCCGGGTCTTGTATGATATGGGTTTGACAGAAGTTGATTTGCTACTGTGTTAGATCAGTCTCCAAGTGGTAACCCCGCGCCATGTCCTGGCCAGCCTCAGCCCAGGCCACCTTTGAGTCTGGATGTCCCTGCTGGCTCCCCGCCCTCCAGTACCGTCCCTTTGACTGGCTCCAGTGGTTCTTTTCAAGAACACGAATCTTCCCGCTTAACCACTCCCCACCAGCTTCTCACCACCTTGCTAAAACCCACCACGCCAGCACCCCAACCGCACGCTTAAGAGTCTTCGCATATTCCCAAGTAAGTCTTATCTCATTGACCTCCCACAGGCACCCACAATATCCACACTTCTCCACTCACCTCACGATCACCTGCTTCCAAGTCGTCACGTATCACTGGACGGCGGAAGATGCTCCCTCACTGGCCACCCAGTTTCCTTCCCTGTCCCCCCATCAGCCCCCTTCTAATCTACTCTCTACCTCCCAGTTTCCTTCTCTGTCCCCTGATAATCCCACTCTAACCTACTCTCTACCCAGCCCCCAGATCTTTTAACACAGAAGTCAAATCATGCAATGCTTTCCCATTGCACTTAGGAAAAAAAAATCTGGATTCCTCGCTATGACCCTGCACGGCCGATCTCCACCTGTCATGCTAAAACAGCATTACCTTGACACGTTACATGCCAGGCACCATGGCCTTCCTTCTCTTTCTCAGGCAGGTGAGACTCAGTCCCACGGAGGGGCCTTTGCGGGTCTCCCTGCCTGCAGCGCTGCTCCCATGTGTGTTGGGCAGAAACAACTTCTATTTCTTGTTCATGTCTTGGTGCAAACGCTGGTCCCCAGCGACGCCTTCTGTGCACACACTTGCCTGAGCGGAGCCTCTCCCAGCCTGTGCCGAGGCACCCCCCACTCTGTACTATGGCGTGCGTGGATGTATTTGCTTACTTACAACCTGTCTCCTGCCAGAATGTAGGCCCCACGAGAGCAGGGACTTTGGTTTGCTCTGAGCTCTTCTCCAGGGCCTCCTAGAAGCCTTGGCACATAGTAGGTACTCAATAAACACTTTCCAAGGGAGTGAACGAACAGCGCCTTTCACGGTTCCTTGCAAAGCCTTTCACGGGAGGCTGCCAGGCCTCTTTTCTCCTGCGACTATGATTATATATTTATGAGGTAATCAGCAATTGAAAAGTTCCCCGTAATAGTAACTGGAGCTTAACACACAAATAAACTGAACACCATTAAGGACGTTTTTGTGGCCACTGGGGTGGATCAAGTGAGCTAATCGCCCAACTCCCAGCAATTAAGTCAATTAACCATTTAGACATATGCTGAGCCATTTCCTGGCTCGAGTTTCCTGGGGGCATCTGTGAAATTTGTGCAGCTTATTTATGGTGGAGGCTTCTGGTCTCCTTACTAACTGGGGTGACTGGGGAGAGCGAGAGGGGCTGCTGGTTAAATAAGAAAGTCAGGGCTGCGGCAGGGATGTGACGAACCACACCCCCTCCTTCCCTGTGTGCTGAAAGAATGAGGGAGGTAGCCATTTCTTGTCTTCACTTTCTCACTTGGCATGTTTGAGGCTGTTTGAACACCTGTATGAGTCACCGAGGGCAAAGGAGAGAGGAGACGAGCGGATGGGGGTTAGACTCGGTCCGGGGTTCAAATCCTGAATTCCACTCTGTAGCTGAGCCTCAGTGCCCTCATCTGGGTGAGGGTTAAAGGAGGCTCACAGTGTAAAGTCATAGGCTGCGCCCAACACACAGAAAGCGATACATCGCCAATGGTTAGGGTTGCTATCGTTACACTAGAAGGTAAGGAGAAGGAGGTAGAAAACCCACAGGTAGAGGAGTCAGGCACACCTGGTTGGAACCCCCATTCGACCGGGCCTTTCTTTGCTTTGTGCAACTAATCTCACCTCTCTGAGCCTCAGGGTACTCATCTGATAAAGGGGCTAACTTCACCTCTCTGAGCCTCAGTGTACTCATCTGATAAAGGGGTTGCCGGGAAGAGGTTTTAAGATCAAGAGGCCTGACACTTGAAAAGCTTTGGCCTGGGGTCCTCCTAACCTCATTAAATTCTTCCCTCTGCCTTGGCAGAGAAGGGAGTGGAAGGAGGCCGCCCCAGGTTCCGAAGGGCAAGCTCCCGAAACAGAGCCAAGGTGTCCGTCTCCCCTTTCAGAACCGCCGAAACCTCGCCTCCTGTGGGCACTTTACAAGCATATAAAACAAAGTCATCCTTTCAAAGAGAGAGATATGCTCCCGGAGATAATTAGCATGTATCGATTTGATGTTTTCTTTCTTTCTTTCTTTTGTTCCCCAAGCCCTGCACGAAGCTTTTCCCAGATATTATGAAACTTAAAGCTTACAGAGAAATTCTGTGAGGTGTATTTTAGGGACAAAGAGAAAGACTCAGAGAGGGCAGGTAACCCGCTCCAGGTAACACAGCCGTAACACAACCAGGCAGTGATGAGAGTCGGGGTTTGAGCCAGGTTCCGGCTGCCCTCACGCACCGTGTTGCCTCTGCCGTGGCTCGCGCACTGTGATTTTCTCCACATGGTACTCCAGTTTGCAAAGAAACCAAAGCATCCCTATTTCAAGATTAATCAATGGCTTTTGGAGATGGGCCCTTGCCGCCCTCCCCGCGCCCCCCCTCCCAGCCCCAGCTGTCACCCTCCTCCCCTCCTTCTCTAACTTCCACCCTGCAGGCTCCCAGAAGGCAGCAGGTCCTTGGCTGAGGATGGAGAACAGCCAGATGGATGGGGCTCGGGGGACAGAGACCGAACCTCAACATCAGACACGGTCCCCACACGCTGTTTCCGGGGAGCGAGGCCGGACCTGCCAAGATCCCCAGCCCGCGGGCTCAGCTAGGTGACACCCCTGCGTGGGATTCTGGAACGCACTGCAAACAGACATCCACCCACCTAAAACGCGTCTCTGATCTTCCGAGGCCCAGGCAGCAGGGCTGCCCCACGCTGTTTCTTCCTGGCAACAGCCGGCAGCAGCCGGTGCTAGAAAGGGAAGGGAAGAAGTCCCAAGCTGTGAGCATTGCTCAGGCTTCCAGCAAAGGCCGAGGCACTGGTTGCCGGCTCCTGGCTCACTCTGACAGCGGGGTGACATGAGGAGGGGACTTTCCCCCAGCTCCTTCTTATGGACAGAGCTTTGCAGTTGCAAATTTTGGATTGGGATTCGTTCTCGTCTATTCTGTACAGTCACAAAACAATGACTTATATGAATATCTATATATTTTCTATGTGTGGACACATCTATATACCTACGGCTTTACCCATCGTTCTACAGATTCTCACAGTCTCCAGCTTATGAAGTTAATTAAGAGATATGGAAACAAATAGCCACACACTCACAGAAAGAAGGGCAAGATACTGGGGTACTGGTTATCAAACTTAGGCACATATACAAGAATGATCTGAACACTTTATCCAAAATATAGATCTCGGGGCGCCTGGGTGGCTCAGCTGGTTAAGCATCCAACTTTGGCTCTGGTTGTGATCTCAAGGTGGTGAGTCCAAGCGTGGGGCTCTGTGCTGACAGCTCAGAGCCTGGAGCCCGCTTCAGATCCTCTGTCTCCCTCTCTCTCTGCCCCTGCCTTGCTTGCACACTCACAAGCGGGCATGCACACACGCTCTCTCTCTCAAAAATGAATAAGCATTTAAACAATTAAAAGAAAGTGTGGATCTCTGATCCCAATACCAGAGCTTTCAAAGCAATAGGACTAGGTCGAGACTTGGGAATCTTGATGTTAAAAATGCCACAGAGGTCTATGTTTTATCCTGGTTAATTTCATGCTGTGTAAATTTCATCTCAATGTCCTGAAAAGACAAAATGCCCAGTGAATCCCTTGCCACAGACCAGAAAATGAGGCAAGGCTTCCCGTGTGGTGGCCCTGTAAACCCTCATAGTAAGTTCGATGAAAATGTGCTTAGAAGCACTCACGTGCTGACCCACAGGGGCTGGATTGAGTGCGTACAGAAGCTAATTCTAGTGAAATAAAAAAAGTCATGGGTTAATGCAGAAATACACGGGGTAACAAGAAGACACTCTCCCTAAACCACTCTCTTTTGAAGGTCACGCCAATATACATAGTTAAATTAGTTGCATAAGTTAGACTGTGATATGTGTGCTGTCTAGAAATTGTTTCTCTCTTTAACAGTTTAACACAGTCATGGTCCCCTAGTCTGGGAACGTTAAACAGCCTTATCCTTTTTAACAGCTGAGTAATATTCTATTACACGGATATTGTAGGTTGAAATTGCAGCTAAGCCACCGTTTTTACATTTTTACTTACAAAAGTAGCCCTTTTGGTTTACTCGACCATTCCCTTGCCATGGGTAATTAAGTTGTTTCCAATTTTCTTCTACGCGATTGTTTCTTTTTCAAAAAGTATAAGTAACGCACAATGTTGCAGGGGTTTCAGGTACAGCCTACTGATTCCATAATTCTATGCTATTGCTCAGTGCTCCACCATACAACACTAGGACAAGATTGTTGACTATATTCCCTATGCTGTACTTTTCAGTTCTGTGACTTATTTGTTTTATAATTGGAAGTTTGTACCTCGTAATCCCCTTTGTCTGTTTCATCCATCGTCCCCTCCCATCTCTTCTATGCTATTGTTTTTTTGTTTTGTTTTGTTTTTTTATTTATTTCTAGGAGAGAGAGAGAGAGGCAGTGTGAGCAGGGGAGGGTCAGAGAGAGAGGGAGTCATAGACTGAAACAGGCTCCAGGCTCTGAGCTGGCAGTCAGCACAGAGCCCGATGCGGGGCTCGAACCCACGAACCGTGAGATCATGACCTAAGCGAAAGTCGGACTCTCAACCGACTAAGCCACCCAGGCACCCCCTATGCTATTGTTAACAATGTCTTAATGGTCCTCCTTGAAAATGTCTCTCTAAGCACCTGTGTCAGTGTTACTCTAAAGTAGATTTCTAAAAATAAAATGCTGGCTCAAAGGGTGGACATATTTACACTTTTAATCGGAAGGGCTAAGTGTTCTCTAATAAAAAAAAAATGTCACCCATATTCACTCCCCGTGAGAGGAAGCTGATCCAGGGTAACTGTGTCAAAAGGGTATCTGTCAACAGTTATGCAAAGATATTATGTAATAAATGACCACAAAATCTCAAGGCATACAGCAAAATGTATTTACTCCTGTGTTCTATAAAGATTGTCCCCCCAGTGCTCAATGTTCGAGAATGCCTATTTTGCAACATCCTCATGAGCAGTGTGTGTTATCATTAAATAAAAATGTGCTGATTCTGACCATTTGAAACTTCTCTGTTCTCATAAATTGCATATTTTTAAAATTGGGAATGAGGTTTAGCTTGTGTTACGTGCTTATTTGGCCATTGCTATGCCTTCCTTGATTAATTCAACATTCATACACTTGTTTCTTTTTTTCTTCCTGTTTACTCCTTTTCTTTGTTTTCTTAATAACATCCAGAACTCCTCATATAATGTGTGTTAATCCTTTGCCTGATGTATATAAACCAAATAAGTTTTCCCAATGTACTTTATGTCTTTAATTTTTTTAATCCTGTAAATATTTTCATTTTTATGGAGTTTAATCACTCTTATGTTTTTTTATAGCTTATTATTTTGTTTTTATACTTAGAACCATCCTCACTGCTCAAGGTCATAAATTGCTAATACCCGTTTTCATTGGAGGGTCATAGAGTTTTATGCTATCCTGTTAACTCCAATCCATCGGTAATTGATTTTGCTGGATGGCTGTGAAATGACAATTTAACTCTATTTTTGTCTCTAATGGTTAAACAATTGTCCCGCTGCTCTTTGTGAAATCATCTTTCCCCAACTGCGTTGAAATGCTACCTTTATTACATGCAGATTTTTCTAAATCCTCAGGTCTGTTTCTCGACTGCCTTGTTTTTTAAAAATCAATGAGCAAAAATGCTTCCTAATCCTACCCTGGATGACATTTCCTGGGCCCCAGCTCTGCTTCTAAGAAAGGCTTTTTCCCATGTTTTCATTCATTCATGTATCCATCCATCTGGACATCCATTCATTCATGTATGTATTCATTTGCTCTCACTCACTCACATTCATTCTAAACAGGTTATGCGGCCCCAAGGATTAACGAAACAAATTCAGCTCCTGTGTGTTTTCTGAGCCCATGTTTTCTGGGTATGTGTCCTTCGGTCCATCTTATTGACTTCCTCCCTCCACATGTGGAGGAGGCATATTTTTAGCCCCACATCCCGGATGAGGAAACTGAGGTGCTGAAAGGCTAATTAACTTGGCCAAAGTCTCCTTGGTACTAAGCGCCAGAGGGGAAATTCAAACCCAGGTCAACCTAATGCTGGTTTTATCTCCACCTCAGCTGCTTCCCTTATAAAATAATTGCTCGTGTTTCTTGTGCATCTATTCTGTACTGGACATTGTGCTAGGGGGTGTGAATCCCCAGGTCTCCCAGACTGTCCCTGCCCAGAGGAGATGGCAGTCTGATGGTGGAGGCGGGCCATGGAAACAGACTATTATAACCCATTCTGAGGAAAGCTAAAATAAGACAGTGAAATAAGATGGTGAGTATTTCCAGCCTCTGGAAAGACGATTTTGCTGTCAGCTTGGCAAATAAAAAAAGCTCCTTTACAGGTGAGACATGAAGGTCCAGAGCCAGGATTTTCTGGCTCCAAATCCCATCCGTCTGCACTTTGGACATAGTGCATCCATGCCGGGGAAGAAGGACCCTGGGCAGCCTTCATGGGAGAGAGCGTCTGCAAGAAGAAAAGAAGCAGAAAAAAAAAAAAAAATCAACACCCTTCAAATCGGCCTTCTGGGCCCCATAGCTTCTGAAAACCTCGCCATCTGTCCACATGGGCATGTTCCAAAGTTTTAAGTACCTCTTTTCATGAAGTCCATTAAAGTTAACCTGGCCTCATAATATATGAGGGAAATCTGCTATAAATAGAGGTAAATAGAGATTGTAAAGATAAATAACAATAGCGGCATAGGAGGACTGATAATGTCCTCTATTTATGGCCCGACTCTAAAAAGGGATGGCCTGAGATCCGGCGTCTTTAATGACTTACTTTTGCCTCTGCAGCCTGTGTTCCCTGTTAGGGTGCTAAAGATTCAGTGACACAAAAAGCTTACAGATAATTAAATATTGATTTTTGTTTTCTAATCCCATATAAAAATTGTCCTGGGTCTCCCAATGGTGGTTTTATCTCACCAGGACATGGGGAGAGGGGAGGGCATCGGTTAACCCTCTTTGCACCCCTGTGGTGCGACCCTGGGGGGCCCCTTCGGCCGAGGTGGGGGGGAGTGTCTGGGCTTGGCTCCGTGGGCGCGTGGCCTCAGCAGTCACAAGAGATCTGCGTGCAGAGGGCCCCGTGGCTGGGGGTGACGCTCTACTGTCACAAGGGAATTCTACATTTCCTTTTGGAAGGCCCCCCAGTTATGCGGCTGGACCCCTGGGGGGCCGGTCCGCCTGAGAGATCAGGGCAGCCAGCTCTGGACCCTTAGCTACCCCACTGCTGCCCAGAACCCCTCTCTTCTTCTCCTTTCCCAAATCTTGCTGGCTGTGCCAGAAACTCCAAATCTGGGAAGAGGGCCAGAGAGAAATTTGTGATGAGAACAGTTCTTCCCCCACCCTCTGCTCCTCTCTCTCTCTCTCTCTCTCTCTCTTTCTTCAGAAAACAACAACAAAAAAAGGCACCTCATTGTCAGTTTGTGTCTGGAGTGCGGCACGGGACATCTGGAAAAGTGGCAAAGTTGCTGGCTGGCCAGGAGGGGGTGGCATCCGCGGCCAGGTCAGGCCGTGGGCTCCGACAGCAGACAGAGTCTGGGAAGAGAGGGAGACAGAGTCAGAGAGCTGGGTCCTGAGCCAGATCCTGCCATGTGTTTTGCTATGTGGCCTTGGGCAAGTGGAAAACCCTTCTATGTCTCTGTTCTTTCATGTGCAGAATGGAGATACTAATTCTGGCCCCTCTGCCTGCTCCTCACCAGCCCCACCCCCCCCACCAACCCCAGCAAGACCGCTGGGGAAAGTCTAAGTTTTAAAAAATGAGGATCTTGGGGCACCTGGGTGGCTCAGTCAGTTTAGTGTCCGACTTCAGCTCAGGTCATGATCTTGCAGTTTGTGGGTTTGAGACCTGCGTCGGGCTCTGTATTGACAGCTCGGAGCCTGGAGCCTGTTTCAGATTCTGTCTCCCTCTCTCTCTGTCCCTCCCCTGCTCGTGCTCTGTCTGTCTCAAAACTAAACATAAAAAAATCCTTTAAAGAATGAGGATCTGCAAAACAGTAAGAGTGATAGCAAATGCTTATCTATTACTTAGCTGGCCCAGGCACTTGATGTAAGTTCTTTAGGGATGGTTACTAAAGACTGCATATTCTGGTTCTTTTGGGCCTCACAATGACCTCATGGGAAATAGGTGCCCTCATAAACTTCCCATTTTACAGATGGGAACACGAGGCACAGAGGCTAAGGTAGTACAGCAGGAACGTGGCAAAACAACAGTCCTTACTGCACTCAGGGCCACAGAACCCGTGCTCCTAACCCACGGTGCAGGCCTGAGTCCTTCGGCATCTCCCACTATAGGACACCAGGGGCCCGCCGGCCCAATGTGGCTCCCAGAGCATTTCTGATGGGTGTTTCTGCACAGCGCAAGCCTGCACCTCATGTGGAATTCAAGTCTGTCACTGGGGTGCCTGGGAGGCTCAGTTGGTTAAGCGTCTGCCTCTTGGTTTTGACGCAGGTCATGATCTCACGGTTCATGAGATCGAGCCTCATGATGGGCTTTGCACTGACAGCGCAGAGCCTGCTTGGGATTCTCTCTCTCCCTCTCTCTGCCCTTCCCCTGCTGGCTCATACCTGCTCTCTCTCTCTCTCAAAAATCAATAAAAGAACATTTAAAAAAAAAGAAATTAGAATCAGTTGCCAGTATTGACAAAGAACCTCAAGATTTCTACCTTAAAACAGATTTTCAGGGGTGCCAGGGTGGCTCAGTCTGTTAAGCATCCAACCTCAGCTCAGGTCATAATGTTACAGTCCATGAGTTCGAGCCCCACATTGGGCTCTGTGCTGACAGCTCAGAGCCTGGAGCCTGCTTCAGATTCTGTGTCTCTCTCTTTCTCTGCCCCTCCCCAGCTTGCTCTCTGTCTCTCTCTCTAAAAAAAGAAATAAAAAACCATTAAAAAAAAAAAAAGCCCCAGATTTCCAGCATCCTAGACATGCTCTGGCAATGATGAGCTCCTCTATCTACTTGGCAAAGATCCATCATCTGCCACAGTCCCTACCATTACCTGTTGTCTTCCTGGCACTAATGCTCAGAGTCTACTTCCTCATTAGCTTATTGTATCTACGCATTGCCACCTGCATTATCTGCCTAATTCCTGGGAACTCTGTCTTTGGCTCCTTCCCTAGGGTGGCAAGCAAAGCCCCCTCCTTGCTGTGGATGTGTAGACAATTTCCCCTCTGTGGGTGGCACTATAAGTGGAAGAAACAATTAACTTTATTGGTGGAAGGAGTTGGACAATGGAATCCAGGGGTAGCTCAAGCCCTGAAATGAGCTCAGAGCCCCGACGCTCCCTTAAGCTTTCGGCTTCCACAGCCCTCAATTTCAGTAATTCCAAGACTCTTTGGTTGGAGGCTATGAAACATGAAAACAAACCTACAAATTATGAAACCCTGAGCTTTTACCATCCAAATAGTTTATAATTCTAAGATCCACTCCCCCCCCCCCACCCCCTCCATCACAGTCTGGTACTCCATTCTTCCAAAATCCTATCTCCTTATTGCAAAAAGATTCTCGGATCATAAAATGTCATGATTCGAGTTGACTCACTTCTTGGAAGATGCAATACTATGAAGGAGACAGAGGGAGGCTAGGGTGCTATGGCTGCCTTGTGCTAATTGCTCATGATTCCGTCATCTGGTCCTTATCGGCTCCTTAAAGCCAGAGAGAAGCCGGCCAACCAATGAGGGGGTCTGATTGCACAAGGTGGCGGAAGTGGGGGCTGGGATTCTTCCCGGACCCTTTAATCCGAGACGACCATCCCTTCATTTTCCTAAGGAAATCAATGCTGCCGAGATGGGAACGTGGAGGGATCTCCCTTCAAACCAAGCCAATATATCAACAGTGGCAGGCGTTGGGTAAGGCTTCGGCAACTTGAGGAGAGCCATCAAAGCCCTGCACACATTCCTTCATCAAGTCATATTTAACGAGGGAGAACCCGCCATGAATGTAAAGTCTGACCAGATGAAAGGTGGCTTGACCTCAGGATGAGGAATGTGGATGGAATGATCTGGGCCATGGGAGGAGTTGAGCCTCTTCAGCTGGAAGAGGGAAGCTAATTAGCACCACACTGGGAATGTCATGGTATCCATGAGTCAGACCAATGGGAAATACGCTTTCGTTCTTATCTTAACTTGGAAGTGAAGACCTGGCATGGACGGGCCACAGAAGCAGCTGGCCAGAATGGAGACAGAGAGGGTGACGGGGTCAAAGAGAGATTGAGAAGAGCCATTTTGGGGTCCTGGGAAGGCATTTTGCACAACGCATGGGGGGTGGGTAAAAATCTCATCACCGATGTCATTGCAAAGATCTCATTACTTGGTGCCAACTTTTGGCAACGAACGACACGTGCAAAGAGGGAAATTTCTCTCCAAGTGAAAAAAGGGATTCTGACACCAGGTGGCCATAGGCAGCACAGATAACTTGAGTCAAACACAGAAGTCTTCACCCTCGACAGTACTGATGTTTGGAGTCAGATACTTCTTGTAGAGGACTGTCCTGTACACTGTGGTGTATTGAGAAATATACCCCTGGGTCCCTGGTCTCCAGCCAAGAGATGCTAACAGCACTTCATGCTTAATTTTGACAATCAGGCATGTCTTCAGACATTGCTACGTGCAGAACTTGGGGAAAAGAGTTCATGGGACATGAGTGGCTCAGTGGGTTAAGCGTCTGACTCTTGGTTGTGGCTCAGGTCAGGATCTCATGGTTCGTGGATTCAAGCCCTTCATGGGGCTCTGTGCTGACAGTGTGGATCCTACTTGGACCTCTCTCTCTTTCCCTCTCTGTCTCTCATTCTATCTCTGCCCCTTCCCCATTAGCACTCTCTCTCTCTCTCAGACTAAATAAATAAACTTAAAAAAAAAAAAAAGAGTCCAGATGACCCAAATGGTGTCTGTGACTCTTAGCCATGGCCAGAGAAAGATATCCATGAATGCTTTTACGTGGACATAATTAGCAATTCAATATCAGAATTCTACTATGTGCCACTCAGAGTGTGTTGTGTGTAATTATGCTGACTGTCAGTAACGTTCTCCTTCCGGGGAGAGGATTCAGACATTCTCAAAGAATTCTTTGTGGTGGCGACTTCACTGAGCCTTAGTTAAAGAATTCCTCTAGGTATGACAGTGAATCTGAGTATGCAAGGTGGGCTTTTGGGGACACAAACAAATATAAAGCTGTCCTTATGGGAGACTGTACGAACTGGGTGGACTGCTTTTTGAAGATGCTGCATGGCAAGATGGAATAGGAAATAAACACTCAATAAAGATGAGATAGATCGGGGCACCTGGGTGGCTCCGTCAGTTGAGCATCTTGATTTTGGCTGAGGTCATGATCCCAGGGTCGTGGGATCAAGCCCCGCATCCCAGTCTGTGCTGAGCATGGAGCCTGCTTAAGATCCTCTCTCTCTCCCTCTGCCTCCCTACGCCCTCACGGCGGTGCATGGTGTTCAGAAGGCTTCTGAGGGTGTGCCAGTGCTCAGGGGAAACATGACTGACGCAGGACGTCCGCTGTGCGTAGGACAGGGGCTTTGTCAGCCTCAAGGCTACTTCACCTCCTCCGGGCAGTCTCCTGATCAAACCAGGAGTCCGAGAGCCTTCTAACTACCCAGAAGAGGTGAGATTAGAAAGGGCGCCACCCAGAGGCAGAAGCAGAAATCCCAACAGGTATTCCCAGGGAGAGAACTTAGTACAGGGAATCGGTGGCTCTGGTGCGGGCAAACTGGGAATGCAAACGGGGCCAGAGGCAGTGATTGTAGGACGCCACTGTCACCCTTGGGTTGAAGGAGCGAGTGGAGAAGCTGGGGGAATAAACACCCACACCACACCAAGCCTGGAGGAGGGACCGGAATTCAGCCGCGGCTTCAGGGCTCTGGGGCTGGGGATCCGTGCACAGCTTGGGCACAGACCCGAGGGGGAAGAGGCGGGCTAGCGCCGGCAGGGCGAGCCGCCTGGGCCCCCCACCCGTCACCGCCAGGGCGAGGCGCCCCTGCTGCGGAGAGCAAACCTGCCGCACAGAGGCCAACGCGTCCCTTCGCGGGCGCTCACGTCTCCCGCTAGCGCCCCCTATGGGCAGAGGCCAGCACACACCCAGCGGGCAAAGCAGAGAAGCCTTGCGCAGGCTCCCAGCCCTGGACCCCAAAGACAGAGACTCAAAGAGCGGGTCTGGAGCCCAGAGACGATGGTTAAGCCGCTTGCACAATTGCGGAGACTCAAAGAGATGAACCGACTCACCGAGAGGCCGCGCCCTTCTGACTCTGGGCCCCTGTCTCTGGGCTCCAGTGACGTAGACGTGCGCAAGCTCCTGGTAAAGAGGCGGGTACTGATCTTCTCTTACTACTCAAGTCTCCAGCACGCTTTGCCGGGCATCAGGCCCTTAGAAGTACTCCCTTATCTCCCTTCGCCAGAACTAGGTCTCTGAGCCAGAGGGCATCCTGCCTTCCGCTTGTGGGATCTCAACTGCCTTGCCTTCGGATCCACTTTCCAAATAGGTTAGCATGGCATCCAGTGGGGGTTCCCCCCAGTGGGGGAACCAGGCGGGGGGACTCCTGCGGGGGGGTGCGTCCCTCGCACCCCCAGCACCCCTTGAAGTCTCACGGGAGCCTGCCCCCTCCGACCGTCTCCCCAAGATGCTGGGACTTCTCACGTGTAGTAGGCACCTGACCGCACAGACTTCTATTCATTTGTCAAGTTGCATCTCTCCTGGATGAAGACGCGCTTCCCACCGCACCGCAGGGCCCTGTGGAGAGAAGCCTATTCCTCAAGGCGCTGGGCCAAAGTCCTCCTGCCCGAGCTGTAGACTCGGCCGGAACCTGCATGCCCATTATGCAGAGACGTTCAATATTTTACTCGGGTGGGGAGCGGGGAGGTGAGGGGCGGAGGCCAAAAAAAAAAAAAAAAAAAAACCCGAAAAAAACAACCCCAAAACAAACCACAGAGATTTCTTGCGAAGTGAATTTTTTTCTCCTCTTTCGGGCTTCATCCATACTGAACCCTACACTCTCTTTTGTGAAGGCAGAGCTGGCAAAAACCCGGTGAATAAAAGTGGGAGCTTGATTTTATGCTAATATATGTAAAGAACGTGACTGTGGAGCCACAAGTAACACAATGAACTTAACTTTTCCCCCCTCTCATTTTATTGAATTATAATGACTAGTTTCCATAGCAATTACTGCATCACCTTGTACATTACCAGAAAGATCTACTGCACTTTTCCCCAGTCATCCTTGTAAACATTTCTACCTTTTTTTTTTTTTTTTTTTTTTACGATGTTCTGGGGGGAAACACGAGCCCTTCCAGCGTGGCAGCGGTTGGAGAGCATATTTCAGGAGATTAATAAAGCCGACCGGGGTATTTTTATTTTCTAAGTTCTGCAGTTGGGTTTCCATCTTCACCCTCACCAGCCACTTGTCAGGCAGACAAAGGGGGAAGAGGCGGGCGGGAGAGAACAGAGGAGCTGGGAGCTGAAGGGAGAAGCACATGCATCAGGAGGGACTCGGAGGAAAGGGCAAGCGTCAGGATCCCGTGTTTGTGCCTCTGCTGGTCCTGGAAGAGTTTGAGGGCAGTCCCCTGGGGTTGCGAGCCTCTCCCTTCACACGGGGCGCAGAGGACAGGCGATGCTCGCCAGCTTACAGAAGATCGGATTTGGGGGACACACAGAAGATCGGGCTTGAGTGTCTGAGACCCCCATTGCTTCTGAGCTTCCAGAGGGGGTGGGGAGAGGGGCATCTGGGCGCCCTTCCATTCCAAACCCCGCTTTCCCCAGCGGCTTCCTTTGATGAGTTTTTCATCTTGGCTTCCCACATTCTATTTCATTTCCGGAAAGCCCTCTGGAGCTGATGGCTATTTGCAGGCACCTCTTTCCAGTTGAGAAATGAAGGAAGTGAAACTTAAATGGGAGCGAAGGGGCGGTGGCCGCTGCCGTGAGTCAGGAGGACGCCCGGCTGGTCCCGTCGCGCCCTGCTGAAGGTCAGGGGCAGAGCTCACCATCACTGGCCCCGCTAGGTAAGAAGACCCTGTGTTGAGCTGTGGGAACCCCATCCAGGGGCTCAGAGCTCCCAGCCCAAGAGAGGGGCAATGGCCACAACTAAAGCCCTCAACGCTGGGGGCACCCGGGGGCCTCTGCCGGTTAAGTGCCTGACTCCTGATTTTGGCTCAGGTCATGATTTCAAGGTTTGTGAGTTTGAGCCCCGTGTCGGGCTCCGAGCTGGCAGGCGGAGCTGCTTGGGATTCTCTCTCCCTCTCTCTCTGCCCCTTCCCCGCTGTGACCTCCCTCTTTCAAAATAAATAAACAAACCTTAAAAAAAGTTTAAAGCCTTCAATACTTTATTTCATTTGAAAAGGCGCCTGCTTTGCCCCCATTTGCGCAGCAGCCCACTGCCCCTGGAGGGGTCAGAGGGGACAGCGATCCCCACAAGCACAGCGGTTAGAAACTCTTGCGCTGAAGTCCAGCTGCCTGCCTTCCAGTCTCCCAGGGCACCTCTCACAGGCCAGTGGTTTCCTTTGTTCTGCCTCAGTTTCCTCATCTCGAAAGTGGAGCTAATGGCTGACCCCACCTGAGTGGCATTTGCGCGGAACAAGGATGATGCCAGTTAAGTGCTCACACCTACAGGGGCCTGTCATTCCCCACGGACTTGTGTGTACTCACCTGTACCTGTGGCGCACCCTCCAACGAGGTCAGTGCCATCCCACAGCCCTGACTCTCCCAGCTGTAAAATGAGAAATGTCTGCTAGGTGGTCTTGGAGATTCCTCCTTGCTCTGAAGGGTTTTTGGATTCTAACAGCCTAGCTGGAGGGAGAGAAGAAGGAAGGGGTAAGGGAGAGAGAGAGAGAATGTGTAAGAGCAGATGCCTTAAGCAGAAGCAAAAAAAAAAATCCCTAAGTGACAAGAAGCTCTAAGTTCACCAAAATGCTTAACCAAGATAAGAAGGATGTAGCCAGTGTTGGAAAGATTGCTGTGAGATTAATAAAAGTGATTAGGGGATTAAGACTTCTCCAAAGAGATAGCAATGGGACCACCAATGGGAAACCCCTTCCTGTCCTCTGTGCACAGGCTCCCTCCTTGATTGGTAAGCCCCCGGTCATGCAGGCATCTAACAAAACGGTCTCAGCAGATGCATACATAGAAGCCTGGCCAAGCCCATCTTCGACACTGGAAAGGTCCCCTGTGTATATATGCGTATACACACGTACGTAGTCAGGTGACGGGATGCCCAAAGGAGTAAGGGGTACCTTGAGGGCCTGGGTTGAGGTTGGGATTACTCAGTGAGGCTGTCCCATGGAATGCAGGACCCCTGGATGGACAAGTCTGCGGGAAGTGGCCTGGATATGAATCAAGCATCATAAGGAAGTTGGGGCAAAGGGAGGGGTGGGGGCTACTCAGGAACTGAGAGACCGTGATGGTGCCAGCCCAGTGGCAGAGGCTCGGCTCTATCACCTGTGAGCTGGGGACAAGGATGCACCCCCTGTGTCCCCTGTGTCAGGGCCGGAAGGCACACGAGCGGGAACGTGCTCTGCAGAAGCTGAGCTCCCTTTGCAAAGCCCTTTCCAGTACCCTTGCTGGAAGATTCTGTGCTTTTCTCTGGTGCTAAGATGCCATACAGGAACCTGGTCCAAATGCCCCTTCTCATTTGGTAATTGGCTCCGAGGGAGGCAGTGTAGTAAGTCCCAGGGACCGTCGCTCCTCAGGATGAAACCCAACTCCATCTTTTACCAGCGGTGAGGTCTCTCTGGTCCTTCACCTGGAAAATAAATGATGGTGACTTCACCGTCTCACAGCCATAAGAGAGGCCCTGAGCCAGAAGCACCCAACGAAGCCCCTAAAGTCCAGACCCTTAGACACTGCAAGGTAACAAAGGTAGCTTGGTTTACATTGGGGTCATTTGTTATGCAGCAACAGGGAACTGATACAGGTGATAGGTCTGGCTTGCCATCACCTTCCTGGAGTGGATGCTAACGGAAGCGTTGTACTAGAAATGACAAATGTGGTTTTGTGGTGGAAGTCACCAAGACATCTCAGCTCCAGCCACCTCCCCATTCCAGTCCAAAGGCTTCTGTCTTCCTTCGAGGATGTGTTCAGTGGTAAAGGATAAGCTTCATTTTACAGACCAGTATCCTGAGGTCCAGAGACGGAAAGTGGCTTAGCTACCCTCACGTGACAAGGCAGATGCAGAGCTGAGTTTAAACATCGGGTCTCCTGGGGCGCCCGGGTGGCTGTTGGTTGAGCCTCCGATTTCAGCTCAGGTCATGATCTCATGGTTTGTGAGTTCAGGCTCTGCATCAGGTTCTGTGCTGACAGCTCAGAGCCCGGAGCCTGCTTCTGATTCTGTGTCTCCCTCTCTCTCTCTGCCCCTCCCCCATTCATGCTCTGTCTCTCAAAAATAAATAAACGTAGAAAAATAAAAATAAAAAAATCGGGTCTCCAGACACACCATATATGCATTCTTCTGTTCTCGGAGTAGGTACTTACTGAGTACCTACTGTCTGCCCTGCTAGTACTGTGTACTAGGTGCCTTCCTCACTGTCCTCCCTTGGGGAGGCAGCCTCAGGCAGGCTCAGTTTCCAGGCCTCTGAGAAAGGGTGTTGTGCACCAGTTGGGGCCCAGCTGTGTGCCCCTGGCTCTGTCCAAGTGACAGGAGAGATAAAGGAGAAAGGTCATCACCGCCCAGGCTCCGTCCTGAGCCCCCGGTGGCTGGCACGGGCCAGGATGTGTTAACTCTGAGTGGACAGAGAGATGCCACCCGGAAGAGCCAGCCGCTCGGCCCTCACTCACGCGACTCCCCTGGGAGCCATGGCCTGGCCCCAGCAGCCCTTCCTGAGAGGACAAGGAAGCCGTCACCTAGCTCCGGGGGCGGCCTCCTGGCAGCTGTGGGGAATAGTTGTGCAGCCTCAGCCACTGCGGCAGATCCCTGCGAGGTAGACGGGAGGGGTCGGTCAGCGGGACGGCCGGCCTGGCACAGAGCGGTGGGCACTGTGCGCTGGCCGCTCCTGTCCGGGCTGGGGTGGGCCAGGGAGCGAGCGCCCGGGGGTGGCGCAGTAGTGTGGGCGGTCTGTTCGGGGGTGGGGGCACCGCCGCCCTCCCCTCCAGGGGTAGCGGCCGTCTGGCCGGGCAGGCGGATGGGCTCGGCGCTCCCTGCGCAGGCGGGCGCAGTGCGGGGACCTGGGCCCTTCTTCGCGGCCCAGAGCGCAGCGCCCCACGGGTCCTGGGCTTCTGCGCGTTTAGGACCAGGCCATCCTTTGCGGAAGGGGCTGTGCTGGGCATCTGGGCTGCGGAGCGGCATCTCTGGCCCCTGACCACTAGATGCCAGGAGCACCCCCACCGCCCCCAGAGCCGTGAAAACCAACAACGGGGGCAAGGTCGCCCCAGACTTAGACCCACAGCTCCGTCTCCCGGGGCCCACACTCCCCTGCCCCAACTGCCGAGCCCTCGGGATGGGTCGTGCGGCAGCTTCCGCCGAGCCTGACGGTCTCCCCAAACCGCGGCCCCGTGATGCGGTCTCCGTTTACAGGGCAGGACAGGGCGACGTAGGAAGGTAGGGTTCGTACAGGTTCGGGGTAGAAGGAGGACTCGAGCCCCAGGTTTCTGATTCTCAGCTTGGCCTTCGGGGTGTCCCGTTCTGTGCTCAGTGGCACTCAATAACTAGTTTTTGAATGAATGCATACAGGCATGAACGAATGGAGTTTCTCCTGACCCACCTTGAGCAGAGTGTTCTAAGCCTGGGGACCTGAGGGGCTCTGAGCCGGGATTCGCTGGCTGGTGGAAGAGAGGGTGCCGGGGGCTGAGGTGCGGCCAGAGGGCAGCTGTCTGCGGGGCACCCTGTCCTGGGAGGTGAGAAGGGACAGAGGGCTGCGTTCGGCCCCCACCTTTCCCTGTTGCTCTGGCCTCCGCACTGGCCTTCCTGCCTCAAGCTTCTCTCTCTCTCCCTCTCTCTCTTTCCCTCCTCTCTCTCTCTCTCTCTCCCCTCCTCCCTCTCTCTCTCTCCCCCACCCTCTTTCTCTCCCTCTCTCTCTCTTTCTCTCCGTCTCTCTCTCTTTCTCTCCCTCATCTGTTTTCATCTCAATAGCTGGAGCCATATTCCAAACAGACCAACTTGATCACCTCAAGGCCTCACAGACCTGCTATGGCTCCCTATGGACCGTGGATCAGAGACTTTTGCCTGTTTTGAAAATGCTTTCTATTCTGGTCCAGGTCAGGTTCAAACGATCAGAATAGGAACCATACATAGAATACGTAAAGGAAGGAATCCATGTGGCCGCGGGTGACGTATGGCCAGGTGCCAGTAAGCGTGAACTCTCAGCATCCTGAGTCTCATGTGCGTAGCAGTGACCAGTGCCCTGCTCTTAGGGAAGCAGGATGTGGGCTGTGGCTGGGAGACTGGCTGAGGGCTTTCACAGCATGGAAAACTCTCAGCTTCTGGGGTCAGACAGGCCTTCTGCTGTGTGACCTGGGCCAGGTTACTCTACCTCTCTGAGTGTTCATTATGACTTGTCAATAATGAGAGGGAAAAAAAAACAACTGACTTCCCATCTTGGTTCTGAGAACAAGATGATGCATGTCAGATGCATCATCTCAGTAGACATTCCCTACTTGTTACAGCAAGAATCCATGAATCATTTAATCCTCAGAATACCCTGGCGAGGGGGATTGGTGTTGTCCCGATGTAAAGATGAGGAAACTGAGGCTGGAGGAGGAAGGGGCCTGTCCAAGGCGTCCTGGCCCTAGTTCTGACCCAGGGCCACCCGACTGCACCATCTGTTTCTTTGGAAGCCCGTTCCCCGAGGCCCCAGGGACAGCTGGGCACCTGGAACGTTACCCCAATGGGCCAACCTGCACAGCTGAGGTAAGCCGGCCGAGGCAACTTAGTGCGCGGGGACTCTGGGGTCCCCTCCAGGCCCCCCGGTGCTTGTGGCTTGTGTCTGAGCAACGCTGAGTCAGGCAGTAAAGGGGAAGCTGCTCCTGAGACGGCCCCTGGGTGGGAAAACTAAAGTCTCGGCCAACCCCGGGGAGGTCCCTGGCACCGCTCTGCTCTGAGATGGAGCGAACGGGCCCAGACGGGGCAGCTGAGCCAGAGTCCTGCCATTTCGACAGAGATTTAGGGGCAGCGAGTGCGAGAGCCAGACTCACTGGCTGCTGAATTTACTGATCTTTTCAGCGAGGTCAGCGGGAGGGCCCTTCTGCGCCAGGCAGCGTTGGCACTTGGGCTCGCCGACTCGGTGGCAATGCCCAGCGCCTCCCCGCATGACGGGGCCGGACGGCGGGAAGCCAACCTGCCTGTGTGCCGGAATCTTTGGGGGGGATTCATGGCTATCTCTCCATGGAATTTCAAAACACAGGCGTCCCCCAGGGATCCTGCTTTGAAATTTTCAAGCCCGGGAAGCCCCCATCCAAGTGTGTAGTGATGCTTGCTAGGTACCGGGCAGAAATCACCGACTTAACAGCCATGAAGTGTCGCTGGCATCATTCTGTTTCATAGACACAGACGCCTCAGAGATGGGCTGGGTTTTGTGTTGTACGCATGGGCTGCTAAACCTTCTGTGCGCTGAGACTCAGAGAGGTGAACTGAGCTGCAAAAAGCCAGCTTGTTCGTTAGAAATTGAGACTTGTTTAAGCTCCTCCATTTTCTCTTCCGCAAAATGGATCAATTACCAATACGTTTCTCGTGGTTGCTGATGGTATTCGGCAAGATCATGCATGTCTTATTGTTGCCAGTGCTCCAGGCATGCAGCAAGTCCTTAATCATTGCTAACGGTTTCTATAATCCCTGTTTTGATCAGAATTAAAGAAGGAAAAACTTGAGTCAGGATTTCCCCAGAATCAATTTGTTTAAACAATCATTCATTCATTTAGGCAGCTACTATTTCTTTAAAAATTTTTAAATGTTTATTTTTGAGAGAAAGAGAGACACAGAGCGTGAGCAGGGGAGGGGCAGAGAGAAGGGGAGACACAGAATCTGAGGCAGGCTCCAGGCTCTGAGCTGTCAGCAGAGAGCCCGACGCGGGGCTTGAACCCATGAGTCATGAGATCATGACCTGCGCTGAAGTGAGAGACCCAAATGACCGAGCCACCCAGGCGCCCCAAGGTGGCTAGTATTTCTTGACCAATAGCTCTGTGTTAGGCTCTGTCCTAAGATGTAGGGCTGTGGAAATGAATGAGGCATAGAATTGTCTTCATGACCAAGTGATGAATTATACATTTAAATGGATTTGAATAAACTACTATACAACGTGCTAAGAAAGTGAAGGACTGGTCCTGTGGCTAAGCCTGGGAGGAGGGTCAAGGAGTGAACCCCATAGAAAGTGATACATTTGAGACATGCAAGATGAGTAGGTATAAAACTGGTAGAAGTAAAATATGTGTGTGTGTGTGTGTGTGTGTATTTAGAGACAAATTTGAGTATTCTGGGCAGGAAAAACAGCATGTGCAAAGGTCCTGAGGTTGGAAAGAATATTCAAAGAAGCTCAGAATAGCTGAATGAGGAGAGTGAAGTGGAGCTAAGCCTTGCAGTGTCATCTCCCAACCCTATCCCCACCTAAACCTCCCTTCCTGGCATCCATGGTAGGGCCTTCATTCTGTCCTAACCAGTACACCTCTCTGCTCCCATGCTCATCATACCCTTGGGCAAGTATCAACTTCATGACCACATATCTGCACCCCTGACCAAAACAGGACCAACTTAAGGGCCGACATGGGAGTCACTTATCTTCATGCCTTAATTCTACCCCTAGGCCTATAACCTCAAACCTATGCGGATGAATGAGTGAATGGATAAATGAATGAATGATTAAATGGCCACCTGCAGCTGCCTGGAGTTAAAAGTCATCAGCACATCTGCACATGTGTTCTATTATAAACACAGTAGGTAGGGGCGCCCGGGTGACTAAGCCAGTTGAGCGTTCAACTTTGGCTCAGGTTGTGATCTCAGGGTTTGTGAGTTTGAGCCCCGCATCGGGTTCACTGCTGTCCGTGTGGCGCCTCCTCTGTCCGTCTTTCTCTGCTTCTTCCCTGCTCCCACTCTTTCTCTCAAAAATAAATAAAACATTAACAAAGCAGTAAATAGGCATCGTAAGTAGATACTAAAGCTAAGCAAAAAACAAAGAAAATAGAAACAAAGTGTTTCTATGTCTCAGAGATTGCCATCGTTAATGCCTCTGTGTGTGTGTGTGTGTGTGTGTGTGTGTGTGTGTGTGTGTGTGTTGGTCTGTCATCTATTTGTCCATTTATTTTTTACCAAAGTGAAATCATCTGACCCACCCAGGCTTTGTCATTTGCATTTTCGGTTTGTGATCTCCACATTCCCATGTCCTCTTATCTAATAAGTAGTTGATACTCAAAACCCCTTTTTGCTGCTACACAGATCTCCCAAACTGGCTTTGAAGAATGCCTGTCCTTCTAAGTTGGTCTGGTGGCTTCCTAGTGGTGTCATTTGGCGTGTGCTCCCTCTCCCCCACGTTTCGTAGGCAGGACGTTGGTTCTACGGGCTGAATGAGTTCAAGCCAACCTCTCATGACTGCAGCTCGTCAGCGGGAGTGTTTTTTTCTCCGGGTATACCTCTCAGGAGACCCGGGATTTCTGCACGAGCCCCTTCAGTCATGTGAAATGGGACTGGACACGGGTCAGCGTGATGGGTACCATCTCCATCGTGCATGGATGGTTTCCCCCTGAGATGGTAAAACGGCACATCCGCAGAGGTCCAAGCCCCCATCAATCATATATCTGATGGTATGAACACCAAACAATAATTTTTCCTGAATCAGTTCCTCCCTTGAGAAGTAGCTAAAGACTGGATTCCTAATTCTGCATCCTTCTTGTAAGATCTTCCCTCCTCACCTGGGCGTGTGGCTCTTATAAAATAAGTCTGAATTGCCTTCTGTCTGCTCTGTGGTGACTATAAAGTGATCACATTTTAGCCACCTCTGCTGGATTGTGTTCCCCCCAGAGTCTGAATGTGTCTGGGAGTAGGGCTACCCAGTGGTGTGTGCCTGGGTGGTTCTTAAGGGAATGTTTCAAGGAGGAGATAAACAAGAAGGGACAGAAGAAGTATAGACTCAGAAGTCTCAGGGGCCATTATTTTTTTTAATGTTTATTTATTTTTGAGAAAGAGAGAGAGACAGAGCATGAGTGGGAGAAGGGCAGAGAGAGGGAGACACAGTGTCTGAACCAGGCTCCAGGCTCTGAGCTGTCAGCACAGAGCCCGATGCGGGACTCAAACCCACGAACCATGAGATCATGACCTGAGCCGAAGTTGGATGCTCAACTGACTGAGCCACCCAGACGCCCCTCAATATTTTAAATTATACATTGAGGATTAAGAACCAAATCTACACTGTGCATCTCACACGGATTGGTGAACTTTCCCTGACATGTACATGTCTGATTCTATAGACAGAAAGAAGTGAGAATTTGAGCATCTGCATGTTTATAAATTCTAAGTATCCTTCAGTTAAAGACTTCCTGTCCTTGTCGCTCATATATATTCTAGATTCGCCTACATGGCAACCTTTGCTTTCCACTTCCCTTCCCAAGAATGTGCTGATTTCTTCTCTTGGGAGACGCTCAAATCGCGCCTGAGTTTAGACCCATAAACACCTTGCCTTTTATTTATTTATTTTCTTTTTAAAAAGATGTTTACTTGCTTATTTTGGGGGGGAGGGGCCAAGAGAGCGCTAGGGAGCGGGGGCGCAGAGGGAGAGAGGGAGACAATCCCAGGCAGAGTCCACGCTGTCTGCACAGAGCCCACTGTAGGGTTTAATCTCATGAACCGTGAGATTGTGACCTCAGCTGAAACCAAGAGTCAGATGCTTCACCGACTGAGCCATCCAGGTCCTTCATCACCTTGCCTTTTATTAAAGAAAAGGACAGCATATCCACCTCTTCCTAGAGGACGCTGTCCGAATCACTCCTCAAGCCCGTCTGCAGAGAGTGCTTTTTAAAGGGAACCCCAAGTACACCTTCTGAAATGGAAGGCGTTGAGGCAGGGGGGCTGCAGGCACTGGCATGGGCATTGGGACATCTGGGTCCCCATTTTACCATTTGCTTTGAGTCACTTCTGAGCCCTTTCTTTTTATTCTGTTAGTTAATCAAACGCTCTTACTGCACATCTACTGTGTGTGGGCCTCCGACTGCAGGGGGCGCAGTGGGGAACAAAGCAGACACAGGGTCCCTGCCCTCACTCTGGACGGGGCCACAGTATCAAGCTGTTGACTTTACGAAGGGCTGGGGAAGAGTGGGGTAGGTTGTTAGGAGTGAAGGTCAAGGTGGGAAATGGGGATGGAGTGGGGCATCTGGTGGGCGGAGGAAGTGGAGGTGTCCATGGCTGAGAGTCAGGCGTGGCAAGCTCCATGACCCCTGCCCACTCTCTACCTTGCCCCATGGGGCTCAGTGCCCGGGACAATCACCTTGTGTCCCTGACGGCATCATGGACGTCAGGCTCATTAGACACTGGGGAGCCAGCAGTGGGGGAGGGCTGCGAGAAGTCTGAGGTGGGCATATTGATCCCTCCAGCTTCCTTCCTGCAGGGATACCATGAGCAAGCTGTGGACAGAGCACCTGTCAGGGACCCTCCCCTCCCCCCCTCCTCCAGACCCCGGGATGGCAGGTCCCCACCATGACCCGCCCCTGTGGCTCTCCATCCTTCGACATAGTCCCTTTATCAGTGTCTCCTGAACCAGCCCAGCCGGGAGCCTCGCTTCCTAGGGTCGAGGGCATGCAGGGCTTGTGGACACTTACCCTATGAGTGGGGGCTCCCTGGACTACTAGAAAGGGCAAAGGGTGTCTTCCAATCTGTGTAACTTTTATAGCTTTTTATGCTGGCATCATTTCACGTTGTAGAACAGTTGCTGGAATACTACTGATATGAGGTGAACTGTACCCCCTGCCCCCAAAAAGAGATATTGAAGTCCACCCCCCAGGACCTTGAATGTGACCATATTAGAAATCGGGTCTTTACAGAGGCAAACAGGTTAAGATGAGGTGTAGGATGGGTTCCAATCCGACACGCCTGGTGTCCTCATGGAAAAGGGAAATCGGGACACGGGACAGGCACGCGGAGACGGAGGACCGTGTGGAGACACAGGGAGACGCCATGTGCAGGCCGCAGTGTTGATGCCACAAGCCAGCGAGCATCTGGGGACACTGGGGGCTGGAGGGGCAAGGAAGGCGCCTTCCCTCCAGGCTGTGGAGGGAGTACGGCCCTGGAAACTTCCAGATCTTGGACTTGCAGCCTCCAGAGTGTGAGACGGTACATTTCTGTTCCAAGCCTCTCAGGTGTGAATGCTTTGTTACAGCAAAGTAGTCCTTGGGACTAACCCAAGTACAGAGGATTTCTGTTAACTTGTAACCAGATTCACCAGGTGTAAGCCCTTTCTCACATTGCTGGAATTTCTTACTAAGTTTTTATATTCGTGTATATGCCTTTGGATGGGTAGATAGATAGATAGATAGATAGATAGGTGGTTTGTTAGGTAGATGTACACTGTAATATCACTGCATACATTATTTATACACCAGATAGACAGATAGTAGATTAGGTGGATGTACATGCTATATATATGATGTATGATGTATATGATATACATGATTATATATACACACATCACTATATGCACTATATATATTAGATAGATGAATACACTATATATATCATATGACTGTATAACTAACTAAACTAACTACACACACACACACACACACACACACACACATATGTGTGTGTGTGCTTTTTCTTGCACCATCTGAGGTAAGCGGCAGTCCTGACTCACCTGTCCTGGTCTGCCTCAGATTTTCCTAGTTGTGGCGCTAGGATCCCACGCCCTGGAAAGCCTCTCGGAGCCAGGAGCGAGGTGGCACGATTGGTCACCCAACTGTTAAATAGTTCAGCAAGGACACCCTGAGAACAAGCCCGATCTCACACACACTACCCTCAATTCAGGACCACGCATCGCCTTTAGGTGTCACGTTTCCTGAGTTTCTCCCAGACATCTCTTTATTTCCTCCCCTACAGCTTCCCATCTTTTTTTTTCTGACCTTAGTAATGGATTACAGGCCGCTGACTAAACGGGAATCCATCTTAATCGATAGATGGACACGCAGAAGAGAAGGCACGACTCCTTTCTACAGTGGGTGGCCAGTTAATAAATGCAAAGACATAACGCAGGAGATCAGCATTTTGCTGCCTTCCTGGGTTAGCTGGCTTGCTATTGGACAAATGCTAAAAGCCGGGAAAGAAAAGAGTGATAAGGACCGGGCTTTCTAGTTCTGAAGTCGCCCCTGGGGAGATTTTGGCCTGGGGCCTGGGTCACCATAGAAGTGATTGGATTGCTCCTCCCGCCCGCCTTGCCCCATCAGACCTTCAGCTCTCCAGGCGGGTTGCTGTTTTGCTCACTATTGTATTCCCAGCACTTCTCCACGCGCCCCAGACATAGCAGGTGCTCAGTAAATGCTTGTAAGCGGAAGCGGGGAAGGAGCACTGAGGTCTTTCGGGGCAGGGGCTGACAAGAGAGAAATGAATTTCCCTGGATCTACTCCGCTGTCTTCCAAAGTGTGTGACTTCTTCTGTACCAGGTTCTACAGCAGGCATGGTGGTGGGCGTCCACTCTCTTAAATGTTAACGGCGTAATAAACATGAATCACCGAAGAGTGCTTTTAAAATAAGGTTAATGGGGCTGCGTTTATTCCATTTTGTTGCATGGTTAACTAGAGCCGGATAATTACCAGCCCCACGTTTATGGATGCCCGTTTTAAGGTTATTTTTATGTAGCTTTGTGAGGTGAAGGCTTTGTTTCTTCTCTTGGTTTTATAGGCTCGTATGGAGTAGGGCATTCAATAAAGGCCAGCTACGGAGGAGTGGCCGTCCCCGGGGAGGACTCCCCAAAGCCCAGGTCCCCTGTGCAAGGCCACCCCCTGCAGGCTTCACCGGTGCGTCCAGATCCTGCACGAGCAGGGGAACAGGAGAGAACTATGTCCCCAGGGTGTGTCGGGAGAGGCAGGGGCAGCCGACCTGCCCCGTGTCACTTCCCCACCAACATTATTGTTCCCCATTTGGAATTAGGGACCACACCAGCCATCCCCCCTCCTGTTTCTCTGTGGTGTGCAGAGCTGAGTGCCTAATCGACATTTGCATAAAATGCGATAAATCATAGAATCTTAAAGCTGCAGGAAAGCTCAGAGGTCACCCTGTTCTCCAAGCAAAGACCAAGGAAGCCGGAATCGCAAGGGGAGCAAAGAAGGCAGGGAAAGAGAGACGGGCCAAGCCCAGCGCTACACCCTTTACAGATCCTTCTTCATTTTAAAACTCGCAGTTTACCCTGTGGAGGTCAGAGTGTGATGCCCACTCAGCAGATGAGAAAACTGAGACAGAGAGTGGTGGCTGGTCCGGGCCCCCAGCTGGGATTCTCAGCTGGATGTGATTTGCTTGACTTCAGGCTTCAGGTGCTTTCCACGGGGACCTCACAAGTACTATGGATCCAGTTATCTGGAGGATGTGACTGGGGCCTCTGTTTCACCGTCTGTGAAATGGGTGTGATTAGCATAGACATCTCTATTGTGTGTGCTCAGCAGCCTTCAGGCAATGAGAAAATGTGAGCCTGGATGTGAACATGTTCTGGAAATGGAGTGAATGCAAAATTAGCCTTCAACACCCCGAAGGAGCCCGGGGTGCCCAGGAAGCCCTGACTCTGTGCCTGGGAGTGATCCGAGGCAAAGAAAAGAGGCATGGATGTGAGAGTCAGACAGAACTAGGTTCACGTCCTACGCTTTCTCTCAGGCCAGTGCGTGAACTTGAGCGGGGAGCTCATTCGGCCCCTCCACGTTCTCTTCATAAAGGGAACATATTTTACAGATGCATACCCTCGTGGGACCGCCCGCGAGATCAGGGTACGGACCACCTCCAACAGCCCAGAAGCACCCCATGGCCCTCTAGTCACTCCTGCCCTCCGCCCCAAGAGAAGCCACTGCTCCAATCCCTACTGTCATCTGGCTTTGAACTTTTATATAGATGGAGACACATAGTAGGTTCCTTTTCTTTCTGGTCTCTTAATAAACATATATATGCATATATATGTTTATTTTAAAATTGTTTTTAATTTTGATATTTATTTATTTTTTGAGAGAGAGAAAGAGAGAGAGCAAGCCAAGGAGGACAGAGACAGAGAGAAAGAGAGAATCCCAAGCAGTCTGCATGTTGTGAGCACAGAACCCAATGCAGGGCTCCAACCCATTAAGTGTGAGATCATGACTGAGCCACCCAGGCGCCCCTATTTATTTTGAGAGAGAGATAGAGAGAGAAAGCACAAGCAGGGAGGGGCAGAGAGAGAGGGAGAGACAGAATCCCAAGCAGGCTCTGCACTGTCAGCACAGAGCCCGTTGCAGGGCTCAAACACATGAACCATGAGATCACAACCTGAGCCGAGATCAAGAGTTGGCCACTTAACCGACTGGGCCACCCAGGCGCCCCTGTCTGTCTGGTCTTTTTAATTCAGTGGTACGTCTCTGAGGCCCATCTGTGCTGTTGGGAGGGCTTGGTGGCTTGTCCTTTGTCACTGCCCTGCAACAGTGTACCCGTGACTTCACTACAGTGTGTTTATCTGTTGTCCTGTTGATGGACATATGGGTTGTCTCTAATCTTTAGCTCTTATACTAAAGACCTCATGACTATTCTAAAGCAAGTCTCTGGTGTCCCCCAAATGCTTGTTTCTTTTGCGTATGTGCTCAGAGGTAGAGATGCCGAGTCACCGTTTAGACACGTGCTTAGCTTTGGGACATGTAAGTACGGCTGTTTTATCCCCTCTGTGCCTCAACCTTCTCATCTGTAAAATGGCGAGGTCCCCGAGCCTGTTGTGAGGATTAAATTGATCATCTGCGCACAGTGGGAAGAAAGTTCAACTAGACTCCGTCATGAAAAACTCAAGAATCTGCATGAACCAGATATAAGGTTTATGGATGCATAATCATGTAATAAACATTCAAAGACAT
The DNA here is from genome assembly GCA_017311185.1 of Proteles cristata cristata. Taxonomy (NCBI): domain Eukaryota; kingdom Metazoa; phylum Chordata; class Mammalia; order Carnivora; family Hyaenidae; genus Proteles; species Proteles cristata. The sequence continues at coordinate 177,380 of JAESUZ010001906.1, read as the reverse complement.
CGATTGGCATAATGCACTCCAAATTTAGGCTCTTGGTGGGAGGTCTGGGCACAAAACTGGCACCTGGGCACATGCAGGGGACTCAGCTCTATTTGTAACGTCTTGTTCCAGAAGAAGATCTGGAGCAAATACAGCGTTAGGTTAAGGTGATTAAAAGCTGGTGTTTGCTGTATTTTCTGTGTTCTTGTCTCTATGTTCAAGACACTTCTCATCGAAAAAAAACATTAATACCACATACGTAATATTAATCTCCAAAATATTAACAGTAGGTAGTGATTTGCATACTGCCTAGGAGAGAGTTATGCAAACAAATGTTAGCTATCATTATTACTGTTATCACCAAGAGCTCCCTGCACAGCTGATTTTATATGTGGCGGGAGGTGAATCTACCTGGAAAGGGGATCTGGTGGGGACAGGGTCACATGGTTGTTGGCATAGAGGAAGCCCTCAATAAATCCCAGGTCTTGAAATGTTCTTAAAATGGTCAGAAGTCCCCAAGCTCAGTGGACTGAGCTAAACATGTCGCCCCCTCTGAGTGTCCAGCCCTAATCACACCGGGACGCAAAGACACCCAGGAAATCTGTGCGTTGTGGGGACTGTGGAATGCAGGCTCCACTCTAAGCTCAGCCGGAGAATCCGGCTGGGTGAATTATTCTGTTTCTTTCAAGACCCACACAGGGTACCAGCCGCCAGGCTGATCTCGACAACAGGCTCCGGTTGTGACAAATGTGACGCTGGCACTATTTATTTTCCAAACGTGGTTGCATTTGTACTCACCGTGGAGATGTAGTTGGGAAAAATAATGACCAGGAAACACACACGCGCACGCACACACAAACACACACACACACACACACACACACACAGATAGCAGCCAACCTTCCCAGGAAAAAGGTGGAAAGGATGAAGATAAACAAAAGAAGCCTTTTTTGTACCACTTTGATTAAGAAGAAGAAAATAGCCCACGGGCATGCATGTGTGAGTGTGTGCGTGCCTGTGCTTGTACGTGCACACCTGTGCATGTGAGTTGAAAGGAGAGACACTGAGTGGAGAGAGAACATGTGTGCTTAGCTCAGGAGACGTGGGGACTTCCTCGCCCCAACCCTTAATCCGGCTGCCAAAAAGATGCTTCTGGATTTGCATTCCCCCAGCGGGCTGGGCAGAACAGACACAGACTTTATTGCAATAATGTCTTAGGCAAGCGCGAGGGTCCCCCAGCCCCAGAGACACGGGGTCCCCCCTGCCCCAGCCGGGTGTGCAGGATCAACTGCTATCTCTGGGCTTGGTGTGAGTGGCGCTGCTAACCGTTCCACTTCAGGTCCTGACCGGGACAGGAAAGCCCAGACCTGCAGCACATCAGCATCAGAGAGAGAGCGAGCGAGAGAGAGATGGGAGCCCCAATGGGACGGGAATGAGGAATTCCAGGGAGCGGTGCGGGGAAGCTGGGTGCTGAGGTCAGCTTTGCCAGGTGAGTTTCACTGGGGAAATCTCGGAGACCCCGGGGCGGGAGGGGAGGCTTTCTTCTGAAGCCAAAAGGCGTTTGGAGCCTCTGGGCTTGAGATCCATCGGCTCTGCCACTTGCAGACTGTGCGCGGCTCCCTCTGAAACTCAGTTTGCTCACCTGCCAAATGGAGCAAGGCCATCTGCCGCCAGTCCCGGGTTGGGGCAATGATCACAATGAAGGATGTCTAGCACCGTGCCTGGCATACCGCCATGCGTGCCGATGGGTCTGATTTTTAGAGCGAGGGAGGAATCAGACTCTCTGAAGGCTGGTAGGGAAGACAAAACCTCGGACTGGGACCAAAGGCAAGGAGGTCAGGATGGTGAGGGGTTCGGTAAGAAAGGCAGTCGGGTGCTGCTGAAGGGGTAGCCTGAAATGCAGCGACCGCCCGTGCAAGAGGGGAAGCCGGCGGGATTCGGCCACGTGCCTGACTCTTCTCATCAGCAAGGGTGACCAGCGGCACAAAGAAAACTTCTTTGTTAATGTCCTCATACACACCTGCCACCTTCCGTGGGGTTTGCGTGAGCTGTCTCGCGTAATATCGTATCCTTATAACGATGTTATTTTCCTCTCTGCTGGACATCTGTTGGTTTTACCAGGCTGGCTTCCATTCCTCCTTCTATCTGCTAAAGATATATTGATTTTCTTCCAGACACACAAAAAAGTCACTGTGTGCTTCTGACATGTTCTGTAGCCCCGTGTTCTGACTAATCGGTGTATTCCATCCCTTTGCTTCAGTGATCGACAGGGATGCAAATGTGATATACACCAGAGATAAGGCTGCGTTGCAGGACTTCAGCGGTCACTATTGAGAATGTGATGTTCTTTTCAACGACAATTGCTAAACTAAGAGGAGAGAAGCTGGGAACTACTTGCACCCCTTTTGTTACCATGAGGTAAGGTCCCACCTAAGAATAAAACAAACCCAAAGAACTCAGAGCAGAGATGAGACAGTCCTGAGAGCACCCTTTGATCACCTAGATCCAGCCATTCCTGCAGCTAGACTCCTTGAACTTTACAGTTCTGTGAGCTGATACATTCCCCATCTCTCAAGCTATTTGCATTGGATTTGTCACTTGAATCTGAAAAGATCCTGATTCACTTCATTTTTACATTAATATTAAGTCCTTCAGAGAAGCAAGGAACATAAATTTGCTTGAGACCGCACAACAATTTGGTAGATTAGTCTGCATCAGCCCAGATTCCTCTGGGTCCTGAGGCCATAATCTTAATCTGGAGGCAATTCTGCTATTGACATTAGTTTAGGAGAGATACTGGATTTTTTTTTTTTTTTATGATTTAAGATGGGGGTAGCAATTGGCCAACTGAGAAAGCTTGACCAGCCTTTGTTAGGGACACTTCCAGGACCCTCTGGCACTTGAGTTGATGATCACTAATTGTGGCTTTGTGGACGGTTTACTGGGACGATGAGCCACCTCTTATGGCTCATTTGAATAATCCTCCACCACCCCCAGGGCCATCTAGACAGAGATATTTTTATACTTTAAAATTTTTTGTTTTTAATACTGTTTTATTTTATTTTATTCTGTTTATTTATTTTTTTTTTTACTGGACAAATAACTGTATTTCGTCCGGAGGTGTGAGCAGATGTCATCTCTTCTGGAATTGCTTCTGGGTGCCAGCAGCCTCTGTGACTTTGAGTACGTGGAAGCTCACAGCCGTACCCAAGCCGTACCCACTGTGTCAGAAGCACACAGTGACTTTTTTGTGTGTCTGGAAGAGCCTGGTGCCTGTTTCAGATTCTGTGTCTCCCTCTCTCTCTGACCCTCCCCTGCTCACACTGTCTCTCTCTCACACACACAAATAAATAAAAAACATTTAAAAAATTTTGCAGGACTATACACGACAAGAAAAACAAGTTCACATAAAACTAGTGGAATCCACATTAGGTCATGCTCAAGTTCATAGTATTGTACTATCTGGCCTTGACCACTTTATTATAGTTATGTAAGATATTGTCATCGGGGGGAGCTAGGGGAAGCGTACACAGGTACTATTTCCACAACCCTCGTGAACTATCAACTGTTTTTTTTTATGTTTATTCATTTTTGAGAGACAGAAAGAAACAGCATGAGTGAGGGAGGGGCAGAGAGAGAGGGAGACACAGAATCTGAAGCAGGCTCCAGGCTCTGAGCTAGCTGTCAGCACAGAGCCCAACACGGGACTTGAATTCATGACCTTGGAGATCATGACCTGAGCCAAAGTCAGGTGCTTAACCAACTGAGCCACCCAGGCACCCCCCTACTTTTCTATAATAAATACCCAGAAGTGGAATTTCTGGGTCATATACTACGTATAAACTTTCTAAGAATGTGCCATGCTGTTTTCTAGAACAGTTTCCCGATCATTTCCTCCAGCAGCAGGGTGGAGTGAGGGGCACACGACCTCCTTCTCATGCACCCCCTGAGGAATGGCACCATGTTAGGAGAACGTCACAGAAGACACGCCCTCTCCCTGTCCTGAGGCCATGCTTAGGAGCCAGCATGAAATGAAACCTTCTCTCTCATCCCAAAAAAACCTCTTTTTATGTTGTTCTGATGATAAATGCAATGTTTGGTTACAGAAAAAAAAAAAAAATCTGAATCTGGAAAATTCAGTGAACCGTAAAGGGGAATCAAAAATTTCTCATGTCGCGTCAGGCATAAACCACCCTTGGGATTTCAGTGTTGGACCCGCAGGGCTTGTTCTTATGTGTTTTTTTTTTTTTTATGTTTATTTATTTACTTTGAGAGAGAGAGAGAGAAAGAGAGAAAGAATTCCAGTGCAGAGCCTGATGCAGGACTTGAACTGACGAACAGTGACATCATGACCTGAACTGAAGTCAAGGGTCGGATGCCTAAACGACTGAGCCACCAGATGCCCCAAGGACAGGTCCTGGGTGTCTCCCATGCACGTACTCAGATGTCATGCATCCCTGGCTGGGTGGGGGGGGGCACCTTTTCACTCTCCCTTAATAAGAAGAGAGCATGAGACAAAACAATAACAGCAAAAACAATCCCAAAAAAATCAGAGAGAAAAACACGCCCTTGGCTTTGACTGCTTGAGTCTTATCGGGCTGCTCACCATCGAGCCGGAGCTTGCTCCCGAGGCCCTCAAGAATAGACACATCCCTCGCCCATTCCTGTCACGCGCCTCAAGGCTGCACAGCCCGGTCTTATCAGCAGAAGGCACCTGGTGCATTGTGGGAGAGCCGGCTGGGCGGAAGCCCCTTTCCAGAGAGGTTCTCCCCGACTGGGCCCCGGGCCAGCGCCCCGCTGACCCGGAGTGGATGTTTGCTCCTCTTCTGCCCCTCCCCGCCTCCCCTCGCTCACAGGAGGCTCTGGGGCTGAACAGAAACAGGGCACCTGCTGCACTAGCCCCAGAGAGATGGCCCGGGACACCTGTCCAGCCCCGGGCCGAGGGACAGCAGACTCCAGGGGAGACAAGGTCATGCCTCTCCCTCTCGGGCCAGGCAGGAAGGACTTGGAATCTGGGGCTGGCGACAATGGCGTGCGCCTCGGGAGCCCGGCGTTCCAATATACAATTATTACGACAGATAATTTGTCCTAGAGTTGGGGAAAATGGTTCAAGTTCAATGGCGACAGCTCTAATCTTGCTAGTGTTTTCCATCTTCCAAAGCTTGGGCCCCAGTCACTGCCACACTGAATCCACAAAACGACCTCTGGCCATGACTCCAGGCTTACAGAAGAGAAAGTGCAAAGTGTAGGCAGGCACAGGGAGGCCCTGTCGCTGTCGCAAAGTCGCACGGCCCGGAAGCGGCAGACCCAGGGCTCTGACCCGGCGTGTCTGCCTCTGACTTCTTGCTATTATCCACGTCCTGCGGCTCTGAGCTTCCCAGTCTGCACAGGACAGACCTTCATCTAGATCCTCTCTGTGGCCATTTTGCACCCGAACTTTTGATGACCCTGATTCCGGATTAAATATTTGCTCGATCCAGCTGCACACAGGGCCCTGACTCCTGGAAATGCAAACACGAACAGAGTCAAGTGTGCGTTTGCCAGATTTCGAGACATTGGCCCAGACCCAGCCCACCACACGCTTGGGGACATGTGGCTGGGGACCATGACACCTGGCAGAAAGTTCAGGCAATCGAACAGGAGAAAAGGGACGAGGTGAACGCCGGAGCAGTGGATTTGCAATCAGTTTATTGCTTCAGGGTGAGGGAAACACAATGAACACTAAAGATGCTAAAGAAAATGGAAATTTATAAACCGAAGTCAGCAGAAAGCCTACTGCCTCGGAAGATTGCTCTCAACACTTGGCTGAAAGTCTTTTAAATACCTCTCTGTGAGTATGAGTTTTGAGATGAAGAGCGCTGAGCTGTACATGGGCATCGCCCTTGTGTCCAGTCACGGCAGACTGGGTCCTTTCCCTGCATCAGTATATGACCACCTATAATTCACGGTTTCAGAATGTTCTAGTACTCAAATATACCGCACTTCATTGAACGGATGCCCTGATGCTGGATCTTTAAGTAGCTTCTAAACTTTTGCTCTTGCGAGATGCCCGATGCTGTAAAAGGATCCAGATGGAAGGTATTACCGAGACCTACACATATCGGTGGGGATGTAGATGCAGATATAGATGCCGATGCAGGTGCAGGTGGAGGTGATGATGTGTAAAAATACTTTAGCTTGTGGTATCAGAGTCTATCTGACGATGAGAACTCATTTTTGGGGATTGGGGGGTACGTATCTTGATACGTGATCAATCTTGAGGTGGAAGGTCGAGCCCGGGTATCCTCTCTTCTTCCTGGCAGGCCACATGGACCGAGCAGCAAACACGTAGTGGGTTCTCTGTCACTACCACTTTCCCCATCTCTCTTGTCCCAGCCTCTCTTAGGAGACAACAAAGAGGCAGCCTTCACTGAATAATTCATTCAGAAATCCAAACAAGGACTTCACACCTCCCATATGCCAGATTCTATGCTAGGCATTTGGGACGCAGCCACTGAAAAGGCAAGGGTCCTCACTTCCTGGGAGCTCCAGGCGAAGGAGAGATGCCCAGATGAACAGCACACTGGGAAGGGTTTACGCGGGGGCAGGAGCAAGGTCAAGAGGGATCGATGCTGCTCAGGTCAGCTTTGGGGGAGATGCATGAGCATCATAGGGGAGTGTTTTCTGGCACAAGTGACACCCAGACTGAGCTTGGAGAGGAAGATGATGGGAATGTTCAGGAGGAAGCGCACTTCTGAGAAACGGAACGGAATAGAAAGGCAGTGCATGAAGTCAAAGCTAAAGTGGTTGGTGCGTATGGTGGTTTCCTTGCAAATGGCGGGCGAATGGAGCCCCTTGGACCCATTACATTCAATAACGGGGGTGTGGTGGAGATAAGGTGCCTCCAGAGGCTGGGACAGGAATGAAGGTGAAGGCACGGAGAACAGTAGATATTGCCCTGTATTGACGGCTGGTACTGGATAGCGGGGGGCGATGGTGTCTTGGGAGGGGGCTGTCCTATGGGAATGGCTCACATCAGTTTTCAGGAGACGGTGACAATCCTATTTTTCATAAGAACCCCTCCTAATTTTTAAATGTTGGCAAGAGATTCGCTATTAAAACCAGATGAACATCCACAACCATGAAAACAAATAAAAGAAGCCACCACCCATCTGCAAATGCCCTGTAAGCTAGACAGAAAGGCACCCAGGTGACAAAATTCTGCCCAAAGGGCCCCAGTTTGCCAGCTTGTCACATGATACCTCCCCGGCAATATGCGACCTTAAAAGACACCCTCCATTTACGTGCTTCAGGAAAGATACCCATGCCATGTGGCCAGATTTATTTTGAAAGCAAGGTTTCCTTGTCTGTGTTCAAGTTGATGGGTGGAGAAAATAATTAGAATTGATTTCTCTGTACCCACTCAGGAATAGAATAGGAGGTGGCTTTCGTCTCTCTACACAGGAGACAAGAAGAAAAAAAGAAAAAAAATTCCTTCCAATCCATCTCTAATCCCACGGATAGTCTCCTCACTTTTGGGGCTGTTTTAGTGGTGTCTTTTGATTACAACATTGGTTTGAAGAGACACTAATTGTACCCTGCTTACAACGCTTGTAATTATGCGTATTACATTTTGATTCATTTCCATATGTCAACACCACTACGAGGTGGGGGGGGGGTGGCGGAGGACCGCTTTTATAATCCGTTATTGTCTATGGGAAAAAAAAAAACGCCGTGCAGAACATGAGTGAAGTGTTCTTTGTTGAAATTGGAAATAAGATTATACATAAAAGTCGTCCTCTGACATCCAGAAAATGGACAGTTTAAAATAAATTGCCACCACTGATCAAGGAGATTGCCAGCTCCCCTCTTCCCTTTTACACTAACGAGGAAAATACCTTTCAAGGCTTTAATCGCAATATGTTCAAGTGTTTTCAATAGCTTTCTTCTTAATAAAGGATGACCCCAGTATTGCCCTCTTCGCTGAAGACTTTGTCCTACCCCTGATTTGTGGGCTCCGTGTGAAAAGAGAGAGAGAGAGAGAGAGAGAGAGAGGAGGGACAGGAGAGATATTTGGGATGGTGACAATATCTCCTAAGCTTGCAAAATCCCAGGTGACATGGTGGCAGAGAAAACGGGAGCCCTTCTGGCCTGAAGGGCAACGACTCGGAACCAAATAATAAATAAATAAACCAAACCAAACATCAGCTCCAGCCCCCCTTCACTGTGGGGACCTTGCTTCCTCTGAAAACTTTTCCGGAGCGCAAAGCCCTTCCGTGTTTCCACGTGGAGGCCGAAGGAGGTTATTGGCTGTGACCCTGGGGCTTGAAAGATGTGGATCGGCTCTGGATTGCAATTCGTAAACGTCTGGGTGAGGAGCGGAGAAGCTCTGGAGCAGGATTTGCAAAAGGCTGTGGGTGGGGGCGAAGGGGTGTTTGGGTCTGGGGTACCCCCTTCCGCATTTCCCCACTTACAAAGCTTCTTCAGTTTATGAATTGTGTCCCCCTTCTCGAAATTTGTATGTCAAAGCCCCACCCCGTAGCCTCCGAATGACTGTACTTGGAGGTAGGTGATTGAGTTAAAGCGAGCCCTAATCCAATCTGATTGGCGTTCTTATAAGAAGAGGAAATTCGGACACGGGGAGAGACACCGGCGAGCAGGCACCCAGAGGCCGTGTGAGGGCACAGACAGTCGGAGGCGTCCTGCACAAGGCGACAAGAGAGGCCCCAGGAGGGACCAATTCCGTGCCACCATGATGTTGGACTTTCAGCTTCTGGAACTGTGAGGAGGACACATCTCCGGTGTCCGAGGCCCCCAGGGCCCACGGCCACGCCGGATGCCGGGATGGTGTCTCCCTGAGCTCACGGGTGGGAACTTCTGGTTAGAAAGGCAGAAGTTATGTCACAGTAAATAGACACACTCGTTTGCAGAGCCTCAGGCCAGCTCTGTGCGAGGCCTTCCTGATCTCCTCTCCGCCCCCAGCCTGCTCTGTGCACTGGACAGCTCCGTCCTCTACTCAACGCTGATAATCGTATGTGGCCGATGAGGGTTTGAATCCATTTCAACTTACACCGTCTCCCTGAGGCTCCGTGTTGCCTGGTCTCGGGTGTGAAAGCCATTCAGACCCATCGTTCAGGAAAATGCCAAGGGCAAGGTGGAAAGGAGTAGCCTGTCTGCCAGACAGCTTCTCCGTTGCTCAGCTCACCTCCGTGATATTCGTGTATTCACGGTAGCAGGGTACTGTCCCCCACAGAGTGCTGTGCTTTGAAGCAAAGGAAGCGTCACCCCCAAAGGTGGCCTACAGGCTGTCAGAAGAAGGCCTAGCCTGGCCAAGCACCTGCCTGGGAATTCATCTTCCGCCTCCTGGCTCCTCTCCTGTGAGCCCCAGCCTGTGCTTACCAACAGCAAGGAATGAACAGTTAGCTGGCGCTGTAGGGGTAGGAGCTGGGGAGCTCTTCTAACACCCTAAGCTCACCAGAGCATGTCGCTCCCCCTACTAGCCAGCACGGGAGAAGCAAGGACGAGACTGAGGTTCAGAGAGGCACAGCAGCATGGTGCAATTCACACAGGGGGCACGGTAGAGCCCAGTTAGGATTCGAACACAGGGCTGTCTGATTCCAGAGCCCGTGTGCCAAGCCGCTGGACTACACTGCCTGCTCGGCCGGGGGTCCTCTGCTCTTCTGGCCCCTGTTGGCCGGGACATGTCCACCAGCTCCCCATCGACTTCGAGGTCATTTTTCAAGTGTCTGTGCCCTCTCCTGGTATCCATGCCCTGGTAGCGTCCGGCACCTGACTCCCACTCTCACCCTGTCTGCCTCCATGGCCATAAGGCGGATAGGATTCTCCTGGGCCCCATGATCCTTCCGGACCCACCAATACAGGGACTTGGTAGCAGTTTTCTGTTGCCTCTGTGTTAGCCCTGTGGCTTCTCAACGTGGGCCCCTTCATATTTTGTTCTGAGTGTAGTTTCATGCTGACGTTCACTGACTGGATTCTACCATACTTTCCTCCATCCCAAAATGGGCCCCACAGTGCTGAGAGCCCCGCAGTGTGGGGCCTCGTCCTGTTCGTCCCTGAGGGTCCCTGCCTTACACAGGCCCACACTGGGTTCCAGAAACGGTCGCTAAGCTAACGTGTTGTCATCCATACTTTCCCACCGTAGGCATTTATTAGGCACCCGTTATGTGCCAGACACTGGCTTAGATGCTATGGATCTAATAGTGACCCAAAGAGAAATCCTGCCGTTCATGGAGCCTATGTTCTGTTAGAAGCATGGAGATCAGAGAAAGGAGGAGGCAGAGGGGAAAGAGAAACAGGAACACATAGGGGAGGAGGGGGAGTGGGGAGGAGAAGTGAGGGAGGAGAGAGAGGAGACGAGACAGGGAGGAGGAGGGAGGAGAGAGAGGAAGGGAGAGGAAGGAGAGAGAGATGGGAAGGAGGTCGGGAGGGAGAGGGAGGGTAGAAAAGTCAGAGAGGAGGGAAGAGGAGGAGGGAGGGGGAGGTGGAAGGGGCGGAATAGGGAAGAGGAGGAGGGGACGGAGGGGTACGGAGGAGGGAGAGGGGAGGAGGGGAAGGAAGGACATGAAGGACGGATGGGAGAAGGAAAAGATGAGGAGAAGAAGGGAGGAGGGACAGGAGGAGGGAGGGAGAGGAAGAGAAGAAGGGAGGGGAGGAGGGAGAGAAAGAGAAGGATGTAAGCATGGAAATGTCTCAGAATATAAAAATGCTGAAATATCAGTAGAGGTTTCCTTTTTGTTGAGTTATTCCTTTTTTTCCCATTACATTGTCTTGTTTTTCTCCTTTTCAACACTGAGCCCGTACAACTTATTTAATGACTTTTTAAAAATAAGGGTTTGTTTTTGGACTTGGAGAAGTGGGAGACCACAGTCTGTCTGGTCCACTCTGTTCATTTACTGATGGGGAAATCGAGGCACAGAGCGGAAGGGAGACTTGCCCAAGGTCATGGTGCCAGCAGGACAGACTGAGACTGGGATTCGGGGCAGCCATCCCTTCCCACACACAGGTCCCTGGGGAGGAAGCCCCCACTGAGACGCTGTGCAATACCCGGGCAGTGGCCCTTGGGGCCTGGGTCACAGCTATAGCTCACCTCTAATGGCAGCCTGGTGTGGTGGACACTTCCAGGCAACTTAGTCTCAGGCCAGAGCGTCCATGTCAAGCCCAAGCGATGACACCTGGGACAGCAGTCCTGACAGTGGGGCGTCCATCACCCCAAGGTCATCCTTCAGCAGCACAGTGCTAGAGCTGGGACTCAGACTCTGAGCACCCCTGGGGCAACTGAGCCCCTGTTCACAGCAGTGACCGTGACAACCACCCTGAAACTGGCCCTCCCTCATCCCCATCTTGCTGAATGGGCATTAAATAAGCAGATACTCTTAAATAAGCAATACGAGTGGTGTGCTAGATGTGGCTACCAGGCACCAGAGTTTGGGGGCTGGAAAGTGACAAGAGAGGGTGGCACTGAACAGAGACCTGACAGGAAGGAGGGAGCCCCAGCACTATCTTCGGGAAGCCCCAGAGGGAGGGGGCCTGGACTACGGAGGGCAGAACACTGTGGCTGGTGGCTGGAGGGCCATGAGTGAGGGGGAGCTGAGGGTGGAGCCCAAGGAGTCTTAGAGAGGGGACTCAACTACTTAAGTTCACACAGCAGGGCTGGCTTGGGATCCTGGTGTTTCTGAGTCACTCTTCACTACATCACACCAGGCATGGTCTTCAAAAATATTGAATGGAAAAGGAAAGAAGGGTGGGAGGCAGGCAGGAGGCATAATGGATGAATGGACAGATATAAGGATGGATGATGAATGGACGGAAAGATGGGTGGAAGGATGGCAAGAAGTAAAGGAGACAAAAGAAAGATGGCGGATGGATGGTAGGAATGAAGGCAAGATGGATGGATGTATGGATGGATGGATGCATGGATGCATGGATGCATGGATGGATGGGTAATGAATGGAAGCAGGGAGAAAAGAAGAAAGAAGAAAGAAGGGAGGGAGGGAGGAAGGAAAAAAGGAAGAAAGGGAGAGAGGAGATAGATGGATGATGAGTGGATGGACGAATATATGGATGGGTGAATGATAAATGCATGTATATATGTATATATGTATGTATGTATAGATGGATGGATGGGTGGATAGATGGATGGACAATTGAATGGATAGCAGGAAGAAAAAAGAAAGAGAAGAAGGAAAGAAGGAAGGAAGAGAGGAGATGGATGGATGATGAGTGGATGGATGAATATATGGATAGATGAATGATAAATGCATGCATATATGTACATATGTATGTACGTATGGATAGATGGATAGATGGATGGATGGATGGATGGATGGATGGATGGATGGATGGATGGATGGATAATAGGAAGGAGAGAAGAAAACAAGGAAGGGAGGGAAGGAGGAAAGAAGGATGTTTTGTGTGTTTAACTTCCATGCTTTCGGTGCTCAATCTGGCCTACCGGCTCTCAGGGACTGCTGCCTACACCCCCTCCCGCTCTCTGTACTGTCCCCTATGACCCCCGGGGCGTCCAGCAGCCTGAGCCTGAGCCCCAGAAAGGTAATTCTACCCTCTAATTACAGCTCTTGTAAAAGTACGAGAGGGGCTCATTCTTCAGAAATAAATCAATACAAGTTAAAAGGCCATCCTGTTTGTTTCTGTAACAATGCTCTTTAGAAAATTGGGTGCTGTTCCATTTGCTGACGGGTACCCCATCCGTCATTGGCAGCCAGAGTCACATCACATTATGTTGCCAAACATAATATAGCATGATCAAGATGATGCATCAAATTGGAGATTGGCAGGGAAATGAATTTTAGCAGAGAGATCTCACTTGAGAAAATATACAAAGCCAAGGAAGAGGAAAAGCTTAGAGGGAGTTTTCAGAAGCAGAAATGGGATTGAGAAAGCTCAATAGCACCGGAATCCCCAAACCGGAAAAAAAAATCACAGCACAAACAAGAGACAATCATAAAAGCAGATGAATACATTAATGATTAGAATAGGGAAGACAAAACTGTCCAAAGTGTTTTCTCCATGGAGACACATGACAACCACACAAGACAGATTTTATTATTCCTAGTTTATGGTAAGGAAATTGAGGCACAGAGAAGTTAAGTGAGTTCCCCGAAGTCACACGGCCATTATGCACAGAGTGAGGATTCAAAACCTGGCCTGCTAATACCAGAACAAGGAGCACCCATGGTATATGGGTGAACTGAAGCCAGTTTCCTAATTAGATGTACATGATACACTTGACTTTCTGAAAGGCTCAGAAGCTTACCTGAAGCAGCAGACTACACAGATATTATCTTTTTTTTTTTTTTTAATTTTAAATGTTTATTTATTTTTGAGAGGGGGCGCGTCAGGGTCAGAGAGAGGGAGACACAGAATCTGAAGCAGGCTTTAGGCTGAGAGCTGTCAGCACAGAGCCTGACGCGGGGCTCAAACTCACCAGTTGTGGGATCATGACCTGAGCAGAAGTCAGATGCTCAAATGACTGAGCCTCCCAGGTGTCCCCCAGATATCACATTCTTGCCAAGGAGGGATGGCTGATCTGGAGGGGCCTTTCAGAAGCCCTGTGATCCCCTGGGTCTATAAAAGTGGCACTTGGGCTGTGCTGGTTCAAGGGAGGGCGACTGTCCTCATTTTGGGAAGGCTGAGGCTGTTTGTAGCTGGTATGTCTCAGCTGTGCTAAGTAAGAGTTTGATTTTGCACCAAGGACAGGGTTCAAGGTTAGCAAGCCCCTCTCCCTCTTATAGCCCCAACTAGGACCTCAGCTCTGCTTAGGGTGGAGCTTACAGGTTGCTGATGGCATCTGATGAGAGGGACGGGGGAGAATGCGTATAAGAGACAAGTGTAATAGGCTTTCAATTATTTGTGAACACGCTCTGATATCTAAAGTGCTGAATGTAGTACCAGACTCTTTGTGGGGTTCAATAATTGGGAGCTCAGATGGTTGCTTCTGTGGGGAATGTTTAGCTACAGAAGAACAAAGGAGAGAGTATTATCTGGGCCAGGCAGGAAGCAGTGAGGTTCAAGTTGGGCTTTGAGGCATGTATAGGAGTTTGGTGGCAGGCAAACTAGTAGAGATAAGTAGTTCTAGTAGAGGTAAAGTAGAGATAAATTAAGATCTAGTAGAGATAAAGACCTTCCAGGAAAAGAGGTTGATGGGCAGAAAAATGGAAGAAATGGCATGTTTGAGCAATGATATAACTTAGGAAGGGGGCAAGTGGTTTGTCAAGTGGAGGTGGCATCGGAATGACAGATGTAAGACCGTGTTGGTTAGGCGTCGCGCCAGTCTACCTGTGGGTGGCACTAAAGACAGGGTCCAGATGCTTTGTGACAACAGCTTGGTGTCCCCCAAACCTGAAGCTAATTAGCCAAGATGCATCAGCGATTTTTCCCCCCTCTCTTTTGAAACCTCCTTTCCTTCAAATGATGGAGAGGTTCTCTATACTTCAATAGACATCAAAATCGCCTGGGGCGCTTGTGGACATGCAGATTCCTGGGCCTCGCCCTCCAAAGATCCTGATCTGGGCGGTCCCCAGACCACACCTGGAGATATACTGCTCCCTGAAGACTCTGAGTGAGGGCCCGTAGAGATAGAATTCTTTATGCCGCACCAGCCACACCTGGGATTTGAAGCCACTCACAGACATTCCCCAAAGGAGGCACAGCCGTTTCAAGTCAGGAAGAAGGGAGGCGGCATGGGGGCTCTCGATTTCACAGCGAGTACTTTGTGAAATCACAACGGCATACTTTGCTGCGGGACCACAGCACCACCTTATTAAAAAAAGATCAGTGGGGCCCTTGGCATTGATCACAAACGATTTCTGTCAATGTCACACACAACTGTGTTCGGGAAGTGCGCAGACACATCTGCTAAATTGAAAGGCTTTGGGGTTTGAAAATAAACAAATAATAAATAAATGAATATGTAATAAAATGAAGAGGCGGGTGGCAGGGTGGGGGGGACGAGGAAACCCACACTTTGAGTCCGGAAGACAAATCGAAGAGAAAGGAAAATGATGTATCCATATTGCCCGAGGCCACGCTCTGAGTTTTTGATGGGTGATGAAGGAGGAAGGAAGGAAGGATCGTGTATTTCTAGAACAGTCTGGAGGCAGTTGTGCCTAGAACCGGAGCTCAGAAAGGAGCTCTGTTTCCAGTTCTGAGTGTTGGTTTCAGGAGGGGACATCCTCGCTGTTGGAATGAATTGTGAGGTTGGGCGGCCTATGGTACGTTACTGAGCAGCTGTTTGCAGCTGGGGAAGAGAGACGTGATACAAAAGAAGTAAACAGACTCAAACAAGAGAATTCTCTTTGGCAGAGCTGAAAGGGCCTTTGGGGGGCATCCATTCACCTCATAGAAGGGGGAAGTAAGACTTGGGGGGCAAGATCCTCACCGAAGGTCACACCGCCCTAGCGGCAGGACCCGGGTAAGAAACCAGGTCTCTGAACCCTGAATCTTGTTTCCCTCCTTCTGCCTCATGCAGGGAAGATCTAAAATGGCAACGCCCTGCACATCAGGTGTTCAGGACCAGCTGGGGCACCGGGGAGCCAATAGCCGATATACAGCTGCCTGAGCAGGCATTGGGGCTCAGCTAGACTCACATAGACTGATCCTATCTGTACTTCTTCGTCCCAGAAAAATACAAGGTAAGGGGCTGTCCAATTGTTACAATGGTTTTAAGCAGCCACATTTATCCAGCAGGTGTTACTGGGTGCTCAGAGCCGAGGGGCCACAGTGATGGGGAAGACCAGACCGGGTCCTGCCCTTGAGTCTTCTACCTCCTCCACTCTCTTCCCTGGAGGGTAGCTATCTTCTCTCCGATCCTTCCAGAGAGCCTCCTTCTGTACTGAGTCTGCCCCATCCCCAACCTGTGGGCATCTCAAGGGCTGGAATTCCACTAGGCCAGATGTTTCCAACACAGGACCCGACGCTTGGCTGCTGGTAGGTGCTGAGCACAAGTGTACTGTGTGAATGGCACACAGTGTGCTGCTTGTAACAAGTCTGATGGCAGGCTGCCTCAAGACCTCAAGAGGTGGCCCAGCAGCTTCCCTGAACTGTCATGCCAGTGGTGCTGGCCTCAATCCTGATGGACTGTCCACAACAGGGGCCCAAAGGGTGGAACCTAGGGCTACAGAGCTCACGCTGTTGCCTGGAACCTTCTAACATTGTGTCTCAGCCTCTACCAAAATGCAACCCATGAAACATGGCACAGGGAACAAGGTAGACTCAGTTCAAGGGACCAGAGCCTCTTTACTCCTTTCTAGGGAGGGCCAAAGACAGAGCAGGAACTTTGGGGCAGACAGAAAGGGGGCAGGTTCCTCCCCTCCAAAGACGACTGCCTCCAGAGATGGGGAAACTGAGACTCAGAGCTGTGACGTAACTTGCCCAGCGTCACATAACGAGGGCATGACGGAGTCAACCACATATGTGTCTGGTTCCAGACCTGAACTCAGTCAGCTAACTGAGCCGTGGGACTCAGATGGTGCCTGGCTCTGTGGAGGAGGACGTGGAGCCGCTTCAGCTGGTCTCCCCACTGCTGGCTCCAAATTCCCACAGCAGTGTTTCCAAAGCTAGATGGACTTCTGGATGCTTCCAGCACCCTGGCCTCTGGAATCCTGGACATTCTCATCTCCAGAGCCTGTCTCTCCCTATAGGTAGAGACTCATCCCCTCCCCCAGGTATCCAGGTCCAACAAGGCCTGGCCCTGAAAGGCACTCCCCACCCCAACCCAGCTCTGTCTCACCAAACAGTCCTTGTGCACTGTGGGTGAGTCAGCCTCTTAGGAGTTCCGGGAGAAAGTTGTATCCCCTCTCCTCACTTGCCCTTGGCCACCACCTTCCTTTTCCATCTGCTGAACTCCTACATATCGCCTCCGATCCTTCTTCAAAGCCACTTCTCTGATTCTAGGAAGTTAGATCTCCTTTTCTATCCTTTCACTATATCACATTCCTCTCCTCCATATTATTTGGCTCCATTAGAATGTGATACTTGTGTAAATTTCTGATATATCTGTCTCCTCCATTATAGTGTAAGCATGTTGAGAACAAACACCAGGTCTGTATTTGCATTACAGTGACCTACCCACAATAGGAACTCAATAAGTATTTTTTGGATAGCTGGGTAGGGGGATGGACACATGGATGGATGGATGGATGGATAGATGGATGGATGGATGGATGGATGGATGGGTGGATGGATCGATGGGTGGATGGATGGATGGATGGATGGATGGATGGATGGATGGATGGATTGTAGGGTAGATGGTCAAGTGAATGCATGGATGGATGATTACATAACTGATGCTAACTCCTTCGAATTCCTCAAAGCAAAGCACTTTGGACATTATTATGATATTTTATCCTCCATTGTGTCAAGTGGACTTATGTATGAAACATGGGTTTCACATTGGCCCAACTGGAGCTGTCGACAGAGTCCAGCATTTTATATGTATGTACCCAACACGCGGAGGAGTCAGACAGACTTCCAGTAGGAGTTAGACGGCAAGTTCTTCTACTAGTCTCACTATGCTCATCAGCTCCCTCCTTCCCATCCTCTGCAGAACATTGAATCGTTCTACAAGCCTCCACTCCTTTGTAGTAGTATCATATGTTCACACCTTCTCCAGGATTTCCTAAGGGAGGGTTATTCCTCCAACCTTTGACTCTAGACTTGACCATATGATTGGCCTTGGCTCATGGGATGTTAGTATATGCAACATCTGCCTTTTGCCATAGGCGTCTCTGGTCCAAGGAGGGTGGGGACACACAGAGCAGGCCTGGGGCTGAGCCCTTGCAGGGTCAGCCTGGATTACCCCAGGCAATGTTTAGATGGACAAGTGAGAAATCAATGCTTGTTTGCCACTGATATGTCTGTGGTCGTTTGTTACATAGCATTATCATGGCCACAGCTGGCTGATACACCAACTGTGTGGTCTTTGGCAAATTATTTAAGCTTGTTACAACTCCGTTTCCTCATTAGTAAAATAGAGAGTAATATACTATCGCTTATAATCAATCTTCTAGAGTTCTTGTGAGAACTGTATGTAGTAACACAAGTAAATAATTTACAACAGTGTTTAGCATGAAATAGGTGTTCAATAAGTTTGGGCAAGCTGATCATCATCATCATCATCGTCATCCTATCATATGATGCCATGAAAACTGGGACTTGACCTTGAAAGAGGAATTTGGGATAGATTTCAATCATGATCAAAGCCAAAAACACCGGTTGAATGACTTCTCCTTATTTTTTGCAAATAATAACTACACTTACTAAACATTTCCCTTGTGCCAGCACCGAGCTAGGAGCTATACAAGTGTTCTTGCTGGATCTGAAGAACTGGTTGGTGTGTGGAGTAGACACTGCAGCTGACCCCACTGGCAGGTAGAGGCTGAGGCTCAGAGAGCTAATTCGCCCAGCTACGAGGTGATGGAGTTGAGATTACATCTGATCACACTGTAGACTCCACAGCCATTAGCTCTATACTCCTCAGCGAGAGACTTTGCCACACCTAATAGATGAGGAAACTAAGGCCCAGAGAGGGGAGGTGTCTCATCTGAGATCACACAGCTGGTAAATGGCAGAACCTGCTTCGTTACGACATTGTCAGCTCTGTGAGATCAGAAGCCATCTTAGGGGGTGACCCAGAGATGGAGGGAGGGTCTCTCTACCCCCTCTTCATTTCTGAGTGCCCAAGGATATATTCTGAAAGTTGAATACAGAAAAAGAAACTTCCCTGACACCAGACAGGAGATGCTGTGCTAGGCGGGGTGTGCCGAGGCTAACTGGGCATTCGTTCCTGGACCAGCTGCTGGAAACTGTGCAAAGGCAGAAATATTTCCCCTGCAGAGCTGGGTGGTGTGCAGATGGGAGCCGTCCAGCTGCAGAGCCCCACAGACCGCGTCGGCCGTGACTCAGCCCCTCCACAAAGCTGGCCTGGTCATGAGGGTGGGGATCAGGAGCGCACAGGGTTGATGTGATGTTTATGCCTCTCAAAGACACCCTCTCCTTGACCTCATCTTCTGTCCAGATGTGTTTCCAGAAACGTCAAAGACAGGGCGGATCCACAAAGAAATAATGGAAGAACCAAGAGAGAAGGGCGTTGAAGGGAGCCTACTGCATGCCAGGCCCTGGCTGAGAAATTCACATCCGTTATAAACTCTGTTTCTTCGAAGGTTGATCCCAACAGCCTGGCCACCCCCACGGAGCTTGTTAGGGATGCAGAACTTCAGGTTCTGTCATAGATCTGCTGCATCCGAGACTTCATTTTACCAACACTCCATCTTATAGAAGGAAGCTGAGTATCAGAGTCATGAGACTTACCAAAGTCCTGGCAAGGAGGAAGAGAAATACTGTTATCGGCACTTGACTCTATCTGCCCCCAGAGCCTATGATCTTATAAGCAAACTGCCTGAATTCTGCGGGTTCGGGGCCATAATAAAGAGCTGCAGTATCGTGGAAATAGCTCTGTCAGTATCCACAGCTCAAGTCTTAGCTGTGCCACAGCCTTCCTAAGGTGTCTCTTTAGGACTTAGTTGCCCCATCCACGAAATGGGTGCAGAGAGGCATCACGTTGGGCTGGGAAGTTCTGATTCTGGGACTCCAGGGATGGGGCGAGGAACTTCTTGCATCTCAACATGGGATGGAGCCACGACCCCCCTCCAGCCTCACCCAACCTCCCCGGGGCCACCCCACACCCCACGGCCATCCCAGGCACTCGCTCGCCCCCAGTGAAACAAACTGCCCAGCAGCCTCAGACACCACAAAATCACAGGCAACAGGGCAGAAAACCCAATTATTCTCAGCTGTTACACTGCTTAATTTAATATTTCCAACGAGTTCCTTGCGCCGCTCCTCAAGAATGAAATGCATATTTGGGCTCTGTCACAAAACATTACATTTTGTCAAGGCAATCCATTTTGCTGCGGTAATTTGTAAGTGCGCTCCGGCCCCTGTGCGGTCTGGGGGCATTTATGGTGGCTTCTGGGAACAGAGGCCAGAAAAGGGGGGTGTCTGCATGTCAGGGAGAGATGGCAGGCTGCCAGGACCTGGCGTGGCCTCTGTCAGAAGCGCCAGAAAGAGAGAGTTTGGGGACCACCAACAAATGTGGGGTCTCCCTTAGCATGGGGATTCCAGAAGTACGACCCGGGGAGGCGTGGCTGGTGCAGGATGATTCTACTTTTAAACTGCTTGAGAAGGTCACACAAATCATTATATCTGATCACTGAAGAAAAAATCGAAAATGAAGATAATGGTAATAATAATGAATAATAAAATCACCGGCAAACTCATCTAAAGAGGAAGGTGAGGGTTGTTAAAATTGTGTCATATAACCTTTAAAAATTTTTTTGAGGGGCGCCTGGGTGGCTTAGTCGGTTAAGCGTCCGACTTTTGCTTAGGTCATGATCTCGCGGTTCGTGGGTTCGAGCCCCGCGTCGGGCTCTGTGCTGACTGCCGGCTCAGAGCCTGGAGCCTGTTTCAGTCTATGACTCCCTCTCTCTCTGACCCTCCCCTGTTCACGCTGTCTCTCTCTCTCTCCTAGAAATAAATAAAAAATAAAATAAATTAAAAAAAATTTTTTTTTGAGAGGGAGGAGGGGCAGAGAGAGAGAGAGGGAGACACAGAATCTGAAGCAGGCGAACCTTAAGATCATGACCTGAGCCGAAGTGGGACGCTTAACCGACTGAGCCACCCAGGTGCCCCTGTCATCTTGTCATATACCCTTTTAAAGTGTTTTATAAACACCACACACACACAGAGAACCAATGGAATCCAATTCTACATGCTTTTCTTTGTTTGTTTTTTTAAAGAGGGAGAGAGAGAGAGCAAGCTCATGTGAATGGGGGAGAAGGGCAAAGGGAGAGAGAGAGAGAGGATATTAAGTAGGTTCAGCGCAGAGCACAATGCAGAGCTTGATCCCACGACCCTGGTATCATGACCTGAGCTGAGATCAAGAGCTGGATGTTCAACAGACTGAGCCACCCGGGAGCCCCTCTATATGCTATTCTTAATTTAATTTTATCTTGCAATAACTTTAGACTCACAAGACATTGCAAGAAACTTACAGAGAGTTCCCATGTATCCCTCCTCCAGTGATGACCTCCCCGCCCCCATGATGACATTTAAATAACCACAGTACATAGTCACGACCAAGAAACTGACACTCTGCGTATTACATTATCTGCCTTTTTCTGCTTCATAATTTCCCATCATTGGTTTCAGAACTTAGTGGTTAAGCCCCAGTGTTGCCTTCCACCTGTGGGATCTTGGTCAAAGAGACTGGTTGAAATGGATTGGGAATTGGAGCCCTGCCTCATGGTGTGCTTGTTGTAAAACTCAAATGGTGTAACCCACGTGTGGCCTATATGAAATGTCTAGGAGATAGCATCTGTCCCTCTATAATTTTAGTTCTGTGTTGTCCCTTCACATCCCTGGGCCATGCCAAGTACCTGGGGTCAGGAGAGCCTGACAAGGCAGGCTCCCTGTTTCTCTAGCTCCCAAGTCATGATAGCTGGTTTTTTGAAATCTACTCAATATATTTGAATTGCGTATGTAAAATTTGGCTTTAAAAGAGGATTCGGGGCTTTCGAAGAGGAAGAGTTCCAAAGGGTTTCCAGATCTCACACGGCTGCATAGGATTCCATTGCACGGGAGCCCCATTCTTTCCTAAGTCAATCCTCTTTTGTTGGACATTTAGGTTGTTTCTACTTTTCCTAACAGAAACAACTCTACAGTGAACATATTTTGCACTCTTTTCATCGGTACTTGCATGCTTGTCTGAATAGTCTCTTAAATTCATGGAAGTGGAATTTTAAGTAAATCAGAGAGACCAGATTAAGGGAACAGGTGCTTCTCTCCTACGAGCATCAGAGCACTGGGGACTCCGTGTAGACTCTGAGACTCCTCTTATCATCACTGAGAGGTCACTGTATACACTTGGCCCTTAGCATCTCACACTGAATCCTCCCATGTTCGAGGATGGTGGGAATTTATCTTCCCATTCTGTTGATGAGAAAACTGAGGTTCCCAGAGGTAAAGAGCTTCTCTTCGGTCATATGGTGAATAAGTATCCTGAGCAGGGATTCAACCTGCTTGCAACCCAAGCTCAGCCTAGACTCTCAGATCACCTCAACCTGTCCCCGCGTGCCCATGATATATATATGGACTCAATCAGGGAGCTGTTTTCCGGGTTGGATTTACGCTAACACATGCACTCTCTTGGGGCCTCAATTTCCTCAAGTGTAAAATGGAAAAATATACATGAGAGATGAGATATTCCAGGGATACTGGAATTTACAAGAAATCCACATTTTTCTTTACCATGAGAATTCTCAGGGCCTTTATTATAATAATACCTATTGTAAATGTCTAAGACTGGGATTGGCGAGGCTCCTAGATATTTATTACCTTTTATCAGAAAGCATCTCATGGGGGGTGCCTGGGTGGTTCAGTGGGTTGAGCATCAACTTCAGCTCAGGTCATGACCTCATAATTCTTGAGTTCAAACCCCGCATTGTGCTTGCTGCTGTCAGCTCAGAGCCCACTTCAGACCCTCCTTTCTCCTCTCTCTCTGCTTCTCCCCTATTCATGCTCTCCTTCTCAAAAAAAAAAAAAATTATAAAACAAACATTAAAAAAAAAAAGAAGGAATCTCATGGGGTTGTTACTTCATGGAATGAATTTAAGGGACACTTCGTCGAACCAACTAGGTACCCATCCCCTTACCTAACAATCCCCAACCTTTATTGAGCGATTAGCATACACTCGTGTGCTAAACACCTTATAAGTGTAGCATATTGGTTTATATTTGCGATCATCTGTGAACGAGTGAGTGACTGTGCTCTTGAGAAAACATTGGCAGGTGAAGCACTGAGGGTCCTAGGGGTGAACAGGTGACTCATTCAAAGGAACAGTGGTGGCGGGGAGAGCCGAGGACCGGTCACCTTCGGGCTTGCTTGCAAGCCTGGGAGCTGTTTCCATTCCCCCATCTGAGGGGGAAAGCCAGGAGCACTGGAAGGAATGGGGGGAGGTGGCGTCGGAGAAAGCTGTATGGGAGGAGCTACCACTGTGGGTGGGGGACACAGGAGTGAATACCCTGTCCCCTCTCTCCCTGGGCCTCCCATCTCCTGCAGACACCTCCCACTGGCTGGACATACTTGGGAGAGGGAGGTCACGGCACAGGGACCTCTGAGGCAGCTCAGCCTCCCTGGGCACAGAGCAGGGAGGAGAGGGGTGGGAAGTGAGTGTGGGGGGGCACACAGGAGACCCCTCCTACCATATAGAACGAGCTAGTAAAAGCCTTGAGCGAATGAGTCAGGGGTAAGTGGTGCAGGAAGGCAGCTGTCTCCCCGTGATCCAGGCTTCCCCTCCCCCCAAACCCACCCTGCCCTCCCTGCTCGAAGCACCACCCAGGACCCAGGCTGGGGGTCAAACCCTCCTTAGCTTCCCTCATTATCCCATCAGATTGGGGCTGTCATTAGCCCCCGGTGCTGAACAAAGGGCCCTCACCCAGGCGGCCATATCCACAGGGCTAATTAATTGGATTAATGGTAGAGCAGCCCACACTGGGTCTGGCTCGGCTCATTTCAATGAACGGTGAACACGAATCCCCAAAGTCATTGGAATATGGATGAGGCAAATTGAGTTAAAATTGAGGAGATTGCTGCATTCATTAGCCCGCCCACCCTCTGAAGTCGCTGGTTAATATGCAAACTATTAATATGCAAATCAGCGCAAATGGAAGAAAAAAAAAAGAAGTGTGACACCCCTCTCCCCCCTTTTTTGGAAACTCGGCTACACTGGGGCAGCTGCTTCCCCGTGAAAGAGAGCAAGGCGTGTGCAGGTCTCCCAGGCAGGAGAAGGGACTGGGAGCTTTCATGTCAGAAATTAATTAAAAGCAGCGGCAGGGACACAGCACACCTTTATCAGCCTGCAAACACGTGTTAGAGCGAGCGGGGGGCAAAGTGGGGGGAACGAGGTTCCCCGGGGAAGGTTTGCTGTGCACCTGGGCGCCTGGCCCCGGCAGCCTCAGCGAAGTCTGTTTCGGGTGGGTTATTTCACAGTATTGTGTGTGTGCCGGGGTTTTATTTCTGCATCTATCTATACATCCGATACATAATTCAACACATATACGTTATGTTTCCTACACAAGCAATACACGTTCCTTATAGAAAAGTAGGAAATTGGCGGACTCAGGCGCTTAGGTATCGAGGATTAACATCACATCAGGACCCAGTGATAAGTCAAATTAAAAACTCAGTTCCAACAAGGCGTCATTTTTTAAGTGCTGTGTTCAGACATCAAATATTTCATTCATTTCGCATCGCTCGATTCTTCCATCAAGGGTAGAGTCGCACGTGTCCAAAGCCCAATGGTTCAAGAAAATAAATAAATAAAAATAGGAGACAGAGTCCATCTCTGTCAGAGGGACCGTCTCACGCTCCTCCAGGTTCTTTCCGGGAGGTGACAATGCCAGCAGCTCTTAAGAATTCTTCCCTAAATAGGCGGTGGACATGTAAGCAGTTATATTTTTGTTTTTTTACCTTTTTTTTTTTTGCAAACAGAGGTGGCCAAGTGCATCGTTCTGCGTCTTGCTTTGTTCACTTAACAGAACACGCATAGTCCGTGAAGACCCTTCTCGTTCTGTTTACGCCCCCGCGCGATGCCGCACGTGGAAGGGTGATCGCTTCCCTCACCGGCATCCTCCTGATGGTCGTTTAGGATTGCTTCCTATCTCTGGCTATTTCAGCCAAAAGCACCATAAAACCCCTTAGGCGCAGGACTTGTTGAATGTGTGGGAGGTTACCCGTAGGTGCAGGTATAAGGGGAGGTGCGTGAGTAGCTGCCCTGATTGAGGCCAGGGGCCCTGCAAGAGGGGCAGCCCCGTTCTGCCCCCTCCCCAGGACCTAGGATGCCGCTTGCCCACGGCCCGGCCCACAGAGCGGGCTGTGCCACTTCTGAATCTGTGCCAATCTGATGGGTGAAAAGGATGGCCCGAGATTTCAACTGCACTTCTTTTCTCCAACGTGAAGTTGAACATTTTTTTCTCTTAACTTTATTATCTTGAGAGAGACAGAAACAGACACAGAGACAGAGCACGTGCGCAAGTGGGGGAGGGGCAGAGAGAGAGAAGGGGGGCGGAGAGAGAGAATCCCAAGCAGGCTCAGCACCATCAGCCCAGAGCCCAATGTGGGGCGTGAACTCCCAAACCTTGAAATCATGACCTGAGAGAAACTGAGAGTCGAAAGCTTAACCGACTGAGCCACCCAGGCACCCAAAGGATTCTTTTTTCCATGTGGTTCAAAGCTATTTGTATTTTCTTTCTGTTAACTTCCCGTTCATTCCCTTCCCTACTCTTTCATTAAGTTCATGCTTTCCTTTCTTATCGATCGGCAAAGAGAGTTCTTTAAGAGCTAAGAAATTAGCCCTTTGTGATATCAAGTCCATGACTACTTTTCTCCTGTTTTCTATTTGCCTTGGGACTTTATGGTTATGGGTAAGACGAAATCATATTATGTTTTTACTCAAGGCACATAAATATGCATTTATTTACTGAACTTTTGATGCTAGGCCATGGGGCTACCTTTGAATTTCACCTCTCTGCCTGAAGGTCATTTGCAGCCTCTTCTGACTACACCCATGGTCATAATGCATCTTCTCTCATTACCAACGTCTGGATTTGATTTCTCTTCAGAGGAGAAAGAATTTAAAGCATTTAAAAAGCCACCTGAGTTCAGGATTTTTCTCAACCTTTTGTGACACCCCTCTCCCTTTGCCTTACAGCTTTCTTGCTTGCTTCCTGTCTCTCTCACACACACACATGCGCACACACACACGCGCAGGCGCGTACATTTAAAGCAATTCCCCTTTATTGTGTCTTTCCGAGGATCCAACTTAATTTTCGTGGAAACAACCACTTTCCCTCGCACACTCTAAGTCATTGGTTTCCCTAAAGCTTCGCAAGCACAACAGGAACAAGTAACTTTGGGAACAAACTCAACTGGTTTCTGGCGGGTTGATCCCTTCACTAGTGGAAGGGAGAAGTGCCACGTGAGGCGAAGGCTTTGGCCAAGTGTTTTCGGGGTCTCAGGAATTCCCAGTATGTTTGATGGAGGGAGTGGAGGGCATTGGTGGATCAGCCAGTTTGGTAAGTAGAGGTCGGTTAAAAGAGTTACCAGATTAAAGAGAAAAGGGCAGGGAGGGGGCAAACGTTGTCTGAAAGACCCCCAAGGGCCAACCCTTTGGGGAAGCTTTTTTATTAAGCACTTGCTAGAATCGCCAAGCCCTGTGGTAAATGCTTCATAGGCTGTCTCTTACTTTGCTCTGCCCATTTTATAGTCAGGACAACTGAGGCCCGGAGAAGAGAAGTGATTTGTCCTCAGTTGTGTTGGGCACAAATTCTATTTTACACACCTGAAGGATGAGAGAAAGGATGGAGGAAAGTGAAGTCGCACTTGTCTCCTGTTTCGAAACTTGTTTACTTCCGCGGAGTATCATAAGCACGTTTCCTTTTGTTCTTTTAAGGCATGAATTTCAATGTTGGGTAGATATAGGCGCATATTTACATTGTGTCGAGCACCCTGTCCCTGCCACCAGTTTAAGGGAAAGGCCGCTACGGTCTGGTGCTCCCTAGCACTTGTTTCTCCTTCTTTCTCCAGAGTCACTGCATTTTGAATTTGTGCTTATCAGCCTTTGCTTTCCTTTACAATTTTGTTACATATATTTCTCTTTTTTTAAGTTTATTTATTTTGAGAGAGAGAGAAGGTGCGAGTGGGGGAAGGGCAGAGAGAGAGGGAGACACAGAATCTGAAGCAGGCTCCAGGCTCCGAGCTGTCAGCACAGAGCCCGATGCAGGGCTCGAACCCACAAACCAGGAGATCATGACCTGAGCTGAAGCTGGACGCTTAACTGACTGAGCCACCCAGGCGCCCCAGCAGCTAGTATTCACTGATGTCCTGTTAGGGGCAGGTGAGGGAACTCTCTCCCTGCGTCAGCTTCCCTGCTGCAGGCGAGAAGCTGGGGACCCGGGAGGTCAAGTGGCACCCTTGAAATTGCACCGAAGATTAGCAGCAAGGCCCAGTTCCATTGTTTATGGCGGCAGCAGGTACTTATGTCCTGGAGGGCAGGGCTGGAAGACGGTCAGGGGTGCCGTTTTGAAGAAGACACAGTCTGATGGCAGAGGTGGGCAGACCTTCCGGAAAGCAGGACCCCAGGGTTAAGTGCGGTAATGAGGGCACACGGTCAGCGGCAGAGGGCCTCCCCACGTGGCCTGGAGGTGATGAGGCACAGGTACCAAGTCTCGAAGGCCCTGGAGGCAGAGGCGGGAACAGGCAGAGGGGTCAGAGGGAGGGGCTGAACAAGGACCTGACCCTCGGGGTGGAAATTTAAGACAACACAGGGATGTGCCGATCATAACAGCCCCATTTGTTGGGCACCTACTATATGCCGGGCCCTGCACGCAGCTTTGGGAGGGTTCTCGTGACCCACCGCGGTAAGGGCTGTGAATGTGCCCATTCCCCAGAGTGGCAACTGAGGCTCAGATGGGGAGCAGGGGGGGAGAGGCGCCTTCCCAGGACTGCCCACCGTGGCTCTCTGCCGCCTCCCTGTTGGAGAGGCATCTGTCACCCGCCCCCTAAGACAGGAAACAAGAACAGCCCATGAGCTGGCCCACATTTGATGCTGGTGTGTGCAGGGCAGACCTCTGAGCAGGTTTACAAACAGTAGTACAGTAAGCCACGCCCTTGTTCTGTGAAGCATGTACAGTTATGATTACAGTGATTCATCCCGTTTTACAGATAGAAAACAGAGGTTCGGAGAGAGAAGTGGCTACTTCACGTCCCACAGCCAGGAGGCAGCAAAACCGGGCTGTGGATCAGGTAGGCTGGCTGCGGGTTTGCCCCACTGAACCACCGGACAGTGGCTCAGATGGGTGCAGACGCGTGTCCCCCAAACTCGCCTGTTCTCAGCCCAGCTCCATTCACAACAGTGGCAGGGTCAGCCCGAATTGGCGCTGGGGCCAATGTGTGCCGTGCCGTGTCAGTGTGGCCACTGTACGAGTTCGCTCACACTGGAAATTTCCTCCAGTGGCTTTGGAAGGGCCAACGGCGTGGTCACACCAGACGGGCTGATCCACAGGCAGCTGCTTCCGGGGCTCAGATGGGCTGCGACGCTCCAGCCAGAGAGAAAAGGCTTTGTGGAGCTGCCGAGGTGGCTGGTGAGGAGAACTCAGGTCCATCCCAGACCCCATGCCCCTTCTGAGGTGGCTGTCAGGACGGGGGTGGGTGGGAGGAAGCGAACTCACACCCCCGGGGAGCCCACGGACCACCGTGCTCGGTGTCATAGGACCCACGGCCTCACCAGAGAGCAGCTCGTTCATTTCTCTGTTCAGCCAGTCTCTCATCAGACATTTAACAAACGTCTGGGACTGCCCTGCTCTGTGCAAAGCTTTAAGGGACATGTGAGGGAACAAAAACACACAAGTTCAGCATGGAAACAGATACTGATGCCAAGTGCAGAGCATGCAAAGCACATGCAAAATGGAGACTATGACAGGTATGAGGGCGGGGGCCCGTCTTGTTGCCCAGATCCATAATGATGGTCATGAGCCCCATTTTCCAGATAAGAAAACCGAAATTCCTGAGCATCAACTTGGAAGATGCCCTTTGACTTCCTACCACTGCAGTCTGCTTCTAACCTGCAGGAAACTACTTGCAGATCTCCACTGGGAGCTCCTCTTTCGTGCCCCAGGGCCTTTGCACAGGCTGCTGTATCTCTCTGGAAGGCACTTTTTTGTTTACTGTGCCTCCAGCTTTCAAGTTTTCCAGCTAATTTGCACTCATCGTAGGCGCTGTTTCCAGGAAGATCCTTAGATTCTTAGTCTGAGCTAAGGGATTTTCCTCCTCATGTCCCCACCCCCAGCATAACCTGTGTCACACTCTATTGGGATTGTCCCCCAAGCTTATGAGAGAGAAACTGTTAGGATCACCACTGCAACCCTAGCACCCTAGAGTACAGAGTAGGTGTGCAGTAAGCACTAATCCAACATGTAGATAAAACAGCGAAGCTAGATCAAATGTACATTATACTATATTCCGCCCTCTTTGAACATAAGCTGAGTGGGAGAGCATGGGCCCTGGAGTCAGAAAGAACAAGGTCTGTTTCTTGATTGCACCATTCAGTAGCGGGAGCCTTTTAGCAACGTATTTCCCTTCTGAGTCCTGGTATCTTGACCTGTTAAATGGGGATGATCAGGACACCTACCCCCAGGGTTGTGTCAGGACTAACTGAGCCAATTCACACCGGGGACTGAGCAATGCTTCCAATACCTACCCTTCCCCTCTGCTTCACAAACTATGGGTACATTTCTTAGACAAGAAGTATGACCACTTCATACCTGTACCCCTTTCTTGCTCCAAATTGGTGATGGCAGGTGATCAGGGAATATTTAGAAAAGGGATGGATGGGTGAAGGGATGAAAAGTTGGATGGATAGGTAAGTGGACGTGTGGGAATTGAGATGGGTGGGTGGATGGATGGATGGATGGTTGGATAGATGGATGGATGGATAAATGGATGGATGGATGGATGGATGGATGGATGGATGGATGGATGGATGAATGGATGGATGGATGGATGGATAGACAGATGTGTGGGATTTGGGATGGACAGACGGATGGATGGATGAAAGTATGTTTAGATAGGAAGATGGTTTTATGGTTATATATTAAATGGATGGATGGAGGAGTAGATGGACTGATTAATTAATGGAAATTGAACTGATAAATGAATGGATAGATGGGTGGATGGATGGATGGGTAGGCGGGTGGGTAGATGCCACATTTTTATATATTGATTTACCTTTAGTTTTTGTGATCCTAGCATTGCAAATCAAATTTTTTAGTAATGCCAAGAATATTGATAATGCAGTGAAAATAGTATTCTGAGCTCTCAGATCCATTAATTTTTTTACATCCACATTCCCTCTCCCCATGTGTTGCCTGGGAATGCACACTATCACTTCAATGCTCTGATAAGTCTCACAATAAAGAGCTCTTTGAGTTTACCAATTATAGTCCCAGGCAGATTTTCTTTTCCCTGAATACCATCTGATGTAGCCTGGATCTGCTCCTCTGTGGCACAACCTTGTGAATGTAAGTATGAAACACCTTCAGAAATTTTGTACTTGGCAATCTTCACTTGAAGTGCTTTTACAATGGGAAAGTCGGGGTGTCAGTGTGTGTGTGTGTGTCAGTGTGTGTGTCAGTGTGTGTGTGTGTGTGTGTGTGTGTGTGTGTGTGTGTGTGTGTTCTGCAGTCATGGGTTTGAAAACACCACAGTGGGGGAAAGAAGATGCTCATGCTCACCTTGCCAGTGATGCAACTCACCATGTGGTCCCGGTGATTCACTCTTCTGCTTCCTGCCTATAAACAGAAGAACATGATGAACTTGGCTTTGAAATGCCCTTCCAGTTCCAGCCTGGCTCAGGGGCTCTGCCCACTTCCCAGGGGATGCATTCATGTCTGGATCACCTACGATGTGCCCTCCCAGGTTCCCTCTCTCCTGAGATGCCGACCCACCCCGTTTGTCTAAGGAACAGACATGCCATAGAGGGACAAATTGCTCACATTTACTCCATATTTAGGCACCTTTGTGCTGTGACTTAATTTTCCGTGTCGCCCCCAGGTCCTGGCCTACGGGTGGGAGCCTCACGCTGGTCAGCCCTGCCAGGGGCGATCGGCTCCCAGTGTTGGCTTACCTGCTTCCAGCTTGGTGCCCATGAAGGGCAAACTGACCCCTACTGGGTTTGGACTGCAGCCACTTGCCCTTCCTGCACGAGACCTCGCTCTGCCTGTCAGGAATCAGCGGCGGCAGCTGGGCCGGCCAAACGGCTCCCCAGAGTCAATACCCGCAGTGTTAGGATCGCCATCACCGTGCTCCCGGCAGAGGCTGTGGTAATACTTCTGAGCCCCTCTGAGATTGGGGAGTCTGGGGGACTTGGGGAAGGTGTCTGAGTGTAGACTGAGGGTCCAGTGCTTGGCTGGAGGCTTATTTTTTTTTATTTTTAAAAAATTGTTTATTTATTTTTGAGAGAGAGAGGGAGAGCACACGTGGGGGAGGGGCAGAGGCCGAGGGGGACAGAGGTTCTGAAGAAGACTCTGTGCTGACAGCAGCAAGCGCGATGCGGGGCTCAAAGTGATGAACCAGGAGATCGTGACCTGAGCTGAAGTCAGATGCTCAACCAACAGAGCCACCCAGTTGCCCCATGGAGGGAGGTTTATTTATTTTTTTTTTAATTTTAACATTCTTTTTTATTATTTATTTATTTTTGAGAGAGAAAGAGAGACAGAGCGAGAGCAGGGGAGGGGCAGAGAGAGAGGGAGACACAGAATCTGAAGCAGGCTCCAGGCTCTGAGCTGTCAGCACAGAGTCGATGTGGGGCTTGAACCCACAAACCATGAGATCACGACCTGAGCCAAAGTTGGATGCTTAACCGGCTGAGCCCCTCAGGCGCCCCCTGGATGGAGGCTTAAAAGCCTTGCAGTGAGGGCTCCTGAGAGGCTCCTGTTGGCCATTACCATCTCCACTGTCACGCCTCAGAGCGCCATCTGTCTGCAACCCCCACGATGTGGACAGAGCTGGGGGGACAGGGCAGAACTGGCATCTCAAAGGTCCTCTCCCTGGGATTCCCTGAGGATCTCGGCTTGCCAGGCCCTCCCGCTGAGTGAGGGGGTGGTCAGTGCGGAAGGGTGCCCAGCACACGTCTTACACACACCAGGTGCTCAGTGAACACCATAGTGCATGTTTCATTTGATCAGATATGCCGCTGGTCACAATGTGTACCCTTATTTTACATCCCACCAATGAAAAAAGCAAGCTACCGATGACAATGGCACGCCGTTCATTGGGAGATGAATCTCAACTTCAGAGACATTAAAATCTAAACAAGTACATTTTGGAGTTGACTCTGTGATACTCAGTAACTAAGACCGTCAATGAGCAGATGGTTGGAGTCTCAGGTTTACGGATATGTGTCTGAGGTTGCATTTGCAGATGATGTTGCCACTTTGCTTTGGAACCTCTCAGAAATCACTCTCCGCCCCTGGGTCTGAGTTTCCTCATCGAAAGAGTGGCCTCACCCTCCTCTCCAGCACAAATCAAGGTAGGATCAGGGCAGCCACACATGTCTGTAAGCTGCAAACACATTTAAATAGGGACCTGAGGGGCACCTGGGTGGCTCAGTTGGTTAAGCACCTGACTTCAGCTCAGGTCATGATCTCACCGCTCGTGACTTCCAGCCCCGCATCGGGCTCTGTGCTGACAGCTCAGAGCCTGGAGGCTGCTTCCGATTCTGTGTCTCCCTCTCTCCCCATCCCTCTCCCACTCACGCTCTGTCTCTTTCTCTCAAATATAAATAAACATTAAAAAATTTACATAGGAACCCACGATGGCCAACCTATCAGTGAAATCCTCGTCCAGACATGTTGGCTATCACTGTACTTGCTGTGTAACGTTAGACAAGTTGCTCTACCTTTCTGGGCCTCAGCTTCTCCCATCTCTCTCTCCTACAGGAACAAAGATCCTCATCTCGCAGGGCTCTTGGCAGAATTAGAGGAGACGGTGTTTGCAAACTGCTCCCCAGTGCAGATATCTTGCTCATTGAGCAATCCGATGAACGCACGCATGCATGAATGAATGAGTGAAGAATGCAGATTTTGGGTGTGCGGGGGAGACTGAGTTCCACAAACATAAGCCTTTTGATCACCTCGGGGGCAAAAGGAGAAAGAAATCACTGTGGGGATCATGTAGCTTCAGGCCCATTTCACAGAGGAGGAAACCGAGGCTCTAAAGGTTCAGAACGTTGCCCAAGGTCATGCTACTCACAGACTCCCAGCCCCCGACCACCACTCACAGCCCTCCCCTTCCAGTCTCGTACCCTGGGTGCAGTGGCCCTTTGCCAGGTTGAGAGCACAGCCCTGTGGTCCCCGACGCAATCGCTGTCCAACGAGGCCCTGGGAGGGGCCGCTGTACAGCATCTGCGTCCCCAGACCCGGCCCCGTTACTATCCTTCTCGGCGTCATAAACACATTTTAAGAGAAACAGATGTCGGAACATTTGGACAGGAAGGGCCCAAGCACGTGAAGAGGAATCTGGTTTGTGGAAATCCATTTGCCAGACGGTGAGCAATATGGTGCCGCCAGCCAGGTCCGGCCTGGCTGCCCCGCAGGCCCATCGGTCCTCCGTGTGGGGTGCTGTCGTCTCCTTTGCCCACCATCCTTTGCGCCTGAAGGGGCGCGCAGCTGGCACTCCCGCCGCCAGTGGGCCACGGTGTGGGCAGTTCCTCAGTGACCGCGGCCACTCCAGTGAGGTGGGGACTCATCCCGGGAGCCACAGCAGCCTGTATAGAAGCGGCAGGACCCCAATATCACTTCGTGACTCAGGCCCAGCCACCGTGATGCTTGGCTCTGAGAAACTATCAGCGAGAGAGCGTCCTGGCTGTCTTTTCCTGCCTGGTGAGGACCCGTCACACTCCCTGCACTGTCCCCGATGCGAGAAAGAAGTGGTTTATTTACAAAAGCTGCTCTCGCTGCAGGTGGGGGGCCAGCCTCTGTGACGAGAGGGGCCCCGAGCAGACTTTTGGCCCCCAGGATCCACAGCCCCTGCACCCTGTTCCTTGGCCTGAGTTCACAAATCTCACACCGCCCAGAGTCTGAGGCCATGAGCAGAAAGCTCAACGTTTGGCCTGGCTCTTTGTCCTCACAGCCAATCCAGTGAGTGAGAAGTGACAACCCCATTTTGCAGACAGGGGAATGGAGGCCTCCAAAAGGAATGATGAGTTCTCCAAGGTCATGCAGCTCAGAGGAATCAGCGCTGTGGGGCCCATGCCGACTTTGATCTCTCTCCTCTTTCTACCCACCCACCATCCCCCTAGGAGGAGGGCCGCCTCCATTCTCCCGGAACACTGGCTGGAGGTGAGGCCCTTCCACCGGCTCCCTCGCCGTCTCTGCGGCCGGGCGCAGTGGGGCATTCGTGTGCTGTAGGAGGAGCTAATACCAAGTGCCTTTCTGTGTCCCCCCGGCGTGTCGTCCACCTCCCTCCCGGAGCTGACCTGCTGGGACTGATTAACCATAACACAGACTTTCCCCACATAGCAGTGGCTCCCAGTGGTCTTTACCATTGTCCCCCAAAAGGGAAAAATAAGTCCTGGACATTCAAGAATTGTGCGTCCAAATCGCGTTTCTCCAAGAATTCCTTGCTCCCAGAAGTAGTTTGAAAATGTTTTTGCTTGGTGGTGTAAAGTGACTTTGGTTGGGGGGGCGGAGGGCTATTCTCAAATAGTCGCGTTGAAAGTCTCACT
Source organism: Proteles cristata cristata (assembly GCA_017311185.1). NCBI lineage: Eukaryota > Metazoa > Chordata > Mammalia > Carnivora > Hyaenidae > Proteles > Proteles cristata. The sequence continues at coordinate 143,046 of JAESUZ010001906.1, read as the reverse complement.
GCCTATGCTCTTTTGAGAATTATTTAAAAACCTTATTGATTTATCTTGAGAGAGAGAGAGCAAGAGCATGAGCCAGGGAGGGGCAGAGAGAGAGGCAGAGAGAGAATCCCAAGCAGGCTCTGCACTGCCAGCACAGAGCCTTATTCGGGGTTCCAACCAATGGACATGGAGATCATGACTCAGGTCAAAACCAGGAGTCAGACACTTAACCAACTGAGCCACCCGGGCGCCCCTCCTCTACTGAGGGTTCAGAGATTCTGGGCTCTGCCCTCAGCACTGTACACAATCTTCTTATTTAACCCTCTGAGCACCGCTGTGAGGCGCTGTCCGTGCGACCTTGTCATGGTAACGATAAGGGACAGCCAATGAGTGCAGCTGGCATTCAGTTCCAGGTTTCTGGTCTATGTGGCAGGTCCTCCACGTGGCTTCACTGAATTTCCAGGGCACCTCCTACAGCTTGGAGAGGCAGGGAAGCCGAGAAGGTCTTTCTGGACATCCTGTCCTCACCGCCGGCGCTCCGGATGCAGCTCCGTGGGTTTGGGAAGGCGCTGAGGTGGGTTTGGGAAGGTGGGGTGAGCCCACTCGGGGCTCGCGGCTGCTGCTGTCGGCGAGCACAGTCGTGAGAGAGCGAGGCTTCCCCGCAGCACGGACCCCGGTCCGTGCGCCCGCCTCCTGGTCCCTGGAGGTGGTGTTGGTGCAGCAACCTCGTGATTCCAGCCTAACTGCAGCAGCAGCGGACAGGTGCCCCTGTTCTCTACCTTCTAGGAGTTATTCCGAGAGGTTCAACCCAGAACTTGCTCCTTCCCTCCTTCTAGTGACTCCCTGTGCGCCTAGCTCCGGCCTTCAGTCACAACCTGCTTCAAATGCCTAGACTAGATGTGGGGTTTTTGGGTACACTGTGTGACCTCGGGGACCCCTATTCTGGGTCCCAAGCCGCCCTCCTTCCGTCACCTGTCCAGCTTACAGAGTCACAGAGAGGCTGTGATGGGGAAACAGAAATAGAGGAGGCTTTCCAGCCATAAAATATTCCATGGAAATCGTGGCTCAAGGGAAATGCATTCTCTCTAGAAGGGAACAGGGAGTGTGGTCTCCCCAGGAACTGACCCCACCCGCCCTTCATTCTCAAATCCAGCACAGAGCCAAGGTCAGCTTGCTGAGGACTTGGAAGGCAGCTGGGGGAGGGAGCTGGGGAGGGGACTGGCCTGCAGCTTGTGTCTGCCCAGGAGCCCCTCATCTGTCACCTGGGCCCCTCGACATGGGCAGCACAGTGGAATCCTTGTCTTTCTCTCTATGGGCATCACGGCAGGAGGCTCCAGGAAGACAGTGCAGCCTCCATTTTTCCTGGGACGTTACAACCTCCAGAAGTCGATCGAGGCCCCCTGGGCGTCTTACCTGCTTGACAGAGAAAGAGGGCTGAGGGGGTCGGTTTTGAGAAGGGAGCCAGGTGTCTGCCAAGACGCATCCGCCACTGTCACATCACACTTTCGTGTGCAGAGAAGCCAGGTGAAGCTGGGCAGCAACGACAGGGTGTAGAAGCCAGCGGGTTCTGTCCGTTATTCACTCAGGGTTTTTTGACCCCCTACTATTCACCAGGCTTTATGGTATAAAAAGCAGGTACAGTCCTTGCCCTCCTCGGGCTGACAGTCTTCCAGAAGAGAGGGATGGGAACAGGCCTTTATGCATGAGAGGGATTAGTGCCCATTTGAGGGAGCGTGGTGGGTGGGAAGCAGAGGGAGCAATGAGAGCCTCCTGAACCAGTTGGGGCAATCAAGGAAGGCTGCCTGGAGGAGGTGATGTCTAAGCTTAGACTTGAATGTATAAGAATTCTTCAGGCCAAAGGGGATGATTAGGGCCTTGTTCTTAGCAGAGGCAAAGCTCAAGGGATGACTCAGGACTGAGAATGAGTTTATCTTAGCACTCAGCCTTGTTCAGTGGGGTTCAGAGGGGGAGAAGGGCAGGGCCAGAGCAGGCAGGACCTCCAGAGACTGGGGTAAGTAATATGGCTTTGTCAATACGGCCTGGGAAGCCACGGGAGGGAGGGTTTCTGGCAAGGGAAGTTTCTTTAGTTATCTATGGTTGCAGAATGAATGGCTGCACAACCTACCGGCTGAGAACAACACTCATTTGTGTATGATCCCCCACCTTTGCGGGGATTGACTGGGCTTAGCCAGGTAGCTCTTGGGTGGAATTTTTTTGTGTGTGTATATGGTGTCCTTTGATTAAAACAAACTAGTTAAGGGGCGCCTGGGTGGCTCAGTCGGTTAAGTGTCCGACTTCAGCTCAGGTCATGATCTCCCAGTTCATGGGTTCGAGCCCTGCATCTGGCTCTGTGCTGACAGCTCAGAGCCTGGAACCTGTTTCAGATTCTGGGTCTCCCTCTCTCTCTGCCCCTCCCCTGCTCACGCTCTGCCTCTCTCTCAGAAATGGATAAGATTAAAAATAAAATTAAATGATGGGGCGCCTGGGTGGCTTAGTCGGTTGGGCGTCCGACTTTCGCTTAGGTCATGATCTCGCGGTTCGTGGGTTCGAGCCCCGCGTCGGGCTCTGTGCTGACTGCCAGCTCAGAGCCTGGAGCCTGTTTCAGTCTGTGACTCCCTCTCTCTCTGACCCTCCTCTGCTCACGCTGTCTCTCTCTCTCTCTCCTAAGAAATAAATAAAACATTAAAAAAAAAACTTTAAAAAACATAAAAAATAAAAAAGAATAAATTAAATCAAGCCTCTCTCTTCATATCAATCAACCTTAGATTCCAGAGCTGGAGGGAGCCCTGCAGAAATGTGGGGTATTTTCTCCCGTGGAAAGTCTGGGGGGCGGGGAGCTTGGCCAGGTCAGACACAGCGGGAGCACCCCGTCCTGCCCGGTCCTTCTGGTCGCCTGCGGTTCCGTTCGCAAGTCCACAACGGCCGCTTCTGCCGTGGCGCTTGCTCCCACCGTGAATGCGTCCTCCACGCCGGGGACCTCAGGGAACAGCGTGAGCGTGACAGCGACTGCGTATTCGATCTTGTCCGGGAAGCAGGAGGGGAATGAATGAAGAGACCGCAGGCGTGGGGCCTCGCTGCTTGGGAGCACACAGGACTCCCCACACAGGCGCGCGGGCTCCAACGCCTACCTCAGTTTACCGCGTGTGCAGCCGCACTCCCCATTCCGCCTCAGAGGCCTTCCTTCCATCTGCGCAATAATTCAAGCCGCCCCTGGACACCTCCGTCCGCAGCGCTCGCCAGGCCGTCGGGAGGGCCCAGCGCCGCGTTTACGGTGTCGTCTGGGCTGGGCCAGCCCCCCGCGGAAACACCAAACCATGCTATGGTTTTACCAGTTTCCTATCTTGTTTTTTTAGACTGTGTCCCCGACTAATGATTTGAGTCTTTTTGCCTGACCCCACTCCCCATAAGCCCTGTGGGCTTTCCCTGCGTGGTTCTGCATAGCACACGGTGATGTCTCTCAAAGCCTCTACATCGCGTTATAGCCAAAGGGACCCCGGGGCCCGCTTGGCACAAAGGCGGCCAGAAACACACAAGGGGCTTCAGCAGCCCCGCTCACAGAGGCCCTGCGTGGTTTCTGGGTGCACGAGCCCGACCCCAGCACACACGCCCATTTGATCACCTTTGCAAGCCAACCGCACACAGTGCTTCCCAGGGAACCCTCGGAGGTCGTATTAGGGAAGTACTCTCTCCTCTGTTGGGCTGACTAGACCCCGGAGGTCAAGGCTGCAAGGAGGCCAACTTCAGCTCTAACAAATCACAGTCTTCAGAAAATAAAAAGGGCAAGGATGTAAGGTAGGAAGCCTCCTGTCATGAAAGGAGTACAAGCAGACTGGCCATACGCCTGGTGGTGGAGATGTTGTTTAAGAGGATTTGTGCCTTGGGGAGACTCGTGCCGGATGAGGGTTTTCAAGCCCACAGACGCGTGTGTGTGTTTTTAAGCAGACTATTTTTTAGATCAGTTTTAAGTTCACGACAACCTTGAACTCAAGGGACAGAGAGTTCCCACATCTGCACGGGCTGCGCCAGCATCAGCGTCCCACCCCTGCTTGGTGCATGGTCACAATGCAGGGACCCACACTGACGCGTCATGCACCCCAAAGTCCATGGTTTACGTTACGGTTCACACTTTGTGTTACACATTCCACGAGTATTGTCAATTGCATAGTGACATGCGTCTGCTATCATACCGACCTCCGCACACAGGGTAAAACCCCCCTGGTCTGTGTGCAGGAACTTCTGGATGATAAACTCACTAAGGTCTCTTCTCCTTTTATTTTTTTTTATTTAAAATTTTTTTTAAATGCTTATGTTTTGAGAGAGAGACAGAGAGAGACAGAGACAGAATGTGACTGGGGGAGGGGCAGAAAGAGAGGGAGACACAGAATCTGAAACAGGCTCCAGGCTCTGAGCTGTCAGCACAGCTGACAGAGTTCATGCAGGGCTCGAACTCACAGACCGTGAGATCATGACCTGAGCCGAAGTCGGCCACTTAACCGACTGAGCCACCCAGGTACCCAGGCCTCTTCTCCTTTAAAAATTGTGTGGTTCTCTGCCTTAGATGGGAAACCCACTCCCAGGTGACTTGGAAAACCAAGCAAGTGTCTCTGGACCACAGAGGCCTCCCGTGAGTGACCAGGGTTGAGAAGAGACGCACCCCTCCCTATGTGGCTCTTCTTCCCACCGGGTGTGGAGCTGAGCTCTCAGCTAATTTTCCTCAGGAGACACTCAGCAGAACCCCTCCAGGGGAGAACGTGGTGTGTGATGGCCCAAGTTTGGAAACATACAAACAAAAGAAGTAAAAGGAAAGAGTTTAAAAAATATAACCACATATATTTTCTGGAGTTAGGGTCCTCCATCTTTCTCTAGTAATTCAGATTCCTAAAGTACCTGTAGCAACTTCCTTGATACTGAAGACAGCACGTGTTATGATTAATGCATGTGGCTCTTACCGTGTCTAAGCGGGGGAAAATGTACCATTGGATTAAGAATTGAAGACGGTTGGATTAAACATTGAAGATTCTCATGCACTTCGGTGTAAGCTCCTTGCAGGCCGGGTGAGTTTAAGATTTGTTTCTCTAACTGTAGAGCCTAGAAGGGTGGAGAGCTCAGGAAATGACTTAGTGAGTGTCTGATGAATGGATAAAGCAATGAATGAATGAAATAATTTAAATGGTAAATAAGAGAGAATCCACGATGGAGTCCAGCACACAGTCGGCACTCAATTTAATGACACATTCTTGTGGTGAGCCCTGGATCCCTGCTCACGAGTCTGGGTGCTTAATCTAGCTTTGCCTTAACCATTCTGCCAAGCACGGGGGCAATCTCCTTCCCTCAGTGTCTCCACCTGTAAAAAAAGAATCTTCCCTATTCGGGTTTTTTATAAAACGTATGAGAATTTGGCTCTGGTTAGGGGGGAAAAAGTGGTTTGTTCACACAGTGAGAAAGGATTAGACACTCACAAGAATGTCTAAGATAAAAATACTGACAATGCCAAATATTTATGAAGACGTTGAGCAGCCAGAACTCTTGTGCGTTGCTGGTGGAAATGTAAAATGTTACCATTACTCTGGAAAAAAAAATCTTACCATGTTTCTTATAAAACTCAACATGCCCCTACCTTACAACCCAGAAAGTCACCTCTTCAGTGTTTATGCAGAGAAATGAAATACGTCAGCAGAAGACTTGTATGAGAATGTTCATAGGAGCTTGATGTATAGCAAAACTGAACCCATGACCACCAAAAGGAAAATAAATAAATGGATTATGGAATGTGCATGCATTAGACTCCTACGTAACAGTAAAAGAGACTGAGTCCTGATAGATGTAATGATATGGGTCACAACTTCGTGTTGAATGAGAGAAACCAGATATAAAAACTCACAAATTACATGATTCTGCTGACTTCAAGTTCTAGAGCAAACAAGATTACTGGGTAGGAAAGGACCACAGCGGTGCCTGCCTCTCAGGATGGGGACAAAGGTGACTGAGAAACGGCACATGGGAACTTTCCCAGCCAATGAAGGATTTGTCTGACACAAGCGGCTGCATTTGACAGAACTCTGTCAGTGCACCTATGACTTATGTCCTTAACTTCATTCATATACTCTTTCACATGCACACTGCAAACAACTTTGATATCGCATTGCTGAAATGTTTGCGTGAAATGCATCAGGAAAATTAGATGGGGCACCGGGGTGGCTCAGTTGGTTAAGCATCTGACTCTTGGTTTTGGCTCGGGTCGTGATCTCACAGTGTCATGAGTTCAAACCCCGCGTCAGGCTCTGTGCTGACAGTGCGGAGCCTGCCTGGGATTCCCTCTCTCCCCAGTCTCTCTGAGCCTCCTCCATGTATGCTGTCTCTGTCTCTCTCAAAATAAATAAACTTAAAAAAATAAGAGATTAATGGTTGGACAGAGGGTTGGTTAGACAGACACACACAATAAATAAAGTAAGTGCCCAAATGCTAATAATAATGGTAGATTCCAGGTGGGGAATCTAAACTTGATAAAACATTTCAGATGTCTCATAAACTTTTATTAAAAGTTTGTAATAAACTCCTTTCAACTTTTCTGTCTTTGGATTTTTTTTTACAATCAAATATTAGTGAAAAAGGAGGTTTTGGAACCTATTTAAAAGCTTAGGACAGGGGCACCTGGGTGGTTCAGTAGGTTGAGCGTCTGACTTTAGCTCAGGCCGTGATCTCTCGGTCCATGAGTTCGAGCCCGCGTTGGGCTCTGTGCTGACAGCTCAGAGCCTGGAGCCTGCTTCAGTTTCTGTGTCTCCCTCTCTCTCTGCCCCTCCCCCACTCAAGCTTTGTCTCTGTCTCAAAAATAAATAAATATTAAAAAAATATTAAAAAATAGGGGCGCCTGGGTGGCTTAGTTGGTTGAGCATCCGACTTTCGCTTAGGTCATGATCTCGCGGTTTGTGGGTTCGAGCCCCGTGTCGGGCTCTGTGCTGACTGCCGGCTCAGAGCCTGGAACCTGTTTCAGAGTCTGTGACTCCCTCTCTCTCTGACCCTCCCCTGCTCATGCTGTCTCTCTCTCTGTCTCCTAGAAATAAATAAAAAGCATTTTAAAAAATTAAAAAATAATTAAAAAATAAAAATAAAAGCTTACTACAAAATCCACTGGATTTTTTTTTTTTCATACCAATGATATGAAAAATGAACTCATTTCAGGAATTCCTAAGGTATATATAGACTCATCTCCTACCTATATTTTTCTGGTGCTAAACTCCTGGAAAAAGATCATCAAAAACTGAGTAAATTATTTTTTACTTCTACATGCTTACTAATCACTAAAGATCCTTTAGGACTAAAAGCACCAGCCGCCAGCACTGCATCCATCCAGATTCAGCAGACATTTCCTGAGCTGGACCAGGTACCAGGCCCTGCGCTCCGTGGTTTCTTTGGCTCATTTTTGGAGACAATTCAACAGAGAATAGACATCTGTGTGACCATCTTACAGACCTCAAGCCAAACTCAGAGGTGTTTAGAAGTTTACCCAAGGTCACAGAGCCACTGACATGGTCCTTAGTGACGTATCATCTCTCTCTTCCCAGAACAGGTGCCTGCTTTCTCTATTTTAAGGTAAAACCTTTTATGATGTAACCACGCCAAGCCCTTGGCTGGGGCAATTAGTCTAAAGGGTGGTCATGTGACTGGGCCAAGTCTGAGGACTTCCCTGGGATTTTCTAAATTGGGGGTCATAAAAGTGTATCTGTTCTTTCTTATAAATCTCAGGCCCTGAGCTCAGAGGGTTGAAGATACCGAGGGTCGGGAGTTCTTGACGTGAAAATACGCAATGCCAGGAACTATAAGCAGACAATCCCATTCACATTTCACAGCCACAGGGCGCCTGGGTGGCTCAGTTGGTTAAGGTCATGATCTCACGGTTCATGAGTTCAAGGCTCTGTGCTCACAGTGCAGAGCCTGGAGCCTGCTTCAGAGTCCCGTCTGCCCCTCTCTCTCTCTGCCCCTGCCCTACTTGCTCTCTCTTTCTCTCTCAAAGATGAATAAACATTTTTTAAAAATTCAGTCACTGTGGCAGATGAGAGTTTTACCTTCCCCATCTGAATGAGGATGAGACTGAAGTTCAGAGAGGCTAGCCTGCTTTTCCCAGGGAGGGCAGCTAGCAAGGGAAAGATTCGAGACCAGGCTTGGTGGCCACACCGTATGCCCAGGGGCTCCTGACTGGCTGGCAAGGTCTGCCTGGAGCTCAAGCCGCCTCCCATCTGGAACCGCATTGGTCAGGGCTCTTCACCACCCTCAACCTGGACCCCCAAACTCACGTTGCCAAGCAGCTGTGACCCTCCAGGAACTAGAACGCCCCGGAAAGAACTACCCGGTCCTTCCATTGTTTCCACACAAACAGATTTCTTCTGGCATAAACGAGATGCAGAGCGCAAGATCTGACTGTGGATATGGGGAAGCGAAGGAGTAGATTCTCCAGGCCTGGGAGGTCCCTTTTCAATTCTGATCTAGGAGCTCAGCCCCCAAAACAAACACCTGAGAGCAAAAGACAGTCATTTGTTTTGGGGGCTGAGCTCCTAGATCATCTTGTCTCAGTTGATCCTTAGATGACTGGAGTCCCATTTTACAGATGAGGAAATGGAGGTCTGAAAAGACTTCTTAAACTCATCTTTACGAACTCTTAACCTTGTGGAAGACACAGTGCCGGGCTCACTGCGTACTTGAATCACACACTTGCCACAACAGCCTTGTGCGTGATCAGTACTGTCTATTATTCCCATTTTCCAGATGACAACACTGAGGTTTGGGGAGAGAAGGAACCCAAGATTTGAACCTACGACTCAGAACCTGGACATTGGAGGACACATTCACCTTTGGAGACACGGCTCTGTTGGCCCAGAAGAAAGAATGGATTGTGGCTAAGGCCTCTTGGACCCACAGGGCATGAAATGAAATCTGTTATTGACCTCTTAAAATCCAAAATATGTTTTACAAAGGGTGAGAAAGGGGCGCCTGGGTGGCTCAGTCGGTGAAGCGGCCGACTTCGGCTCAGGTCATGATCTCACAGCTCGTGGGTGTGTTCAAGTCCTGCATCAGTCTCTGTGCTGACAGCTCGGAGCCTGGAGCCTGCTTTGGATTCTGTGTCTCCCTCTCTCTCTGCCCCTTCCCTGCTCATGCTCTCTCTCTCCTTCAAAAAAATAAACATTAAAACAAATTTTTTCATAAAAAAATAAACATTAAAAGGCTGAGAAATTCTATGCTGCCTGCCGAAAAGAAGGAAAGAAAGACAGAAAGACAGAAAGAAAAGAAAGAAAGAAAGAAAGAAAGAAAGAAAGAAAGAAAGAAAGAAAGAAAGAAAGAGAAAAAAATTAAGCAGGTCTGTCTTCCCCGCTGCCCACTCTGCTGGTAAAAGGTCCATCCATGCACCACAGGCATGAGTGTGGGGTTCATCGGCACCTCCCTCTGCTGGGGTGGGGCCCCTGCAGGCCAGGGAGGTGTTAATAATATCACAGAGCTGGGGTTGCGGGGGTGGGGGTGGGGAGAGGGCAGAAAGAGCGAGAGAGCTACTGTGGCCAGCTCTCCCCACGCTCTGCCCCGCTAGGTCTTCCCGCATCACAAGCACAGGATCAGATTGGAGCCACCGGTCGCCACATTGCCCTGCCTTGACTTCACTAACGTGCATTAAGCTCCAAAAATCCCTTCTGAGCTGTTTGGGACACCTCGAGAGGCATCTGCAGCGTAAATATTATTCCACCATGAAATCCTGCTATGAGGCCGTCGCCAACAAGTGGGATTCGGGCAGGTTCTGGGGAGGGGGCCACGCGGGTGCCTGTGGAGTGTGGCCAAGGGGCTCCGCCAAGAAGCCAGCCCTTGTGAGAGGGTCCCCCGCCCTCCCGCAGACTTGGGTCTGCTCCACAGGCCCGGCTCTGGGGCGCAATCTGGGCCAGGGATCAAACAGACCAGCAGGAGCCACTGGGATGGGGGACCTGCTGTGGACAGCTGGCACTCACGCCTGAACCACTTAACCGGGGTAGGGACGCTTAACTGGGGCCCTTGCCTGGCCCCTCTCACCTTGGCTGCAGACCTGGCCATCCCTCAGGGAGCTGACTTCCCCGGCTGGCTTCGCTTTCCCTTTGTCTGCACGCATGACCCCTTTCTTCATGAATTTGATATTGGGAAGAGGGAGACGCTCGATAATGAGCCGGCAATGATTGGGGATGGATATGGCCATGGATGGATATGACCAGGGATGGTTATGACTGGGGATGGATATGACCGGGAATGGATATGACTGAGGTTGGATATGACTGGGGTTGGATATGACCATGGATGGATATGACTGGGGATGGTTATGACTGGGGTTGGATATGACCGTGGATGGTTATGACCGGGGATGGATATGACCGTGGATGGATGTGACCGGGGTTGGATATGCCCGGGGTTGGATATGACTATGGATGGTTATGACCGTGGATGGATATGACCGGGGTTGGATGTGACTGGGGTTGGATATGACCGGGGATGGATATGACTGGAGTTGGAAATGACTGGGGATGGATGTGACCGGGGATGGATAACCACCTGACTTGGCAGATGCTGTGGCCGGCTGGCATGGGTGTCATTGCCTTTCCCTTTCTTTTTCTTTCTTTTTTCAGAGCATGCAATTTCTCTATTCTCCATGCTGGTTTGCAGGTTGCCCCACTCCTGTTTGTGTGCAGTGATAGCTGATGGGACGCAGAAATACTGAAAAGCAAGACGTAGCTGCTGGCCTGGCATATGGTGGGCATTTGCTGTGCCGCACATGATCTTGGCACACCCTACTCTGTGTCCGGTGCCAGTCTAGGTGCTGGGGGCCCTTCTGTGAGTGACACAGGTGGGGCGCCTGTCTCGTGGAGTCCACAGCATGGACACCAGCCCCTGCGGCATCTGACACTCTGGGTCTCAGGGGATGTGACTCTATATAGTGTCATCTGAGTCCCATGTCAGCAGCTGCGTGACCTTGAGATATTCCCTTTCCTTTGCTGAGCCTCAGTTTCCACATCTGTAAAATGGGCTTATCATAGTAGCTGCTACATGGAGCCATTGGAAGGGTTTGTGTGACACGTAGTTATTGAACATGTGCTATGTGCTGGGTGTTGAGGGTGTTTGGGGGTAATTGGTCACAGTTCACTAATAGGTGCAACCGATGGCCCATGGTCAGTGCTGGGCAGGGTAACTCAGGGACCCCACGGAAGCCTCAGTGAAGGGTCCTAAAGGTAGCTTGACTAGGAGACAGGTGACACAAACACCCCAGAGCAGGGGTCAGCAGACAATGGCTCCCTCTACTCCCCCTCCCCTGACCAAATTTGGTAATGGTTTCCCTGCTTAGAACCTAAGAATGGCTTTTGCATTTTAAAGTAGATGTATTGAAAAGTCAAAATAATATTTCATGCCACATGAAAATTATAGGAAATTCAAATGTCACTGTCCATCGATAACGCCATATTGAAATATAGTCATACACTTGGTGTCCAGGTCACCTGTGGCCACTTTCTAGCTACAGTGACAGACCTGAGTAAGTTGTGGCAACAGAGAATTGTGTGTCAAACAAAAGCCCAAGATATTTACTGTTTAGCTCTTCAGGGGATAAGTTTACCAACCGCCATCTAGAGGAAGTGATGTCTGCGCCAAGAATTGAAGGGTGTGCAGAGTCGGTCAGCTGGGGATGGCCGGGAGGCACAAGGAGAGCTCCATGGGGTGCAGGAAGACCCCGACATCTGCATGGATGATGCAGACAGTGCACAGTGAGCTGCAGGATGCCCGGCCGGCTTGAGTGAGTGTTTGGAAGAGTGGAGGACAGGCCCATCGGCAATCTGGTTAGACAACACACGACGGAAGTGCTAATTCTCATTGATCTCATTGATTAAGCATCGATTGGGTCCAAGGCCCTGCCCTTACCGGTCTTGCATTCAGTCCTCCAAATGGACCCGAGTGTGGAGATCATTAACCCACTTCGCAGGGGAGGAACCAGGAGCCCAGAGACGTAGAGACACCTAGTCATGGTCACACAGCAAAATACAGATCAGAACTCCAGGCTGCCTTGCTCTCAAACCTCTGCTCCAAACCCACACTAACAAACCTAGGCATTTGCCTGCCCACAGTGTTTGGCTGCAATGGTATAAAGCTGTGCACTGGTCAGGAAGAAAGTAAAACTTCCAAAATGAAGCTGGGTTAGAATCCAAAGCAGGATTTTTGTAGCCATTGCCCAGCCTCCCCCAACATACATTCTGGATGTTGTTTTTTCCAGGCCCCTCCCGCATCCCAGGCTCCTTTAAAATCTAGCTGCATCGCTGGGAAGGACAAGGGGGTGGGGGCGGGAAGCCAGGCTTCTCAGGAACAGCTCGCAGCGGTGTACCGTCTGACATGGGTGGGGGCGCGTGGCCACGGGACAGCGCAAAGCTGGCAGCTCGGCTCCCGGCAGCTGTGGTCTGCACACAGAATAAACACACATGGATGGATGAGCCCGGGCTGGGAAGCCACCTCGCCTTGAGGGCTTTCGGCAAAACCGAGAGGCACTGAATGACAGTCCCGCCAGCTGACAGGAAGTGACTTGGGCTCAGGGCGTGTGCTTTTGGCCGCCCGGTGCTGGTCTGCCCACCACCGGAGCGGTGGTGGGTGAGCCGGGCGGCCCTGGAGGCGGAAAGTCTTGGCACTCGCTGTCTGCACGTCCTTGGACAAGACCATTCCTCCGTGTGAGCCTCTGTCCATGTGGTACCTACCTTTGAGGATGCCGACAGTACAGGGACACTGTGTGGCATGCACAGCGCCCTCCTCGCCCCAGTGGCTGGGAGGCTTGGCATCGACCGACAGCCACAGCCCTGCTCAGGGACAGCCCTACTCCAGAGACCCCCTCCCAAGGTCACATCCAACGACCAATGGCCGCAGGCGTCCAGGCCTGCACGACTCTGAAGCTCCAGTCTAGCTCTGGGGCTGCCCTTGACGCTGACTGAGGCTACTGTCCTGTCTGCGTCCAGGTTCAACTTCTCCCTCCACCCACTCTCCCCCTTCCGTCCCCGACACAGGGGCCCTTGCGAGGATGCTTGCTAATAAATAGCGATGCCAAATTCCATCCCACTCTCTAGCCCGGGCAGCTGACCTGGGACTACTTGCTTGAAAAATTGTATTTGCAAAGTATCCACAGTCCCATAGGGGTCTGGTGCACGGAAACCAGCAAAGGGAAGATACGCACCACAGAAAGAACCTATTTCGGGGTGTCCATGTTCCTTTTGGTTTCAAAGACAAAGAACAACATGTATCAACAGAGCCTGTCATCTATACAGTGCCATCGATGTCGACGGGGACATTTGCTCTGCCCGATTGCTGTCACATACTGAACCAGCCCAGTGCACCGGGCACGTGCAAATAACCCAACAGAGTACCGTCCCCATTCGATGGATGTGAAGACTGAGGCTGAGTGAAATAAAGCGTTGTCTGGACAACCTGACAGGGTATCCCATGTGATCACTTATTTATTGAGTGCTGGGCGCCAAGGTCCCTCACCAAGCTCAGAGCAAGGGAGGAAGTTATGGGATGAGCCAAGTGATGATCACGACAGAAGCCAGAGATGTCTGACAAGGTCAGGATGTGGTTTGGGGAGCACCCCGGAGAGTCACAGAGCACGATCACAATCCACATCTTTGATGCCCCCACCCCTCATCTGCGTGCTGAAGATCAAGCCTAGAGTCCCCAAGAGCAATGAGGAACTCAACCCTCCTGTGATCCAAAGGCTGAGCAAACCCCGTGCTTCCAAAGCAAGACGACCAGGTTTGGAAGAGCCTGGCAGTCCTCTCCCCCTCCCTCTGCACGTCTCCTGGTGAGTGACCAGCCTCCCTTCCTGGGAGTCAGAACCAAGCTCCTCTCTGAATTGTTCTCCTCTCCCACTCGTAGGCTCAGAGACAGGGCCCTCAGAGCCGCATGTGTGCGGTGGTGGATGCGTTGGAAACAGAGACCCCATCTTCAAAGCTGCAGCCTGCGAGAGCTCTTCCCAAAGCACCCCAGGCTGCTGGGCCGCTGCGCCTAGCAGTGCACCTCCCTCCCAGAGAGCCTGGCCCCTGCCTCGCTCAGCAGCCTCCGAGCCCATCACTCCACGTGGGCATCCCAGGCCACTCTCTCCCCACCTCCTCCCCATCACTCCTTCCTTCTAGAACGCCGTCCTTCCCCTGCACCAACACATTCCTCTGGTCTCGGCTCAGATGACACCTCCTCCAAGAAGCATTCCTGGCCAGTCCTGCATTTGGGCGCCCCCGACCCCGTAGATTTTTTCCATGTCAGAGAGCTTGTCACAGTGAATTATAACTGGGGGTGGACCCGTCTCCTTCCCTCACCAGTCTCTGAGCCATATGAAGGCAGCAACCACCAGGTTTACTCATCCCGGGGTCTGCAGACCGTAGCTCGGAACCCGGCACGTAGTAGGTGCTTTGGCACTGCCGGACTCCACGGGGCCTTCCCGGGTCTCTCCGTCTCTTTGGTTTCATTCTTAGGTCCTCAGTACGTGTTTGTTTAATAATCAATGATGCCCGGTACACGGGGGACTTTAATGCACGCTTGCGGAATGAAAAAGTGAATGAGTGAAGAGATGAAATGTATCAGTGAGTCAGTGAGTGGGCACGAGAAGGGGCGACTGCAGAGAAAAAAGCTAAGATCTGCTGAGTATGGAGATCTCCAAGGGCTAAGGCTGAGGTCCACTGAGTACTAAGATCCCAGGGTACTTAAAAAAAATTGTTTATAATGTTTATTTATTTTTGAGAGAGAGACAGACCGTGAGCAGGGGAGGGTCAGAGAGAGAGGGAGATACAGAATCCGAAGCAGGCTCCAGGCTCTGAGCTGTCAGCACAGAGCCCAACGGGGGGCTTGAACTCATGAACCATGAGATCATGACCTGAGCCAGAGTCAGATGCTTAACCAACTGAGCCACCCAGGCGCCCCTAAGATCCCAGAGTACTAAGGCTGAGGTCCACTAAGTACTGAGATCCCCAACTGCTAAATTTTGCTCTGCGTGTTTCCAGCAGTGGGGTCTTCAATAAGCCCCTTTTCCTCTCTGGACCTCAGTTTCCCTATCTGTAAAATAGAAGGGCAGTCAGTAGGCATCCTTCCAGCTCTAAGAACGGAGGACTTGTTGCCTCAGCCCAGGCTGTCCCAGGCCTGAGTCCTGGGTGATTCTGATGACAGAGGCTTGTCCCCGGGACCTTCCAGGACCCAGCTCCACGATTCATTTCCCTCCGGCTGCACACAGGGTGCTCTGTGCCACACCTTCTCGTCCGGCATTTGGGTTCTAGAATTCATTCATGCGCCATAGTTAACACAGGGGGACGCCTTTTCTCCAGGTCCGGCTATGCCTCCATGCCCCCTGTTCCCTCCCCAGACCTACTGAGGGAAAATCTCAGGGCAGGAGGGCCTGGTTCCCGCACGTCCACCCATTCCCTGCAGAAGCCAAGTCTTCCCTTTGGGAGCCCTGGTGGGTTTGATTTAGGGCACAGTCTCTGGGCTCGGGCTGGCATCTCTAAGCTGCTGTGTGGCTTTGGAGAACCAGCTACTCTCTCTGATCCCTGTTTCTCTCTGTCATAAAAGCAGAGCCAACCCCAGGCCCCAACTCACAGAGGGGTGAGGCTTGACATGAGCCACTGTGTATAAAGCCGTCACAAATTCAGGCTGGCCTTGTCATCCCTCGGGCACCCCTGCGTCGTGCCTGCCACGCAGCCATGTTCGAGGTGTCATAGCTGTTGGTTTCCTATAAATAAACTCTGTTTCTTTTTTTTTTTTTTACTTGATTTATTTATTTTGAGAAAGCGAGAGGGAGCGTGTGAGTAGAGGAGGGGCAGAGAGAGAGGGAGACAGAGAATCCCAAACAGACTCCACACTGTCAGCACAGAGCCTGATGTGGGGCTTGAATCCACAAACCGTGAGATCGTGACCTGAGTGGAAATCAAGAGTCAGAGGCTTAACCAGCTAAGCCACTCAGCGCCCCTCTATTTACTTTCTATTTCCAGCCCCCACCCCACTGGGCTGGAGGACGCTATGACTTTGGACAGAGATTCTGAAAACGGCCCCCACGTTCCCCTGAGTGGCCTCACAGTCAGGGTCTTGGCTTTGAAACACTACCAGGAAGCCGTGGATCCTGTTGAGCTTTCTGTTCAGCCTCCAGTCACCCCCAAATCGTGACCCTAGAGTTAGTGACTTGCTTGAATGACATGGGATAGACGGGAGGGATGGACACTGCCCAGGAAAAGAAACACACCTGCACCCCACAATTTAGACTCAAAATACCCACACGCATTCCCTCTGCTCCCCTCCGCTCCCCTTGCCTGTTTGAGTCGCCTTTTCCCCAGCCACCGAATAGCGGTGTTTTCTTGGGTGAACCCCGTGCAAGGGGGTTCAATAAAGGTAACATCGCAACTCCAGCATGATTGCAAAATGAACACACAATGAAGGTTGTACGCAACTCACTCATTAAAGAGGGAGCCAAAATGAAGGCACAGCCAGTTTAAAGGAGATTCCCGACACCACGCCTTCACACACATGCAGGCGATCGGAAATGCTGGCGTTCGTTTACAAGTAGGTGCAAAGTTAGTCGATAACTTTAGGGCAGTAATCGATTGCATTCCGCCGGACAAAACTCATTTGCATTTGTGCTGCATGAATCAACTGTGTTACTATCAGTCTTCTTTTTTTAACTTAGAGTCATGGCATTCCCACAAAGACCATGAAAGGCACGAAAGCCTGGAGGGTTGTGCTAAGATGCAAACATCCAGCGATCTCTTATTGACATATTAATTTTTTTTTTTTGCTTGTATCAACACTGTTTGCAATTTTGCCTGACAGCACGATACACCCACCGCACAGCCATCCCCGAAAAGAGGAGAGAAGAATCCGTTTTGTGTCTCCTGGGCCTAGGTTCCTTAATCTGCAAAATGGGTAGGATAAGTAGCCTCTACGCCCAGGGTCGGGAACGCCCCCCACCCCACGCTGTACACTCCCCCCGGCTGTACACGCATCTCTGAGGAAGTGCGTTCATGACAGGAAAAGGTTTCCCAAACCCCAATCTCCTGATTTTGGTCCCATCTGCATTCAGCCTTAAAAGACTATTTGTTTCCTTTACAACAATTCTGATTTGCTAAGAACCAGGAAATCTGAGGACGGGTGGGGGGAGGGGACTCTGATACATATGAAAATACACCTATTGCCACTGAGGTAAGAAAAGAAAGTTCACTGTGGTCCGGAGCAGCCCAGCGGGCTGTGGGGCGTGCTGGGATCGGAAAGCAGGGAGGGAGACCGTGCACCCATCACCGGCACCAGCAGCTTAATGCCGCCAACCTCCCCCTGAAATAAGGGAGGGCAGGGGTGAGGTGGGGATGAGAGGCAGACCCCTGGCCTCCCCGTGGCTCGCCCCCGGCCCCCACGCACCCCAGCCTGCCCTCAGATCCCCCCTGCGCTTGCTCCGAGCCGTCAGCAGCCCCGAAGGGGATGGAGGCCCTCCTGTGATTCATCGGGCTGGAATGTGGGAGTTCGCAGTTTCTCCAACTAAAGCCCCTTAATCCCCCTTCGGTGATGAATGCGTGAGGCTCTCGAATGAAACGTCCAGGCTCCGTCTGAACCCCGCCCGCCGTCCTCCCGCCTCCGCTCAGTGTAATTATCTCTGTACAGAGCATGTCAAGGGCCCCGCTTCCCGGGAACTCGTTTCGCATGCAAACATTTGGTGATTAAGCGAGGCTTAATTAATTAAGCACTTTGTAATGACTCTTAAACCAAAGAAGGGTGGATTAGGAGTCCGATTCGTGCTGGCGGTGTGAAAGGCGCTTCGTATCAGGGGCGGCAGACAATGATCCGGAGGGGGAGCAGGGCAGGGGTGCAGGGCAGGGCCGCGGCCGCTGCGACAGAGTCGTTCATTCATTCCCTCCCTCGGCATATTCATGGCCCACGTCTAGGAGCCGGGGCACAGGCTGGATGATGCCAGTAAAAGTGCCAGGCGCCATGCTCGTCAGTCTGGACGGCATCACGGGGAAAGGACACTGGTGAGGGTTATTGAGAACCGGCTCGGTAGGCACCACGGCTACAGACAGTAATACAAACAGCGTTAATAAGAACGACCGGGGCAGCAGACCCCTGCACCTGCTGTGTGGCCGCCGCAGTCATTCACTCACACACTCATTCACTTCTCTCCACGGCCCTCCGACGTACCTGCGACGGGGCATCGTTCCCACTTTACAGATGGGAACACTGAGGCGGGCATGCGCATGTTCCAAGCAGCCTGGCCGGCGAGCTGTCGAATTGGGTTGGGGTTTCCAAGGATGAGCTCTCACCCCACTCCTGTGCCGACCGACGCCTTAGCGGTTCTATCTGGTTGCAGCTCTGCGGTGGC
The DNA here is from genome assembly GCA_017311185.1 of Proteles cristata cristata. Classification (NCBI taxonomy): domain Eukaryota; kingdom Metazoa; phylum Chordata; class Mammalia; order Carnivora; family Hyaenidae; genus Proteles; species Proteles cristata. The sequence goes on along the minus strand of JAESUZ010001906.1, from coordinate 124,700 downwards.
CGGATGAGGAGATGGGGTGATTATCTCCAGGTTCGTGGCAGACTAAGGAAAAGGGGCTCGGGAAGGGTGTGCGCTGGCCCCAGTCCATAAGGATGGACTTCCCTGGCCCTGCTTCATCCGCCTCTTAGGCCCTTATCACTGTGTCCCTCCTGCAGGGCTTGCTTGTTTCCCAAGGTGGTGGTCAGCCCCTCCCATCAGGACATACAGCGAGTTCCAGGCGACTCCTGCTTGCCCCCTGGTTGAGTTTTTTCTGGCCCTTCACGCCGGGGTTCTGGTCATCATCCTGGCCTTCAGAAACGCCCCCTCCTTGTCGCCATCTTTCCAATTCAATGTTTCTCACTCACCAGTGACTCCGTTTTCCCATCTGTATAATGGGCATTTTTCTCTGGATCATCCCTGAGTCCTCATCTGAGGCTTGAGGGTTTTGGAGCCTGGAGGGTCTCTTCTGCTTTGGGGGGTCGTGGGAATCACAGTGGCAGTTTGAGGGCCTTGCCTCTCAGGTGTAGTAACCCAGAAGGCTTCAGAGCCCAGGCGTGCACAGCTCTAAAGCAGAGCCAAGTCAAGTCTCAGCTCTGCTCTTCATAAGCTGTGTGACCATCAGCAGTGGGATGCCCTCTCTGACGCATAGGCTCCTCACATCTCAAATGAGCCATTCCTTCCACCAACTTCAGGACTGCTGTGAACGACCTGTACAAGCCCACAGGCACTGGGGTCCTTTTAAAATCATCTGCCTGGGGGCAGAAGCCTTTGTTTCCCACACTTGGACCTATAAAGTGTCACTTCTCTGTTTGCTTTTGTTTTCTCGTTTCTCCTGTAACCTGAAGCCGCCTACAATCTGAGTGATCATCTTATAACTGAGGATTTCTTTTTTTAATGCTTTGCTTTTGAGAGAGACAGAGAGAGCGCGCGAGCAGGGGAAGGTCAGAGAGAGAGGGAGACACAGAATCCGAAACAGGCTCCAGGCTCTGAGCTGTCAGCACAGAACCCGACGTGGGGCTCAAACCCATGAACCGTGAGATCATGACCTGAGCCGAAGTCGACTGAGCCCCCCAGGCGCCCCTTACAACTGAGGGCTTCTGCGTGACCTCAGTGCCTGGGTTGGGATGTACTTTCACAACTGCTGGCTTGCTGAGTGAAGAGCGAACGACCTCTGTGTTGTTTCAGTGAAGACCCTGCCGGGGTGCGAAGGATGTGGTGGAGGCCGTGTCTCATCCCATGGCAGAGGCTAGAAGCCTTGGGACCAGCCCACAGTGTCGCCTGCAGTCTCACACGTGAACATATACCAAAAACCCCACGCCTGCACATTCACCGGCAACGGGCATGGTAGGAAATATACAGCGAGGACCCTTCTGTGTTCTGATGCCGGTAGTAATTGTACTACATGCTCATTTAATGGCGATTTCCAAAATATGGTTCGTGCAGAGCAGGCCACAGCCGCGTGTACTTGGTGATGCTTCGCTAAGATCAGCAGACTGAGTGAACTGGGAGCTCTGACTGTCCTGAGCTAACGAGCCGAGACTTGCCATCGGACACAGTACATTGAACAACACCACTATCTCAAAAGGCCTTGCCTATTTTGGGACTATATAAGTTAGGAAACAGACCTAGAGCCCCACTGTCGCTGCTACTCCCTTACCCAAGGTCCATTCTCTCTTTCTTTCCTAGTGACAGGCCCCTTATTTTATTGGACGTGTGGCTATGACCAGATAAAAGATTTTTATTTCCCACCTCCCTTAGATATCGAGTTACCAGTGCATCGTAAGCTGAAGTTGTTAAGTTGGGTTACTGAGCAGGCTCTTGAAAAAAAAAGGCAGATGTACCTGGCACATATGCTTCCTTCCTCCTGCCTTCTTCTTGCAGGGAGCATAGAGGCAGTAGTCGGAGCCACAGCAACCATTTGTGACCACGAGGCACACTGACCTAGATGGCTATGTGCTAAGAATATTAGCACAGAAAAGACTCGGTGTTTCCTGATTTCTGTGACACAAGAGGAAAAATAACAACTCGATGTATTTATGCCTTTAGCCATTGCCATTCTGGGTCTCTTTTATCAGCCCTCATTGCTGTTCCTAACTGATACGGAGTTTGCATATAGAAGGAGATCTAGAATGCCGTCTTTCTGTATTAAACCTGGCATGAATGGTTTAGAGTCAAACAAAGCATTTTCTGTGATATTAAATTAATGTTGATAACAAATTTATAGTTTCATAATTATGCTAATAAGATGACGGTGAAGGGGCTCCCTGCACAAATGGGATGCAAGGAATTCGTGTGGACTTACATTTGTGTAAGTTCAAAGCAAATTTTAAAATGAACTGATTTAAGCAAACATTAAGGAGCTCTTCATTTGCTCCTGAAAAGAGGCCCGTGCATTATCTGAGATTAAGAAGGGCTGGGTTTGCGACTTGTGGTCTGGATCCAGCTTCCTCATCCGACACTGGCTGGAGGGAAGGGGGAGAGTCAGGAACTCACATTAGCAGGTGCGAAGAACTCGAACTGAGGGGGGCCGGGCCGGAAGTGAGGCTGGGGAATTAAAGAAATACTGTCTTGTGTTTTAAAAAAATATTCCCACCCAAGATAAACCCTAGTGACGTGTCTTTCCAGCATTTCCCGGTGCAGAGCGAGGCCAGAAAGCAGAAACGCTGAAGCGCTTTGTAAGAGGCTGTTTTCATAGCATCCCGGGAAAGGCAGGGGCTCTGTGGGAAATCTCGCCTTGATGAGATTTCCAGCTCTGGGCGGGTGGAGCTGCTGGGACCCAGAACACATTCGTCACCGGACTTAGGGTTCCCGGATTGCTGGCCAGATCACATGCTTGAGTGGCCCTGGTCTCTTCATCTGTGAAATGGGACTGTGGGACCAGCAAACTCCGAAGGGCCACCACTGACGGGGGTCACAGGATAAGCCGTGTTCACACAGGAGGGCGAGGTGCTGACTTTGTTTAAGGTACTTCTTTTCCTTCCAAAGCAGTATTTATTTTAACTTTTTGGTTGCAAATGGCATTTCCAGGCTCAATCTACCTGGGGCCCCAGGCGCACTGAGATGAATTAGAACCCAGTCTTAGACTAAAGAGGGCCTGAGTGCAGATAAATTCTGTGACCAAGGCTGAGCCCTTCAACGAGCTCAGCCTCGCAGGGAGCTTGAACCTGTGGAATCACGAGAAATAGGCTCCAAACCAAATCACTGCCACTGATCCTCAATGTCAGGGTAGAGGGCCTCCGTTTGGGAGGGGTCACCAGTGTGCAGAGCTAACAACTGAATCCGATAAGAACTAAGCCCAGAGTTGTCCCGTGGGTCCGAAAAGTCAATGACTTGAGTTGAAGTGGCAGCCATCATCATCATCATTATTATTATTGTTATTATTATCATCATTATCATTATCACAGCTAACGTCAGGCATTTGCTATGCGGTGGGCACATGGCCAAGCATCTGTATGTATATTTCACTCCAGAGACGTGGTGAATTCCCTTAGCCAGAAGCTGAATCCAGCCAGGCGAAGTACCAGCAGCCTGAGGAGTTCTGGATGAAGGCTGAGTCCCCTGGGACAGCCATGGGGGAGACTTCTGGAGTCCGTTAGCTATTGTCTGTCTCTCCTCAACTGAGAGCCCCGTGAGGGCAGGGACTGTCTCTGGATGGTCCCCTGCTTAGCCCGGCACCTGGACACATAGCTTCTGGGTTCATTTTTGTTGCATGCATAAGGGACAGAAAGTCAGCCTCTTGGAAGTCACCCAGTGGCATGTTAACCTCTTGACTATTCCCAGACCAACCTTGAATCACATACATGGTGTGATGATAGCCCTGTTATCCAAGACGGCGCACACATGGGCTAAGCTTACGGGTCTGGGGTTGTACTTCCTCTGGCTGTGAGTCTCCCCACGACTCATCTACCTGCAGGAAGGCCGTGGGCTTGGAAATCAAGCCCGAGCGCCCTCCTCTGTAAATGGGGATCATTAAATAAGATGTGCATGCAAAGCCTTATGGCAGAATTGCACATAGAATGTGGCATTCTGGGCTATCGTTACGGTTGTCATTATTTGTGGAGTTGAAATTTTGGGCCTAACTAGGATGTTCATAGTTCTCTGTTAAGTTTCATCTTGCCAGATTTGGATCAGTTTTCCGAGGGATATTTGGGGGTCCTAGGTCTGTTGTCCATCGTGGCCTTAGCCTCCCATCATTTCCACATTCCATCATGGGTGCTCAATGTCCCCTCCCGAAGTATCAAGAAAACATGTAGAGTCCATGGCTGAGGCCAAGTCACACAGATCCTTCTGATGTCCATGAAGACAAGTCTCACAAAATGGGAGCTGGCCTCATGTAGCAGGCAAAACAGGAGCACAGGCTTGATCCAAAAGTCCCCTGAGAGGCTCGGACAATGGTCAACCTTGATCACCTTCAGCAGTGTGCACGGTGCCAAAGACATCATGCGCTTGATCTCACTGGCCTGGCAGTGACTGTCAACCTCGAATGTTGTCCCCATTTTAAGGATGTAAAACTGAGTCTCACAGAACCCAAAACCGCCCAAGAAGCGGCCAAGTGGGATCCGAGTGCAGTTCTGGTAAGCTGAAGCTTTGAATCTAAATCTCAAACTTGTGTCTGTGACTCAAAGGCTTTTCTTAGATGTTGGCTATACTCCGGGCATCTAGAACCCCACCTGGGAAGTCGCCTGCTGCCGCTCCTACTCCCCAGGGCTCTGGCCTCACGGAGGGCTGCCTGGGGAAACTCTGACTTCCCAGCTTCACCACGCCCTGCCTTCCATCGCCAGCCTCTCGTGTGGATGAAATGACACTCCCCTCTAGGGACCACATAGCAATTTGTTTGGACTGTGTTCAAAGCCAAGCTCAGTGGCCAGGGCGATTTCCCAGCCTGGGGCGACTCAGAGCATCAGAGACTAAACGTAAAAGGTTTCTGGGGAGTGGCGGTGGAACCCTGCCTACATGCAGATGTGCGGCGCTGGGCTATTTATCGCCGCTGCCTGTTCTAAAGGTGAGAAATGGGGGCGGCCTCCGATCTTGCCAGCAGGGGGGTCATCAGCTGCTATTTCGCACCCATTTAAAAATAGTTGCATTTGTTCTTCCCATCTGCTGTCAATTGATTTGCTTCTTCCACAAGTATTTATGGAACCCCTACTATGTACAGAAAGCTGGACAAGTTCCCAGGGAAACAGATCTGCGGCGTCCGCGGCTGGGGTGCGGGGCACCGGTCCGTCAGAGCAACGTAGCGATTAATGGATAATTCCAACACGCACGGGTTTGGAGAAAATGCAGGTGGCCATATGATCCTGGGGCCCCCTCACATGATTACTAGGTAAATCTTAATGCCCTGGGAAAATCCTTCTGTTAAAACATTAAGTGGAAAAGCAGGCTACAAAATTTCTCACGGAGCAGAATTGCAACTTTATTATAAAAATGTATGTGTACGTGAATAAGGGAAAAGGCTCGTAAGGAAATGCATAAAAATGTCAACAGTGGTTATCGCTGAGTAGTGGGAATTAAATATTCTTCCTTTTACCTTAATACAAAGTTCCAGTTCTTAACCACAAGTAGGTATTCATTTCATTTTATAGGTTTATATACATTTTAATTATAAAGTAATTTATACTCGTTGGAAAACTCTGAGGTCGCAGCCCCCACCCTTCTCCATTCAAAATCCCGCTATTTTAAAGTAGGACATGCATCCTTTGGGACACACACACACACACACACACACACACACATCCTGGGCTTTTAACATATCACTATTGTTTCTGTTTGGATTTTTATCCTGTTTATAATCCGGTTTGTTTCTTAATTAAAGAAATACATATTTACATATATATGTATGTGCACAAACTATATATGTAGATATGTAATTTCTGCAACTTTCCTTTAACAATATATTTTGATCATCTTTCCGTAACCGTATGTGTAGCTGTCCCCCATTTGTGGTAACCGCTGAGAGGTATTCCAAAGCATGGCTGTAGCGCATTGTATGTCATGGATGCCTAGTGACTGACGGATGTTAAGGACTTGAATGTCTTCGCACATCTGCACAAACATTTTAGAAGGCAAGTTCCTGCAAATGGGCCTCCAGGCGGGGTCTATGGGTGTGGTATATGTTTAAATCAGTTATTAAATTAGTATTGAAATAGGGGTGCCTGGATGGCTCAGTCGGTTACGCGTCTGACTTCCACTCAGGTCAAGATCTCACAGTTCGTGAGTTCAAGCCCCACACTGGGCTCTGTGTCGACAGCTCAGAGCCTGGAACCTGCTTCACATTCTGTGTCTCCCTCCCTCTCTGCCCCTCCCCCATTCGCATGCTCTCTCTCTCTCTCTGTCTCAAAATAAATAAATTTGCTTAAAAATTAGTATTGAAATAACAGTGACACAGTCGTGGGGAGTGGAAGAATGGAGCTAAGAATTCATAGCAGTATTTCTTGTTCCCATTTTACAGATGGAGAAGCTGAGCAACCTGAGGAGGACCACTTCTGGCCAAGATTATAGGGCCAGTGAGGGCCATGGCCAAGTCCAGAAGTCAGGACGAACTCCCATCGGGGCCTCTCTTCTCTCCTCGACCCCAGCCCTCCATTCAGCTGGAGGAATTCCCTGCGTCCCTCTCTCCGGCCGCCTTGTCTCTGGCCACAGCTGGGTTATTGACAGCACTTTCAATGTGTGGCCTTGTGGGTGGAATTATTGGCCCTTAATTGAATTGAAAACAAAAGGAGATTGAGTTTTATGGGGAGCAGGAGGCCACTGGAGGGAGGAAATCAAATGCAGAGCAAGCAGGAAAGGCTCTTGGAGGACGATCAGCTGCAGGTGGGAGTGCCGTTGCCCAGGATGTTTATGGAGCCGCAAAACTTAAGGTCAGTCCCTCCTGTGGGCCCTCTGTCTTCGCTCCCCTGGTTCCAATCGGATGCTGCCCTCTCCGCTGTTCTGTGCTGCCGATGCTGTGAAGGGGTCCTCTGCTGCGGGCTGATATGGGGTGCTGGTCCCTGGTGACGCTGGCATTTGGGGGCGTGGATGCCCCCCGGCAAGGGAGGGAGGCCAGTGCCTCACTTCAGGAGCTGGAGCTGGGGGTGGTGGGGGTCGGGGAAGCCTGTCTGCATCACCAGGCATCCCTCCCATAGACCCTCTGTAAGCAGATAGGACAGAGCATGGGAAACGAATCCCGCCCCCAGATAGGAAGGAGCATGCTCTGGACTGAACTGTGTCCCCCCAAAATCCATATTTTGAAGCCTTACCCCTCAATGTGACTGTAATTGGAAATGGGGGCCTCAGAGAAGGTAATCAAGGTTAAAGAAAGTCATAAAGCTGAGGTCCTGATCTGATAGGATTTGTGTCCTTATAGGAAGACCCCAGAGAGAGAGCGCTCGCTCTTTCTCTCTCTCTCTCTCTCAGCTCGTGCACTCGCAGTGAGGAAAGGCCACGTGAGCGAGCACTCAGTACGAAGGGGACCATCTGCAAGCCAGAACTACAGTCCACGCTGGAAACTGAATCAGCTGTAACGTGGATCTTGGACTTCCAGCCTCCCAACTGTGAGAAAATAAATTTCTATCATCGAAGCCACCCAGTTAATGGTATTTTGCTAGAGCATCCTGAGCAGACTGAAATATGGCCCATTGGGGACTCGAACTCAGGGCTCTCCGTTGCCAAGCCCTGTGATTTTCTCCCTCCACCTTCCTCCCATCGTCCCGCTTTGTGGCGTGCATGCCTACGTCTGTAGGCCAACTTCCACCCAGGGGTGGCTCAGCGGTTATGGGTTATTGATTTTTGCTTCCCAGGGCTCAGCTCAGTGCCAGGCACAGCCTTGGTCCTCAGGGAGCTTTGCTCAATGAATAGACGCATGTTTATAAAAGCGGATGAATATTCATGGAGCCGAGAATGTGGTTGCAGGTGGGCACGGGGGTGGAAGATGAAACAGCCTCTCCAGAGAGGTGCTTGCTAAGGGAAAGGAGGAGGCGTGAGCTACAGCCTCGGGGGCTGCACAGGGAAGGTGGTTCCAGGCAGAGGGAGGTGTGAGCAGAACCCAGATGACTGGGAAGGCAGAGGCTGCTCCGGGGAAAGTAGCACAGGCTTGTGATCAGCCAGACAAGCGTGGAGGCCGATGGGAACCAGAGGGAGGCCATGGTGGGAAGGCCCTGCACGCCGGGCCAGCGGGCTGGCTTTGACTCTGTGGGATTTGATTCTCAGACTCCTCTCCCAACATCTCAAGGGACACGTGGCTGAGTCTTGTGGGCACACCAACCACTGACTAAACACAGCGCAACTTCCCGGAGCGTTACTTAACTTTTTAGCGTTACTTATTTTTCATTCATTTGCAGCCTCGTAGATGGTCTCCAGAATTCCTATCAAAGTTCAGATCTTAATTCAGATCGCTACTCGACCTTGGGCGAATCATATTCACCTTTCTCTCCTTCGTTCCTTCCTCCACTAAGTGTCAACAAGCACAGAAAACTGGAACATGAGTGTCTTTCTCACTTTATGCATACTGGTCCTGGATGAGACAACCCTGACATTCTTCAGCAGGTGACTGGGTGCCCTGTGGTATAGCCATTCAATAGAATATTATGCAGCCACAAAAAGGAATGAGCTACTGATACACACAATGTGGTTGGATGTCAAGGGCATTGTGCCACATGAAAAAAAAAAGCCACTCAAAGGTGACAAGCCATCCGATCCTATTTACATAATCTTTTGGGGGTGACAAAATCAGAGTAATCAGAGAGCATCCGTGGTGTTCCAGGGTTCAGGTTCAAGGGAGGGTGCGACTATATGGAGCCATCTGGGGGAGCTCGCTTATTCGTGGGGACGAGGCTGTTCTTCCTCCCCTGGATGATGGCCACTTGGAATCTATGCCTGTGATAGAATCTCAGAGAACTCTCTCTACAGACTGCCTGTGCACAACGAATGAAATAAGGTGTGAGTATTGTGCCAAAGTCAGCCTCCTGGTTTTGACAAGGCATGGAGTCTGTATGAGAGGCCGATCATCACTGGGACTGCTGGAGGGAGAGCGCATGGAGCTTTCCATACTATTTTGGCCACTTTTTGTAGGTTTTAAACTTTTTAAGTTAAGAAAGATGAAGATAGTCACAGCCAGTCCCCTGTGCATGTGGCTGACATGAGACAAAAAGTACCTGGTACCCAGTAATTATTCATACACGTTAGCTGGTGTCACTATATGCCTTACGAATGGGAGTCTGGGATCTTCCCTGGAGCTAACAAAATTTCCTGATGGGGATTCTCAAGGCCAAAAGAGAATTCAGATTCAATTTTACAAGGAAAGGAGGAGGAAGGAAGGAAGGAAGGAAGGAAGGAAGGAAGGAAGGAAGGAAGGAAGGAGGAGGGAGGGAAGGAAGGAAGAAACAAGGAAGAGAAAAGATGGGAGAGAGGAAGGTAGAGAAAGGAACAGAGGAAGAAAGGAGGGAAGGAAGGAAGGAAGGAAGGAAGGAAGAGGGAGGGAGGGAGGGAGGGAGGGAGGGAGGGAGGGAGGGAGGGAGGGAAGGAAGGAAGGAGGGAGGGAGGGAGAGAGAGAGAAGGGAGGGAGGGAGAGAGAAGGGAGGGAGGGAGGGAGGGAAGTGGCTCCTGGTTTGTAGAAGAGCCCAACCTTCCCCAGCAACACCTCCAAAAGCTTTGCAAGTTCCTTCCCAACATCTGTTAATCCTGTGATGTCAAGGCCCAAACTTACTGAGCCTGGGAAATCGCTGCTGTGTTTTACTGACTTCCCTGCAGTTGGCAGTTTCCCTCGGAATCGCCGTGTTAATCAGAAACACGCCGTCCATATTGTCAACACTTTGTTTAACCACTTCTATAAATTCAGCATTAGTGTTGGAGCGGTCCCGAGTTGATGGATGAAATCGTCGGCAGCCCCAGACAGCCCAACCCCATAAAACAAAGTCCGGGGCGTGAGGCTCTAAAGCAGGAGACACTTGACATTCACTGGGACACGTGACATGCTGATGACTCACCTCCGGGCTTGAAAAGATGGCGGGTCCCCCGAGGAACCGGCTCCCGGATCACGCAGTCTCCTGGCAGAGAGTTTATCGGAGGGGTCTCTGCCGGGCGGATTCAAGAGACGCCTGGAACGAAGCCAGGGGACAAGAGGAAATGGGGGAAACTTGGGGGAGATCAAGTCTGCACGGGTCAAAGAGTCCTTTCTTGTAAAGCAGATGCTTTGATTGACCGGTGGTGACTGGCACTAATGAAGGTGGGTGGGATGCGCTTATCCCCCGAGCATGGCTTTCCGCACAGTCCTGAGAGGAAGGATTGGAAGAAGGTGTCGCTGTGTCTGTTGGTCTGTATGGTATCTGCCTGGTGTCACGGGCTGGCCACCGGGTCTGAGCTCCGCCCCCATCCTTGGATGGGCCACACACTGCTGTAAGCCTGACTTGGGACACGTTTCCGTTTGCAACTTCAGCACTCACTGTGTGTCAAGCCAGGTGCTGGAGAAGCCACAGTGGGTGAGATGAGTATGATTCCTGTCCCAATGGCTTCAGAGTAGGTGCGGGAGACGGATGTTGAACAAGGAATTAATGCAGAGAGCTAACACGATGTATAACACAGTCCCCTGACCCAGTTTGGGGGTTGGAGGAAGGCTGTCCAGAGGAGGTGCTATTGAAATAGTGTCTGAAGGATGAGAGGTGAGTTTAGAGCCAAAAAGAGATTCTAGGCAAGAGAGGCCATGAGTCTGGCAGGACCATGAGGCTGGAGCCCAGGGCATGAGGAAGAGAGTGACATGGTGTAGTGGGTAGGGACAGGTAAGGGCTGGGCCACACATGAACTTTCAAGGCTCTCAATTCCAGGGTAAACTGAGGCCTGCAGGGGGCTGGTGATGTCTAGACAGCCTCCACATGCCTTAGCCCATGCTTTGCAAAGCTAACCAAGATGGCGGCTTGCATCCACGATCCCATCTGTTCCTACCATCCCCGCTCCAGATGGGAAAGGCGGGGATGGTAGGAAAAGACATAGTCCTCAAGAGTGAGCCAACAGAGATCTCCATCAGCTCTGGTCTTCAGGCAGCCTCTTCCCTCGGCCCTGGGACGGGGGCCAGGCTGCTGCGTCCCGACCCGGCTCCAGAAGAGGCCTCCCAGGGGCGCTGGCCCGCCTCCTCCCACCTCCCCGGCCCCTGCTCCCCAGGCCAGCAGCTCTCCTTCCACATCCTGCCCGCCTCGTCCAACTCTTTCCAAGTGCCTGTTTTTCCAGAAACACGAGTTGAGCAAAACAGTCTCCCTCCCTGAACTTGAGTCTGAAATAATAACCCCAAGAAACACACGCTTTCTTGGAAAACCCTTCAGAGCCTCCCACTGCCTTTGGACACGTCAAAGCTGGGTTTGTTAAAATAATAATCTTTAGGAACTCGAGTCTCTCTGCCGCCAAATGCCTTGCATAAGAGCGTCACGCACCCCTGACCATGACCCAGAAAACCGGGCTGCGAGCTAACGTGGCCCGGCAGCCAGAGCGAAGTCCTTTCTTTCTCTCCTTCCTTCTTTCTTTCTTTCTTTCTTTCTTTCTTTCTTTCTTTCTTTCTTTCTTTCTTTCTTTCTTTCTTTCTTCTCCTTTCTTTCTTTCTTTCTCTTTCTTTCTTTCTTTCTTTCTTTCTTTCTTTCTTTCTTTCTTTCTTTCTTTCTTTCTTTCTTTCTTTCTTTCTTTCTTTCTTTCTTCTTCTCTCTCTCTCTCTCTCCCTCTCCCTCCCTCCCTCCCTCCTTCCTTCCTTCCTCCCTTCTTCCCTTCCTCCCTTTTTCTTCCTTTCCTGATACAGATGGCTTTCTGAATCCTGCAAAGTCTGAAACATCTGGGAATGTGTTCATGGAGAAAGGCTGCTCTGAACAGGACCGCAGTTGGGGTGGGGGAGGAGAGGCCGGCCAGGCAGGGGCTCTGGGAACTATGAAGTGGGCTTCGTGTCCATGGAGACACCGGTGTCTGGCAGACCAGCAAGGGAACATCCAGTCTGGCTGGCTAGCTGTGACGGAGTCTCCACCCCCCCCCGTCCCCAAGTGCCTGCATGGCAGGGTCGGGAGGTTACCATCCACCCAGGGCAGCACGGCCGCCCTCGGCGCCTTCCTCAGATGTTTGCAGGAGGAAGTTCACATTCTCTAGCTCAGCTGAGGATGGCTGGACTCCTGGGCCCTGGACCTGGGTAGTCCTGGGCTGGATCCCTGGCTCTGGTGCTTGCCAGCTGTCTGCCTGAGCAAGGGACCTTACCCTTCTGAGCCTTGGTTTGCTCGCCTGTGAGATGGCAGAGTTGAGGGGAGCATGCTCGGGGGTCGAGGTTAAGGTTCTGTAGGGGGAGATGCTTAGCATCCCGCTGGCTGACATGATGCTGAGGAAGCTGGCGGCTACCCTGCTCTGGGCACAACTCAGGATTAGGGGGAGGAGGCCTGGGAAGGAGGGTGGTGGTGAGGGCGTGGTGGGCTGCAAACAGGCTCAGCTGGCCTCCCGCATCTGACCTGTGCAATGCCTGCGGCTTCCACCATTAGAAGCTCTTTTTTTTTTTTTTTTTGCTTTGCCTCAAGAGCCTTTGCAAATTGTAGATGGGTGGGGTAGTTATGAAGCGTCAGTTACTCTAGAGAACAAATTAAACTTTGACCCAATTCTATCTGCAGACTCCCCAAGGAAACACGTATTCTTTGTGTTCCATTGTATTATTTTTAAAATTTTATTTAAAAAATTTTTAATGTTTATTTATTTTGAGAAAGACAGAGCACGAGCAGAGGAGAGGCAGAGAGAGAGGGAGAGACAGAATCCGAAGCAGGCTCCAGGCTCTGAGCTGTCAGCACAGAGCCCGATGTGGGGCTCGAACCCACGAACCGTGAGATCATGACCTGAGCTGCAGTCGGACGCTTAACCGACTGAGCCACCCAGGCGCCTCACCTCATTTTAGAGATGAGAAAACGGAGTCCTGGAGAGTTTACGTCACTCAGTGGAAACCACACAGCTGGAGAAAGTCCAGGAAATAAAGACAGGTAATCTTATTCTAGAGCCGCAGGCTCACCGCTGACCATCACTGCCTCCCTGTGTGGCCTGGACCAACTTCTGTTCCCGTAGCCTGTATCAAGGACGGGGCTGCTTGCTGCCTCACACACGCTCTGGACCCAGTGCCACGGCCTCATGGCAGCTCTGCCCTTTCCCTGCCGTGTGTCATGCCGCAGCTTGCTTCCTTTTCTGAGCCCTCACTTCTACCTCTGGAAAATGGGGGATGAAATAGTATCTATTCTTCGGTGGGTGGGGAGATCCATGTAAAACACCGGGCACTAGGGAGGTGCTGTATATAGGAATCTAAATAGTAATTCTCTTCTTCCAAGGCGGATTGAATAGACTCCTGGCCCACCGGCTCAGAGTGAACATTTTTGCCCAATCTGATGGAGTTCCCTCCTCCCCGCTTTTCTTTTCAACCTGTGCTCAGATGCCGAATCAAAGCTGAGCGCTCGTCCCTGGCAGGCCTCACCTCTAGCCACTCAGCCTCCACACTTAGCACCTTGGCCTCAGTGCGGGGTGTGCGGGCCTGAAGGCCGGCCGGTGGCCAGTGGCCCCGTTTCCTCCTCGGAGCAGAAGGAGATGTGGGGGGCTCCCCTGGCCAGCCAGGCGCCCTGTTGTGGTAACCCTGCCTTGGGCCGACAACTCTGAGGCGCGTCCTACGCAGCCTGCAGGCCGGACTGCCCACCATGTCGGTTCCTTCCCTTCCTGGGCTCCCTGCCGGGTAGCCGCCACCCCGGGAGCTTCGAGGCGGAGCTGCCCGCACGTCCTTATCTTGAGATCTAAGGTGCAGGAGCCCAAATAAGACAGGCGAAAGCGATCTGGACCGCTCACAGTTACTTCGCAGCTTCTGTGTGCGCGGGTGCTGTGCTCGGTGATGTCTATGGATTGAATCGTTTAAAGATTACGACAGTCATGGAGGAAGGTACTGTCAGCACCCCCGTTTTACAGACGGACAACAGGAGTCCAGAGAGGTCAAGGCCAAGGTCACGCAGGCAGGAAGCCTCAGAGCTTCTCAGTTGGAGGTGGGAATGGACTCCACCCACTGACCCCTTACCTTTGCTCTCTCTGCATCACCCCAGGTCCTTCTAGCGCTCACCTCTGGGATCTTGTGAACATTTGTCCTGACACTGACTCAGGGTGCACAGCAAGGGGAAGTCTCAAGTCCTTTCTGAAATTGCCCTCTGGGGGCGCTTGGGGTCTCCGTCAGTTAAGCATCGGATTTTGGCTCAGGTCATGATCTCACAGTTTGTGGGTTCCATTCCCACATCGGGCTCTGTGCTGACAGGTCATTCCTGGAGTCTGCTTCGGGTTCTGCGTCTCCCTGTCCTTCTGCCCCTCCCCTGCTGACGCTCTGTCTCTGTCTGTCTGTCTCTCTCTCTTTCAGAGATAAATAAACATTTAAAAAAAAGACTTAAAAAATGCGATTGCTCTCTGCTCACAAGGCTGATGGCAGAGTGAAATGGGACACAGCTAGTGACGTGTACCTTCTGGGACACATTTCCCAGTTACCTCTATTGTATATGTATATGAGGCTGGGAGGCAGCTGAGGTTTGGGACAGAGCCAGTCTGTGTGGGTTTGGGGCTCCATTCAGCCACAAATGAGCCAAGCGACCTTGGGCAGGTCTTAGATCTCAGTTTCCTTGTTTGCAAAATAAAGGTAATAGTAACAGTAGAACAATAGTATCTATTCACAGAGGCATTGGGGCAGGGGCATTCAAAGAAGAGACTTTTGCAAGGCTCCTGAGCAGCATGGGGATTATTGACAATCTGAGTCATGGCCTTTATAGAATTTAATCTTGCAGAGTCCTGGTATCACAGCAAAATGGGGGCTCAATTTACCATGTTGAGTGTTGTGATTGGAAATGAATAATAATGCAAAGATAATAATGCACCTGGAACATAGAAGCTGCTCAGGAAATAATGGGCTTTAATGTCAGTATGAATTAATTAATATAATAGTAACTAATTGACATTAATTAATATTCGTTTTTTAAATTTTTTTTTAACATTTACTTTTGAGAGATAGAGAGAGACAGAGCACGAATGGGGGAGGGGCAGAGAGGGAGACACGGAATCCGAAGCAGGCTCCAGGCTCTGAGCTGTCAGCACAGAGCCCGACGCGGGGCTCGAACTCATGAACCCTGAGATCGTGACCTGAGCTGAAGTCAGATGCTTAACTGACTGGGCCACCCAGGCGCCTCAATATTAGTATTTAATGTCCGGTATTCCTGGTCAGACTCTACTAGACATTGGCTACCAGGTTCTGACCACTCTCTGTGGAGTTAGGCACACCACGATGTGCGTGTACATATTTCACTGTATTGTTATACCTTTTGGGGTTGTTAGATTAAATTCTGAGTTCAGAGCAACAAAGAATACTTTTTTTTCAACATAAGTATATCCCCAATAGAGCCTAGGATATACCTATGCCAAAAAGTCATCATTCTTCTGAAATTCAGATCTAAGCAGGTGCCCTGTGTTTTCATTCACTATGTCTGCCACCACAACAACCCATAACAGATGACAGAACTAACACAGAAAGCTGAAAAGACTTGCCCACGTCTTGAAGAGATCAAGGGCCCCTGGGCTCATGCATTTCCTGCGTGGCTGAATCTAGCAGAGGACTGAGGTCTTTCAGAGTTTGCTGTTCTTTTGATCAACTGAACTACCCTTTTATGTCACGATGTGAGGGTGGGCTGAGTCTGGAGGGTTTGGAGGGAACTATTCCCATTATCTCACTTCCCCTGAAGACTGGGGAGCCCTTCGGTGCCCACCGCTGCCTGTGTACATTGGCCGCCTGGCAGGCCACCCGCTCCGCACACCTCCTGGGCTGAGCTCCCTGGGTCCCAGCTGTGGAGGGAACAGGACCAAGTTCAAGGCTGCCTGGTGTCAGGCAGCCTTACAGGAAACAAACAAACGCAAGTGGAAAAGGGGGAAAAAATCCACCAATTACTTAATGTTTTCCCAGTGTCCAACTATTTCGCCTCGTGTGAACCGAGAGCTAAGACTTGGCTGGGAAGGTGGGAAGGAGCGGGGGCCGGGAGACATTTTCTACACAGATGCGGAGGGATGACATTGCACTTTCAGGTCTGGTGAGGTGGATCAGGCGTTCCTCGTCTGAAACCATCTTGAGGTCAAAGCCGTGGTCCAGAACAGGAGTGGAGGCCGCCTGGAGACATGGAGCTCCGCGTGGGCTGCCCTGAGCAGCCTCAGCCTCAGCTTCCCTTTCCTTTGGCTGGCGCTGGGTCTGCCTTCCCTCCTGTTCCCTTGCCTGTCTGGGTCTAGCTCCCCCACTGGCTCCAGCTTACCTGCCAGGAATGCATCCGTCGCCCGTACAGGCCTCCTTCCTCTGCGAAGGAGACCCAGCCACTGTGACCAGGGTATGTGGATGCGGCTCCCACTTTACAGATACAGAAGCAGAGGCCCAGAGAGGGAAAGGGGGTTTCTCCCAGGTTCTGTGGGCATCTGCCAGCTGGTCTCTGTCCTCCAAGACCAAGGTGTTCTTATTGTGTGTACGACACCATAGCGGTGTCGAAGGCGGGTCCTGCTTCTCACCTGCTGGGGGCACCTCGGGGACTATATTCTGATGATACTGTAGAAAACAGAGGCTGCAAAGAAACAAGATCCAAAGTTTTGTGCCCAAAATAATTCATTCGTTCTGTCTTTTTTTCCTTCTTTTTTCTTTCGCTATCTCTGTCTTGCTCCATGTCTTTCTGTCACTCTCCTTGTTCTTTCGAGAAACACCCTCTGGATGTGTCTGTGCTATCCTTATCCTAGGTCCGGAGAGCATGCAGTGAACAGGGTCCCCACCAGGTCTCCGAGGACTGCCTGGTCCCAAGGGAAAGGCAGGCAAGCAAAGAGACTCATGGGGACTCTTAGCGGGGGCCCAGCAACCTGTGGGTCTACAAAAGGGAAGCACCCCTTCCCCCAGCCCGTGGGGAGCCAGGGATGGTTTTCCCAGTGTGCGACCTGGGGAATCTAGACCACAAAGACGAGTAGGGATTATTTGGGTAGAAAGCAAGAGGAAGAGGACTTTAGGAGTAAGGAACAGCCTGTTCCAAGGACCGCCGGGCTCCTTCTGGGATGATGTGTTCAGGATAAGCCTGGGAACCGAGAAGGAGGTGAGCAAGGGATGGAGCAGAAGACAGGGACTGACCTTGAACCATCTCAAGAGCATGCCAATCTTCTTAGGCTCCATCCAGAGGGTACGGGGGCCCCAGATTTCTCACTATGGCTCACTGAGTCTCTGCTCTTCAAAACCAGTTTGGACCAGATCAGAGCTGTCAGCCTGAGGGGCTCCAGTCTGACACCAGCTCTAAAAGCCCTGCTTCACAAACAGCAAAGCTGAGTGGAAATAACCTCGTATAGGTGTTGACCGTGCGGAGAAGTCTCCCACCTCCTTCTGTGTCACCCCAGCCAGTACTTAATAAACTGGAAGAAAGAAACCACATCTGATTTCCCCTACTGGTTCTGGGGAGAGTATTGGGTTTCTCTCCCCTGCAGACTCAAGTATAGTTTACACGATCCATTACAATTACTAGTCACAGCCACCCACACTGCTCACGTGAGGTTCCCAGCAATAGCCTTGCAAGCCTTGCAAGGACTACAAAGTTCAATCATAGGAGAGGAAACGGAGGCTCAGAGAAGTGAAGCCATCTGCCTGGGGTCACACAGCAAATGAAGAGCTCAGCAGTTATTAGAAGCCAGGCCTGTGCTATTCCCCATGCACCAACTTACCCCTGAGCAACTTGGAAGATTCACTTGACCCTGGGAATCTGGCGTTCTAGGGGGTAATGTTCATTTTTCTTTCAATGTTTTTTTTGAGAGAGAGAGACAGAGAGACAGAGCACGAGTGGGGTAAGGGCAGAGACAGAGGGAGACACAGAACCTGAAGCAGCCTCCAGACTCTGAGCTCCCAGCATAGAGCCTGAGGCCAGACTTGAACCCCTGAACCATGAGATCATGACTTGAGCCAGAGTCGGATGCTTAACCGACTGAGCCTCCCAGGCGCCCCATTAGGGGGAATGTTGAAAGGCATCTAAATAATTTCCCAGCTAAAACCGAGACAAGAATTATCTCCTCCCCAAGGAGGATGAACTCCTAGCTTCCTGCAAAACTCTTGGATTCATAAGAAACACTCCAAAGGCAGGATTCCAGTGCTGTCTGCCCTTCCAGCAAAATGCCAGGCATGACCCCAGACTGTGGGGAAGAGCCCTTGGTGGAGAGATGTGTGGGTAATCGGAAACTTGAAAGATAAACTGTGTGCACGCACGCACCCGCACACACACGCACACAGGCACTCACAACTGCAGTGCACTCTGAAGTTTATAAAGGCGCTCCTCACTGCATTCACATGGAGGCCATGCATGGTGGCTGTTTCTACTTTGTCCCCATTTCCCAGAAGAGGAAGCTGAGGTTCAGCAAGGTTAAGGATTCGAGTGGTGGACCAGCAACAGGTGTCATGGCTCAACACTGTCTTCACTCTGCTACGGCCCCATCACATCATCTTCAGATTGTAGGGGTGTGGTCCTTATCTCGCTTCACCTCATGACTCGCCTAAATCTGAGGAAATTATTTAGGTGGTCTGCACACAGGTAGGGAGCAGGTCTGTCTGGTTCACAAATAATCCCAGAGCCTGACAGAGCACCTGGGCAGAGAAGGCTTCTAGTCAACACTTAGGGATTGAAATGAATTGCATGTTTTGCAAGGTAGTGAATGAATCATGAATTAAAATATATAATAAAGAGGCACATGGTTGGGTGAATAGATTCATTAGTTAATATAAGAGCATAAAGATGTTTAGATGAAATTAAAATATATAGAGATGGTAACGGATGCATGTGGGATTGGTGGATGGTTGGAAGCATGGATGGATGAATGGATTATTGTAGAAATAAATAGATGAGTAAATAATCAATAGAGAATGAGTGGGTTGAAGGGTGGACAAATGAGTAAGTGGGTGGTGGTCCCTGTGTGTGGAGCGATCAGCGGGGTAGACCCTTCCGGCTGCCCAGAGAGAGCAGAACTGCCCCCGTCCTCACCCACACAGCATCCGCCAGCCCACCTCCACCAGAATCCCTCAGCCGGGCTATTTTTGTCCCCGCTACCACGAGGGGGAGGGCCTTTTTTGGGCTCAGCTTGTTAGAGGAGAGAGAACACAGAGCCTTTCCTCCCACGGACACCTCTTTAGCTGTGCAAACCCCCACCCTGTCAGGCATCCAGGAATAAAACCAAACAGAAAGCCACAGAAGGCGTAGGAAACCAAACACAGAAAGACCAAAAAGGGAGTTGGGCAAGCTTCCCTGCCCTCCCTAGGGAAAGAGATTCACAGGTTTCTTGGGCTGAGCCTGAAATCCTTGGTGTCCCTTCACTCATGCCATGGCTCCTGAGTGAGCTCCATGTCTCGGCCTGGGGGACACAGTGGTGACTAGAAGAGACATGGTACTGACCTTCTGGAGCTTACCACTCAGTGTGCGGGCAAAAATCAGTAAATACAGCTAAAGCATGGTATCAGAATAAAGGAACTGAGAGTGTACTAGCTATCTGCTGCTGTATAATGAATCACCACCACTTTACAGCAGTATTTGCCTCTGGCTCAGGGTCTCCCATGAGGATGTAGTTCAGGTGTGAGCCAGGGCTGCGGTCTCATCTGAAGGCTTGACTGGGGCTGAAGATTCCACCTGCAAGGGGGATCCCAAACATGCCTGGCAAGTCAGTGCTGGCTGTCAGCGGGAGGCCTTGGCTCCTGTCCACACCACCCACCCCCCAGAAGGCAGCCGGGAGGACCCTGACAACATGGCTGCCAGTCCCACTCAAGGGTGTGATCCGAGGAAGGCAGAGAGAAGCTAGCTCCAACGCCTGTTGCGACCTAGCCTCAGGAGTTGCATGCTGTCCCTTTTGCCACATCCTATTCATTTACAGCAAGTCACACTCAAGGAGGGGGGGGAGTGGAGCTTTGCCTTTGGAAGGGAGAGATGTCAGAGAATGTGAAGACATATTTTAAAACCACCCCCGGGAGTGTCTGGAGGCCCAGATGATGTGACAGGCAGATGCTGTGAAAGTCTGCGGGGAGAGCCCTCCAAGGAGAAGATTAGCAAGGACAAAAGCTGGGAGGGAAACCAGCTTGTCCTGTTTACGGACAGGATGGTGTGCGCCAGGCTGAAGCACATGCATGAGGCAGGCGTGGGGAGCTTTGTGGACCCAGGTGAGCCCCAGGGGCGGGGGGAGGTCCTAACCTGCTGCAGATTTTATGGAGCGGTTGCTTGTGCCACTTTGTTAATTGCTCGAGAACCACATGCAGCAGGCCCTGTTTTGTTCCCAAAGTAGAAGCCGGGAACAGAGGCGTGAAGGAAGGTCCCACATCCACCATCCACCTACGACTCCCGAGCTAGGATTCGCATCCCATGGCAGCAGTCCTGACATCTCTAGAAGGGATGTCACATTTGGCATCTAGAGAAATCAGGGTGGAAATGCCCCCCGGAAAGAGGAAGACAGTAAAAGAGAGACTGATAGAGACAGAGAGAGAAACAGGACGAGAGACTGAGAGACCCAGAGATACAATGAGGGAGAAAGACAGCCAGAGAACTAGAGGGGGATTAAGAACAGAAAATCGTTAGGCAGGTAGGCACAAGGAGGTGAAGGGGGAAAATAAAGCAAGCAATGGAGACATGGAGACAGGGAGGGGAGCCAGCATGTGTGTGTGTGTGTGTGTGTGTGTGTGTGTGGCGTGTGCACCGGGCTGTGCCACGACCCTGGAACTCAGACCATCCATCGTGCCTGTCTCCCAGGAGAGCCGGGGGAGGGGAGAAGCTGACAGGAGACAGTGGGATTCCAGTAATTCCAGATGAAATAGCAACCAGAACGCTTGCCAGGAAGTCAAGGTTGGGGCGGCCAGGCAGAGGGAGGGGGTGTCCAAAGAAAGTTCAGCAAATAGCTGCAGGATTCCCTCAGCCATACCCCCATCAGGTGCCCTCGATAGGGAGGTAGGGATGGTAGTGCCAAGTTTGGGGCTGGGGTAAGAACATCTGGATGGGCAGCCATGCCCTCTGGGGGGAGGACATCTGTCTTCACCAGCTCATGCAACGCTGGTGGCTCCCAGGAGCAGCACCCTTGCTGAGGACCACAGGGTGACAGAATGTGGCTTCAGAGACAGTAGCCTACCATGTATGCAGGACAGTGGGGTCAGCTGGGGGAGGAGGCGAAGGATCTGACCTTTGCCAGGCATCTACTGTGCTCATGACACGTTCATTTTTCTTTGCATATGCACCATATGCACCTTCTCATTCACACCCCTCCTCCCACGGCCTCCTCCTCCCCAGCTCAATATTAGGCTCTCAGCACAGTCCTCATCTGCAGAGGAAGAAAACGGAGTTCAGAGAGGGACACCCACCAGCCCCCGTCACCCAGAGCAGTACTTGTTTATCCTTCACTTCCCTTCACTTTACGTCGTCATGTCTGCTTTTCCTTTCTTCCTTCCCGATGACATGGACATTTTTATTTTTTTATTTATTTATTTAATTATTTTAATATTTTATTTATTTTTGAGAGAGAGATAGAGACAGCATGAGCAGGGAAGGATCAGAGAGAGAGAGGGAGGCACAGAATCTGAAACAGGCTCCAGGCTCTGAGCTGTCAGCACAGAACCCGATGCGGGGCTCGAACCCATGAACTGTGAGACCATGACCTGAGCTGAAGTCGGACACTCAACGGACTGAGCCACCCAGACGCCCCTACATGGACATTTTTTAAAGAATCCAGAGCAACTGTGTTGTAGATTGCGCTCCAGTCTTCAGGGGTCCAGCTGTGTCCTCATCATCAGATGCAGGCTAAACCTTTTGGGCACTCATGGTTACAAGGGTACATGTTCCCCATTTCATCTCCTTTGGGGACACCCAGTCCCATTCGGTCCCATTTACTGGCTGACCAGCCAGGTTGGTCAGTTGGTTAAGGTACTGTCCGCCAGGTCTACCGTTTTCCTGGACACTTGGGGACTGTGTAAACATTGCCTTCTCCAGCACACGTTCACCCAGGGGGGCTGCTATCCACTAATGGTCATTGTCAGAATCAACTACTGCAGTGGTGGTTGTAACATGGAGATGTTTGAAAAATATATCATTCTTTCCTTACGCTTAATAGTTAATGTACTTTGGTAGAGAAGGATTTTTCACAGCCCCTCCTTTTTATTTCATATGCTATCCATTATCCATGCTATCCATTTTTTTAGTGCTCAAATTGTTCCAGACTTTGTCAGTGGGAGCCCCTTCAAGCTGGCCCTTATATTCTTTTGCACACGCCTTCCTCATTCTTTGAGCACTTCCTTACTTTCTGATGCAATAAAATGTTCTAGGTTCATCTTGGTTTTTGTTTTTGTTTTTTGTTTTTTTTTTGCTCCAACCCTGGAGTCAGCCATTTCTTCAAGCTGTCCCAGTCACTTTTGCTGAAGAATGATATTTAAGAACCAAGATATGATCCCAAGGTGTGCTCATTACTGCCAGGGTGTCTAGGATCTTCCAGAGAAAAGAAGATGCATACATGTGTGTTCACTCCAATGCCTCCAATTTAAGTCCAACATCATGGGTTTCTTCCTCATGTTCTCTGTTCCCTATTCCTATCTCCCTGATCCCACCATGAAAGCCCCATTTCCTCAAATATCAAAATGTTTATTATATGATCTGTCCTCCAAGCCGCATGAAACTATTTCTGAATCATACTAACCCAACTGTCAACAACAACCTGTCTGTTAAAATTCAAGATCTCTTTGAAGTTCTTCTTGACTTTAGAATATAATCAGTTAAGAAAGTTCAGTTATAGAACTGCATTTGAAGACTCCTGGAACTATTTCCCTTTCTGTGTGGTTATAGTTTTGCATCATCTGCTGCAGCTTAAAGAACCACCCAGAACATAGCAGCTGAAAACATTATCTATCATCTCAAGAGTTTTGTGGATGCAGGGTTAGCTTACCTGGGCCCTCTGTTTCAGGGTCTCTCCTAGATTTCAATCAAGCTCCTATAGACTGAGCTGGATACCTCCGGAGGTTGAACTAGGGAATCTGCTTCTATACTCATATGGTTAAATGTTAAAGATGGGTGCAGGGAAGGGGAAGGTGGGTGATGGGCACGGAGGAGGGGACTCGTGGGGATGAGCACTGGATGTTATATGGAAACCAATTTGACAATAAACTATTAAAAAAAAAAAAAGATTCAGCTCCTTGAGGACATTGGGCTGAAGATCCCAGGTCTTCTCCGGTAATTGGTCAGATACTACTCAGTTCCTTTCACAGGTGACTTCCTCTCTCTCAAGGCCAACCCACAAGAAAAGTCAGAAACAGAGAGCTCCAACAAGACAGGAGTCACTTCTTTCATAATGTAATCTCAGAAGGGACACCCCATCACCTTTGCCATGGTCCCTTCATTAGAAGTGAGTCACTAGGTCTGGCCACATTCAGGGAGAGATACTCATTCAAAGCCGTGAGTCCCAGGAGGTGGAGCATCTTGGGAGCCAGGATAACTCTGCCTATCAGAGTTATCAATTTGGTCCATAATTAGGTTCATTTGTTTCTCTTTGTGTTTGATTTTAGAGTTTGCTGCCTTTTTCAATATTTTTGGTTGAATTTTATCTTTGAATCTATGAAATATTTATATGATCCTAAGTGTATAAATTATAGAGTGGTGTGTGGGTGGCTCGGTAGTTTGAGTGTCTGACTTCTTCGGTTCAGGTCACCATCTTGTAGTTCATGAGTTCGGGGCTCACACTGGGCTCACTGCTGTCAGCGTAGAGCCCACTACAGATTCTCTGCCCCTCTCTCTCTGCCCCTCCCCTGCTTGAGCTCTCTGAAAAATAAATAAACATTGGGGCACCTGGGTGGCTTAGTCGGTTGAGCGTCCGACTTGCACTTAGGTCATGATCTCACGGTTTGTGGGTTCGAGCCCCGCGTTGGGCTCTGTGCTGACTGCCAGCTCAAAGCCTGGAGACTGTCTTCAGATTCTGTGTCTCCCTCTCTCTCTGACCCTCCTTTGCTCATGCTGTCTCTCTCTCCCCTAGAAATAAATAAAAATATTTTTTAAAATAAATAAATAAATAAACATTTTTTTAACAAGAGTATAAATTAAAGAAAAAGAAGTCCCAGGAGGAGTCTCTCTTCTATCCCCACTGCATCATTGTCCCATCCTGACTCCTAAAGGGTCATTTGCTCCAAACCAGAAATGAATCTTGTAGTTTTCCTTTTATGAATTTACATTCATGTATTTTTCATATCTTCCCTTTTACTTTGATAAAAGAGAGCATACTATAGATACTATGTTACACTTTGCTTTTTCATTTACCAGTATATAGCAGAAGCCACATTGTTTCTCTTCACAGAAAGTATCTTCAATTTTTTAGGCTGCATAGTACCTCATTCCTTTGGAAATGCCACGGTTTATTCAACCAGTGGCATTTAGGGTGTTCCTAACATTTTACTGTTACAGGTAATGCCTTAAGGAATAACTGTGTGCCTTTGTGGCTCTAGGTCCATAGAGTTGACTCTTCAAGGTAAATGCCAAAACGTGAGATTGTGGGATTAAAACATCAATGCATATGTGATACATGATTTCTCCGTAAGCTATCGCTGTGTAACAAACCACCCTTAAATGTAGCAGCTTAAAAAGACAGGCATTTATTTAGCTCATGGGTCTGTGGCTTGGCTGGGGTTTCTGCAGATCTGGGCTGGGCTTCCTAGTGTGTCTGCCATGAGCTGCAGGACAGCAAGGCTGCTCCACTTCTAGGGGTTGGCTGGGGTGACGGGGGGGGCGGGGTGCAGCGATTGGGCCACGTGTCTCTTATCCTCCAGCCGGCTAACTCAGGCTTGTTCTCATGGCAACAGCAGGGTTCCAGCAGACAGGGGAAGAGTACAAGTCCTCTCCAGTCCTAGGCTGGGAATCCAGCATTGCTCCTGATGCATTCTATTGATCAAAGTAAGCCCCGTGGCCAGATGACACTCAGAGGGTGGGGAAACGGACTCTGGTCTTGATAGGAGGAGGCTGCAAAGTCACACAGATGAGGGTGAGATGGAGAACTGAGACACTTGAAAAAGCAGTACCTTTAACCAAAAGTAACCTAGCATGTCTGATCACCTCACTAACAGACCCTGGCAAGGACTTGGGCTGGTATTCTAAACCGGGGCTGTGCACACTTTTCCTGTCAAGGCCCAGATCACAAAGGTTTCAGATTGGGTGGATCCTATGGGCTCAGTCGCAACTACTCACTTCTGCTGTTGTGGCTTGAATGCAGCCATATATAAACTGGAAGCCAATGAACATGGCTCATTCCAGGAAAAGTTTGCTTACAAAAAAGCAGGCTGCTGGCCGGATTCAATCCACAGGCTGTAGTTTGCCGAGCCCCGTTCTACATGCGCTGAGAAACTGTTAAAAAGGTTTTAGGTAGGGGGGTCCTCAGAGCAAATAGGAAAATGCTCGCAGGATATAGAAAGAGTTGAGGGTGGGGTGGGGAACAGATCTGGAAGTGTGGGGATCCATCAGGGGGCTGCTGGGGTGTCTGGGGGCTAGAGGATGGTGGCACTGGGTGTGGGGGAGGCTATTTGCTTTGGAGTCACACGTACAGGTGGGAGCCACCAATCCTGCAGAAGAAAAGGGGTTGAACGTGGGTGGTGAGGCATAGCAGCTAAGGGGTACTTCTAGGCACTGGGTGCGGGATGATGCCATTTGCAGATGTAGGCATGGGCGGGGGTCCACAGAAGCTGAATTAAAGGCCTCCTCTCTGCCTCCAAGGAGCTCATGTCCTAAAAGGAGACTAAGATGTCTCTGAGTCAGAGAAAGAGGGCAGTGTAGACTGAAGAGCCATAGCAGGGGAAACTGAGGCCCAGGGCAGCCAGAAGGACGTCTCTGAGATCAGACCGTGACTGGATGAGCCCCCACCCTGGGGTCCTGTCTCCAAAGCTCATTCTCCTAAAACATCTCATTCCTCCTTGGCTGCTATCTGTCACCCCACGGCTGCAAGGGGCAGTGGGGGGAGGGGCAGGGGAGAAGCATCTCCCTGGCAGATTTGTAAGCAAGGACAGTGACTCAAGTGATAATTCGCCTCCACCAGGCCCGATGGGCGTCTGGCCCAGCCCTCAATAGGATCTTTAGTTTCTGGAAGCTTACAAGAAAAAGGATTTGGAGCTCCGAGGTTTTAACATCACAAGGAAATAAAGTCCCTCGCAGAATCAGAGGATCAGATAAGTCCCGACAAAAATAGCATCGCATGAGGTAAAAATATGTATGTAGCTTTCCGCACCCCCCCAGCTGCTCACAACAAGAAATAGAGGGTCCTCAGGCTGATAAGTAGCGTCTCCCACACCCATTCGGATTCCAGGAGGCTCTTGAGAACATAGAGGTGAGATGAGCAGCTAGAGAGGGAACGCAGAGGTGCAGTGCTCCCTCTCAGCCTCCAGGAGCGAAGGCTGATGCATAACCACGTGGGAGCCCCTGCTGCCCGCAGAGGGGACTCGCGAGGGGTGCAGAGCCTGGCTTACAAACACTCGGGGTAAAAAGAAAGGCTTTTTACCCCCTTGGTTGCCAGCTTGTTTACTGCCTGCTCCAGTCCTGAGGTTGAAGAGCTGTCAGTGTGGGTAACGCACCCCGGTCTTTCCTGCCCGCCCACGCTCAGCAGAAAGGAGGTGCAGAGAAGCATACCATCTGGGGTTCCGCAGACCAGGTTGGAACCCACCTCTGTGTGACCTGTTTTCTCATCTGGACAACGGGGGTAATGACGGCATGCACCTGCAGGGGCTGTGGGAACAAAGCAAAATAATGCATGTATCATTGGTGACACATTGCAAGAACCAGATAAAAAACTGTTTTAAGCGTCTTTTTTTTTCTCTAAGGGCTAATTGTTGGAAAAGAAGGACGTGGAAAAAATTCGAAAGTAACATTTACAAAAAGCCTGTTATATGCTAGATGGGCATGGAGGAGGGCACTTGTGGGGATGAGCACTGGGTGTTATATGGAAACCAAGTTGACAATAAACTATTAAAAAATAGACATTTCCAAAAAATATGTCAAGTTCTCATGTAGCTCTCCTCTGAGGTGAGCATTATAATAAAGATAAATAGACAATCACTCCAAAGTCATAAGCCCAAAACATAGCAGATGAAACCAGCCTCTGCTCTGGTGTCCAGAATATCTCCCAGACCAGAGGTCTTCAAGCCAAGGGCCAAGTGCATCTTGCTGCCCAGCTTTTGCCAATAAGTTTTGATCACAGCACCACCATGACCACTCATTTTTTGGTTGCCTGTGGTACTGGACTTGCAGTGACAGAGCCAAGATGACCTGGCCTGCAAAACTGAAATCAGTGACCACCTGGCCCTTGATAGTAAGTTTGTTCCATCTAGAACAATCCAGCTACGGAGGGAGCGTCCCGGTACCAGGCCCTGTGTTGGGCCGCCTACCTGCACTGCCATATTGAGTCCCCCCGACCATCTTGGGAAATAAGTTAAGTTATGATCCCCCCCTACCACCGCTTAAGGATTCGGAAGCCAAGGTTCCGGAAGGTGAATGGACTAGTGGGAAGGCAGAGAACCACACAGGGGCAAGATGTGACCCCAGGCTCAAATCGATTCGAAGATCACTTACCTCACCACTTGCGGGAGGAAAAACAGATTTAGGGTCTGCTTTGGTCTCCCCACGTGGAAAGGGTTAGGCTGTGATTCTCAGCGCTGCCACTCATTAGAATCGCCCAGGGAGCTTTTAAGAATAGGACCCCCTTTCCCACAGCCAGAGTCTGATTTAATTTTAATTGGTCTGGGATCGGGGTGGATTTTTTTTATAGCTCCCAAGGTGATTGTCATGTGCAGGGAAGGGTAAGGTCCACAGACCTAAAGGAAAGTGACCATTGTCCCCCAAACTCCAGAAGGACAGAGAGGCCACCTGAGTCCGAAGCCGTCTGGCATTGACACCACCGAGCGCGCACCCCTTAACCCTCTAGCCCTTCCATCATCGGTGATGACACAGGACTCAGGAAAAGACGCGCCAGCGCCGAGCCAGACCGCCCCATGACTGCTCTGTCTCCCTCCTGGCCCACGCATTGGTCTTCCACGGAGCTAATTAGTTAAAGTAAGCTACCCCTAAGGGACTGTGGGGGAAAATCAGTCTTGAAGCCCAGCAAAATTCACCCTTATGATCTCCAATGGGAATCAAGAAGCGCTCTTCTCTCTTCAGACAATGATGCTCACTACAAAAGTGTAGCCTCTACTCTCTCTGGGCCAGTCCCTGGCCAAGCTTTATGTATTTGTTAATCCTCCAAGCTAGGAGAGAGGTTCTGTTATGGACCACATTTTACAGATGGGGAAACTGAGGCCGGGAGGGGTGGGCTGAGTTTCCCCAGAGCGCTGCTGCACTGGTCTCCCATCTCCCAGCCCCGGGAACATCCTTCCAGAAGAGGCCTCTTTAAATCGCCACACACGACATCTCTTTGGCTGGGAAGATCTCGGTTCTGGCAATGCTTGCTAAGAAATAATAAGCCAAGACGTTTCTCCCCCCACCCCCCTCCAGTCGGGCCCCTCGGCATCCTCGGGAGAGAACTAAGCTATCAGGAGAAGGTTATTCTGCTGCAGAGCCCCCTCGCTGCCATAGGTCTAATAAAACAAAACCGCAGCCAAATTAGGGGCATATTTCATGTAATGGGAGGAAATATATGTGGCATTTCTGCCTGGAGGTTGACCTGCTGCATTTATGCGAAGAGAGGGGCTTCGATACATCACCGGGCAGTTATACGCTGCCTAAGTGGCCTCTCGGGCAAGTGAGGGACGAGAAGAAAAATCTCAGCCCCTCGTCTCCGTTTTCTTGTGTTTCCACTGCCTCGCTCGTGGGCCAGTACTTCCAGGGAGAGTCACAGGCTCTGGCATGGGGGAAAGACACCCCTGGGAATCACCCCAAACATCCCTACTGTGGCACACATTGGCTGTGTGTCCCTGGGTGAGCCACGGCTCCTCTCTGAGTCTGGATGTCCCCATCTATGAAATGGCTAGGGGCTAGGATCATTGCCTTCAAAGTGGGCTCAACAATGATCCTGAATCTGGAGACAGGGCTTGTTTCTTTCCTTTAAAAAAACTTTTCTTTTAAATGTTTATTTTTGGGAAAGACAGAGACAGAGCGTGAGCAGGGGAGGGACAGAGAGAGAGATACAGAATCCCAAACAGGCTCCAGGCTCTGAGCTGTCAGCACAGAGCCCGACGCGGGACTTGAAGCCACGAACCGTGAGATCATGACGGAAGCCAAAGTCAGAAGCTTAAGGGACTGAGCCACCCAGGTGCCCCAAAGGGGCTGATTTCTAACCTTTGTTGGGGGGACAGACCCCAGAAGTGACACCTGAGTCTTCCAGCTCTTAACCATCAGGGTTATGCTGCTGTGTCTGTGTAACCCAGGAATATTCACCTATTGGAACTAAGCCCTAACACACACACACACACACACACACACACACGTACACACACGTACACACATGCATATACACATGTTTAAACATATACATGTTTTAAATTGTGATCGTGTACTACTGTGGTCACAGATTATGCATATCATAAAACAGACAGAAATGGAAAATTTTAAAGGAAAAGCTAAACTATCTATAGAAGTTCTATTAAAATTCCAACATCTTCTCCCACCCCCGGGACACCCAATCTCTCCCGCCCTGATCTACGTGCGTCCTTCCTCGACCACTTATCACCTCCAAATAGATTCTCAAGTCAGTGATTTATAACTTCTGCCTCCTCCGGGGCGGGAAGTCAGGCTGGAGGGAAGGGGAGACCCAGCCCCCGCACCCCAGGACTGGAGTCCTTCCCCTAAGCCGCGTGCTTCCCCAGAAGGAAGTTTCTAAATAAATGGGTTCCTGCAAAACTGGGGAGAACATACAAATGCATTAGGAGAATGTACTGGGAAATGTTTATGAAATAATCTGGAAATGTTAACCCAGAAATGGATTCTGTCTGAAACTATTTATGGGTGATGGTACTGACGGCATCAAGCGGGCGTTAGAGCTTTAGAGTACATGTTCCATGAGAGAGAGGGAGAGAGAGAGAAGATGTGAGGTGTGGCCACCTCTCTCGTCTCACTTAACCCTCCTGGCTCCCGGAGGACACAGGTCCTGCAACGTTCCCATCTCAGAGATGATGGAATTGAGGCAAGCCAGGCAACCAGGCGGAGTTTTCAAACACGAGCCTGTCCGATTCCATGCTGTTCATGTGTTGCGACATCTCTCGGCTGACACGAGCGTGGCCAGGTGCCACGCGCCCCTGGCTGGCCCCGGGAGGGCGCGTCCCGGAGCTGACGGTCTGTGGGTGTGGGAGTATGGGCTTCTGGGCTGCGGAGCTGGCCGCGCTCCAGGCCCTGTGCCGACTTCAGCCGGAGGAGCCAGAGCCCGCTGATTTAGGGCCCATCTGGATGGGCAGCCGACAGGAGCGGGGCTGCTCCAGACGCTGGGGGAGAGCGATAAGGCGGCCTCCGGGTGCCCCCACATTCCTGGACGGTGACGTCGTCGAGGAAGTGGTTGTGCGGAATGCCTCTCTCCCCGACCCCTCCCTCCTGCCTGTGGCCTCCCCGGGACCCCTAAAGTCAGTGATGACCCCCTGCTCCACGGAGCTCCGACTCCTCCCACCCCAGAATCCAGGGGGCCTGGAGAGTGCCCTTGGGGGCCACTCATCAAAGAAGACCTAAGCTTCAGGGACAAGGCCCCTTGCCAAGCAATACGGGGATCCCCCCACCCCAAGAGATACTCCCTGGTCACCTCCTACTTATTTTCTGAAAATGAGGGACAACTGAAATCCCAGTCCGTTCTCCACGCTGCACAAAGCCTTTCTTAAACCTCATCCATGTCCTTCCTCTGCCTACAGCCTTCTATAGCTCCCCACTGCCCTCAAATTAAGTCCAAATTCTTTCTCTCTCAGGCTAGAAGATTTGGCCCCTGTGGGTCTCCATGCCTCCGTCCTCAGCAACACCCCCTCCCTCCCCCCGCCAGTCCTCTGAGACTCACCCGCCCACCCACACTTACTCTTTGTTTTCACGAAAACATGTGGTCCTCAAATGCGCTTGTGCGTTGCTCACCACCAGGCTCTTACGCTGATCTTGCACCTGTAATTTTCTCCCCACTTACTTTCTTTTGACTCCGTCCAGCCCATCGCCAGGTGCTCCCTGCAGGAAGCCGGTCCACATCTCAACCCTGCCTGGCTCAGGGGCTTCCTCAGGGCGTCCCTCCACAGCCCTGAAACCTGGGAGGGGGCTGGTACCCCCCCGTTCACCATGGCTCCCAGCACCTCGCATGCGGGGAGCATCCAATAAATATTTGTGACTGGCAGGCAATAGCAGGGACCTGATTCTACTGGGGGCTGTGATGACAACTCGTGCTGTGACGGGCTGGCGAGGTTCTAAAGCGCTTTGCATACAATCACCACTTTCATCTTCTCTCTATGAGGCAAGAACGATTATGATCCCATTGACAGACAAGGAAAGCAAAGCCCCGAGGGGTTAAGTAACTTGCTCGGGGTCACACGGCTGGCAAAAGGCAAATGTGAGCAGGCTGGACCCAGAGTCCCCGGTGTCCCCACCCACCGCAAGACCAAGGGGCCAGGACGGGCTTGTGGCAACGAGCAGACATGAGAATGGGGCTCACCTGCACCAGCCAAGTCAAGTGTCAGGAATCAGGGAGTTTAACTCCGTACACAGCACCAGAATACGAGTGTCAGTAATGACCACTAGCCATGGCCCCAGGCTGTGAGGTCCCTCAGGGTCTTACCTTCCCTGCAGACGCTCGGCTGGGGACCTGTTCTGCCCACACTGGGGGAACTGGACTCCATCCTCCGCCGGCTCAATCTCCAGCATGGCCACCCACTTGCTGCGTGACCTCCGGCAAGTTACTTAACCTCTCTGGGCTTCAGATTCTGTAGTTGAAAGCTGGGATGCGAATAGTGCCCTGTTAGGGTTTGGGGGAGGATTAGATACGTTAATCTGCGTTAATCTCTTAGAACAACTTCTGGCACAGGGGTAGCCTTCTGTAAGTGCTGGCAACGGCCAGGCCCCCAACTTCCGCACCCTGGCCTTTACAAGATTACAAGAGCAAATCACATCCCATGTTCCAGTTACTCCCTGAGCAAATGGATTCACTTCCTCATCCCCTTCCCCCCGGGAGACAGGCATAAACTCGCAGAAGAGCCTCTAGGGGGCCAAACATACAAGCTGGAATCCCAGGACTGCTCCTTCTTGCTGTGTGATCTTACCCGAGTAGCTTGTCGTCTCTGGACCACGGTTGCCCCCTGTGTACAAAGGAAAGAGAGTTGCTGTTCCCTGAGGTCCCCGTCAGCGCTAAGCTGAACGCTTGGCCTCCCCATCGGGCTCCTGTGGTCCTGAGGTAGCGAGGAGAGGGTCTCAGATGGGAGGGCACCACTTTGGACTCTGAGCGGGGAGAGAGGGGGCCTCGGGGGGCAGGGATGGGTAAGGCTGCTTTGCCTGCTAAGGTCCTGAGTACTTTTTGGCCTCAGCAGGCTTCTCGCCAGGTCCAAGGGCAGGCAGCCCGGTGGCCCCAGCTGCTGCCCGAGGGCTTCCCTGTGCCTGGCTTTATGGGGCCTGACCAGCTCCCTCCGGGGCTCATTAGCTGGGCAGCCAGCTGGGGCCCCGGTGTCTCTGTTCCGACCAGGTCCCGAGGGAAGGGGCTCCCTCAGCACCTCGGCCCGGCCAGGGGTGGGGCAGTGCCGTGCCCTTTGCTCTGTCCTGCCCCCCTCCCCGCCACTGAGGGCAGAGGGGGCGGGTGGGCCTGTGAGGGACCCCGAGAGGGGAGGCACGGGACCAAGGCAGGCAGCGGGAACTTCCACCCTCGTGTCTGGGCTTCCATGAACCCTTCTCCTCTCTGCTCTGCGTCACTGGTAGCAGGAGCCTGGCCACGGCGCCACACAGACCCCGTTCTTTCCTGGCCCTGCCACTTGCAAGCTGGGTCACCCTAAGCAAGCACCTGCCCCTCTCTGAGCCTCAGTTTGCGCATCTGTAAAATGGACCTCCTACGTCCATCTTGCAGGTCTGCCCGGAGGGTCGAAAGGGCTGCGGTGCCGGCCCGTGTTGCAGGGGTGGCTGGGTCTGACAGGCTCGACCAGAGGCCCTTCTTGCTTCCTCTCCCTCGGGGCTCCTCTTCTGGTTCTTGTCTCCTTGCTCCAAGTTCTGGCACCACCGGTTTCCCTTCCACGAGGCTGAGGGGCTGGGGGCTGCGGGAGTGGCGTTCATCTGCTTCCGGGCTTTCATTTCAAGTCCGAGAGCCGCCTCGGTCCACCCTCACATCCCGCCCTCCCTCGCTCGGGCTCCCTCTCCGCCCCCCCTTAATCTTGTGTTAATCTCCTAACAACCCTCCCAACGCTGGTTACATCCTTCTTATCTTGGTTAAGCATTTTGGTGAACTCAGAGCCTCTTGTCGCTTAGGGAATTTTTCCTGCTGCTTAAAGCATCTGCACTTACATATTCTCCCTCCCTCCCTCCCTCTCTCTGTCTCTCTCACGCGCTCATGCAATACTGCACATCCCCGTGGGGGCATTTGTCCAGCGCGCTGGCATCTGGGTGGGAGACCGGAGAGGGACAGCGTTTCTCCCCAAAGCGGGACCCTTCCCGTGCCCCCGGGGCTCCGTGCACACGGGGTGCAGAGCCTGATGTCATCTGTCCCCGCGCTCAAGCCTGGCTCTGTGTCTCCCACCCCCAGAGGAGGACTGGCCGTGTGGCTCCTGAGGGCATTGCTGCCGATCTATCAGTGAAGTCGGATGTGCATGGGACACGTTTGCACTTCCGCGGTGTCCTCTGCCCGGGGAGGAGGGAGGCGGGGGGGTGGGTCGCAGACGGTGTCCGCCCCTCACAGGCCGCCAGCGAGGGCAAGGCGTGGGCACACCGCGTCCTGGCGGCTTTAGAGCCTGCACACAGGCTGGGATCGGCCAAGGCTTCCGGGAAAGCGGGTCTCGAGCTGGGCAGCCAGGAGCGGCTTGCCTGGCAGCGGCGGTCGTATGGGTAAGACGCAGGTACGGGCAGCGCTGGGGCTGCAGGGCGGTGTTTCCTAGGAGGCTGTAAAGGAGACAGCAGGGGTCAAGAAGGTAGAGTGGGAACTTTTTGTTTTAAGGTATTATTTATTTATTTTGAGAGAGAGAGAGAGGGAGGGAGGGAGAGAGAGATAGAGAGAGCAGGAGCAGAGGAGAGGAAGAGAGAGAGTCCCAACAGGCTCCATACTGTCAACACAGGGCCCAATGCGGGGCTCAATCCCAGGAACTGTGAGGTCATGACCTGAGCCAAAATCAGGCGTCCGACGCTTCACTGACTGAGCCCCCCAGGCGCCCAGAAGGAGAGCGACTTAAGGCCATCTGGGGAAGACCTGGAAAGCCAGACTAAGATCACCTCCTTGGAGAAAAGATTCCTCGGTGCCCCCAACCCCAAGTCAGTCAGTACTTTCTGAATAGATAGATTCAGATAGATCCATGAGCCTAGCCCTCCTAAGCCCTGTGCAAGCTCTATCACTGATGCTCCTTGGCTAAGAGTCTGCAGAAAGTCACTTTAGCTAAGCCTCAGTTTTCCCATCTAGAAAATGGGCACACTTGGGGCACCTGGGTGGCTCAGGTGGTTAAGCACCCGACTTTGGCTCAGGTCATGATCTCACAGTTTGTGGGTTCGAGCTCCGCCTCGGGCTCTGTGCTGACAGCTCAGAACCTGGAGGCTGCTTTGGAGTCTGTGTCTCCCTCTCTCTCTGACCCTTCCCTCTTCACTCTGCCTCTCTCTCCCTCTCTCTCTCCAAAATAAATAAAACATTAAAAAAAAAGAAAATGGGCACACTGATAGCAATGTAATAGGCATTCGTCTGGTTTCTGCACAGAACGGAAGCAATAGGTACATACGTAACTACGTATAAACGTATAACAGATTTGTTATAAGGAATCGGCTCATGTGATTACAGGGGAGGCCGAGAAGTCCAAGGTGGGCCGTCCCCAGGCTGGAGACCTGGAGAGCCCACAGCAGCACTCGGGTCCACATCTGCAGGTCTGAGACCGGGTAAAGCTGATGGTCAGGAGCTCGAGTCCGAGTCTGAGTCGGAAGGCTCAGAGACCGGCAGGCAGAGAGGCCGAATTCTGTCTTCCTCCACCTTTATTCTGTCCGTGCTTTCAAGTGGATTCTGTCCACGCCTTCGGTAGATTCTGTCCACGCCCTTGGTGGATTCTGTCCACGCCCTCGGTGGATTCTGTCCACGACCTCAGTGGATTGCACAGAGCCCACCCACGTTGGGAAGGGCACTTTGCTTCTCTGGTCTGCGGATTCGCGTGTTAATCTCATTTAGAAATACCCTCACAGACACACCCAGAAATTATGTTAAACCAAATATTTGGGCATCTCATGGCCCAGGCAGGCTGGCACAGAAAATTAACCGTCCCGTAATACATGCCACTAAAATTACAGCTGACCAGGGAGGCAAATGTCACGGGGCCAGCACTCCGGTGCCAAATGAATGTGTCACTTATGCCCGGCAGGTCTGAGCCGGTCACAGAGACCAAGTGTCGGCAAGCTGCAGCCCCCACGCGGAGCCTGGCCTGGCTCCTCCTTTTGTAAATAAAGTTTTATTGGAACACGGCCACGGCCGTTCGTCTATGTAGTGTCTTTGGCTGCTTTTATGCTAGAAAGGCAGCGCACAAAGTGACCAAACCCACATGGCCTGCAAGGCCTAAAAAATATTTACTATCTGGCCCTTTACAGAGAGGTTTGCCCGCCCCTGCCTTAGACGTGCAGTGCCTCAGTTTGCTTGTTGGGAAAATGGGCACAGTAATCATACCCATTCTTCATCGCATGACTGGGCAGATTCAGTGGGGCTGGGGAAGGTCCAGGCATACAGTAGGCGCTCCACAACTGGCAAATTTCATTGTGGTTATGGTTATATTGTGGAGTGCTGGTGTGACCACAGGTCGTGATTATCAGAGGAACCTGAGAAGCCGACTTGGGGTTTGCTTCTGGCTCCTCAGGAAACGGATGCTGTCACCGAGGGTTGAGGCTTGCCCAGGCCCGGCTGGGAGCCTTTCCAATACGAAGGGGCCATTCCTGCCCATGAGAAATAAAAGACCAGCTGGGAAAGTCCTGCTAAGCGTCCATAATCGTCTGTAATTTGGACTCAGCCTCTCAAGACAAAAGGATTTTGTCAAAGGCTTTTCACAGTCCAGTGCCCGCATAGCCCAAGGTCACTTGGATCGAGTCCTCTCTGACACATATTTATTATCAGGTGGAAACGCACTTGGGTTTCTCCCAAGCTGTGTGTGGACGCTGTTTCAGGCGGCCGCCGAGCCCCCAGCAGGTGACCTTGGCAGAAATGTCACTGTGAGTGGGGCTGGCAAGGGGCGGGGAACCCATGGACGCCAGGGGCCTGAGAAAGAGCAGGTGGCAGGCTCTTTCTGCTGCCCACTTGGCAGCAGTGCAATCTAACTTCAGGGCAGGATTTAAACCGAGCCTCAGTTTTCCTCATCTGGAAAACGTGCATGAGCAGCACCCTTAAAATGAGAGCTATACACGGCCCATGGTGAGCACCAGATAGCGAGCAGATGCTATGCATACTTTTGTTCACAGCCTCCTCGTTTCTGGAGCCACAGCACAGTGGGTAGGAAAACAGGCTCTGCAAACAGGCTCTGCAAACATGCAGGATTCAGCTTCAGTGCCTTACCAGATGCTTAGAAGCTATGGGACCTTGGACAACCTGCCCTACCTAAGACTCGTCTCACTCACAAAGTGGCTTAATGACAGCACCTACCTCAGACAAGGCACAGGGCTCAAAGCACTCAGCAAACACCAGGGGCTCCAGAATTGGTCCCAGCCCTCATGGAAGGATTGCACACCCTGAATAATTCCACCACGAGGTGAAAAGACTGAGATGGGCAAATACCACGGAGACCAGAAGGCACCCGGAAGGTAAGGGTTTCCCCAGTGAAGAGAGGGGTGTTTTCCATCCCCTTCCAGTGGGGCTGCTGTGGGTCGGGGTCAGTCCACGCCTGAGAGGGGCCCAGGTGATATTCCCGAGTAGCTAATGCCCTGCTCAGCTCACAAAGGTTTGGGTTCTAATTCTCTCTGGGAGAGACTGAGCAAATTGGTTTCACCTCCTGAGATTCTAATCCCACTTTCTTTTTTTTTTAATTTGTTATTTTACCCATATCTTACTGAATGCCTACTGTGCACCAGGAACAATCCTAAGTGTAGAGATACAGCAGAGAGCAAGTGGAAAAGCCTCTTTCCACTGAGTATGTGAGACAGACGGCAAAAAAAGCAAATGAAAAAATATTGAGTGCAAGATGATAAATGCCAAGGAAAAATTTGAGCAGGGTGAGCATATTGAAAGAGAAGAGATGCTGCTCTAGATTTGATGATCAGGGGAGACCTCTTTGCAGAAGTGAGTCTTGAAAAAACCAGGGGTCCTAATACTATTACCTCCAG
Source organism: Proteles cristata cristata (assembly GCA_017311185.1). NCBI lineage: Eukaryota > Metazoa > Chordata > Mammalia > Carnivora > Hyaenidae > Proteles > Proteles cristata. The sequence goes on along the minus strand of JAESUZ010001906.1, from coordinate 87,312 downwards.
GATATTGTCAGGCTTTATTCAGGTGACCAAAGCTCTTAGCACATTGCCTAGCACATAGTAGATACTACATGCATATTGGTTGAATAGTGGGTGGATAGATGGATACATGGATGGATGGACAGATGGATGGATGGATGGATGGATGGATGGATGGATGGATGGATGGATGGATTGGTGGATGGGTGGATGGATCAGGGTATGGATCAGAGGATGGATGGATGGATGGATGATGGATGGATGGATGGATGGATGGATGGATGGATGGATGGATGATGGATGGATGGATGGACAGATGGATGGATGGATGGATCAGTGGACAGATGGATGGATAGATGGATGGTTATTTGGATGTATTTATGGGTGGATGTTGAATAGAGGGGTGGATGGATGAGTGGACGGAGGGATAGATGGATGTTTGCTGCATTGATGGGTGGATGGATACATGAATGGATAGATGGATAGGCGGATGGATGGCTAAGTGTATTGTTGGATGGGACATAAATGGTATTCTCAAATGGCTTAACTAAAGAGCTATTACTGAAATGACCATGCACAGAGATGTGAGCAGGGTTTAGGGAGACAACAAGAAATGTCAAGCCTCACAGGGTCTAGCCACAGGGGAAGATGGCACCTCTACTGGTCTTGAATGGCAGAGGGAGTTAGAAATACACCAGAACCTGCACTGTGGCCTGACCAGAGCTATCAGTAGAGGCGGAAAACTGCAACCAAAACAAGGGCCCAAGAGGGAAGAAGGAGACCATAAACACTGAACCTCACTCCCCTCCAGCCTCTGATCTCCTACTGGCACCCGCCTTTGATCCTGCTCACCCAGAAGCCAGAAGCTAAGGGACCCCAGCTCATGTGGCCCACAGAGGGCACTGTCTCAGAACTAGAGCAAAGCAAAGAGAGGTAGAGAAAGGATCTGGAGACAAAAAGCAAATGACCAATGCTGATGGGCAGATGAATGTGGAAAGGAGTCTGGAAGCTGCTAAATGAGTGCAGAGGCCTCCATGACAAGTCAAGGCTCCTTCTCACATCACGGGCTTCCTTGGAAATATTCTTATTAGTCAAAGAGAGTGAACATCTTTACAATTAAAAAAATAATCTCAGGGTGCCCGGGTGGCTCAGTTGGTTTAGTGTCCAACCTCGGCTCAAGTCATGATCTCACGGTTTGTGAGTTCGAGCCCTGCGTCGGGCTCTGTGCTGGCAGCTCAGAGCCTGCAGCCTGCTTCAGATTATGTGTCTCCCTCTCTTTCTGCCCCTCCCCCACGTGTGCACTCTCTATCTCTCTCTTAACAATAAATAAACGTTAAAAAAATTTTAAAAATCTTAGTAACTGAACACAATGAATATCTGTTTCTCAGTCATGTGACAGTCCAGCGCAGGTTGTCCTTGGAGAGGAGACACAGAGACTAGCTGGGACTCCACTATCTTTACTAAGTGGGGGAAGAGAGAGTCACCAGCGGTAGCCTGGTGCCACCACCGGCAGACTCGCTCAACGAGGAAGTGATCCAGCACATCTGCTCACATCCCATTGGCCAGAACCCATCACATGACCCCCCTGGCCACGAGGAGCCTGGGAAATGCGATGTTATTTTGTGCCCGGGGACGTTCCATCAGATTGGGACAGTAGATAGCCCCTCCGCTCCACATTATGTCAGGGCTGGAAGCTGCCTGATACAACAAAAGAAATCAGGCAGCTCTGACCTTAGGCACCCAGATGTAGGAAAGTAGATAGCAGTGTGGCTTTGGGGGGTAGCACAGACCTGGGCTAGGACCCGGCCTGGCTTCGGGCCAGGTGCGTTAGCACAGGCAGGACACCTGGTCCGCCCGCCTCTGCCTCCGTGTCTCCAGGATGGAGAAGTGCCAGGCCCAGAACGTGTGTGGAGGTTTGCAGAGTGAGTCAACGTGTGCAGTCACGAGTCTCGAAGACGATGGGGCAGGTGCAGCTACCAGGCGCCCCATGGACACACCCCGCACCCTCCACCTGTGCGGCCGTTGTCCCCTAAGCCAGCGTCCAGGCGCTGCCCGTTCAAGGTGGGCGACCGGTAACGGCCCTGGAGGGAAGCAGGCGATGCCTACCGAGACCACATTTTACGATAGAAAAATAAGGATGAGGGCTATTTCCCTGATTTGTGAATTTCTTTATGTGCAACATCTTACATCGGTATAAAACTGACATTGCATTTAGTTATTCATTTCTCAAATGGCCTTTATGGAAAAGAATATGACTGTGTGGTGGCCTGGGAAATCCCGGCTCCATTCGCTGCAGCTGCTGCTGCTGCTGGGGCTGCAGGTTCTGCCAGGGGGACGGTGCCCTAAGGACAGTTCCGCCCCCAAGCATAGACACATAAGGGTGTCTGGTGGTATTGGGAGGGGGCAGTTAAGAGCACAGACCACGAAGTCTACACGTCTGGGTTCTGCCCCTACCTTCATTCCTCAGCTGTGTGGTCCTGGGCTTGTTACTAAACCTCTCTGTGCTTTGGTGTCCTGAATGAGAGCCGTTGTGGAGCTGACCTCCCAGGATCTTTGTGAGTTGCTCTGCAGGAGCGCTCCAGCGCTCGACCTAGAAAATAAGAAGCTCTCAAGAAGTTATCAGAGGAGGGAGCATCCTTATGGGTCAATGTTCATTCAACAGACACGAATCGAACATTCCCTGGGTGCGGGTCACCAGGGTAAATAAGACGGAGGTGGTCCCTGAGGGCACAACCAGAATGCAGGGGTGGATGTAGAGGGCAATTCCACAGATGCCTCCTCATTCAGAGACTTCAGGGAAAATTCTGGAGTGAGAGGTGGCTGCAGTCCCTGGGGGCCCAGATGGGCTCCAGGGTCCCTTGTCTTGCCATCCAAGGGCTCCTTGTCCTCAGACCTGCGGGGGCCTTTCGGGAGGCAGTGCCCCTGGCCAGTGCGTTCATGTGACATCGAGGCAGAGACCGCGGGCATGAAGGCCACAGAGCCACACGGCAGCAGATGCGTAGCCAAGCACAGAGGCTAAGGTGGAAGGGTCTGAAGGGCAGCGCAGCTCCCACAAACCCCAAGTCCCGGTCACAGCCTCCACTCACAGGCTGCTGCCCCCCGTGGCCCCTCTGTGGCTCCTGCCTGCCACTCGGTGACTCTTGGGGGCAGCTGCAGGTCTCAGAGGCCACAGGAGAGGATGCTCTGGGCATGTCAGTGTCCTACAGGTCAAAATCAGAGGCAAAGTGGAGAGTGAGTCTGCATCAGGCATCAAAGCCCCAGGTTCCCTGCTTGTGATGGGGACTTTGATCACCCTCCCTCTGTCTTCAGCTTCCCGATTTGTGTAACAGCATAATAACAACGTCACCTCCTGGAGCCACCGCGAGGACTGATAAAACGAGCCATTTCGCATGGAGTGCCACTCGAGCAGGCCTTTGTCAAAGGCAGCACGGCATGTCGTCGAGGGGCAGGACTGCGCTTGGCAGTGGAACATGACTGGGTTCAAAACCCGAGTTACTCATCATCTGTCATAAAGCACCAGGCGCATACCAGATCCTACCTCTCTGGGCCTCAGTTTTCCCATCTGTAGAATAGGGATAGTGGAAACTGTCCTTGAAGCGTTGGTCCATTGTGAAGGTGAAAGGAAATATGAGATCAAAAGCATATGGCACAGGGCCCAGCAGGGAGCAAGGTCAACAATGAGTGGTTTTGAGCACTACTTACCTTTCTAGCACTTGTGACAGAGCAGCGCTAGAACAGCTAGCGTGGAGTTTACAGTCAGGTGGGAGGTAGGAGCACAGATGAGACAAAATAAACTATAGAATATGTTACCTGAGGGTAGTAAGTAAGGTACTTACTTTGGAAGAAAGGTAGGCAGGCAGAGGGGATACGCTGTGTTGAAGGGGCTGGAATCTTGCTGGGGTGGCCAGGAAGAGCTCAGAGAAGTGACATCTGAGAGAGTCAGTGGCAGCAATGGAATGAGGCATGGGATCATCGAGAAGAAGAGTGGTCTGGGCAGAGGTATGGCAAGGACAAAGGTCCTGGGGTGCGTCCGGGGGGGACAAGGAGGGGGAGAGAAGCAGGGGACAGGATCAGGGAGGCGAGGGGGCAGATGTGGCCATCATAAGGGCTTTGGCCCTTTCTCAGGGTGAGATGGCGGGCCTGGGGGGTGGGGGTTGAGCACAGCAATGGTGGGATTCGACATGTTCTGAAAAGAATACTCAGACTGGTATGTTCAGTGCAGACAACGTTGGACACAGGGATACCAGATGGAGGGCGTGGTCTAGGCAAGAGGGTGTGGTGGTGGCTGCCGAGGGGGTGAATGTAACCAAGGCTGAGCTTACCAAACCATTGCAGTCTGTGGGTGCATGCCAGGCTCACAGTTCATACTTCCTCCCAGTGGTTGCCCTCTTGATGGCTGGTCCTACCTTCGATGGCTGTCCCCTCCTGACAGATTCACCCCCCTGTCCCCCTCTTCCAGACACTTGGCAGCCACCCCTTCCCCACAGCCCGGCCAGGACAAGGGGCGTCAGAGACCTTCATCTTCCATGGAGCTAATCTCCGCTTTCCCTGGTCACAGCAGCTGGCTCACGCTGGCTCTGTTCCAATGTGTCTACATCTGCCTGAGACCGAGGGGCCCGAAGCAAACTCCAAATGCCTTCCAGATAACCACAGAATTGTCCCACCCGGAAAGAGCCTCAGACGGCCCGAGTCTGGTGTCCCCATTTCATATAAAACAGAGGGTTGGGGAGGGTGAGCTCCCTTGCTCTCTGGGTAATTGCGCCGCTGACCAGTTGCAAGCCACCATTGGAACTCACGTCTGGGTCCCAGCTCCGTAATCTCCAGCTCCAAATGAACGGTCCTCAGCTTGGCAAAAACTGTTTGCCTCCTCTAGCAGAGAACCTCATCTGTCCCCTATATGGGTCCATGTCCCTCCCTCTGCAGACCAGAGCAAAGGTGGGTTGTGACCATCTCTCATGGCGACCCTGAGATCCACTATGACTGTTTGATTTGCTCTGTTCAGTGGGTTGCAGGGTGGCCAGAATTATTAGTTCAGAACTGGCACTCAGGAGGGAAGAAGCCTCAGAGAAACCAGGTGGGGGACGGGGAGCCTGGGGAGGGGCTGGTCCTGGGAGGGAGCAGGGGGGAGGGGTCTGTGGGTGCTCTCCAGCGCTTTCCCCCACTTCCCTGGGCTGGCGCTGCCATGGCACTCGCTTTTCCAGGCAGCCAGGATTCTGTTCCCTGCGGCCCCGTCAACCTGGCGTCATTATTCTGCTGATGTTTGCCCAGGTAACTGGTGAAAATGCTCATTACAAAGTGAGGTTGAACATCTTTTTTCTTTACTTGTTTCAGAAACATGTTTCTTTCAGTGTGTGCTGCTACTTTGTGGAATATAACAATGAGACCTTTTCTGTGATATAAATTCCAAGTATTTTCTTCAGTTTGTCTTTCTTTTCAGTATAGATTTTTGCTGTGCATTTTTAAAAATTTCGTTGAAGGTACTGATATTTTATTTTATTGTTCTTGGATCATAATTTCACCCCATGATTGACTCAGTCACTCATTTACTAAAAAGTTGTTTATTGTGTGCCCCCTGCTTGTCAGGCACCAGGAATCCAGTGTTAATCTGGACAAACAAGTCCTTTTCCCCTCCTTGAACACAGTCAGGGAGACAGGATACAAGCAAGAAACTGACACTCTCAGACAGTGATGGGTATGGAAAAGGTGGCTTGAAACATCACAAAGGCTGGAGGCAGACCTGTTATAATTGTATTAGTTACCTACTGCTAAGTAACAAATAATCATACATCTAGCAGCTGTAAACAATGTGCATTTATTATGCAACAGCTTCTGGGTGCCCAGTCCAGGGTCTCACAAAGCTGCATTAAGGTGTCTGTTGGGCTGCATTTTCATCTGGAGGCTCAACTGGGGAACAGTCAGCTCCACCGTCATTCAGGTGATAGGCAGAACTCAGTTCAGAGACTGTTTGACCCTAGGCCCAAGCTTTCTGCTGGCTGTCAGCTGGAGACTGCCCCTAGGTCTCATAAGTTCATAAGGGGCCAGAAGGAATCATTTGCCTCAGGAAAGACATGGTCCTCCCCTTTAAGGGCTTTGACCTGATTAAGTGAGGCTATCACCTTTGTTCCATAGCATAACCCAATCACCAGAGCAATGTCCCATCATCTTTTCCATATTTGTTGGTTAATAGCAAGTCACAAATCCCACCGTCATTCAAAAAGAGGTGACTACACAAGGCAGGCACCCCAGGAAACAGTGGAACATGGATCAGCCACTGTGGAAAACAGTATGGAGTTTCCTTAGATAATTAAAAGTGGAAATGGGTGCCTGGGTGGCTCAGTCACTGAGCATCAGCTCAAGTCATGATCTTACAATTGTGAGATTGAGCCCTGCCTCAGGCTCCATACTGGGCCTGGAGCCTACTTAAGATTCTCTCTCTTCCTCTGCCCCTCCCCTACCCTCACATGCACATACTCTCTCTGTCTCTCTCTCTCTCTTTCCCTCTTCCAAATAAAAAAAAAAAAAAAGAATTACCAAATGATCCAGTAATTCCACTTCTGGTTATTAATCTGAAGGAAGCAAAAACACTCCCTCAAAAAGATATCCGCACTCCTGTGTGTACTGTGGCATTATTTATAATAGCCAAGATATGGAAACAATCTAAGTGCCCAGCAGTGGATGAACGGATAAAAAAAACTGGCACATATATACAATGGAATATTACTCCACCATAAAAAGGAAGGAAATTCTGCCGTTTAAAACACCATGGATGTACTTTGCGGGTATATGCTAAGTGATATAAGTCAGACAGAGAAAAAGAAATACTATATGATCTCACTTATAAATGAAATCTAAAAAAAAAAAAACAATAACCAAAAAAAACTCAGAAACACTGAACAGATTGCTGGTTGTCAGAGGTGGGGATGGCCTTGTGGGGAATGTGTGAAAGGGATATAAAGGTACAAAGTTCCAGTAATAAAATAAATAAAGCCAAGGGACTTAATGGGCATGGCCCGTTGATTATAACGAGTAATACTGTATTATATACTTGAAAGTTGCCAAGAGCATAAATCTTAAAAGTTCTCATCACAATAAAAACAAATCTGTAACGATGTACGGTGATATATATTCACCAGACTCATTGCCATGATCATTTTGTAATATATACAAATATCGAGTCCTGTTGTACAGCACGAACCTAATATAATGTTGTTTGTCAATTATATCTCAACTTAGAAATGAAAAACATGGGGCGCCTGGGTGGCTTAGTCGGTTAAGCGTCCGACTTTTGCTCAGGTCATGATCTTGCAGTTCGTGCGTTCGAGCCCCGCGTCGGGCTCTGTGCTGACTGCCAGTTCAGAGCCTGGAGCCTATTTCAGAGTCTGTGACTCCCTCTCTCTCTGACCCTCCCCTGCTCACGCTGTCTCTCTCTCTCTCCTAGAAATAAATTAAAAAATTAAAAAAATTTAAAAAAAACATTGTAAAAAAAAAAAGAAATGAAAAACATGATTGGTGGTCACCTTAGGATGTGTCTGGCACATAGATTTTGTGAAGAATGCCTTTCAGAGAGATGACAGTTAAGCTAAAATCCAAATAACCAGGAAGAGACGACCATGCAGAGCCAAGGGTGTGGAAACAGCAAGTGCAAAGACCCTGAGGCAGTTATGAGTTTGCAGAAAATGTAGAAAGTTGGATGTGACTGGAGTCTATTGATAGGGGGAGGGTGGGATGATACAGTGCATAAATGCAGTGCATGTGTGATGAAAAGAAATTAAATTAAATCAGTGAGCATTGGGGTTTGGACCTCAGGGCTTGAAATCAGGAGATCTGGCCTCAACGACTGGGCTAGCCCCTCCCCTGCAGGGCAACCCTGGGCCGCTCGCTCTCCTCCGTAGCCTGATCCCCAAGTCTGAGGACTGAAGGCAATGGAGTCTGATGCCCTGAGCACCTTCGTAACATGAGCAACCCTAGCGTCTGTAACGGACTGAATGACACCCACAGCTAATTAGCCAATGACACCAAATTAATTAAGGCCTGGGAAAGTGATTATCTCCACCTCGGGCTTTCTCATGCTTCTTGGATGTCATTGGAGGAACAGGGAGAACAATTCAACAAGACGGAATGCAAGGACCCCCGAGGGACAGGAGCAGGGGCTTTCAATCCCGCGGAATCAACGCGCGGTGCTCTGGGCCCTGGCTGGAGTGCCGTGGGTCTGCACAAATCATTAAGCCCCCTCACCAGGCAGGATACTCAGCACGGGGCCCAGCCCTCCTCATGGACGATCCACATGGAGTTAGTTTGGCCCCGTAAAGCATGGGGGGATCAGGTTTCTCTGCCTGTCCTTGCCATGGAAAAGCAGACATGTAGTGGTGGTTGGGAGTTTGGGGTTTGCTGGGGATTTCATTCTTCATATTTTTGGTCAGTTTCAGAGGAACAGCTGACTTTCGGCCAATCTGACAGAAAGAATAAGATGGGCCTAAATCTAAGTGGGACTCTGTCCAGATTTCCTGGCATCTTTTCTGGGGGGAGAACAGACTGCTTCCTGCTGGGACGGGGGCAGGAGAGGGACGATGGGTATTCTGAAGGGTTGGTTCTGCTGCACGAAGGCTCAGAGTTGGAAGAGGAGTCAGGGTGATTGGGAGGAGTCGAGAGCACTTGTTAAGAACCAGGGTTCAAGAGGGAGAGCTGGGCATTGCTCTGGGGTGCAGTCCCCCCCCAAGCCCCCTGATCTAACAGCCTGTCACTGGCAAGAGATGGGGAGCTTGGCAATAAAAGGTCCCAGGGCAATGACAATTGATATTGCTTTTGGAAATAGCTTTATTGCTTTTGTAAAATCAAACGCTTTTCAAGCGTGTGAGAAAACAGCAGAAAGGGAGAGAGGACAGAGAGCTCAAGGGAGGAAGGAAGAACAGATACTGAAAAGTGCAAGGAAGAAAGCAAAAGTCACCTCTAGTGAGTCAAGTTCCTCTAGACTGTAAGCCCGTTGAGATGGAAGGAATTGTGTCTCATCCTCAAAGTCTCTATTATGGGGAAACAGTGTTCTTGCAGGGAAAAACATGGTGAGCTCATGGATTCTCCTAAGAGGGCCACTCATATCCAACTGGCTGGAAACAATGGCCAGACCAAGAGGGAAGCAGACCCCAGGGTGCCTACACTCCTGCCTCTCCAGGATCTCGTGCTGTGCCTGGAAGGTCGTGCCTTCTGCCAACTGTGTCTGAGCTCACTTCCTATTATAGCCTTGGGAGCTTTCAAAGAGGGAGGGAACATGCAGAGTGTGGTTTCTGGGACTCATACAAGAAACTGTTGGGTGCAAATGGGCAGGGGTGAGAGATGAGGATGCAGGCCTCTGGTTTTTATTCACACCCTGGGCAAGCTGGTGCTACGTGTTATTCATACATTTAGAGACGAGTAGCATCTGGATGATCAAATACGGGATCATCTTCTCCTTATTGATTTTCTCTGTGATGGTAATCTCCTATTGCGATCTGAGATGTTCAGTGACACAGGGTGAGAGCGGGCAATGGAAGAGCACTACTAGGCACGCTTGATGCTCACAACAGGCAGAAGGTTTATCCTTTCTCCTTCTCAACACTGAGAAAAGGGAAGCTCTGGGAATTGAAGAGGTGACCTCATCAAGATCACATGGTTACTCAGTGGCAGAGGAAAGATAAGCATGTGGACCTCCTCCCATCTGGTCTTCCCTCTTATCTCTCCAGTTTTATTTCTTACCACTCTCCCCCCAGGGCTCTGCCCAGCACCTGTTGTGAACCATGCACACCTCCCACCCTGCAGTTTCTCTCTCCACGACTGTTGAACATGCTATTTCCTCTTTTGGAGGCCATTTTCCCTTTCTGGCAAGTTCCAAGATGTATCTGGAGACTTAGTTAACATGTCCTTCAGGCTGCCTTCCCTGATGCCCCACAGTGAAGAAATGCCTCCCCTGTTTCTTCACTGTATTTGTGCCATTTATATTTATTGTTATAATCTCCCAGTGTGTACCTCCAAGTATAATGGCATGCTTGAAGGCAGTATTTATATCCAATTTAGCTCTGCTTCCCTAGAGCTTCACACAGGTAAATATTTCTTGAATGAGTAAACAAATGAATAAATGAATTTGAATTATAAATATTCTTCTCATAACTTTTTTTGCTAAAGTAGCAACCACCATACTAAGCTGTCTCCTTCAGTACCAGGCACGAAAACAGACATGGGAGTGCCAGTGTCCTAGTACAGTGGGGCTCTGCTGAATTGAACATTTTTCTTTATTCTGTTCCAGGACCATGTGACTCCCTCATTAAGCAGATGAGAAGGGCCCACCTCACTCCCCAGGAAAGCAGTGTGCCCTCTCTTCCTTGGGGTGTCACCAGCCGTGTGATGAAGCTAATAGCTTCTCAATTATATCCTTTCTAATTGAAATATTAATTATAAATACTTCTCCTAATTTTCTAATGAAATATCCTTGTCTCAAAGTCCATCAACCTTAGGACCAGGAGGGGACGGAGATGATAAATGGCCAAGGATCCCTAGAAATCATTTGGAGGCTTCAAGGCAGCCTTCTTGCTCTCACAGTTGTTGACCTCAAGCTGGGATACCTGGAGAGCTGTCTGCACAGCCAGTGGCTTGCTTGTATGACCTTGGACATGTCAATGGCGTCCTCTGGGCTGCCATCTATAACACAGAAAGAAATGCACTCTCAGGACTGCTCCCAGGACTGCCATGAGAGGGCTCCATGCAGTGCCAGGCATGCACCAAATGCTAGCAGTTATTGTTACTACAGGTGGAGCATCTCAAGCCCGAATGCCTGGGTTTCAGTCCCGGGCTTGCCCCTTAACCATCTAGGCGACCTCAGACAAACAATCTGATGTTTCTGACTCCATTTCCCTCATTGCCACAGGGGATGATAATAGCTCCTACTTCACAGGAACGTTGTGAGGATTAAGCAATAATAAATGTAAGCCAACGCTTAGAATAGTGGCAGACGACACACAGGCAGTGCTCAGTAAATCATGTTTGCCTTTATTATCTTTCGTTTTTTAAACTTGCCTAGTCTGGATTTTGAATTCATATCTTAAAATATCAGAAACAGAAGGAACTCAGGAATCATGGGAAGAGACTCCTCCCATTTCTCAGCTGGGCAAACCGAGGCTCAGAGTGGTCACAGGGCACAGGTAAAAGCAGATTCCCTGACCCCCAGCTTCCTGCTTTTGAGCCCATGAATGGGAGGTGGCTGGGTGGAGGCGGGGTAGGGGAGAGAGCACACAGCTTGATCTTGAACCTGCTTTTGACTTTTCCCTGGTTTATCTCTGCCCCATAGGAGCTGAAGGCTTTCATTTGCTACGTGGTCACCAAGACGTTCCTCTTCAAAGGAGCTGCTCCCTCCTCTATGGTGTCACTCACCCCTAGAACCTCAGGGTTCCAGACATAGCTCCTCTTCTGCCTCCAGGACTGAGGAATAAACAGGGAGTTCCCCTGGGGGAGTGCTCTCAGCTACTTTGAGAGCAAATTTGATGCCAGGGGGTCGGGGGGAAGTCAAGACATAAGAGGAACAAGCAATTCCTGAGTGCATTCCAGGTGAGCCAGTGAGGAGTCCTGCCCAGGCTGGAGAGGATATTCTGTGTGGAAGATGGAAAGAAGTGAATAGGTAAAAGGTGATGAAATAAAGGGGGCTGGGTGTGGGGGCCCTTTCGTTGAGGAGGTCAGACGGGTCCCCATTCAATCCCCAGATGGATTTCTCCCGGGAGCCTAAGGCTCAGTAGGGAAATTAACCCCTGGTGGTTCATCCAAATATCCCAGAGTCCCTCAGGTGAGTTTGTAGACTGGTCTCCTTCCCCTCCTCACCCCTGGGAGAATGCGTCAGCATCCTTCGTGTTTGCGTTCGAATTCTGCATCCTCCCTCAGCTCATCTTTCCAGTGTGACTTTGGGCAACTTCTTTAACCTCTCTGAACCTTGGCTGGTTAGAACAAAACCCAACTCACAGGGTTGATGGAAGAGCCCATGAGATCATTTATTTAAAACACACACACACACACACACACACACACACACACACACACACAGCCATGGATCAAACAAGTTAGCCATTACTGATTCTTTTTCTTTATCCTTTCCATCTCCTTCTCTGTCCACCTCAATTTTTCTGTGATACCTCTTTTCTCCACCCCCCGATCTTTTACCTCTTTCTCTTCATCCTTTCCTCTGTGCCGTATTCCTCCCCCTCTTCCCTTCTCCTCCTTCTCCTGCTTGACTCTTCCCCTTTTCCTCTGGGTAAATACCAGAATAGATTTTACTCGAACAGGGCTAAGAACTCAAATGCCCTCAAACTATGTCCCCTGGTCAGGGCAAGAAAGTTTGTCTGACCAGTGTCCCAGCGGTAGGTGGGTGGAGGGCTCCTCGCTCCATTTCCTTGGCACTGAGAAGGTGACTGGTTCGGCCTCCCTGCTGCACAGTGGACCCCTTTCCCTCCATCACCTGGGAAGACAAATACATTATGGCCATATTGTGGCAGAGCCGGGCGGGGGCAGGGGGTGGGGGTGGGATGCAGGTTCCTCTTAAGAGCCTGAAACAAAGACATATTGCTTCTAACTTATTTTAACAGTTTTCAATAATACGATTTTTGGTTCATTCGGCTCTCAAACATGCTTCTCCCCCCTTCCTTCTTACGAAAAAGGTGAATCAGATCTAGAATGTGCTGAAGGTGCTAGCAGTCTGGTATTCTTTCATATATATATATTTTTTATTTTTTTATTATTTTTTTAAATCCCCGCTAATTTCTCCATGCTGTGGAGAATTTGTCACACGCGCAGGTCTGTTTGATTTCATTAAACAGAATATTTAAGCATAAAAATTGTTTAATCGCCTTGTGTCATTATGAGATGAATTTCATTTTGCATACATTTGCATATTTCATCAGAATTAAGGCTGCTAATATGCAAATGAGAGACAGGTTGCGGCTGAGGTGTTTATTGTAATGCTGCAGGCTGTTCCACTTGGACAGCTTTCTAGGTGGTGGGGAAGCAGGGGAGGGAGGACTCGGGTGGCTCCAAGCCCTTCAGGAAGTCCTGTGGTCTCCGGGGCAAAGAGGGGTGGGCGTGGCCCGCCTCCTGCCCTGGGAAACTGACCAATCAGAGCGGGCGGGCTGGGGAGGCCGGAGGAGGCCCAGCTGTCTGCCCCAGAGGCTCCTGGGAGCTGGTGGGTACCAGTGCCCGGGTGAGGGAGCAGGGCGAGGTTGGGGCCAGGCGGTTGGCCCAGACGCCCCTCGGGATGGGCAGATGACATTTTGGGCGCCTCCGCTGCCTTCTCTCCTTGTGCTGCCGCTGCTGTTTTTGTTCCCTTTGTTTTCTCCATGGCTTTGTTTCAAGCCCTATTGAGTTTCTTCTTACCCCTTATTTCTTCCTCTTTGTTTTGGCTTTGTGTGTTTCCTCCTGCGCTTTGCTCCCCTCTCCACCCATGGGCTAGCATTCTTGTCTATTGTCTTCTTTTTTTCCTCTGCTTCCTGCCCCTTTTGTGCTGTTTCCCAGCCTGCCTTGCCGCTCCCCCTGCACTTCTCTGCTCCTGCCTCACTTCCTCCTTCCTCCTTCCAGGGCCCCCTCTCCCCCCTTCCCCCCTGCTCCCCTGGAGGGCATCACACAGCCAGGAATGGCTTGAGGTGGGGACAGAACTAGGCGGAGGCCCTACTTGAGCGACGGCTGGTCCCTCCATCTGAAACCCTCTTTGAGTCCCTGCCCTCAATTGAAGGTCAGAGACTAGATACGTACCATTTTCCTCTGAGGGCCTGACATCCCCCCCCCCCCCCCCCAGGCACAGACCAGGAGAGAACTCAGTGCTTGGTGCCTAATGAGCCGGCTGCAAGGTCCCGGGGTGGTTTGATACAGATGCCATCTTCAAAAGAAGGTCACGGATGTTCCCCGCGCCCTCCTGTTCTGGACAGCTGGTGACAGGCTCACTCACCTGCAGAGGTGACAGGGCGATTTGGAAAAGGACCATCCCTACCGAGCAAAACTGAAAGGCGGCCTGAGCCAGGCACCTGCCTGATCAAACCATCCCCTTCCCTAGGCCTCAGTTTCCCCACTGAGCTCTTGCGATTCTCCTGAGACTTCACTAGCAGTGGCAGCCAGGGGATGAGCTAGGAAGAGCACAATATGTTCATTAACAACCACTGTTTATTGAGCACCTATGTGACAGACACTCTGAGCACTGGATACAGTCCTGAACAAGACAGGGCCTCTGCCTTCTGGCAGTTGCCGTTTGGGTGGGGAAGGCAGACCCCAGGAGGAAAAGAAACAAGATCCGTCAGGCAGAAGTGGGGCTGGACCCCCCCCCACTACCACCTTTCCACCACTTTCTGGCTCATTTTCTGGGTCATGCCCCCCACTGTCCAATGGCTCCTTCCTTCCAGAAGACCCAGAGGACTCTGCAAAGATGTATTGTTTTTGTTTTTTGTTGTTGTGTTTTTTTGTTTTTTTGTTTTTTTGTTTTTTTTTGCCAAGACTTGGAGCATCTCCCCAGAGCTGGTAGAGCAGCATCTGCTTGGTTAGGGGAACCCCCCCTCCACCATATTAGCTGTTTAAGCCTGTGTTTTAGAGCTGGAGCAATTAAAGCAGAATTAATTGGCTAGTAGGCAATCACCTTCCAATCTGAACAGAGAGCGAGCAGGGCAGGCGTGTTTTGCTGAGTCGGCATATTGAACATGATGCTCATCGACCAGGAGCCAGGCGAGCTGGGGGGGATTGGGTGCACACACACACACACCCCCGCCCCTCACCCCAACCAAGAACAAGGGCCAGCCATCAGGCTCCTGAGAATCTCTGTGGGGAATCCAGCTTCACTGGCATGGAACTTTCTGGAAGAGAACTTTGCTTTCCTAACTTTGAAAGGCCCAACACAGAGATGTTTTGAAATTTGATTTAATTTTTAATACCTTTATTCTCTTTCCAATAGCAAAAGCAATACATTCCGTATTGACTTTTAAAAATCAAATATTGCAAATATGTATAGCTTAGAAAGCCCTGGAAAATGATACGTCTGCATATATATTAGCATTTGATGGGGGGGGGTGAAATCTGCAGGAATATACGGCAGACTGTCAACAGCCCTGGTGCACGCGTGAAGGAGGGAGTAAAGAAGGCTTGGTTACACGTAATGCATTTAAAGGAAAATTGAAGGGGCACCAAGATGGGTCTTGTTATTGTGGATGATGTCGTTTGGATTTTAGTACTGTGAAAACCAAGCGTGTTCATGGTGAAGGGAAAAAAACAAAATAAAACACAGACATAGATGAAAGACTCCTACGCTCCATCCCCTCCTTCCTAGCCGTGAGTGGTGGGCCAGAAATGGAATCTTTCAGAGGGGAAACTATGGCTCCTGGGCTGGACAGAGTTCAGGCTCCTCTGCCTGCTGGCTGTGTGACTCTCTCCAAGTCACTTGCCCACTCTGGGCCTCAGTGTCTTGAGCTGTAAGACAGAGAGCAGACACCTACCTCCGCCTCCTGAGAGAATTGCCATGAAGAACTTCCCAGCTCAGAGCTTATCACATGGGATTCTCCAGGGTGCGGGGCCCATCGACCCCTCCTCCCACGCTCCCGCCCCCCAGTAAGATGACAGGAATGAGGAAGTTATATTTCCAGGACACCCGATTCCCCAGCACCCAGGAGGTGTTGGGAGATTCTCAGACAATGTTGCTCAAAGACAGCAGGGCACCCAGACACAGGAGACAAGAGGTAGCAATAAGCAGAGAACGCAGAGGCAAAGACCGAGCAGCATCGACCTGGAGATGACACGGAAACCCCAGAGATCCGGGTTCGGTTCCTGGCATCACCGCTTCCCATGGGCTTGGGCTCACCCCTTTCCTTCGCTGCTCTCCAGGGCCTGTTTCCCCATCTGAGACACAGAGTAAGAACATATAGCTGATCTAGGGCTCATTCACTGAAGGAAAAGCCGTTTGAATGCATACCACTTTTTTTGTCTTTTTGTTCATGAACTTGTATATACAGTAGTCAGGGGCCAAGGGAGGAGGGGAGGGGTTCAGCCATGGGCACACAGCTAAGTGAGTGTTTGTTTGAGAGTGACAGGTGGGGGCCCATAGAACTCTGGACAGAGGGCTGTGTTGCAGGGGCCTCAGAGCTGCCTTCTGGAACCCCGTGGCCGGGTTTCACCACATGTACCAGGAAACCCTCTGCCTGAAGGTAAGTGTTTGTGTAGGAAGCCAGGGCAGGGGCCAGGAGGGGGCCCACGGCGATCGCACCGAGGAGGCCGTGAAACTTGAGCGCGGCCTGCCTGCAGTCAGACGGGGGTCACCAAACCCAGACTAAATAGTCTGGCGGGCTGGGCTCTGGGCTGTCTGGAAAACGATCCCAGGATCGAAGGAACATGTTGGGGAGGGGGTTGGGAAGGGGAAGTCATCAACAACGCGGAGCCCTGTCTCAGTGGCCACTCGGAGGCCACCTCACCAAGGTGGGGCCTGACCATGAATGGGATGGAGTTTTTATTTTTCGTTTCAGTTTCCGCTTCCTAATGCGAGAGGGGGAAGTGAGGGCTGCTGAGGGGCAGCCCCAGGCCCTCCTCTGCTTGCGTGCCTTGGGCTCCTGGATGCACACCTCACTCTGTTCTTCTGGCCCTAGAGCCAGTTCCTCCTACCAGAGAAGGGTCTGAGTGCTGCTGTGTGGCCTTATGCTGGTTAATTAGCCCCTCTGTGCCTTACCAGACTGGGGATTTGCCTATGTGCCTATGCTGATCGAGACTGGGGGCTTCAAGAGCACATAGATGCCTTTGTGTGGGCGGAAGCTGTCCCTTGGATTTAGCCTGGCAATTCGAGTACCTGGACCAGGTGCCCCGTAGGCGAACAACGTAATTGCACATGGCAGTTCTGGACAGGAACACGAAATGAGTAAGGCCTCCCACGTTACTGAGCACCTGCTCCGTGCCAGTCACCAGCCTCAGAGCTCTCAGCCTCACACCCACACGAGGAGATGGGTGTTCTTTCCTCTTCTCCCAGGTGAGGAAATTGAGGGATGTGTCCACCATCACATGGCTGGGAAATGACAGCAACTGGGGTTCGAGCATAAGTCTCCCCCAGAAGCTCTCGCTACCGTACCTCATAAGCTTCGTGCTCACCGATATTTCCTTCTAAGGCATCAGGCAGCGGCTGAAAGATCACCCCTTAAGTTCACAGCACCACTATCCACAATAGCCAACAATCCAAGTGCTATCAGTGGTTAAATGGTTAAACCAACAGCGGTATGCCCATACAGTGGATTATGACTCAAACTAACAAGGACGGAAATTCCGACACCTGCTACACCATGGAAGAAACTTGAAGACAGTCATTCGAAGTGCAAGAAGCCAGACAATAAGGACAAACACTGTGTGAGTCCACTTGTATGGAGTACCTAGCGGGGCCTAATTCAGACACAGGAAGTGGAGTAGTGGGTGCCACCGGGGCTGGGGGAAGAAGGGGATGAGGGAAGGCTGATTTCCTGGAGACAGACTTCCATTTTGGGAAGAGGAGAGAGTTCTGGAAACGGACAGGGGTGGTAGTTGCACAATAGTGTGAATGTACTTGACATTCCCAAACTGCACACTCAGAAATGGTTCAAATGGGGTGGCGGGGGTGGGGAGGCGCCTCGGGGACTCGGTTGAGCATCCAACTTCCGCTCAGGTCATGATCTTGCCGTTGGTGAGATGGAGCCCCACGTCAGGCTCGCTGCTGTCAGCACAGAGCCCGCTTCGGATCCTCTGTCCCCCGCCTCTCTGCAGCTAACCTGCTCGTGCTTGCTCTCTCTCTCTCAAAAATAATAAATAATAAATAACATCTCTCAAAATGGTTAAAATGATAAATTTTACCATTAAAATAGTACAATAGAAAAAAATGTTTCTTTAGGGACGGGTCTGTGGCTCCCCACTCCCCCTCTCCCCACAAGGGTGCTTGCACAGAGGTCTCTGCTCCCCCTTTGCCACCCACTGCACCCCAAAATCATGGGCTTCGTTATCTCCGGGCTCCCTTTTGGCCCCAGAAAAGACAGGGGCCTTGCCCGCCGACATGACTGCACCACGTCCCCGAGGCAGCCCCGTGCCTGCACAGGCCAGGCTGGGAAAATAACTCTAAGTGAGTCACACCAAGTGCAGATAAACAGGAACGCTGCCTGTTTAAATGTGATTTCGTTAGAAAAGAGAGTTTTCACCAGGGACTCTAGAAATCTGGTTTGCCAAACCACGCTGGAGAGGCACAGGCCTGTGGGGCTTGTCTCGTGGGCAAAACACAAATGCCCAGTTTCTTCTGGAAAACCTGGAGAAGCCCCTCGCACCTCCTCCAGGCTTCCGCGCTTGCAGAGCATGACCAAGGTGGCCAGGACACAGGGACCTCGCTCTTCCCTCCGCCGATCTGAACCCAGAGCACGCTGTTCTCTAGCCCCTCCCAAGGCTCGGGGGCCCGGGCCTGGTCCCCAGGGCTTGGCAAACCAAGCAGATGGTCACGAAGTCCAGCCGTGGCCCCATTATCATGATGCCTGGGTGCTCCCACCACCGGGCCTCTGGCTCTGCTCCTTCCAGACCTCGGAGCACCTCGCTGTGCTCCAGGTGGTTCAGGAGGCTTCCTGCAGAGCACCGGCATGTGCAGACAGATGAGGCATCCTGAGCTCATTTCAGGGCTCGTGAAACTGAGGTCTGAGCAGGGACTACAACCCCTTGAGCTGGAGAAAACAGTCATCCATCCGTTTTCCCCATGTTTGAGAGTACTTGTGGGTGGTGGGCTGGGTGCTGGAGATACAGTGTCTGGAGAATGTGCTCTGCTTTTACTTATCTTTTATCTGAGTCCAAGGATGGAGACAAACAGTGACGTCTCCCAGGTAGACATAAACCGGGAACTGGGAGAAAGGCTGGGGAAATGGGAGACCGCAGAGCTGATGTAACAGGAATGCTTGGTCCCCTCTGGGGAGGCCCATGTGCAAGGCTTCCCAATGCGTCCTCCGATTAACACTCCTGATAATCAGGCTGAAATCTGATCATGGGGGAAGGGGGAGGCAGAGAACTTTCCAGACAGAGGGCACATCATGGGCAAACGCTAGTATGACGGACGGACCAAGCAAGTAAGCAGTGACCTCAGAGAGAAAAGGTCGCTGTGGCCACAGAACCCAACCAGGGGGCGGGGCCGGCTAGCCACGCCCCCTGCGCCAGGACTCAAGTTGGCAGCCCCTTCCAGGAGGCAAGGGAGGGGCTCACCGGGGGTGGGGCAGGACCCAGAGAGCGTGTGTTATGAAAACATCGCACTCTTTGCTAGTGTGCTGCGCGTGGGGGGGCTGGAGGGCGGAAGGGAGATGTGTTGAGGGCTACTATAGACATCTGGGCAAGAGGTGACAGGAGAGGCGAGACTGGCGCAGAGAGCAGCGGGGATTGGGGAGGAGAGGTGGGATTTAGGCAGGGCAATTTCCAGAACCTTCCTGGGCATGGGGAATAGAGTGTCAGGGAGAGAAGGGGCACAGGGAAGCCAGACTACCGTGATGGGGGCCTTGGGAGAGCAGGCATGGGGAGGAGGAGAAAGGAAGAGTCTACAGTCACAAAATGCTTTTGGACGCTGGTTCATCAGCGCCCTGTTCATTTGCAGATGGGGAAACTGGGGGACTCAAAAGCACTGTACCTTTTCTAAAATAACGCAAGGTGAGGCCCCTGCGAAGCTAGGAGCAGAATTCAGGTCCCATATGATGCATGAGGAGACATTAGCTACAATCCAACCAGGCAGAAAACCTCATGCATCCTGCGTTCTTTCATTCTTCTGTTCATTGTTGCATTTTTTCATTCAGTAAACATTTTGTATCCTGTTTCCATAGAGAAGGAACATAGAGACAAACGCATCCCTGTTCCTGCTCTCAACGATCTCTTCGTGGGGATGACAGACGCCCGGACTTACCATGATAACCCACGGACTTACCATGATAACCAGGGCTGGTGAGGATCCAGGGGGGATTCACCCCAACTGTGGGAAGCACAGAGAGAGGAGTATCCGTTCTTGCTTGGGGGTGCGTCTTGAGAAGCTGCGAGAGGGGGGTGGTTTTTTTGAGCTGACTTGCCGGTAGAGTCCAGAGCAAGGCAGGAAAGTCAGACATCAGGACCGACAGGTGCGAGGCTTGGGGGCAGGAAGGTGCCTGGGGCATATTCAGAAGCGGAGGAAGCAGCAGTTTCAGTGGAAACTAGATGTGGGAAGTGGGGCTGGCCAGGGGCCCGGGTCAGATAGGTGAGCTCCAGAGGTGGACCTTGGTTCTAAAGTAAATCCCGACCAGGACCAGCCCTGCTCCTGACGGCTTTGGTCAATGTCATTGTTACCTGGAAGCCCCCTTTTGCTCTGTGAAATATTAACATCGGGGCCTGGGTGGCTCAGTCGGTTCAGTGTCCGACTTCGGCTCAGGTCATGATCTTGTGGTTCATGGGTTCGAGCCCCACGTCAGGCTCTGTGCTGACAGCTAGCTCAGAGCCTGGAGCCTGCTTCGGATTCTGTGTCTCCCTCTCTCTCTGACCCTCCTCTGCTCATGCTGTGTGTCTTTCACTCTCTCTCAGGAATAAATAAAACATTAAAAAAAATACAGTGAGGACTGCATTAATAAAAAAAACAAAAACATTAACAACCTCCAGGACACAGAAAGCTGTGACCCTCATTCACTCTTCCCATGTGCTGTTACGTTATCTCATTTAACAGAGAGGCACCTGAGGGTTCCGGCTGACTGGGGGACTCCGGAGCACACTGGGCCTGGGTCCAGGCTCCAACGCCATGTGACCCTGGGCGAACCAAGTCACCTTACTCTCCTGGTTTCCCCATCTCTAATATGGGGGTAAATCCAGGGTTGGGGAGTATTGACCTCACCACAATCCTGTAGGAAACATGCTGTCACCATCATCTCTAAAGGCAAAAAAGCTATGGGCTTAAAAAGAACATAACTTGACCAAAGTTTCACAAAAGGAGGTTGGTAAAGCTGGGATATGAGCCCTGTCCTGGGTTCCTAAGTACTCTGCTACCCTGCATCTGATCTAAATCTTTTTTTTAAATTTTCTTAATGTTTTATTTATTTTCTGAGAGAGAGAGAGAGAGAGAGAGAGAGAGAGAGAGAGAGCAGGGGAGGGTCAGAGAGAGAGGGAGACACAGACTCTGAAACAGGCTCCAGGCTCTGAGCTGGCAGTCAGCACAGAGCCCGACGCGGGGCTCGAACCCACGAACTGCGAGATCATGACCTGAGCTGAAATTGGGTGCTTAACTGACTGAGCCACCCAGGCACCCCCTAAATCTTTTTTTAATGTTTATTCATATTAGAAAGAGAGACAGAGCACAAGCATGGGAGGATCAGAGAGAGAGGGAGACACAGAGTCTGAAGCAGGGATCGAACTCGTGGACTGTGAGATCATGACCTAAGCGTAAGTCCAACACCTATCAGACTGAACCACCCAGGTGCCTCCTGATCTAAATCTGAAGGCCAAGGCTACAATCAGGGGATCCTAGACCAGGGAATTCAGTTTCAAACTGGAGGAGGATGTAGTCAGCCTCCATCAAAGCAGGGCGGGTGTTGGTAGCAGGCACATCCAGGGATAGGGGACTTGGCATCTGAGCCACCACAATTGCTTTTGTGGAAGTGGGCATGGCCGTGGCAGGGCCATGAACTCTGGGGCCTGGCAGCCATAGGTTCAGATCCTAGCTCTGACAGCTTCCTGGCTGAGTGACCTTGGACGAGGCACTAACCTCTCTGAGCCTCAGTGTACCCATCTGTGAAGTGAGACAGCTGCCCAGCAACGATGTGACTTCTAGAGTCACAAACGCCCATGCAGCTAGTCCAGAAACAGACAGTGTCACATCTCCCTGATACCTGCTTCACTGCGCTCCGTGGCCACCTAACCTCTCTGAGTATCCATCTCACCTGCCTGATAAACAGAGCAAAAATAAGTGGCGCCCTCCTCCCTCTCCGGGTTAGTGCCTGTGCAGACGAAGTGACTCTGGAGCCTGGCGGGCCTCAGGCGGATCCCAGCACCTGCCCTCCCCAGCTGATGCCTTTGAGCTGAGCCCTGGAGCCCTCGTCTGTAACACGGCACATAACTCAGGTAAACTGTGCAAAGGTGCTTCATAAACAGTGAAATCCCGCGCGTGCGCACGACGCCAGTGGAGTCCCTGGGTGTCCCCGGGACCTCCTTGGGAGCAGTCACCCCACACATGGTGGGGTGTGCACCTCCGCCTTGAAATATACTCATTTTTTAGAATTCGAGGCTCTCACGAGATAGCAAAGTCCTCGGCCGCCCCAGCGAGGCAGAGATGAGGTGCCCGTTGGGCTCTTTTCAAGTTCCAACAGCACGTAATGACGGCCTTTTCCGCCACTCAGAAACCACATATGGAATTAATAGCACAGGCATCCAACCAGCCCAGGCTGGGTTTATTCAGCAGAAACAATGAGACGTTAAGAAACCAAGGCCGGGAGACGCAGAGAAGGCTTTAACAAGCTTCTAGGTGGGATTTTTTTTTTTTTTATCTCCCCTCCCTGTTTACTTTATTGAATCTGGTCCTTGCTGATTTGGTTACAGCCTGTGATTTCAGTTTATGATTCAATAAGCCATTTGAAAGCTTGTAAATAGCGCAGTTCTGCTCTCTGCTCCCTTCTCCTCAAGGGGGTTGCCACTGAGGAAAGGGGGGCTTGCTCCCCCTCACAGCTGGTGGGGCGGCCCTTGGTGGGAGGTTCTGAGAGGGGGTTGCTGAGCCAAGGGGATCCGGGTGGGGTCTAGACCATGGGATAAGGTGGACTCAACCTGAAGCATCGGCTGGAAAGCAAGGGAGCACCCAGTACCCATGAGGACTTCCTCCACTCCGACATGACCTTGTCTGGGTGTTCCGGACCCTCGTCCTCACAACCTGGGCTGGGGAGCCCACAGGCACAAGCCTGGCCAGCCCCTCGGGAGCCCATAAGGGCCATCACAGAGGCTGGGACTCTCAGGTTCTGAGAGTCCTCACAGCCAAACATCCCAGAGTGCCCTCTAGGCTCCCCTGTGTCCCTCCCACGCCTTCCTCACCTTCTCCACGCCCCTGCTCTCTGGCCAGCCTGCCGGGAGGAGAAGAGACAGGACCCCACCCGGGGTCCTGCACAGCAGAGTCCTGCACGGCAGAGCCCTGTGCAGATGAGCAGACGCACACGCAAACTCAGGCAAGATGAGCCCCAGACAAAGAACTGCTCAGTGAGATATCGTTGACATAAAGCACTAGTTTGGGGGTGATTTGTTTCGCAGCAGTAACTAACCAATACACCACCTGCCTGGGGCTTTTCCACTTTGTTAACCAAGTGACCAAATGAACAAGTGAATGGCGCACTTGACTAAATCTTCAGGTCTGTGAGCTGCAGAGGTCTTAGCAGTGGGGTTCTGTGCTTTGGGGTCGCCGGGGCTTAAATTCCCGGAGTGGAAGTTCGGCATGAGTCTCTCCCAGGAATCAGCATGGTCTGTGCAGAAAGTCCTTGCCGATCTTTGACCCTTCCTGGGTTTCCCTTTGCTGGCGTCAGGCAGCTAGTGTGACGGAAAGTAGAAGCTGCAGTGTAAGCAGCTGAACTAGGACACCTCCTCATGACCCCGGTGCCCACAGGGAAAAGCCCCAATGCCACGGAAGCACCTCCAAACTCTAGCTTTGTATACCTTGTGGCTTCATCTACTGCTGCTATAGCGTCATGCTCCCTAAGGTGGGGCACTCACCTCTGCTAAATGGTCTCCAAACACTCCATGCTCTGTCATGGATCCCTGCCTTTACTCCTACCATCTGCCTTGCCTGATATGCCCTTCCTCCTTTTAGCTACCTAACAAACTCCTACTTATACTGCAAAACCCTGGCAATATAGCCCTCCTGTGAAGTTTTCCCCAAACTTAGCTGATTCTTCCCATGATAGTGAAATAGTTCAACAGCATGTCAGACCACACCCTCTTTTCCCAATTAAACTGTGAACTCTTCCCAAACATGTTCAATACAATTGAAGACAGATGAATGAATGAATTAATTATTAATTAATGAGTTATCAGCATGGGTACCTTTCTAATAAGGCTTTCCAATAAGGTTCTGCACAAATGCCATAGGTTGAGATGCAGATAGTTGTTATTCCATGAGACTAGGCTGGTTCTATTGTTTTTCAGGTCTCAGTTTCCTCATCTATAAAGTGGGACCACAGAGTGATGATGTAATGGCATACCACCCCCAGGGAAGGGCTCCCTTGTCTTCCCCCTGTCAGGGGACTCGAATCCCTCCTCTTCTGGGGTCCCTGCCTCCTTGGCCTCCTTCCTGCGACCTCTCCCAGAGGTTAGAGGCACCAGGAGGATGGGAATCAGAGGGAGGCTGGAGCTCAAGATTCTCCGAAGGCGGCTTTCCCTCTCTGAGATCTCTGTGAGCAGTGGGATACCGTCATCACACACTAATGAGGACTCCCGGCCATTGTCTCACAGCACCCCTGCTGGGCCCGTGATCCCCATTTTACAGATGAGGATACTGAGGTCCAGGGAAGGGACAAGATTGCTTTCTTGGGTACTTCCTCTCCCTTCTCCCTTGGTCTAAGTGTCTTTTATCTTTGACCTTGTATCTCTGTGCAGCTAGTCATGGGGAGACCATTTTTTGATTTGGAACTGAGCTCCACGAACCCATGGTTTGGGTCTCCCAGGCAGGTTCCTGACTGCTCCCCAGAGACCAAGGGGAAGAGAGCGGGACGAAGGACCCGGAGGAGCCCCTAGGGCTCTCAGTGGCCTTTGTGAGGTCTTTCTGTTTGTGTCGGCGTACCGTGATGGGCAACCCCCACTTCCCAGATTCCCGCACTTGACAGACATTTCTTCAGCGCCTAGTGTTTGTCAGGCTGTGCCAGGAGGAGGAGGTGCTGAAATAAATGTCACTGCCGTGCCCTCCAGAGCTTCCCAGTCTGATAGCTGAGGCAGCCACGACGACGAGCTTCCAGAGCCATTTACCTAAAGACAGTAGTCAATGACACTTGGGAGCGGAGAGCCATTAGGGCATCATCCTGGTGCCAACTCCAGTCGATTGCCCCTGGCTGCCTGGAGGCTCCAGGGCTTGAGAAGAAAGGTGCTGTGATTGATTAGCGATGTCTGCCCCGTGCATGGCCAGCGGAGTTCTGGCCCGTGTGCCGATTATCTGGCCCCCTGCTTGAGAGGATGCGAGTCTTCCCGTAGGTGCGGCGGCCTCCCCTGCCGGCGGGGTCGGAGCGAGCCACGAGCACTGCAGATTTCTCCAGTCCTGACCTGAGGGCAGGCTACCTGAGTCTTGGAGGAGGCAGAGTGCCTGCCCTTGGGAGAGGCTCTTCAGAGATACTGACAAGTGATGTGAGTTTCAAGGATAAGATTTCAACACGTATACGTGGATCCTATTGCCATTTTCTGAGCACCTACTGTGTTCCATGGATTTTCCAGGGGGGGAGGACAGCAGGGAGGACCTTCCGGGCAGCCTGGTCAGCCAAAGCAAGGGTACGAGGGTCATCTTGGATGCAGTGCGGCGAGGGAGACCAGAGAAAGGGGGGTGAGGACAGCTGGGAGGGGCAGCGTGTGAAGGTTCTGGAGAGCGGAGCTTGGCTTTCATCCCACAGATCCTGGGAGCCGGGGACGGGGGCAGGGGGGACCTTCCACTTGAGCACAGTTTCTCTGGCTGCTTACAAAGGGGCCGCCAGTGAGGGGGTAGCTGCTGGGCTGAAGAATCTCCGCCCCGAGCGTTCTCACCAGGACAGAGAACCAAGCTCTTGCAGCCATGGGGACGCGCAGCTATTTTAAGCCACCTGCCAACAGCCGGCCTGCCTTCCCGCTGCTGCCTTGACATGCGGCTCCCGCGACAGAGCCCGGTGTCGCCCCAGCAGACAACACTGGGCAACGGGATGCAGATGGCACACCCAGGCAGGGGACAGCTGTGGGGGGCCCCGGGCGCCCTCCCCCCCACCCCAGCACCTGACTTTCTTGACCTGCCGGCCTCGGGAGGGCGAGGGAAGCCCACCATCCTGCCCAGCTCACGCACGGTGGGCAGACCTGGTCCCTCGTCTCCTCGCACTGTGACTACCCAAGTAAGGCTCTTCTCAGAGCCTCAGTTCCTTATCTGTAAAATGGGTATGATGACAATATAACGGGCAGTGAGAGACCCGTCTAGCACAGTGCTTGGGATGGAGAAGACCCCTGAGTAAAGGAAGAGCACTTAGCGCTAGCCCTCACCAGCTCCCTCCCCGCTTCCTGCCTCATTCTTCACCACCTGACATGATGTTGGGTATTTGCTGGACCGCGACAGCAAAGACTTTGGATACCTACCCTCTCTGAACAGGGCGCTGTCGGCTCTGAATAAATAGTTATTGAACAAGATGAATGGTCTTTTCTAAATGGCTTCACTTCTCTGAAAAGCATTTATTTGAGCGGAGGAGCATTCGTTCAGCCATTCATTCGTCCGCCCGTGGGTCACCAAGCCCCTACAACGCTCCCCGCACGGTGTGAGGCTCTACGAGCACACGGCCCTCCTAACAGGCACGGCCCTTGTTAGAGCCCAGAATCAGGATGGCACCCATTTTCATCTTATGAAGGGTCAAGTTTCCCGTTCTACAAGTGCACCAAATTATAGACATTTGACCTCAAAGCGGGCGCATCTTTACCCCGTCCCCTTGTCACTCGTAAAGCAAGAGTTGCCACCAGATCCGGTCGGGGAGGAAGGGGAGGGTTAAGGGCGACAGTAGCCACCAGCCTAAGCAGGGCGAGGGGAGCACTTGGTGATGCTGCGCCAGGTGTTGTGCCAGTGACCACGGCTCCCCGAGACACCTGGGTCCCCCTGGCCTGTTGGGAGAAAGTTAGCAATTCCATCAGCACGTTCCTGAGCACGTCAGGCATCGGCAGGGACCAAAGTGGGGCCTGACATCTGAGCTTGACCTAGAGGGAGAGGGAGGCTCAGGAAGCTGTCTGCCTACAGGGTGGGGCTGGGTGGGGGTGGCTTTTCTCGGGCAGGTACAGACCCCCAGAGACTGGTTGGTCCCTGTCCAGACACCAGCCTAACCCTTCCCAGTTATATTTCTCCAGGCCAACTACACTCTGACATTTCAACTACAGCACCTGCATCCAAAATTCAAACTTTTATATGATCCATTTTTAACTAGAGTGGATCAGAGAGGCTGCTGTGTCTGCCTCCAGCCTGGCTTCAAATCCTGGCTCTCACCTTTTCGGCTGTGTCACCTCAGGCAAATAACTTAACCTCTCTGTGCCTGTGTTTTCATCTGTGAAACAGGGATAACAATTGTACCTATCTTCTTGGGTTAATAGGAGGAGAAATGAGTTGATATATATAAAAGCACCTCAAACAGTACTTGTTACTGTAGACCCTGGTTAAAAAAAATTGCCGTTTAGATGATCAGTATCATTTTATTTGCAGCCTCTGGTATTGTTCAATGAGGAGAGCACTCCGGAGACTGAAAGTATAAGGCTTTTTGCAAAAGTTGTGTTTGCTTGGGGCAGTGGGATGAGAGGTTCTGATTCCCAAAAGGGATTGTTCTGGAAGTTATGTCTGTGGAAGTAGTAGATATTGATGCCCTCGCCATTGACTCAGGGTGGTGGACCTTTACTCCACCACTCCTCAATCCCAGACTTGCCCATGTGATTTTCTTTGGCCAATGGGCTATTTGACAGACATGATACAGGCAGTGGCTAGAGATATGACTGTGCCTTTGCCATCAAGGAGCCTCCTCCTCTGGGCTGGTTCCCAGAATGAGACACATGGAGCAGATCTGAGTCAGACCTGGAGACTGTGGCCAAGGTCAACTGAGTGCATCTGAGATCGGGGCAAGGCTGACCCACCTGCAGACCCCTGAGCAAGAAAAATAAATATATATCCTTGACAGCTACTGAAACTGGGGTCATTTGTTACACAGCACCATCATGGTAATAGCTAACCGATATATCTGTTAATGCATTGCCATCAAGGCAGTCTTGTCTTTGAAAGACACAGTGCATGCAAAATGTTTAGTTCATATAGTAAGCCTTCAACTAACTTGACCCTCCTCTTCCTCCTCCTCCTCCCTCCCTCCCCACAGCACAGACAAGACTCTCTCTTCTCCTAACCTGAGGTCAAGTGCCCTCCAAGGGCCCAGCACATACCCCCACCTGCTTCTCAACCTGCCTCTCCTTGATGTTCTGAAGAAATGAGAAAGAAGTGTTAAATTTGTTCTTGGCTACTTTTCCTTGCAAGTCCCAGAGGCCCTGCTTACAAACTGAATCAGTTATCAGCTAGTTAGGCTGGCGGTCCCCGGAGGTGCCGCTTGAATACAGATAGGGACCCATGCATTATTCAGTGCGAAGACGGGGAGAAATGAGCAATGCGTCCAAAGCCAGAACAGCAGTGGCAGTAAGGGAATAATTAGCGAGCTGTCACTTGTCCCTGTCACTGTTTCCTCCCTTAACACATGAGGGAAAATAAAAAAATAAAAAAATAATTTTTTTTAAAGGAAGAAGAAAAAAGGCAGGGAAGATCATCTTGCTTCTCAAGGCAGCTGGTAGGTGAAAACGTGGCACATAAAGAAGCTTGAAGCCAGGGCTCTGGGGCGGCTCACAAAGCCATGGCCTGGGGACCCCCCCCCCCAATATTTTATCGAACTCCCCTTTCTGCTTGATGATTCATGGGCACTGCCCCAGCCTTCCATTCAGATTTTCTGCACGTTTCCATAGCACTGGGAATTAATTTCTCCCCTATAAGGAGGAGGTGGGGATGCCAGAAGGGGGTGGGAGGAAAAGATGTAAGGGGCAGAGCCACCCAAGCCTGCCTGCGAAGGCTTGAGGTGACCTTCCAGGAGGAAACGGGGATAAGGGTTGACAAGAGATGTACTTGGCTCATTTGGGGACCATGCGATTTGATTATTCATGAGTTTACGCACACAGAAAGAAATCATTTTGTTGCGTGACGCCTCATCATTTCTTGTGGAAGCTATTTTTATTTATCTATTAATGTCTTGTTAGAATTTTTTTTTTTTTTTTTTTTTGGTGGTGTGTGCCGTTTGCCACTTGCGGTGTTGAGCCAGATATGTGAGGGTCTGAGACGTGCTGATGGTGAGGCCAGTTTTCCCAAAGACTTCCTCTCACTTTTCCCCTGAAAAAAAAAAAAACTGCAGAAAGGGTAGTGTTGGCGGTGGATAGGGTGGAGAATATTTGCGTGCTTGATTCATGCCTCTGTTTCCCATTAAAAATGAGCCGGTTACCTTTGGATAGGAGGGTGGCTTTCTAAAATTCTGCTATGAAACTCAACAAGATGGAATTGGGGGCGGGGGGATGCTTTGTACAAGAAGAGGCAGAAAGTGGTCACGGAGGAAGCAGGGCTAAGGGGCTTCAGAATCAGGGCCCAATGGGAGGCAAGTTGTCCTTGTAGGAATCTGCACTGGTAAACAAGGCACTGTTCTTCATAAAAATCTGTCAGCCTCCTCACCACATAGTGAGGGTCACTTGGGGATGGAAGACTTTGTCCTCAGGGTCCAGAGAGAAATACAATTCTTTTATGAAGCCACCAGCCCAGATTTAGAGTGAGTCCATGACATGCGAACCACTGCTCCTTTACCCGGGGCCCAGGGCAGACATCATTAATCAATCCCAGAACAATCGACTCCACTGCAGACAGCTAAGCATCACCAAACACAGCTCTGTGCCAGCTGGGCTCCCTCGGCCCACCTCACCCTCTCAGACTCCAGACCTCCTTTGTACACACTGTTCCTTTGGCCTGGGATGTCCCCTCACCCCTGGCTGCTCCGTCCCTGGGCTGAATGCCACCTTCCCTTCAGGGCCTTCAGAAGCTGACCATCTCAAGTCTTTGCAGGGAAAATTACTCCCTCCCCACTCACACATCCTTCTCTACGCTATTTTCACCTTTGCTGTGTGCGTGTTTAGAAGTGAATGGCCAGTTTAATTTGCCTTTTCTCTTCCTGGTTGGGTTGGAAGTCCAGGGGATGGGATGGTCACCTCTCTGTCCCCAGCAGTTGGAATAGAGGTTAACACCTGGAAGGGATCCGGTGACAGTTTGTTGAAGGGAGGAAGGCATGGCCTGCTGTGTCTCTGGATGAACCACATCCTCTCTGGGCCTGGCGGCCTGGCGTTCAGCCTGAGCTTTGATGGGGGTGACCCGGCTGTGCACAAGGAGTCCCAGAGCCCTGGGGGCACAGATGGGGGACACCACCCAGGCAGCCTCCTCCGTGGCGCTGTCACCAGCCTCACAAGGCTGATGTTGAGGAGAAAAGCAGGGAGACCCTAACACAGGAGAGGCAAGGCCCTGACGAGTCCAGAGCCTGTGGTCAGCAGAAGGCAGGCAGGGTGGGAAGACAAGGCTTATGCTGATGGTCCCGGATAAAAACCCTTGGGTCGGCGGTAGGCTGACATATGCTCCCCAAAGATACCAGAGCCCTGTAAATGGTGCCTTGCAAGTAGAAAGGTCTCTGCAGATGGGATTAAGTTAGGGCTGTTGAAACTGAGAGATGATCCTGGATTACCTGGATGGATCCTAAGTGCCATCACGTCTGCCTGTATGAGGAAGGGGAAGGGAGACAGCACACACAGAGGCAGACATTAGAGTCCTGTGGCCACAAGCCAAGGCATATCAGCAGCCATCTGAAGCTGGAAGAAGCCAGACCCTTCTCTGCCCCATCTCCCTCTCCCTCTCCCTCACTCTCTCTCCTTCTCTCTCTCTCTCAAAATAAATAAATAATTAAACATTTAAAAAATTGAATAGCCTTCTTTTTATTGAGGTATAACTGAACTACAGTAAAGTGCACCAACAGGAAGCAAACAACTCACGTATGTTCTGCAAGTGCATACCCACCACCCAGGTCAGGACATAGCCCATTTCTAGACCCCAGGAGGCTCCCTGGTGCCCCTTTCTGTCCCAACACCTGCCCTGATATGACCATCATCCTGAGCTCTGCCCCTCCCCTCCCATCTCCAAATCTCATCAGATTAGACTTAGCTAAGGCATACTCCTCAGTGTCAACATTTCACCTGATGTCACAGCTTCATTATGTTTTATGAGGCAGCAGCTGCACTTTTCTATTGCTGAGTAGTATTCCACCGCACGGCGATAACGCAATTTACGTACCTGTTGCACTGTTGACGGGTATGTATGTTGTCTAAGTAAAGAGCTTATGTCTTTTAGTGGTTCCAAGCATGATTTCTGCCTATAGTTGAGGTACCCAGGCCTTGAATCACTGGGCTGAAGTACAGCCTAGAAACAGCAACACAAATGTGAGTTTAGTTCTGGGAGGTAGTGCGGTATGGGTGTGCCTGTGCGTGCGCGCGCGTGTGTATGTGTGTGTGTGTGTGTGTCTGCTGTGGTCCCAGGCATATTTCATTGCTCAGAATGAGAATATAGTGTTAAAAAGTGGTTGTATTTAAAATGAAGTTAAATGGGTGCATGGGGGACTCAGTCAGTTGAGCATCCGACTTTGGCTCAGGTCGTGATCTCACAGTTTGTGGTTTCGAGCCCCGCGTCAGGGTCTGTGCTGACAGCTCAGAGCCTGGAGCCTGCTTCAGATTCTGTGTCTCCCTCTCTCTCTGACCCTCCCCTGCTCATGCTCTTTCTCTCTCTCTCTCTCAGAAATAAATAAAACATTTAAAAAAAATTTTTTTTTAATTTTTTATTTCTAGGAGAGAGAGAGAGAACGTGAGCAGGGGAGGGTCAGAAGGAGGAGTCACAGACTGAAACAGGCTCCAGGCTCTGAGCTGGCAGTCAGCACAGAGCCCGACGCGGGGCTCGAACCCACGAACCGCGAGATCATGACCTAAGCGAAAGTCGGACGCTTAACCGACTAAGCCACCCAGGCGCCCCAAACATTTTAAAATTTTTCAAAAATAAAATGAAGTTAAAAACCTTAAGTCACAAATGAGTCTGGTGACAAGGTAGCAGTGCAGATACCATAAAACCCACACAGATGGTGTGGAAAATGGCTGGTATTCAGGGACCACTTGAGTCCTAAGGCATTTATTCAACGTGTGCTTCTAATCATTAATCCATACGTATTTCACTGTTTTGGTTCCCTTATCTATAAAGTGGGGATGATAAAACACCCCCTCCTGGGGCTTCCTGGGGAACTGAATGGGGATGTCATACCCTGTGTGTATGTTGGGAAGGATGTGGTTCATTATCATCCCCCTTTCACAAATGGGGAAACTGAGCTCAGAGAGGCGGATTATCTGCCTGAGGTCGTACAGCCTGTGAGCAGCAGAAGGGAAACGTGGGTCCGTGTGGTCCCTGTGCCTGTGTCCTCCTTACCCTCCTTTGAAGAAAGCTGTTTCTTGGTCACCATAAGAGCAATCTATTTCTGCAACATTATATCAATCAGAGATTGCTCACATGGAATCAAAGATCCAAATATAGTCGTATCCTCCTCATTGGTGTAGTGGTGAATACCTCCTCCTATCAGCTAGGCATGCCTTACACATGACAGGGAATTACTTATCCCGCATGTAAGAGAAGTCAGAAAGATTGCAGCTCCACAGTGCTGTCAGAGATCCAGGCCTTTTCCCGCTGACGTGGGATCGTCCTTACAGTGTGCATCCTACTGCTCTCAAAATGGCTGCTGGAGCTTCAGCCCTCACACCCTCCATCCACACTAAAAGAAGAGGAGAGTCTAGGGATATAGAATCTGCTTTATGACAGGAGCATTCCTGGAGATGTGCCCAGTAACAGCTTCCACTTCCAAGTTATCACACAGAAGTTGTCCAATGGCCATCCCATATGCAGGTAAGATTGGAAAGTGTAGGGTTGTGGTTTTTTGTGAGGGTAAGTTATTACTCGCCTCTTGAAAAATAAATGTTCTCTAGGTGAAAAGAAAAAGTGACTAGATATGGATGGCCAGTGGTAGTCCAAACTACAGAGTCTTGTTTCATTTTTTTAAAAAAATTTTAAATGTTTTATTTATTTCTGAGAGAGAGAGAGACAGCATGAGCAGGGGAGGGTCAGAGAGGGAGAGTGAGAGAGATACAGAATCTGAAGCAGTCTCGAGGCTCTGAGCTAGCTGTCAGCACAGAGCCCGACGTGGGGCTCAAACTCACGAATCTGAGATCATGACCTGAGCCAAAGTTGGACGCTTAACTGACTGAGCTCCCAGGCGTCACCTCCCTCTCCCCCCCTCTGGGTTTTGAATAAGCAGTGCAAGAGGGAGAGAGAGGTCTCTCATTCAGGTGGAATGTGAATGAGGTCAAGGGCAAGATTACCAACAGAAGACTCTATAAGCACCCAGTCACTGGGGGACCATCCCTGAGTGACCTCGAGAGTCCCTCCACCACCATGAGTCTCAATTGCCTCATCTGTAAAATGGCAATAGTAGTTCATATTTGTAGAACTCATGCTGGGCGATGTGCCAAGGATGTCATATGCTTCATCTCCTTTTTTATCCTCACAATAAGCTCAGGAAGCAGGTTCTAAAATTACTTTTCTGTCTCTCTCTCTCTTTTAAAAATGATTGGCCCTGTCTCCCCAAGTTGAATGTGAAGTGCTAGAAGGCAGTTCATCCCTTAATCCAGAGCACCTGGTGGGGAGCAGATAACAACAGACGGTTTCTTCTTCTCACCTTTGGGGTGAACGGAAGGCACACTGAAGGTGAGTCTGACAGAGGCGCCAGCCGTGTCCTTTTTCGGAGGCATATACACTGACTTCTCCCCAGTATTTCCAATCCACTGCTCCTCCAGGAACCATGGGAAGATTACTTGCAGTTGGGCAGTTTCATATAAGTGGATGGAGGTGTGTCCCTTCCAGGCAGAAGAGAGGAAGATCCAGATTCCTAATGTCTGTCCCTCCATTCCCCCTGCGGAAGCATGTGTGTTACGGAGGTACCATGGATGGAGGCCTCCTGGGTGGCCGACTTGCTGTGCCAAGGACAGCTTCCCAGGAGAGTCCTCCAAACTCACCACAGACTTTGCGAGAACAAGAAGCATTCGCTTTGTCAGGTCACTGAGGTTTAGGGGGATTCTTTGTTACTGCAGCATACCCTGACCCATCCTGTCTAATACATCCAACTTTGAATCCCACTCACCTGCGGCAAACTGTCAGCTACTCCAAGCCTCCAGGGCTCATAGCTGATACTTGCGGTCGGTAGGGGTCCCAGGTGGTCTGGGACCAGACCACCAAATGGACACTACAAAGTCTAGTAGTGTCTAGGAGGGACAGTGACTCCTTTTACTTTCTCATAGGCAGTTGGCCTTGAGCCAAGTCCTTGCAGGCTTAAAGTTCCCAAGCCAAGCCCTATTGTTTGACTCTTCCTATTCAGTTTATGGATAATCAGCCAGAGACCGTGTCCGTTTTTGAAGTTATCTCTACCCTCCTTGGGAAATGAAGACAGTAGAAAGTTTTCTCCAATGATGTGTGTCCTAGACTCAAGCTGATTCTGTCCCAGAATCCTCCTTTCCCAGAAATCCCTGGTTTCTGTTGGGGAGGGGGGATGCACAGGTTTCCATGAGGAGATTCAGGCACATGTGACTCAGGAGGAGCTATCAGAATGCCCCTTCCCTCTGACCACAGAGATTGGTGCAGAAGTGGGCATAGGAACTGAGCTGTTCAATCAGAGTGGGTCTCAAGGCTTTCCTCTTGCTGGGTGAGAAACAAAAGCATCTGCTTATGAGCTCTACAAAGAGGTCTGCAGAAACCAGAGTTAGAGTGAAGCTTGCACCATGGGAGACAGATGAGAGACAGAAAATAATAGTGGTCTTAGTGAGTGACATCACTGAGCTCCTGGACCAAGCTTTACTTAATAGCTGAAGCCTCTAACTTTTCTGTTACATAAGCCTTGTACTCTTCATTTCTAAGGTCATTTGAATCAGGTTTTCTATTGCTTGTAACGCAAATTGTCCTAATTGGTACAAAACTTATAAACTGGGAGGGGCTACGTCTCCTGCCGGTCCCTGTCCTCCAAGTATCCCAGAATCAGAGATCCCAGAGACACAAGATTACCCCATCCAAGGCAGGGAGAGGTAAGAGATGTGTCCAAGTTCACTCAGGAAGTCCCTGGAAGTTCCTGGCTCCTGATTCTATGCCCAGAAGGGAAATTGTGTTGGATGTGTGCACATAGTCAGAAAGAAAGGGAGGGAGGAAAGGAGGGAGAGGGAGGGAGAGAGAGAAAGGGAGAGAGAGAGAGAGAGAGAGAGAGAGATGCTCCTTTTACAGGAGTGAGTGCTGGTTGCCTGCAGCATAAATACATGCAAATTTATTCAGAGTAGCTCTGCATGGCATGGGCAGATATAAGCAAAGTGAGAAGGAATATTCATCTCAGTCCCAGGGATTTTGCCTCTGATAGGGTGTTCCTCCAGATCTCCGTGAAACCCCCATTATCCCTCCTCTTTCCTCCAATTAGCCCCCAAATCCCAGATGATTCTACTTGAAAACCCACATCTCTCAAACCCACCCCTCCGGCCAGCCCTGCACCAGCACAGTGGGTCCTGCCTCATTTGTTTCCCAGAGGGCTGTCTCTCCAGTCCCCACCCCAGGATCCCTACCTCCACATTGTTCTGTGCAAGACAGAGCTTCCTAAGATACCAA
This sequence comes from Proteles cristata cristata, assembly GCA_017311185.1. Lineage (NCBI taxonomy): Eukaryota > Metazoa > Chordata > Mammalia > Carnivora > Hyaenidae > Proteles > Proteles cristata. The sequence goes on along the minus strand of JAESUZ010001906.1, from coordinate 51,833 downwards.
TCATTAAGCCCTTGCAATGGCTGTCTGACATTCCCAGGACAAAACCGAGATCTGTACTCTAACACGCAAGGGCTTTGAGGTCTACTTCAACAGACTTGCCTCCTCCCTTCTGCACCAGGGATCCCATGCTGCAGCCACATGTCTGTCCCCTTTTGTTGAATCTCCAGCTGCACCTTCAGATCTCGAGACTTGAGTGTGCTATTCTCACTGATGGAAATGTCATTCCCTCTAGTACCTGCGAAAAACTCCCCTCTTTTATAGACCCGACTCCGAAGTCATTTCTTCTGGAACGTCTTCCCTCATCTTCTCTCAGTTAGACATAATTACTCTTTCCTCCTGTATATAATAAAATACAATACTATGTAATCATGCAATATAATAAGAGGTCATAATCAGAAGAAGAAGAAGAAGATGATGATGATGAAGAAGGAGGAGGGGGAGGAGAGGGGGAAGAAGAAGAGGAAGAAGAAGAAGAAGAAGAAAACAAGAAGGAGGAGGAGGAGATCTGTGAAATACTATGGCTGTAACATTATGTTGAGCACTTTATATGGCTTATCTCATCAAATCATGCCAACACTCCTGCCCAGTAGGCATCATCATTGTTATTACGCCCTCTTCCTAATTTTACAGCTGAGGAAACCAAGGACTGGTGAGGTGAGGATGTTCACCAGTGGTCCCACAGCTAGAAGGAAGCAGGCTGACCAGACCATGCTCCAACACATTACAGCATTCCACAGGTAGGTTATGCTTTTTAAGGTAACTTAGAGTTTATTGAACACTTTTACATCCATTAAGTAACCTGAGCTTCACGATGACCCTCAGGGATATGTGTTTGTCTCCTTCACTTACCCAGGCTCTGTGAAAACCCTGTAAGTTTCTTAGTCATATATATACCCCAGCACTCAACTTGAAGGCTGTCATTGTGCGTTGGATGGATGGATGGATGGATGGATGGATGGATGGATGGACGGACAGAAATATAGATGGATGGATGGATGGATGGATAGATGGATGGATGGACAGGTAGATGGATGGACAGATGGATAGCTCGGATGGGTCGATGGGGGGATAGGGAGATAGAAGAATGGATGGATGGTGGGTAGACAGATAGGTGGATGGGTGGATCGGAGATGGATGGATTGAGTGGAAATAAATGAATGGAGGGGTATATGGATGGATGGGTGGATGGATGGTTGGGAGTGGGAAGCATTGAGAAGTAGATGTGTGGATGGTTGGAAAGATGGACAGATGCCTGGATAGCTGAATGGAAAAATGAATCAACGGATGGGTAATCAGACAGATGAAGTCATAAACTCCAGTAAATTTCCCATTGTCAGTTATAATACTTCTTTGAATCTAGCCATGAGAGTGATGTGAATGAACCAAGGAATGCAAACCAGCTATATCTCAACCTTCTTTTCCTTCCCCTGAATCCCTGATCACAGCAGAAGAAGAAACCTATTCCTTTGGAAAGGCTGTCATTCAGCATCTCACCTCCATGCAGTGACAGAGTCTAGAACACTGTGTATTTGCACATGTTGGGGCCCTGGATTTGCATATGGCGGAACTAAACCACGAGACTCAGGACAAGCATTGGTGACTCCTGTCTGGGGAAGCAGGCATCCCACGCCACGCAGCTCTCTGCACCCGTCCCCGACCACCGTTGTCTGCTTCCTAAATAAACCCCGAGACAGAGCCATGTGGGGTTATAAATCAGTCGGAAATCAAATGCTAACATGTAAATAAATTGCAAATCAGCTGAGAAATTGGTTTCATTTTGAGACGATAAAGCACATTTCTCCTGCGCTGATTTTGTAAGGCGCCCCTTAAGAATTGTAATATTTCTGTGTGGTAATGATAAACATTAGTGAGTTGCTTTAGAAATGAAAAAATAGACAGCCTCTGGGGATTTGAAAAACATATGCACTTCAAATTTGAAAATCCAATTTAACTGTCCATTATAAGGAGAATAAAAAGGTAAGGATAGGATAATTTTGCAGTAACACAGCATTTGACTAAATCTGATTCCACGATGACAGGCACACTTTAAAAGCTACAAGTCTGAATGCAAGGAGACAGCAAATCATTTATTTATGATTGTAATCTAGCTCCTGTCTAACAAGTTAGAGACTGTGCTGCTTGCTCCCTGGTCGCGGACGGCGTGTGTACACTTGTCAGCCAGCGCTCTTAAAAACACTTCTCACGGAATTCCTGGGTTTGGGCGGAAAAGTGATAATAAAGGAGAGAGAAAACAAAAGAGATAATCCTTATCAAATTTACCCCAACAGGCAGATGTTGAAAGGGCGAAAGTTTAGGAAGAAACAAATCCCTTTTTCCTTAATTTTTGCCGCAAAGCAACGTTGGGAAGTATGTGAGCGTTGCACATGTGCGTGCATGCCCACACCACGTGCGCCTCAGCTGGGGGCCGCGCCCACCCACGCCCTGGGCCGGGGGCCTTCTGCAGCTGGAGAAGTTCGGCGTGAAGCTTCCCCTCGACAGCCCTTCCTGTGGAATGTTGGCTTGTCTTCAGTTCTGCTGTCGGCATCTCCTGACCGCTCTGCCCTGGTGCTGCGATTAACTTGCAAGTGTGTTTCCTCTAAACTGTGCCAGGGTGGCCCTGGAAATACGCTTGGAAGGTTCTGGAAGCCTGATGTGCAGGGAAAGGTCAGAGGGGATGAAACAAATGCAGGATCGTTAAGCCTCCACATCAGTCACATAGTGTTAATTTTGACTGCAAATGGCGTCGTCAGCCACATAGGTTTTTTAAAATTTTTTTTTAATGTTTATTTCTGAGAGAGAGAGACTGAGCATGAGTAGGGGAGGGGCAGAGAAGGAGGAAGACACAGAATCGGAAGCAGGCTCCAGGCTCTGAGCTGTCAGCACAGAGCCCGACGCAGGGCTTCAGCTCACTGCGAGATCATGACCTGAGCCAAAGTCAGATGCCCAACCGACTGAGCCACCCAGGCGCCCCAGGCTTTTCCCCATGCTGGGCACTGGGCTAGTTCCTTGACGCAGCAGGACTCTCTAACATCCCACAATGGTAGGAGAGAAGTCTAATCACTATGCCCATTTGACAGATGGAGAAATAGAGGCTCATTGGGGTTTAAGTTGCCCAGGATCACAAAGCCAGGATGTGGTAGAGCCTAGAGTTCACCTGTCAGTGTTCAAATCCTGCGCTGTGTCCTATTTGTAACTATGTTCCTCTATTTGTTCCATAAAACAAGTGTGTACTGAGTGCCCAGTGGCTGTCAGATGATGCTCTAGGCAGTAGGGGTGTAGCTGTGGGTGACAGAGGAGACCCTGCCCTGTGGACCTCGTAGTAAGTGGAGAGAGCTGGAAAATAAGAAAAAAAAAAAAAAAGGAATCAGATCATTTCAACTAATGAGTGCTATGAAGAAAATTTGGGGAAACATGATGGCTCTGGGAAGGGGGTCAAGAACAGCTCTCTGGGGACGTGGCCGTTCACCAGAAACCTAGGTGACAAGAAGGAGGCAGATTTCTGGCGTCCGGGAGGGAAAGGCGTTCCAGGCAGAGGGAACAGTAAGTGCGAGAACACTGAGGCAGGAATGAGCTCCAGTTCGTTGAAGAGCTAGAAGGAATCAGGGCAGCTGGAGGGAAGTACAGGGCCCGTGGAGGGCTGCGCAAGATGCAAGAGAGTTTATTTATTTATTCTGAGAGACAGAGAGAGTTCCAAGCAGGCTCCACACTGTCAGCACAGAGCCCGATGTGGGTCTCGAAGTCACGAACCTTGAGATCAGGACCTGAACTGAAAGCAAGAGTCGGACACTTAGCCCACTGAGCCACGCAGGCGCCCCTGATAAAGCCTTTATAACTGTCCCAGCTGGGGCTCTGTGCCCGGCATCGAGTCAAAACAAACTCCGTCATCATTGCAATGGACAGAGCTGCGTAAGATGTGTGCACTAAGTAGCAGAAGGCAGACTCAACCCCCGTCACCAAAGCTGGATTTCCTCGTCCACACATGCCTCCAGGCACCCGGATTCGGCCTCATGGGGTGACGGTGGGGGTGCACTCCTATGGAGGTAAACTCACATCTACCAGGATGCCATTCAATCATCAAATCGGACAGGGAGGGGGCAAAAAAAAAAAAATAGGCAAGCCATTTCTTTGTCCTTGTGAAGGGAGTGGATGGAAAAAAACTCCAGTGGGTGGATGGATGCTTAGGGTGACTTGTGGCCCGTGCGTGGCAGTCACATGATTCATTTCAGAGTCCCTCTCAAGCACCTTTAGACATAGGAAAAAGCCTGGAGCAGGACCTCCTTCTCATGCCTTCAAATATTACTGAGAATGTGGCCATGCCAGAAATCGTGACTATTCCAACTATTATTTGCAACAGTAAAAAACAAAACAAAGATTTATGGACTCCCCAGCTACGGGATGGACCCTGGACGGGGCTCTGCTGGCAGCAGCTGTAAGGAGTACCCAGCCCTGTCATGTGGCTGCTTTTATCTCCCCAAATTCAACTCGGAGAAACTGAGTCTGGCAAGGATGGGAAGCCAGTTAAAGAGCACGCAGCCCGTGGCTGACTGTGGATTCAAACCCAGACCGACCACCTCCCGACCCCATCTCTCTCCGCCATTGTGCATCCACGTCCCTCCTCCCGACAAGGTCCCACTTTTGACACCTGCAAAGATGCATTGCTATAAATACATGTGCAGTTATTGAGCACCTCTGGCGGCCCCTCCGAGGCCCAAATCGCTCTCACCCAGGCGGTGGGGCTGCCGGGAGCGGCCGCACACGTCGGCGACTGACCCATTCAAATCTGCAGGGTCCGGTTGTGATTCTAACCGCGCCCACTCTCCGCTTGTCATCGGGAAGTTTCCGCGAGATTTGATCAGAATTTCACGAAACCAGGCAGATATTGTGCGGAGCTGTCAGATGAAATAATTTGTCAGGGATGATTGTGTGAATTCGTAAATATTTATGAATTCACAAGTTATAAATGTGCAGCTTTCAGGAGGGTAGAACACGAGACTCACCAAGTCACAGATTACAATGAATATTTACAGAAACCCCAATCTGCTAATATTAGTTCTTTGTGCTCATGAAAAAAAGCTTTTCTGGGATTGTAACCCTTTCGGGATAAGGAGGCTGAGGGAAAAGAAGGCGAGAGAAAGGGGTCATCTCCCCAATAAAAACAACGATAACAGCAATAATAAAATCCCGACGCATTACGTTTGTATGACGTTACAATTTATTAGCCTTCTTGCTAGTCGTTCTAAAGCTGGCTGTTGAAGCGGTTTTTGAACTGAACTGGATTGAAAAAGCTCAACATGGCAGGTGGTCAAAAGCCTTTTTTTTTTTTTTTTTAATTCTTGCTGAGTGACCCGCCTTTTCTGAGGTCTGGAGCCAGCCTCTAAATCCCTCAGAATCTGTTTTTACAAAGGGTAGCGTTTCACAAATGGAGTCAGAGATGTAACCACTTCAAGAACACTTCCCGTTGAACATAGTTTCTGGGAAGGCACTGAGCCTAAGGCCTGCTCTCTTTTTGTTAAAAAATATTAGTAAGCATCAGAGAGGTGCTAAAGACAGAGTAACACCCAGTCGAGACTTTCTCTTTGATGAAGTCGGAAGAAAATGAAAGAGAACTCAAAGCAGAGTGCGTTTCTTTCTGTGCGTGAGAAGCCGCATGTCACGGAACCGTGGTTTGGTTGGAGGCCCGTGGGTCCAGCCGCCTGTGGCTCTCCAGTTCTGTATGACCTTGACCAAGGACTTATGCCTCTGGGAAATGGGGAGAATAATGGTACCTACTTTTAAGGATTGCTCTGACCAGGATGAAATGAGCTGCTGCCTGGAGAGCGCTAGAACTCACAGATAAATGTTCTATTGGCGTTTGTTAGAGAAATACATGACAATGGCCCAGATTCACCCCAAGTACTGTATCAAGTCTTTGTGAGGATGGAAGGGGGGCCAGCGAGGTAGGGGCCCTGGGTGTCTAATCTCACTGAATAGTCTCACTATTCAGTCTCACACTATCCAGTCAGTCTTTTCCACGATCTATAAATTGGGACCCAAGGAGGGTTTGGAGGGAACAGTTGGATCAGATGAGCTCAGGGGACCCCATCTTGGAGGTCTCACCCAGCAGCCGGGGACCAGAACCCGGACAGGTGGTAACTTTCTCATTTGCAGTGCACAGCAGGGCCGTCTGGGAAGCTCCCTGAAATGAGACTCACGTGGGGATGCCATCCGGCTTTCTAAACCCCATCCCCTCTGCAGACCCCAGTCCAATGCTCTGCTCTCAGAGGGCAGCGCGTGGGAAGTAGACTTCTTCGTGGCCTGTCATGAAACTTTCTCAAAGACATTTATGATGTTTAAGTACGTTCCTTCTATCCCGACTTTCTCTAGGGTCTTTATTAGGAAGGGATGCTGTATTTTGTCAAATGCTTTTTCTGCATCTATCGACAGGATCATATGGTTTTTATCTGTTCTTCTGTTGATGTGATGGATCATGTTGATTGATTTGCAAAGACAGCGGTGGTTTTGTAAAGAACGACAACTCCTATCATAGCTGTTTTCCAAGCTGGAATTTTCCTATATTGCTGATCAGTGTGGCCCTGCTCCATTGGAAACAGCTGTATGACAAGGAGCCTCAGTCTTCCCATCCACAAAATGGGGGCAAAAATTACTATCGCTATCTGACGTTGTTACTCTGTGTCTACAGCAGGGTCGTCCGTCTTCTGTAAGGACCGAGCTGTAATGAGCCACCATATCTCCCACATGTTTAGTCTGTGCACATGGTGGGCGTGGTCGTCCACAGTCTGGGCGTGGCCGCCACTCCACTGACACAAACACCACAGGGCTCCTACGCCTCAGAGCTGAGCACACCTAGGGAAGGCACCAACGGGGAGGGAGAGGAGTACCACCCTCCTAAGCTAGAATTCTTTTCCATAAGCAGGGATGGGGGGGGGGGTGGGGAGATAGAATAGGCAGAAGTTAATCATCTTGTGTCCTCCTAAAACCCCGAGAAGGTTTGTATTTGTTACATTATTTCTGAAACATTTATCTTGCTTTTTTTTTTTTTTTAACGATTCAACAATCTTGTAAGTATCACTGCCCACATTTCGCAGATGGACAAACAGAAGGGCACAATCCCTTAGCTGGTGTGAAAAAGCAAAGCCATGCAAATCTGCGAGACCCTGGTAGCTCAGGATTCCCCATGATGACACTTTTCACCTTGCCCTCGAATGCGAACAGAAACTGCATGTGCGCCAGGAATCTTCTTTTTTTTTTATTTTATTTTATTTTTTTTTTAATTTTTTTTTAAGGTTTTTTTTTTTTTTTTATTTCGAGAGAGAGAGAGAGACAGCGTGAGCAAGGGAGGGTCAGAGAGAGAGGGAGTCACAGACTGAAACAGGCTCCAGGCTCCCAGCTGGCAGTCAGCACAGAGCCCGACGCGGGGCTCGAACCCACGAACCGCAAGATCATGACCCAAGTGAAAGTCGGACGCTTAACCGACTAAGCCACCCAGGCGCCCCGCGCCAGGAATCTTCTAAGCTGTTTGGGGGTACGGTCTTACTTAATCTCCATGACCGCTAGGAAGCGGGTACTTTCATGACGCTCGGCTTACATACATAGTAGCCGAGGTTCGGAGAGGTGAAGTTAGTGGCTGAGGGACTCACAGCGGGAGTGGGGAACGTAGGATTCAACTTAGCCAGTCAATGCTGGGTCCCTGGGCCCCTGACATGAGAGACCAGTGAGTATTGCCCGAGATGTTAAGTCTTCCAGAGTTGAGGCAGTCGCGCCTGCATCCAACATAGAGCCTAGCAGCGACTGTGTGCTTCGCAAATATTTGTCAGATGATTTTTTTCAATGCACCGTCTCCTGATCCTTAAAAATCTCAACTTATAAACAGATATGTCAGGGAGCAATTATTCACATTACTCAAGATGTCTTCATTTTATAAAAAAGGATTTACATCAGAATTCCTTTAAATAGCAAGTCCCCCAGCGCATTTAAAAATATAATTCAATTTATAGCTTGGGATTACACACATGCTTTCAGAAGCCCTCGCTTGAGTAAAGGAGGCTGGCATGAACGTCATTCATTCATCTAGCTTTTCAATATGCAATTATTGAGCACCTACTATGTACCAAGCACTATGTAGGAAGCTCAGGGTTCGAGGTGAACGTCATGGCCTCAGCCCTTAAGAGGCATCAGGTCTGGTGGGGTAGGCATACAAATAAGTAGATGAGTTTTCCAGTTTCAAGATGAGTTGATGCTTTGGGAAAACAAAGGAAGGAGCCCATTCCCTTCTCTCCAGGAATTCTGGGTAGAAAGAGCCCCCTGAAGAAGGGCAATGTGAGCTGGGCCTCGTGAGATACGTAGGAGCTTGCCACTTAGAGATTCTCCCAATTGAACAGTTTTCTCAAAATTAGAACATCCTCATTTCTAATCTTGAGAAAGTCGCTATATATAGAACTCATCAAATCCATACACAACACCGTCCTAGGTAAGTGTGCTTGCGTGTCACATGCCTGCCGATTCTCAAAACAACATGGTGAGATGAAGATGTCATGGACCTCTCCTTCTGTGTCATATGCTCCCACAAGTGAAACATCAAAAACAGAGGCAAGGAGACGTCTGTATGACATGCAATTCCCACCCCCAACGTATCCAACATTGATGGCTCAACTTAGATCCTCAAGGTGTTTCCTTTGGTGAATACATGCTATCTGTTTGAAACTAAAAACAGTTTGTGGTTGCGTGATTCGCAACCAGCTCTTCAGACAACATGGCACAGCACAAGGAAAATATGTGCCCGTGTCATTCAATGTTTTCCTTCAGCCAATCTCAAAACCACTTTGTGCTGTGCCATCCATATGTATATTTCATCCACCCCATCCCCAACTGTTGGACCCCTAGGTTATTTCCAATTGTTTTCTGCTAATGTAAGTAACGCGTGTTGAACATCCTTGCGGTACAGATTCATGCCCGTTCTCTCCCACCACCCCGCCCCGATCTGTAATATCACTGAGTCAAAGAATAGGCAGAGTGTAAGCCTCTGCACGCAGGAAACATGGGCCCCATTATGCAAGAGAAAAAAACAACTCGAGGAGCTCCCAGGCCCTGAGCAGAGCCTCCTGCCTGTCACCTCCAAGCCCTTCCCCCCCATAGGCCCACCTGAGTCTCCCTCCATCAGAGAAAAACCAATCCTATGGGTCAGAGGAAGGCTTGGGCAGAGAGATTGGAGGCCTGAATTGATGCAGAGTGATATTTTCCCCCTTCCATTCTGATTTTGTTCATGGGCCTGGGGAGGCAAACAGAGAGAGCGTGTGTCAACTGAGGCAAGCCCCTGCAATGTCCGGCCCCCCATCCCTGCCTGGAGGGGTGCTCCCAGAGCCTCCCTTGTCAGACCCAAAGGCCGGACTGCTCAGGCAGGCAGACGGAGGGGTGCTTATCAGGTTTCCACTGATGGAGGTGCGGGGGGGAGGGCAGCTGGCAGACGGAAGGCTCGTCCCACACAGCACCTGACACCTTGCAGGGGGCCTGGGGGTGTGCTCTTGCCCCGGGCCTCAGTTTTCCCATCCGCGCGACAAGGAATCGGGGCTGAGTGTGGTGTGCCCGGGCCGGGAAGCCCGGGGGTGCAGATTTCCCAGCTGGGAGGCCTTAGGCAAGTACTTAACCTCTCGGAACCTCTTTCAAGTCAACAGAGGCTTGAGGGTGCTCCGCCACGTGCCGGACGGACACCGCCCCAGAAGCTAACGCAGCAGCGCAGGCCACCAGTTCCCAGGAGCAAGTGTCCCCGGTGAGGGGCCCACACGACAGACCGCTGCTTCGCTGATGCCCAGGGAGGTGACTGCCAACAGTGACCAGTGCTCAGGAAAAGAGAGACCCTGCAAGGTGATGGAAAACCACTGGGGGGGGGGGCCGGTGGGAGGCTGTCTGAGGCCGTCATGTTGGCGACGAAGCCATGATAAATGACACGGGACCAGGAGAGGGTGGGAATGAGGTTGTCCTGTTCTGGAAGGAGGAGAAGATGGGCCTCAGGGAAATGCACTGAGCAGGGGGAGAGGGGCGCAGAGTGAGGCCAGGCGAGCACCCAAGCTGGAGGAGAGAAATGGGATTTCATATTCCAGCTGTCCCTGAGACTGGGGTGCCTCAATTGTCTTGGTAATAAAATGGGCTTACGGGCTCTCCACTCTCTGTGTGTCATGAGCCCCGCTCCAGAGGAAGCAAACGGAGGGCTTGCTGGTGCTGGGCTGCAGGTCAGAGGTTCGGAGTGATGTCAGGGGTTCACTCAGCTGCATGGGAAACAGCCTTCTGCTCAGTGACTCGAGGGCCAAACCATGGAGAAGCAACCGCCCCCACATCCTTATTAGGGGATCCAAGCTGCCAGCCCCAATCTGGGGTGTCCCCACACGCATCCCGTACAAGACATGTCCCTCCAGATGCTCCATAACACAGGGCTTCCAAACACACCACTGTTTTCCCATTGTCCAAAACACTGGGTGCTGCCATACACTGAAGGCTCTGACAAGTCCTGCAGGCAAACACCTTATTGAAACTGCCCCAACGTCCTAAAGCAAGGCTGTTTCCTCCTCCCCATACAGGAGGCCAGTGGAAATGTCACCACGGCCTCGGGGCCTCAGCAGACCTTCCCTACAGTAGTCCTCCCCGACCCTCCCTGTGACGCCCTGCCCCACGCCTTGGGTTTTCCACTCCGTGGGATTTGTCACTAGGCAAACACATCTTACAGCAGTTCATGTTTTCAGGATTCGGGGCTTCCCCTTTAGAAGGTAAACACCATAAGAGCAGGGTGTCTTATGTCTTAACAACCACACGCTTCCTGGGTGTTTAAAAATCATTGGTTGAATGAAGTGGGGTGTGGGGGGGGAGGGAGGGAGAAGACGAGCTAGTACTTCACAAACTCTTGGCCATGCACACCTGTTTGTAACACGAGGGGTGCATCTTGGGAAAGAAAACCCAAGCCACTGGCGGACTGGCCCCGTTACAGAGGGAAGGGACAGGCATTTTCATTCCCAGCCCTTTAGCTGGGGTCCACATACGTACATCGTTTTATTCCTTCATGTTTTCAGCTCCTTACCCGCCCCCGGAGAGCCACAACCCAACCGCACACGCGTGCTGGACACTACATGACACCGCGTCACTCCCCTGTGCCCCCAGCCGGCCCCAGCCCAGCTGACGCCTCCAGCCACCAGCCCCCCAGGGGGGCCGGGCGCCCCGGACTCGCCAGGCCAGGCTGCGTGGCCCAGGTGGCGCTGCCTCGGAGGGGAAGCAGATCTGAATGGGAACATATGGGTCCGAGGAGCGTGGGAGTCTGTCTTTTTTAAATTGCATCAAACCCTTCCCTTGCCTTGAGAGCTCTACATTTTTCAAAGCCCCTGAACACGGTTGCAGAGGCTGCGGTTTGCCTTTCCCCGTTCACCTGCCTTCAGAGCGCCGAGAAATAATGAACCTCCCGCCCCCCCCCGCCCCTCCCCTCCAGCCTGCAGAAGGGAAAACAAGCAGCCGCCTTCTTCCTAAACATTTAACATGTCTTGACGCCTTCACTTCCCCATAGAAGGAACTGGCTTTTTTTTTTATTCCTCTTTCTGCAAGAGATGTTTGCGGCGTGCAGATCAAACCCCTTTATTCCCAGGCTCTTGTTGACGCCTGTGTTCCGGGACTTCAGAGCCCCACGGTGGGGAAGGCAAAGCTGGGCCCTGCCGAAAACCAGCCGAGGCAGGGGTTTGCAGGTGGCAGGGCTTTCATTCCTTCGCTCATCATTCATTCGTTCACGCAGTGAGCCTGGAGCACTCGTCCTGTGCCAGGAGCTTCTGTTCATTCGTTCATTCATTCATTCATTCGTTCTTTCATTTGTTCATTTGTTCATTCATTCGTTCGTTCGTTCGTTCGTTCATTCATTCATGCATGCATGCATTCATTTGTTCGTTCATTCATTCATTTATGCATTCATTCATTCATTCATTCATTTGTTCATTTGTTCACTCGTTCGTTCATTCATTCATTCATTTGTTCATGCATACATGCATTCATTCATTCGTTCATCTGTTCATTCACTTATTCATTCATTTATCTATTCATTCGTTCATTCATGCATGCATTCATTCACTTGTTCATTCATTCATTCGTTCATTCGTTCGTTCATTCATTTGTTTGTTCATTTGTTCATTCATTCATTCATTCGTTCTTTTATTCATTCATTTGTTCATTCGTTCATTTGTTCGTTTGTTTGTTCATTTGTTCATTCATTCACTTGTTCATTCATTCATTCATTCATTTGTTCATGCATGCATGCATGCATTTATTCATTTGTTCATCTGTTCATTCATTCATTCATTTGTTTATCCATTCATTTGTTCATTCATGCATGCATCCATTCATTCATTCATTGTTTCAGTGAGTTCCTACTATGTGCCTGGCACCGTGCCGGGCATCCATCCTGAGCACAGATGCAAATTTCAATGAAGCCGGCTTCAAACACACTGTACTTCAACTTGCAGATGTAAGACTGACTTTATTTTTAGCAGGAAAGCTAGCTGGAGAGCTAAATTAGCAAAAACCATCCCCAGGAAAGGCTTCAAAGCCTGTGGGTGCAAGCTGGAGTTTGGATGTGTGGGTGTGGAGCAAGGGGCTGGAAACACCAGGCACATTTCTTTTGGGGCTCCCAGCACCCCACAGGGAGCCCAGAGGGTCCCATTTTGCATCATTTGCTAAGGAGACAACAGACTAAGAGAGATGGAGGGGCAGGACCGGCTTACGCTGCAGATGGGTAGGGCTCTGTGTGTACAGTAGGTGACCAGGACCCCACGATTCTACCAAGTTCACAGTGGGGTGGGAGGGGGCATGAAGGGCGTCTCTGGCTTTATATCATTTTACCCATAAGGACTGTGGTGATACAGTCCTCACAAGGAGGGTGTGGTAGGTTTCGTTTTGCAGATGAAGCAATTCAGGTTCAGAGAGGCTGCTGGTTTACTTAAGGTCACACAGCAGGAAGAAATCCTGCTCTGTGATTAGTCTCAGTGTCCTCTCCCCAACATGGTGGGTTTTTTCTCTCCCTCCCTTTAACACACACACCCTCAGATTGGCTTCTCCCCCACAGCAGCCTGAGGACGCTCGGAGCCCTGAGTGTGGCTTTTCTCGACAAAGCAGGCACACAATTATTGGGAAGCGGCTCCCCTAGCCGTCTCTGGATCCATCTGAGAGAAATAAATAAAGCTGGGGCTGACTCTCCGGTGGTGACACGACAGGGTGGGTGGAGGGGGTCAGGTGGCTCTGCTCTGCCACTGGTGGGAGCGGGCAACGTCCCCCTCGCTAATGGGGTGCAGACGACACCCCATCCCCGCCTGAGGGAAGTGCTTGTAACTGCTTTGGTGCTCCTTCCTGTCCAATGCATCCGATTACCTTTCTGTTACGGCGGCGACGCCCCCAGTGTGGCTCAGATAAGATCGAGGACACGGGATAGAAGAAGAGATGCATATTTAAAGTTCTGCTTCTGGATCCAGCTGGAAAAAAAATATTAAATAGTTTTCATGAAAGGTAGGCTTTGCATTAGGTCAGGTCAGCAAAGGGCTTTGCATATATATGTCTCGATCAAAAGACCCAGGTAATTCATTTCGTCTTGGGTTGTCCCCGGCTGTCACCTTCCTTTCCCAGCCTCCCGGCCTCCCCCCTACCTGAGATGTTATTTTTGTTTGAAGGGGGGGATTATTATCCATCAAACAGAAATATTGCCTCCAAATTTGGAGTAAGCGGATAATGAGGCCACTCCGGTAATTTCACACTGATGACAGGAGAAACATCTCCATGACTGACTGACAGTTACCGCGAGGAGACAGAACCCTCTGGAATCCCTCCCAGGCTGGGCTGGGAGCTGCTCAAAGGAGGGGGAGGGGCGGGGAGGAGTCCTGGTGGCCGTCACCCCTGCCCGCTGTCTGTGGGGTCTTCACCACCTCGCCAGACATCCGAGCTGACAACGGTGTGAAATTGAAATTGTGGAATAGATTAAGTGATGTATTTAAGGCTGCGGGGCAGGGGGAGGGGGTGATGGAGGCAGGGGCGGGGAGGAGGGGGCAAGGGCGAGGGTGAGGAAGAGGAGGGGGACCCAGTAAGGACCTGAGACTGTGGCGGGGGTGGTGGAGAAGGGAGGTGAGGAAACAGAAGTGAGGAGGGAGGCAATATGACCAGGGGAGAAGGAGGAGGGGGAGGGGGAGGGGGAAGGAGGGGAAGGGGAGGGCGAGGCGAGGGGAGGGAGGGGGAGGGGGAGGAAAAGGGGCAAGAGGGGGAAGAGAGTAGAGAGAGGAGGGAGGAGGGGGAAGAAGGAGAGGGGGAGGAAGGGGGAAGGGGAAGAAGGAGGAAGGAGAGGAGAAGAATAAAGAGGAGGAAGGGGAGGAGGGAGAAGAGGAGGGGCAGAAGGAAAACGGAGGAGGAGGGGGAAGGAGGGGGGAGGGGGGAAGAGAGGGGAAGAGAGGGGAAGAAAAGAGGAGGGAGGAGCGGGAGGAGGGGGAGGAAGTGGGGGGAAGGAGCAGACAGAGGAGAAATTGCAGAGATGAAGGTGGAGAGAGAGAGCAGAGCAGGCAGCCGAGGGCTGCGGAGGGGCGAGGTGGGGGGCTCCGAAGCCCTCCCCGTCCCCCCTGCCTCTCTCCCCTGTAATGTGGGGAGGGTTTATCTCACCAGGAGCAGCAGGCTCAGCCACTGATCTAATCAAATTATTCAGCATTAAAAAACTGCCAAGACATTCCAGTACTTCAGCTTCCAGAGACCCAGCTGGGATCAAATGCTAATCAACATCGCCACGATATTTATTCCCACTGTCAGGCTGCTGCGTGTTTGTTTTCCGAGGGCTGCATACTAAGCCGGAGGAGCAAGACAGACCAGCCGGTGGCGAGGGGCCGGGGAGCCAGCGACGGTCAGGAGGAGGGCGGGCAGGCGGGCCGGGAGAGGGAGGGACCCGCGCCAGGCACCCGCAAGGCGGGACCCACGGGCCCTCGATCGCTCGTCCTAGACACAGACTCCTAAGACCAAAGCCCTGGGCTGCCTTTTTCCCGCCTCCACTCTCTCGGAGTCCCATTCCAGGGCACGTTAGCTGCCGGTTTGGACTCGGAGAGACCTGCCTTTGAGCTGCCCCAGGCAGGTGGCTTGCCCTCTCTGGGCTTCACGTTTCCCTCCTCTGTAAGAACCTCCCCGGCTCGCTGGGATTCAATGAGAGGGAGGTAATCACAGAAGCAGGGCCTGGGCAGACCAGGGTGCAGGTCAGAGCCATGGCTGTGTGACTTTACACAAGTTCCTTGACCTCTCTGTGCTTCGGTGTCCTCGTGTATAAAAGGAGGATGATAATAATAGTCCCGATCCCATGGGGCTTACCTGTTGTGACATTTAAGCGTGTGATTACATGGAAAGCACACTGGGAGAGCTCAGTGTACATTAGGAATAATTAACCAGCTTTTACCATTATTGCAAGGATTGTATGAAGTAATGCACATGAAATGTATCAGGGCAACCGGAATAGGTGAGGTCTGATGATGATGCGAATCAGCAGGCCAGACTGAATTAGGGGCCTGACATTGCCATGGTGTGGAGGGTGCCGGCCCCTCACTGTTTCCTGGACTCCCCGCTGCCACCCCGGGACCTCCCCAGCCCAGGCAGGGACAGACAGATTTTCAGGAAGTTCACAGGCCTCAAGATTCCTTCTCTGCAGGGCTTGGCCCCAGCCAGGCAGAGAGGACAAACTCCACATTTGCCCCTGAACTTGGCACCTCTCTCCCAGGATTCAGCCTGCCCCTCGCCCACTCCCTGAAGGTCACAGCGCCCAGGGGTGGGGTGGCAGTAGGGGGGAAGGCTAATTAATTTCCTTTGTTTTTCAGAGTTTCATTTTTTAAATTACAGCCTTCCCTCCTCTCTAATAAATACTCAACAATTAAAGCTTTTTTTCCCAAAGTGTGATTTCAACATTTCAATGTCCCTCCCCTCCTGTCACCTTCGCTGCCATAAACAGATTTGTAAAAACTGCTTTTGACGCCCCAGCTGCCATTAGCCACTTAAAATCCCGTAATTATCATCCTATCATGGGCCTGTTAACGAGCAGTAAAAATAAGGCCATTGAATATGGTAATTTATTCGTAAATTAGCCTAATGAGAATAGGTTTCAGACACTGTTTACTTGCGGGCTGCCTACGCCTGGCCTGGCCGAGGCAGCGATGTGCCGGGAGGGCCATGGGGCAGGGGCCGCAAGACCATGGGTGGCCACGCCCCCTCCCCCCACCCCACCCCGCCTCCATGGCTCTGTGCCCCTGACATTGATCCCCCTTCCTTTCATCAGGATGGTGCTTGGCTGTTGTGGGCCACAGGCCACGCGAAGGCCCCGCCTGGCCTGTCCAGGTAGTAGGGCTCGGGCACTGCACAAACGCAATGCTGACCGACAGCCGGAGGCATCTGTGAGCGGGGTGACCTTGGGCATATCACGCCATACCCTCTGTTTTCTCGTGTGTGTAATGGAGCGATGTGCCAGCAAAGGGGGTATTTTAAAGATCAATTGAAATCTATCTACCTATCTATCTATACACACACACACAGCTATTTAGATATATATACAGATATTTATATATATTTACAACAATTACAGTATTGGGAGATAAAATCTAGAGGGCTGGATTTTAGGAGCTGACTGACCTACCCTTAAAATGTATCCTCTTTTAAAGTTTATTTATTTATTTTGAGAGAGAGAGAGAGCACAAGCAGGTTCCACACTGTCAACGCAGAGCCTGACTTGGGGCTCAAACCCACGAACCGTGAGATCATGACCTGAGCCAGAACCAAGAGTGAGATGCTTAACCGACTGAGCCCCCAGGCGCCCCAGGGATGTACCCTCACGGTAGTGGGCTGAATAATGGTCCCCGCAAAAGTCATGTTTACTGGAAACTTCGGAATGTGGCTTCACTCAAAAATAGGGCCTTTGAGGGTGTAATTCAGTTAAGGCAACGTCAAAGTGGGTTAAGGTGGATCCTGAATCCAAAGACTAGACTCCCTATAAGAGAAGGACACACAGACACAGGGGAGGGGAAGGCGCCTGGAGGCAGAGGTGGGAGGGGCTGAGCTACAAGCCCAGGGCACCTGGGGCCCCCAGAAGCTGGGACAGTCATGGAAGGCTCCTCCCCTCCAGAAGGGGTATAAGTCAAGGTTCAGGCCAGAATGCCCAGATACAGAGTCGCCCTTTTCTGAGATTTGGCTCTGGCTGAAATTTGGGTGGAGGAAGAGCCTGGGGTCTGAGTTGAGCTCTGCCACATCACAGGCCCGGCATCTAATGTCTGCCTGGCTTCCAAGGGGTGGGGGGGGGGGCTCTGGCCGGCTTGGCATAGCTCATTTAGTGCGTAATTATTTTTTTTTTTAATTTTTTTAATGTTTTATTTATTTTTAGGAGAGAGAGACAGCGTGAGCAGGGGAGAGTCAGAGAGAGAAGGAGTCACAGACTGAAACAGGCTCCAGGCTCTGAGCCGGCAGTCAGCACAGAGTCCAACGCGGGGCTCGAACCCACGAAGCGCGAGATCATGACCTAAGCGAAAGTCGGACGCTTAACCGACTAAGCCACCCAGGCGCCCCATTTAGTGCGTAATTAATATTTGTCGAGCAGATACTCAGCCACGAATCTGTGTAGGGTATTTACCGAGAGCCTGCACCGTGCACTCGGTACCTCGCCGGCCCTGGACCAGTCTGGCTGAGACCTGGGCCGCTCTCCAGGGCTCCAGGCTGGGGTGGGTGACAGGCATCAAAGGGACATTTGTAGGAAGTACTACCACCATCCATCAGGTGGGTCTGAAGACCTCAGAGCCCGGGGAAGCCCCACAGGGGCTGGAGTCTCAGGGAGGTCTCCATGAGTTCAGTTCCTCAGTCACATCTGGACTGTCTAGGAGGCATCAGCCAGGAAAGGAACCACGGAGGCCAAGTGCTCAAGGTGACAGCGGATCATGGTGCGTGCTGAGGCCAGCAAGTCAGGTCTTGGTTTGCACCTCAGTTTCTTCATCTGTGAAATGGGCTCAGTGGCCTGCACCTCCTGAAATTTGGCAGGGAGTAGGTGAGATACAGCATGTCTGGTGCCGGGAGCAGTGCTAGGTTGTGTGCGAGCTGCCAGACGCCGCCATCACTCCCTGAGTAGCCTTGTCTGTGACCTTGGGGGTCTGGTCCTCTTGGGGCCGGGAAGCCTGGCAGCTTGGCCAGGTGGCCCCACTGCTCTACCCTCTCTCCCTCCCCCCAGTCCTGCTCAGATTCTTTTGTCCCCCCCAACATTCCAACTGGGCCTGAGACAGACGCTGGACTCAAACTCGCAAGAAGGGTGGTGCACCTGTGTTCTAGATGGGGAAACTGAGGCTCAGATGCATGGAGAGGCTTGCCCAAGGGCGCCCACGCTGCTGGTCACTCTGGCTGGCCGTGTTCCATTGCTTCCTTAGATCAGGTCTCAATGCTCAGTTTTTTTTTTTTCAATATTTTTTTATTTATTTCTAGGATAGAGAGAGACAGCGTGAGCAGGGGAGGGTCAGAGAGAGAGGGAGTCACAGACTGAAACAGGCTCCAGGCTCCCAGCTGGCAGTCAGCACAGAGCCCGACGCGGGGCTCGACCCACGAACCGCGAGATCATGACCTAAGCGAAAGTCGGACGCTTAACCGACTAAGCCACCCAGGCGCCCCTCAATGCTCAGTTTTGACGTCCACCCCAAGGCCTTCCCCGTGCTTGATGCAGGGATACACATACCCAGCCCCACGTGTAGCCAGCCTCTGGGGTTCTGCGCTTCCTGTGGCTGAGCTCCAGGCTCTGTCCCCAGGATGGAGCTAGTCCAGATGGAACATGAAAGGAACTCCAGATTCTAGTCCCAGCTCTGCTTCTGACTGCTGCTGTGTGACCTCAGGCAAGCCCCTTGCCTTCTCTGGTCTTCGGTAGAGAGGATGAATGCAAAAGAGAAATCATAGGGTTTTCATGAAGATTAAATGAAAAGAGCTGATGTCCAGCAGCGACTAATCAACCACTCCCCATGCGTCACTTGGTGTGTTAAGGACGGTAGGGAGCCCACAACCAGTCCGTAGATTAAATAATTCAACAGATACATACTTAGCACCTGTCTTGTGCTAGACACAGGTGAGCTGAATGGATGTGCCCTCTGCATTGGGGCTCACAGTGTGGTGGGGGCAGGGGGAGATAGACACTGTTTTGATTGTTGTTGGGGAAGGGACAGGAACCTGGAGTCAGGACAGGACATTTGACGTAGCTGGGAATCAGGAAATGCCTACCCAAGGAAGTGACATGGAACTGAGACCTAAGGTAGGACACATAAGCCCGGAGACGGGCCCAGAAAGAACGCTCCAGGCAACAAGGATGACACGTGCAAAGGGCCTGGGGCGAAAGGAGCCCAGCTTGACTGGACCCCAGATACAGCGGGGTAACCGATGTGGGACGAGGTAGGAGCAGTGGGCAGGGCCTCTAGACCTTGGAAAGTAGTGGGATCTTCATCCCAACAGTGACGGGGAATTTCACTGGGAGGGAGGGCTCCCCGGGCCCTCCTATTCATGTGTGGTATGTTAAGAAAGCCAAGAAGGGTCAGAGGGAGTTATGCATGCAGGCAAAGAGGTGAATTAGGAAGCCGATTCATTCATGGCCTTGAAGGACTGAAGAAAAAGAAGGAAGGAGCAATGGATGCCAAGTATGGTTAATCAGGTTGTTGACCGCATAAAGGCTTTGCAGAGCCATAGGCCCTGGGGCAGGGCGAGGTCCACTGGAAGAACCCAACAAAATAACTGATCCCTACAGAAAAAATCATGCCCTGCGGGGCTGGGGTCTGAGACGGCCTTCTCTCTCTTTGGAGGGGCCCTGGCACTCCTGAGTGGACAAGCTGACCCCACCTCGGCTGTCGGGGAAGGCAGCTTCCTTCTGGAATCTACTTTGAAACCACCCTTTTGGAACGCTCAGAGCTTTGGGCCCTGGAGATCTTAGATATGTCACAGAAGTATGCTGGCCCTGAGACTCTCACTCTCCCCTCTCCCCTTTTCCTGTCTCTGGCCCTCAACAATATAACCTTCCCCAACTTGGGCTCCTGTCCCATTCTGGGCCAGGTGCCAGGTACCTGCCCATCCATGTTCTCAGGGACTCCCCACCATAGCCCCATCCCTTTCAATTGCACAAAAGTCGGAAACAGAGGCTCAGAGAGGCCGGTGTCTTACCTGAGGATGCACAGCCTGCAGCAGGCAGCTCTGCCCACAGTCCAGTGCCTTGTCCAGGGTTTTCCCTCTTTCTGTGACTGTTGGGAAGAGAAAGGCCAGTTCAAGCACCGCCCCTGACAGTCATCCGTCCCTGCAGCCATGAAAGGAAAGTGGGGCCTCACCTCCAGTTTCTATTTGTTGCTCATGATGTATGCCTTAGCTCACGTTCCGCTCACCCCTTGGCTAACTAAAGGTTCCCATGAGGTCAGAGCAGGTGGAACTCAGATAAGTTCTTGCCTTAAAACCAGGAGACATAGGGGCGTCTGGGTGGCTCATTCCATTAAGTGTCTGACTTCAGCTCAGGTCACAATCTCCCAGTTCGTGAGTTCGAGCCCCGCATCGGGCTTTGTGCTGACAGCCAGCTCAGAGCCTGGAGCCTGTTTCAGATTCTATATCTCCCTCTCTCTCTGACCCTCCCCTGCTCATGCTTTGTCTCTCTCAAAAATAAACAGAAACATTTTTAAAATTAAAAACAAAAACAGAGGAGACATGTGCTTTCACCTGCCGAATCCACAGCATAAGCCACCATATTCTCAGGCCCTTGTAAAAGCTTCCCCAGGCAGCCCCCCGATTTATGCCTCTTCGTCGCCCTGCCACCTCCACTTTCGCTGGGGACCTGGGCCATTTCTCTTCCACCCCCTGACAGAGGCTGCGAGTTTTCAGGGGCAACGGTGATGAGGTTTCCGACCGACTTTTGACCAAACGGATTTCCAACTGCATTTGAAAAGGAAAATATCTTTCCAATGTACCAAATAATGAAAAATGACTGGGCGAGTTTATAACTGTTGATTTAGCCACCGAGTTCCCCCCAGCCCTGACTCGGGTCCTCTGGAGGTTTTCATCAAGCATTAATTCACTCCCTTTCTCGGCTCGCAAAGGAATAGGCCCTTCCGAATCCATTCGGCGGCGCATTAGCTCCAAGGCCTGTTGGAAATGGTTTAGCGTCTGCTCCTAATAGACACCGCGGCGGCGCACAAGGCGGGAGAGTGCTGGGCCGGCTACTCAGGGACCCGGCAGCCTGGGGACTGCCGCCACGAACAGCCACAGGGCATAGCAGGCGAGTGGGCTTTTGGCGGGGGGGCGGTGGGGCAGGGACCCCAAGCTGGGGGCCCCCAAGGGTAGCAAACTCGTATGGGAAACTTCTAACCAACCCGTTCAGGCCGCCAAGGGAAGGTGCCACGCAGGAATGGCGAGCGACAGCTGCTCTGACTATGCTGTACGTTCAAGTCCATGGTCAGCTCTTGAATACCCCAGAGCCCAGCCACACCTCAGCTCAAGTCCATGAGAACCTCTTAGACAGAAAGGATCCCGGGAATCAGACAGTTGTAAACATGCCTGCAAGAGATTCCGGGGCACAGTCACGACTGGGAACCAGGGGCTCCCTGAACAGGGGTTCCCGAAGTGAGGTTCCCGCAGCCAGCAGCGCCAACATCACTGGTTAGAAACGTGAGTTCCCGGGCCCCCCAGCCCCCTGCTGCATCCAACATTCCTAGGGTGGGCCCCGCTTTCCAAGGGAGTCTGCTGTCCATACAGGTTTGGGCAGGGATGGTTTATCCGTTTTCCTGGCTAGGCACTCACTCATTCATTCATTCATTCATTCATTCCCATGTTCAGCACACAGTGTCTCCGTGAGGAGCCTATAGCACCTGGCCTGGTACTGGGGGCCCAAATGATAAGTCCAATGCGGATTCTGTACCCAAGGAGCTTACGGTTTTCCTATGGAACTTTCTAGATGAAAAGTGATGCTTGTCAAAACAAGCGTTGACCTTTCAGAAGCAGCCTCTTTTCCCTGCCTGCCTGCACCCTCTTTCCTTCGGGGGTTGGCTGGAGGGCTCACGTGTGGCTTAGCTCCCCTGCGTGCTCCCACCTCGAGCAGCTCGCACCCCTGCTGAGAGATGCGCCGTTCTGCTCATGTATGCATTCGGCGCCTATGTCGTTAAGCCTCCACAGGGCACCATGCCCTGTGCTACGGACTCGAGATACAGGGAGGGCCCTGTCTCCCAAATTATCAACTCCAGAGGGAAACACGACAGACAAGAAGGGCCGAAGTTCCAGAGCCTGCCATCGGAAGCCCACTTGGTGAAAAATGACGGTGCTTCCAAGCCTGGCCAGACCTAGGCAGCAGCC
This sequence comes from Proteles cristata cristata, assembly GCA_017311185.1. Taxonomy (NCBI): domain Eukaryota; kingdom Metazoa; phylum Chordata; class Mammalia; order Carnivora; family Hyaenidae; genus Proteles; species Proteles cristata. The sequence goes on along the minus strand of JAESUZ010001906.1, from coordinate 29,486 downwards.
AGTTTCCCCCCTACTCATAAAGGCAGAAAAACACATCAGCCAAGACCATAGACTCAGGCCACAGCAGCCCGGGGTCTCCTCCTGGCTTTCAGACTTACTAGCCATTGGTCTCACACATGTTTTGTTATGTCTGCACACCTCAGTTCCTTGCTCTGTAAAACAGGGATGAAAACAGAATCTACCTCATTGGGTTGTCGTAAGAATCAAACGAGAATCTTCCACGTACTTGGGACCGTGTCTGGTATGTAAGTACGATTAAGTGTCTGTTAGCTAAATCACAAGTGTTACTTCTGAGAAGGTTGCTCAAAAATGAAATCCATTTTAAAACCCAGTTGCTTTTCAGATGTACTGAGAGTTTTGTTCAGTGATCATCACCGGGAGTTCATTTTGCAAAGGGAATGGCTTGGGTCTTCACGCGTTGCATTTGCTTGAAGCCAAGTAGGTAGCCAGGACCTCTGTGAATCTACCAGTCGCCCTGGCTCTGGAAAAAAAAAAAATGGCTTCCCTGTCCACTTCTCTCCACTTCCTGTGCATTTCACCACAGGAAGTGTTGAAACAGGAAGTGGTCACCTCCCATCTTCTGGGCCTCCTAGCCAAGAAGCTGTCATGGAAAATGCTCACCTCGGCAGAGTCCTGGCCCCGTGCTTACCCATCACCGCCTCCCTCCCGGTGACCCAGGACCACCTTGGAGCATCAGGGCCCAATGGATGATCTCACAGTCTTCGCAGCTATTACAGGTGTCAAAAGGCTGGAAATAAAGCCAGGAGCTCTGTCGAGATTCGGCCGTCAAATTCCAAAAAGGAGCATTCTGCCTCCCGGCATTTCTTGCCAAGGATGATCTCAGATTCATCTGTTCCCATTCACAGTGAGCAAAGGCCTTGAGTTTATTAAGGGTGCGGCCCCGAGTTCCCCTTCTCCTGTTCCTGAAATTGCGGCTGGGCGCAGATGTTGATGGTCAGGACTGGGGCAAATCCAGATAAGGGTGTCCTCACCTGGGCAGCCCCCGACGTCTGCTACCTACACAGGCTTTGTCCTCATATGGTGAGCATGCTCTCCCTCTCTCCTCTGCCCGCCCCATCTCCACAGACTCATTTATTTTGTTAATGTTGAGATTTTGGGGCGCCTGGGTGGCTTAGTCCGACTTTCGCTTGGGTCACGATCTCGCGGTTCGTGGGTTCGAGCCCCGCGTTGGGCTCTGTGCTGACTGCCAGCTCAGAGCCTGGAGCCCGTTTCAGTCTGTGACTCCCTCTCTCTCTGACCCTCCCCTGCTCACGCTATCTCTCCCTCTCTCCTAGAAATAAATAAAACATTAAAAAAAAAAATGTCGAGATTTTATCCTGGGAATTTGGAGTTGGAGGAGATGCAGCCCAGTCCCCTGGAGCGCACAGCTGGAACGCAGGATGGGCAAAGTGGACAAAGAAACAGACAGTGGAACGTGGCTGGAGGAAGCATCCACCGGAGGCAGGTTGTGTACAGGCGAGGGGAGAGGCACTAACGTGGCCCAGAGAACTCGGGAAGGTTCCATGAGCGCAGGGTATCCAGGTGTGTTCATCTCTGGCAGAACCCGCCTTCATCCCTCAAACCTCACTGGTGCAGGGTGCCCCGCTGCAGGTCTCTTTAGGTCTTAGGGAATATTCTAGAGCTCCACAGGGTAGGCTCAGAGGCCCAGGGAATCCACCAGCCCCAGTGGAGAGTGGCCCTCACCCACCGACTCTAGGGAGACAGTGTAACAATACCTCCGTTCCCTCCCTCCTCGCATCCTGCGTGACGCTGAAGCTTGTGTGTTATGGTGTTTTATAGAATTTTTCTGTAGGATTAAGCACTCCCCTGCTGGCGGCATCCTAGGATTCCCCTCTGCAAAATGCTGCATGCCCTTGAAACTCTGTCTCCAAGTCTGCTTCTGGGGAGGGAGAGTTTTCAAGCAGGAGGGTGACATCTGGTTTGGGAGTCTGAGCAGGGGGTCCCTCTATCCATGCGGCTGGGGTTGGAATCCTAGGTCTCATCGTGGATGTGTGAGATGAGATAGCCTGTTAATTTCTGCGCGCTCTAGGACACGGCCCAGGCTTCCAGACCTGGAAGTGCTACTGACATCCCGTGGCCACAGCCCTGATCAGCTTCCGGGGATGCTCAGGTGCACAAATGAACACCTGCCCAGGGACTGAATGAACCCAGCTGAAGACCACACAACCCAACCCTGCCAACCCCACCCCTGCGCTCATGCATGCACTCAACAGGAAGGTAGAAGACAAGGTCCCCGCAAGGTAGAAAGTATCCTGCTATAAAAACTCGAGAGGGAGGGGGCTCCTGGGTGGGTAAGCCGGTTCATGGTGATCTCACAGTTCGTAGGTTCGGGCCCCGCGTCGGGCTCTGTGCTGACAGCTCAGAGCCTGGAGTCTGCTTTGGATTCTGTGTCTCCCTCTCTCTCTGCCCCTTCCCTGCTTATCTCTGTCTCCTCCTCTCTCTCAAAAATAAACATTAAACATTTTTTTTAACTCATGAGGGATAGCAGAAAGTAAATCTCATAAGTAGCATAAAATAGCATAACCACCCTATTAGACCCCTCCCCAGTGCACTTCGCAGGCCTTAAATATTTTCAGTATGTAGAGTCACACTTGCGCCTGCGGCTACTTCTTCCTTCCTTCCTTCCTTCCTTCCTTCCTTCCTTCCTTCCTTCCTTCCTCCTTCCTTCCTTCTTTCCTTCTTTCTTTCTTTCTTTCTTTCTTTCTTTCTTTCTTTCTTTCTTCCTTTCTTCCTTTCTTTCTTCCTTTCTTCCTTTCTTCCTTCCTTCCTTTCTTTCTTTCTTTCAGTGTAGCCTAGTCGAGCCTAATGCTTGCAGGTGTGGGCTACAGTCAGCCCAGCTCTGCAAGGCAAGGTCAGGTCAGGGGGCTCCAGCCCCTCTGCATCCTGGAGAACAGCCCTCTCCTCCTCCAAGCCTCAGATTCTACAGACACAAGCCCAGAAGCTCAGGGGAGATGCCAGATGTGACTTGGCCATGGTCACCCTGCTGTCACAGAGTTGAGGTGGGATCGGAGCCCGGAGGACCAGCTCCTAGGTACCTGATTCGGCCCAGAGGCAGAAGTGGTCTGCTCAGGGAGACTTCGGGACCCAGCAGCAGCGACAGCGTGGTCGGCACTGAGCACCTGCTCCATCATACAGTCATGCCAAGGGCTGCCAAACACCCCTGTCTGCTGTGTCCCCCAAAGTGATCACACTTACTCTCCGGTGACTTTTACAAAGTCTCCAGTGTGTCTGATGATTTGAAAGGGGAAATTAACAGTTAATAGAAAAGAAGGGAATGGGGAAAAGGGAGGAGGGAGGGAGAATGGGAGGGAGGGAGATAAACCTCAAAAGGACCGTCCCCAGGGCGGTGAATTAGACTAGGGACGAGCTGATTTCTACACCTGGTGGCAACTCCTGAGAGCTTTGCACCTGGCGACAGGTTTCTCGGTGTCTCTGTGCCTCACCGGATGGAAGCTGCCTAAGGCCGTCACGGATGACATCGACAACAGCGAGAACAGTAATACTCCTTTGGGCTTGCGCTGTGCTCAGCTCTGTTGTGCGTCCTTTATGGCCTCGTCTCACCAGGTGCTCAGAATGACCCCATGAGAGGGCATGGATCCCCATCTGTAAAATGGGCAAACTGAAACACGAGGGTGGTAATGCCTCGAGTGCGTGGGGCCACAGGGCTGGGACGTGAGCACAGGGTCGGGATTTGTCATCGTCAGGCCACGCTGCCTCTGCACACACTCGCTCTTTGCCGGGCCTGCTGGCCTCTGTGCCCTTAAAGCCAGGCTTTGGAATCCGGAGCCCCCTCTCCTACCCCCAGGGCTCCCTTCACTTAACCACAGACTTGACTGTCCCTCTTAGGGTGGCTGTTCCCGGCAGGAGTTCCGAGCCTGCTCAGGCCAGGCCCTTGACCGACCAGTAGGCGCCCAGCACCCCATTATCATTCCACCGCCTTCCAACAGAAATCATAAGCACTTTGTGCCCACCCCCGTCTGCCCCGGCAGCTGCAAGGGTGGGGAAAGCGATTGAGGTCACGGGAGGCAGACAGCCTACCCATCACCCCGCCGCGGCCATTCCTCACGCGGTGACATGCAATCTCCCGCCGAGGGTCACCTCTGGGGAAGCGACTCCTTCAAGCCCAGAACAAGTGGCAAATTGCAGCTTTGCCGAATAATCATGTGGAACACACTGGAAATCGCCACCCTGGTAATACATGGCTGAGGGAAGCAGCCCCTTCCTGCAGCAGGGCCAGGCACGGAGTTAGGCAAATACTTTTCCCGCCGGTGCCGCAGCACCCGGCCCAGGAGCCCGCTGCGCAGGCGGCCCGGGCACACCGGCCCGGCTGTGGAGGCGGAGACGCGGCGGCCGAGATTAGCAGCCAGGGAAGGGAAGAGGTCAGCAGGGGCGCGGAGCCCGCGGCTGGTCCCTGGTCCCCAGGCCCCGTCCCAGGGAGACCAGGCTGAAGGCGGGCTTGGCGTCCCTGCTGTCGCCTGCGAGCCCCGTGGACTCTGAATTGATGCCCCTAAGAGGGGCATCGGGGTTTCCTCCTGCTCCTGCGAACATCGGCCAGCGTGTTTGGGGGTAGGGGTGGGAGGTGGGCGAGAAGGGGAGACGGAGGGGAGGGGAGGGGAACAGCAGGGTGGCTGAGATCCGGAAACACGAATGGAAAGCAGACAAAACGTGAAGATGATCTGAAGACTCAGAGAGAAAAAGACAGAGGACAACCTCTGATGAGAACAAGGAACAGAACAGAAAGAAAACATTCCGAAGGAGACAGAGGAGGCGGGGAAGACCGCAGGGCAGGGAAGAGGCGGGGCGAGACGGAGAGGGCAAGGGCCCGCCCCTGGAAAGCTGGGTTTTGTTTCCACGCAGAAGAATGTTCTTTGTTATCCAAAGCCCTAAGTGACACCAGCAGACCCCCAAACACCTCCTCTAACACGGCGGCACTCAATCTGGCACACGCAAGCACGTACACACACACGTGCGTGTGAGCACACGTGTGCACACTCACACACTTGCGTGCAAGCGCACACGTGCACCCACACTTGCATGCACACATGCACCCACATGCATGCGAGCACACACAAGCCCATACTCACACACTCACACTCGTGCATGCACACTCACATGCAAGCACACACAGGCACCCACAGGCACACTCACATGCACGCACGCAAGCGCACTCACATATACACACATGTGCACACACAGTCGCATGCACACTCACACACACGTGCGCATGCACATACAGACACTACACGAGGCCCACAGTCAGTCCCCTCCCCCCAGCCCTGAACACAATTCAGTCTCAGAACATAGAGAGCATTAAGTACCCCCCAAAGGAAACAGGCCCAAAGCAGACTGGGGCTGGGGGTGGGGAGGGGTGGGGAGGAGGGGCCTGGGGCAGGGGCGCAGGGAAGACCCGACGTGTCACTGGAATGCAGAGAGCCCCGGAAGGCGCCGTGGGGCTGCAGCCGCCCAGGCCTAGACCCCCTTCAGCCCAGCCTCCACGGCCAAGGGCAGCCGGGCTCCTCGTAGGTGCCGCATCCCCTTCCGAGGCGGGTGGGCACCTTCCGGCCACCCTTTGCCTGCCTCTCTCCTGCCGCCCCTGAAACCTCCGGGTAATTTGCCAGAATTAACAGATTTATGGCAGCGTGTTGGTTTGGATCAACTTTTCGTATGTACTTTGTGGGAGAAAAACATTTTCCTCTTCTCCGACTTACTGTTTGCCCATTAATACGCTCCACATTCGCTGGTGCTTAATGACTGTTCAAATTTTCTCTGTTCACAGAGAATGTTGTTGTTGTGATTAAGGGTGCCAGGGCTCTCACAAGTACAAACACACCAAAGCCATAAAAAGGGCAATTAATTCTTAAAAAAAAAAAAAAAAAACACGCAAGAGTGGGAGAGAATGGATGTTCTGTTTACAGAAAAGCAAGAAAGAAAACAGATATTTCTAAGAGGTGCCCCTTACAGGACAGTACTGTCCCTGGAAGCCACCAGGAAGATGTCGTCCAGCGATATTTGGTCATCGGACGGCCGTGTGTCAACCACTTATAAAGCCGGATTCTGGAGGGGTCACTGGAAGAAAGCGCAGCATGTGGGTGAGGTGGATATTCTGGCCAGGACCCCGTCCCCAGCTCCGGATAGTTACCTCCTGCCTCTGAACCTTGGATTACGCATCTGCTAAATGGGCGGTTCGGCCAGGAACAATGGCCGTGATTCCAGAGGAAAATATGCTTCAAGGGCTTCGTTTGGTGTCTGGCAAAGAGGCGTACAAGAATGACCTGGCTCCTTATTCATTCACACGGTCCCTGGGTCGGGCTGGGGGCTGTGTGCCGGGGGTACAGCAGCCACAGAGATGGTGGGCAGGTCCCTGAGGGTGTGGAGCTGACAATCCAGGAGGGGGAACAGAAGTCTGGGGCCCCAACATAGCTAAATGCTTGAGATAAGAAGATAAAGAACGTAGGGGGGTGGGGGACAGGCAGGCGGCTTGAGCAGAGACAGAGTGGGGAGAGGGTGACTTGGGTTGAGATCTTCGTCGATCCTTTTCATCTTTGGGAAACCCCACCCTTGACGGTCCCCACGTAAGCAATTGGGACACATGGAGAGAGAATCACTAAAACAAAGGTCAAGACACATGCAGTGAAAGTTTCCTTTAAAATATGTATATATATTAAATATTAATATATGTTAAATACACACACACACACACACACATATAGGGCACCTGGGTGGCTCAGTCATGAATCTCCAACTCCGTCTCAGGTCATGATCTCACAGTCGGTGAGTTTGAGCCCCACATGAGGCTCACTGCTGTCAGTGCAGAGCCCACTTCAGATGATCGGATCCTCTGTCCCCACCCCCACTCCCTCTTCCTCTCAAAGTAGCTGAGATGCCGCTATCCTGGATGAAGATGGACCCTGAATCCCATGATTCATAGCTTCAGAAGAGGAGGGGAATTTGAACAGACACAGACACAGACACCAGGCTGTTTGGAAAGGAGGCAAGAATGAGTGGGGAGCTGTCACAGGGCCACCGGAAGAAGAAGAAGTGAGGGAGGACCCTCCCCTGGAGACCTGAGAGGGAGGCCGACCTCCGGACCCCCCTGATTTGGGAGCTCGGGCACATAGCCCTGTGACACATGACATTTATGTCTTTCAAAGCCACCTGATTTGTGGTGCTTTGTTCCGGCAGCTGCGTGCTGCCGACACGAAGGCCGAGTGACAGCCTCCATCTGGGGGGCACTGCATGATGCACAGAGAACTCTCGAGGGCCCCAGTCATAGCAGTCCCTCAAGCGTCCCGTGGCGCCCCCGACATGCCGAAGCCCTCTACCTCCCAGCTTTGCTCTTTCAAGCGGCCGCGCTCCTCGGCGGAGGGGCCAGAAGCCTGGGCTTGCAGGAGCCACTTCCAGTCTTCAAAATCGCACTGAAATCTCTACTCTGGGTGCTCGGACCTCTTCCCCCTGACATCCCTGCAGAAACCCAGCCAAATTCCCCCATCGGATCCTTCCAGAGGAACCCAGTTGCACCCCTCACCGCCCCACCCCTGCCCCGTCCCACCTCCAGCTGCCCCTGCCTGCTGACATTTGGACCCAGGAGCTAATTGCAGCCGCTCCGTCTAAAAAGGAAACCACAAACACGGTCTCGCCCACGTTTTATGACTTTATAACTCACCAAATAAACCTGATGCCTATAACCATAAAACAAAGCCGAAACGAGTTGGACATGTACCAGCGAGGAGACGCGGGAGGCGGGAGGGTGAAATTGCCAGAGGGGGGCTCTGAGCTGCGGAGAGCCCGGTTCCCTGAGTGGATTTGGGAGCCGCAGCCTTGCAGAAACTTAATATTCCAATCAGCACCCAAGCAAGGCATTAGAAGCCAAGGAGTGCATGAGTGCTCCCATAGCTGGGGGAATATTACTCACCAGGTCATGGTCGGCTGCGTAAAATACAACCCTCATATATCATTATAACTGCCAGCCAGCGACAGTTATAATTGAGACGGCAATAACTAGGAGAGAGTTCTTTAATTTAACATCCAATTATTACAAGTTATCACTTCTTAATAAATGTAATATAACAGACGATCAATGTTGCATGCGACGGCCCAGACTGCAATGGGATGGGAAATTTATATCCTGGGGAAAAAAATATATACTCTGTGTAGCGTGTGTGCGTGTGCATGTGCGCATGTGTGCGTGCGTGCGTGTGTGTGTGTGTTTCAGCTTCCTAAAATCTGCGGCGGCTGGGATAAGTGTTGCAAGACTCCAGCTATAAATAGCTGAGGTTGCCTCCGAAGCTGACATTGTCATATTTGCATATCTACAATAGCTCCCGGCCAAGGCAGAGGAAAGAATGAGGGAAAGAAAAGCATTTCTTCTCCCTAATACAGGCTCTGAGGAATGGCAAGTGGAGGCTGGCACCCCTTACCCCGGCCCAGAGGGAGTCAAGACCCTGCAGGATGGCTGCTGAAATTGCCCTCGACTCCATTGGGCAGAGCAGTAATTTTATCTTTCATAGTATCTGTGGTGTGTGGCCAATATACAGAAAGTGAATGCGTCATGAATGTGTGGCTTTGTGCCTTTCTACAAAGTGGGCCCACCTAAGGGGCATCACCCGACTTAATACACAGGAATGAGCAGCCTTCCGGAAGCCCCTTGCCCCATGCCCCCTCCCCAGGAAGCACCCTTTTCTTGCACGGCCAAATGCGCCACTATCCTGATTTCCACCTGCATTGATGGCTTTTGCTCGTTTTTGAACTTCACGTAAATGGAATCATACAAGATGTCCTTTCATGTCTTGTGTTTCTTTAGCTCAATGTTATCCCGTGAGATCCATCCACGTTGTCATCACATATTTGCATGTACAAGCAGTTCGTTCATTTTTACTTCGACATAATATTCAGCTGTGCAACTAATTCCTTGCAAACTGTGCCATTATGGACACACTCTTGTGTGTAATTTTGGCGACCATCTGTAAACCATTCTCCTGGGCGAGAACTTGGCTGTAGAACTGATGGGCTGGAGGGCAGGTGCGTGTGCAGCTTTAGGAGAAGCTGCAGACAAATCGCCAATGTAGCACCAGCGGACGCTCCCAGCAGACACTAGAGAGTTCCGGTTGCTCCAAATCCCGGCCGACACGTGATGGTATCAGTTTCATGAAGTTCATGGTCCTGGTGGATGTGTAGCGGCAGGTGCTGTGCTTGATTTGCATTTTACTAGTGGCTTGTGAGGTTGCACAGCTTTGTATCATCCATCGGTCATTCGTGTGTCTTTTGTATTGAGGGGCGTGTTCACGCCTTTGCCCCTTCTTATACGGGGCTGTTTGGTCCTTTCTTCCTCTGGAAACAAATCTTTTTCTGCATAACAAGTTTCTCCTCCCCCCTGCATCTTGCCTTTTCATTCTCCTGTCTGTCTTTTGGTGAAAAGATGTTTTCAGATTTTAACATGGCCCAATTTGCAAATCTTTGCTTTTACAGGTAGTGTTTTTTTCTGCACCATAGAGAATTTTTGTCACCTTTAAAAAGAGTGAGCCGCTCTGGGTCTAAATTACACTTCTAGGAGAACAAATTAGGCCATTTTCTTTGTGTTTTTGTTTGTGGATTTTTACCCACCTGTTTCCCCCACACGATGCAATGCACACAGATTCAAGTGGTTGAGAGGAGAGTGAACTAGTCACTCACTGCTCATCTATCCATTCATTCGCTTACAAAGACTTGTGTGCTAAAAACCAGAGTCCACACACATGAATATGACAGACTACAGTTCACAGCCTCACAGTATATAAAAGTCCCAGGACAAAACATAGGAGAAAATTCTTAGTAGCCTTGAGTTTGTTGAAGATTTTTGGGAGCGCCTGGGTGGCTCAGTCAATTAGTATCCAACTCTAGATTTCAGCTCCGGTCGTGATCTCATGGTCGTGAGATCAATCCCCATCTCTGGCTCTGCACTGACCATGGAGTCTGCTTGGGATTTTCTCTCTCTCCCTTTCTCCTTGTGCCCCTCTTTCCCTTCCTTCTCTCTCAAAAAGACATTTAAAATAAAGCATGAAAAGAATAAAAATGCATGAGCTATAAAAGCAAAAAAAATCAATATATTGGACTTCATCAAAATTAAATAATTTTGCTTTACCAAAGACACTGCTACGAAAGGCTGAAACAAGTTGTATTAATAAAATATAATGATGTTCCTGGAAGTTTAGATCATGATAAGATGGTTCTCACCCATGTTTACAGTTACCTCCTCATTTCTTCGTCTGCTCGGCCTGTGTTTAATGAGCACGCACTGCATTGCAGGAAGTATGGCAGACCCTGCGGGATTGCGGCGTCTTCATGGAGAAGAACGGGCCCCTGGGCACGCTACAGGACACTGTGAGACAAAGGCTGCCATACCAGCAAGTGTGAAGGTTGTAGGCACAGTGAGGAGGATCCCGGAAGGCTTCCTTGAGGAGGTGATATTTAAAAGAAGCCTTGAAGGATGAGTACCAGAAGGCAGCCAACGGCTTAACGGAAGAAGAGAGGTGGCAGATTCCAGAACTGAGTGTCATATCGGGATCTGGTGGGACATCAAAGGCAAGGGGAAGAGGTGGGCCTGGGGGGAAGGTGGCCACCCTCATGTCTTGGAGAGATCTCAGTGCGCTGGGAAAGATTTGGATCTCACTGTGGGGAGAGATGTCAGGAAGATGGAATGCCTCACGACTAAGAGCAAGTGGTGTTTCAGAATGGGGACTTGGTGGTGAGTGGCTGGGTTGGAACTCAGACTCTACAGCCTCGGTTTCTCCAGCTGCAAAATAAGGATGATCATGACAATGACCATTGATTGCCATCTTACGCTGTCCCTGGTACTGTCCTGAGGGCTCTGTGGATGTTGATCAACTTATCTAACCCTTTCAGTCGCCCATTGAGTTGGATTAAATCCCTCTCCCTGTTTTATAAACGAGAAAACAAAGGTCTCTCGGCCGGGAAGCCCCAAGATGCAGCAAGCCCAGGCCATTTGGCTCCCGTATCTGGCCCCTTAACCGTGGCGCGACCCTGCTGGATGGTGAGCCTGCCCCCAGGGTTGGCAGGAAGGCTGACTGAGGCGACAGTGCGGCGAGCAACCCAGGCTCCCTGCCAGGAACACCGCTGGGGGTCTCTACGCGCCGGCCGCCCCTGGTAAGTGGCCTGGACCACCTGGCAGAAGGGGAGGGCGCTGCCGGAGCTGGGGCACTGGCCTCGAGCAGGACATCAGTGTCCTCCAGCTCACTGCCGAGTCATCAGATGCTGTTGACACACCGTATGGCACCAGGGCCCCATCCCTCTGCCACAGGGAGTGAACTCACCAGGAGCTACCACGCCCATTTCACAGATGAGGAAGTGGAGGTTTGCACACTGCGTGTCCACCCTCCCAGGAGAGTCACACGGACATTGGGGGGTGAAGCCCTGTCTGGGTGCATTTCAGTCCCGTGAACTCATCTGTGCCTCAAGCCTGGTGCAGATCCACTGAGAATAGCAAGAATTCTCCAGGCAAAGACAAGCCACAGAAGTCTCTTCATACAGACCATATCGGTCAGCTCGGGCTTCCACAGTTCCGGAAGCTTAGAAGTCCAAGTTCAAGGCACCGGCAGATTTAGTTTCTGCCAAGAGCTCTCTTCCCGGCTTGCAGACAGCCACCTTTTGGCCTGATCTTCACACAATCGCTCTTCCGTGTGCTTGGAGAGAGAGATCTCTGGGGCCCCTTCCCGGTATAGACGTCCCGTCCTGTTGGATCAAGGCCCCTCCTTATGACCTCATTTAACCCAAATCACCTCCCCGAAGGCCCCATCCCCACAGTCACACGGGGAGTTATGGCTTCAACACACAAATCTGGAGCAACACACTTGGTTCAAAAGAAGAAAGAAAGAAGGGAGGGAAGAGAGACCAACGTAGGAAGTGAAGAAAATAAAAAAGGAGAAGAAGAGCGTCGAACAAAAGACGATGGACGACAAAAGAGAAGGGCGGGCCGGCCGGGGAGGACGGCCTGGAGAAGGCCCGGATCGAGCTGTCGCTTGCTGGGGACGCCCATGGCTACCGGACCCGGCTCGTCTGGGATGTCTGGAGCCCAAGGCGGTGCCGATGTGACGGTGTTGGCACAAACATCAACATCTACTCCGAGGCTCACGAACACAGACCCTTTGGTAGGATGAACTTAAAGTGAACAGAGATGTGGTTGTCATGGTTACAACGCCCTTCAGAGTCGCTAACCAAGGATCTTGGGAGCTCAGACTGGGGAAGGCACTCTCCGCAGGTCACAGAGCCCACCCCAGTCCAAGGGTCCGCCTCGTCCTGCAGCCCTTCTGTCTGGCGGTCGGAGGTGGCCTAGAGAGGCAGCCGGGGGGTTGCAGACGCGGCAGAGGGGGACACGGAGGCTTAGAGCGGGGACACGGCTTGTCACAGAGCCACACGGCTCGATACTCAGAGCCCCAGTGACAGCAGTTGTCGCGGCCCCCTGGGCGTGTCCCTCCGCTGGGAACCTTCCATGCCACGTGGAGGAGAAGAGGAAGCGGAGGGGAAATGACCTCCCCCAGGCCACCTGGATGTGGTGTGGGGGGTGGGTCTCCTCTATGAGGCTGGATGTCAGGGAGGACGGGGGCTCCCCGGGCTTGGGACGCTGTGCAGGGCTTCTCCTCCAGCCCCATCCCCTCTGGGCACCCCCTGGGCGTGGGGAGTGACACCCACCCTCCCCAGACAGAAGGTCCTCACGTGGCTCCCAAACTTGGGGTGTCAGCGCCTGCAGCTGACGTGCCGCCACAAAACCCATCCTCCTTCTGGGGGAAGCGAGGTGTGGAGGGGCTGGGGGCCCAGGGGGGGCTGCCACTCAGGCTCAGCAGCCGGATGGGCAGACTGAGGGCTCCCAGCCAAGGGAGGTGTGATCTCCCCCAGCTCTGCGTCCTGGAGTGCGAACTTCAAACGCCGATTCCCAACATTTGGCCATATTTTTTCTTCCTTACCCCAAAGCAAATCCGGCTCCAATGTGGGCTCCTGGCACCTGACTGGGGTGCAGTTGGCTGTTTTGCGGAGTGAGGGTGGCTGCTCACACAGGGGGAGTCGGGGGGAGGGCAGCCTGATGGGGATGCGGGAGGCAAGGGAGGGCGACTTTCTCTCTTGCTGGCCTTGGAAAGGGTTATTCGTGCCTGGTGTGTGTGTGTGGGGGGGGGGGAGGGTGATGGGACACTAATAAACAAACAGGCAGGTAGTCTGAACGCAGTGAGAGCAGGGTGACTCTTTCTACCCTGGTCCCTGTGTCACATTGTGCCTCGGTCATTACACTTACCTCCCCAGCCAAGGAGGGTCCCTGTCACCATCTGTCTCCTCAGTGACCTGAGCCTTCCCAAGCTCTGCAGGGCTGGGGCTGAGCACAGGTCTTCTCACCTGGCAGTGAGTAGGTGAGGGAGGAAGGGCGGAGGGAGGAAGACAAGAAGGAAGGGAAGGAAGCCTGATCTCTCCGCAAACAACACGATGTCTCACACACAATCAAGAAGCAGCAGCCAGCGCTGCACCCTCACAGGATACACAGGTACACGGGTCAGCCAAAGGGGAGACACTGTAAGGCCCCCTTGCCTGAGGTGGAAACCAGGCAGAACTAAGCCTCGTCATCGGGGTCAGGAGAATGGTTCACTCTGGGGCAGGGTACTAACTTGGGGGTGCCTTCTGGGGTGCTGGGCATGTTCCAAATCTCCATCTAGCTGGTGATTCCACGGGAGTCGACGTATGTGGGAGTCCAGCAACTTGCGACCCAAAGATCGAGTGTCCTTGGAAGGAACACACTTCCCCGTGTGCCAATGGTGAAGGCCAAGCACATTTAAATAGGCAATACGACAGAAGAGGGATGGATAAACGAAGAGCAGACACTCCCCTCGGTGGACGCGGATGGACACTTGTCTCCGTCCGTCTGTCCATCCATCCACCCGCCCAGCACTAATGACCCTTTCCAAGGCCAACAACGGAGAGCAGCACCCTCCCTCGCCTCCCGCATCCCCGTCAGGCTCCCCCACCCACCTGCCCTGGCCTTGGGGTCTAGGGACAAATGAGTCCCAGCTTCCTTCTCCAGAGAGCTCACAATCAGGCACCGCAAGCAGGTGCTCCAAGCAGGCACTGCAGCCAAACAACAGGAGGGCCGTGGTCGAAGAGGAGGGAGGGGCCGTCTCAGGGGAGGAGGGCAGTATTTGCCAAGAGCATCAGATGGGCAGAATGGGATAAAAAGCAGAGAAATAGGCTGGGAGCAGAATTTTACGGCCAAAAGATGTCTGAAAAAATAGAGGTAAAGGCATGGTGAGTGGGTGGGTGGGTGGAGGGATGGATGGATGGAACTCTCATTTAGGTAAAAATTGCCTGGCACATGGCAAATGCTTAATTACACGTTGAACGAATCCCTAGATGAATCTAGTAGCTTCTAGTTTCTTGAACACGGCTGATAATGAAGATAATCAAGCCAGGGTCCTAAACGTTGGGAGGTCGTTTCGTCCGGTGGTCGTCTGCCCGCGCTGTTGCAGCGAACGGAATAGTCAGGCACAAGGTGTTCATTGTGGCCTTATTTGTAACAGCCTCATCCAGGGAAAGGCCCCCAAAAGGTCATCTCAGGGGAGCCTTGACGCAGCCACATGAGAACATGCCGTCGCTCTAAAGATGACAGGGAGAAAGCACTGTTAGTGATTCGAGAGAAGTGTTTAAGATGGAAAGTAAAGGCAAAATAAAATAATGAGTATATGAAAGTCAGCGTACAGTACAGACACGCCAAAGCTTGTGGGTTTTTTTGGTTTTTTTTAGACAAAACAACTTAGAAAAACAAGATGTGGAGGCATTTTGTGTGTGTGTGGCTCTCCCTGAGTGGCAGAATGATTTCCTTTTCTGCTTTGTCACCCAGTCGGCACTAACGAAGCATTCCAACAACGACAATACAGTACTTGAATTCTCAGGCAAGGAAAAGCCGCTCCTGCTTTGCCAGCTTTGAGGCAGGAGAGAAAGGGAACTTGTTCTAAAAAACAATGACGATGTCAGTGATGGAGCCGTGACAGTGAGTTCCAAAAAGTCTCCCTCCAAAGCCACCAGTTTTCAGGTCTTGTATGCTTGGACGTCGCTCAGAGCGCGGTAGGGCTGTGGGGTTCAGATGGGGCAGACCGTTTTGCTCTTGCTCATGGCCCTGTTATTCGCCCGACACATGTTTATTGAGCACCTATTATCAGCTGTGAAGGCCAATGAACCACAAAGGAAATCCCTCACCGAGCAGGGTGACATCCAAAAGCCTCTGACATCTATCGAGTCCTTGCTTCGTGCCGGGGACTCGACGTGCATCGTGGACACGAACTTCCCTCCAGTCCTATGAGATGAGCACCACCTGCATTTCACAGATGGGGAAACTGAGTCTCAGAAAGGCCAGGTCTTTTACCCAACAACACGCACAAGGCGGTAGTGGAGGAGGAGCCCACAGTCACACTTACAAAGCCGACCTCCCTCTCTGAGACCTGCTCCAACACGGGGGTCATGGGAATCAGTCTTTCAGGGTAAGAGGGCAAACAGGAAGCAATGAGAAGATGATGTATTGTCACACTGCAGAAAGCTCTGTGAAGGGAAACCAAGCAGGGTGACGGACAGGGGATGACGAACGTGTGCGGGGCCAGGTTAGAGAGGATGGCTTCAGGGACACCCTCTGTGAAGTGTGGCCTTCAGGCAAGACTTGACGAGGCCTCAAACCATGCGGAGAACCATGGAGGGCGTCAGGCACATCAAGTTCAAAGGTCCTGCAGCAGGATGGAGCTTGGACAAACGAGGAGCCAGCAGGAGGCCAGCGTGGCTGGAGCACACAGTGTGAAAAAAGGGAGAAGGGCCAGAAGGTGCGGATGGAGAGGGAGGTTCCCAGAGCACGGACGGCCCCAGAAGGCTGAAGAAGGCCCGTGGCGCTCACCACTGGAAACGTTGTGTCCAGGGCCTGGTTAGAATGAGACTGGAAGCCTGCCGTGTGGACAGCTGGCTACTGCACCAGTCCAAGCGAGAGACAAGCATGGCCCAGACTAGCGCAGTATAAAGACATAGCCCCCTTCCTCTTGACAAAACCAAGAAACCACTATCAAACTAGGTAGAATCTGTTTCTATTGTGATGAATTCAGGGAGTTTGGCTTTGGCAACACCGTCCCTCTAGAACCTCACAGAACGGGCACGTTGAGAGCAGGTTGGCTGAGAGGGGGAGAGGTCTGGAACACCCCAGATCAGAGGAGTACTTTAAACGGCTGCTCACCTTGGAGAAGGGCGGAGGTGAGCACCGGCTCCTCTGACCACCCCCCAGCAGCCTGCATCTACCCCATAAGCCCCCTGCAAGCAGCCGGTGCAACGTGGCTGTGCCCAGAGCACAGACTGGGTCCCTCTTGCCCACCGAGACAGATGATGAGGCCGAGGCTCCAAAAGGCCAGGCACTGCCCAAGGCCACACAGGAAGTAAGTTATCCAGGGGCGCCTGGGTGGCTTAGTCGGTTAGGCGTCCGACTTTCGCTTAGGTCATGATCTCGCGGTTCGTGGGTCGAGCCCCGCGTCGGGCTCTGTGCTGACTGCCAGCTGGGAGCCTGGAGCCTGTTTCAGTCTGTGACTCCCTCTCTCTCTGACCCTCCCCTGCTCACGCTGTCTCTCTCTCTCTCCTAGAAATAAATAAAATATTAAAAAAAAAAAAAAAAGGAAGTAAGTTATCCAGTATCACCCAGCCAGTAAGCGGCAAGACCTGTGTTCAAATTGTGACGGCCTCGTCCCTGGCTCACGTTACAATTGCTGTCGCAGTACCCTGCTGCCCAGTTGATGAGCAAGTCTGTTTTATGAAATGACAAGTCTAGGAATTCCTTCTATGGGGCCCCATCCTGTCCCATGGGGGCCCCAGAAGGCAGAGAGAGACCCGACCTCTGGAATCCAGTGGGAGCCAGGGTGAAAGATGCTCTCAGCCGGTCAGGGTTCTAAGTTGTAATTGGCCGTGGGCATGAAACAGGGAGCTTCCCGTCCCTGGAAGCAAACAAGCAGAAATAAATCAATCACTGCATACATCTAGGCTTTAAGCGGGCTTGTATTAGATCACCTGCATTACATCCTCCAACCTTAATATCCTATGCGTGGGTCAGTCATTCATCCACCTACTGTCTACTACGCACCGGGCACCAGGCTAAATGCCAGGACCCAGAAAGGTATCAGCATGATCCCGTCCTTGCGAAGCTCACAGCGAGAGTGATGTATATGTATCTTGGTGACGTTGATTCTCTTATCAGAAGTGTTGTCTGTGGTCCAGAGATGTCCATGTCGTTTAAGAAGCTCACTCAACTTTCTTCAAGAAGGGTCTGGCGTTCTCCCTTACAGAGGAGGAAACGGAGGCATGCCCAAACGGTACGTTCATGGCAAAGCCAGATCATAAACCTCAATTTGCTAAATTATCTATGGAAACATCCTCCCCTACTCAAGGGAAGCATATAAGGTCTCTACAGAAAACACAGGCTTCCACCCTCTTCAAAACAAAACAAAACCTTCATGACAATTTGTCAGGTGGGGGGAATGCTCTAGAAAGTTCTCATCTTCCTCCCAACGCAACAGGAGGAGACCCTGAGCCAGGAGCCAGGCCGTTTCCCTCCCAACTGAATGCATTCTCCACTAAATTAAAATGATACCTCATTTTAAATTAAGGGGATTTAAAAAAATAATAAAATATCGACTACATTTAAATATCATTAGTAATTACATTTTATTTTATTTCGAGCTGGTTGGAAACATTTTATTTCTAATTAGGGACATTTGTTTTTAATATCCAGGTTACAGATAAAAACCACCCTGTAATGAATGGGGAGCAGGAGAAGGCGTTGCTGGGTCCGTCACGTGACCCAGGGAAGGGGTGACGGGCTCTGTGGGGATCAGAAAGCCCCCAGACCCAAGCTCACAGCTCTGGGGCCGGCATCTCCTCTGCCTCTGTTATGAAGTCATCAGAGAAGCAGGGGAGAAAAGGCGGAACTAGATGCTGGTCGAAACTTACAGTGATAATTATGGCAGTATTTTTGTAAACATGTACTATTTCTAAGGCACTTGCGCTGAGCGTTTTACTGCTCAAGACGCCATTGCTAATGATGATCCTAATCAGTTAACATTTATCGAGTAGTTGCCTCGTGCACACTCTGTGTACAGGATTTACTTTAAGCCTCACAACAAACTTCTTTTTAGGTAGATTCAATCCCTCATTCTCAACTCAGTAATTCAAAAAGCTTCGAAAGCTTGCAAGTATTAAAATAACACAGTTGGCAGCAAACCTGACCTAACCCCACATGGGGCTCCCTGGGGTCTTTAAGGAATCCGGTCAGAGGAGCCAGCAGCCATGATCTACTGCCAGAATGCCACAAGGGTGATCATGGACGCTGGCCCAGCCGGCAGGTGACATCTCCAAGATCTGGAAGAAATCAGGAAGAGATCTGGCCCAGCGAGATTCGCTTGAGGACTTCTGGACCAGTCCTGGGTTACCGTTCTACCTGTTTCACAGCTGAGGAAATAGGTTCAGCAGTTAAATAAACACCCCTTGGGTCGCGCAGTTTGGGCGCTGCAGTTGTGAGCCCACGGCTTCCCATTATGCTGTTGAAAGCAGCACCTGGCGGTCCCCACATGCTCATTTCTTCCCCTTCAGTCCTGGAGCCAGACCAAGTGTCCTGAGTAGGACTAGAACCCAGGATTTTGTGTTATTACCCCCTCCCCGTCCCTGTTCAGCTAACTGGCCACAGTGTTTGTTGACTGGCTAAGAGACCTCACAGCCTTTGGCATGAAGGGGTAAGCTTGGAGTTTCCTAGTTACTGAGGTGGAAGGGACCAGACGTTATGGAATGTACAGGTCAAATCTTGGGGGAAGTTTTCATATAAAATGCAGATGTCTGAACCCTACCCAGACCTGTGGGATCAGAATCGCCAAGGGTGTGGTCTAGGCATTGGCATTTTGAATATCCCTTCTCCCATGACGCTCTGATCTTAGGCTGGTACTTTGGAGCCTGATCATCCCATCCCTCCCCCACATTCACTTGTTGTATGAATCTTCTACAGACTCCCAACCCGAGAGATGCTTGGCCTATTTTCATTTGTTTACCTCCAGTGACGGGGAGCTTACCACACTCATAGCTATTATGCCCAAATCTGAATGTTACGAAACAACCCACTGGTGATGTCTAGAGCCTTACAGAAAGAAGAACTGCCCCTGCACAAGTTAACTCGATTAAAGGCAGAATAGACAAACATTTATGTGCATGGATAGGGCCTGGGGCCATGCTCTGATGCTTTTAAAAATTCTCTTTCAAGAAAAGGAATCATACTGGGGCTGCAAACAAAGCATCCCTTGCCATATTTGCACCCACGACCGGTGGAGTAGATGACACCAGACATAGTTCACCAAACAGATGGTCAGAAGATTCTGTCTCTGCCCTTGCCTTCTTTGTGGCCTCATGCAGTTCACCCAAGCTCTAAAAGCCTCAGGTTCCTCTTCTATAAAAGATAACAAACAATAATTACCTCTTAGGGATGCATAGACTGAATCCCTGCAGGAAAGAGACAGCATTTTTCAAATTTGGACCGTTTCATAAAAAGACTATTTCCCTAAATGGTTAGGGTCTAGGGAAACCACCAGGAATGGTAGAGCTTCCCAAGGTCCACCCCCAGGTATGATGGTAAAGGAGGGAGGGATCACTGGTAGCTGGAGGAGAGAGCTAAGTAGGCAGGGCTGCCTGGCAGGAGGAGCTAAGGCTTCAGGCAGGCGAGGGCACCAGCCTGTAGCAACACTGCAGGGAAGGAGGACAAGGGAGTAAATATCCCGGCCTCTCTCTTGTCCCGCCCTCGGATCTCCGACGGGCCTCCTTATTGGCTCCCCCATCTGGAAGCTGGAGGTCAAGGGAAGTGGTTGATAAAACCCACGGAAGACAGCTTCCTGGGTACACAGCAGAAGAGAGAAGGCACAGAGAGGACCGAAGGGGCACACAAACAGTACACAGCACAGCCATGCTGAAGATTTAATGGACAAGCAGAGTCCCCAAGCTGGCAGTACCCTGGGTGCACGTGCAGCCACGGAAGGTAAGGCGTCTCGCACCTACCTACCCCTGCTGTCCTTGGCAGTGACCAGCACACCAAAGAGAATACCTGGCTGAGTCACCGTGGGTCAGGCCCTGGGGCTGGCCGTACCCACCCAGCAGCCAGTCCCAGGCACTGCACAATCACAGGGTGTGGCTTTTGCCGGAAGGCCGGCCGGCCAGGGGCCGCTGTGGCTGTCTGTGGAGTTTGGGCAGAGCGTCACTCTGAGCTGTCGAAATCAAGAGCTTGACATTTAACATGCAGCAGCTTCCTGTGATGGATAAATATTAAACACAGCACGACTGACAAGACTAAGTAAATATCTATTAGTCTCCGAGGTGGAGTCTGCAGGCGCAAGGAGACGGTGTCCTAATTGTTCACCCTCCTCGTAATATTAAATAAGCATCTCGCTAGGCTTCAGCCAGGAGGACTTGCCAGGCGTGGCTTGCGCTCACTCACTCGCTCACTCTTCCTCATTCGGTCTTTATTTTGCTTATATTAAGTTGAATGATCTTCCGTGTTTTCGAGGCCAGCCAAAGGGAGAAAAAAATAGTGTATGGAAAAGTAAGCATTTCTGTGAACCTCCTTCGACAACTAGAATGGAAGCATAAACTGTATGAGCTCCTGGAGAAGGTCTAATTCAAGGCCCACTTTACACGTGTTACATGATAAATAAAAGATGAAGGCCAAAGAGCAAAATTATGGCAAGAAAGCACCCACAAGTCAAGTCTGGCTCTGGCTACCCTTCATGTACTTAGGCAATTCTAATTCATATGTATGCATATACATGTATATACACATATTTATGTATGTATATGCATGTATATACATGCATATGGACACACACACACACACACACACACACACACAACCTTGGCAAAGAGCTACAATGCCTGGGTTAAGCACTGTGCCTTCATCAGCCAACAGGTGTTCACAAAGCACCTGCTACAAGCAAGACCCTGTTGCTAGACCCTGGGTTACGGCAGCAAACCAGCCAGACTGGGTCATTGCCTGTATTCATCACCTACTGCTGTGTAGCAAATAGCTCGCACCTGCAGTGGGTTTAGGAGTCCAGCATGGCTGTACTGGGTCCTCTGCTTGAGGATCTCTTCCAAGGATGCACCAAGATGTTACCCAGGATGGCAATCTCATCTCAAGGGGCGACTGGAGAAGGAGCCACTTCCAAAATCATCTGCTTGGTAGCAAAATTCTGTTCCTTGAAGCCTGAGGAATGAGGATCTCAGATTCTTGCTGGCAGTTGGCTAGAGGCTGTCCTCCGTTCCTCTCCATGGGACAGTTTTCAACATGACCACTTGTTTCATGGAAGCCAGAAAGGGAGAGAATATCTCAACAAAATGGTCCTTATGTTCTTAGGTCATCTAATCATGGGAGTGACATGCCACCCCCTTTGCCCCTATTCCATTGGCTTAGAGGCATCATAGGCTCTGTGCACACCCAAGGAGAGGGTGTCACCCAAGGGGAGGGTGTCATACAAGGTCGTGAACACTAGGAGATGGGGCTCCTGGGGGCCACCTTTAGGTTTGTCCTCTGCATTGCCTAAGGAGTAAGTGTTCGAGTATAGGAGGCAGACAACACACAGTAGAGAAAGAAAATCATTGCTAATGGTGAAAAATGGTAGAAAGGAAATCGCCAGGGTGCTTGATGGAAGATGGAAAGGAGCTATTTCTGGGAGAACAGGGAGACAAGAGGAGCTCCTTTGGACAGGGCTCCAGACACGACCTCTCAGGGACAGAACATTTTGGGGGTGGCTTGAGTCATGGCGAGGAAGTGGATGGGGCCCTGCCACGTAGGGGCGCGCAGACCGTGGGGAGGCATTTGGAAATGATTCTTTTTTTTTTTTTTTTTTTTTTTTAGAGAGAGAGCACAAGCAGGTGAGAGGGGCAGGAGAAGAGAGAATCCCAAGCAGGCCCCACGCTCAGCACAGAGCCGGATGCGGGGCTCGATGCCACAACCTGGGATCACGACCTGAGCTGAAATCAAAAGTCAGACGCTCAACGGGCTGAGTCACCCAGGTGTCCCTGGAAATGATTCTTAGTTTGCAGGGCAGTATATTCCTCTCCCGGGGGCTGCCATCCCTAAGCTCCCACAAACTGGGGGGCTTAAAAACCACAGAAATATATTCCCTCCCAGCTCCGGAGGCTGGACGTAAAAGATCCAGGCGTCGGCAGGGCCGCTCCCTCTCAGGGAGCCTGTGGCCTTCTGCTCCTCCAGCCTCCGGTGTGGCCAGCCCCCACGAGGCTCCGTAGCATGTAGACACGCCACCCCAACCTCTGTCCGTGTTGTCAGCGTGCCTGTCTGTGTCCCTTCTGTTCCTAAGAGGAAATCAGTTGTGGTGGACAGAGGACCCGCCCTGCTCTGTGGCAGCAAAGACCTCATTTCCAAACAAGGTCACAGACACAGGTACCAGAGGTTAGGGCTTCAACACATCTCTTGGCCAATACAGTACACTTCTGGGGATCGAAGAGCAGTCAGGTTTGGGGGGGGGTGCATCCATATCTTGCTGACGAAGAGTGTGGTTGAGGGTCAGAGCAATGGCAGGGAAACAGTGGCCAACGAGGCATAGGTGCGCTGGGGGGTGGGCACATCCTTTGGGAAGTGTGCATCCTTCGGTTGCAGTGTGACCCAGCTGTCACCTCCTGACCATGATGCAACATCTCAGGATCGTGGAGGGGGTGGCATTGCATGGACAGAAGGAACAGCAGGAGCCGGGGTGCAGGGGGCACCCACCGGAAAAGGCCAGGTGGGGCCGTGTCCCAATATTTCATGTCTCCTTCTCCCACAGAGAACAGAACTGAGCATGAACACACACAAAGGAGGTGATACGCATCGCTTCCAGGAGGGGCTTCCAGACCCCAGGTAGAACATTCCAGGCCCCAGAGGGGCTTCAAGAGCCCGGGTAGAACATTCCAGGCCCCGGTGCCCTCCACTCTGAGGACGGCGGCATATCCAGCGCTCCCTGAGCCCATCCAGCTTCCCAGCCGTGTGAGCTGCATAGTCGCCCAGGATCCCACACCCAGGAGCCCCCTGCGCTTGACCCAATTCTCTCTTTTACCGCCTTTAAATTCTTAGTAATTTTTTTTTTTTTTGAGCAATGTTTGGTTTCTCCTTTCCCAGTGAGCCCTGCAAATCTTGTAGCAGAGGCTGCATCCCCCAGCGAAGACGGCGCTGGCCAGAGCCTGAGCCCACCCATGGGCATCATGGACACAGCAAGCAACATTTCTCTTAAGCCCTTGGAGATCAGCAGGCCGGGCGGTGGCGGTTGAGGGGGTCTGTTCCTGGAACCTAGCTCAGCCAGCCCCACCTGCTGTGGGAGGCAACTCGAAGGCCCAGGGCTTCTAGAGAGGGTGCGAGAGAAGGAAGTTGAGTGTGAGCCCCTCCTTCCTGTGTTCCAAGCTCTGGGTGAGATTGGCTCAGGAGGGATTATCGTTCTTACCCCCACAGCTGCCACTCCCTCACTCGGTCTATGCTATGTTGGTGTGTGTAGTGGCTAAAAGGTGTCAGACAGGATGGACAGCCATGGGTCCCCTCACTGGCTGGGTGGCCTTGGGTAGGTGGCTCAACCTCTCCAGGCTCACACTCCCCACCTGCGGAGTGTGGTATTAACAGTATCGGTCTGTCCCTCATTGGGCTGCTGTGATGGCCCAAGTCAGTGCTCAGATTGGAGGAGGTATTATTATCGCTGTGGTTTTTCTTGTTGGCGAGTGGAGAGCATGTGGTTTTGCCCCAGAGCTCATTTCTCTACCTGATTCCTCTGAGTGTCACCCCACGAGGGGAACATGGACTGATCTGGGGACTTTGGCTGTGGAAAGAGTAGAAAGGGGAGCCCCCAGCAAGGAAAGGGCCTGTCAGGGGGTCCACCAAGCCAGGAGGTGCAGGGGCGAGCACCCCAGGGCCTGGCACTCAGGAAGAGAAGGAAGACCAGCCCTAAGGCCCGCTGGAAATCAGTAGCATGCCAGGACCCACACTGAGATGGCGTCTTGGGGGTCTGGCCCCTCCCCCGCACCCCTGCGGGCTTTCTGCAGGGCCACCGCCAGCGAATCTGCCCTCTGTCACACTGTGCCTTTCACGCCAGTCACCAACATGGTCCGTCCCCATGCACGTTTATTTCAAGGTTACCACTTGCCTTTGTAGGTGACCTTCTCGGCTCTCTCTCATCAGAGATCCCTAACGGTGCAAGGCAAGCCTGGGTGGCATAGTTCAAAAGTGCAACTCGAGGTTCTCTGTCCTATCGTGATCTGATGATATAAGCTCCGGCCCCAGGCTGACATTGGGGGGTGGGGGCTGATCACCTCTTCCCCCTTCTCTGCCACTTGTTTGCCTTCCTTGACAGAGAGATGTTTGCCTGTATTTGTTTGTGGCCTCCAGTGACGGGGAGCTTACTCACTCTCATAGCTACTGAGCCCAAACCCAAACCTGTGAACCCGCCCAGTGCTGATCTCTGGAGCCTTGCTGAAGGAGTAGCTGCGCCTGCGCAGGCTCAGGGCCAACGCAGCATAGACCAGCGTGTGAGTGTGGACGAGAGCTGTGGAGACGCGGCTGGGGCTGTGCTGGAACACACACTGGGTGCTCATGCGCCTGAAGTCATTCATCGCTTTTGGGTTCCTCTAAGGGCCCCCAACCTCCCCTCTCCTTGAAAATCTTACTCTGTGCTCTGTCTCATCCCAGAAGCAGGAGCAAGTGCCCCAGTTCACGAACTGAATCAAGAGGTTTACAGATGAGTTTTAGAGTTTATCCAGCCCTGCGCAGGGTGGCTGTCGAAGCCCGTGGTGTCAGTAAAGCAGTGAGATTCTAAACAAATCGGTTCGCCGCCATGCCTGGTGTAGCGTCATCTGTTCACATACCCATGCTGCGTGACAAATAGTTTCAGCAGCGAACAGCAACGAGCTTGCATTGCTCATGCATCTGGGGTGGGGAGCTGGGCGCCTCTGCTGGTCTCGGCTGCGATCACGCGCGTGTCGGGGGCTTGGCTGGCTGTCGGCTGGTCTGGGTTGGCATCTGGTCTAAGCCAGGGCATCTGGGCTCTCTGCGCAGTGTTCCCTCGCCCTCCCCAGGGTGGTTTCTCCATGTACTTCTCCTGGCAACCGCAGGGGGCAGGAGAGAGCAAGCACAGCCGCGTAAGTGGGGTTCAAGCTTTTCTATCCCTCCTGAGGACTTATTGGCCAAAGCGTGCCACGTGGGTGGCCCCGAGTCCGTTCGGAGGGTGTTTGCAAGGCCACACAGTAAAGGGTAAAGATGCAGCGCAGACTGAAGGGTTTGGGCATCGTCCCTATCTGCCGCCATGGCTCTGGGCATGGGCCACACTTCTTCCTAACAAGGCAGCAAGTCACAGCAGGGCTGGTTGAAAAAACACCTCACCAGACCTCCTCGGGCCTGTGGAGCTGGTATTAATTCACAAGAACCGTGTCCAAATGTCCAAAAGATGGGGGTACCTTTGATTCAGCCATCCCCCCCTCTCCCCCGCAACTTTTTATCCTAAGGAAGTCGCTGGGCAGTGGCCAAAGTTGTAGGCACCAGGATGCTCCCCTGGGTGAAGGTGGAAAACCTCAGGGGCCATCAGTAAAAGGCCAGTGAGTACATGAGAGCATCTGTGCACTGGCCAAAGCATGTCGCCAGGGAGTCCGTGATGCCCTGGAAAGTAGTAAGTGATAGGGAAGGAAGGAAGTCGGGGGTGGGGGAATGCAAGGGGAGCAGGAAGAGGGAGCTGGGGTAAAGAGGCGAGGCCAGGGCTGTGACCTCAGGATCGTGGGGGTGATGGCAGTGGAAGGCTCCAGGCAAAGGGAACAGCATGTGCAAAGGCCCAGCAAATGTGAGGAGTACTGACGTTTCTGACTCTGCCTCCAGCCCTACAGGCCCAGCCCTCTCCTCACCCTTCCCCTTCCCACCTCTGCCCCTCCTCCCTCTGCCCACAAGCTGGGTCTCCTGCCATCCCCACCCCACCTACCCCACGGACACTGCCACCATCAAGTCCTCTCCGGTCGTCCCGTGGACTCCCGTGGTGGTCGCTGGATTCCAAAACAGCTTCCTTATTTTCCAGGTCTGAGCTCTTACCAAGAGGCCACCTTGGCTGCCCAGTGCTCACTCCGTTGTCCAGAGATGAGCCGGTGGCGACAAGGACACAGGGCTGCAGCCACACACATCTGCCAGGATGGCCCTTCTAAGGGCATTAGCCCACGTTCCCGAGAGGTGTGTGGCAGGAGGGAAGGGATCTGGGACAGAGGAGACCCGGGGTCCTCACAGGCTGAGTGAGGTGACTTCCCCGGGCCCTGCCTCATACCTGCTCTGTGACCGCCTCAGCTTCCCGCAGTTACCACGGTGCATGCGCGTTGGATCAACCGACAAACGGCAGCCGGGTACTAGTATTAGTGTTGTGGCTCTTCCCTCCTCCTTCCCCTTCCCCTGGCTCCGCATAGGAAACCACGGTGCGTTTCAGCCAGGGCCCAAGCTGCCACTTAGCATGCAGAAGCCAGTGTCTTTCACAAACCCTCTTTTGAATTTTAGGTTATAAATTCTATTAAGGATTCAAGATATTGGAATCTGACAACACCAGCCACGTTCTGTTTTCTGCTATGGATTCAGTTTTCTCTCCCCCTACTGCCTGGCCTTCTATTCCCCCCTAACTTCTAACTTCCTGTGTGGTGCCCGGGACACAGAAGGCTGCCAGAGACGGGCCCCCACCCGCCCACTGGGCCCAGGCCCCTCCTTACAGGTCCCGATGTGGGTGGTCAGACGGCCAACAGCTTTGTAAAACCAGCCTGTGTCCTTTGTTCATTCATTCACTCATTCATTCATTCGCTAAATAGGAACTCAGCTCTTAGGACATGCAGGCAATGTGTTGGGAACAGGGGACCAGAAGGCAGTAGCCAGCCTGGAGCTGCCCTCAAGAACTCACCATCCCAGGGGCGCTTGGGTGGCTCAGTCGGTTAAGAGTCCAGCTTCGGCTCAGGTCATGATCCGGTTCATGGGTTCAAGCCCCGCGTTGGGCTCTCTGCTGTCAGCACAGAGCCCACTTCGAATCCTCTGTCCCCCTCTCTCTTTGCCTCTCCTGCATGCTCTCCATCTCTCTGTCTCTGTCTCTCTGTCTCCCTCTGTGTCTCTCTCAAAAAGAAATAAACATTAAAAAAAAAAACCCTCACCGGGGCGCCTGGGTGGCTTAGTCGGTTAAGCGTCCGACTTTCGCTTAGGTCATGAACTTGCGGTTCGTGGGTTCGGGCCCCGCGTCGGGCTCTGTGCTGACTGCCGGCTCAGAGCCTGGAGCCTGTTTCAGTCTGTGACTCCCTCTCTCTCTGACCCTCCCCTGCTCACGCTGTCTCTCTCTCTCTCTCCTAGAAATAAATAAAGCATTAAAAAAAAAAAACCCTCACCATTCTAAATGCAATGTTGATAATAGGAATAGCTCTTTACTAAGCGCTTACTGCAGTCTCTGTCCATATATTTTCTAACTTCTCTCTCATAACAGCCAAACCTTTGCTACCTGTCTGTACCTCCTCAAGTCCCTGTTTCAGATGCAGGACAAGCTGGGGAACCCAGGAGAGAAGGGATCTCTTCCCAAAGAACAGAGGTAGCGGGGGACAGCCACGGTGGCCCCCTCCCTGTGCAAGACGTGTGCTCAGAGAGGCTTGAATAGGGAGGAAGAGCCTGCAGTGACTAAAGAGGGGTCTGCTCAGTCCTACTTGCCCACTATGGACACCGCAGGCTAAGACGGCCTCTGGGGTTTGGGCAGTGGCCTCTGGTCGCCTGTGTGTGACTCTACACTGGACGGCACATGACATCCCTTTTCGCTTGGGGACGATGAGACATTGATTGCTCCCACTGTCGGCCAAGGGGACAGGTGGACTGATCACTACACAAGCGATAATAAACACCTGGGCGTGTTCACATGCCCACTTTACAGAAAGGGAAACTGAGACTCCGAGAAGGTAAGTAACTTGTTCTGATTCTCACAGCAAGCATGAGGCAGGATGAGGAACTTGAACTCAGATCCATGGATGCGAATGGTGGAAGTCATCCCCGCTGCCGCCCGGGCAAAAAATGCTTGGAAGAAAGAGAATCAGTGCGGTCTCCGTGCTGGAGCACTGACAGCGGGTCAACTTACCAGGAGCCCGAGTCCGCGGTTACGTTTACTTTTCCATGCTTCCTTATTTCATTGCTTTTGACATATGTATACACCGTAAAAGCATCACTTCCCTCAAGATCATGAACGTACCAATCACCCCCAGAGGACTCCTCGGGCCGCTTTGCAATCTCTCTCTGCTTTCAGCCTCCACTTCCACCGCCCTCCATCCCAGGCAGCCTCTGATCTGCTTTCTGTCACTACAGATTATTTGCTTCTTCTGGAATTCTATACGCATGTAATCACACAGCATGTAACCTTGGGTGTCCGGCTTCTTTCACTCAGCATGGCACCCCGGAGGCTCAAACACGGTGTAGCAAGTAGCAGCGGGTGCTTCCTTTTGATGGTTAAGTAGTATTCCATTCTGTACAAGAGTCTGTTGACCCGTTGGCCCACTGAGGAACGTTCTTTAGATTGCCTCGCGTTTCGAGCTACGACAGTTTTGAGGTATGAACACTGGTGTGGTCTTTGTAAGGATGTATCCAGTTATCTTGGGGAAATACCGCGGAGTCAATGGCTTGATTATCCAGTAGTGGTATGTTTTTAAAGATTTTCTGAAAAGGTGGTGCTATTTTTACTCCCAACCGCAGTAGATGGGCATTCCAGTCCTTCCGTGGCCTCCTCAACACCTGGGATGAACAGCCTTTGAAGTTTTGGACTTTTGGGGGCACCTGGGTGGCTCAGTTGATTGAGTATCCAACTTTGACTCAGGTCACGACCTCACAGTTTGTGGGTTCGAATCCTGCATCAGGCTCTGTGCTGACAGCTTGCCTGGAGCCTGTTTCAGATTCCGTGTCTCCTCTTTCTCTACCCCTCACCCGCTTGCTCTCTCTCTTTGTCTAAAGATAAGTGAACATCTTTAAAAATGAAATTTTGGACTTTCTGATCAGCTTGCAGTGGTCTCTCACGATTTGAATTTGCATTCTCTTAATGATGAATGATGTTGAGCGTCTATTCATGTGCTTACTTACCACCTGTATACCTTCTTTGCTCACATGCCTGCACAACGCTTTTTTGTCCATTTTTTTTTAAATTACACTTTTTCTTTGGAAATCGTCGTAGCATTGATTTTCAGCAGGTGCATGTTTTTCTTTTTTTTTTTTTAATTTTTTATTTATTTCTAGGAGAGAGAGAGAGAGACAGCGTGAGCAAGGGAAGGTCAGAGAGAGAGGGAGTCACAGACTGAAACAGGCTCCAGGCTCTGAGCTGGCAGTCAGCACAGAGCCCGACGCGGGGCCCGAACCCACGGAACCGCGAGATCATGACCTAAGCGAAAGTTGGACG